>JAPDVR010000010.1:16034443-18434443 GCA_026230005.1 Gila orcuttii | reverse complement strand
TTTTTAAGGTATCGGCAAATATCGTATCGCTGACTGAGAGAATCGATATTATATCGTATCATGATGAACTCTCCGATTTACACCCCTAGTATCGTATTGCTTATAGTATTGCTTATTTCTAAAGCTTTCCTGTAACTCAAACAGTAGAGCGTTGGTGCTTGCAACGCCAAGGTCATGGGATTGATTCCTAGGGAAAACAAGAACTGATAAGAATTTAAAATGTGTTTCCTTGAAATGCAATGTAAGTCGCTTTGGATAAAAGCATCTGCCAAATGCATAAATGTATTGTATCGTGTCATGAGTTACCATGTGATTCCCACCCCTAGTAGTTAATCATAGTGGTGCTGGTATTCGGAAAAAAAGCATGATTGTGATTGTAAAAAAAAAAAAAAATTTAAGGAAATATAAGTAAATAATGGTAGCCTAACCTAAATAATATAAGAAAGTTAAATATTATTTAAAAAACATTTGTTTTATATTTCCCCACAATGATGCGTCATATATAGGGCTGGGACAACGCATCGATGTCATCGATAACGTCGACGCAAAAAAAAACGTTGACGCAAAATATGCGCGTCGATTCTTCAGACCCCCAAAAAAAGATGGCGGCGCCGGAGAGTAGTAGCAACACGAGTGGCTCCTCAGACTATCAGAAGTGCAAAGTGGCACGCACTCGTTCCTCTAAAGTACACACACACACAACCCACAGAAAAATGTGCGTCAGTATCGAGTTCTCTTTCGGGCTTGAACGAACCATTACACACACAAATTAAGCCAAACTGTCCGTTTTGTCGAGTGTCCTCATAAGAGCAGTCTTAAATGAGTAAAATAAAGTATTTTATTTTAAAGAGTAAATTACTCACTCAGACCCGGCGCCAGGAGGATTCATAATAATAATAATAATCATGAATGCACTCCGCTATCTTTTAACACATCTCCGGCGAACGGTTTCTTCACGCAGAAGGAAAAAATGTCATGAAGCGCAGTGAAATGCAGCGACCTATGTGGCGTTTCCTGATGGATCGAGGTTGTTCCTTAACTTCATTTTATACGTGCAATTCACACGAGCTCCAAGCGCGTGCGAGACTGCTGCAAGTATGCGCTTATAGCTATTAATGTCGTGAAAAATACATAGAGGAAACTGACAACACGCTGACAGACAGGACCAAGAAGGTAACATTTAATAAAGTCTCAACTTTCAAATTTGGTCAGTCAAAAAAAATTAAACCATAAATAGGCCTACTATTTTGACACATTGTATAATTTGTCGTGACAGATTGCACTTTTTTCAGTAAGCTAGGCCTATGTGTTTTCAAGGCTTCAAGGTTTTATTGAATGCTACCTCTGACTAAGAATGTATTACTTTGCACTTGTATAGTCTTTTATTTTGGAATTTTAAGAGCAATAAACATATATTGCAATGTTAAGGAATTCATGTTTTTTTTTTCATTCTGATATGTAAATGAACATGTATAAATTGCTATTAGTCAATTAATAGGGAGATAATCGAGAATCGAAATCGATGTATCGAAAAAATAATCGCTAGATTAATCGTTTAAAAAATAGTCCTTTATCCCAGCTCTAGTCATATAGTCTACTGCTCTGCGCTTTGAGAGGAATGACACGAGCAAGAAAGAGACCATCTCTTTTCTAATATCTTCATGTTTTCTCCTGATGTTCCAAAGCAACTGACACTTGTTGTAACAGGTCTGAAGAGTGAATTTTATCTTCCGCAGGGTCAAGACATTTAGGCTATGTTTGATTTTGCGCTGCCAGAGAAAGCGCAACTAAAATCACCGGCGTGTGTGAAGTACACTATACAAATAAACTTGACGTTAGGGTTGGGCGGTATTACGGTAATATCGTATACCGCGGGGTCTTAAAATAGCAACGGTATCAGTTTCAATACCGTCATTACCGGCACTTATATATAATATATAAATATCATTTATTCAATGCCTAAAAATGCTTATGTAGTTGTCATCAAGTGACAGTGTGGAGGAGAAAGAGAGAAGGGAGAGGCGGTAAATACTGACGAGGCAATTTGTAAATGTTGCAATAAAAAATGTGACCGCGAGAGATGGAAACACCTCTAACCTAATGTCGCATCTCCGAAACAACCGACCACTCACTGCTGCGAGGATGCATTTTGCCCCGAGTTCATTAAATAAGTGCATTAGTTTATATTTGTTAAAATATTATAATGTTATTTTTTTTAACGTTGATAATGAAAAGTGAACAGCACGAGTAAGATGGGATGCATCGGGAGTCAGACATTGACCACTTAATTAAGTTTCATTTTGTAAAAGGCCTTTCTTTAAAGTGAATTTCGTTTTGTATAAATTGTATCTTAATTTTAATATTTTTTTTATCAACCAATTGCCTGGATTTCAAATCAAATATAGCAGACAACATAATCATGACATGATCGTGCGCTGGCGCGCCGCGGTCACTTGCATTGAAATCTCATCATAAATTAACCGAAACTCAGTGTATGCCTCACAGACATGACAGATAGGCTTATATCTAAATAAAGCTTGAAATTTCACTAAACGAAACAATTCAAAACGAAAAGAAATAGGCCACTCGCTGATTATTTAATCCATGATGTGCATTTCTCTCTATGCGCGTTCATACAGAAATGACGATCATCAAATTCATTAAACGAAACTATTCAAAACGAAAAGAAATAGGCTAGCCTACTCTCTGATTATGTAATCCATGATGTCCATTTCTGTCTATCGTTCACTATGGAGATGGCGATTCGTCAATTTCTTTAAACGAAACAATTCAAAAGGAAAAGAAATGCAGCATACTCTCTGATTAATCCATGATGTGCATTTCTCTCTATAGGCGCGTTCACTACGGAGATACCAATCGTCAATTTCTTTAAACGAAACAATTCAAAACGAAAAGAAAAAGGCTAGCCTATACCTTCTGATTATGTAATCCATGATTTGCATTTCTCTCTATATATGCGCGTTCACTAGGAGATGGCGATCTTCAACTTAATCTTTGCAGCAGACACTGACAGAAAAGTTGTATTAATAAAAATCAATGGACGCGTGTCACCGGATTTACAAATGCACTTGTTGCTTGTTAATTTAATTTAAATTAATTAATAAAATGAATACTTTAATTGTCATAATTAAAATAATTAAATATTATTAAGTGTCCCATTTTTGCTAATTTATAAATAGTATTTATATCTACCACCCCCTCAGCACCTGGGTTAAAAAATTATTTGGTGCCACCATATTATAACGGCCCACTTATTAAAAATAGGGCTCCGGCTCATAATTACATTTAATGCCGTCAGCCGGGATCAGACACAACGTGCACGGGTTGGCCTTGATTTTTGTTTCGATTTTTTTTTTGCCCGATCTGGTATTCAGTTTCTGAACGGTGTAGGCACAAGCCAACAGTTTGGTGACGCTGTCTGAGCCTTATGTCATAATTTTTAATTAGTCACGGTAATACCGTATACCCCGGTAAAATAGGGAGGAGGTTTGACGGTATCAAAATTTGGATACCGCCCAAGCCTACTTGACTTGCCTAAAAAAGTCCAATAACAAAGCACAAACTGTGTTAAATAGAATTTGACATGGTAGCAAAAAGGTATCTGTCTTACAGCATTTTTTTCTACTTTACCTCAGTAAAGAATGCGAATATAATAGACCTAATTAAAAGCGAATCAAAGGAAGAAACGTTTATAATCCCCTGCAAAAATGGGGGAGACACGAGTAGAGATTTGGGAAAAGAAACGAGATTCCATGTGCAGTGGAATAACTAATGGATTATTTGTTAAATTCGCTGATAATCGGGTGACCATAATAATATTATACTGTCATAATATTAACGTAAAACAGCATTCAAATACAAAAAAAGGTGTTTTCGTGTACCATCTGCGGTGCTACTCAGCCAGGGTGTCAAGTCCTATGTGGCAACAATGACTGGTCGAAATTATGGTTCCTATGATTGAAAAAAATACTCAATTTAGCCATATTAGAGCAAATGCATAAATGTTTAAAAATATGAGTTTTGTCAAAATATTTAGCAATTATTTTAGCTATATTGCCGAGCATCAATTGAATTGGATTTGCAGCAAGGGGAAGCCATTCATTTTCAATATGAGTTGGTGCGGTGTGCCATCAATCAGGGCCTTAAATTTATTTTGGAAAATGGGGGGAAAATCCCCCCCTAGGTTATTCTTATGGGGGGATTTTTTAATTTGAGGGCAGAGGGCATTTTTTTAATTACATTTACCTACATGTTTGCTCACTCATTGTATTTGTGTTTTTACAATGGGGTAATATATATATATATATATATATATATATATATATTTTTTTTTTTTTGCTTAAGAGTTTACACAACAAAAGGGAAGCTTGATTTCAATTTTTGAATTAAATTGAAAAAAGTAGCACAAATAAATAAATAAATGCATGAAATAAAGTCTAAAAAAAGAAAATTTTAGGTCTAACACTAGTATTCAGAAATAATCAAATGCAAAATAACACTGAATAAGTCGTTTAGTCCTGTATAAATTGAATACATAGGCTATTAATCCTGATTCCTTAAAATTAATGCTATCTTTTGTTGTTTTATCTACAATAATGACAGACACATATTAGGCTACTGTCACTTTCTCCTCTTTTAAAAAGGACTCCCCGTTGCTAAGCAATCATTAGCCGTGTTCTCCATAAAGACGTTTCAGCAAAGGAAAAAATATCGAACTTGAGCGCGCAAAAGACGTAACTTGAACGGCCCATACTGTTTTCATTATCCTGTCACATGCTTTTTCTTTTTGTATTATTTTTATTTAAGTTTTACTTTATTTATTTTGTTTTAGAGGATGACCAAGACCGGAATTTAGACATAATGTTGTGCTTTTGACCATTAAAGCACTATAATTCGCGAAAAAGAACGTTTTGTTACTCGCAAGCTGTTTGTTATGCGGCTTTGTGCACATAGAAAAGCATCTCTCAGTGCGAGTACTGAAGGGTTTAAAATCGCTTGAATGTTTAAATTGGTAAGACTTAAAAAGACGTGCAAATGATAAACTTTAGTGACGATGCAATCATGGCCCGGTTGTGCAAGTGACATTTCCTTCAACTGTCCCGACTCCTGAAACGTGAGAGTCTGGAATCGCCGCCTGCTGCTGCAGCGCTTGACGGTTGCCTTGTGCACCCCATTTTGAGAGAAACGGAGAAGACGCGGCAACGCTGAATACTCACGCAGTTTGAGAAATTGCGTCTTGCAGAAAGTTTTTTAATGACTGATTTGATCTTATAATATGTTTGGAGTCATTTACTCATACAACCTACATGCTAGAGTTATTGAATGTTTGCGGGAATTTCCTGCATTATAAACGCAAGACCTGCGGGAATTATTAAAATTATGCGCAATACCCGCAATCCCGTGCCGAAATTCAAGCCCTGATGAGTAATGAATAATGTTAGTGCAACAAAGTTGAGTAGAGTTTACCTTTATGCAGATGAATAGTAATACATTGTGGCTCCTGCCAATGGAATTTGAAAATGTGGAGCCATTTTACCATTTAGATCAGATTAATGCTTAATTAATCATCTCTTACCTCTTTAGTTCAAAAACCACCAAAGATTCAACATGATAGAGTTTGATCTGTATTCAGGACATTTCTGTTCCTTTTGTATTGAAAGTAAGCTAGGTTTAATTGTTCAATCAAGATGTCCAATTAACAAACAATTTAGTTCCCTAACTATGATATCACTAATTATAAATGTACATATTAATTGATCTTTTCATTTAACTTTTGTTTTTTTCCTATAGAACCAAGCAGCCATGGACAAGAGCCAACAAGTGCAGAGAGCCAAACTGGCGGAGCAGGCCGAACGCTACGATGACATGGCCGAGTCCATGAAGCAAGTAACCGAACTTGGAGAGGAACTGACCGACGAGGAGAGAAACCTGCTCTCTGTGGCCTACAAGAATGTTGTGGGCGCTCGTCGGTCTGCCTGGAGGGTAGTGTCCAGCATCGAGCAGAAAACTGAGGGCAGTGACAAACAGCAGATGGCTAAAGAGTACCGTGAGAAGATTGAGACAGAGCTGAAGGCCATCTGCAAAGACGTTCTGGTAAGCTTTGAAAGGGAAAGAACTAGGGCTGCAACTAACGATTATTTTGATAATCGATTAATCGGATGATTATTTTTTCGATTAATCGATTAATCGGATAAAGTTTTTTTTTTTTTTTATTAGATTTTTTGTTTATTATAATTAAATAAAACCTTAAATCAGGGTATTTTTGACATTTTAAACCTTAATATATTGATAATTTAAATATAGAAAGACTGAAAACAAACGTGTGATTGTAGTAGAGCCGCAGTAGATCGCGTTTGAAAAACAATTAAAACTTAATAGTAGACAAATGCTATAAAAAGAGAACGGAATGGAGGTGCAGGAAGCTAACAGGCTTGATTAAAAAGACGGGAAAAATTATGCATTAGTGCACAAGCATTCGCTGAAAACCACTGACTACAGTGACTAAAAAAAAAAAATCTTTTACTGCTGCTGTTATTAACTGCCTTTATATTTAGTGCTTCACTTTGTAAACACCGTTTTAATTTAACCTATTTCTGCGGTAGCGCTATTTTAATCCATCATTTATGTTGCGAGCGAACTGATTGCGCAACCTGATGCTCGAGACAAAATAGATCTAGTGTGACTGTTCCGAAGTTAGTAAACAAAGCTGTTTACACAGTAGCATTGTTTTCTCAGATCAGATAGCTATCGGATCGTGAAAAGACCAGGTGTAAAAGCCCTTCTAAACGCGCTCAAACCACTTCAGGAGGAGATCTGAGACTCATTCCATACGAAACTGGAAAAGTGTAAATGCATCTAGCCTAGTTGTTGAAACCACATATGTACATTTTACTCCTCCCAAAAATGCTAAAAAAAAAAAAAAAAAACATGTGAGAGTGTGTTATAGGCAATGTAATGTTATAGCCGGATATGACGACGCTACTGCAACACGCATTACCGCAGATGAGCGATCTATTCATCAAGCCAACGAGCAAACTATCGCAAATCAAAGTGAAAGTAAGTCGCAGACGCTTAACGCACAATCATCATCATTAAAAGTAAAGAAACGAAATGATCTTACCAGTGCTGTTGCCGCTCTCTCTTATTGCGGTGTTTGATTTTGATTTTAACTGCTAATCAAAAAAATGCAGCTCATATCTGTTGCTTTCGGTGACGTGAACTCCATTAAATCTGCATATAGCGCGGGAATTGAAGAGCGAAAACACATTTATGTGACCAGGTGTAAATGGAATCGTTTTGATAAATCAGAGCTATCCGATCTGAGAAAACGCATGAAGTGGCCAGGTGTAAACAGGCCCGGCTTGGGGTGCACACTTTTTTTCTGCCGTCGATTGATCTGTAGGTACTCACTGCCATTTCGCGATCGACTGTGTTGTCATGAAAGTGACGTCATCAGTAAACGCTCCCCGTGACGTAAGCAGACCAACTAATCGATAATGACATTCGTTGACAACGATTTTCATAATCGATCATTATCGATTTTATCGATTAGTTGTTGCAGCCCTAGAAAGAACCACTGATAGGATCATAACAGGTACAGAGCTTGACATTTTAAATGGAATATTGTGAATAATGTCTTGTCAGCAAGGTTTATTTTTGGTCTTAACCAGAACTAGGGTTGAAAATAAAGAACTGATTCTCATTCAGAACTAGTGTTAATTTTGTGAGAAGAAAAAAAAATACAACTGTGCAACTGAATAGGGTTGTCACGGTACCAAAATTTCAGTCAAATACCAGTCGAATTTCATGGTTCTCTGTACCGGCTTAGCAAAAACTATTGTAACTATTTGGTTAATTTCGTTTTTTATTTAACTAACTGAATTATAAATAGTAAATAAATTAAATTAGTTTATTTTTAAGTCTATTAATGATAAGTAAATGATCCATTAAAACATTAACATGTAGTCTTCAGTTAAATAAACATTGCATTAGGCTTGCTGCAATAGTCGGTGTTACCAGTGTTACACGGTGTTTAGCCGCACACCGATTACATCATTTGCCCACCACGGCACCGCCTCCCACAGTCGTTTAGATTTTTTTTATAGTAATAAAAATAATTTAGGCCTAGTTAAGTTAGAGAACAGACACTACAATTAAATACTGAAAGGGTCTCCTCAATTTAGCATGAGCCGAACGAGAATCGCAACACAGAACAGCAGCAGGAGTCCATTTTAATTTATCATGTGACGAGGAGCTGACTAGTGTTGTCCAAAGTACCGACTTCGTTACCAAGTACTGAAATTTAAAAAATGTGATGTGTTGAGCGGAATCGTGAACGCCTCTGATTGGCCATTGTGCTCAAGGGTTCATCAAATATGTTTGTGATTGGCTACAATGATCAGCGCTTCAAAAACATGTTGTAAATATACATCAATGACGCTCTTCACAGAGCGCTTACAGAGATGCACACGGGAGCGTTTGAAAGCAGGCGTCTATCAGCAGACCGGTCCGCTGATAGACGGCTGCTTGTGCTTTCAAAAGTTCCTGCTCCCGTTTTTAAAAAAACTTTCAAACACTTCCGTGTGCTCTCAAACGCTCCCATGCGTTGATCATTGTAGCCAATCACAGACATATTCAATGAGCGCATGAACACAATGGCCAATCAGAGGTGTTTACGATTTTGCTCAACAGCGCTCAAAGCGATGACAAGACGATGGCAGAAGATTTGTTTTCGAAGCGAAATGTAAAAGCGAATATTTGGTAATATTTTGTCATTGTACTGTTTTTATTTTTTGTGCGTTTTTCATTAAGGATAATAATGAACCCACCATTCCAGAAATCGCCACACCAGAATTGCCGCTAATTCGCAAGTAAAATGGGTACGGCCGCATGGCCATTAATAAGCGTTATAAAAGCGAGGTGGAAAGGGAGCAAACTTTGCAGCATGTACTTAGCAGCATGAAAAGTAAAACTTTTATTTAAATTAGGAATTGGTAATATACATTTATATCTTCAGATGAGCCGCAGCGCAAGCTCACTGACTGAGAGAGAGTCTGTCTATTCTGCCCAATGAATCACTTATTTACATTAATTGTATACTTTGTTGGTTATAACGAAATAATTTGTGAGCATGCAGAGCTGAACAAAAATTTTTTTTTAATTGTCCCAGGTTTTCAGTCAGTCAGTGGCTAGAGGTCATTGGTTTTGCCCAAAACTGTATCCAGACAAGCAAAACAATAAGCATTTTCTTTGAATGATCACCAAATTAGCTCTTGGTTGCAAGAGTTTTTTTTCTCTCAGGAAACTGAATATTACTCTGTGCAACTGGATAAGGCTTTAATGGATCGACAGGACCATGCCCTCTCCTGGCTGTTTTAGTTGGATTTTTGCCTGAGGCGTCTTAAACGGCTTTGCATTTGACATTCCTTCCCTTTTCCAGATGTTATTTAGACTGCATCCACAAGAATGTGATGTTTAATCTGGCAGTAGGAGGGTAATGGGTTGAAATTGGCTTCTACAAAGGGAGAACCTGCTGGACATTACATCTTGTATCCTCTAAACAACCTTACATTTTTGATTCTTCTAAATATTACAAGCCCTATTAGATGGTGAGATAAAGTACCATCTTGAAGTTATGAGGTGCTTGTGCCTTCGTTGGTAGTCTCAGCCTCTGACGTCAACGCCCACGGACGATTGGCTGAATGTCTGATGCAAATGGCACACAAAATTGGAAACACTTCAGGGATTTCAAAGTCGTCTTCTGATTGGTTGAATTCTACAGGATTTCTGGGAGACGTGTCACGTTTTTTAATGCCTACCTGGAAACAAAGATGCCGTGATGCCAAACCCGCTTATGGAAGAAGAAAGCCGTTCTGTTTACAACTGTGACAATGTGCGCTTATCATCATCAACTAAATGCTGGATTTTCAAAAGTATGAGAAGTATGTAAAGTTCACGGCTTTTAAAATGCGTCCAAGAGTTTTACACGCCGGTATGTCATTGTAGTGGCTGAGTGGTGCTGTAAGTCTTGCGGTGATACACCATCTGCAAATAACTGAGTATAGTTGTACATAAATGTTTATGGAACAACTTGTAAAGCAAATAATACGAGCTTTGCATTCAGGTATTTTGAGCAGCTATGAATCTGGATGTTTCCATTAAAA
The DNA here is from genome assembly GCA_026230005.1 of Gila orcuttii. Classification (NCBI taxonomy): domain Eukaryota; kingdom Metazoa; phylum Chordata; class Actinopteri; order Cypriniformes; family Leuciscidae; genus Gila; species Gila orcuttii. Next base: position 18,424,259 of record JAPDVR010000010.1, on the reverse strand, counting down.
ATGGAAATTTCTATAGAAAAATGATGGGCATTCATTGGGCAGAAAGTGTGGGAAGTTGGAACCCTTGTACTTGTTCACTGACAAGGAGTGTGTGAGTTCAGCATCATATTAGATCTGTTGTTTTTCAAGCTCAATATTACGTTGTTACTATTTACTGTGATATCCTGATATGTTATGGGTATTCATTGGTTGGACTGTGAAAACTCATATCTTGTGCCTTGGATACACAGTTTTCAGTTCAGTTTTGTCATCTTTGTTCATCCTGGGTGATGATGAATGATGCCAAACTTTCTGAAGTCCCTTTTGAAATGACCTGTTTTCTCATACTTTGTGTTCAGTCAATTGCGTTTATGTCTTTGCTACTAGAAAATGTTCGCTGGAAAAGTAGACCGTTAGAAACGTTACTGTCTTGGACTGCGTATTCAGGTTCATGTGTCTCTCATCCGCAGCATCTCTTGGACAAGTTTCTGATCCGCAACACTTCTCCAGCAGAGAGCCAGGTGTTCTACCTGAAGATGAAGGGAGATTATTACCGCTACCTGGCAGAGGTCGCCACAGGAGACGAGAAAGCCAGTGAGTTTCTCTTAAACAACATTTATATAAGATTTCTACAAGATCCACATTTGTCTTTTCTTAGTAGAATTTATTTTCATTTGAGAAACAGATCCAAATATTAGATGGTGTTTTATGTTCAGCATGGTCTCTAAACGTGAGAGTTGTGCAGCCACACCTCCATCACACACATGCAGATTTTTGGGGGGTTTTGTTAGCTACCAGTTGAACAGGTCTTTACTTGTGCTTCCACACCCTGAATGGCTGATTATTGAAGGGAATGTTGCACAAAATCTTTTAAAACAGAAATGGTTTATGGCTCAGAATGTAAGCCATACTTACAAGGTGTGTATATATACATATATATATATATATATATATATATATATATACATACATATATATATATATATATATGTGTGTGTGTGTGTGTGTATATATATGTATATGTGTGTGTATATATATATATATGTGTGTATGTATATGTGTGTGTATGCTACACGCTACAATGTTCTGTTCATTTATCAACTGAAAACAGCATAGACTAAAACATCGATTCTTTGGATTTAAGAATCTATAGTGGTTCCTAAAAATGAGAATCAATTCAAATCGAGAAATCTATATATATTTTTTTTTTTTACCAAGCCCTAATGCTAAAGTTTTTTTTTTGTGTGTGTGTGTGGTTTTTTTTTAAGAGCCTTTTATCAGGGACGAGCCAGTGATGCCTTAAAATGCTGTCCATATTGACAGCCCACTAGGTTTTGGAACAGACCTATAGTGTCCCCATGAAGAGTCTTACATAACTGCCAATATAACTCTAGTAGTGAATTTAATATTTTGTTTTACTCCTTTGTTTGTCCTTGAGCTAATATACTGGCTCTGCTCCAAACTCTCCTGCTGCCTACGTAGAGAAATCATAGGCCCGCCAACATGAAGGCTGCTCCAAACTATGCAGCAAAATGATGCTGCTTATACCCAATACCTTGTTTTAGCCAACATCTATTGCAGCATCTCATGAACTGTCTCATGAAGACAATCTAAGAATGCATTTCTTTAAAGCGGTCAAATGATGCATTTTAATGTTTTCTTTTTCCTTTAGTTTGTAATGTATCTGTTTGTTTACGATCTACAAAGTTACAAAGCTCATAGTCTCCCACAAAGTTTTTTATTCTATTTAACAGAGAACATTGATCCAGACCTGCCTAAAATTTCATTTCATGAAACAAATGTAACTTTGCTTCCCATTTATCACTTAAGGAACACTTTAAATGCTTTGATACCACAGCAAAAACTTCTTATAAAGTTCAAACATTATAAAGTTCAAACTAGGGATGCACCGATATGAACATTTTGGCCGATACCGATAACTGATAATTCTTTACATTTGAAAGCCGATAACCGATATATTGGCCGATAAATCTAAATAAAAAAAATTATATACTTTGATAGCCTGTATAACAAAATGCTCACCATTAAAAGCCTTGTCTCAAACACTTTTAACATAAATCAAACATATACAATACAGTACAGCCTAGTTTGAACCAGTGTAAGATTCCTTAACTTTTAAAATTAATTTTACACTCATATGGACAACTTTCTTTATTAAAAAATGGTAACACTTTATAATAAGGTTTAATTTTGTTAGCATTAGTTAGCATGAACCAACAATTTTATAAAACATTTTTAAGAAAGTTGTATCTGTTAACATTAGTCAATGCACTGTGAACTAACATGAACACACATATTTTATTAACTAACAATAACACAGGCTATTGCTCTCTGTTAGTTAATGCATTAACAAATTAGACCTTATTGTAAACTGTTATCAAAAAATCTATTGCCTAACAAAAAATAAAATACATAAATAATGCAAACAAGTCATTGGATAACATTGGGCTGCACATAAAGAAACAAAATGCATGTGGCATTGATCAATAAAATGGAATCGCCTCCGCACGGACAATAAGAAAAATATATTTTAATCAAACCATATCGTTGATGAACAAAATAATGTTAGTTATTAATTATACGAGAACAAAATAATGTTAGTTATTAATTATAACGCAATGTTTTTGAAAAAATAAACATTTTTAATATTACATTGATAGTAAACATCTTTAATAGCTTAGTTACTGTTTCAAATGACATTGCTGTGTGAGCTGCGCGCTGAAGCTGAAGAGAACGAACGTTAAAACTGAATCGCTTTGCTAGAAGGTTAATCAACTCAACGGTTGCTGAAGAATGCAAACCCAAAGAATTTACAAATGTATTACAATAGTGAATACAATTATAATTGTATGACAGTCCCAATCATAGCTTTTAATGTTTTGCATTGTTGTTTAATCTGCGCGCGCTGGAGCTGAAGAGAACGAGCACCGGGAAACTGAAGAACTTTTCTAGCATGTTGGTTAAATCCACGAAACGCATCATATGTGAGATTAATCAGATATTTATATTACATCAACTTTATATTACGACTTATCTGCGCAAAATGACGTGAATGCACAATCGAACTTGTGCTGGTCATAATGTGTAATATCCCTGTTCTGGACGCGCTTATTCCCACAACAACGCGCTGAAACGGCAACTAAACAGAGAATTCACAACGTTTTATTACAATAGTGTTCTCATTATAATGGCATCTATGACAGTCCCAATTATAGTTATAAATGTGCATTGCTGTTTGAGCTGCGCACGCTAAAGATAAAGATGATCACCGGTACAATGAAGCGCTACTGCATCGTTCATTAACTCAACCAAACGCATCCTATATTAGATTAATCAGATATATATACACAAATTAAACATATTATAACTTACAATGGCACAGAATGCTGCGAATGCTCAAGAGAACTTGACTGTGCTTGTCATGAAGTCTTAACTCCATAGACGCGCTCTTTCCGCCTCAACGCGCTCGACGCACTGAAACACGTGGGCGAACAAGAATTCACAACATTCTTTTGCAGGCGTGTTTTTATTATAATGTTATGAAGCATATGTGACAGATTTGTGCTGCACATGTTGCACTGAACTGTATCTTCCTTTTCGAAGTGAATCCAATCATTCAGAACCATCATGGCGAACACCGCGCGTCTCTCAACTGAAGTAAATAATCTATTATCTATTGGCTTTGATATATCGGCCAAATTTTCTTATCGGACCGATAACGATAACATCAAAAAAGACCATTTATCGGCCGATATCGATATGTGGTCGATGTATCGTGCATCCCTAGTTCAAACATTATTAAAGACAAATGAACAGACAATAGAATAGAAAATTTACAAATAGTTAGGTCTATTAGTTGTATTCAGGAAGAGAAATTTAATATGTGAATCAAGATCTCTTTTGCCTCTTGCATTTGAATGGTTTAAAAACGCTTGAGTGTTTTAAATTGGCAAGACTTAGAAACACATGCAAATAATAAACTTTCACTATGTAATGGTTAAATGCAATTAATCTGCAAATCACATGTTACTTACCTTGGGGCCTGGTTCGTACGGATCAACTACGGTCCGTTGCACCCCTAATTAGAATAAGAATATCGACTAATCGCGATTATGGTAAGGGACGTTACATTTCCGACACGCTTGAGGTGTTTGGCCAATCACAACGCACTAGGTCACCTGGCCAATCAGAGGAGGGGCTTTGTAGAAATCGGCGCGTTTCAGACACTGGGAATAGAGGAGCTCCAGTAATGTACAGTATGTGAAAAATTACGTGCTTTGAACATTAAAGCTTGTTAACCTATTCTATTACATCCAATAATCAAAATAATGAACTTTTAAAATAGCATCATAATACCTTATTAGACACTTAAAAGAATGGATTGAAAATAACCCCATCTTATTAAAAATGCTCTTTATCCAAATATATGTGCATTTTTGTGCTTATTAGAATAGTGAGCTGTTAGCTTAGCAACAGTTTGGAAGAGAGTGTGAGGTTTCCTTAACCACTATCGTGTTTGATGCTTTTGAACTCAAGGGGTCAGTCAGTTAACACTTAATAGAGTTAGAATCACAGAGTTTTCATGAATTATATATTTGGAAATGAAGGATGGAGGATTAGATCTGAAGGTCTTGTGTCCTAGTTCATAAAGCTCTTGAGACACAAGCTGCTTGCAGATTAATTTGAGAACGTCCAGTGTGACGGTTTTTGCCTCCTGTGCCTATATCCTCGCTGTAGCTAATATCTCTACTTTATTACAAAAAACGAGCCCAATCTAGTGATTTGGTTGTGAATTGGCCAGCAAGTTGCAGTTGTTGATTTTTGTGTGCATCCAGCAAGGACCGTGCAAATGTTTATTGTTACTGCAGCTGCAGATTCAGGAGTGCTGCAGTACATTTCCTCAGTATTGTTGCAGGAAACACTGCAGCACAATCCTGCTCCACCTTCTTTCATTTCATTAATGAGGAGGCTATTGAGTGATTTCCCTTCACATGTGGTCTTTGGCTGAGTATGTCTGTGAAAGTAATAATTCACTCTTTCCGATAGATGCACAAGGTTATTAGGGCTGCTGCTTCTCCCTGCAGGGTTTGATGAATTTTTAAGAGCCTGGTGTGTTTCTATGGCAGCACAGGAGTGAATGATCTGACTGAAGCTGCCATCTGTGGAAACGACAGGACCAGACAGTGCAGCAGATCCTAGATCAGTCTATGTTTATAGAGTATTACAGTTAAGCTGCTGTTTTTTTTTATAGATTCTTACGAGAGAGGAAAGAATATCGCTGATCTATTTGAGCTTAAGCATCCACTGACCTACTACTGTCAGTATGATGGGCTGCATGATCATCGTCATGGCAACAGCATCTGGCTTATGTGTGTTGTCCAGCTGGGTGTCGGCAGTAGGCAGAACCTCCTGCGGGTGGGTTTAATATATGCACCGCTTGGTCATGGTCTCCTAAAGCTCTTCAAATTAACAATTACTACTGCTCATCAGGCACGGTGCGTGAAACACTTTTACAGAGCTCCCTATCTTCAAATATTTATGGATTTCTCTCTGTGCACAGATCAATACAGGCAACCGCAAGCGAACTATATTGACTATGAACAAAATGTTAAAACGTCTGTTTTAATGGTCTCAGACACAAGGCAAGGAAAGGGCATGAAACTGTCTTTAGGACACTGGCCAAATAAAAAGCACATTTAAATCCGATTCAGCAAATCCTTAAGAATAAATTGTAAATATTTTACATGCACTACTCTTATGATCACCAAGGATGTATTTATTTGATATCGTGAAATATTACAATTTAAAATGACTGTTTTAATATATTTTAAAATGTAATGTATTCCTGTGATGTCAACTGAATTTTCAGCATTATTACTCCTGTCTTCTGTGTCACATGATCCTTCAGAAATCATTCTAATTTGCTGTTCAAGAAACATTTCTTATTATTATCAATGTTAAATTGTCAAGCTGCTCAATATTTTTGTGGAAACTGATCATTTTTTTTAGGATTCTTTGTTGAATAGAAAGTTTAAAAGAACAGCATTTATTTGAAATGGAAATCTATTGTAATATTATGAATGTCTTTACGGTCTTTGACCTTGCTGAATAAACACATGAATTTCTTTCTTTTTTTTAAAACCAAACTCCAAACTTTTGAGTGGTAGTGTATATTGTTGGCCTTAATTTGTTCTGTTTTGTAGGAAAGTATGAAATGATTCTTGCATAAATAATTTTTGTTTGTTTACAGATATCATCCAGAAGTCTCAGGAAGGGTACCAGGCCGCATTTGACATCAGCAAAGACAACATGCAGCCCACTCATCCCATCCGCCTGGGCCTGGCTCTCAATTTTTCAGTCTTTTATTATGAGATCCTGAACTCTCCTGAGCAGGCCTGTGAACTGGCCAAGAAGGTTAGAATGGATGCTCATGAAACTCAAAGCTCATACACAGAATAATGCCCCTTGAGCTTTTGTGTTGAATGAATTTAATGCTTAGTATTATTTATTTATCCATGTATCTGTTTTTATGTAGGCTTTCGATGATGCCATTGCTGAGCTGGACCAGTTAACTGAAGATTCGTATAAAGACAGCACACTCATCATGCAGCTACTTAGGGACAATTTGACAGTGAGTTCTTGTTTTGTGATATTAACCCAGTGAGGATATATGTGAAGAACTGAGAATTTCTTAACTGATAATCATGCAGATAACTGATTTTGCCAGCATTTAACCCTCACCTAATTAAAAACAACGTATTATAATATCATTGTAATCATAATAGGAATCAGTAAAAAATACAGATCGGGCATTCCTTGAAAATGTCTCAATTAGTACAATACAGCAAGTTTATTTGTTTTACTTGTACAATTTTTGCAGGTATTCAAGTATGAAAATCCTTAAATCCTTTTTCGAGGTGTTCTCTTGTATTGAGATACTCTTGTATTCAAAAACAGCTAGATGGTGTTCAATGGAATGGAAAGCAGACAAGTTTTTGAGTTGAACTACTTTTGAAGGGCTATTGAAATGGAAAATCAAAATGTCCTTGATATTTACACCGATAAGGAGTAGGGGTCGACCGATTATCGGTGCCGATATTAAGCATTTTTATGGTTGTCGGTATCGGCCATTTTCAAAACTGATTTGCCGATAATTTAATTTTGAAATGCGCTATATTGACGCAGCCACCTCTGTCGGAACTCACCACTCTGTAACCTAGACCAATGTCCCCGCCCATCTGATTTGTTGGGAGTCACGAGTCCGGCCAATCAAGGCGTAAAGCTGAAGGCACTGAAAGTTTTGCACTCTCACACCGAAAGCACTTGCTGACTGGAACTGCTTCACTGATCACGCATCAGTTGTCTCTCAAAGTTAAGGCAGCAGCAGACTTTGCTGAAGTAGCAATAAATTACTACACTGAAGTTGCAAAACACCTCAATATATAAGGGCCCTGTGATTTCTGCGATGCAGAAAACATGGACGGAATCGCGGAATCCAGTCATAACAATGGAATTTACCGTATAAAGCGGAATGTCACGGAATTTGTCAACGTTTTGATAAAATAAATAGAAGGTCTGTACAAATCAAATCGAATTTCAAACCGCAAAAAGACTTTTTAAATATGAATCCTGCATGTCTCTAAATGAATGGCGCAGATGCGTGATTTCATTTACCACACACACACTGGAGCACTCGTGACGCTTGCACTGTTTTCAGCCTCAGCCGCATCATTATATGAGGACATGATTGCATAAACATCATCTCCAGAGCCGCTTAGTCACTTCATGAGCTTTTTAATGCTTCAACTGAGAAAAGTTATCGTCATATCAAACACACAGAAACTCAAAGATCTCCACGGCAACCCATCAAAATAAAAGTTTGGTTTTTCATAGGGCCCTAAAAATTTTATTTTTGTTAAACTGTAAATAAATTGAATAAGTTTGATTTCAATTAATTAGAAATACTTTTTGATTACTAAAATTTAATTTAACCATTTAAAATAGTCTTTAAGTTTTACTAAATGTTTACAGAATGCTGCTGGGTGCTCCCTGCACTTTTTAAGTTATTATTAAAGTTATTATGAAATTATTATTGTTAAAGATATGTTTAAAATCATTTAAAGAAAGTATTTGTCAAAACCCTTTGTTTTTCTTAATTTTGACATTACCTTACATTTTTGCACCAGACATAGGCTATATATCGGTTCTAAATATCGGTAATCGGTCTACTTGATCTGTAATAATCGGTATCGGCCCTGAGAATCACATATCGGTCGACCCCTAATAAGGGGTTACTCTATCTTAAAGCTCCCCAGTGTAAAATATGATTTTCCACCCTCCCGAAATGCCTGAAATTGGTGCTATAAAGTTTGCCAATCACAGCAGTTCTTGCTTTCTAAAAGACGGACACACAAAGTGTTTGTCATATATCACAACTATTCAGTGTTTTCAACCAGATAATCTTTATTTTAGGTTTCAGACATAAGTACTTGCAAAACAATACATTTATAGTTTGTAAAATACATACTGATGTCTATGGAAGCAGCAATAATTATCCTTTATATTACATTTTGACGAAGTGTTTTATTCATATCAGATACACATTGTATTGGTAACTATATAGTGTGCTATATTCTTCTCCCAGTTCACCGGTCACTTACTTTCATGTATTTCGGGAGAAGAGGGTTAACTTACCTGATGTAAATCTGACAGATCCGATTCTCTGAACTGCAGTGTGAACTAGCATGGCGGTGCCCATCGTGCTTTATCGATCAACTAACATGATCATTATAAAGGGTTTTAAACGACAAAACGCATTCACGTACACATATTTGAGAATGTGAATATCAGATTGTTCATGATATAGTTAAGTCGGTGATTATTTTGAATAAAAACGGAAAAACAAAATAAAAGCAATACCAGACCTGCCAACCTGTACTCATTTTGCGTAGGGGATACGCGTTTTGACCTCAAAGTACGATTTGTCACTCTAAACTACGCAAAAACCTGGTGACGCGCCTCTGTGCACGCGCAGTCCTCAAATCAAGCAAGAGCAAAAGAAGAAGAGTTCGACCAATCATAGCGCTGAGTTCATTCCCCAAATAGCAAGGGAGGAAGATTGACAGATGCGTAAGACCTATCATTAAAAAGAGAATGAAAATCGACAGCAATAAAGTAATCCCGCTCGATCACTCTTCCGCCGTCTGACTGAGTTCGTCAGCGAGGACAGTAACGTTACAGTAGTCACAGTACTTCTGACTCCTGAAGGTAAACGGGCTGGGGTGGATGTGGAAAGTTGAAATATTGTATTGAGTTAACTAAATCTGGATTCGATGATCACATGAGTGATCGCAATCGCATGTATTATCTTAAAATACTCCGTAATTCATCATGGTCACTCAGATAAGAGGAAAACATCATTCATCCATGCAAATTATAAAATGCTTAAGTAATGCTTAACAGTAAATCTGAATAAAATTTAAATCGCTATGGCTTAGTGATTATGACAGTTCTGTGATTTGTGGATTACTGATAAAACGCGAGTCAGGAGAAACGGGCGTTTATTTATTCATTCTCAGTGTTGAGAAACGTAGCCTGCATGTGTTACGTTATTGCGTTAATAACTAAACTAATGTTACATATTTGTTTTGTATGAAAACTAGCGCGTTAGTTACTTATGGATTAAAAAGTACGTTGTATCAGTGCTGCGCGAGCTCTCTCACAAACACTGACGCGCGCACGCAGAGAGAGAGAAGATGATTGTAAAATGAAAATTGACGGGCTAAGTTTAAATTTTGTTCTTGGTTGTGTTTTTTTTCTGACAAAATGTCAGAAACCATTTTGTTTGATCCATCCGTGTTTTTTAAATTTGTTAAATGACGGACGTTTTACTGTCAACACAGCCCTCAGTATATGTCGGATTCATCTAACTTATTGTCTACTGATATTCTCTTTAGAATAAGTGGCTCGTTTTGCTATTATTGGACTCCTGTCTATTCATTGTCAACTATTTTCTATAAATATGTTTGTATTGGCTAACGTTTATTCAGCTAATGCGTGTCCTGTTTAAAATGTACAAATGCCAAGACACCACGTCTCAAATAAAAGCCTTTTTTTTCCTGTGAGATTTAGTATCATATTTGGATATTGGAATAATAAATTATGTAGCCTATCTTACATGTACAACGTTCCGATGTTAGTGATTTTTTTATTTACTGTTTTCTAGGGGTTTCTTAATTTTAGACTATTGACCAGCACACATTATATACAATGCAATATTAATAATGAATACCCCCCCCCCCACGCTGTGGGGTCAGCTAAAATATTTTAAACTTGCGTGTGAAAGGGTTAAATGAATCACGCAAGGTGATTTACTAAGGTTTGCTCTCGTTAATTTACTGTTATTTGCACCATTATTTACCACCTAAAAAAAGCATGTCTTAAACCAGACAGTAATTTGTGCTGCTCTGGGTAGATTGTGTTGGTCATTATGGAAATGATCCGACTGCGTCTGTGTTTTTTAATTTGCGCGTCGTCAGAAAAATACGCACCTTAACTTTCCACTCCCATCGGCGCCTTTTTGGAATTGCACTCTCACACTAATTTACCCTGTTTAGTAAATCTGGCCCCAAGTGTTTTGATGGTGAAAATTAGTAATAAAAATAAATATTTTACAAATATCTGAACTATCCTCCAGAAATATAATATTAAGATCTAAAAATTAATTTGACAAATTTAACTTAAAAATACAGAGCTTATGATGCGAGACATTGAAAAAAAAAAAAAAACAGCCTTAAATCATATACACATATAGCTTTTTTGAAAGTTTTACTTGGCCAAAATATGTAAAATTCCATATTACTTACTGATGATCCTGATTATAAAGCTCAAACACAAGTTAACCTATCGATCTTGAAATAATTCTCAGAGAGAGACGTGACGTTACTTGGCTGTATCTTTCCATGCGCACACACCGATGGATGATGCCGGTTTGGTCTTATGTCCACATTACAAAAAACAATGGTGCAGGAAAACATGCTGTGCACTTTATAAGTTTAAGATTTCAGCTGTAATTGCACTATCGGTGTCCTTTCTACCCTTTTAAATTTCTGTGTTTAATATACCGAAATGTAAGTGGATGAATGTGTCGTCTTTGATTTTCAGCTGTGGACCTCTGATAATCAGGCCGACGGTGAGGAGACAGAGGAGGGCCGGGAAAACTAAAGCCAACTCTACAAAGAACCTTTTCAGTCAGCACAGCGAGAGACAACGCTGACGCTTTTACAGTTCCAGCTTCATACTCACCAGCCCGTCATTTGTGTGTGTGTGTTTGGATTTGAGAGTGGGAAGGAAAGACTGTTTGTGTACGCGTGTTTGTTTGGGGGAGGGGGGGAGGGGGTGCAAACAGGAGTTGTTTGTCTTTAAAATGTGTTAATTGTGGATTGGAGAACGCAATCTAGTTTGTTGGCTTGATGTGTTCATGTAAAAATGCTCACTGGGATGCTTCTGCATCACTGATGCGAGTCACCATGAAGCCAACATCAACTTTGTTGTAGGTGCATATATGAGAGAAAGAGAGAGTGAGTATGAAAGCGTTTGTGAGTTTGCTAGGGGAGCAATTAGTGATGGGTTTCTTGTGGCTTAGACTGAATTCTTCATTTTCCTAAAGAATTGTGGGAGATAAACCAAAAGTCAGTATGAACGAATACTTGTGTCAGATTGGGCTTGTGCAAGACATTCTACTTCAGTTGTCAAGTGTTTGATTTCTCATTGGTGAATAACGTATACAATCTCTGTCAACCAGACCTAAGATCAAAAAGACTTGACACATGGCTTATACTGTAACTTTGATATAAAAGTCTTGTTACCGGAGTAACGCTTTTCATGTGCTTATCTGATTAATACTGTTTTCTATTAGGATTTTCGGTTTTGTTTTATTTGTACTACTACTTACTAAATCTGTTTTTAGTTTGTTTTGTTTACTCTTTTGATACTTGCCTAAAATGCATGTGGCTTTAGTTAATCAGGGTGACTGGAGTTGGCTGATTGGGCTGCCTAGAAGCTGTCTTTGAATTTTCATACAGAACACTCAGCATTATTGTTATTTGTTATGGAGGGTGGGCGGAGGGATCTGGATTTCATGTTAGTGGAATTAAAACAGATAAAACAAACCACATGATCTCTTGTTCTTTTTGCCTTGCATTCAGTCTGGCGTTTTTGAAACCTGGCTGTTTTCAAAAGATCCTATTTCTGGGCTTGCTTGGGAAATGGGGTTGGTTTCTGGGACACAAATACGATTAAAAATAATTTTCAAGTAAAACAAAAAAGGGGGAGGCGGGGATACTTACCCAAAATTGAAAATCTGCATAATGTACTCTACCTCATGTTGTTCCACACCTTTCCTGGAACATAAAAGGAGATTTTAGGCAGAATCTGCTGTCTTGTTTTTTCTCACACATCAAAAATGGATAGGAAATGGGGGTGTCAAAGCTACTGCAGAGCATGTCAAAAAAACATTGACTACAGAAGACTTGGAGTGCACAAGTTGGATTAACTCCACTGAAGAAAGTAAGTTTGGAAAAACGTGACAGTCAGTAAAATATGTATTTTAACTTATATGACGCTGAGGCGCTGCTTTAATAGAAAACCTATTCTTTGGCTTTGAGTGGTGTTAGTGGTCAAGTGGTTGTCTAATGTCTTCTAAGACCTGATTTACATTCAGAGAAGGAAATGGGTCATATAATCTCTGTGGAAGCTGCAGTCATTTGAGTTTGTAAAGGCCTTCGAGTCCTGCACCAGATTCAGTGGACCGCGCGCGGAGAGGTGACTCTCAGGACAGGTGACTGAAAAAATGCTGACTAATTAATTTACATGACCTGATCTCATCAGTGTGCTCTAGTCATGAGTACATGTTGATTGTTTATGTCATGATGGCTCTACAGTACTGAGCAGTGAGCACACAGTGATTACTTTCAATGACATCCTGCTTGTGGAAAACCTGGACCGATATGGGCAGTACTAAATTGTAAGTCTTTGCAAATGTATGTAGATTTAAGTCATGAACATTAGTGAATTTCGGTGACTAGACATTGGAAATAATTTATAAAATTTCATATTTCCAGGTTTTATTAATTATTTATTAAATATGTTACATTATACACTTTGCCAACACCTTGAAAACTTGCTGGGATAGGCTCCAGTGACCCTGCAGAGGACAGATGGATGGATAATATAATATAGAAAATCAGGGAATTTTAACATTAAAAAAAAATATATATGTATATATATATCCACTTGTCCATCCAATGAAATGAACTCTAGTGTCCCTGTATGTCTGGACAGCTGCTTGAAAAGGCACTGTTCCTCTCAGTTTGGGTGAAGAGCCTCGGGCTACGGCTGTGGGATGGGCCCGTGTTGCCATGGAGATGGACAGACTGCACTGAACAACAGTACTTACGTGGAAAGAGAATGAGTAATCAGCAGGAAGGGATGGGAGACAGAAACTTCTCTGAGTAATGACAAAGCACACTGTCAAGCGAGACAATGAATGTGGATTATAAAACACTTCAGAAGGAAACTTTGATATGAGCACCACCAGAGCCTTTGTAATGTGAAAGTCGTTTTTAGCAGCATTTACACTATAAGCGCACGATATTTAAAAGGACGAAGAACACAATTCAGTTTCAGTTAGGGCAATATGGAAGGATATAAACAACAACATTGTTCAGGAAATTATTAATTAAAATTTGCAATCAGTTTGTAAATATACAATGAAGTGTGCGGGATACAATGTTGTGGGGAAAAATGCTACCAATAACTGCATTTGTGGCTTACGCGGACACTCACTCACTTGATAAACAGACAGACAGACACAACTTTACTACCAACATCCAGCATAGACATTTGTTCATGTGATGTTATAATTAAAACCACTGAATGTCTCAGTAGAAAATCCAGATCAGATCAAAGCAGTGCAGCTCAGCACTGCGGATATCTGCACTGTCAGTTCTTCAAGGTCTGTTACTCCCCCTATTGGTGATCTTCAGCACAGTCATCTACAGGCTGTTCATCAATCCTCTTATTAAGTTGAACTCACTCATGGACTGATAACTAAACAAGTAAACAGGCTGTGCAAGTAAATAAAAGGCAACACTGATCGAATACTATATTGCACCCCCCGCCTCTCTCTTCAGCATTCTATCCGATATGATCAAAGCAATTACGTTAATTATCACTACTATATAGGCCTACAAATAATCACTATTATTGGGGTTGAAGTGCAGTCAGTTATTGTTAAATTACTTTTTGGTAAGTGAGCATTTCTTTGATTTGATTTGATTATGTCCCAGCTTTTATTTTCATTTAACAAACAGACTAACGGAACTAACATATTTGTGTTATATAAAGGTCAAATTAAAACTGTATTTGAAAGATTTTGCTTTTTGCAATGCCTTTTATAGATTTTAATGTATTTCCCTTGCTCGTGACCCAGACTTTCAATATTAACCTAAAAAAATATATTAATAATAATAAATTATCACAAAGAATCAAATAAACATAAACTATTTTAATATGTATTATGTATAATTCTTTAAAAATCACAAATACAAAAAATTTGCCCCTTATCTTTTTTTTTTAAGGCTACTTATTTATGGAGAAAACATAATGACAAAGTGTCATTTCAATTGTTTCATTTCCGGTCAACCAATTCGTTTATCAAACGATCCAAATAGCATGGAAATGTTATTTAATTGTATATTTAGGATACATAAAATGTTAGCTATGGAATTTGTCTTTACAAGGCAACGGAGGCAAATGTAACAATGAAACACTGTTTTTTCATTTTTATGACTTCAGAAGAAAAAAAACTACAAAAACCTCAATGCTTCCTATTTGGTCGTTAATGGATAGTATTAACCGTATTAACACAATTTGATATATAAATAAATAATAAATGATAAACTATAAATATTTTAACGAAGCCATTTTCAAATTCTACATTAAATTAACTCAATTAATAAACTGTAAAAAATTAAATTCAATCATTTATTTTTCCCTTAAACACATCGTCATTGTCACAAAAGTCAACTATTCGTCGTTTATAAAGCTTATTAGACATAATCTACGGGCTCTGACATTTTTCATCCAATCATCATCCAAACCGGTGAGCGACTGTTGCGTTTTTCTCATGCGCGTGCACGGTGGATGACGTACCCGCGGGTATATATGTGACGGCTCAGTCCGTCCCATCCCTCCCGAAACCCCCGGCTGTCAGTGCTGTGTGAGTGCGTGTGTGCTCCGGAGCTTGCCTCGGCACACATTATATAAAAAATAAAAAAAAATAAAAAAAAAATTAAAAACTTTTAAAAACCCCAAAAAATTCTCCTTTTTTTTTTTTTTTTTTTTAAATAAAAATTGGTGAAGTGGAAGCTGGAGGCCTTGAAACATCGCAACAATCCTGAAAAAATAACGACAGTCTGTGAGCTCGGCCTAGTGGTTTGCTTGATTCGTTGCATTGGATTTTTTTCGCGTTTTAACATTTTTGTTGCCCTTATTATTTGTCATTTTAAACGAAGCACCAAACGCTTAAATCGTTCCAGAAATAATCCTTTAGTCGAAGATTTTAAATTGTAAAAATTGCCGTGTTTAGAATAGCTTTACAGCTAACTGTATTCTGACGTAGTTGATCTCACGAGCTGGTGCCGCGAAACACGTAAATTTCTGCAAGTTCACAACTGCGACCGAAGAGAAAATGAACCCCAGCGCTCCTAGTTACCCCATGGCCTCGCTGTATGTTGGGGACCTGCACCAGGACGTGACTGAAGCCATGCTCTACGAGAAGTTTAGCCCGGCCGGTGCCATCCTCTCCATCCGCGTGTGCAGGGACATGATCACCCGCAGGTCGCTCGGCTATGCCTATGTCAACTTCCAGCAGCCTGCAGACGGTGAGTGTGGCGTAACTGTGTAAAATATGCCTTTTACGCTAATGACACACTGAAAAATAAATGCAGAGTTTCATCAATATAATGCATATTTTTAATTGAGAATCTTGTTAGTAGTGACCATATGCAGCACCATATTTTATGAATCTATGTGTTGTCGGTTGATTATAAAGGGTTTAAGATGAGGGATGCATGCATGCATCGACCGCGTGATGTTGCTTGACAGCAGTGACTTGCATGATTGTCATATTTAGGGCGTGGGTGTGGCAGAGTGTGTAGCAGAGATAAAATCCCATAAACTGTCTCGATTGTCAGGAAAGTGTATCGAACACATTGATTATGCCTGTTTGTTCAAAAGTACAAAATTGAATGTGGATATCAGGTAAATATCAAAACTTCAAAATGTAGGGACTAACTAAGCAATGTCAATGTAATGTATTTTTCACTTTTATTCTAGGCTTAATTAGTCTAGTTATTCAGATTGATATTTTAATTGTATTTCTTTTTACAGTTTTAAATTGAAGTTTTATTTGAGACAAAATTGTGCCCTCGTTTTCATTCAATTTCGATGACCATTGTAAACCTAAGGTAAGACACCACAGGTGAAAATTAACTAGTAGATATGACCATATAATTCCCCAGTTGATTAATCAAAAGTACATTGTGATGATTTTATGTCACGTTCACATTTCCAGAACAGGAATCAGAATATTGGATAAAGCCAGGTTCAGCATTTTTCATTTTGTTGCCATTGGAGTGTGAGTTTTTTTACAGAAGGGATTTTGGACATCTATTTTATCACCCCATAAATCAGAATAAAAAATAAAGAAAAACATGTCTCGTTAATGAAATGTCATACAAGTCAGGCAAAAGTTACAAGTTATATATGAAAACACCCCTCTCTAAAAACTTTCAGAATATAAATAGGAATAAAACTGGAAAGTTTGCTGAATGTAAATGCTACTAGTGATGGGAAGTTCGGATCATTTTACTGACTCAGATCTTTGAATCTTGTTCTGCAAAATGAACAAATCTTCTCTTTTTTTAAGTCATTTAGTTCATTTCAGCAGAATATAAGGTTACTCTTTCTGTTAAGGTGTCATTGTTACAGTGTAATCATTGTTACAGTGTTATTATACATTTAAGTACTGAGTAATAATAATTAACAAGTATAGTTACTATAGGGTTAGGGTTGGATTATGATTTGGTTGAGGGTTAGTTGCATGTAATTATGCATAATTTACTGTTATTACTATGGTAAGTACATGTAACATTTGTAACAAGGACACTGTAAAATAAAGTGTTACCGAATATAATTAAAATGTTACATGTTAATTGTGTGATGTGTGTCCACAGTGTGAGTAAAGAACCAGCCTATAATGGTAAAAATCCTCCCAATACTTTTTTTATAATCCCCATAAATCATTATCAATCCCTCGGAACAAGCCGTTTCAAATTTCCCCCTACTCCTACGTAAGAGGAGGGAAGCCCCGCCCACAACTGGTGACGATCTGCTCTAGATCCCGCCCTGAGTGAGAAGCAGCAGTCCTACATCATAACCGTAAACTAAACCATACCTGCTCTATCTCCATGCTGCATATATTTTCTGTCTCTGTGGGCATCCTAATACAGTTCCCACACGAGCACCTATACAGCAGTTTATAGATTAACATGACGGTACAGGCTAGTCGATGAGATGAATAAACGTAACTCCACAACAACTAAGTTACATAAATGTATCCACTAACCATTCAGAAACGTCCATGTACAATCTAACAGTTGCTGCCTCTTCCTGAGTCTCTCCATCAGTGTCTGAATCCGGTTCAAACATGTAAGGCTGCACTCCGCTACTGGGTACTATTGTCATTTTGCCTGAGAGAATTTCGGCTGTTATGTTGTTCCTGTATCCGAAGCTCGTGTAAAGTATCGCCCCTCTTCTGAACGGAGGCGGGGGGCAGAAGCTCGTTTGCATTTAAAGGGACACACAAAAAACGTTGTTTACCCTCACACCCAAGAAGGAACAACTTTGACAAGCTATAATAAAAAATCTAATTTTGAGCTGAAACCTCACAGACACATTCTGAGGACATCAGAGATTTATATTACATCATGTGAAAATGAAGCTATGCAGTCTGCACCCCAAACAGAAATTACTAATTCACCTCTCGAGTCTTCTGGTTAAAGTCATTCGCTCATCACGTGACAGCCACATTTGCTTTAGGCAATGCAGTCTGTCCTGGAAACAGAAATGATTAGTTCACCTACCGAGTCTTCGGGTTCGAGTCGTTAGTTCTTTTGTCATGTGACCACTTCCCGGCTCAGAATCTTACAACAAATACATTAGTATTATTGACTCTATGTTGTATTATAGTTGTATAACAAGGCCATATAATTATCAAAAGACATGTGCAATAAAAATTTCACAGTAATCATATAACAAGGGGATGTATCAGGAAAAAAAAAATTACAGCTGATCCAAAAGTAGTAATAGACAAGTCAATAATATGGGATTTTCTTTGCATTATATGCAATGATATTTTCTAAAGATTAGAGTCCACTATAAACAAGTATCTTTGCTTTAACAACGTGTTTCCCCCATCATACGGATAAAGTTTAAAGCATTAACCAACTCTTTTATTACCACATTCAATAGGTTTGAAACCCCCTGCCTTAGCCTTGTGGCTGTCACATGATTAACGAACGACTCAAACCTAAAGACTCAATAGGTGAACTGATCATCTCTGTTTCCGGTACAGAGCCCATAGGATTTTGCACATGCGTGGTCATCGCAAATTGAACGAATCTCTCTCTGAGACAACTTGTTATTCCCGAATCATATTAAAGATTTATGATGGACCCATCACTAAATGCTACTAAAGTGGAGATTTCTGGCTGAGTGCAGGAGAAGAAATTCATTTTGATTTAGTGGATAAATAATTGTTTTCGCTTCCAGCTGAACGGGCTTTAGACACAATGAACTTTGACGTCATCAAGGGTAGACCTGTCCGCATCATGTGGTCTCAGCGTGACCCCTCTCTGAGGAAAAGCGGCGTTGGAAACATCTTTATTAAAAACTTGGATAAGTCTATTGATAACAAAGCCCTTTATGACACCTTCTCTGCGTTTGGCAACATCCTGTCATGCAAGGTAAGGCACATACATGCTCTTGAAAGTGCTTTGCAGTGATTTGTTTATGTGAATGTTATATTTTTTGTGCATGACTCATGCTTCTGTTGGTCAGTGGGTGCATGATTTTATGCCTGATATCCTTTCTTAAGGTGGTTTGTGATGAAAATGGCTCAAAGGGCTACGGCTTTGTGCACTTTGAGACCCAGGAGGCTGCTGAAAGAGCCATTGAGAAAATGAACGGCATGTTGCTGAATGACAGAAAAGTGTAAGTGATATTTTGGTGTTTTCCCAAACTTAACCATTAGGGTGAAGGAAAATTGCTAAAGGAACCTGCGTGGAAAGTGACTTGATTGACTTGATTTGTATTCGAAGTGTGTGTGGAAGGATTGGACCAAGTGCCATGAAAGAATTTTTACAATATATTTTTGCCAATATAAAATATGGCTACAGTTTTTTTAAGGTGACCTAGTGACATTGTACTTACTTAAATACGTACTGAGTAATATTAATTATCTACATGTACTTACTATTAGAGCTGTCACTTTTGTGAAAAAATCCTGTTCGATTTTTGAGACATATGTGTTCATTGAATCGATTGTAAAATCGATTTTTCCATGTCTAAAGACGTTTCCATTTTCAACACCAAATATTGGCAAATCCACGGACAACTAACAGGCATTAGGACGAACGTAAAGAGGGCGCTTGAGACGCGCACAAGTCAGCAATATTTCTTATGATTTATTGGCGTGAAGTTTTGTGCACAATGACAAACAGGAGTGCAACATTCAAGGATTGAAATTAACACCCGCCAAATTCGGATAAAAATGAACTTTGGCGGGTAACCCTGTCATATCACGAGCCAATTTGGCGTTTTTCTATGTTTACTCACTTCGCTGGGGAAGTTCGTGTAAGCCAAATCTGCGTGGATTTAGCGCAGATACGCAACTCGTGAGTCCTAATGATATATTAAATACAGCGTATTGCGCAGAATCTTCGCATTTCTGGCTTGCTTGAACACACACGTCACTAAGCAACAAATAACGGCGCGCTTGTTCACTTGCACTGAAGTAATAGCGAATAAGCATTTGGTTAACAGAAAAGACATTGTTATTTTCCAACATCCTACATGTTCTGTGTACTGTATTGATCTGTCTACCTAAAACACATTTTTGGTTAAAAAAAAAGGCAGTTAAAATCGATTCCCTATTTTCGTTCTCGAAACTTGTTTTGGTTGGTCCGATCGATTGTGCAATCGATTTTCGAACATAAAGTGACAGCCCTACTTACTATAGAGTTGCAGTTAAGGTTTGGTTTAGTTACTTGTAATTATGCATATAATACAGTTTATATTATATTTTATATTGCCTATTAATTTGCATTGCAAAAATTTCTTTAGAGTATTGGTGCATTATCACAGACATAAAATCTGGTTGCATCCGAATATGCCTACATCCCCAAGCGATTTGAGCTGTGTGAGCTGAAGCTGAACAATGAATGAACACCGATAAACCAAAGCACTTTCCTAGTGGGTTAATAAACTCAAACAAATGCATATGAGATAACACAGTACAGCTTTTAGGCTATATTTATTCACAAAATGACATAAACCTGAATTAAGTTATTGTCTAGTCAGAATGCATAACTCCTGACTGTGCGCTTTTTCTGTAACATGCGCTAAAGCACAAAGAATTCACAACACTAGTGTTACAATAGTGTTCTCATTATAATGTTATGTATATGAAAGTTTTTTGCTGCATTTAACTGTATTTTCTAATAACTGTTCTTCGTTTTGGATGGCATGCTGTCCCAACGCTAACTAATCAGACCTCAAGGTACCGCCCATAATACCAGAACCAGTCACATGATCATTTTCACGAATGATTGTCCCTGTCACTTTTGAGTACTTGAGTACTAGTGCCCATCCCTAATTATGAAGATATACACTGATCAGGCATAACATTATGACCACTGACAGGTGAAGTGAATAACACTGATTATCTCTTCATCACGACACCTGTTAGTGGGTGGCATATATAAGGCAGCAAGTGAACATTTTGTCCTCAAAGTTGATGTGTTAGAAGCATGAAAAATGGGCAAGCGTAAGGATTTGAGCGAGTTTGACAAGGGCCAAATTGTGATGGCTAGACGACTGGGTCAGAGCCAAGCGGCAACCTCCCTGTCTCCCTCAAGAAACCAACACGGAAGTGAATTAAACTGCAATTCATTGACTGGCCGCTTGAGGCTGATTGCAAAAGTGAGCCAAATCTGTATCTCTCCCATGTTAAAATGCCCAACTTTACAGCCGAAAAAAATATGTTTACAGCCTGGTGCCTTAAGTTATTTTGGTCTATACAGCTAATTTTGCCCTTCATGACAACTGTGAGGGGGGTGAATTTTTTTTAGAACTCATCCATTTGAATTATATTAAGCCTTAAAATGCTGCATAATCAAGGGCGTGGCCACTTGAGTGACAGGTGGATTGCCGCTGCTGTTACTAGCCGTTTGTCTGCTCTCTGTTATCCATCATGTCACCTCAGCTGATTCCAGCTGCTGAACTTGTCATCTCTGCCGTGTTTGTACTTTTTTCGGGATTATTTCATACAGTTTATTACACGCCGCCCTTATACCTTCGCCCACGCCGTTGGATTCCGTCGTTGTCGAGTGTCGAGAGAACAACCAGCGCTGTTCTTCAGTTGTTTTCCTCTGTGAACATGCACTCATGGATGTCTGACAATATCGTTGCTTTTTGGAGTTCAGATTTAAAAACGTCTAAGATCTAACGTTAGAGGCCTCACTCGTTCTGCTGTACCGTTGATCTCACGGAGCAGATAGACTATAATATGCTTATTTAACTTTTTAGTGTTCAATAAAAAGTACCGTCAGATTAAATTCTGCAGGTGTCAGTGCTTTCTCTTCGTCCCTTAAATGAGCGCGGATTTCTAGTGCATTACTTGAACTTCTTAGGTAATATCTATCAGAATTGAAAATGGACTGAATAAAGCTCTCTACGAACTTGACGTGCGATGCCGCGCTGACTGACATGTATGCGCATGAATCACTGTCACACTCACACACACGCTCAGAGCAAATATTGTAAGTTACTGCATGAGAATAATAATGCATCACAATACACATAGTCTCACGGTTAGTTATGTCTTTTAACTATAATAGTATTTCAAAGGGGAAAAACATGAACTTTAACTATTGGCTTTAGGTCTACTTCTTCAAGTCAGCTGTCACTTTAGCGCGAGACCAGTAGCAAATTAGCTCCTTAGCCTGAGCAAACTCGATCACGTCGAGCTAGGCGGGCGTAGTTTCAGCATCCAGGCACCTCAACTCCACCCACGTCCCGCCTTTTTGCCCATTTTCGTTTATCCGGGAGTGGCGCACTGTGACGCGCTTCCAAGATGGCGACGAGCGACTCCGCCCACTTTAGGCTTCAAAAACGCTCTTCAGACACCTACGGGTGACGTCATGGACACTACGTCCATATTTTTTTACAGTCTATGGTCAGAGCATCTCCAAAACTCCAGCTGCAGACAAGTCTGCAGTGGTCAGTATCTATCAAAAGTGGTCCAAGGAAGGAACAGTGGTGAACCGGCGACAGGGTCATGGGCGGCCAAGCCGCAGACCAGTCAGTGTGCCCATGCTGACCCCTGTCCACTGCCGAAAGCGCCAACCATTAGAACTGGACCACGGAGCAATGGAAGAAGGAGGCCTGATCTGATGAATCACATTTTCTTTTACATCATGTGGATGGCCAGTTGTGTGTGCGTCGCTTACCTGGGGAACACATGGCACCAGGACGCACTATGGGAAGAAGGCAAGCCGGCGGAGGCAGTGTGATGCTTTGGGTAATGTTCTGAAGGGAAACCTTGCGTCCTGCCATCCATGTGGATGTTACTTTGACACGTACCACCAAGTCCAATCCATGGAGGCCCCACCTCGCAACTTAACAGACTTAAAGGGCACCTATTATGCAAAATTCACTTTTACATGCTGTTTGAACATAAATGTGTGTTGGCAGTGTGTGAGCAAAACCACCCTAGAATGATAAAAATCCACCCAGTGTTTTTTTTACAATCTCAATAATTCATATGCACTCTCTCAGAATGAGCTGTCCTAAGATTCAGCTTTTTGTGACGTAGAACATGGGAAAGGGGTTTGATTGACAGTGTGGTTGAGGCAGACCCCTCCCTCGGTGATCTGATCCTCCATTGTTGTTTCAACGACAGCCGGACCGCTGTTCTGAAGATTTGTGCTGCCTTCTAGAAAATGCTCCTAAGAAAAATAAGTGTTTTGTTGTGGGCTGTAATTAGGGATGCGCGGTACACCGGTACTGCAAAAATACCGGTATATATTATATTTCAAACGGTACAATATCATAATTTTGTTCAATTCGGTATTTGATGCGCTGCTGTTTCGAAGTTCACCGCTAGGCGGCAGTGCGCTATCTAAACTGATGCGGGTCATGCGAAACCGGCAAACGGTGACAGAGGAACACGATGAATCAAACCAGATCAAACGAAGCTCATTCGAATTTCTACACGCCCGAAATTAATAAATAGAGAAAGCAGTATGAGTGAAATAAGGCATTACTTTGTCTACAAAAGTCATGAGAAAAGTAAAGAAACAGATCTCAATGCACCACTCTGCAAATGCGGAGGCAACACATCAAATCTGCCTTACTTGACTTGTCAGTTGCTCATCTTGACTTGTTCAAAGAGTTCAGAGATCGACAGGTTAGTCCATCATTCAACTGATTTAATTTAGACTTTTATTGAACACTGAACAGCGCACATACGTAAGAGCTTATCAATTATATATGATACGGTAAACACGAAAGCTCAAATCTCCTTGCATGACACGCTAGAACCAATTCAGTTTAGGTCTCATCATTGTTATACTTTCAAACAAAATGAATTGAATTTGAATGAATAAAGAATAAAAATTTGAATAATATTAATTTTAGTATTAGTGATAGTAAAATGAATGGCATATTAGTGCCGCTGTGGCGACCAAAGCAGAGAGAGAGAGAGAGAGAGATAGTAGTAATATGAATATTACTAATGTTACAATTAAGCTACATTTGTCAACATTCATTAGATAACCTGACCTAACAGTATTATAGCATTTATTCATCTATATCAATCAGTAATTAAATGACCTAAAAAATTAAATATACTAATACATGTTTAGCATGTTAACATTACTTTATGCAATGCATTAAACTAATATAAACCCAAACAGTAACCAAACCAAGATGAATAAATGCAATAAATGTTGATAATTCTCTGTTGATGCATGACAGCTATGGTTTACATGTCATTTCATTATTCTATTATTATTATTAGCCTATATGTGAATCTATTATTATAGATATTAACCTATTTTAATTGTATAATTTCAGGGGTATTTTTTTTTTTCTAAATCAAAATTTAACCTACTGTATGTTCCCTGACTGATTTTTTTTTTTTTTTTTAATGTACATTTTGATACCTTTTCTTTGCACATTTGGTAGTGGAATCAGAATCAGAAAGAGCTTTATTGCCAAGCGTGCTTGCACACACAAGGAATTTGTTTTGGTACTGAGGCTTCCAGTGCACATATACAAATACAGATACAACAAGTAATAGTAATACAAATAGTAATACAAATTCTACGAATAAAATTATAAAAAAATATGAAAGTACTATAAAAATATATGGTCACAGTTGGGTTTTGTCAGAATAAACATTTACAGAAAATGAACATATTTACAGTATTTTGTATAGTATGAATAAATATAAATATAAATATCACCTGAATTTTAAAGATATTGCACTAAACAGTGGGAGTATTGCACTTCAGGCATATGCCTTGGGAGATATGTTAACTGTTCAGAAGGGAGATGGCCTGTGGGAAGAAACTGTTCCTGTGCCGAGATGTTCTTGTGGCCAGTGATCTGAGTCGCCGTCTTGACGGTAACAGATCAAACAGGAGGTGTCCAGGGTGAGTGGAGTCTGTGATGATTTTACCTGCTCTCTTCCTCACTCTGGAAGAGTACAGGTCCTGCAGGGTTGGCAGGGGGGCACCAATGATCCTCTCCGCAGTCCGGACTGTCCGTTGTAGTCTCCTGATGTCTGATTTGGTAGCTGAACCAAACCAGACAGTGATGGAAGTAGTGGAGAGTTTCAAGCAGTGTTTTTTTTAAGTATCACTTAAATTGAGACTTTTTTTTTTTTAACCTATGGTATCGATTTAGTATCGATACGGAGGTATTAAATTCTGGTATCGTACCGAAGCCAAAATTGTGGTATCGAGCCATCCCTAGCTGTAATACTTCGCATAGTTGTTTGCACTTGCTTCCGACATCAGAGCCACTGAAAACGCAGTGGGTGGATTTTATTTATGAAGGAAATGCGCCTCTTACACTCCCGAAGTACGTTAATGTTTGCTCAAATAATTTTGAGAGTGACTGTTTTTTGAACGGCGGTCAATTCAAAGCAGGTCTTGCTACAAAATTAATCCTCAAGGGTGGATCGTTGCCTAGTGTTCGCGATCCAACGACAATTCCTGAAGAAGTAAGTGTATTTTATGATTGAGGTGTTTTCAAACATTTGCGTCAACGTTATCACAGTTTGTGTGTGTCTGTGTGTGTGTTGCACAGCGATGACAACGCAATGAGTTCATAAATGTATCAAATAACCTTTCCGAGACATCCTGGTCCATTCTCGATCGTGTTTCTTCAGCCGGAGTCTCTTCGTCATCTGGGTCGGACTCTGGTTCAAACATGTATGGCCGAATGCCATACACAATTGCGGGTCTATCACTCTCGGCCATTATGGTTCTACCGACTGTTAATTGCCATAGTTATGCAAGTTACGCCCACATCCAGCGGCAGGGTGGGGATTAGCAGCTCATTTGCATTTAAGGTTGTCTGCCTCAAAACAGCTTGTTTCAAAACAGGCCCCAAAAATGACACATTCAAATGGTTATAATAAATTAACTGGGGGGTATTTTGTGCTGAAACTTCACAAATACATTCTGGGGACACCCAAGACCAATATTACATCTTGTAAAAAGGGCCATAATAGGTGCCCTTTAAAGGATCTGCTGCTAACATCTTGGTGCCAGACACCACAGCACACCTTCAGGGGTCTGGTGGAGTCCATGCCTCGATGGGTCAGGGCTGTTTTGGCAGCAAAATAGGGACCAACACAATATTAGGAAGGTGGTCATAATGTTATGCCTGATCGGTGTATATTGTTGAAAAGGATGCTAAATGTGTATATGAATTTTAAGTTCCATTTCTCAGCCCCTTGAAATAATTGTTGAGGTTAAGTTAACTACAACCTCGTATTGACCGCTCCTCTTTGCCATCAGGTTTGTAGGGCGCTTCAAATCTCGCAAGGAGAGGGAGGCTGAGCTCGGTGCAAGAGCCAAAGAATTTACCAATGTGTACATAAAAAATTTTGGGGAAGATATGGATGATGACAAGCTCAAGGATGTCTTCAGCAAATATGGTAATTTGTTTTAAACTATATAAAACCACTAAAACTACAATATCTCTCTTGGTTTATACATTTAAAAACATTTTTTTCTGGTTTGGTAAGGTAATTCTATGAGCATCCGTGTCATGACTGATGAAAATGGGAAGTCCAGAGGCTTTGGATTTGTGAGTTTTGAGAGGCACGAGGATGCGCAGAGGGTCAGTTCAGCTTTAAATGTGGTCAAACTAACGTCTTTGACTTCCTGGAGTAAATGTAACCATAGGATGAACAGGTACCAAAAAAACGGTTTTGATCTCTTGGAACAGGCTGTGGATGAGATGAATGGCAAAGAACTGAACGGAAAGCTCATCTATGTGGGTCGCGCTCAGAAAAAAGTGGAGCGCCAAACTGAGCTCAAGCGCAAATTTGAGCAGATGAAGCAAGACCGGATGACTCGCTACCAGGTCAGTAAAGTTGAACTGACTTCTGCAGCCTTGTTGAATTCAGTGTTTCCTTTTCAGTGGACTCCACTGGCCAAAATGGCTGCAACAGTGACTTTTTAGTCCATGGACCCCATGCTCTTTTATAGTGGATACTGGGGACATAAGTGGCTATGTACAATAGTTTCTTATTTATGGTCCTAAATTAGGCTATGTAACTGCATTTGGTTCTTAATTTTATTTACAGGGTTCATACAGAGTTTTGGAAGTTTGGAAAATGCTTGATTTTAAAAGTTATGTTTTAAAGGGGTCATGACATGGTTTTGTTTTTTGTTTTATTATGTTCCCTTAGGTGCAATTATAGTATTAATATAGTTTTTTGGACAAAAAACTTTAAAAATTTAGTGATTTATGACCTTTTCCCACCCTGTTTCCCATCCTCTGATTCAAACAGTCTGTTTTGGGGGTGTTTCCCCTTTAAGAGTTCAGTGTTAAAGGTGCATTGCGCAACATTTCATGTTAAAAATACCCGTTTTTCTAACCCATACATGCATAAGCAATTGCCTGATGGGCTGAATGAGCCCTTCTCTGATCACTGCGATTGCCTCTATAATCCTGTACAGTAAAATAAATAAGAGGGATTCGGGTCGGAATTTGAGACTGGGTGTGACGTCATGCGCGTTCGCGCTCACCTGGCTATGTCTGGCAGGTTTGTGTATTCACCGCCATTCTCCGTATCAGCGAAGACAACTCGAACGACAAAAGTAGAAGATGGATTCAAAGAGACCGGCTTGTAGTCCATTCCAAACCCCAACGCAAACTCCACGTAAGACAAAGAAAACACCTCTGGTTGCAGTTTCGCTTGTTGCCAGAGGGGGGCATAGCTCTGCAAAAACTCAGAGACTGGCGCTATGCACCTTTAACGCCCACTGTTATGATTGGCTAACAGTGCTTACACATACATTATTAATGCCCCCTAAAAAGAACATGTGCGGATTCTGCGGAACTGTTTACATTAGTAGCGGGTGCTGCCGATTGGTTCGTGCGAGGCAATGGCTCTTGCAATGATACAACCCTATATGTTTGATCCGGAATCCGATGAGGAATCAGAAGAAAATGAACCATCACCACAACAACTAAGAATGGATCAGCCCGTGTCCACATGGAAAGTGTGAAACTATTTTGAATTAATATGTCATTTGTAACCCGAGACACTTGAAAACGGGTTATTGTTGCGTAATCATCCTATAATTTGCTAACAGTTGAACATTATTTGTCTGAGTGGGCCGGTCAGTTTGACATCCTAACGTTACATCTTTTAGTACGGGGCCTGCCCTGAACATGACGGACTCTGAAAACAATATGCAAGTAAACTAAGTAAAAACACTGTGATTATTCATAATGAATGAAACTGCAATTAACGTTTTAAAAAGTAGTTTTAAGATGAAATACATTACTTACAGTGTGCGGCGTCGTTGTTGGGCCTAGAATAGTCGGTGCGGCCTGACCTTTAAGCAAAAGCTTTCTGGCAAAGCCAGCATCATACTGCGATTTGTTCTCAAAACAATCATCCTTGAAATGTAGAGAAGACAGCTTAAATTAACACTGCCGTGACTGGGACGTCCGCAAAAAATAAACTGCAACCATTTTTCCCTGACGTCTTGATCTTTCGGCACCGTATTCCAACATGTTGTTTGTCCACAGCCAGGAACAGCACATCTGCGTGGCATCGTGATATCCTTGTAAACAGACCCACTCGCTGCACGTCGACTGAACACCTGTGGGCGCAACAACGATGCAATGATGCAAAATGAGGCGTAGT
This sequence comes from Gila orcuttii, assembly GCA_026230005.1. Taxonomy (NCBI): domain Eukaryota; kingdom Metazoa; phylum Chordata; class Actinopteri; order Cypriniformes; family Leuciscidae; genus Gila; species Gila orcuttii. Next base: position 18,395,455 of record JAPDVR010000010.1, on the reverse strand, counting down.
CGTCTTGCTTTTGAGGTGGTCATATGCAAACGACGGGTACGTCACTTCGTACCGTGACGTCACTTCGTACCATGGATCCCCAACGAGCTGTATTTAGAGCTTGATTAAATAAATTGTTCGTTTATAATGGGGTGGACGTAGCCTGGGAAAACCCAGACAACTCTAGGCAAATTTAGATTTGCTCTGAAAGTTAGTCTGGCAAAGAGCTCATTCAAGCCCATTTCCAATCCGCCGAAATCGAGGCACCAATCAGAAACGTTGGGGCGGGCTTCACACGATGACGACAGCGCTGGGATTTTGAAGCAGATTTTGTAGCCTACATTACAAAGATGGATGCCGCCGTCGAACATCACTCGTTCGAATCAGCTATCGCGTCTGTTTTAAGCGATTTGAACGTTTCCTTTTAGTTAAAACCCGAGCAAAGAACAACACTCGGAGATGTTTCTCCGCCGCTCTGCATACGTCATCTCCTTCATCGCTCTGATTGGGTTTAGGTCTATCCGCGACGTCCGTTGGTGACGCCCCTCTGGAAATGATTTGTCTATGATGCTTTGCCAGACCATAACTCAGTTACAACTGAGAATGGTCTGGTTTTAACCAGGCTAGGGTGGACGTCTTAAGCTATGAAACTTGCAGGAAGTTTTAATGGTACAAAGACCTCTTATATACCAAAAGATCAAGGCAAATTTGGTTTCTCATGTCATGACCCCTTTAAGGTTTGAAATGTGTTTGCATTTTGAATATCATCCTTGAAAATGTTAGATTTTTTTTCTTAGAATGTCTCTAAAAAAAAAAAAAAAAACTTTAAAGGGACAGTGTAGTTTTTTAGGTATTTTATTATCTAAAATCAATATTTTTATTCATAAAATACCTCTGCCAATTATCTGGCTTATCCTCGTGAACAAAGAATTTATTATCTTTATATACATGTGACGGGTAGGTCCACGGAGGTCCATTATAGTCGAGGGTCAAAAAGTACTAGGCCAACGCGTTTCCACAACGCGTTTTCGTTCAGAGCCAGCATCACGTAACTGAAAGCAGCAGAAACGGAGGAGCAGAGCAGTGAGAGGCGCTTGTCTCTGCCCCGGCAAGTCAGTCAGTAATTCATACTGTAACATTCGTTTGTTCGTTGTGTCAAGTTGCAGTTTGTGAAATAACAAACCTGTTCACCCGAAGGAAAACTCGACGAAGTGCTATTAGAAGACATCCTGTCATAGCTTTTTGGTACATAACAGCTACCGTAGATGCAAAACGCATTTGAAAAAGCAAGGCGCTGGAGAGCACAATTCGTTTGAATGCAAAATACAATTTCACCGCTAGATGGGAGAAATTCCTACACAATGTCCCTTTAAGAAAGAGAACAATGTCTCGAAAAAAAAAAAAAAAAACCTTTAAGAAAGAGTCATGAATCATTTGTGCATTGAATTGTTACACGAACACATGGAGGAAGTACACATGATAGATTGGCACCTGAAAATTGCATTCGCATGTCTTCATCAACGGTTCAAAGTTCCCGAGTCCCGAGTTCTTCATGAGACCATATTAATGACAGCTGCTGAAAGAGATGTATGTAATGTCTGTGTCTGCATAATCCAAAAAGGAGACATTGATGTTTGCGCTAATCAGTTCTCACCAGCCTTCCAAGGTAACCTGAAACGATTGAAACCTTAACCTTGAAATGATTCCTACAATAGGCTGATTTTTTATTGTAAATATAGTCTTATTATTAGGGGTGTGAATCTTCACTGGTCTCACGATTCAATTTGATTACAATTATCATGTCTTCGATTCAATATTACGATGCTTGAATTTCACACAAAATTATAAACGCAACACTTTTGTTTTTGCCCCCATTTTTTATGAGTTGAACTCAAAGATCTAAGACTTTTTCTATGTACACAAAAGGCCTATTTCTCTCAAATATTGTTCACAAATCTGTCTAAATCTGTGTTTGTGAGCACTTCTCCTTTGCCGAGATAATCCATCCACCCCACAGGTGTGGCATATCAAGATGCTGATTAGACAGCATGATTATTGCACAGGTGTGCCTTAGGCTGGCCACAATAAAAGGTCTGCGGTTGTGAGGCCGGTTGGATGTACTGCCAAATTCTCTGAAACACCTTTGGAGACGGCTTATGGTAGAGAAATTAACATTCAATTCACGGGCAACAGCTCTGGTGGACATTCCTGCAGTCAGCATGCCAATTGCACGCTCCCTCAAAACTTGCAACATCTGTGGCATTGTGCTGTGTGATAAAACTGCACATTTTTGAGTGGCCTTTTATTGTGGCCAGTTATCTCAGCTCATGAAAAATGGAGGCAAAAACAAAAGTGTTGTTTATATTTTTCAGTATAGTTTTCATTTTCAGTATAGTTTATTAAATCAAGTGCATTGTAAGTGCCCTCACAGATGCAGTTCTTCATCATCATTTGTTCTCTTTACAGGGTGTCAATCTCTATGTTAAGAACTTGGATGATGGTATTGATGATGAGCGTCTTCGTAAAGAGTTTGCTCCCTTTGGAACAATCACCAGTGCCAAGGTATGATTTTGAGCCATCACTGGTCATCACTATCCTAGTTATTTATATACTTGTGTGTGTGTATATAAATATTCTATAAGATCTAAATGCACACAGTGGCGGTCTTAAAAAATTTATCAAATGTTTCATCCTAATTTTTCTCTATTGTTCAAATGTGTTTCATTCTGAAAAACTTACATTACTTAAGTAAAATGGATTGCAAATGCCATTTCGTGTTTACATTTAAGTTGTATGTTGCCTTTTGGGCAAAAATTTAAGTCTTCTCCCTCTTCTGTCCCAGGTCATGATGGACGGTGGGCGCAGTAAAGGCTTTGGTTTTGTCTGTTTCTCTTCCCCTGAGGAAGCCACTAAAGCAGTGACTGAGATGAATGGCCGTATTGTGGCCACTAAGCCACTGTATGTGGCTCTTGCTCAGCGCAAAGAGGAACGGCAGGCCCATCTCACCAACCAGTACATGCAGAGGATGGCCAGTGTCCGTGCAGTGCCAAACCCAGTTATCAACCCCTACCAACCTGCACCTCCATCAGGATACTTCATGGCTGCCATTCCGCAGGTAAGCACAGTCACTTGGTTGGTTGTCATGTTGCGTAGATTAGCATTACTGCTTATTTCTACTCCATTAATAATTTTCTTGCATCACAGGCCCAGAACAGAGCTGCATATTACCCTACCAGTCAGCTTGCGCAGCTCAGACCTAGTCCCCGCTGGGCCACACAGGGTGTCCGTCCTCAGCGTAAGTCGACTTTTTATCCCAGAATCCTGCAGTAATAAATTAATCAAATGTCACTAATCCATGAAATATTGATTTATACTAATAGACATTCAACATTTTCTACAGACTTCCAAAACATGCCAGGCACAATGCGCCCATCTGCCCCCAGACCTCAGACTTTCAGCACCATGCGTCCTGCATCACAGGTGCCCCGCATGATGTCCACTCAGCGTGTTGGTGAGTCTAAAGAATGTTAAATACTCAACATTCTCATTTTCCACTAGATATTTTCGTATTCACCTCATCAGCAATTTCGATTTTGGCACTCTCTGCATCAGCTGACCACTAAGGAGCGATGCTGAGCAGACTTAGAATGTACAGTGACGTGACATAACTGCCAGATTCAAACTGTGCTTTCGCACTATGGCTGGCGCTGAGCCAGAGATGGACGCACTCGACGCTTGTCATATATCACAATTAGTGTTTTCAACCACATGATGTTTATTTTAGGTTTCAGACATTTAAATATACAGTACTAGCAAAACAATACATTTATAATTTGTAAAATACATACTGGTTTCTATGGAAGCAGCAATAACAATCCATTCAAATTTGACGACGTGTTTTATTCATATCAGATACACATAGTGTAAGTAACTATATAGTTTACTCTATTCTTCTCTTAGTTCACTAGCCACTTAATTGTATGTATTTCGGGATAAACTGATGAATTCACGTGCTGCAAATCCGACTATCAGGACTCTGAACTGCGGCACAAACAAACATGGCAGCGCCCATCTCACGTTATAGATCAAGATAATTTATAAAGCTTTTTAAACGACTAAAAACACTCGCTTGCATGTATTTGAGAACCAGAATATAAGATAGTTGATGACATGGTAAGAAAGTTTGTAAATATTTTGAATAAAAAAGGAAAAACTAATAAAAGCGATACATCTGTCACACAGCGCTAGTTTGGCTGCGGTGAGTCACATGACAAGCAGGATGTGTCGCCATGGAAACAATAAGGGGAACAAGTGGAAACAAATTACTTGATTGGCTGGATCAGGTGGATTTAATTAGGGTTGAAGTTAATCTCCAGGGCTGCGTTCCAGTCCAAAATTGTCATTCCCTTCACTCGCTAACTTCCCTCCGTCTTGTCCACTCTGATGCACGTCATTCCTTACGTTGCATGAGTGCCCACTACTCTGCCCTACAAAGGCAAAAGACCTTAACTCGCTAGAGTGTGGAACTGAGAAAAATTACTTTAAAGATTTTTAGTTGTCCCGCCTAATTAAATATAGGTAGGACACTGGAAATCTGGCAATTAGATGTTTTAGTAATGAAAATTATCTACATAAAAAAATCTTGAGCTCAAACTTGACTTTTGACCACTATTTTGAAGTTACTGTTCTCTGCCTTTGTATTGTCAGCAAAAAGTGAGAAGTCATGCCAAGGCAAAAGGCAGTAACTTCCACATTATCAACATTTGGTTGCTGATCACCATTAACAAAATCATTATAGTAACACCGGTATAAAATCTAGTGATCATGGCATTTATTTTGTATGATTTACAATTACTTATAGCTATCTACTTATTGCTATCCTGTGCTTTGGTTGCATTCTGATGGCATTATTAATACATTAGACATGACAAAATACCTCCATAGCGGTAAAGAGTATCTTCAGTGGGGAGCGCGTTCTGGACTACCTAGACGACTATGCATTTATTGCACAACCTTCTGTGTTCTGCGTCTTTTCAGTATGCGGTGGTTTCAGCTGTCTGCCCTATTATTGTGCTTGTGCAATTTGCTTATTTATTTATTCGTTTATTCCAGACGCTGTGATTTGTAGGTATAACCCGCTTGTAACAGCTGACCTGTTATGCACCAGTAGGCCTACTCTTGTTGCTTCATTATGTTGTATGCACCAATTATACCCTTATTGGTTCATTATTAACAGTCCCTGTGATATATTAGTCCTGCCTCGGCTCGACTGTGTTTAGGGTGCCGGCAAAGTTTTGCCACTCTGCCAGCTAGATACATGAGTGTTTCAACCAGGTCCGGTACCCGAACTGGATGAGGCGGGGATTTAGTTCTTTGTTGTATTCACCTGCATGTGTAACAGGTATGTGTAACATTTTTCTGTCAACTCTGCATATATCCTTTGCGATCGATATCGCACGTTTGTCGATGGAGCGGGTTCAGACCATATGTACTGACCGCGTTTGTGCAGGACAAAGCTCTGAGGACATCAGAAGTTACAGGGACTGATGACAGCTGTACAAAGTACACAGGCTACACCGTAATTTAAATTTTAATGGACAGTAAAACAAAGGCAGAACACCGTACAATCTGATAGGTAGCATTATTTGATAGAACGCCGGCACAGTAACTTAATATTGACGCGCGGCTAAACAAAGGCAGTGTACCGTAACTCAATATGAGCGTTCCGAAACAAAGCCAAAGAGCGGTAACTTGTTTTACGGTGTTCTGCCTTGGTTTCTCATGGGCTTTTGGAAGTTACTGTTAAGACAACCCATTATTTTCTCGAAAAAACTACGGAATTGAAGATACTTATCCACATGATAAAGGAGGTCTTGAATGTAACTAATTTTCGACCAAAAACGAAGTTACGTTCTTTTGCCTTTGCACGGCAGTACTGGCGGAACCTTTGCAATAGGCTGAATTGGAACATGCCCTTGATCACTTAGAATCCACTATGGGGTTGTTTTATTATTTATTTTTTTTACTTACGAAATTGTTAAATGCAGCATTCTATATGTATATAGGTGTGTTTGAGTTGTTTAAATTTATTTATATATATATATATATATATCAATCAGAGTTGTTTGTGCTGGGGTAAATTAAAAGCAATATGCATTGACGTCACAATTGTGTTGCATTGTGGTATATGGAGCTGCCTAAAGTGTACATATGAAGTAGACTCGCTCCCTCGATTTTGGACCGAGGGAGCGAGTCTACTTCATATGTGGGACAGGGTCAGGGTCTGTCCATATAAACTTCCCTCGTCCACTTCACGAAGTGGAACGCACTTCAAAATGGCGGCAGGGATTCCCCCGTGGGGAAGTGCTTAGAGAAATTCGCAAGTGCTTGTCTACAAGTGGACTGGAACCCAGCCGTTTTTCACGCTTGCATTAGATCCAACCCTAATCAAACATGCCTAAATCTAAGGTTTTTGGTTGAATTCAAATCAGACAGACAAAACTCTGTTCTTGGCTGCAATGACTGTTGGTTTAAATGATGGTTCTCTAAAAATACCCCCATAATGCGTTTGGTTCTTTTTGACCCAGATCAAATGCAGCTTTTAGTACATCAAAAAACTTTTCAAAACAGCCAAGACTAGCAGAATACATCTTTTTATGAATATATGTATTTATTTTTAATAAAGTTTAAGAAATACAATCAATAAAATAAAAAAAAAACATTCTGGTTCATAATGACACTGGGATCATCTGAAAATTAGTTACGAATCTACATCTGAGTTAGATTTGTAACTCAGTAAGGTTCATTAGTTAATACATTAACTAACATGAACTAACCATGAGCAATCCATTTGTTACTGTATTTTTTAATCTTTGTTGTTAGTTAATAAAAAATACAGCTGTTCATTGTTAGTTCACAGTGCATTAACTAATGTTAACAAGATTTTAATAAAGTATTAGTAAATGTTGAAATTAACAAAGATTAATAAATGCTGTATACGTGCAGTTCATTATTAGTTAATGTTAACTAATGTAGTTAACTGATGAACCTTATTGTAAAGTGTTACCATATATTTTATATATATATATATATTCATATATCCTGTTTTGTTAAGAAAAAAATGTAAGTTTCATAAATATGCACTGTTTTAAGTAGACATAAGTTGAGATGAATTGAATTAAATCCATTTGATTTCACTGCTCTCTCAGCTGCTCAGACTATGGGTCCACGGCCCTCCATTGCAGCGGCTGCAGCTTCTGCCCCTCCAGTTCGCGGCGTGCCTCAGTACAAATATGCACCCAGTGTCCGCAACCCTCAGCACATGAACACACAGCCTCAGGTTAATATGCAGCAGGTAAGACTCTGCACAACATGTATCCCTTCACATCTGAAAGATGTGATTTTTGAGTTTACTCTTCTGATTGACTCTCTTCGTTAGCCTGCTGTGCATGTGCAAGGACAGGAACCCCTGACGGCCTCCATGCTCGCCGCTGCTCCTCCACAGGAACAGAAGCAGATGCTGGGTAAAGAGCATAGAGTTGTCTGATTATTTGTTCATCCCACCACACTATAAAAGGAGTCTAATGCTTAATTATCCTCTTGCAGGTGAGCGTCTCTTCCCACTTATCCAAAATATGCATCCCAGCCTGGCTGGCAAGATCACTGGAATGCTGCTGGAAATCGACAACTCTGAGCTCCTCCACATGCTGGAGTCTCCAGAGTCTCTGCGCTCCAAGGTTGGAGGGTTTCTGAATGGTTGTTTTTGTATGGAAACTGTATGGAATGAAGTGTTTGAAAAGCATAAATGTTTTGTCTGACAGGTTGACGAGGCGGTGGCCGTACTTCAGGCTCACCAGGCTAAAGAAGCCGCTCAAAAAAACGTGACCAACTCTACTGGCGTGCCAAGCGTTTAAGCCAAGGTAACATTCCTTTTGTTATTGTCTGTTTTTCTCCACTCACATCAAATGTTCAGTCTGTTGGAGATATGAGGTCATGATGTCTGTGTTTACAGGGGTGTGCCACCTTGAATCTTCACAGAGAGGGGAAAAAGTAAACAACGGAAAAGAACCTAAAACACAGAAAACATCGCAAAACATCTAAAACCATATTTAAAAAAGAAACTAGAAAGAGCCAGGTCTAGAGACAAGCATTCTAGGCCTAGTTAAGGTATTTAAAAAATGAATAAAAAAGGAAAAACAGACAAAAATTATGTTGGGGGTTTAAAAAAAATCCACAGTTTAGGGAGTAAACAGCACTAAAGCATTCCTGCCTTGTTTTATTTCTTTTAAAGCCTGGCTATGTCATGTTCTTAGAAGGGAGGTGAGAACTGGCAGAACCAGCAATGTGATGTTATCTTAAATTGACAATATGCTTGCTCAAATAAAGTTAATTAAAATGTGTGTGTCTTCATTTGTCCACAGAATATTTGGGATGCCAAAACCATGTTTTAAGTTTGTCTTTATGGACTAGACGGAAGTGTTGATTCGGTATTGTGACACTGCATTTTTCAGGCCCTATGTGTGATTATTGTGTAGAACAAGAGATGGGAGAGTTGGAATGAAAGAGGAAGATGAGTGCCAGAAAGTGAGTATAACTGCACAAAAAAGGACAAAACTGCATTGCTGATGAGAAACTTAAAGGTGCATTGTGTAATATTTCTGAGGATCTATTGACAGAAATGCAATGTAAGATCCATAACTATGTTTTCAGTGGTGTATAATGACCTTGCGTAATGAACCGTTATGTTTTTATTACCTTAGAATGAGACATTTATGTCTCCATTACCACGGGCACCCCCTTCTATGGAGGTCGACATATTGTGTCGTCATGTTTCTACCGTAGCCGACAGCGAACAAACAGCGCTACAGAGCGCGTTTCGTCACTACCTTGGAAAAGAAGTTTTCAGTGGTGTATAAAGACCGTTATATTTGTATTACCTTAGAATGAGCAGTTTCTATCCACATACACCGCGGGTCCCCTTACATTGAAATGCGCCGACATGTTTCTACAGTAGCCCTAAACGGACAAACGCGTTTCATTACTATGTTGCTCTTCGTGCAAGGAAGCAAGCTTAGTTCAGCGAATAAAACACTAACACAATGAAAAACAAGTAACAATAATATTCGCAATAACATATAGTTTTACTGAATAATTAAGTAAACATAATTTCTTAATTTATCCTTGTAAAGAAACCTCATTGCTGAACTGGCTACTCTCTGCTGTCTCAGACATGACATATTTTCCTGTCGGCCACGTAACTTTTGTTGGTTGCAGTTCGTAACCTCACCACTAGATGCCGCTAAAAGATCACACACAGCACCTTTAATATGAGCAAAGATCTGAGAAGTGGCTTTTTTTTATTGGGATATGTATAAATGAATGGGATGTTGGGATCCTTTTAACTAGCAGAACTCTTATTCTACAGTTTTGTTGTAAAGAATAAAGTGAGCATATATGAAATAAGGGCGATGGGATAATGGAACAATGTAGGTGAATCTTGATACCCCATCTCCATTTGAGTAATATAACTCATCTGTTATTTTTTCAATCTTGGGGTGATCATTTATGATGCCTTGTGAGTATCATGGTGAGTAAGAATCAAATAAGCAGGGTAAAAGATCAGTTGATCAGCTATTAACCCGCTGCTGAGCTCAAGTGTTTTTTTTGGGTTTGTCAAGTAGTGTATGAACCATTACAATTGTGTCTATTTTTAGTTATTTTCATATCATAGAGAATGCACCCTGTCTCATATTTCTAAAGTTACTGTATACCTTAACATTAATTTCCAAAGTAGGTTACAGAGATGCTTTTTTATATATATATATCTTAAAATTAGTATAGAGGTCTAGGTAATCATCAGGTTGTGCAGTAAACGACATGGCTATTGTACTAAAGTTCTTTCACCTGATATGGGTGATTCTTCACTGTTCTATATAAAAAGGTATGGCATTTAGCATTGTAATTAACATTTTATTATATATAAATACATTTTAATTTTTTCTGTGGGCCTCGGCTCCCTGTCCTCTGCTCTGGCCCTGAACTTTACCAAATTAAATAGAAAATATTTTCTCCAAAAAAGTGAAAGCATTACCATCAGGATACCAAAATCTGCTTGAAGGCTGATAATCTTTCATCTTTATTGTTGTATACATCACATTCTTTCCCCAACATAACATGCAGCAAGTGTTTACTGTTGTACAGTACTGCAATCACTAACTTTATTGATCAGAGCATTTCATCTGCATCACAGGATATATTCGTATCATGCATTACAAAAAAAAGTCTATTCTAGTCTTCTGCCAAAGCATCTCCATGGGCCTTTTCCATTGTGGTTGGTGGTATTGTTTAACAGTGACATGCTCTTATTCCATTGAAAACAAACTTGGTCATCCAACTCTGTTCTTAAACTTAAATTCTGAAAAATGTTTGAACTTACAGAATTTGCCACTCTCAGGCTGTGTCAAAACTACAAATGTACACTGTCAGCAATCATAGTATAGTACAATACTCATAAATATAGAAGTGAAATGCTATAGTAACACTTTGGCTCTGTTTTTTAGCTTCTCTCAAGAGGCCATGATTTATTACATGGTCGATTAGGGTGACTCCCATTTCATTTGAAAGTCTGTATACCTTCTACATCTCTTCACTCCTCTTCCATCCTGCTGTCCCCCTCCTTTCTGTTCATGTCTTCTTACAATTTCTCCTCTTTTTCTTTCCACCACAAATACCCTCCTCTTTACCCATCTCTTCTCCCTCTCCTTTACCCTATTCTACTCTTCCTATGACCTGTCCTTTTCTTAATCTCTCTCTTTCTTTCTACACCCATTCCCCAAGTTGGAAAATGAGAGTTGGGGACCCCAACTCTCATTTTTCTTTCTTTTCCCTTTCTCGTGCTTATTCTTATCTTTTGAAAATATTTTTTTTATAGTTATAGTTTTATAGCAATTGTGATAGCTGTGTAAACAATTAGAAAAATTTGATTTTTAGTGATGTTTTTTATTGTTAACACAGCAGATACCAGTTTGGGCCAACTGAAATCATTCCATGTGCAATTCAGAATATGACAAATTATTGTTTTGTTTGTTGTGCTTGGAAAATTGTACATGAATGTGATTTTTGTAAAATCAATTATAAAGAGCTGCAAATGTTTTTTTCCTGATACAGTATAAACAATTTTTTGGTTGGCTGTGTGAACACATTTGCGAATTCTGTACACATTGATTTAAAAAAAATTACAAAAATTATTTGTAATTTGTATGAAATGGGTGAAAACTTACAATCTGTTAAGGACAATTACAAAGGGTTAATTATTTGCACTGTGTTAATTATTTTGAGCACAGTGATCTAAGTTTGGTCTGAGTTCTGAAAATATTTTGTATGTATGTTGTGAAGTTGTGCCTTGAGTGTAAATCTAACGTACGTGTTCCACTTTCAATTATATAATATGCCATGGCGCAATGAAACACCAAATTGTGTGGACGTCATTTTTGGCCAAGGTCATATGCCCACCATATAATTTCATGAATCACTAGTATTAGTTATGTTACTTTGTGGGTTGTAGTGAAAGTGGCCAGATGGAAGGAGCTGTCCTCTGGCTAAATCTGGACAAGTTTTTGATATTGTTCATGTGCAGTATGTGAAAGGTCACTGTGCACAGAGTTGTTTCAAAGCACAGTGAGACCATTACCATGAAGAATGTAAAGAGCTGTCAAGGAAGACTAGTGAGCATTTTGACAGGAGGATAAAAATCACCTGAATGTGGGACAACCTGAAAACGGCAAAGACCTGGATGAGACCTCTCCAACCTCTATTTTGATATTGAACTGTAAAAGGCTGGAATGAGATTGTGCAGCAGTAAAGAAACCCTTTATCAGTAATATTTATTGCAAAAAAACCACCTTGCATTTGCCAAACAACATAAGGATTGTATGGAAGATTGGAGCCGTGTTCTGCAGTCCGACAAGTCAGGATTTAACAACCCAGCATTGGATGTGGTCAGCCTGTCAGGTATGTTCATAGGAGACAACTGGAGTGTTTTTAATACCAAATGCATGCGTGGTGCCATTAAACATGGCAGGAAAACAATGGTATTTGGGACGCATGTCTACAGCAGGTGTTGGAAGGATCTACAAAGTTATTAGCACTTTGAAAATGGACCAATACTTCGGAGTCCTGCTGAACAGAATGGAGCCAAGTATGGAGGATTTGTTTGGAGAACAAATGTGTGCTTTCCAACATAATAACAATGCCAAACACACCGCGCATGCAACAAAGTTGCCCACAATGAAATTGTTCATGCTCAGCATTTTGAAGTCTTCAAGTGGCCTCCTCAGTCCCCTGACCTCCATTGAAAACCTTTGGGAAATTATATAAACCTGAATTGCGATAAGTCATGCAGGTCTTCCAGTGAAACTCAGCTTTGGGAAGAACTTAAGGAGTATTGGAAAGAAGTTAAGCATGACATATGTGCAAAGTTTAGTGAGTCAATGCCCTTGGAGAATGGCTGCTTTATAATCTGTAAAAAGTAGTAGAGTTAGCAAGCCGCATGGTATACATTCTTCAAAATATCGTCTGAGATCTTCTTGCAATCATACAGATTTCTACTTCTTTTCTATGCAATTTTCACCAAGACTTGTGATTTTTACCTGGCGGACCATAAAATGGCCAAAAAATATTTTTGAATTGCATTGATTGAGGAACTCGAGCCATATCAGGACAGTAAATAACCACCTAGAAACCTAACTATGATCGGATGCTTTAGAAGTATTTTTCTTTGTTAGTTAATGTAGTTAACTCATTTTAACAAATAGAACCTTGTTGTAAAGTTATGTTAAATTATGTTGCAATGTTAACCTTATAACACATTAAAATGTGCTTAGGTCTCAAACAATTTCCAAATTTACTTGACACAATCAGACACTTAAAGGGCAAGGTGGGCAACTTTAGATGGTTTTTACTTTAACTTGTGTTTGATGTGACCTGTTTCAAAATGAGCAAGTGTTGAAGTCTCTATGTTCAGTTTTGCAGTGTCACAAGAGTGTTTTGTTATCACATGCTGTATTCTGCCATACCGACCTCACTTGACAAGATTTTTTTTTCACTTGTTCACAAAATTTCAAAGAAAGGAATTTCTGGAACATCCAATGGTGGAGAGTAACTAAGTAGCCTACTTTGTTACTGTAAGTCAGGCCCGGCTCCAGCTTTTGAGATGTAAGGTAGGCCAAGTGAAATTCCTGGTGGGCCAAGACTTTTAACATTATTTTATTTTTCCACATAACAAAACTTTATTTAAACAAAAGAGGCAGGTCTTTAAAGGGACTCTCAATATTTACAGGGCTCAATGAATTCTAAGGACCTTTTACAGGTTCATTCCCGGGTTAGGTTTTTTACTTGCCCGCAAAAATTTTCACTGACCCCACCACCACCACAAAAAAAAAAAAAGTATTATTACTGGTAGTATTTTAATAAATATAAAGACAAGTAAACCGTCAGTGATAAAATATGAACAACTGAACAAATTACAAGCAATAGCACAAATTCGCAGTACACAGTACACTTCCCGTATACAAGCAGAAGCCATCTTTTGAAAACAGTCAAGACCAGTCGAACCACGAACGCCGTGCTAGGTCCCGGTCGATAGTCACAGTAGCTCACGTAGCACGGCGTTCGTGGTTCGACTGGTCGAGACTGTTTTCAAAAGATGGCTTCTGCTTGTATACGCGAAGTGTACTGTCTTTATAAAGTATCTTCTTATTAAAGTGGTGGTAAAACACAATTTCACTTTTCTAACTTTAGCTAGTGTGAAATGTTGCTGTTTGAGCATAAACAACATCTGCAAAGTTACAGCGCTCAAAATTCAAAGCAAACGGAGATATTTGCTTTTAAAGAAATCAATTTCTAAGGACTACAGCAAACGGCCGGCAGGGACTACACGACATTCCTCCAGGGTTGCTGACGTCAGTAACCCCACTAAACCCCTCCTCCGAGAATACGAAATAAGGGGGGCGAGGCCATTTTATATTGCGTTGGAGAAGAGTTATTCTGTTGCCGCCGCAATGTTGTCGAAACGCTGTTATTTTCATCAGTGCCCGGATTGCAGGTCCACTTTGTTCAGCCTTCCTAGGGTTGGGGGAGTTAGGGATCAATGGTTAATTATTACCCATATCTCGCTATCTATGCTGCACATTTTACGTAGGAAAGCTTCCACAATCTTGGCAAGTTCAATGCAGGATTCGAACAACGGCTTGTGCTGAAAGATGGAGCAGTTCCAACTTTAACAGAAGCTGTTGTTTACGAGCCACAATCTGTAAGTATGATTTATTTTTCGTCTATGTGTTTTCCTGTAATAGTTCGTATTGTTAATTGTACGTTGTAGCAAGGAAGTAAACAAATGACAACACTGTTTGGCTCTGCAAACCAGCTTGTTAAATGCTCATTAATACTTAACGTTATCCGACAAACACCTAACGTTACAAACTTTTTTTAAATCTCAACAGCGAACTTGGAATGCTTTAGGCATGCTAAACATGGTTCTGTGTTTGATTTGGCTACTGTAGTAAATCCAATGTTTAGTGTTCGTTTTGGGTTAATAGTTCTGTCGACAGATATTTGGCTTCAATCGTTCTAAAAATATAAAAGTAACCGTGCCATACAGTCAGTAACGGTAACTATAGATCCGCAGTCTTTACTCAAAAAAATCCCTTTGAGGACTGTAGTATAATTTGTTAGAACGATTATGTGAAATTCTTGTTTATGAAGCTTATTTTTTTGTAATACTATAATAATTAGTACAATTAAATAACAGCATATCTAAAAGGTAATGAGACAACAAAAAACAAACCTTTCTGAAACGTCGTTTAACAGCCGTTCTTGAACAGGTTCTGCTCGATCATCTTCACTAACATTCTCTGGGTCTGATTCGGGCTCAAATTGGTATGGTTTTATTGACGCCATCGTTTATAATACACCAAAGCACAAACTGGCTACCGGTAAAGGTATGGGGCGTGACTTTTCCGTAAAACGTGCACTAGTCGGTTAGCGAATCACAACACACTGGGCCAGCTAACCAATCTGAGCCCATTGCGTATTCTTGAGGGACTGGCTTCATAGAACCCGGAAACCATCAGACCGTTTTTACAAGGAGGGGCAGAGCAGTGTAGAATAAAGGTAAAATATATGAAAAATAATGCAATTTTTTAAAAACGAAGCATGAACACATGTTACAGTGTACCCCACAAACACAATCAAGCCTTTGAAAAAATGTGTTTTTACCACCCCTTTAAACTGTCTGTACACTTACAAAGTTCTCAATGCTTCGGTTTTCAGGTAGGGACCCTCATTTATGCTACCGTGTTAGTGTGGGGCTATTTTGAGCCTTGTTAGTGGTATTAACCAGCGATTTTTATTTTTACCTATTCTATGCCCCATACACTAGCGTTATAAGCTAATCTGTGGTTAAACTAAAACTAACGTTAAAACTGGGTACATTCGATTATCATGAAAACGCATCTCAGAGAACGGTCGACTCGGTACCCTTGTGTTATTTAGCCCTAGGTTCATTTTTGGCCGGAATTGTCCTTTAATGCAGCTCATAAGCAATACGAATGGATTTACACTGAGATTATGAATGCATATGCACTAAGCAATTAATTAATTCATTACTGTTCTTTATTTACTTTTTCTTCAAAATTCAAAATACTCTTAATTTTTCTTTAATTTAATTAAAGCTACTTCTGATGTAATTCCAATAAATACTGTATAGACTTTATAAAAATTCGATATAAAACAATAGTAGATTTAACATCAAAATTTTACATCTTATGTTAAAATGTAATGTAACCTTCTCCCTTTAAATACTTTGGTCAGTTCAAGAATAATTTATGCAATTTTAGATTATTTATTTGAAAGAATTAAAAGAGCAGTTTCTTTGCATTGTTCTACTGCTCAAGGTTGATATGGGATTGAGAAAATAATTAGTAATAAGTAATGGAATCCTTTTGAGAGAGAGAAAGTAATTAGTAGTAATATAATTACACTGTTGAAGATGTAATTAGTAGCTAGTAATTAATTACTTTTGTTTTTTTTTAGAGAATCTTACCCAACACTGTGCATAAATTATGTTAGGAGATTAATGTTTTAACAGATTTAAATTTAGAAATTTTAATTGATTGAAAAAATGAAATAATAGGCTACTTTTTAAATAAGAAACTAAAACCAGGGAACTCAATTTATTTCTACTATATCAGTTTATTATTCAGGGAGGTGGAGGAGTGTTTGGGAAACTTGTTTGAAAACAGTAATTTCATTTGGTGCCATTAGTGTGAAAGTGTGTGTTTGCTGCTTCTGGAGCTGTTTAGATTGTTCAGAGTTCTCACTCAGTGGAGTTGTGACATCATAGTGGAGATTCCGTTCTGGCAATTCAAAACTACAGCTCTGACTCTGGTCTGCTGTTGGTGTGTTAGGAGTGAATAGCTCGAAAGACTTTCTACAGATATCGACGACAAATATTGAATTCAATTGCAGCATTCGGTGTCCATAATGGTGCTGATTAGCAGTGTATTTAGACAACTGTTTGAGTGTTTTGCTCACTTCTTGCGCAGAGAAGGGACACCTCAGAGAGCACAGCAGTGTGCAGCGCAAGAATTAGTGGCAGAAGAGAAACTTCCAGAAGAGTGTGAGGCCTTCAATTTCACTGCTAATGACAGGAAGTGCAGGAGGAGACGCCGCAAGGTAGTCCACAGTCTGGAAAAGTTAATGGAGAGAGGAAGTGAGCTTAGGGAAGCTGGAAAAAAGAAAAGGAAGGAGAGAAAACGTAAGGAACAGAAGATCACAGAGCCTACTACAGTCAGATGTTCCTTCCTAAAGCCAATAGAGGGAGAACCACCAACGGTTACAAGTGTATCCGGACACCTCGCTCTACCAGCCGCTCGCTTCAAACCCCTGCCGCCAGTGACAAAACCTCCCGTGCATCCTCAGAAACCAGCTCTAGCACCTGAGGATGTGTTATCCCTGCCATGTTCTCCGCTTCAAGTGGATCCTCCCAAACTGTTGGCGGTTCCTTTATGTTCCGATGAAGTTGTTTCCCTCCAACACTCTTCATCCCAAGTGCGTCATCCCAAACGACTTCGTCCAAGCCCCACTCTTGCACATGATGAAGTCTTTGCTCTGAGACGTCCTCCCAGCCGGCAGTCTCAGCCATTTACTTCCCCGTTTGAGCTACAGCAACAACTCATGCTGGTGGACATAGAGGATGAGGAGAGCGAGTATGTGGAGTACACAGGAAGGACCATCCGGGCCAGTACTTTACTCAAGTCTGAACGCCCCCAAACGCCGGAGGCTGAAAAGAAACCGAGAAAGATGGTTGCTTGGTTGGAGAAGAAGAGCGAGGTGCAGGAGGAAATATGGGCGAGTGAAGGGGTGGAGGTCCAGGGGCCCACTCCTACACATAATGAAGTCGTTGCTCTGCGACGTCCTCCCAGCCGGAAGCCTCAGCCGTTCACTTCTTCCTTATTTGAGTCACCTTCGCAACTCAGTCTGGTTGACATAGAGGATGAGGAAAGCGAGTATGTGGAATACAGAGGGAAGACCATCCGGACCATTGACTTACGCAAGTCTGAATGCCCCCAAACGCCGGAGGCTGAAATGAAACCGAGAAAGATGTTTGCTTGGTTGGAGAAGGACAGCGAGGTGCTGGAGGAAGCGTGGGCAGATGAAGTGGAGGAAGTCCAGGAATTTAAGGAAGAGAAAGATGACCCCAGTGAAATGGGAGACTCCAAGGTCATACAAGGCCATTCGGAGGATGTCTCTCAGATCGATGAGCTCACAATGAAGCTCGTCTGTGAATCCTCTACTGAGAACCAGCACAATGTGAACGTCAAGAAAAAGTGCAAAAGAACAGTGCCATTTGTTCTGTTCACCTGGGTGGAGAAGGTCAAGAAATGAATTACAAGAAAATAATCAAGGACAGGGAGCGAAGAGAAAAAGAGTTGCTGCTTGAACGCTACATGAACGATCCGAAACTGAAGCACTTGTGGATCAACAAGCACAACCGCAACTACAACTCCTCCTAATTCAGATCATCGTCCCTCTTCACCTTTAACCTGTGTAAATAAAAAAGTGTGCAAACTAAAAGTTGAACGATCCATGACTCTTCCTGACAATTAAAACAAGTGTAATAATGAAGTGAATCAATTTGAACTAATTTGAAAAAAATTTAGAACTGCAGCAGAAAGTGAATCATTCAATGCAATTCATAACAGTGGAGATCACAGATCATTATATTTTCTCAGATGTGGATCCATCAAATCCATCACCTCCATGCTAGTCGTTTCTTGTCTGCTGTTGTTTTTGGCAACAATTGTATGTGTATATTTTTACAATGTCTTATTCAGAGTCAAAGACAGCACACTTCATGTGATCATATAAATCTATATGTGAAAGGAAATAAATTTAATTAGTCTAAATAAAGGTTGTGTTAATGAGACTAGTAAAACAAAAAAAAAAACAAAGAAAAATGTTTTTACATGAAAAACATAGGAGGTGGCTGGAGTCACTACTTTAATGAGTGAGCTGAATCCTTCATTCAACAGATTCATTCGAAATAGCCTAATGTAATTTATTTAACTTAGCAAACAACTGTATATATGAATGGATAGCCTAATAGCCCTTTCTGGTAATTTGATTTTTAAACAATGCAATGAATGCAGCAATGCACTACTGTTTGAAATGTTATTGTATACTCTTTTTTTTTTTTTTTTTTTTTAAAGAAGACAAATACTGGCAGTATGCAGTACACTATTCCATTAGAAGAATATAGCTGATGGCTCTATTGACTTATTGATGTGAGTTACAAACATTGAGTAAGTCAATCAACTCTTATAAATTGTTTCTCCAAAGTTTAAACATTGAATTGCCTGTCTGTCATTGATCTCAGAGTTTTTTTGTCTTTGCATTAGTGATCGACCGATGTATTGGTTTACCATTATTTTTCCCATAATCGGGTATCGGTTTTGTAATATCGGATTTGCCGATAAACGGCGCCATCTTGTGGCCGTTTTGAGAATTCCGCCATTGCAGCCCGCGTCTGAGGAGATCAGTCAACAACAACTCTGTTCACACGTAAGTATATGTTCTACTTGCTTTGCTTTAATTATTCAACTTTATTTAACATAACAGGCATGCAGAAATGATGTTTGAGACATAAATGCCTGATATAGTTTATGCAGCTTGGTTCTAAAAAATTGAGACGAACTCATGGAGTCACGTAGCGTAATCCGTCATGTCCTGCCCCAATAAAGACGTAACTTTACATGAATTACATAAAACAGACATGAATGAGTGCATGTTGAAAATAAAAGCGCTGAATTTAATTGTTTATCTGTTGTATTTGCTCACCATTAGTCTCGAAAAAAAGTTCGTTCATATTGCTGAGCACTCACTGGGTTGATGATCAGGAATGGTCAAGCACTGCCACTGAATGAAACTTTTGACAAGATTATCTTGTTTAAACTACCTAGATTATATTATCATTTACTACATAGCAATTATTTCGCTAATACACATCTAAATATACCGCTTTGTGGAAATTAATTATTTATTATCTGCACGCGCGATCGCGGTTGAGTAGCCTAAGTTATAGTTCTGTGAAAATGCATAGATAAACAGCACTTTGTCAGAAAGCATTTCATGATCTAGACCTACAAAAATATTATTAATAATTAATAACATACTAGTTGGAAAATGCAATAATGTATATGCTGTTTTGTTTGTTACTTTCCTGACAATGTTATATTCTAGCTAATATTATTCAGTGAATTAATATTACCCAGTGAATTATTCCTCACTCTTAGTTTAAACCTATTAAACGGCACATAAACCTTCTAAAACTGTTTAAAATTAATTACATTTCTGGAAAGGTGATATGACTCCCCTGTCAATTATTTTCTCCATATGAAAACATTAGCCTTTTAACATTTATTTTGCCTATTGTTAACATTGTTGCTGCTGATGCTTATAAATTATATGTATAATTTAGATATAAATTATATAATGTAATAATATAAATGTTTTTATTGTAATTTGATTTATTTACCATTTATGAAAACAAACGAAGCAGGCTTACAGAGCAGAATGCTGAAAGACTCTGTTTTCTACACTACAACCTAGTTCTGCTTAAAGTTGCAGTAGGGAGTTTTGAGAAAATGTTGACTTAGCCTGAAAATTTGAACAAGCACAACTTCCAGGTCCAACCCCCTTGCTCTCTGCTGCGCTACAGCCCTCCCTCCACAGCTCCTCCCCCACAGCGGAGCCTGCCATGAACGCGCAGACTAGTAAGCAGGACCACCGATGACGGCGGATTATAAACAGTTATGGAACATTCACTAATAGGGACGAAACATCAACAATATGGTTTACATTGACTATGGCCTGCCCATAGTTTGACTACAAACTTGGTCCTCAAATCATTATGTATTTTGCAATACATGTAACATTATAACGTTGCACTCTTTCTATAAGTTATAAATAGCTAGTAAGATAACGTTAAAGGATTAGTTCACTTTAAAAAAAAACTTTTGCTGATAATTTACTCACCCCCATGTCATCCAAGATGTCCATGTCTTTCTTCAGTCGAAAAGAAATTAAGGTTTTTGATGAAAACATTCCAGGCTTTTTCTCCATATAATGGACTTCAATAGGACACAAACGTTTCAAGGACCAAATGACAGTTTCAGTGCAGCTTCAAAGGGCTTTAAACCATACCAGACGATGAATAAGGGTCTTATCTAGCGAAACGATCGGTCATTTCAAAAATAAATACAAAACTTTAAGTTTTATAAGCACAAATGCTCGCCTTGCTCTGTTCTGTGATGCACGTTCGTGATCCTGTTTGAACTCGTTCATCAAAATGAACAAATCTTTTTTCGAGTCATTTCATTCGTTGAATGAACGAAATGACTCGAAAAAAGATTCGTTCATTTGGATGAACGCGTTCGAACAGGAGAGTCACGAACGACGGTACGCCTCGCGCTGTGCAAGAGAGGGGTGATCAGCGCGTACACGAGCGTGATTGACACTGCTAAGACATTCCTCCTGGCTCTGATTGGTTGTTTCTGACCGGGAGCGGTGTATTTCTGCAAATGGCAATAGGACCACAGAGAGGAACCAGAGGAGCTTGATTTTTTCCACAGATTATCTGTCTCATATTCTACTTTGAGGACATAATGACAGTTTTAACAAATATTTGTTTACAAAAGCTACCTACTGGAGCTTTAAATGAAACAATGTTCAATAAATATGCAATGATGGTAAAAACGAGGTAATACTTTTAAACATTAAATTAAAATCGCCAGTAGGTGGCGGTAAGTCACTGTCTTTATGAGCGAGTCATCCGTCATCGAGTCATTCATTCATCAGTAACAAACACTATGGTAACAAAGCAAGTGGCTGTATTTATGAACGGGTCATTGAATCACACGATTCGTTCAAAGCCACAGATTCGTTATCGAATCACCGCTGTGTGCTGCACTTCTGCCGTGGCTTTCGTTGCAAAATAGCAATATGATCAACATTAAAAACACTGCTAGATATCAGCCTGTATTGATCGCAGATTTAGTCGCACAAACAGCGCAAGCGGCTCGTGACAGAATAAAGACCAACTGAATGACACTTTAATTAATTTAAGTAGAAGATATCAAATGAAGATCACTGAACTCCAGCTTACTTGTCTGTTTTCAGATCATCCGCGCTTCTTCAGCAGTGTAGAGAGCGCGCGCGCGAGCATGGTTGCCAGATACTATTGACAAGACCGGCTAAAAAACGTGTTATTTTAACAGAAAATCTCTGACTGGGGATTTAATTATTTAAATATGGCAAAATTAAACCGTAAGCATGAACGCTCGCTCGTAAACACGGTCTGTAATGTGTTGTTGTCTCCTTTATTCGACAAAAAAAGTGGTTTTAGTCAAGTTTGTATTTTTTTAAACACACTTTAGTCTCGTCTTTTTTCGTCAACGATATTGTACGTGTTGATATAATACCGGTAGTCACAGTTATCGTTTAATGACGTGGGTATCGTCTCTCATGGTCTTGTCTTAGTCAGGGGGAAAAAAAGTCGTCAACAAACATTTTTCGTCATAGTTTTCAATAACGGAATTAACACTGCGACACGACACAGAATGGTGTGGCAAACCATCAACGCGACGCATTCATCTTCAGTCACCTATGGAATGAAGCAGGTTGCAGCCACATAGAAAAGTGCTGCCCCCAAATGGTGCAGGCCTTAAAATTTTATTTAAGACGTTTTAAGACTTTTTAAGGACCCGCGGGGACCCTGTAACTGAGCACTGGCGTACCCCTTTCCTTTGTCTCAAAAGCCTTTTTTTGTTTCCCCTGTGCCTTTTCAATGTTTTCCCGTACCTTAAAGATAAGAACATATTACTATGCGAACAGTCTCGTTCAAATTGAACATGCCATCCACAAAACTCTGAACAAACCGTGTCATTGAGGGCCTTGACTCCAGCTAGTTTTAGCTCCAGCTCCTCCTCTGGGTCCGCCAATTCAAAGGCAGCGTCTGTCTCACAGACATTTAATGCCTGTGGTAGACGGGGGTGCCTATTATACATTAAAAAGTACGGGCTGTACTTGGTGGATCTCTAATTTGAAACAAAATGTTTTGCGTCAAATCACAAAATAAAACTCTTAAAACATGTATGCAATATACATTATCTAGTCATTTTGAATAATAACCGGTTTTGCAGTGTTTATTCCATAAACTATGGCCTGCAAGTGGATGTCCCAATCATCATGGTGCTGATTAACATTTTCTGAGAGTCCTCTTTACATTTTGATTAGTTCTCTCATCCTTCAACATAGAAAGGAATTACTACATGCACTTTAGTATACATTGGCTAAAGTTGACTTAACTGTTTTGCGTGGTGTCATGATGGCACACTTACTTGGCCGTTTGACTGGGGATGGTATGCACTTGTGATGGCATGCTTGATGTTCAGCGCCGCAAATATGTGTGCATTAAGCTGTACATAATTCAGACACACATGGTTATTTTCAATATTTATTGGTCTCAGAAATGACCACTTAAAACAGCTTGAATTGTGATGTCATAAGTCCTGTGTGAAGGGAGTGGGTAATAAGGACACATAGCTCGTTAACAAATGCACGGCCCCTGTCAGTGATGATTTTCCGGACCATACCAAATGTGTAGAGCTTTGACACAAGTGCCTCAGCCACCTCAGTGCTGGAGCCACACTTCAAAGGCTCAGCGATAACCCACTTTGTGAAGAGGTCTGTCACCGTGAGGACGTATTGATGGTCTTTCATGGTTTTTTTCAGTGGACCAATGAGGTCCATTCCGACCACCTCCCACGGCTCTTTCACCTGTAGAGATAATGTAATATTACCACATCACCTTAATAGGGTGAAGGGCAGGAGACACAGTCTTTATGGGGTCGTTCTTTTGGCATCTGTGACAGCTTTTGACCTGATGGATACATTTATTATTTAGACCAAATAATTATCTGAAGTCAAACAAAGCCACTAAATCAATTCATTGCCTGAGAGCCATAGTGTTAAATTCCATGAAAGTTTCAAAAAGTACCCAATCTGCCACATCTGCCTTTATGTTATCCCAGTAGTACCCCACAACAACCCTGTCCATGGTCGCCCTCACGCCCCCATGGTTCCCTGTGCCAGGGTTGTTGTGGCACTCCTCCAGGACAGCCCGCCTCTGCTCATTAGACAGCACAACCAGCCTCATGAATTGTGCACTGGGGCCAATGTAGAATAATTTACTTTCTGTGCAGATAGACAAACAATGTTTGTTACGTAATGATTTTGCTGCTTTGTTTGGCATTACAATACAGCACTTTTTTCAGGGATGCAAACACGTGTGGTGAAAAATGTTGGCGGTTACTATGTCTGACTAGATGGAACGTTACTGACCAGGGATGCATACACATGTATGGTCAAAAAATTGAGAGGTTATCGAAGCCCTCGCCCCGCGGCAAATATCCATAATTGTGATGAATTTAATCCTTTGTAAGTTATCATTTTGCAGTGTAAGATTACAGTTAACACCTTTAAATATTACATAAATGTATTATGTATTTTTATTAAACTTAATGAGTGTATAAATCAGCAGCAAAAAGTAATTCTTGAAAAAATCTGCACAGTAATTTTATAAAAACTAAACATGTTAATAAAAACAAATTACTATTAGTACGCTTATAAAATTCAATCATGCAATCATAAATTTCACAATTTTATATTTATATATGAATGTCAAGAATTCAGAAGTGTATATATTTATATAGCCTAACGTTACACTACACAGAAATAATGCGCATTTAAAAATTCACGGGCACAAAGCGAAGAAATGTCGAGCGCACAAATCCTAGTGTATATCTGTACAACAGTTTATTGATAATTTGTTTCGTCACAGTTTTAAATTCCGGTTATGGTGCGTTTGATGCCGATTCATTATAGTCCTTGTGCTAACAGGCACGGTACCGAGTCGTTTAAAAACAGCAACAAACATAATATACAAATACACAAAATAAAGTAATTTTATGCAAATCCACAGCCTTTTATCTACAGATCAAGCACTATAATGTGAATATATCATATTGGAGAGAGTTTTACCGCGCATCCTGCTGTAACCGGACGAGGCGCGCGCGCTGTTTGAATACTGAATGGAGAATGATTAACAGCCGCAGAGGAGGGAAAACGAGTTTCCGTAAACTTTAATTTAATGATGTAAATAGACTTCTGTCCCTCACATTAAGCTATGGAATGGCTTCAGATGACTCTGTGAAATTATAATAAGACCCTCTCAGTCTCAGACCCAAGTCACCCAAACTGACGTGAAAAAAGCATGAGGCGCCGAAAAGCGCGCTGTTTGCATCCCTGTGACATGCTCACACGTGGGTGAAATGCTCAGTTTCACTCAATCTCATGATAATCTTGAGTACCTATAGTAGTAGTCTTGCATCCTTCATATCTCCAAAAAGTCTTTAGTTTTATTATATTTATAAAAGAAAGATAGGCTGTACCGAGTCTTTCCGGAAAAACCCGAGCGGGTGGAGGCGTACCGTGTGGGCGGAGCTAAATAATCACGACACGAGCGCGCGAAGCTTCTGCGTTGAGAGCGTCTGGAAGCTGTGAGTGACATCCGAAAATAAACCATGGCTAACAATCAGATTCAGCCATACATTTTTGATCCAGAATCAGATCCCGAGGCTGAGATTGAAGACGACCACCAGCAGCAGCAACGACTACAGCAGGACGTCTCTATGTGGTGTGTAGGCCTACTGGAACGGTATAACTTATATTTGCTTATCGGTTTTTGTAAATGACTAATTTTCACTTTATGTCGTCGTATTTTTCTTTTTCTTTAAAGGTGTACATGTGGGAAGTGTAGTTTCAGGGTACATGCAGGAATCATAGAGATGAATTTACTACCTTTTTTACTACCTCCACAATATTTTTTACTACCAACACGACATGTATTCTATGTAACGTTACAATGTTCTCAATATAATTCATAATCCCACGTTTATAATGAACAACGCGTTATGGTTATTGTGTTATTAAAAACTGTGTACGCAGAGGGGCGGGGTGACCAAAGCTCATTATCATTTAAAGGCATATGCACTGAAACGGCGTGCTGAAAACAGAGCTATTTTTGAGCTGGTAAAATGAGTGTTTTCTTAAAATACTAATGAGAATTTTTAATAAAAGTATATTACAAACTTTTCATTTAGACCCTAAAGAGTCAGTTATCCTAACCATTACGTTAACCCTTAGCCCTAATAAGGTGAATAATAACCATGGCACTTAAAAACAAATGACACTTAATAGCCATAAACATTAATAAAGATTAATAATAAAGTGTGTCACATCACACACACTTACCCACAAACACACATTCTCACACACGCAGACTTAAGCAGTGAAATTACTATCCCAAAACAGCAATTTATTTCATCACATCTCTAAATGTGCTTCAAATATGGCACTGGTTTGCTCCTCCCTCACGCCAACCCGTTAAATATTTTCAATTAGGGATGCACCATACCACTTTTTGCAGAACGAGACCAATACCAATACTTTCATTTTTGGTACTCGCTGATATCGATACCGTAACCGATCCCTGAATTGTCACTGCATTTGTAATTTTTAAATGTATTAGTAGATAAACCAAAAGAATATAAATCATATTAGTTGGCTTAATTTGTTCATCAAATATATATTCCCTTCAGATATTTTTATGCTTAATTAATCCTGCTAAAGAGCATGCTTCTGTTTCTGTCACTGTTCATTCTATTGCTCTATCATATTTTATCTTTCATTTAATACAGGGTATATACAGAAATTCTTAAATTGAATTTAATACCTTTTAATACCTTCACAATATTTTTCAATACCATCACGACTTCAATATGCAACTGTAGTGGCGTATAGAGACAAGTAAAGTAATGAAATATCTTCGAAAACTTGCATTTCCCCATAATGTCCAGGGTTTTTTCCTTGGTCAAAATTGGTCTTCGGTGGTGGCCGACAGACACTTATCCTTTCTTGCCCTCTTTTTTTTTTTTTTAAGCTTTGACTTTACCACTTGATTTCATAGCTTTCTAACATAAAATTCTTCTTTGCTGGACCTGATAATTGTTTTGGTATAATCATATCAATATCAAAAAGTAGAATAAAAACGAAGCATTAAAAAGTTTATTTTAAAAGTTTAAGTCTAATTTTCTACCATATACTGTAAAATTTAATAGAATTAGCTGCCAGATACATTTTTTTTAATTAAATAAAAAAAATTGCTGCTAGATAACTTGCTTTGCACTTTTTTTCTGGTTTTACCTCACTCCAGTCTAAACTAAAAATTTTTTTTTTTTGGCAATGTTTCTACACATTATAACATAAATAACCTGAAAATACTACGTAATTTACAACATACATGAATTGTTTGTTCATGTTACTTCACAGTGCATTAACTAATGTTAACAAATACAACTTTTGATTTAAATAATGTAGGCTATATGGTGAAATTGACATTAAGAAAGATTAATTAATGATGTAGACGATGTAGTTCATGTTAACCAATGTAGTTAACTAGATTTTAATAAATTGAACCATATTGAGTTACCGATTCAGAAGTCCCGTGAGGACAGAGCAGTTGTTAACCATCCATTAAAGTGACGCGTCATTAGCGGATGTGTACGCATTGTGTGGTTATCCCATCAGTTAGGAGGACATCGCACAAAATTTGTCCACAAACAGTTTTTTTTAGGATAGATTTTTCCGTTTATTGAAAGTGTGGTTATGTCAGCTGAATGTGGGGAACGCTTTTCAGAGAAGATAAGGCAACGTTTTTTAGCACAATTCACACACAGCGGGAAATAAATTTCCAATTGCGCCACGTGAAACTTCGGTCTTCCGACCTTTTACCATCGTGTCAATTGATTTTGATTAATATGAGCGAGAGAGAGAGAGAGAGAGCAAGAGTGAATTGAGTGCGCGCGCGCAGCCGGGGCTGTCTCTCTGTTCCTTCTTTCCAGTGTTGCCAGATGTACGATAATTATCGTATTTGTACGATATTTTTGACCTCTGTACGATCAATAATGAAAAAAATCCCATAATGTACGATAATTTCAGAGTTTTCAGTCGTTCTTCCAAACACACATCCTACCGCTTCTCTCTCTGATCCAGAATCATTTTGCAGGCTCGCCTGCCTGCACGCAAGCACGTATACACACACACACACACACACTTACACACACAGGCACCACACGGCGTCGCCCGGCCCGCACGTCAACACTACAACCCCCTACATGTGGGGATAAATAGCTGTATTCTGCACGGTTACGTCGTGTACGATCATTTTCTTCCAAATACGATAATTTTGAACTACTGGTACGATAATTGGACATTTCCAATCTGGCAACACTGCTTCTTTCAGTTAACATGCAC
The DNA here is from genome assembly GCA_026230005.1 of Gila orcuttii. NCBI lineage: Eukaryota > Metazoa > Chordata > Actinopteri > Cypriniformes > Leuciscidae > Gila > Gila orcuttii. The sequence continues at coordinate 18,367,486 of JAPDVR010000010.1, read as the reverse complement.
CCTGTCAAAAGCGCAGCAGGCAGTCGTCTACATTAGGCTACTCACCGATCAAATATGGCTTTGGCGGCCGACTGATGACTGAAATAGAAGCGAACTCGCGAACAGGTTGGGCAGCAAGCCAGGCCAGCCGGGTACCCAGTTTGTTTCAGCGCGCGCGAACGAACAAACACCACGTCACATGATATCGCTCATGTCCTACTCGCAACATATAAATAAATCCACGCGAATTTTAGGAATTTTAGAACAAAGTCCTGCACTTAACACAAATTGAAACTCATAGGCCTAGTTGGATGGGGGTTCGAAAATTTACTACCTCGTCAGATGACGTTTACTACTTTTTACTGGCCTTAATTTGGCATAATTTAATTTACTACCTTTTACAACCCCGCGGAAACCCTGAGTTTGATGCCGACTGAGGCGGAAAACGTTTGCTGCCAAGAAATAGAACCGGTTATTCTTTTGTCTTGAAATGCATTATAATGTGTAAAGTTGTAGTTTGTAAGACTTAATATGATAGCATACTATTAGCATACTATTCAGAATAATAACCTTGCTAGACTACAATCAAATAGTAATCCCATGCAGAACAAGGATCTAAACAGTATAAGGGCTCGTTCATACAGAACGCGTTTTTGCTCACAAAAACGTGAGATGGGCAGTGAACTGGGTGAAAAACATAAGGTCTCGAGCGTTTTTTTAAAAATAGAAATGATTTGAACTCGAGCGCAGTGTTTTTTTAGAACACCATGTCATGCGCGAGTTTTACAACATTTGTGTGTTGTAAACAGACAGACTCGTGGTTTATGAGGACATGATTTATTTTTACAATAAACAAACTGACACCTACAGTGGCCAGCTAAACAAATGTATTTAAACACACACCATACATCGCATGCTCCATAGATACATTAACTGTATGTGATCATGTTGTTTACTTGCTGTGCTTACACGCCGATAGTTAACAACTCACAGACATTTGAAGCAGTTTTACTCACCGCCTGCGGTTCCAACGCACGACCGTGAACCTTTATCGTTGGGACTGCTCCATCTTTAAGTATTAGGCGATCTGCAAATCCGGCGTTGAACTGGGCCTTGTTTATAAAACTATTACTATCGAAATGAAGGGAACAAACAAAAACACTTGCACAACTCCGTTGCTGCTCCGGAAAAACAAAATCCATCCACAGGTCCCTTAACGCTGGGTTCTTTGGAAATTTGTGTAGTGTTGTCTTGCCCTGGCAACCAAAAACACACTTTTTTGGTGCCATTTTCTTAATTCCAGCGCACTGATGGGCATAGGCGTACTCTCGCACGCACTAGGCTACAGATGCGCGCGCGCCCTTCCGGGAGAAGTGCCCTTAAGACCCGTATAAGGAAATTCCGGCCACTCTGACGTCACACAGGCCCGTATTCGAAAAAAACTTTCCGAAACTTGTGACAACCCGGAAGGAATATTTTTGGAACAGAATTACTCCATCAAACTTACAACTTCATTTTTGAAACTTTGTCCATGTTTAGCATGGGAATCCAACTCTTTAACAGTGTAAAAAACTCACTATACATGAAACAGCATTTCACCCCCCCTTTAACTAAAACAATGCTAATATTATTTCAAATACCCACACTCACGTACCTCTTATAACGAAATTTGCAGCCATTCGTGAGACCTTCTTCAACGCCGCATCCACCAACCAAATATTGTCTAACAACAGCGTAAAGAGCAAACTTCTCATTTCTTCCGCTGCACTCCATTTTCTTTAGCTGAGTGAATGAAAGTCTCGCGATACAAATATGCGCATGCGTGGAACAGATCGTGCAGTGTCGTAAATCAAAATCAGCGTCGCAAAACAGAATTATCATTTGCGCATGTGCGTTTTCTACTGCGTCTACTACGCATGCGTAGAACGGATCGTGCAGGTGGAACGGATCGTGTACCGACAGATGCATCGAGAGGTGACTTGTGCGGACCACTGATCTATATAATGACTGGATAGCTCATGACGTTCTAAACTGCCATCAGGCAGTGAAGCCACCGGAAGTGTTCGAGCGGCCATCTTACGATTCCCTACCAGCAGAGGGCTCCAACCATAGACATAATGAATACATAGACGCCCTATTGGCTGCTGGAGCGCACGTCAACGGTGCCGCCATATTGCGGAGGGCAACTTTCTCATACTTCTCATAGCGAGAATTGAGAAAAAATGCCTCTTTCGTGTGCTGCTTGGGGCTGTACAAATCGCCACACAATTGAAAACAGGTCTCGAGGAATTATCTTTCACAAGCAAGACTGAACATTTGTTTCTGGTTGTATTTGGTCATGATATAATTAGTAATAGTAACGTCCAGAGGAGAAAAGCCGCGAAATTTAAAAATACTACTGTTATTGTGTCAGAAAATGTAGTTTTAATAGTTTTTCAGTCGACAATGTAGTTGTTTAAAGCTCAAATCTGTGGTTTATTTATAAAGATAGCGCCTATTTAAAAAATTGATCTGACGGTCTCGGAGTTGTGATGTCCAGGCGTTCAGCGCTCATGTAACCCGCCTGGAACAGCCTTACCTCGGCTAGTGCTTCTGACGTTTGCCGCTGGCTCTGATGTCTCTAGTCTAGTGGTTAAACATGAGATATAATTCATCTTGTGTAAATCTAACGGGCGATCTTTGGTCTCACAAAAAGAGACAGGGTTGTGACAAGCCTGAGCTTTGACAATTCCTTATTTAAAAAAAATGTTTTATAAGTCTAACTATCGAGATTTTAAATAACTAGAGATGGAACTTTTTGTACACCACGTACAAACCACTGAAATCAGTTGATAAATGTAGTTTTTTTTATCCAGAAAAACCGCAGCTCACCGTTTACTTGCATTTGATTACAGTGCAGTCTTGCCCTCTGCAAAATGGCGGACGCGTTGACGTATCGCAGCAACGTTCCAAAGCGGCCAATAGGGCGTCTATGTATTTATTATGTCTTTGGCTCCAACGCCCGTTATACAGAGATTGGTAGGCCCGACGGCACTTTAAAGATGAACCAACCGCTGAGCAGCATACAAGTGTAAAACGACGTTCACAAAAGGACGTAGAAAAACTGCCACAGGTTGTAATTCAAGCCCTATAAGTAGTTATTTATATGCAGAATTGTCGCTATGACCGTGTTGTTTTCTCCGAGGCAAGAGTAACGATAATGCTGCTGCTTCTTTAACAAGCAACGATAAAACAGTCAACAGTAAGTTAGCCTATAAGAAACATCAGAGCAGGAATAATCACAATTAAGTGTCCAATAGCGACACCATTTAACAGCTTCAAAAGAGCTTTGTGCAGAGTCCGTTAACCGTTACATTAACCCATACAATTTGTATTATGCATTTCCTGAACATGTACTTGCTAAGCAAACACTTTATATGAACAAATTACTAATCTATAAAACACAATCGGTCTTCCGACCTCGTTGAAGGCGGTGAGAGTGCGCGCGCGCGGCCGGGGCTCTCTTTCTCTGCTCGTTCTTATTCACCAATTCACAAAAATATAGGTCTTTAGCATTCATTATATAATTAATATTATCAAACTGTTTTTCTTACCAGTGAAGATAGCTCTTCAGTGAAGGCCGACTAGTGTTCTCATACAGCTTTTTATTACTTTTGCAAAGAAATTGCCATTTTTTAATAAGCTGGAAAATTTTTCGACTTTAAACAAATACCCATTTAAATGCTTAGGATGTTTGCGTTGTGAGAATGTACATTGATACTTTAGATTTAAAAACTGTGTCTCGTTAGGCAATGTTTTTTCAGTCAAATCATAAAATTTCCTATTGATTCAATAGAACGCGTGAGCTCACTAGGGAATACCAATATGGCGGCGCGGTGGCTTCACTGTTTATGACGTCATGAGCTATCCAGTCATTCTAGTGGTGCGGACTTGAGACAGCCAGGTATCCCAGAATGCATCTCGCACCAACCAGCAAGCCTCAATAGCAGAGGAGAAAACCCGCGTAATATAAAAATACTACTGTTATTGTATCACGAAATGTAATTTTAATAGTGTTTCAGGCGAGAATGTAGTTGTTTAAAGCTCAAATCTGTGGTTTATTTATAAAGATAGCGCCTATTTGAAAAATGTATCTGACGTTTTCGGAGTTGTGAGATCCAGGCGATCACCGGGAGTTCAGCGATCATTAACCCCGACTGGAACAGCTTTCCCTCGGCTAGTCCTTCTGATGTTTGCCGCTGGCTCTGATGTCTGTAGTCTAGTCACTAGTGCATCGGTTCCCAACAGGGGGGTCGCGGCCCACAAGGGGGCCTCAGCGAGCTCTGTGGGGGGTCGCGTCATATTTTGAAAAGTTTTGAGCAATGAATATTAAATAAAAGTCCTTAACTTTTTTTCTGTTCAAAATGTATATGAGCGAGTTCATCATGAATCCATCAATCCGTGTTTTGTCTTATCCTGAACCACTATGGTACACCTATAATAAGTGTTTACATTGGGACTATTTTACACTGGTTCGGATCGCTGCCGCTGCGGAGTAGCCCAGTACCTGCGTGACTCGTCATAGACGTACACAGAGAGAAGTAGTTCCGGCTACAATGTTCTTCCCTAAAGACGCATTATTCTGTTAATAAACGCAAGTTTATTATCGCTCGCTAAAGCGCCAAAAACATAAAAAATAAAGCCTCACAAATAACTTGCAAGTATTGAGGCCCCAGACAGCAGTCATTTAGTAATAGCCTATATTCTTTCTTTTTTTTACCTACACACCAGTGTGAATATTTTTGTTTTTGCATTTCAAAAAGGGCCAATATAGGCTTCTTTTACGTTTTTTAAATTACAAAGGGCCTACTGATGTTTTTGTATTTTCAATATTATAGGCTATTATTTGTGCATAAACATATCTGGTTATAGTAAACATACCGTTTGTTTGAAAACAACATATTTTGTCATCCTTGGTGCAAGCTTACAAGAGCGATAATATCATTAAATGTGAAGGGGGCCCTAAAATATTTTCTTGGGAAAAAGGGGGTCTCAGACAAAAAAAGGTTGGGAACCACTGGTCTAGTGGTTAGAGATATAATTTGTCTTGTGTATAAATCGATCTTTGGTCTAATTAATCTATAGTTTGTTCCATGGCAAATCGTTTTGGCTGAGGGCAAAGTGAAGTTTCATAACTTTATATATTTAGGCTATTTAAATTTAACTTTGTAGCCTATTAGAGAGCTGACTTATGTTTGACTGAATTGTTTGCTTTATTTCTCATTGTATAGCTTCTTATACCTATTAGGCTACTTATACTTTTATACTGGATATTATTGATCATTAAAACTTTTTTTATATATATTATTTTACTATACATTCTCTTCACTGTATGTACATGTATAATACAATAAAATGACACAACCCTAGTCTCTGTTTGTTAAGTCCGTTTTAATGATCAAAAATGTTTCATATTTAAAAATTAAAACAAAAAGAAGCAGGGTTGTGTTTTATATTTCGTGTTATAAATATATGCAGTGAAGATAATCTGCGTTGCCTGAACCACATTTGTGTGGCCATTAATATGTTTAAGATTTGTTTAAATGAAAAGAGACAGTGGTGTTTTATTACATATTTCGTTTTATTGTTGCCTAAAATATAGCTACATAAGGAGATAACCGGAGTAGCCAGAGCGTGAGTGACGCGATCAAGAACGCACTGTTCCATTTGCAGAATAACCGGACTTGTGTCCTCTCGTCCTCGGGAGTTCGTTCTCCTGAGTCGAACTTGGCAAGTCTGAACTACCAAGGACGCAAGTCCGAAGTTTGCGAACTTGGTAGTGATGCACCGATGTGAAAATTGTGGCAGATACCGATAACCGATATTAATATTGCTGTTTATGGCCGATACCGATATTTACAGATGTCGATATCTCTGTATAGAAAACACATCTTTATGATAATCAAATAAAGAGCTATTTTCCAAAACACTTTTTTTTTTAACTTTTGTCATTTATTTTCAGAAATGACTGATATTGGGCACCTTTACCTGTGTGCAAAATATGTCATGAGATTTTCAGAAGAAAAAATAAATGATTTATATAAAAATACATTTTTATAAAGGATACAAGTGTGTCCTGAATTCACACTATGAATAAGCCAACCCTGAGTATTCTCAATAAACATCTAACTCACTTGAGACCAAGTCACTGTATTCTGTTAACATTGTACAACAGTTCAAAACTTTAAAGTACAGTACTGTCCTACTAAGGCAAAAGACCTTAACTTCTATTTTATAGCACAATGTTATGATAACACTTAAAATGTAAGCAATATTAACCCTATTAGACTCACTATGATAAAAATGGCTTCACATGTATAAACAAGAAGTTGAAGTAGTGAGCATAGTTGGAATGTCCTGTATGAACAAAATGACGGAGTATGTTTTTGTTTCCACTGTTCGATCGCGCCTGCGCCTCTCTCTCTCTCTCTCTCACACGCACACGCCACACACACACACACACACACACACACAAACACACACACACACAACATATTCCAGCATTGCAATCTTGACGTCGCAGACAGTTCATAATAGTCACAGAGCTTCAGAGCTAAGGCAGGGCTACAGGTTAGGTGTCCCTAAAGAACGTACTCGGTTACTAACGTAACCTCGGTTCTCTCTAGAGAGGGAACGAGTACTGCGTAATATCTTACGCTATGGGGAAAACCTCTTTTCCACGAGATATTGAAGCAAAAAATTATCCTTAATTTTGAATTAATGTAAAACGCTGTGCAGCAGCATGCAGATATAGGCAGGACGGCTCGCGCGCCTATTGGCTGCCCTGCGGCAAACAGCAGCAGCCTATCGAGAGAGGTGCTGCGTGACATAATCCTATGGGGGCATTTTGCGCCCATTTCGTCACGTCCCGCCAGAAAAGGGCGCAATTTCGCCCTATAAATATAGCTCGATAAGGCTGGTACACTGGTTTTCATCGCCGAAGCGAACCAGAGCTGTGTATGCACGGCAAGATACGCAGTACTCGTTCCCTCTCTAGAGAGAACTGAGGTTACGTTAGTAACCGAGTACGTTCTCTTACGAGAGTATCTCTCGTACTGCGTAATATCTTACGCTATGGGGAACACAATGCAAAACGCCGTGCGTACTGGGATCCGACACCAAAGTCCCAAGGGCAGTAGCCCGGGGCTCATGTAGTGCATAATCACCATAGACTCACAGAGAGTCGGAGAAGAGAGGCTGCAAGCATTATTCCCCATGAAATAGCATCCTATAGGGGCTAGTTATGTTAATAGTGTTTCACACAGACAGGGTGAACGTGTTCAGCCTGAACTGGTTAAGATTACGGGTTATTCAACACCCATCGAGCCGTGTTATCGCTCAGTGAGCGATGTACAAGCAAAACTCAGCATCTGGGCCGGCACAGCGGGGCAGATAACACTGAATTCTATACCGACAGAAGCTTGGCTTGTAAGTCGGGAACCTCTAGGTTATAAAACCTTATAAATGTAGACGGCGAGGCCCAGCCCGCAGCCATACAGATACCTTGCAAGGTAACGCCACTATACCATGCCCACGACGAGGCCACGCCTCTCGTGGAGTGCGCTCTGACACCCAAAGGACACTGCAGGCCCTTTGAAGTGTAAGCCAGTGCTATGGCATCGACTAGCCATCTGGATAGGCTCTGTTTTGATGCGGCCAGTCCCTTGGAACGCCAAACAAAACGAAGAGCTGCTCGGTCTGCCTGAAGGCAGACGAGCGGGACACAAGCTCTCAGTGCCCTGACAGGGCAAAGGAGACTCGCATCCTCCTCCTCATCTTGAACCGAGAGAGCACACAGGGAAATCACCTGGGCTCTGAGCGGTGTGTTGAGGGATTTGGGCACGTACCCGTGCCTCGGTTTGAGTATGACTTTTGAGTCATTAGGCCCAAACTCCATACATGATGCGCTTACTGAAAGCGCTTGTAAGTCCCCTAAGCGCTTCACTGAAGCGAGAGCCAAAAGAAACACCGTTTTGAAAGACAGATGCTTCATGTCTGACAAATGGATTGGCTCGAACGGGGCACCTTTCATGGCTTCCAAAACCGTAGAAAGGTCCCACACCGGGACTGAAGGAGGTCTAGGAGGGTTCAACCTCCGAGCTCCCTTGAGGAATCGCACTACTAGGTCGTTCTTCCCCAGTGACTGGCCAGACACAGGTTTTGTAAACGCTGCTATAGCCGCCACGTACACTTTGAGCGTGGATCGGGTTCTGCCCTTATCCAGCAGCTCTTGAAGGAAGGAAAGAACTTCCGTGACCCCGCAGTCTACGGGTGAAAAGCCCTGAGCTTGACACCAGGCAGAGAACACAGACCATTTCTAGGAGTAGAGCCGTCTTGTAGACGGGGCCCTTGCCTGCGTGATCGTGTTTAGCACTCCCTCCGGGAGGATAGCGGGTACCCGTTGATGGCCCATGCGTGCAGGGACCATAGCTGGGGGCGAGGATGCCAAATCGAGCCCTTGGCCTGGGAGAGGAGGTCTCTCCTCAATGGTATTGGCCACGGGGCAGTGCTGGTCAGCTGCATCAGGACTGGAAACCAAGCCTGGTTTGTCCAGAGCGAAGCCACAAGCAGCACTGGGCATCCATTTTCCCTGATCCGTTCCAGCACTTGAGGCAGGAGCGAGATGGGGGGGAAAGCATAGAGGGGACAGCGGGGCCAAACGTAGGCCAGCGCGTCCTTGCTATTGGAGAAATATTTCGGACAGTGAGCGTTCTCGTTGGACGCGAACAGGTCCACCTGCGCTCTGCCGAATGTCTCCCACAGCAGTTGGATCGTCTGCGGGTGCAGCGACCATTCCCCTGCTGGGATATTGTCTCTGGACAGCCTGTCTGGTCCCAGATTCAGGTGACCAGGCACGTGCGCTGCTCTCAGTGAAAGCAGGTTGTGCTGAGCCCAGACCAGGAGGCACTCCGTCAGCCTGTAAAGGTTTCGGGACTTGATGCCGCCCTGACGATTTACAACACTGACATGTTGTCCGACCGGACCAAGACGTGGTGACCCCTTATCTGGGGACAGAAGCGTCGCAGCGCGTTGTCGACTGCCATCATTTCCAGACAGTTTATATGTAGGAGCTTTTCCCGTTCTGACCACTGGCCAAAGAACGGTCTGCCCTCGAGCAGCGCTCCCCATCCCGAGGTGGAGGCGTCCGTGGACACCACCTTCACGCTCGAGGGAGTCCCCAGACTCACACCTGACTGGTACCAGTCGGTTTTCTTCCAAGGCTCCAAAGCTGAGACGCATTTCAGACCGACCCGGAGGCGAAACCGACCAGCGGTCCATGCCCTGGGCGGAACCCGCGCTTTCAGCCATAGCTGCAGTGGGCGCATGCGAAGCAGCCCCAACTGGAGCACTGAAGCTGCTGAGGCCATGAGACCCAGCATTTTCTGAAACCTTTTGAGCTGGACAGTTGAGCCGCGGCGAAAAGATTTCGCGGCGCGCTGAATGTCCTGTGCGCGCTCTGGCGACAGATGCGCTGTCATAGATAGCGAGTTCAGCACTGTTCCCAGAAAAGATATTTTCTGGCTGGGAGACAGCGAGCTCGTCGCCCAATTGACTGTGAGACCCAGATTCTCAAGATGTTCGAGTAATGTGGCCCTGTGTTCTATGAGCTCTGATTGTGATCGAGCTAGAATCAGCCAATCGTCCAAGTAGTTCAAAATTCGCATGCCCTGAAGTCTCAGGGGTGCGAGAGCCGCGTCCATGCACTTCGTAAAAGTACGGGGTGCCAGGGACAGGCCGAACGGCAGGACTTTGTATTGGTATGCCTGGCCCTCGAAGGCGAATCTCAAGAATTGCTTGTGACGTAACGCTATTTGTATTTGAAAATAAGCGTCCTTTAGATCTATCGACATGAACCAGTCTCCTTGGCGCACTTGCGCGAGGATTTTCCTGGTTGTAATCATTCTGAACTGACGCTTCGTGAGCGTTCTGTTCAGCCGTCGCAGATCTAGAATGGGTCTGAGACCCCCGTCTTTTTTCGGTACCAGAAAATACCTGCTGGAAAATACCAACTGAAAATGTGTTGGTTTCGTTTTTACAGAAACCGTGGGACATGCTTCATGTAGTGTTTGTGGGCACTGTGTTTATTGCACCATCGACATGAGTCGATTTTTTTTTTTTTTGCTAGCCCTGTATTGTGGTGGGCTGTGTCTGCGTGTGGGAATGGGCACTGAGACGTGGGCATTCTTACAACACTCATAACACCATCGGCCGTGGCCGGAATTCCAGAAAATACACTCTTTTTGGGATTTATCTGGGTTGCCTTAAAGCTGGCAAGCGGGCTGTGGTACTAGCTTGTTTGTTTACTGCAAAATACTGAACGAGCGAGAAGTTTCGGTAGAGTCTGGCCACGGTGAGACTTAAACACCGTGAGCCTTAGCTGACTGTATGTGTGTTGGTTTCTTTTACAGAAAACGTGGCACATGCAGTGTGTAGTGTTTGTGGGCACTGGGTTGTGGGCACATTCACTATAATTAATGCACAATTGACATGAGTCGAACTCATTTGTGCGAGCCCTGCACTTTGGCGGGCTGTGTTTGTGTGTAGAAATGAACACTGGGCTGTGGCATTTTTAATACACTCATAACACCATCGGCTGTGGCCGGAATACCAGAAAATACACTGCTTACATGATTTTTCTGGGTCGCCGTGAAAACGGCATTTGTGTGCAGGCAAGCGGGCCATGTTACCGGCTTGTTTACTGCAAAATACACTGGAACAGTCGCATTTTCTTGGAACTGAACGAGTGAAAAGTTTGGGTGCAAGTCTGGCTGCGGCGAGACTAAATTTTTATCCGCTGCGAGAGCTGGGCTCGAACACGGGTCTCCCGTGCGAAGGCTTTGGGTTTCGCCACTGAGCCACAGGGGGAAACGACAAAGGCTTAAAATAGCCCAAGCGGATAAAGAGCGTCATCACAGTTTTGTGTGCGTCGGCGTTTGTTTGCAGGCGTGCGTGTAATACAACAGGCTCATTGCTGCAATATTGACATTTTCAGCCGCTCAAACCAAGAGGAGCTGAGAAATGTTTGAGAAATGGAGATTGGCCCGGCCTCGGCGGAACTAAAAACACACTCTTTCCTCATTTCGCCGGTAACGCATGCCCACGGGGGGCGGGGTAGCTTTCTTATAACGTAAAGAAAGCTAGCCGCGGTTTTGAAGCTGGCCTTCTCTACAGATGCAGCTATCTCGTCGTCATTAATGGCGGAAGCGGCGGCCGTTGTCCGTCAGCGAGCGATGCCGGCGAAGCTGGCGGGCGAACCGGCGAGCTTTGGCGGGCAGGAGAATGCTCGGGAGCGCGCTGAGCACGGGGCTTTTTACGGCGCGGCGCTACAGCGGGCTGAAGTGCAGGCTCTGAGAAGGATGCCAGGCGAGTCCTCAGAGTCACCATAGGCAGTAGCTCACAGTGAGGGCATCCGCCGTCGACGAGAGCGAGAGCCGCATGATCCTCACCCAGGCAGGAAACGCAGATAACATGACGGTCCCCGTCGCTGAGTGTGGCTCGGCACGAGCCGCAGGATCTTTGCATCTTGAAAAAGACGCAGCTCTTTTAGCAGAGAGAGACAGACAGTGAAAAAATGTGTCTCGCAGCGGCGAACACACACACACACAGTTTGAAAAGGAAATAACGCCGGAAAGCGTAGCAGGTACGGCGGCTAAAGGCGGCGATGCCAGCGACTTCAGACTCAATGGCTCGTCCCGCTGTGTGCTTTTTCTCAGACGGCGTGGCTTCTCACTCCGGATCCAGCGATGCGTGATGCTTCGCTGAAGAGATGAAAATCAGTGTACCAGCCTTATCGAGCTATATTTATAGGGCGAAATTGCGCCCATTTCTGGCGGGACGTGACGAAATGGGCGCGAAATGCCCCCATAGGATTATGTCACGCTGCACCTCTCTCGATAGGCTGCTGCTGTTTGCCGCAGGGCAGCCAATAGACGCGCGAGCCGTCCTGCCTATATCTGCATGCTGCTGCACAGCGTTTTACATTAATTCAAAATTAAGGATAATTTTTTGCTTCAATATCTCGTGGAAAAGAGGTTTTCCCCATAGCGTAAGATATTACGCAGTACGAGAGATACTCTCGTAAGAGAACTGTAACGTTATCTAACAGTTAGTAGTTCCGCATTGTAATGGATTTGCTTTCTTGTCGGTTGTTTGACATGGATTTTGGGTTCAACAAAAGGTAGGCTTTAAATTACTACATTCCCGCTGCTGGTGTATAATGGGTGTGTCGTTGCGGCTCCAACTGACCAACTCGCGTCTCGCGTAGTTTTCAGTCAGTGGACTGTCATTGCCGGGCGAGAGCCAGCATTTTATTTCAGTTGTAGCCTACATGTAGCCTTACGGGCTGTGAATTAAGATATCCTACAAGCCTGCTCTAATGCAGCGCTTGTTACTAGATAAGTTGTTGATTATGGCTCGAAACGTGTTTGTGTCTAGTTTGTGAAGTAGCATCGCTAGCTAAAGGCTACCGCTAGCTATTACTGGATTTTAAAGATCATCTTTTTTATGCACCCGTGTCGTGTGTCATTCTTACCTTGATCATTTTCATCATCATTTTCCCCGGAGAGTATGCCATTATTCAGTAGTCTAACAAAAGGAATCACTGTGAAACATGTAACTTACATGTGTGTCTGAGGTGATTTAATTGCTACATCATAACCCCATAACTCCAGCGCGACAATACTTTGATGGTCGGTCAGAACAAGGCAGAGTGCCGTAACTTGCAGTCTCCAGCACCTGCTTCAGCATATTATGTGTGTAATGTATGCGCGCGTGCAAAAACAAACATCCCCGCCGGCCCCTACACACACGTCAAATACACAGGAATGATTATCGGCCTGTTCACATCTGCCCTATTTTGACATCGGAACGATACCGATGTGTAAAAAATTGACCATATCGGCCGATATTAAATCGGCGGCCGATATATCGTGCATCACTAGAACTTGGTATTGAGAAACGGCCCCTGTCCTCTGTTTCTGACGTGCTCGGCGCCGCTGCGGAATGAAGATGAAGAACGCGCTGAATCTGATTATAACAAGACTGAAGCGAACACGAATTTGTGTAGCCTACATTAATCACAATTTTTTAGGGGGGCTAGGCAGAAGTTGGGCCTAGCGACGACCAACAGGAATATATATTATTTTTCAAAAATTAAAAAAATCACCTCAGAAAAAAGGGCACTTTCTCTCCAGGAATAAAAAGGGCAGTTGCTCAAGCCCCTTTTGATGTCTATGTGTGCACGTGCCTGATTACTGCACATCTCAAGCCGTGTGTGCCCAAATGGAAGAATAAATAAAGTTTACATTACCTACAGTGGTTGCACCCGTCTTCGTCCACGGAATGGATTTTTTCTTCAACCGGCCTCGCTGTGTTGTGTCTGTGTAGTCATCCTTGTCAAAGTGTTCGCTGCAAATGCGTAATCTTTAGCGCGTACTTGTATGGGAGTTTGCACATCAAGTTGAAGTAAAACTAGCCACAACTGCAGAATCTCGAGGTCATGGAAAGGAAGACGATGAAAATGTACCCAGACAGCAAAATGTATTTGGGCCAGATTTGGGGCAGGTCTTCATTAGCATTTGGCCCAGATCCGCTAAACGGACCTGGGCCGGGCTCATTCTTTCCAACGGCCCAATACCGGAACAGGTTGGAATTACGGATCAGAGACAGATCTGGGCCAGCACTGGCCCAGTACAGTTATTAATGCCATGACATGTGGTGCAGATCTGGCCCAGATCCGTGACTCATATTTTACATCTGGGGGTCATCTGGCCCTGGTCTGTGAATCATATTTAGGTTATCAGACAATTAAGGCACACAAACACCCAGACAATTTGTAATTTTCAAAAAACTTTATTTTAAAAAGGCAATACAAACCAATAAAAAAATAAAAAAAAAATAAACAAAAACCTTAATGTGAACACTGCACTCTCATGTCATTTATTGCATTTAATAGTTGGGTGTGACTGGGGCACGACGGCCACCCCTACGGTTGCATGCCAGATTAAACCACCTGATGGTATACTGGTTTATCTCGGTGTTGGTGGCTTTGTCAGACATGCGATTCTTCATCACTGCTCCTGTAAGACACAAAGCACAGAAAGCAAAGAAACAAATAATTTTAGAGTAAATATTAGATTCAATATTCAAAGACTCTTTATTACATGACATTATAGTAAAATGCTTACACAAATAAATCCTTAATCGAGAGTACAAGTGTGGTGGAGACCATGTGTCAAGTGCAAAAACATTGAAAATAACAGACAACTTACATTGCAGTTTGCAAAGGGGGCAGGACCCAGACAAAACCTAAAGGGCACAGTACAGAGAAATGAGAGACAAATAATTTATCTACACAAAAGATTCACCACTTAGACCTTGGTAAACACTGACAGCTACTGTCAGAAATCTTTCAAAAAGCTTTCCTTTTTCCTTTTAGTTGTATTTTGAAGTAAATACCATTGGTTAAGGATATGCGGATTAGTTTGAAGCTGTCAAGAACATCGGTCATATGTGACCTGGAAGCACTTTCCAATGTGATAGTTAAGTTGCATTTAATAAATGTTGTAAAACAGGTTATTGGAGGGCAGCAGCACTGAACTGTACGATAACTTTTTTTGCACAAAGCACTGGTGCTACAGAGGCAAAAACATCGTTTTTTTTTTTTTTTCACTGGCCAATTTTGAGATATTTGTTTTCAATAGCATGTCTTCTTTCAGACTTGTGGTGAAAAAAAGTCCGAAATACACATTTAGGTCTTTATTTTACTTCAATCTCCACTTCAGTAGCACTATATACACCAAACGTTCCAGTCTTGTAGTTATAGCTATTATGAAGATATTTACAGAGGGATTTGTAAATATATTATTCCTAGCCTGATTTATATAACATTTTATTCAAAAAAACATGGCTAAAATAATTTAATGCTATTGACAGTATATTCTGATTTAGCCTACAAGATAACAAAAGTAGATATCCATGAATCCCTCTGTAATTATTTCTCCATCTAAGATGTGAACACAATGAAAAAATAATTTTTCGATTTTGCAGCTAACACACAATGGACACGATATTCAGCAATTTTGGTGAATATAAGCAAATATCACCGAATCAGCCTTAACGCCTATGTTCACATTAGTTGTGGATGTTTAAAATAACCTATACTAGGCTACCAGCTAACCGCCTAGGCTATCCTACCCAGTTCATCTGACATGTCTCAGGTTGTCAGAATGTCAGTGTAAACGTTTGCAAACTTTTATTTTTAATCTAATTATGTAACAGACTAACATGACATCAACACCAGTTTACTTATAATGTACAATTATACTTGTATAATGCACTTACCAATTAGCAAAGACGGTGCAGCCTGCAGTCTTCTACTTTTGTCAGCCGGTTATGCCCGTCAACGGGTTTATGCGGGGTGGCGCCCGCGCGTCCGATCTGCGCAGCTCGCGTGGATCCGGTCCACATCCGCCAGGCTATGGAAAGCCTTTAGGGCCAAAAACACGCGAATTTTAACGCGTATTTCACGTGTAAAATACGCGTAAAATACACGTGAAATACGCGTTGATTATTTCACGCGTATTTTACGCGTATTTTACACGTGAAATACGCGTGAAATACACGTTGATTATGTCACGCGTATTTTACGCGTATTTCACGTGTATTTTACACGTAAAATACGCGTGAAATACGCTTTAAAAATCAGTATGAACGGGTCGGTGTCATTGGCTGCTGAAGACTTGGGTCTAACCATTTCTGTGAGCTTAGAGGGGTGTGTACCTTTCATAGACAAGGCTACCGCCAGTTTACATTCTATAGATCAGCTTATTCAGGTTTTTTGTATAACCTATATGAATCATATATTTAAATAGCAGTTTTATGACAATTTAGATAAAAATAAAATTAACTTGTTCTTCTCCACTCATGCCTTTTTGTAAATAAAGATGAGCAATTTGAGACTTTGAAATCCTGCAGTAAAGTGAATTGCAGTTGTCTAAACGTGAGGTGATAAAAGCATGAACTGCCATCTCTAGAGTTTGATGATTAAGGAAAATTTTGACTTTAGACAGCAGACGAAGTTGATAAAACTTGAACTTTTAAAATACAAGTACAATGTAAAAACATGTAGCCTTTAGGTACACAATAAGTGCATTGTATTGTTGTATGTAATTATTTAAATGTTAGAGCATAATAGTTAAGGACACACTTAATATAAAGTGGGACCCAGTTTATTTATTTATTTTCAGTGTACTGTGTGCGGTCATGTATGCAGCCATATATCAAGGTGGACCTCACACAGCAGGGGCACATTCACAGTGTCATTACATGGACATTTATCAACCTTATCATAGAAGGCTTTAATAAAATAAAGCTAACAGACATAGGCGTCGATTTCGGGGATGCGGTGATTTCGTACCACCAGATTTCGTCATGAGTCATTTTGTACCCACCACTTTTAACTTCCGTCCATATTAATTTGACTTTTGATTCGATTTTTTGGACCGTTTTCAGTGGTTATGAGGAGCAATATGAGAGAGAAATTTGGCAATCATTGTCTGACCCAGCAAAAAAAACACTATAATACATTTTTTATAGATTTTTCTATTCGCATTTATGAGGGAAAAAACAACGTATCAGTTCTCATTTACGGACGTGAGCGTTCAGAAAGCGGCACTAAAAGACTTCTTTAAAACTTTCACAGAGACCTCAAACAGAACAGCTGCCTTTGTTTACATTTATTTTCGTTTTGTATTAATTATATCTTAATTTTAATCAATGTGTCATGAACCAATTGTCTGGATTTATTTAATAAATAAGAAGTAAATATAGCAGAATCACGACATGGAGGCGCCGGCGAGTGAATTGGAGTTCGTCTCATAAATTAACCGAAACTCGGCGTATAATGCACATTCACATTCACAGCGTATTTAGATGCATTTATAATCATTACTTTTACCGGTTCTTTGTGGCAAGCTTTATGCGTGCGGTCGTGCGCTTGAGCACAAATTATGAGCTTTTGGCAATTTTTTTTATAATTATTGACAAATTTAGAATATAGTAAAATGTTTTTTTTTGTGTGAAAGTTTTGGGTGGGCCTGTTGAAAAGTGGGGCCGTGCCTGAGCTACAGGACATCGTCTTTGAAAACATAACCTGCGCGAAAGAGAGAAAAAAAATTAATACTCATTGTACCCAGCACTTCTGAAAATGCACTTCCGAATGCGTCTCTGTCCCCAACACATTTTGATTTTACGTGTAAAATACACGTGAAATACGCGTGACATAATCAACGCGTATTTCACGTGTATTTTACTCGTATTTTACACGTGAAATACGCGTTAAAATTTGCGTGTTTTTGGCCCTAAAGGCTTTCCATACTAGGCGGACTCAATTCAGTTGTGGCGCGTATGGTCTGCGCAGCTAGCGCGGATCCGGTCCACACCCGCCGGGCGGACTCGTTGCGGCGCGTATGGTCTGCGCAGCTCGCGCTGATGCGGTCCACACCCGCCGGGCGGACTCAATTCAGTTGTGGCGCGTATGGTCTGCCCCGGATCGGCGCCGCACCCGCCGGACGGACTGTCACAGTCGAAGCTACATACAAGTCTGGCGCAGAGTTGGTGCAGATCTGCATATTGAGTGCGACTGCTGCGCGAATCTACTGATTCGAAAACGGACCTGGCACAGATGTAAATGCTGTCTGGGTAAGTTCTTGTATTTTCGCATTCTGTTGCCACAATTCGGAACGACACAAACGCGAACCATTTCTTCTTCACTTGTGAGCAACTCCGATCATCACTCTTCACACACTACGCTCCTCCCACGTGCACACTGTTTACTTTTTTTCCGGCTACAACTGAGTTTCCACGGGACTTCAGCGCGAGACTACAGCTAGCCGTCTAAAACACTATTTAGGTGAATTTAAACAATGGCTAAGTTGCAAGTTTTCTATAGACATTACTCACAAAGGTGTAACGATCAAGATTAACTTAAAAATTGCCCGGAGTTCTCCTTTAAGTTTAGCAATTAGGTAGGATTAAGGGATAGAATATGATCATGCAGAATAAGGCATTAATTGGTGCTTTATAAGTACTAATAAACAGCTAATATCCTTATAATATTCATGCTAATAAGCAACTAGTTAATAGTGAGAATTGGACCCTAAACTAAAGTGTTACCGAAAAATGATAATGATCTTTTCACTTAAAGGGGTCATGAACTAGCTTTTTAAAAAAATTTATATTGTTGTCTGAGGTCAACTTATGACGTTCGCTTGGTTTTTACATTCAAAAACATCAAAATGAATAAGTAATAGGCTATTTTCTACCCTAGTTTTGAGCCTAGCTCAAAAACGCTCGGTTTTTATGGGCGTCTCGCATTGAAGACTTGGAAGTAAACGGTCTGCAAATCCAGTCTCGACCTGTGTCTTGTTTACAAAACAATCCTCAGTGAAATGAAGCGAACAAACGGACAATGTTTTACCCACATCAGCTGGAACGTCATTAAAAATAAAGTTTAACCAAGCATTCCTATTGGAATCCAGAGGAAGCTTATGCAGCGACTGTCTTCTTCCACAACCAGGCACTGCACAATATTTTGTAAATGTCATGTTTATTTCTCGGTAGCTCGATCCGGTTTGTCATCACGAGGTAGGTCCATGTTATTTAGCTATGCGTGTAATGCGCGAATCGGTGGGCGGGGCTAAAGTAGCCGTGTTGATCTTCTTCAGCGGGGGTGGTGTTTTATCCTCTTTGACGTCATAGTTCCCCACTTTGAAAAACGAGTCCTTTGCTGAGCCTGGTGTCAATAAAAGCATTTATTGGACTAACAAGGACGTTTTCAGTTCTGAAATTTACAGGATATTCTTATAATATGATGACCTCTTAGATGTCAAAAGCTCAAGGAAAATTTGATTTCTCAGTTCATCACCCCTTTAACAAAAAGTTATATTGTTGTCATTGCCCTTGGCACAAAGTAATAATCTTTTACCACTCAACTCATTGTAACAATTAGTCTTAAAATAGTTTGAACGTAAAAACTATGGCTTGCAGTTATTTTTAATAGTAGCCTATATGGAAAAATTTAAATATGTGATTTAAACACACAGTAAAATAAACGCCAAAGTCCAAACTTCACTCAGTTATTCAAATTTCTTAAGTTCATGACTTATTGTGAAAAAGAAGTAGGCCTACACTTTATTGTATTGAATCAATGTGCACTTTACTTCAGATCTTAAGTAGCCTATATATACCTATATATTTTTTTAAATTTGCAGATAATTTAATATGAATTAAATAAAAGGCCATTTAAATTATTTATTTTATTTATTATAATTATTTATTAAATTATTATTTCATTTAAATTATTAAATGAATTAAATAAGTAAGTATTGTGCTTAAAGAGAAGTACTACACTTTCATGACTATGGGCCTGCCCAAATACCCACATTTGCAGTTTTTGCACTTGACCACTTGTCTACTTGACGTATTTCCTGTAATCTCACCGAAAGTAGTTGGTCATCCAGGTACTTTTTACCATGAATTAGAACATACTTATTTTATCACATACTGTTTATTGCCTACTGTATAGTAGTGAAGTATGCAATTTCGGATGCAGCCCATGTTTCTTTAACACACTTAGGCTAAGTACATTATTAAAAAGTGCACTTTGTAATAATGTCAGTTAAAAGTTTTTCTTAAAAGTGAATATTAAATGGTTTAATAATTTTTGTTGTGCTATAAAAAAGTACTAAAGTATGTAAAGTATGGGGGTAGAATTGTTGCATTATTCCAAATAAATAGATTATGATCCACAAATAAATGTAAAGAGATTCACAAAAATATATCAAATGCACAAATAAATAGGTTAAGATCCACAAATAAATGTAAAGAGTTTCACAAAGAATTATAAAACTCACAAATAAATAAAATTAGCTTTGCAAATAAAAATCTATATTTACAAATGTGTTTTATGCCACAAACACAACTCGGCCTGGTATTTATTTGTGAACCGCTTCCTGTGCATTTGTAAATCCCCTCACACATTTGTGAATCGGTTCCTGTGCATTTGTAAATCCCCTCACGCATTTGTGGATTTTGAAACACTTTGAAATCCACAAATAAGTGGACTCCACCCACCTTTTACCTAAGCCAATCAGATAACGGCCACATTGAGCTGATCAATCGTAGTACGTTTTCGCTACAACCAATCACGTTAGGCTTTACAATCAGAGTGGTCTTGCCCTGAAATAACTTTGCTCGTTCATCTGCATTGGCTCAAATGGAAGTGTAAGGCTATAAGGCCATAATATTGCTTCAGTAAAATATGTTTAAAATTTGGATTTCGTTAGAGTTAGACCATTAGACTGTGTATCAAGCCAAGATACATTTTTATGAGCCTTTGAAAATGGCAGAGAAACAGCGCTTACGTTTATGGGAACAACGCGTTATGGAAGCGTCACGTTATTCATGATAAAACAGAAAAGCATCAAAGCGTTCCTGACTAATGAATAACTGGATTCAACCTCGTGATAAATACGCGAGTTTGTGTAATATTGGGGAAATTACTGTCACAACAGCTTTTCCCACTTCTTCATTCAAGTTTTAAATAGCAGGTCCGTGGATCTAATGATTAAATATATAACATGCATTTAAAAGTGAAATGCCCAGCAGACAAGCGATTTGAATTTATCCGTTAAAACGCTTGATCACACAAATAATATTTCATATGAATCAGACTTAATAATATTGTATTGTAAAAGTTACTTAGCATCCAATATAAATGCAAAAATGTATTTTTTCAGCATTGCATTATCCACTAAAACCCCATTAGCCTACACGCTGTTACATCTTCAATGATGGTCATTTGGGCTGATATTTTGTATTGTACATCATATTTATGTCCTATAGCTAGCTATTTGTCACAACGATTGTCCTTTAAAAGACAAAATCATCCGTTTTGTAATTTATTACATCGTGTCTACCCCGTGCGAGGCTTTCTACATTGGACAAAGGAGCAAATGTGCAAATGATGTGTCCTCCGTAGTTGTGTGTAGTAGCCGCTACTTCAGAAGAAGAACGGGCATCCCTTTACTGTCAATGAATCATCGTGTCGCGCTGCGCCGCGTCCAGTAGACACTATCACGAATTATGAATTTTCATGTAGCCAAGCCAGCATAGTCAATAAAGAAGATTAGACGTCATGGGCAAAGTGTGTTAACATTGCAAACATGTTAGTTGTACATGATTTGAAACTGCTACGGCAGAAGGGAAGATAATCGGCTATTTGCTTTTGACGCACCGCTTGACTCTAGTGGAAAGGGTGTTATGATGCTCGGGATCTGTGATGATCATTTGTGTGTAATCCTGAGTTAATAATAAAGAATAATAAATATAAAGAAGCCTTAAACTCCAACAATCTTTTGGAAACGGGGTGTTTTAACCACACAAACAGCTAATTTGAATGAAGCTCCCATTACAGATGCTTTCAGGGGTGCAAATATCTGTAAAAATTAATCAGATCCAGTTCTCGCCCCGAGAATAAAGCCTAACGTGATTGGTTGTAGTGAGAACGTGCTATGATTGGTCAGCTCAATGTGGCCGTTATCTGATTGGCTTAGGTAAAGGGTGGGTGGAGTCCACTTATTTGTGGATTTGTCTTGCAC
Source organism: Gila orcuttii (assembly GCA_026230005.1). Lineage (NCBI taxonomy): Eukaryota > Metazoa > Chordata > Actinopteri > Cypriniformes > Leuciscidae > Gila > Gila orcuttii. The sequence continues at coordinate 18,345,809 of JAPDVR010000010.1, read as the reverse complement.
GTCGACTCTAGAAGTGTTTCAAAAATTACTCTGCGACTTTGGAAAGATGTTAGTTGGTTTATCTCAAGCAATATCTTACAAAATTTCTCTGTGAATCACAAGACTGTTATTTTTGGATTCTTTGAAGCGGATTCGAATGCCTGCTTTTATAATAAACTTAATTATTTTCCTATGTAGATTTTATATTCACAAATGTAAGTTTTCAAATTGTAAACCAATTTTTTTGGTATTCTTACAAGAGATAAAAAATTATTTGATTACAATTTCTTCCTCCATTAACCCAAAAGCACTCAGAACATGTATGATTTGCAAGATTTACAAACTTTTTACTATACTAAATGTTTAGATATCTTTTAAGTAATGCCCTTTGTCTTTCTTTTTGTCTTGTTTTTATTTTAAATTTCCAGTGTTTTCTTTCACTATTTGTATATTTTTTGTTATTGTTGTGTTCTGATTATGTTATTTCACATTGTAAATTGAATGTTTGAATAAAACATAAAAAAAAAAAAAAAAAAAGAAGAAGTGTTTCAAAATCCACAAATGCGTGAGGGGATTTACAAATGCACAGGAAGCGGTTCACAAATAAATACCAGGCCGAGTTGTGTTTGTGGCATAAAACACATTTGTAAATATATATTTTTATTTGCAAAGCTAATTTTATTTATTTGTGAGTTTTATATTTTTTTGTGAAACTCTTTACATTTATTTGTGGATCTTGATATATTTTTGTGAATCTCTTTACATTTATTTGTGGATCATAATCTATTTATTTGGAATAATGCAACAATTATACCCCCATAAAGTACTTGACTATACAAATGTGTAATTAAAAATATATTTTAATGCATGGCATACAAGTTTCAATATGACAATGAAGAATATTTTAGTTTACCATAAATGCTTGTCAGTACATTCGGTAGTACACTTTAACCATATTTAAAAAAAAACAATATAAGTAAATATGAAATAAGATGCACCAAAGTCCTACTTGAGTAGGTCAAAAGTTACAAGAACTAATTACATTTAATATATTTTCATTTTATTGTAAATAACATGCAACTACGTTCTGAAAACATTATTCAGTTAACACTTATATTCTTTATTATTTCCATAATACTGTGTGTACTTGTACTTCACAAGGGTTGGTTGAAATAATGTAGCACTCAGGCTTTAGATTTGTCCCAAGTCAAAAGAGTGGTGAATGATATTGGTTTGACATGGCTCAGCACTTCTCAAATGTAGGCTAAGTGAAGTTTTTTTTTTTTTACAGTTGTGCACTGAATTTTGATGTTTATTCAAGTCTTTAACCCTAAGCGTATACCACTATAATTGCAAATAGAACTGAAAATCATGCATTCAGTCACTGGTTAGTCTCCATAAGGCTGAGACCAAATGCACATGTCTGTATCTACCTGGCCACAACTGCCTGCTCACGCTTGAGTGCTTGAACCCTTAACAACTCTCACAGGGCCAGTCATTACAATTACTCACTGATTTTCCCTCCCAACCAGGTGAACATAACATGTTGTCTCAACAGCTGTTCCGTGAAATGCCTCGAGCATCAGAAATGTTCTTGTATGGCACATAGTGGTGCAAAGGTCATGGTTTTGTTTCACAGGAAACACTGATATGTACACTGAATGTAATACAAGTCACTTTTGATGAAAGTATCTAGCTAAATGAATGCCTACTACAGCCTGATTTTACATCTGCTAGAAAACCTATTGGCACACAAGAGTAATGCTGAGCTTATATGAAAAAAAGACTGTTCTCCTCTAAAGTTGAATTGAGTTGCCTTAAGCTGAATGCATTCTGACTCAGGTGTAGAGTCGAAAAACAGAAGCGATCTTGAAAGGGAAGAGCATGATCTCCATTGACACCAGTTGCTATGCGCAGGGCAATACTGTGAGATGGTCATGCGGTTTACCTGGTACACATGAATGAGCATGCCCATTATGGCCCTGCTGTTACAGATATTCAGAGATCATTAAACAGAGTGTACAACCATAAGTAGCTGCATTAAAGTTCCTTACCCACACTTAAAAAAGAAATGTATATAAAAATAAAAAAACGATATATTGTTGAAAGAACATGAAGCCTAATTTTAGTATTAATGAGAATTAGTGAGACATTTTCTTCACAAATATATTAATGAAAGCAAACAAATCTCATTCTTATAACTATAATAAAAACAAACTAACATGTTTTTGAATTGTTAAAATATTTATACATAAGATACATTGTAGTATTTGTTTTCATTTTAATTTATGATTAAAATACAAATAATTAAAAATTATATTGTTTTTTTTGCTGTAAGTACTATATGGCAATCATCACTGAAAATTAATAGATAGATAGACAGATAGATACATACATAGATGGATAGATGGATCCGCATGATCTTATGCAGATCTCAGAAGATATTTTGATGAATGTTGGTGTGTATGTGTGTGTGTGTGTGTATATATATATATATATATATATATATATATATATATATATATATATATATATATATATATATACACACACATGCATATAATCTTTACTGTCACCTTTGATCAATTTAATGCATCCTTGCTGAGTGAAATCAATCATTTATTTTGAAAAAAAATTATCGTGATCCCAAACTTTTAACGACAATGTACATCTTAAGCTTGATGATTCTCTTGTACAGTCTGCAGTCGATGATAAGTCTTTGCTTGCCCACTGATACATAATATAACCCTACAATGCTTGACTTTTACAAGTTTGAGCACATGCAGGGTTCCTTACTGCAGTCCTTGATGAGAAATAACATAGCCTACACTAATTACATTCATGTTACCTCTAGATCATGAGGTCATTGCCATTGGTTCATTTTGCATTATGCATTATGCATTACCTTTGTCAACCAACACAGCAAAATAGGAAAGGAAATCTTTAGACATAATAGAATCTCCCTGGTTCCTCTTTCCGACTGAATAAAATGAGTTTTGATTGATCCATGTAAATCATTTATCAATGATTCAGTTTTTTTGTTGTGTCCCAGATGGACACAGCTGACAATACTGATTTTTTTAAAGAATGTGCGTCCCTTCTGTGAGGAAAGAAAAAAACACTGATTCAAGGATACACTCCACTGATGAAAATAATTCTGTGGTGAGGTAAATACTGCAGATAAATTTAATTTCTACCTGAATAAGTTAGTTCAGGCAAGATTAATAAAAAAAACACTCAATTTAAGCTTGTAGAAATTAAAGCGTAAATCAGCTCTACTCAACTTTTTGATAATGGTGTTCCCATCATGCACTGAGGCATGAATAATTAATAAGGTTGTATTTTCCACTGTTTTCCAGCTGTATTTGCACTGTTTTATCATTGATTTTGTTGTTAGGTTTAGTAACTTGCCGTTTTGTGACATCCGGAGTTCATTTTCTACTCAAAATGACACATTCACACTCAAAAATTATCCAACGAATGTTACTGTTATTGTGTACTGAAGTATTGAGATCTCTGTATTCGGGTTTATGCCACATTACTTCTAATATGTAGGTATGATATCAACTGCACAAAATCAACTGTATTGATATGTATTGATGTTCTGAGTATATTAAAGTAGGCTACTTTAAAATTATGGCTTAATGCAGTGTTATATTGTTTAAAGGGGTGGTAAAACACGATTTCACTTTTCTAACTTTAGCTAGTGTGAAATGTTGCTGTTAGAGCATAAACAACATCTGCAAAGTTACAATGCTCAAAGTTCAAAGCAAAGGGAGTTATTTGCTTTTAAAGAAAAGGACTACAACAAACGGCTGGTAGGGACTACACAACATTCCTCCCCTGTTAGTGACATCAGCAACTCTAAAATGTACATAAACCCCGCCCCTGGGACACCCAGTCCATGTTGAGAAGAGGAAAAGTTGAGTACATTTGTGAGACAGCTCAAACTTTAGCATCCTTCTTTTCACATGCAATAAAAAGTCACTCTGTGTGCATCTCACAACAGTTCCTATATGAGCGATTTATAGATTATCATGACAGAATATGCTAATTGAAGATAGTTAACTCCACATCAGCAACATAAATTCATCAACTAACCATTCAGAGACGTCCTGTTGCATTCTACATGTCGTCACTTCTTCTTGAGTCTCTCCATCTTTGTCTGACTCTGTTTTAACATTAAAGGCAGAACAGTCTCTGTCATTTTAGTGTGTCTGCATGAGGTAATCGCTCTGCTAACACACAAGAGCTCTTGAAACCCCGCCCTCTGAGGCAGCTCCTTTGCATTTAAAGGGCCAGGCACAAAACGGTGCGTTTTTGCTAACCCTCAAAAAGTGACAACTTTAACATGCTATATAAAAATATCTGTGGGGTATTTTGTACTAAATCTTCACACACACACTCTAGGGACATCGGAGATTTATTTTACATCTTGTGAAAAGGGCATTTTACCCTTTTAAGTAAAATTGACTTGAAACAGAGTATTGCAGAGTAAACTTCAACTAAGTAGAAATTACTTTAAAAGGGTAACTAAACCCCTGGTCAGAGCCTGACTCCACCCACTGGCAATATTTGAAAAATGCTGGAAAAGTGGGCAGAGCCCAGCGGAGGGGGGCGTGCTCCTGAGATGCATCTCTTTGTATGGAACCCCGCAACAACCGCTACCACGAACCACCGCAACCACCAATAGGAAAATTCAACTGCAGTAGCCACCGTTCAACCTGAAGAGGGCAGCACTCAGACGTTTTTAAACCATATATTGTAGAATTAAAACACTTTAAACCCAAATGTCAAAAAATTTACTGGAATCAATGAACAGCATTTATGAAGCTCCATTCTTACAGATCATTAACTAAAAAAAGTTGTTTTAGTGTTTAGTTACCCTTTAATATAGCCAAGGTAAAATTACTTATTTTCTTTGTTAATTTTGCTTTCAAACTTAGTTAAGTAGATTTAACTTAATTCCATAGGCTATGTGAATTTTACTTAAAAAATCTGTGTGCAAAAACTTGCAAAAGAAATATTAAATAAATGTTACTTATTGTTTTTGTTTTTTTCAGTGTACAAGAAAAGGTTCAGTGGGGTTCAATATAGAACCATAGGGTTCTGGACTCAGTTTTAAAGAACACTTAATGCCAAAAAGGTTCTATATAAGGAAACTGTCTTAAATTATTGCATACATTCATGTTCAATGGGTTATTTAATTTTTTTTCTAGTGATAAAGTATGTTTATGAGCTGTTTAAGTCATACAATTTATTCAGAATAAAAAATGGATGAAAACAAAATTAATTAATTAAAACCATTACAACCACCCAACAACATAATCTTTAATTTTTATGAATTTATTCGATCTCATTTGTGTGCTTTCGCACAATTTACGCCCCAATGATTGGTATGTTTAGGGAGGGACCTTCATGCTTACTTTTTTCTAATAATAATCTAATTATCGTAAAAGGTTCTATATATGAAGTGCCCTTTACTGTAAGGTTCTATAGAGCCTTTTCTTTAAAAGAGTTTATAATGTTTATTATATTTACTATGAATATTCAATCAGAAATCATTTTGTTTATCTGTTTAAATCCAGTTCTTTTATAAAATCAGGGCTCTATGCTAAGGATTTTTTTCTACTGAAATGTTGCACGTATATGTAACAAGCAAAGTATTTATAATAGGCTACTTTAAATAACACTAAAAATAATGTCTGCTGTTGTTCATAAATACCAGTAGTGATATTGTATGAGGACGTTGTCATGTCGCCGGAACTAGATTCATCAGTGTCCTATAGTGAGCCAAGGTCCTTACTGTCCTTATTAGTGCCCGAATTCGTGTACACTATATACTGATTCACGACCTAGGAAGCTATGCAACTGAGACGCACCCATTGTCTTCACATTTAAATCTTAATGCTGTGGCCCATTTTTGGTTCCTGCTAGGTTGTAGTGTTTCTATCTGTTTCTTTAGCAGCTATACGAGATGCATATTGTGTAAACCTATAAAAGCTGTTTCCCCACTCTCTTTCACATTAGAATAAAAAAGGACTCTGCTACAGAACACATACATATGCACACAGGCTATGATACATTGAACACTGAGATGCAAATGGCCCTGTGATTGTTTTGTAAGATGCCATTGTTTGCATGAATAACTGGGCGTGTGTGATGAGACATCTTAAGCACTCTTAACACAAGGCACATCATTCCTTTATGTGGTTTCCTTTTGGAAAACATCCCTGTTATAGGCCTACATAAAAATAGCATATTATATCACATTTGTAAATAGGGGACATTACAAAAGCTTACTTTATTCATAAAACACTATAGAACCATGTGCCCTGTCAGCAGTATCCAACAAAATGGAATATTTTGCTTGGCTCTGATTAACTTCATGTCAGGAAAGTTTTGTGTTTAAACTCTCTATAATTAGACCCTTTGGTCCATATGGAAATAAGTTTTTGAGTGCTTTTGCCATTTAAATGTTTGACTTTTGACCACAATGATCCAAATTACCTGTGTTTCCCGGCATGTAATATTATTGGACACATGAAACCATTTATTTGACAATATAAATAAATTACCCTTACAAAAAAAAAGACTGTCTGGTACAGTGATAGTAATACCATGGTACTTTAAATTGACTTTGTACTTTTAAAGATTTATATTTAGATATACAGGAAAGTGAACAAATTATACATAGTATATGTAATATTTGTTGTCTTCCTTGTCTTTTTTTAAATAAGCATGTGAATACATTTGCATTATTTGGTTTTATTTGTTATTTTTCAAAAACATGCAGAAAACCGTGATTCAGTACAATTCTTACTAAAAATATTAAGTAGACCTGATCAAAATATTAAATAAACTTATTTTCCTAATTTATAAACATAACCTATAGCTGTCATATTTGAGTTAAAGAAAATAATTTAATAAAAGAAGAGATGGGTTTGGCTCATTTTAAGAAATAAGCAAAGAAACACATTAGATTAAAGAGTACGAACAAATACAGTGAGTGTGGGGAAATGGCGCTATGTAAACATTATAAGAAGATTTGATTTACGTTTTTACTACAGTTATTGTTGCTATGAGGAATACACATCGACTCTCGCGAGATTTGAGTTTGAACTGATATGTGAGAAGAGAGCGAGACGGATGCCATTGCCAGTGAGTCAGAGCCAGAGCGAGCGGAGAACGGGACACAGGACGGCCCGACTTCAGTCCTACAAAACAACTCCCTAAAGTAGCCTTCTTCTTACACCACACTCGGAGTTTTTTGCCTTTAATTGTTACTTGGAATGAAATGCTTTTACGTGGATGACTTGAAAGGTGAGTCGCCGTTGTATATCATGGTGTTAAAGGCTAGTTTGACGGGTTGGCTAACGGTCGTGTGTTCGCTTTGTAAAAGCGAACATGTACACTAAAATTATACGAAGACTATTCTCACTTTTGTATTATTACAACAAATAGCCGCCTATTTAATGTTCTACGCCCGCTACCTGGTGTACAGGGAAGTAAAATCGCTTTAAAGGGCCCGTGGTGGGTCCGACATTAGATGGACCTAACGTTACCGTAGGCATGTAGCCAGCTATCGCATTGTCATTTGTTTCTGTTTGTTCAGTTTAAATTCACACCTTTGTAACCAGGAAGTCTGTTCAAATAAAAAATGTTCCTAGCGTTATCGTTGCAGTTAAATGTCACAAAACCTTTGATCTGCATTATACAGAGAGATTGTTTTTTGATTAATTGTTAATGGCTTAAGTTAGTGGTTCATTTTGCAACCGATTGCACGCCTAATATTTATTGCAAGTTAACGTTACACCCAATTTTGTCTTAGTCATTTGCTCAGTGTATTTAGACTGTTGCTTTCACATATTGTACGTTGGATCTTTTTCATGTAATGGCTAACTTAACTTACACGAACTAGTACACTTCTGTAGAAATTGATTGTGTTTTGCTGTAAACGAGAATTCAGATATGTTGATAAATGGCAGTCTTACGTCATCCAGTGAGTGTGTTCAAAGGCTGGTTTATTGTAAGGGTTATTCCCCAAGAGAGTTTATTGTAGTAATAGTGAGAATGAGCTAATTAGTGTCTTGGATCATAGCTGTAGGATTCCCGCAACTGTTTTAGCTACAACTAGTGTTAATCTCAGAACTATGGAAACTGGTGGTTGAGAGGTGTTGACCTGAGTCTGGTGTAAATGTTGATTCAGGATCCACTTTGACGTATTATTCTAGGTCACTGTTAGAGGTGTCAGTCAGATAAAGAAATGTGAAATTGTAGCCTTGTGTGTGAACATACTGTCATGTCACAAACCCTACAAAGATCTCAAGAAGTTTGGTCTATTCTTATCATTTTGGCAGTGGGGAAATGGAGGATTGGCATTTGGTGAAAATCCGGCATGGAAGCAGCTTATCTTCAATGTCTACCAATGTGGTCTGATTTTGATCTGAAACCGACACAGGGACACGGGTCATATTGTACCCCAGAGAAACAGCGGCTGACCGCAGACATTTGTCATAGTGGTCCACATAGTGTTTTTGAAATTGATTATTATCTTGGGACAAAGTAGACATTGGTCCTGATCAATTCAAATTATTTAATTTTCGTATACATTTATGTGTATGGAAGTATTTAATTTTCTATTTTATGTTTATTTATATATTTTATATATGTAATTATATTATTTATTGTGTAGACTCTTAAGTCTGAGACATTTCATTCAGGATATACATTACAGTATATCAGTTCTTGCTTTTGCTGGGAATCGAACCCATGACATTGGCATTGCAAAAGCCATGCGCTACTGTTTGAGCTACATGGAATTCATATGTATAGACCTGCAATATACATGTGTGTATATATGTATAGGTAATATTTATCAGAAATATTATGACTTATAAATAAAGTCAGACTTTAAAGCAACAAGTTTGATACTCGCTCAAACCCTTTTTTTTCCTGGGTCAAAAATGTTGAACAACAAAATTACACATTACATGGAAAAGGGACAGGTCTATTATTTTGTATTTACACTCCAAGACTTAATGCACAAATCATTTGATGTTCAGTATCAAATTGTTTTGTTCTGTCCATTCCTATGGTAGGTTATCACTGTCGGATTCAATCATGCATTTTAATATGGTTGCCAATCCAGAAACTTTAAAATGTGTAGCCTAGTTAGCAGCATGAAAATGTATATATTCTATATACGGAAAGCGGGCACAAATTCATGCCAGTATAATCACACTGAAGCTGTTGATTACAATGCAAGGTACACAAAGTTGCACTCTTGCACTGAACCACTGTTTTGGGCGGTGTTGAGTGGATTCTGACTAACTAAACACATCTGATTGGCCATTGCGTTCACTCACTCAACAGATATGTATATTATTGGCTACATTGCTCAGTGCTGCAAAAAACGTTGTAAATAGAAACCTTTGATGCTCTTCTCAGAGCGCTTACCTAAACACTTGCGGGAGCTATCCGGCTATCAGCAGGTACTGGTACTGCAGTATCTTCACATTAAATTATCAAGTAAATCTTCGGCAGTGGCTTGTCAAAATATTTTCAATACAGGGAAATCCCTGATTATGCCTATGTGTGTCATGCAAAGCAGTTTTTTATTTAGGATCAGGATTCAGATGTAGGCCTACTCAATCTAGATCTCACTCTGCCACAGGTTATTAGACCAGTTTTAGCTAGTTGGAAAACCACAAATGAGCAGAGGATCTGCTTGAGAAGGTTATGATGAAGTTCTCTAGGAGAAAACCAGTCTGAGGTTGTGATCCGTGTGTGTTTATCTTGTTTACGAATTCCCCATGGTCTTGTTCTTGACCTTAATCAAAGTCTTGGGCTTGTTTCTCTCTGCGTAGTGGGAGAACAATGGGCGCTTTATGCCTGAGCTGGAAGTGCCATGCAGTCAGGTGGCTTACTAAACACACCAAACTGAGCTAATAAGAGTTTGTGTATGTTGAAGGCCAGGCATGCCTCAAAATGGCAAGGGATGTTGTTGTAGTACCACTATGGCCAATGTGTGCTAACACAGAGTTAAAATGTGACAACTTTTTCCTACAAGAATTAATGTACTTAGTCTTTGCTGTAGAGACAAATGTTTTTGCCTGCCTCGGGTATGAGTGTTTAAGCATTGGTTCTCATTTTGTAATGTAGTTGATGAATTCTTTGTGTGCAGAGGTCAGGGCCTCATTATAATGACCACAGCGTTTATGTGTGCACTCATAAAGCCCCACAATGCAATGGTTTCAAAGACCTCATTGGCAGTGATCCGTGCTGCAGCCACTTATCTAATGACTGGTTACTTTTTAATTTCTCTTATGACTTACTTTCAAATTGAGGATTCAATGTACCAGCATTCCAAATAGTACTGATTAAAAGGTCGTTCTCTAAGGATGATAACTGTAGCGTCGGTCTTCCGTTAGTTTTAATAATTGTTTTAAATCTACATTACCACTATAACGACACTGAGGAACGATATCATTGGAATCAATTTGAGAAGGTTTTTTTTCTAGCTGATGAACGACATTGAAAGCCAATCAGAATCCAACCGAATTTAAAGAGCTCAAGTTTAAATTTGCATACGAGATAACTGCAGCGCACGCTTAAAGTTATTGTGCATTTGTCGATGCTAATATAGTTATTGTTATATTATAGGGCTCTGTTTGATACATCCATACGACAATGTATCGTCACTTACTACTTGTCGATACGAGTATCGATAGTAGGGCTGTAAGGATTCCTCGATTAAAGTCGAGTACTCGATTTAAAAAAAAATCCTTGATTGCAATTTACAAATATTGCAAATATTAAAGATTAAGTTGATATTTGAATTAGATTTTGTTCGGCCAATATTAAACAAGGATTTGATCATGCCTTAATGTAACCAAGCCGTTGGCACTCTCTGCTGAGATTTTTTACATAATGTACATAAGTTATGTTTATATCATTTATTTTACATGCTTTATTTTAACAGCGTTGTTCAATAAAACCCATATGATTACTTTGATAGCTGCGCAGTACTTGGTAGCTTTGTCCGCATAAATGAATTATAAATAAACATATATTTATCATAATAAACTTGTAGGCTATTGCAGTATATTAAATCGTTTTTTGACCTAATTATTTTGCACTGAAATGACACACACGAGTCTGTCGGCTCTGACAGAGTTGCATCACATGCACCTGCGCAATATAGCCTATGATTTCCGAAAATAGTACTATGTCAACTAGCGATATCGGCACAAGAACTGTTGAGGAATATGCAGCATAATTTAGACAATTGTTTTTGTCATAATTAGGGGTCGACCGATATGTGATTTTCAGGGCCCATGCCGATACCGATTATTACAGATCAAGTAGACCGATAACCGATATTTTAAAACCGATATATAGCTTATATCTGGTGTAAAAATGTAAGTTAATGTCAAAATTAAGAATAACAAAGTGTTTTGACAAATACTTTCTTTAAATTATTTTAAACATATCTTTAAATCTGAGAACTGTTAATAATAACATTATTATTATTATTATTAATAACAAAAAAAAATGTGCAGGGAGCACCCAGCAGCATTCTGTAAAACTTAAAGACTCTATTTTAATGGTTAAATTAAATTTTAGTAATCAAAAAGCATTTCTAATTAATTTAAAAAATCAAACTTATTCAATTTATTTACAGTTTAACAAAAATTACATGTTTAGGGCCCTATGAAAAAACAAACTTTTATTTTGACGGGTTGCCGTGGAGATCTTTGAGTTTCTGTGTGTTTATGATATGACGATAACTTTTTTCAGTTGAAGCTTTAAAAAGCTCATGAAGTGACTAAGCGGCTCTGGAGATGATGTTTATGCAATCATGTCCTCATATAATGATGCGGCTGAGGCTGAAAACAGCGCAAGCGTCACGAGTGCTCCAGTGTGTGTGTGTGTGTGGTAAATGAAATCACGCATCTGCACCATTCATTTAGAGACACGCAGGATTCATATTTAAATAGTCTTTTTGCGGTTTGAAATTCGATTTGATTTGTACTGACCTGCTTTTTAATTAATTCATCAAGAAGTTGACAAATTCATGACATTCCGCTTTATACAGTAAATTCCGTTTTTATGACTGGATTCCGCGATTCGATCCGTGTTTTCTGCATCGCGGAAATCACAGGACCCTATTATATTGAGGTGTTTTGCAACTTCAGTGTAGTAATTTATTGCTACTTCAGCAAAGTCTGCTGCTGCCTTAACTTTGAGAGACAAGACAACTGATGCGTGATCAGTGCAGCAGTTCGAGTCAGCGAGTGCTGTCGGTGTGAGTGCTAAACTTTCAGTGCCTTCAGCTTTCTGCATTGATTGGCCGGACTCGTGACTCCCAACAAATCAGATGTGCGGGACATTGCATTGGTCTAGTCTACAGAGTGGTGAGTTCCGACAGAGGTGGCTGCGTCAGAGCCAAATATAGCGCATTTCAAAATTAAATTATTTTATCGGCAAATCGGTTTCGAAAATGGCCGATACCGATAACCATAAAAATGCTCAATATCGGCGCCGATAATCGGTCGACCCCTAGTCATAATGTTATGATAACTGACAGACACTATCATTTCAGCCGCTCTGTGCATGTCCTCGCACGGAGCGAGGCTGAACATCTGAGCTCAGCTTCGTGGCTGAGACACGAATAGATTATTAATTTAAAGCTTTTACTCTTAAACACACAAGGCACGTCCACTTTAATGAAAAAAGAATATTTATTAAACAAACCAGATCAAGACGAGAGCAGAAACGTAATAAAGTGCATAACTGAAAAATAAAGCATAGGCTCAAAACAAATACAAACGGTGGGCACAGCGCAATTGCGCATTAGGCTCCAAAAAAAAAAAAAATCCAATAAATAATACTAGAAATAAATGGTCACAATAATAAAAGTGAACCATAAAATGTTTGGTATGGGTGTGTCTGGGGGATGCTACCGTCGTTGCGTGCGGGTGCGCCTGCAGTTCACTTATAAAACGATTATTTTTAATTGGCATATTTCAATGTTTTATGCCAATTCTTATATGTTCATTCATATAGCAACTCAAAACAGACAGGGCGACTAAACGCAGACAAGTTAGCTTACCGTTTTTAGGTGATATGCCATGTTTGATGTCGAGCTGTGATATGCAAACGTTGCCTTCGACTTTTTTTTCTATTTTCATAAAATACTGCCACACTCCCGATGTCTTTGACATGGTAGATTACTCTGAAAGTAAATTAAACACTAAATTCAGCAAACCACCATGGATGATGCAGACCAATGCCTTAGTAGTTCTTTCTTCAATCTGTCTCCAGTGGGTTGGGCTAATCCAAAAAAGTGAAAACAAGGGGGGTGTTCTGAAGACAGACTGTTACCTGTGAAACAGGGGTGCTCTGAAAACACCCCCATTAGCATTTAGTGATGAAATGAATGTAATGAAAATAATGCGGCAAAAAGTCGACCAATCAGAATTTTAGTCGAGCCAGAACATATCGACCAATTAATCTACTAGTCGACTGGGAGATTACAGCCCTAGTTATTATATATTTAGGTAACACTTTACAATAAGGTTCATTAGTAAATGTATTAACCAACATGAACTAACAATGAACAATACATTTGTAACTGTATTTATTAAACTTTGTTAATGTTAGTTTCATTTTTTTGTTCATGTTAGTTCACAGTACATTAAAGTTAACTAATACAACCTTTGATTTTAATACTGTATAATATTAACTAAGATTAATAAATGCTGTAGAAGTATTGTTCATTCTTAGTATGTTAACTAATGTTAACTAATGAACCCTATTGTAAAGTGTTACTTATTTGTATTTAAGTAATTTTAAAGGCTGTTGTTCACTTGGATCTATTTTTATTACCACAATTTTTTTATCCGATTAATCGATGGAATAATCACTAGAATACTTGATTACTAAAATAATCGATAGCTACAGCCCTAATCGATAGATGCAATGAATACAAGAACAACGGAATGGAAATGTGCTTAAATTAATGAATAGAATTTAATATATTGGCAAGAACAAGGTTTAATGTGACCTGGAGAGGAACCAAACTGGGGTTTCCTGATGTCAAGATGCGTAATCCACCAACCAAAGCTTCATACTTGCACAATACTGAAATATCTGCTAAAATGTTTTACTTATTTTTCTCAACCTGGCAAACGTGCGGTCTGTCTCCAGACTCTCCACTGTGGATAAAAGCGTTTTTCCTGGGTCAAAAATGGTCGTCCATACACACCGTAAAAACCACGTGATCTGTGAGCCCAATACTGACAATAAATGTAAAATAACGGCAAAGAAACAGTTTGTGATGTCTTATTTTTATTTTTTCATACTGCGTGCACGCTTTCAAATCCAGTTTCGCTTGATTTCGCCGGTCTGGATGGCATACTTGCCCGCTAACCAATCAGACCTCAGGTAGCGCCCAAAATTCTGCAATAACCAGAAAAGAAAAGAAAAATTAAATCACGCCGATCATTGTTTTCATGATCGATTGGTCAGAGTACTTGTGTACATCCCTACTACAGAGGCCATTCATAATGCAGAGGGCAACTGCCTGATCTGCTTATAGTTAGCATTGGCCCTATAGAATGCAGTGTTTAATAAACAGATGTTATACCAAATTCTGCTGAAGTGAAATTTAGTCCCGAGTCGTGATATCGTATTGTAGCATCTGTATCGGGATACATATCGTATTGTGACTTTGTTGCTGATACACAAGCCTTACATTGTTATAGTTCGCTTTATATTTGCCATAGTAGGAGTGGGGCTGCTGTTTTTATTTTTTATATTTGTCTAAATTTCGCTGTAATAGCATTTTATTCTGTTAGTTAAGTTTACTTGTCCCATGTCCCAATGTTTTCTGTATATGAAAATGCTTTTCTGTGTTCAGCCTCTGCCCACATTTCTGGAAGGGAGAATTTTTATCTACCGCTGTGTTGACTGCGTCTTGTGACACAGTGTTCAGGAAATCCAGGGAGACACGTGTTTATTAAAGGAAGTGTGTACATGGTGTCTGTGTAACTCCATTACTATGAATTTTAATCTGGAAAGGCTCTATCTAGTATATATTTTGAAAAGGACAACGAACATGAATCACCTGACCTGACGTTCATGTAGGAGAATAAACACAACTGATATTGTTGATTTATGTATACTGAATTTTTCCACGTAAGCCACTTATGCATTTACGTCATTTTGCATGAAAGCTTTGTTGTAATTTCCTGAAAGCAACAGATAAATCTGACCCGAACACTTTCACTTTCGCTAGAGCGCTCTATATTCGGAGACGAGTGGAACATGATGGTGATGCACTGGTATGAAAGGCACATGAATGCAGTTATTTTGATGCAGAGGCATGACTGCTTTTTACATTTGTTTCGATTTGTTTGTAATACTGTTGCCAGTGAAGTTTAATTTTAAACTTCTGCATTCATGCTCTCACACAGTTGATATTTTCAGCTTCACTTTACCAAGCAGACATTTTGTATAGCAGCCGCTTATAGAAAGTCTCTGTTTAGCTCTCATCAATTGGAGCTAAATCTTACTGCTGAATGACCTGAGGAGGCCAGCTGAACTTGCAGCGTCTGGCTCAGGTGGTGACGTCTTAATCTCCGTCCTTCATTCAGGATCTGAAAGAGGAGCTCCTTTTAGATTAGCCACTCAACCTACAGCAGTATTACTATCATTCAACAGAGTTTGTTAATCTTGCTGTGTATCATGATATTATGATGGCAATGTTGGGGAAGAAGCTTGAAATCTGTCGATTCCCAATCATAATTTCAGTTTGTAAGGTAAGTTTCACTACAGTCAAGCCATTGTTCTGATAGATTAATAAGTTACTAACAAGCCACTAAAAATACATTGCAGCTATTTCTGCAGATAGTATCTTGATGCAGTCAGAGCCTGATTTATCGGGCACAAAAATGTGAGGGTCCTTGGAGTAACAGCCTTAAAGGGATAGTTCACCCAAAAATGAAAATTAGCCTATGATTTACTCACCCTCAAGTCATCTGAGCTGTATATGGGCGTTATAGGGATGGGCATTTTTCAAAAATATTGTTTTTGAATATTCGGGCTCATAAAAAAAACGACTATTTGTTTATTTAAATGACGTTTAATGAGAAAGAGGTGAAAAAAAGTGTCTTTTTTTGTTTGTTTTTTTACGTTTTTGTCATCATTTCTGAACAAGCTTATGGTTGGGCAATATACACAAGCGTATGATATATATCTTAAGGCTTTCTTTTATTTTAAACATTAAACAATATGTGTCAAACAAAAAATAAAAAGAACATAAAAGCTCAAACGGAAAAAAACACTAATAAAGCAGACTGCGCCAATTATCAGACAGAACATGCATATGCACTCGAGTCAGAATATGATTATCGTGTTTATATTGTTTCACGTTCATGTTGAGAAAAACAATAATATCCACATGCTTGAGTGAGAGAACGCGCTGTGCTGACAGACGTTGCAGAGACTCAAAGATAACCGCGTGCTAAGCGAAGTTTTTAACAGCACATTGCATTTTCTGTTCTTAAACCCGTATCCCTCGACAAAACTTAAAGGAAGCATATGTCTCGAAATCATTTTGCTATCAGTTAAGTTATCATCTCCGTTAAACACGCTCCACAGCACCACCCAGTGCATTTCATTATAACTGAGTTTTAGTGCTTGGGATTTATCATGGATTCACTGCATTTACGGTCAGCAAAGCAACATAGTAAAATTCTAATAGTATTTTATTTTTCGAATAATAATTTCAGATCGAAAATTTGAATATTCGTGCACACCCCTAGTATATGACATTCTTCTTTCAGACGAATCCAATCGGAGTTATATTAAAAAATGTCCTGGCTCTTCCAAGCTTAATAATGGCAGTGAATGGCCGTTTCCGTTTTTAAGTCCTTAAAAGTGCATCTATCCATCATACAAGTGCTCCACACGGCTCCGGGGGCTTAATAAAGGCCTTCTGAAGCGCGTTGCGAAATGAGGTGGATATAACGGAGTTGAAAAATGTTTCAGTTTTTGTTTTTGTTAAGTATTGGTTTTACTTGACAAACTAGCCAACTGAATGAATTAATTGTACCTCCAAATGTCATTTTGAGTGAACTTTTTAGGAGGGCATTAGATTGTTTCTTCAGTTTGTCTCATGAGCAGCTTGCACAATAAAGTGTGATGACGTTTATCACAATACTCTAGTACTTGTTGGAAAAAGTAGCTTGTTACTGGAAAAGCTGTTTTAAAAAAGTTTTATTGAAAAGTTAGTTGGATCATTACCCCCAACACTGCCAGACAAAGTATTGATGTTTAACTGTTTGTTGTGTTCTGTATTTAAATGCACAGGATACTGAGCTATTTTGGTTTTATTATGTCTCTTGGCACAAGCACTGCTTGCTAGCCAGAGGTCATTTTGCTTGGTAAATATTGTATAAGGGCCATTGAACACTGCTAGCTCTACCTGTACTTGTTAAGTATCCTGTGTACTTTCTATGGTTAGATTGGAGACGGATTATACCAAACCTGAATAAGCCTTTTTATTTTAGCTGCTCAGCTGACAGCAGTTTAGAAAGCTCAGGGCTTTTAGATTTGGTGTGTCATGCTTAATATCTGATCAAAGCTCTGTGTCCGGTATAAGTATCAGTGTGATCATACAAGGTGAAACATGGTGAGTGATCAAGAAGTAACAGGGCAGGCATTATGAGTGGACCGAATGTACGTTGTCACGGTGAGGAAGTCTGTCCTCAGTGAAGAATGTTAGAGGAAATTGCTTTAATAAGCTCATTACAGAAATCCCACTGCATTCTGTACACATGCCTGCTTCTCCTGAGCGTGTGTGTGTGTGTGTTTTTTGAAGCAGCTGGGACAGTGGCAAGCGCTCTCCTGCTGCCATAATCAGCAATTGTGCTGATGAAGAAAAGCCTTTTTGGTATCTTTGTCAACACACAAACGCAGAGCAGATGAACAACTTAGCCTCACAAAATGCTTAGCTGCTGACATCATTTCCTCCCGGCCCTCAGCTGACTAGAAAAAAGAAGGGTTGGAGTAGAATGTTTTATACTGTGCTGGTGTCTCCGCCCTGGCTGTTGCTTTGACTGCTCTTTCTCAGTTGCTTTGGGTAGAGGGTAATTCTTAGCAACTTAACTGGTTTACATGCTTCCATGGAGTCAGACGTTACTGTAGTGGCCCTATAAATCTTAAAATCTCTCGCTTATGTGAGCTGTTCTTTATGATGCTGGCTGCTATTTGAGCCAAATGGCTTCCTTGTGCAGTGTTTCCCACAGGATTTTGTGAAACTGTGGTGGGTGGACCTTGGTCCCTAGGGTATGTGGAAGAAAATTACCCTAAATTTCTTTCCCTCCCGGAAGAGAATTTTGTACACTTTAAAGTTAAATTCATCTATCTTGTGCACTTTGAGAGTTAAAAATTAAGAGATCCAACCCATCATCAGTGTGCAAATTGAACAGAGAAAAAGTCTGCTTTGACTTGTATCTGGACTCAAACCTCTTTTCAGTTGTGACAGTGTCTGTCTACAGTACACTACATTATACTACTACTACTACTACTACTAATAATAATAATAATAATAATAACGTTATAATATTATTCCTATGACATTAAGAGCCATAAAACAAATGAGCTGAAAAATAAATGAAACTTTCATAATTAGTTTTGTCCTAATTTCTATCCATGCAAGAGATAAACCCTTGAGCTTTTATTTTGACGGAAAACAAGTTTACAAACGCTACTCATTACAAATCTAGTGAAATGCTGTAATTGTGAACTATGCAAATGTGAAAATAATGCATAACTGTGTTCCCAAATGCACGCTAAACTCATCACATGCACAGATGGAGTTCACTGCATTCATTCACTGTGAACTTCATCTTTTTTTAAGCTGATCGCGTGCTGATAGCGTGAGTGAAGTGCGCACTTCTCTTTGCTCAGCTCTTTTCTCTTTAATGTCTATGAGAAGTTTAAATATATTTTCGGGTCGCTACAGTCTAGTTAATGAATGAGAAGCACTGAAATCTATTTGTACACGTGAGAAATGGAGTTGCAAAATTAAATGGTACATTCAGCAGGTAGTGGGGAAGTGGTATATTATGGATTGTCGCTTTATTACTGACGTGGTTTTTTTTTTGTTTGTTTTTTTGTCAGTTTTAATGCTTTCTATTAGATTATTTCTATTAGCTAGAAATATAGTCTTTAGAAAATTGCTCTTCTCACGATCTTAATGAAAAACAGTGTAGTTATCTTGTTTAACTTTTTGGGTTTGCTTTAGTGATGCACTGAAATTTCAGTAACTGGTAATAAAATCAGTGTAACCCAATTTGGTTTTGGAGGGCTTAAAGCCCCGATATACTAGACTGGGTAAACCCAGCCCGATCTGCCAGCTATTTGATTTCGCCTTGCAGCTCAGGCTGGAAACCTGTACATTTTTCTATCCTGCTTCCGTTACAAATCCGCGGGGACCAATCACAAACTGGCTTATCCACCTGATGTGCTATTTGCGGGTTTAACACGATGACGATAGAGAATCCTATCCTATTCCTTTTAATCTCTCGACGATGGCTCAATGGCTTTTTTAGTTTGGCAAATAAATCGTGTGGGTGTAAATACCACTCACTTTCATGTTTTTTTTTTTTTTTTGCACAACCTGCAAAAATCATTCAATGCCATTGCTGCTTCTGCAAACCCGCTGATCAATGCTACAAACCAACACGTTTGTTGACGCGTTTCCTGCCTGGAGATAGTTTTTTTTAACGCAGGTGCTGAATGGGTGCTAGACCATTGACAGGGGGAAGCTGCGCAATTTTACAGTATACATATTATATAAATACTATTAAGAAATGTACAAAAATTGGCTACTTAATATTTAATATTCAATTATTTTAATTATCACAATGAAAGTTTTAATTTTATTAAATTGAACAAGCACAACATTCAGCATTCAATCAAATAGGCCTATTCTTAAAGATTCATTATTATTAATAATGTTATTTCGACATATGTGTGCGTGCAACAAGCAAGATGTGCATTTGTAAATTCGGTGACCAGCGTGCCGAGAATTGATTTAATTTATGATGAGATGGCTCCAGTTCACAGGCTATGGTGACCGCGGCTCGCCGGCGCCTTCATGATTATATTGTCTGCTATATTTGCTTCTTATTAAATACAGGCAATTGGTTTATGAAAAATGTATTAAAATTAAGATACAATTTATACAAAACGAAATTCACTTTAAAGAAAGACTTTCTACAAAACAAAAAATAATGAAGTGGTCAAAATCATGCCTGAACCACTCCATGTCTCCCGATATTGCATCCTCCTATCTACTCTGTTCACTTTCATTATCAACATAGATGGAAAAAAATAACATTATAATGTTTTAATATGAAACTAAATGCGCTTATTTAAAGGCTACAACACGTACTATACACAGACTCTCTATTTGTACAAATTGCTACACATTCATTTAATTCTGAATTTTGCACACTTAAGTTGAAAGGCATTGCGTGCATTTATTAATTATTATCTTTATGAATAATGTAACAAGGACGAAGCATGTAAATTGCGTTGTTTATTTATTCAGAATCGAATGGATCGCAAATGGATCCGAATGAAGAAACGTAAAAAAAAAAATTTAAAAAAGAAAGAAAACCTCGCCCTCAGCGGTATGCTTGGAGAAGTAGCCTAACAAAAGAGGACATTGAAGGCTGACTATCATCCTTTCTGTCATGGCAAGCCTGCTTCATGTGTCTGCTCATCGTCGAAGTCCCCGTTTTTTTGCTGTCATAGGCGAGCAGCGCGCCGCACTTGCACTCAACAAAGCCAACACATATGTTGTCACTGCCCACGACTAATTTAAAATATTTCCATACCTCCGACTTTCCTTCATACTTGCTCAAAGTTAATTCTCCTGTTTTCTTTTTTTTCTTTACTTCTTCAAGCTCCATGTTGCACTTAAGCTACACAATACAGTGTGCGTGCGTGCGAGTGGAGGAGACGCTGCGCGTGACACGTGACGTGCTTGATCAAGGGCCCGACCCGACCCGAGCATAGTGGCGGGAAATATCGGCCCGGCCCGCGGGTCGGGTCGGGTCGGGCCGGGCTCGGGCTCGGGTAGAGAATCTAAGCTCTAGTCTGGTGATAGCCAGACTACCGATAATCAGTACTGGGCGATTCCACAGTTTCTGTCCACAAGGTGTGTGATGAACAATATATATTGAATAATACCCAGTTGTTGTCATTTTTTTATTTTTAGTTCACCATTTTGTTAAAGATAGATGTAAGAAATAATAAAGTTACTTTTATCCCACTTAGCCTTGGCATTATCGTGTAATGAGACTTTATTTTATTTCCGTCCCCAGAAATTGCGGATGTCAGGGTGGGACATTCAGTGCATCTGGATTTTTCCTAAGTCATTTCTTTCATTTCCTTTAATAAAATCCTGAATTTTGGCGCATAACATTTATTTTGGTTTGTCTTCTACAAAATACTACTACTAACACTGAAAGTATAATTCCCTTAATCCACCACGATGCAATGGAAACATTTACTAACGTTCGTTACACTTTCTGTCCAAGCAGTTACGCACGTTAAAATATGATTCTAAAGGAAGCGGAGATATAAATTTTCCATGTAATTCTATCAGTAGCATAACGATAAAAACATCTTGTGTGGGTTAAATTCTCATATGCGTTGCTACATGATAAACTGTTAATAAATCGGGACGAAACAGGGGGCGAGATTTTCTGTCAAAAAATCATAACGCTCGAACATTTTATTCTGACGCTGAATTTCCATCTCCTAATGTCTCAACGGTTCTCATGTCAGAAATAAGATTGTCTAGGTCATGGTCGCTTGCGTGGGAGGAAGAGTTAAAAGGATTTCACGGATTTCGACGAATGTGGGTAAGTTTGTGGATTCTGTCCAAAAGTTTACGAACGTTAAAATGTTACGAACGTGGTAAACTTTGGTTAAGTAAACATTAAATAGGATCATTGTGGTGAGAAAGGATAAAAGAGTGAGCAAGTCGGATGATTGCGAGTGGTTTCAGGCGAAAGCGTCGTTCTCCGTGAAAGATCATGCATGAATGGTGGTTTTATACATTTTGACAGATTCTGCACATCTTGTTCGTAAATTAGACGAAAATTTTCAGTCTGTCCAACTTCCAACGTTGTTTTCGGCGTATTTTTGACTCAATAAAGCTGGTCATGAAATTCAACATCGTCAATGACATTTTTCTGTTTTTGTTTTTTTGATAAATTTTTTTTCTGTCCAATGTTCATAAGAATATAGCTTAGGCTGACGAAGTTAACACGTTAATAGTGCGTTAACACAATCTGTACGATCTTTAAATTTGATAGTTTGATAACAGGTTATTTTAATGTGTTATGAACTTGTTCTATTCTTTGCCAGTTTTCATGAAATGGTATTATTTTGTGTTACAGAGGCAATCTTGCAGGATTGTTTAATTTTTTCCGTCCACGTTACACACATTATAACTTAGCACACTTGTAGGAGTTCCTTTGTCTTCTACATTTGGCAAATAAATTTGAAAAATATACCTGTGGTATTTGTTAGTCATTTTGCTGGCTTTCAGTTAATGAACATACCAGACTCAAAATGCACCTTTAAGTTTATAGAACAGATAATATTAGATGGCCACCCTGCCGCAATGGATGTCCTATTAACAGTTTTGTGAACCATACACAACGCATGACTCATAACTATACCAAATTAGGAGCAAAGCAAAACATGAACTGGGATTCAACCAGAATTTTATTAAACTGAATTAGATTAAGTACACTTTTTGCTTGAACTTACACTGTTTTTCCGTCCATGTTACATACGTTAAATTTGACATCAACTCAACTTTGATCAAAGTTTACTAGTTTACCATTGCCAGATTTATCCTGCCTTTCACACAGCTGTACCCCAGGTTTTCTCAGGATGTTAACCTGAGGACAATGGCTTTCTCCATGAAGATTGATTTAGCAGGCTGTTGTCCTTGCAGTTAGTGCTAACTGTGGAATCGCCCTACTACAAGCGAAATCGAAGAACAAACTAATGTGACATAATTTTGAAAAAAAATCTGAATGCGACCTCTGAAGGATTCGGCCTTCAAAACGAGACAGCTTCTGTTTCTGAACAGTATTTAGGTGTTTTAATCAGCCATTCAAATTTTTGTATTCACAATGGCATTCATCGCGGCACTGAATACTTAAATACTTAGATTTAATAGGCTATTTATTTTCAAACTTACACATTTTTACATTTTAATCTGGACTACAACATGCCCTAGATTTTGTTTGGTCACACTTTACATTTAAGGCTCCATTAGTTAACATTAGTTAAATCATTAGTTAACATTATCTGACAATGAAAAATACTTCGAAAGCATTTTTTAATCTTAGTTTATTTCAGCTTTTCATATTAAAATCAAAATGCTGCACGTGTGCATCGATATTGACTACCAGCTATATACAGCGTGCTAACCTCGAAAATACAGCTGTATTCTAACAATAACTTTGCTCTCCTTAATAGCTAGAGACCTGCAGTGACAGCTGCTGTCAGACTCTGAGGGGGCTTTCACACTGGCAGTTTAGTTCGGAACAGGGCACGGTTCGCATGAAAAATCGCTAATGTGAACGCTGTCATGTGGACCCAGGTGCGCACTGGGGTACCGAACCCGAGACTAGCTGGAGGAGGTGGTCTGAGTTCGGTTGCTCCCGAACCGTGCTGCGGTTCGCCTGTATGTGAAAGCAACACGGACCCGGGTGCGCACTTGTTCAGGAATAAAAGTATCCTGCGCACGCGTTTTAGCCGATTATGATGTATTTAGTTAAATAAAACACATGTAAGGGATGATAGTGTTGATGATTTACCTCGGATACGAGCAAGAGTGATCCTGCAGTGTATTCGCGCATAGTGTTTAGTTACCCTTTAATGCATTAACTAATGTTAACTAATGAGACTTTATTGTAAAGGGTTACCTGATAACTCTTTTGCACATTAATCTGTTTGAAACAGATTATTACTTTAATCTGTTTAATGTATACATTTGTTTATTTAAATGTTTAGTTCTTTTTGTTGTAAGAAAAATTATTAAACCTGTTATAGGTTTATCACAATATTGTGATATCGTATGCCATGACAAAAACAAAATTTGGTACAGTCAAAGTTGTATGTCAGCCACCCATTTAGTGGCCTTTATGACGGGTATAATCAGATTCTGAGAAGTTATAGATTGTGGTTGTGCAAGTCCTGCGGGATTGTTTGTGTGTTGTCTCTGGGAGCACAGTGTGTTTGTTTACTATAAAAGCGTTTACACCCGGTAAATGAATTTCTGTGAAGCTCTTACAGATGTAGCCTAATTAACTCCTCCAGTGTTTACATGAACTCCACAAGACCCCTTTTGTAAACAAAGCCCCATCACTGGAACATCGCTACTTTCTATTTTACTGTAACGTTGTAAAAAGTTTTCTTCATAAAACCTGTTCTAAAATATTAAAAGCTAATGCTTTTGCCTTTAATTGCCATTTCATCATAGACATTCCAGGGCCTAGGGTTCTAATATGTGATTTAATGTTCCATAATGTAGTTTTATTGTAAAAGGTTTTTTGTTTTTTTTAAGAACCAGATCTAAAAACAAGAAATGTATGTTTACAGTTGTTGTAGCCAAATCAAGCAGGGGAAATTGTCCTTGATTGACTAGAAAAATTTGAGTAATGTTAATATGATGTGTCTAAACAGCAAGCCATACTGGTTAGACAATGTAGGTATGTTCTGGGAATGTGTCCAACGCCATCAGCCGTTTCGCATTGCAGCTACCAAATCAGTTTCATTTCATTCTGTGCTCTTTATTTTTTAGCAGCTCAACCATCAAATGTTGAATAAAAGGAGCAAGAACTGTTTGCGCATACCAGTCAGTGTAATCAGGACGAGACTAAACCCATTGAGCAGAACAGTGCAGATGTTATCTGTATTTGTTTTCTGTTGGGAATATGATGCACCCCAAATGAGTGTAATGTGCACTGTGGCTGTTAATGGTATCTTATCTTTCTTGAATGTTATCAGCTTGCCATGGCATTTGTCTTAAGGGTTCATACGTGTCTTTATGTGTGTGTTGACAGGTTACATGAGTGGTATTAAATGTATTTTAGGTGCACAAAGGGAATCAGCCTTGAATACATATATATTTGGCCTAACGTGCTTTTGCAAAAGTTTAACAATTTTAAGTTTTCCTTTTCTTCCTTCAGTTGTTATTCTGGAACAATCATTTATCTCAGTTTCCTTGTATTACGTAAACACACACGGAGCTCTTGACATCTGTTGTTAATGATGATCCCAAAAATTATCATTAAATGTTATCATTAACATTAACTAAACTAACTGAATGTTGAGAGTCATCGGCTGCCTGGTTGTGAAATATAAGGTTTAAGCCACCAGATGTGTATTGCAGTAAAGACTCCCTAAAGCAGCCTTTCAACATGATGAAAGTCAACAATTTATTATTTAAAATAGCCAGTTCTTCCTCCAGTCCATTAAAGTAACTATATATTGTTCTGGATGTATAGATAAGAGCTTTAATAATTCAACTAATTTGATCACAGATGTGCATTTATTGGCTAATTGAAATCTCATTGGATGTGCCACTAACTTTCTGTTATGTAGTGGAATATTATCAATATGCAGTGCACAGTAGGGGTGTCGAAATTAATCGTTCCTACGATGCATCGCGATGCAGACGAGGACGATTCGTTATCGGTTCAGTAATAGACCATAACCGATTATAATGTACTGACGCTTTTCTGACGTCATTTATCGCGTATGTGCTTTGTCGCGGTAGCATACAATGGCAGAGGGAGGCGAGACGTGAGTGCGAGCAATACAAAATGCTCCAACTGCTTTAAAGTGTAAATTGCAGGTTAACCACCACAACCAATTAATGTGTAGATTAAAGTGCTCAATATGTAAATATTTAAAAATTTCTGTCTTAAAATGCGTTAAATAACATTTATTGGGGTTTCTTTAAAGGTAGCATGTTTTTTACCGTAACTGGGTGATGACGTCATAAAAGGGAGTAGCAACCCATACTCTGCTAGATTCCTACGGTTTGTGGCTTGACTATGGACAATTTTGAACCAGTCAGAAGTGAGAGAGGGGAGGAAATTGCCAGAAATCATGGCCCTCAAAGAGTTATCAATGCTTGGTGTGAGGAAAATGTGTGGAGGGTTGGCCAGGTGTCATGGTGAGTAGCTAGAGCTAGCCTAGGTTAACCTGGTGCTAACCCAGATAACATTAGGGAACAAGCCAAAGTCTTTTCAAAATCTTGTCGTCATGTAGAATAGCAAGGAGGGACAACAACTGAAGACGTTATTTACTTACATGGTGTTCGTAGTCCTAATCAGAGCTGTAGAGATGCACACACTGCACAGGCACAATGGCGCTTTTACTGGCATCTGCAGACAGAACGCGATATTGCGTGTGCTGAATCGCAACTAATTAGCGATGCTCATTGTCAGTAAGAATAAAAGAGATCGATGTCCCTATCGCTGTGTTTGACAGGTGTTTGTGTGGGATATGCCACCCAATGGAATCAGCAGTGGACAGTATGTGCTGCCGTGAGGTGAACGCGTTTTGGAGTTTAGTGGAAGCAGCTCGACCCGCGCCGCGACTGGTGTTCAGACGATTTGTGCTGCCTTGTCGAAAAATGCTACCCAAGCGCGAATCGATCACAGAGGATGTCGATTCATTCTCTATTGTTTCCATAATGGTATAAATCACACAATATTATGACATCGTTATTTCATTAAAAATGTGTATGGGGACTTGGGGAGCATATTTTGATATTTTAAATGTACTAGCAATTATCACATTTGATATAACAAGTAAAAATGACATTATTGTATATTATATGAAATACAATTATAATAAAATTCGAAGTTATGAGTACTGTATACTGTACTGTCTGTTTTTATTTTTAAAATGGTGTGAAAAGTAAAAATTATTATCAAGTAATCCAGTAATCTGACGTGCCTCACGCAGCATCCTGGTTTTGACGCATGCTGCCTGAACCCGTTTGTTTTTCGAATAGTTTACACTCATTTCAGGCAGAATCACGGTAATCTCATAGCCAGCACACACAAGCAAGTTTACAATTGGGTTATTTCATTCATCAACACCATTTTTGCTTGCTGAGTTAGGTCTCCTCCAATATAACTGCTAGCCTACTAGCCGTTAGACTAACAGTAACTCTAAGCTTGGAGTCCCTTTTATGACGTCACGCCAAGCCAGGTGGAAGGGAGAGGGAGTGCTTAAAACCACTGTAAAAAGTACCAACTTTTCATATTATATTCAGCATTTTGGTATAAAAAAACAATGGTGGGCGGTTCTTATCTTTATGTTTAATAAGCACATTGCATTATCTTCGTGAAAAATTTAACCTGCAATTTACACTTTAAAAGCCTACATCTGGGCACATTTCGGCTTTTATGAACAACCTGGTAAGCACGACCTGGAGAAGCACGCACAAATAGAATATGCAGGAGGTAATACCACTAACTTGAGAAACCACGTTAGCCATTTTCCCCCCGAGCTGTTAACGCCTGGCAGAGTCTGACTGCTTTAGTAAGCGGATGAGCTCCAACGTCACCCAAATCATCCACCTGCCCCAATAATTTTCTCTGATTTAAGTATCTGCACCCGATTCATTATTCTGTGTTGTTACGCGTGATTATAAATTAATGATCGCCACCTTCAACAGCGGATTCGGCGACGGTTGATGTGCGCATCTCTAGGGTAACATTATACACTGATAAATGAGCGCTGCTTTTAAATGAACATTTCTTTAAAACAAAATTGGATTGACAATTTCATTTTCTTAATGGCATAAACAGACTTTACTCCCTTGAAACTTAAACTGGAATGTCACTGTTTCTGTCACGCGCTTACACATCACTTTTTAAGTAAAATTGAAAATTGAGGATGCATTGAGATATCGAATTGAACTGAATCGATGACATGATAATCGTAATCGAACCGAACCGTGAGACCAGTGTAGGTTCACACCCCTAGTGCACAGGCCCTATGATAATAACCAAACACAGTATTGGCCCTTTCCCAAATTGCTCACTTCATGTGCTCTGGGATGTTTTTTTTTCTTCTGCGATTAACCAACGAATTAAAATGTATTAGACCAAACCACCTCTTGTCGAGTAACATTTAGTTGACTATTATGGGGCAGCTCTAATTTGTAGTCAGAGGTGGAAAGTAACGAATTACATTTACTCGCGTTACGTAATTGAGTAGTTTTTTTGTGTACTTCTACTTTTTAAAGTAGTTTTTAAAATCTGTACTTTTACTTTTACTTAAGTACGTTTTCTTTGAAGTATTGTACTTCACTGAAGTGAAATCATATCCGTTACTGAGTAAAAAATAATAAAAAAATAAAAACACACTCCGGAAACTACTGAATTGATTGAAGGGCGGGAGAACAAACGCGCAAAAAAGGTGAAGCAGACCCAGCTGAAGCTGAAAGCGAAGCGCCAAGCGAATTATGGCCAGTATGAAAAGTAGAAAAGCGTTGTTGTCCTCAAGGATAGATATCCAATTTGCAAAAAATGTGGATGCAAAGTGGCTGCAAAAAGAGGATATAGGACACCATCCCTCCTGCAGATAAACAAGGGTATGTCCCGATTTACCTGATGCGAAGGGAATCCCCGGAATCCAGTCATGAAAATGGAATTCACATAATGCAGATGTCACGTAAAACATGCAAAATAATGGATGGATGAATACATGGAAAGTAGAACTGTGCAATAAATCCAATCGTGAAATGGTCTGTGAATATTTAAGCTAAGCACAAAAATACTGCATGTAAATATATAACCCTATTTGTTCAGCTGAGCTGCGTTTGTCTACTACATACTCAAGTACTTGTGACGTTCATGGTGTTTTCAGCGTCTCACAAACAATTTGAGGATATGAATACGTGAACATTTCCAGAGCTGCTCTGAGAGAACGCCTAATGAGCATTTTCATAATTTTATTTGAGAAAAACCATTAGGGATGCTCCGATTGATCGGACGCCGATCATGATCGGCCGATATTGGCTAAAAATAGATTGATCGGCGAACCCCAAAAGCGCCGATCAAAAAAGCCGATCACGTGACGTAAATTACTCGCGCGACTTTTTCCCACCTGCATGCGTGGCGCACGGGCACACAACAGAGGAGTGGAGCTTGGCAGTGGCAACATGAGTTCTCCTTCACCGGAACGAATAGGGAGTTTCCCAACGGATTGAAGCGCGCGTCCGAGTGAAGACCCCACAACAGAACGCGGTATCTGCGCCACTGATCGCTGCGCAACGAGCACTTTGATCACTTGATAAAAAAACAACCATTTAACCGCTATATCGCCTCTTATTTAACAAATGAACTAAATGAATGCTCTGAGTTAACTGGAGATGTTTTTATTTATTTGTATTGGTACATTCGTGCCGCGAGATGTTTCAAAAGTGGTGGTGGTATTTTTTTTTTTTTTGTTCTGACGTAGTTGGTTCCTCAACTACATCAGATTCAGATTATTTTATTTAATGCCATGTCAGCATTCAAAGCTATTTTCATGGCAAAAATTCAATTATAAAAGTACAAATATCATATAAATAGCCTACAATAAAACAAAACAAATATAAACAAGAAGTCATTTAATACAATATATATTTTAAAATGAACATATGATAAAAAATCCAAAACCTTTTCAGGCATAATCTCAAGAATATGTCCTTTAATGAAGTAACTTCATAAAAGAGCATTCTGCTCAACTACATCAGACGTTCATAATAATAACAGAAAAAAAACTTGCCATAGTTTTGTCCTTTTATCAGTAGCCAGTTTTGGTGTAACAAGTTGTACATTTTGTTGCCAATTAGTAAATGTAGTGGGTGTATTAAGAGGCTACAATTTCCAAATATGCCTAAGTGTAACTTGATCCCCTCCCATTAGGCTGATCTGATGTGTGTTGGTCTGCCTGACCCCTCTTTGTTTGGAATAATTTAATGTTACTCTGCCTTATTTGGGAAAGCTGGCCTAGAGTAGCCTTAAGACATCTCATTTTCTAAATACAATTAAATAAACACATTTCTACAAATGGTGCAAACTCTGCTAGATTATAGATAAAAGATTCCCATTCCCCTGCCATTCTGTGATCGGCAGTGATCGGCAATCGGCAGATCATGATTTTGGTGATCGGTAATCGGTGATCGGCCCCAAAAATGCTGATCGGAGCATCTCTAAAAACCATTGTCAAATACACTTTGAAACAGGTCTTCACTACAACCCGTCAAAATAAAAGTTCGGTTTTACTAGGAGAAATTATGACAGAAATATATTACTATTGTAGGCATACAATAGAACGTAGCCTACTTCTCAAAATAATAATAATAACAACAATAATACATTTTATTTAAACTTTATTTAAAGGAATAATTTTTTTTGTCCATGGTTTAATTTAGTTAGTAAATCTGTTTTTTCAGCGCTTCCCCCAAAAATAAAAGGCCACAAGTTTAAATTTACATTGGATTACCACCGTATTTGATAAAATATTTGGATTAAATCATAAAAAGAAACATTAATTTTCTGAATAAAATACATTTAATAGGACAATATTATTCTTAAACATTTTAATAAATTATTAATGTTAAAAATAAGTTGTTAATCTAATTCATTATCAATTATCGAATTTAATTGATTAGACATGTTTTATTGAAATTTTAATAAACAAACAAATTATTTCAAGTTTGTTATAATAAAAGCATTTGTTCAACCAAAAAAAAAAATTCCTGTTTTCATTAATTTAACTGTCATTTTAACCAAGCGGCAACCTCCCTGTCTCCCTCTTGAAACCAACACGGAAGTGAATTAAACTGCAATTCATTGACTGGCCGCTTGAGGCTGACTGCAAAAGTGAGCCAAATCTGTATCTCTCCCATGTTAAAATGCCCAACTTTACAGCCGAAAAAAATGTTTACAGCCTGGTGCCTTAAGTTGTTTTGGTCTATACAGCTAATTTTGCCCTTCATGACAACTGTGAGGGGGGTGATTTTTTTTTTACAACTCATCCGTTTAAATTATATTAAGCCTTAAAGTTCTGCATAATTAAGGGCGTGGCCACTTGAGTGACTGGTGGATTGAGGCTGCTGTAACTGCTAGCCGACGTTTGTCTATCTGTTAACGTCACCCTCAGCTAATTCCAGCAGCTGCTCTACTTGCCATCTCTGCAGTGTTTGTGCTTTTTTCGGGATTATTTCATACAATTAAATACACGCATTATACCTTTGCCCACGCCGTTGGATTCCGTCGTTGTCGAGTATGGAGAGAACAACCAGCGCTGTATTTCCAGTTGTTTTCCTCGCATGCACTAATGAGAATTTATTTGCTTTTTGGAGTATACAGGCTGCACTCGTTATGCGGTACCGTTGCTCTCACGGAACAGATATGCTTATTTAACTTTTAAGTGTTAAATAAAAAGTACCATGACATGAAATCCTACAGGTGTCAGTGCTTTCTCTCCGTCCATGCAATAGATGCACACCCTTGAATGAGTGCAGATTTCTAGTGCATTTACTTGAACTTCTGAGGTAATATTTTTGGTTTAACCCATTTGAGAAATTGAGAGGCGACCAAAATCAGATTTTAAAATCGACTGAACTGAATAAAGCTCTTTACGAACTTGACGTGCGATGCCGCGCTGACTGCATGAATCACTGTCACACGTACAAGCTCAGAGCAATATTGTAAGTTACTGCATGATAATACATTTTTAACTAGCAGAATAATGATGCATCACGATACACAGTCTCACTTTTAGTTACGTCTTTTAATTATTATAGTATTTCGAAGGGCAAGAATATGAACTTTAACTATTGGCTTTACTTCTACATTCAGCTGTCACTTTAGCGCAAGGCCAGTAGCATATAGCATTAGCACCTCAGCTCCACCCACGTCCCGCCTCTTTGCCCATTTTCTTTTATCCGGGAGTGACAAGAGATGATGCGCTGCCAAGATGGCGACGGGTGGCCCCGCCCACTTTAGGCTTCAAAAACGCTCTTCAGAAACCTACGGGTGACGTCACGGACACTACGTCCATATTTTTTTACAGTCTATGATTTTAACTGATGATAATAATAATAATACCCATGATTTAATAATACAGTTTATTTATTTAACAATTGATTAATACTGTAAACCGTGATATTTTCTGAGACGTTACCATACTGTGAAAATCTCATACCATTACAACCCTACACGGGAGGGTTCTTAGAACTATTGTTGTGGGAATGTGCATCACAGTTCCTGTCAAACATTACACAATGGCAGAAAACAAAGGTGACATTGATTGTAAAGTGGGACTCATATGGCTGACTATCTGCTTGCTTCAAGAAACTGAGCAAATACTCTAGTGTGTTTTGAATGGAGAGTGTGAAAAAAAAAACTGCTGGAAAGTGTGTTTGTATTTGCACAAGGAGGTTGAAGTATTTCTGGTATGGCTTAGAGGCAGCAGAGTCTTGGATTATAAGAGGGAGAAACAGCTGGTGCAGACTGCCAAAGAGAGTGTGTGGAAAACGCCTTTTATTTTTATGAGCCATTAAGTAAATGTCCTTTTATTCCTATGACCTCTCAGCTCTCATGTGACAGACTGCAGCATTTTTGGGAAGCTCAGATGATTCATGTCTGTCGAGTGTCTCTTCCTCATTTGGTTTAAGAGTCTTTGTGTTAATCAATTGAGACTGATACTCTTCATCACTCACCTTGATTCATCCTCACTACTGTTGGGGTCTGAAATGTGAGCTCTCAGAACTCTTGAGGCAGAGCAGATGTGTTGTATACAACAGTGTGAAAGGCCTGCAGGCAGGGCGAGAAGAACTTCTCTGTGAATGACGAGAAGGATTCTCATTCTCTTCTCCGGTCACATTCTGTTCTGCTGGTCTGTCTCAGGTTCCTTAACATGGTTTATGTGGCTTTCACTGCCATGCAATAGTTTCTTCTATCCCTACAGTATCAGTGATGTCACATCCTGTTCAAAAGTGG
Source organism: Gila orcuttii (assembly GCA_026230005.1). Classification (NCBI taxonomy): domain Eukaryota; kingdom Metazoa; phylum Chordata; class Actinopteri; order Cypriniformes; family Leuciscidae; genus Gila; species Gila orcuttii. The sequence continues at coordinate 18,312,699 of JAPDVR010000010.1, read as the reverse complement.
TTCTCCAGTCTTTTTGTAATGGTTTCATTACTGTGAATTTGCTGTTTTCAGCCTTTTATCAACTTTTCCACTGAGTCAGTTCTTCTCATCTTGGCAGTGTTTTAATGTTTTCAGACAGCAGGAATCAATTTCAACCTTTAAACTCGCTGTTCACATGAAATTTGTGAACTGAACTATTGCTATGCATAAGTATGTGTACTAGTGTTTCTATACCCAATTCTGTTTTGTAACACAATTTTTTATTGTTTATGTGTGTAAATATATTATCGTCAGTTGTTGAGTAACCACACCCACATCATTATTAGGGATGCTGAATCAAATCAATTTAATTTCTAGTAGATTTAGAGCTGGAATTACATTATCTAATATGCATAGCCTATCTTTTCATTTCTAGGTAAAATACGGCACTCCAACTGCTCCGTGTACAGCAAATCATTTACTACAGTGACATTCTATAAAAATGGTTAAGCAGCATTAAAGGATCAATTTACCAAAAACGAAAATTGTTGTAATTTGTTCACATGCATGTCGTTCCAAACTTGTGACTTTATTTCTTCTGTGGAAAATAAAACGATATTTTGAAGAATGTTGGTAACTAAATAGATTTGGTGCACATTGACTTTCTCAAAACATCTTTTGTTTCACTGATTGAAGAAAGTCTTATAGTTGAAATGATATGAGTAAATGACGACAATTTATTTAATTTTAAAATTATTGCTTTCACGCCACTTCCTTTTTCCTACTTCCCTCACTCCCACATAAACTTTCTTCACACAACTCATTTTTAATTTTCAAATGGTCGCACCTATTATAAAAATTGTAGTCATAAATGCTTTGACATCTGAAAAAATATTTTAAATGAGGTCTTCTGTCTTCCACCGTGTAAGATGTGCAGTCTGTCTCACTCAGTTTCTGTCTCTGTTTCTCTCACAGATCAGGTCGAGATCCAGCCTGGTGACTCCAAACTGACACGTGTGTCTCAACTTCAGTTGCCTGGCTCAAGGGAGCAGCTTGCAGAGAGTTTACCACCATGTCTTAACACCTCGCGCTCCCTTCTGAAAACCCTGTCCCCCTTTCCCTCTCTCTCCCCTCCCTCCCCCTCCTCCTCTTCCTTCCCTGCCCTTCCTGTAGAAGCTTCCCAGTCCTTTGGAAACCACAGTGCCTCCTCTGGAGAAATGAGCCTGCATCATCAGCAGCAGCAAGGGTCCGAGAGGGACCTTCCCTCTGCCGCCTCATCTGTCAGTTTGCCCTCTGTACGGAAGACGCCTAAAAAACGCCGCATCTCGCTGCGCTCACTGTTCCGTCGTCGCTGTGGGGAGCCCAAATCTCGTAAATCACGGGCACTAGCCGCTGGAGTGGATGGCATCGCTAGTGTGGAGAGCGTGCACTCAGAAATGTGCCAGCAGCAGGACCACGCCTCTGCACTTTCTGCACCTGGTGTGGCCTCCACCTCATCTTCATCTTCCTCATCCTCAGCCTCCACCTCTGAGCTGCTGGAGTGCCCGTTGTGCCTGCTGCGTCACACCAGAGACCGTTTCCCTGACATCATGACATGCCACCACCGCTCATGTGCCGACTGCCTTCGACAGTATCTACGCATCGAGATATCTGAGAGCAGGGTCAACATCAGCTGCCCAGAGTGCTCGGAGCGCTTCAACCCCCATGACATCCGCATGATACTTAATGACCGTGCACTCATGGAGAAGTACGAGGAGTTCATGCTGCGCCGCTGGCTGGTGGCAGACCCTGACTGCCGTTGGTGCCCTGCTCCGGACTGCGGGTAAGTGCACATTTAGACAAAAAATGCAAAAGTTTATTTGAAATGGAAATCTTTTTGAACATTATAAATGTCTGTCACTTCTAATCCAGTGTGACCTTGTTTTTAATAAAAGTATTAATTTCTTTCAAAAAATATCTTACGGACCAAAAACTTTTGAATGTTATACCAAAAACATTCAAAACAACTTTTTTGAATGAGTGTATATGCAGACTTTCTGCAAACAAAAATGTGTAGCATGGACCTGTGACATATCATAACTGTCCAAGCTCAGACATGCATGAAATCAGTGCCAGGTCAACAGCAGTGCTTTTTTAGATACTATTATAGTTTTTATTAATACTTAGCATTTTTGCTTTTATATTTTTCATTTAATTTTTTTTTTTATTCTTTCTTTCTTTTTTTTTTTATGGGCCTATTTAGTTTTTAATTTATATTTCAGTAGTTTTTTTTTTGTTCATCAAGTTAAACAAAATGAAAATGAGAAATGTTTCCTTGGCAACTGGCTGAAATAAAATTAGTTATTTTTGTTTTTAATGTTACATTTTATTTCAGTTAATGCTTATTTTATTTCAAGTAACTTTTTTTTAATGGTTTTAGTTTATTATGACCCTGGTCAAGAATTGAATTTTGGATTAGAAATGCATAAAACATTTTAACACGGTTATACTTGTGTATATTTCAATTATAATCAATCATTTATCAATACATTACTAGGGTTGTAACGATACATTGTTATATTGAGATATAGCAATTTAAAAATGTGACATGTATAGTTGATATTAACGGTATTATTCTGAATATAGAGTTAGTTTTATCCAAGGCTCAGTTTACTGTATTTATAAGGTATAATTCACCCAAACATTTTAATTGTCAACATGTACTCGCCCTCATGTGGTTTCAAACCTATAAGATTTTAAAGTATTTGCCTCTGAAATGCAACAAACATGCTGCTCTGAAGTCTCTTTTTGCATGCCTAGATGAAGTGAAAATGTGGTTTTCTCAAAATGTCTTATTTCTGAATGAATCTAAAACCAAGGTTATAGTCTTTGGCCCCCATGAAAACCTTAAGAACAGCAACATTGACCTGGATTACCTTTCTCCTTCTACTTCATCGTGCATTAAGAACCTAGGTGTTTTCTGGGATCAGAACCTCAAATTTGGAAAACAAATAAATGCGGTGATTGGCTCTTGTTTTCTCCAGCTATGTCTTCTCTCTAAGGTCAAATCCTCTCTCTCTGAGAAAACATTAGAGATTGCTATCCATGCGCTCATTACATCACGTTTAGATTATTGCAACGCTCTCTACTATGGCATGCCCAAATATTCTATTGCTCGTCTCCAATTAGTACAGAACACTGCTGCAAAATTTCTCAAAAGAAAACCTAAATTCGATCATATTTCTCCTATCTTAAAATCACTGCTTTGGCTACCTGTGCATTTTAGAATTGAGTTTAAAATTCTTCTTTGTTTTTAAATCCTTAAATAATCTGCCACCAAACTATTTGTCTGAGCTACTCTGTCCACACAACCCCACACGAAACCTGATGTCTAGTGATAAGAGACTTTTGTCTGTCCCCAGATCATGGTTAAAACACAGAGGAGCTAGAGCCTTTGCTACTGCCGGCCCTAGGCTGTGGAACAGCCTTCCGGTTTACATCAGATCGGCACAGTCTTTAACTGTTTTTAAATCTTCTCTGAAAACCTACTTTTTTTCTTTAGCTTTTAACTCATTGTGAATAGGGATGTGACGGTGAGGATATTTTCCCACCGGTTAATCGACGTGTGACAACACCGGTAATACCGGTATCACCGGCGGGGGCTTTTAAATTGCTAATTTAAAGGCAAACGTAAAATGTGCGCGTTCGCTCGGGCATGCATAATGGTGCGGTCGTGCGGAGCAGTTATTGTGCCCTGAATTGGCGCTAATTTGAAAACGAAACCAATTTTTTTATATCGCTTATAAAAAGCTGGTGTTTAAAATGACACTTTTAAAATTAACGTCAGTTCATCCTTCGCAGGGAGTTTGATTGACATACGATCTGACCAATCAAAATCCACCATTTTTGTCCGACAAAGCAGTCAGGAGAGTTAGTAGATTAACGTTGGTGGATTTGAACTTGTCTTTAACTGAGGCAATCTGTCACGACACATTAAAGAGACACAAAACGGTAGGCCTATGTAGTGAGGTTCAGCGTGGGTGTAGGAAGAAGACAGGGTCGGCGGAATTGGGACTCGCACTTTATTTAGCCGAACAAATAAAGTAAAACAAAAGGTGCGCTCGGGCGCCTTCACCGTAGTGAACCACTACAGCACAGAAACAAAACACTCGTTCAGCTCAACTTGACTCAGTCCGTTTGGCAGGGTGCGCTGTTGCAGTCGCGTGCGAGTCCCGGGCCTCTCTCACCACTCACTCGTTCCCAGCAGCTTATATGCGGTCTCCACGGCAATCACTGCAATCAGACACAGGTGTTCATCATCTGCACTTGACCTACTTACTCACCGCACAGCCCGCTGACTCGTCTCTCGCTACAGACTTCGCAAAACCACGCCCCCCTCGCCACATACCCCCACCGCCCGACTCAGGCCGGGGAGCCGTCCGGCCTGTAGCCCCCCCCCCCCCCCTCCTGGAGAGGAAGTCAGCCACAGCCATCTGTGCACCCGGTCTGTGGACCACCTGGAATTTAAAAGGCTGTAAAGCTAGATACCAACGGGTGATCCGCGCGTTGGTATCCTTCATGCGGTGGAGCCACTGCAGGGGAGCGTGGTCCGAACAGAGGGTGAACTCCCGCCCCAGGAGGTAGTAGCGGAGGGTGAGAACAGCCCACCTGATGGCTAAGCACTCTTTTTCGATGGTGCTGTACATCGTCTCTCTCTTAGAGAGCTTCTGACTGATGTACAGCACCGGCCGCTCTTCACCCTCCACCTCCTGGGACAGGACTGCGCCCAGCCCCCTGTCCGATGCGTCCGTCTGTAGGATGAAAGGGAGAGAGAAGTCAGGAGCATGTAAAAGCGGCCCGCCACACAGAGCAGCCTTTATCTGGGTGAAAGCCTGCTGACACTGCTCCGTCCACTGGACCGTATCTGGTGCTTCCTTTTTAGTTAGATCAGTCAGCGGGCTAGCGAGGTCCGAATAATTAGGTACAAACCTCCTGTAATATCCCGCTAGCCCCAGGAACTGTCTAACCTCCTTTTTGGTCTTAGGCCTCGGACAGGTCGCAACCGCTGCCGTCTTATCAATTTGGGGACGCACCTGTCCGTGACCCAAGTGGAAGCCCAGATACCTTACTTCCACACGCCCAACCGCACACTTCTTTGGGTTGGCCGTGAGCCCGGCCCTTCCCAGCGTCTTCAGGACAGCCCGCAAATGCTGCATATGACGCTGCCAATCGTTACTATAGATTATAATATCATCCAAGTAGGCAGCGGCATATGCAGCATGCGGCCGGAGAATTTTGTCCATCAGACGCTGAAAAGTCGCCGGAGCCCTGAACAAGCCGAAAGGAAGGGTGACAAATTGGTGTAATCCAAACGGCGTTGTGAAAGCTGACTTTTCTTTGGACATGGGAGACAAGGGGATCTGCCAATAACCCTTTGTTAAGTCCAGTGTCGAATAAAAACGAGCAGTACCCAGCCGATCAAGCAATTCGTCAACCCTCGGCATTGGATAAGCATCAAACTTAGACACCGCGTTCACCTTTCTATAGTCCACACAGAAACGGATCGAGCCGTCGGTTTTAGGAACTAAAACTATCGGGCTCGCCCAGTCACTGCTGGACTCTTCTATTACCCCCATATCCAGCATCGCCTCATTCATTCTGAACCACTTTTTTTTTTGTGTTCAGGTAACCGATACGGGCGGCACCGCACCACCACGCCCGGATCCGTCTCAATGTGGTGCTGAATGAGGTCTGTTCGACCAGGCAGGGGAGAGAACACATCAGCAAATTCAGCTTGTAAATTTTTAATGTCAGTGAGCTGGGAGGGTGAGAGGTGATCTCCGCCAAGAGCCAGCGCGAGAGATTGTGGTTTTGTGTTCGCTTCTGGCCCGAGATCCTCCTCTCCGCTCACTACCGTCGCCAGCATCACTGACTCTGCCTCAACCCACTTTTCGAGGAGGTTGAGGTGATAAATTTGATGTGCCCCGCCCCTATCTGTTCGAACTACCTCATAGTTGAGATCGTTAACCCGCCGTGTGACCTCAAAGGGTCCTTGCCACTTTGCGAGTAATTTCGAGCTAGAGGTAGGGAGCAATACAAGTACCTTATCTCCCGGTCATTGGACTACAGTGAGCCGCCTGAAAAAGCATTTCCCGGCGGCTTTTAGGAACTAACAACTGCGTTGTATCTTCTTTTGACTGGGAGTCTTGGGTCACCCGATACAACTTATCTTTTAAAGTAGCAAAATAGGGATAAGAGAGCGGTTGGTCTGGGTGGAGTACCTGGGCGTCGATAGAGCGGACCTGATTAAATGCATGCTTCAGCGTCTCGTCCTGGGACTGCTCCAGGGGAAAATCATCGCGCTCTGTGAGGATAGTTCTCTCCAGAGTGCTCCGTTCCCCTGCAGCAGACACCAGAGGTCCCGGCTCAGCATCTCCCACCTGAACAACCGCTGTCTTTTCCGTGCTTTTCTTTCTCCAAGAGGCATCCGCCCAAAAAGACCCCAATAATTTACCAAAAGCAGGCCAATTCGTTCCCAGAATTAGCGGATGCCGGAGGTGCGGGTTAACTGCTACCTCTACACTATGCTTTTGTCCCCTAAATTGAATTACCACCGGCATTATAGGATAACTAACCACCACCCCGTGCACACACCGCACCTTAACCATGCGGCTGTTATCCAATGCCCCAGGTTGAATCAGGCTTTGATGAATAGAGGTTTGGTTGCAGCCTGAATCCACCAAAGCCTGGTAAGTACCCCCCTTGATACTCACTGGTATCTGGTACAGGCCAGCTTGATCGGGGGCAGCCTGTGGCGCGTCGGGAACCCGGATCAGTGTCCCCACCTCCATCACTGGACACCGGTCGATAAAGTGTCCCGGGTCCCGGCAGCGCCAACAGGCCGGCCCAGGCCTCCCCGCCGCCCAGTGGCGGGAAGCCGGTCAAGGGATTGGCGTGGAGAGCGCAGGGCTGCCGGAATCGGTGCGGGGTGACCGACGGACGCAGCCCCCCTGGGCGGGGCCCGGAATGCGGGGACAGGCTCCGCCGGAGCCCCCGTTTTCCACCTCGGCGCCGGCCGGGGCATCAGCCCCTCACGAGACCTGGGAAGGGGAACAGGTTTGGGGAGAGAAGGGGACGAGAGAGAGAGAGAGGGAGAGAGAGAGGCAGATGGAAGGGGTTCGCCGACCCCTGGGCACGCCACCATGTGGTCCTCCGCCAGGTGGATGGCCTGGTCCAGCGACGTCGGGCGGTGGCACTGGACCCACTGGGCGGTCTTCGTGGGTAGTTTGGAGATGAATTGTTCCAGTACCACCTTGCTGATAATGTCCTCGACGTTGCCTCCATCGGCCATCAGCCATCTGCGGCAGGAGTCCCGGAGCTGTTGCGCCATGACGAAGGGTCGGCCGGACTCTTCCAGGCTCAAGGATCGGAACCGCTGGCGATGTTGTTCCGGGGTCCGGCCGACCCGCTGAAGGATGGCGCGCCTCCGGTCTTCATAGACCAGGAGATTCTAGACTGGCAGTTGGTGGGCGGCTATCTGCGACTCTCCCGATAGCAGTGGGATGAGTCGCATGGGCCAGTCCGTTCGGGGCCATCCCCGGGCCTCGGCCGACCTCTCAAAAAGGTCCAGAAATGCCTCCGGATCATCTTGGGGTCCCATCTTGTTGAGAGGCAGGGGCGGGGCCGAGGCCGGGGCTGGATCGGGGACGGCCCGAATCTCCCGGCCGAGCCAGCTCCGGAACAGCTCGCGGTCTTCTTGCTGGCCTTGGAGAAGCATCTGGAACCGTTGGTCTTGCTCCTCCTTTACGGCCAGCAGGGCGTGGTGTTGTTCCCGGTGAAGACCCGCGAGCGTTTGAATGAGGTCCGCAAATGGCGTTCCCGGCGGGGTCTGCATGGCGGCGGCCGTCTTCTTCTTCCCGGGTTTCGGCACCAGTGTAGTGAGGTTCAGCGTGGGTGGAGGAAGAAGAAGACCGGGTCGGCGGAATTGGGACTCGCACTTTATTTAGCCAAACAAATAAAGTAAAACAAAAGGTGCGCTCGGGCGCCTTCACCGTAGTGAACCACTACAGCACAGAAACAAAACACTCGTTCAGCTCAACTTGACTCAGTCCGTTTGGCAGGGTGCGCTGTTGCAGTCGCGTGCGAGTCCCGGGCCTCTCTCACCACTCACTCGTTCCCAGCAGCTTATATGCGGTCTCCACGCCAATCACTGCAATCAGACACAGGTGTTCATCATCTGCACTTGACCTACTTACTCACCGCACAGCCCGCTGACTCGTCTCTCGCTACAGACTTCGCAAAACCACGCCCCCCTCGCCACAGCCTATTTATTGTTTAATTTTCTTTGACTGACCAAATTTGAAAGTTGAGACTTTCATATTAAATATGACCTGCTCGGTCCTGTCTGTCAGCGCGTTGTCAATGTTCTCTATTTTTCCCTGCTTTAGAACATGGGTTGAATCTGAAATCGCCCCCTAAACCCTCATTCACTAAGTAAGGCCTATTTCCTACGTTAGTCCACTACGTTAATACTGTTCACTTGAAGGAGTGAATGAAAACAAGTGAGTGAATACGGATAGCCGTTGAGCGTACATAAGCTGTATCTACAATCGTTAAAAGTTTGACTACTCGCAGCAGTCTCGCATGCGCTTAGAGCTCGTGTGAATTGCACGTGTAAAATAAAGTTAACGAACAACCTCGATCCATCAGGATCACTGCGCTTCATAAAGAGTTTTTCTTTTGTGTGAAGAAGCCGTTCGCCAGAGATGTTAAAAGATAGCGGAGTGCATTCATGATTATTAGGCTACCGGTATAATAATACTCCTGGCGCCGGGTCTGAGTGAGTAATTTACTCTTACCTTTGTTCTTTGATTAACATTAATGACACTTTAAGACCAGCCGCTTCTGACAGAGACGCGATCTGACATGCGTCCCATTTTCTCACAAATCTCTACGTTAATTTAAGAACTTATTTAAATCATTTAAGCCTGCTCTTATGAGGACACTTGACAAAACGGACATTTTGGCATAATTTGTGTGTTATGGTTTGCTCTAGCCCGAAAGAGAACTCGATACTGACGCGCGTCTTTTCTGTGGGTCGTGTGTGTAATAGGCAGCACTTAGGGACTGTTCGTTATTTATTTAAGGGGCCACCGGAGGAGTTTTGAGATCTGTAGTCAAAAAAGACTTGACCCTCCCTTCGCCAGTAATACATTTTTCTATGACCCTCCAAAATGATTGTGAAAAAAGGCATGACCCTCCCCGATAATTTTATTGATTACGTAGACTACTGGTTTGCGCTTGGCAAAGATGTTCAGATAGCTATTGTTTTTTTTTACAACCATGACAAACGACTAAACTCCTGCTTTCTCATCTTACTAAGGCTGTAACGATAGACCAAACCTACAATTCGGTTCGTATCATGATTTTTTATTTTAGATTTAAAAAAATTATTCGCCTTCATGTAACAAGGGTGGTGCTCCCAATAAAGTATCTTAAAGCTGCCACAAAGAACCGGCAAAAGTAATGATTATGAATATGTCAAATATAGCAAGGAGAGATTTTAATTGTTTGTTAATAAACAAGGTTTTTCTGTGTCAGTGTGTCGGCTTCAAGATGAAGTTGACGATGCTGACTCGCGATCTTCACAGTAACGCGCCAGAGAGAAGTGCAGATTTCATACGGGTTACATAAGCAGAGAGCAGTCTGTTTTTCGTTTTTAAATGTTCTGTTTAAAAGTAGACATCAAGCTTTCTATATCTCTCAAGTCTGTGAGGCAAGTACATTATACGCTGAGTTTCGGTTCATTTATGAGACGACAGTCCAGTTCACGCGCCGGCGACTCCGTGTCATGATGATCTATTTTCTACTATATTTACTTCTTATTTATTAAATCCAGGTAATTGGTTGATGAAACATTAATTAAAATTAAGATACAATTAATAAAAAACGAAATTTACTTTAAAGAAAGGCTTTGTGCTTTCTGAAGTCTCTGTGAACGTTTTAAAGTCGCTTTCAGAGCGGTCATGTCCGTAACGGAGAACTGTCACGTCCGTAACATTGTTTTTTTCCTCATAAATGCGAACACGAAAAATAAAATAAAAAATAATATTTTATGTTCTGTGGAGGCCGACCCTTCTCAGGGCTCTAGAGTGCGACCAATTTGGTCGCATATGCGACCAAAATTTGTAAGGGTGCGACTAAAAGTTTTCCAAGGTCGCACCGGTGCACCTAACGTCCTCGCGTCCGCTGCCTCTCCACGAACGAAGCGCTTGTTCACCTTTGTCGGAACTCACACTCATGGTTGGATCATATCGTGGTCTAAACCAATCAGAGACCGAGATAGGGCGGGTCTTTGCCTCTGATTGGCTGTGGTAGGCCTACACTGCTCCGTGCTGTGTGACTGAAATTGCGACCTGAGCACCAGAGAATCAGTTACGGCAATCAGCATCAGCAAAAGAAACGCAAGAAAACAGACGACGAACAATGAAAAGAAATAGACCCATAGAGTTTTTTCTTTAAGAAAAGTAGGCCTGTTTCCCCCAACACTCTCCCCGGTAGGGATGGGTACCGAAACCCGGTATTCAGCTTCTGAAAGACCGTTGTATCGATCAGCTCGGACGTGATCGGTTCTGATGTCGGTAACTTACTGGGGAAATTAAGAAAATACACATATTATTTATTATTACTATAAAGACATTATTTAAAAAAAGAATTTATCTTGCGAGCCTTTTCTGTGTATAATAATATTACACCATTTTTGCTATTCGCAGTCCAAGAGAGAAAGAGAGAGAGAGAGATTTCTCATGCGGAGCCACAGCGCGCACAACACGACAGCTCTGCTTAATGAGTGACGACGGCAGAACTAAACATTCAAACGTAGCCTGGTTACACTTTAGGTCTGTGATATTAGTCTGATTTTATTTTAGATTTCGGCTTCCAAAGATTATTAAAAAAAATATTGAGGTAAAACCATTAAAAACCACAGCCACATTCGGTCTTGCGCAGCTTCCTTCCCTTCGCAGCAGTGCGCTGTCATTTCTCCCTAAAACTCAAACTTAACGACAGAATCAACTCGTGATTGTTGTAAAATGCAGTCCAGCTACTGTTGCTAAATTGCGGGACGTGTTTAATAATAAAAAGAGCTATTAAAAGCACAAAAGTCTGCACAAGAGATGCTGTTCCCAAGGCGACGCGCGCTCCGAAACAGACCGTAACGAGACAAGCAAATTATACTTTGGGTTTCATGTGCGTGTCTAAACTATCAAATGTACACAAAAATATGTCAAAATGACCGGCTTGTATTCACAGCTCTTGAATTAATAACTTCAGCTTTAATAAGCATTATCTATCTATGATAAAATATGCAGTGTTATTTTACATTTGATTACTTTATTAGATTTCTTTTTAGACCATACTTGAACGGTAATGTTTGTAGACCTTCCTGAAATTAAAGCACTGTGTAGGCCTATATAATGTGCATCTTTGTTTAATTGTTTATCTTTGTTTATAAAACAAAAAGAACCGATAAGAATACTGTTAAAGTACCGGATCGATAAGCAGTATCGGTAAGAGTAGTAATACCGTTAAAACCTTATGGATACCCATCCCTACTCCCCGGTCAATGCTCCGACAACAGCCCAGACATGGAGCTACTTCAGCCACCAGTCTCCCCAGTCCCTGTAAGATGCCAAGCCCTGGTCCTTCGTCGGAGATGGCATCCGACTCAAGAGGTAGAGCCTACCGAGCCTGAGCTAGAGACTCAAAATAGTTAGTTTGGCAGCTCAGTGAAGCACTTTAAATAAATAAATAAATTTATATACAGTATAATTGTGCTTCAAATAAAAAAAAAGTATTTACCTACACCTTATTCTTGTTTAAAATCATTTACATAATATATATGAATGTATATGGAGCATAATAAAAAGCTGAGCTTGAAATTGTGGCGTTAAAGGCGACGCGAGCCGAGGAAACATTTGGGTGCACCTAAATTTTTGCTGGTGCACCTAAATAAAAAAGTTAGGCGCACCAGTGCAACCAAGGCAAAAAGGTAGTCTGGAGCCCTGCTTCTTCATCCGGTTATTAGCCTACTTTTGTTTTGCGCAGTGTAATTCATAGAATTATTAAAAAATATTTTGCCACCTAAAAGATTTGTTGTGTCACGTCACATGTGTATTTCGCTCATATTAAATATAAAACGCATGTGTAGACTGATATTTATATTTATTTTATGTCTTGACCAGGGATGGAAATTAGCACCCGGGTAAACTCGCTTCACCTACCGGTCACCGTGGCGGGTAAATAAAAATAGCATACTGTTTCACCCGGACGGCAGACACTTTTAGAGGAGGCACACCTTCAACACACGCGCGCTTCTTCCGTCGAGACTCCACGAGGGAAGAAAACGTGGGAGCGCGAGAGGCAGTGTGCCGTCCAAAGGGAGAGCTAGCCGCGAGCGCATGGTGTATTTTCAGGGCGGGGTAGCTCTCTTGCGTCGTAAAGAGCTAGCCGTGTGAACATCTACCCGCACGCTTCTTCCGTTGAGGCTTGAGCGCGAGAGGCGGTTATTGCCGTCCCAAAGGAGAGCTAGCCGCGAGTGCATGATGTAAATATGACAGAACAGGCATACTCTCGCAGAGAGAGCAACCTCCAGCATAGAGTGCGTTTCAGCATCGGTTCAGTTTTTTGTTTAATCTGCCCTACTCATTTAATGAAATGTATATCAGTTCATGGTATAAGAGAGAAAGAGAAAATGTCAGTATTTCATTGAGACTTGAGATTAATTAAACTTCTTAATTATTGTAGATCTTGTAGTATTATTTTTCACATGCAGTTACACATTGTCGGTTTAAAACAAGAAAGTGGCTAGTAAAAACATTGAGTGGCTGGTAGATTTTGAAATCCACCAGCCACAGTGGCCGGTGGACAAAAAAGTTAATTTCCATCCCTGGTCTTGACTCCTTTATTGAGGGGGTATGGATATATAAACAGACGTTTCAGTATTAAATGCATTTTCTGATCATTTATATTTCAAGTTTTGACTGCAAATGTCACATCCATATCGCTGGAATTGCCCAATTTTAAAGAATTTACCCTCAACTAGTTTTTTTGGTGTAGGTCTACGTATTTTATTATGTTAACTTCAAATAATACTAATAGTAATTTAAAAATGTGGTAGCCCTACGTCTAACACATCATACTCCACTGTTATGGTGGCAATTTCAGTAGATTTACTCACTAACATTGTTGTGGAAACCCAATAAGAATGGAAACTAAAATATGGTATATCGTACAGCGCACATTCTATCAGCTGCAGTTCTGGCGCCTCAGTCCCAATACACTCAACATACATTCATATCACATGTTAATGCCGCGGTAGAGTTACATTCACAGGACACTGCACTTATTCGCAATCACAAAAGTTCATTATTTGCTCCTGCTTTAAAGCTATGCCGGGTAAACATTTAATTGGCCTTCTGTACATGATGGACCGAGACTGAGAGAGCTACAAAAAGCTACATGGAAAAAATATGCACCAAACAAGCCACTTTGAAATGTTGCTGTTTTCATGAATACAAAAGTTGGGTGACCCTCCCCCTAGACTAAAAAAAGTTGAATGACCCTCCCCTCAACAAAGAATAAAAAGACATGACCCTTCCCTTATTTTCCTCCGGTGGACCTTTCCATAAATACCGAACGGTCCCTTAACGGATACTGCGTAATTGCGTTAAATATTTTTAACGCTTTAAACTTTTTTTTTTTCTTTTTTTTTTGCGGTGCCAAGGTGGGCAAGTGATGAAAACGGTGTTGCGACTGAACACAGTGTAACACCGACTATCGTAGCAAGCCTAATTGTGAGTTTGTCTTGAATGTGTGGCTGTTGTTGTCTTTTTATCTTATGTTCAGCACTTTGGTCAGCAATGTTTGCTGTTTTTAAATGTGCTATATAAATAAATACAAACTTGAAACTTGATAAGATTTTAAAGTGCGAACATCATTTAAATCAACATATTACATTTGGTTTTTAGTAGCATGATTATTGAAAGTGTTTGGTTTATTTTGATATGTATAGTGCATTAATAGCAGGAGAGGCGGGACATAGCGAGCACCAGGAGAGTGTGTGCGATGCTTGTCGGTGTAAGAGATCAGTACTGCATTAAACGATTATAAATAATGTTGAACATAATGTTGGCTATAATAATGCAATGAGGGAATATTTGTGGATCCTGATGATAAAAAAAAACATATTTTGGCTTTAAATATATCGCGATAAGTATCGTGAGTTCAGTATCGTGATTTGTATTGAATCGTGACACGAGTGTATCGTTACACCCCTATACGCTTATTTCACGCAGCCGTTATTTTGAAATCGAAAGCAAGGCTCCGGTGGGAAGAAAACCGTAAGTGTCGCCTTTAATCATAGGAGAGTCGCGAATGCGATGGCGTATTGTTGTGTTTAATGTAGAAATTAGTTATTCTAAACATGTACATACATTTCTTTCATACTTTAGACTATATACAGTTAAATTCATTTATAATTTTTTTTTTTTTTTTAAGAAAGTAAAAAAAATAAGCAGGAACGAACTATATCTACATATCCTATATTGGATATTAACATCCAATAGTGTAAATCGCGGCAGCAGCTTCAGGTTGGTAGTCCAAGGCATTGTTGTTTATCTTTACTTCCGGGGTTCTTCCCACCGGAGCCTCGCTTTCGATTTCAAAATAACGGCTGCGTGAAATAAGCGTATAGCCTACATTACATTTTCGATGTATTATGAATCAAGTTATCGTGTCACTGCAGCTGCCGTTAGAAGCTCCATTTGCTAAAGAAACAGTCCGTGTTCTAAGACGTGCGCTTACACCGCCTTCACACTGGCAGTTGAAATCAGCTCCGAAACGACCGGAAGTCATTCATTTCCTATGGAGATTCGCAGACCGCATGCGAATGGGTCCGAACGAGTGCGGTGCGAAGAAAATAGTGTCCGTTGGTCATCCGGATGCATTCAAAAAATGTAGCTCTTGCAAAAGGCTACGGACGGTTCCTATCCGACAATTCCAGCAAAAGTTTGCGTTGCTATGGTACTGATAAACCTGAATTCTTAACTTTTAATAAAATAAATAATGATTTTATAACGATAAGTTGTCATGTCATTTTTTTATTTTCATGATTATTTTCTAACGTTATTAGGGCAATTAAAATGTAGGCTATAATTCAATTTATGTAATAATATAATTGTATAATTCTATTTATGTCTCTATAACCCTCATCAGAGAGATCATACAGAATTGTACATTCTGACACTGACAGAATCAACCTTTGTAATCTCTCCGCCATTTTTGTTCTACTCGCTTCCGACGCTTTTCAACGGTGTAGTACGACGTCCGCTGGGGGCGTATTGCGTATTACGGAGCTGATTTCAACTGCCAGTGTGAAGGTGGCGTTAGGACTGCACATGTGCATTGGCTGCTTTAGCCTGAAAAATAAGCTTTTTTTAATGCTTTTTGAACATGTGAAACTACATTTATAATACAGTTGTTGTCAGATTTCATTGGTGATTTCAAATATGAAATTGAATTGTAAGGTTGGTGAACAGCTTGGGAGAATTTGATGCTCCCCAATCAAAGAGATGGGAGCTGCACTTGCATGACTGAAATAGCTGCCTGAGAGGCGTTTCAAAGATGGCCGCCGAGTGAAATGACTTGCCTGAAAAGGGACTTCGACAGTGCTGCTGCTAACATCCTGTTGCTATAGCAGCATGATGGGAGTTGGGGTTTTCATGACTTTTGGTTGTGCATGGCTGTGATGTTGCTACAGCTGCCTTTGTGTTGCCACAGCTGCCATGTCTGCATGTTGTGTGTATTTGCTTATTTGTGGTCTGTTTGTTTTGACTTGCGAGTGTAGAGGTCAATTTGTGTGTGTGTGTGTGTGTGTGTAAGCATTTATAAACAGCCTCTTACCTAAATTGACTTCAGAAGTGTCAATATGTATTTTTACATGCACAGTTATAATCAAGCTAAGCTACACCAGGTTTCACATAGTCGAGCTACATTCTTAATCTTTCTGTCAAAGTATACATGAATGTAAACTACCATTCAAATGTTTGGGCTCAATAATAATTTTTTTTAATGTTTTTGAAAAGGCTTATACTCATCAAGACTTGCGTATTTGATCAAAAATACAGAATTCGTAATATTGTTTATTTATTATTATTATTATTATTATTAATTAGAATTTAAAATAAAGTTTTCTATTTGAATATTTTAAAATGTAATTCTTTTCAAGCAGCCATTACTCAAGTCTTCAGTGTCACATGATCCTTCATAAATATGCTTTTTTTTTTTTTTTAGATTTGCTGCTCACAAAACATTTCTTATCAATGTTGAAAACGGTTATTGAAACCGTGATCTTTTTTTTTTTATTCTTTTTTTTAGGATTCTTGGAATAGAAAGTTAAAGTCCCTGTAAAGTCAAAATTAAGTATGTGTTCTGAGTTCGTTATATCACAGAAAAATGTGTTATTAGCCACCCAGCCAAATTTGAATGATAAAGAAAGCCAGCAAGTACATAAAATAAGCTATCAAAATCTTGAAAAAATGAGCAGTAGTATCTGCTCTCAAACGCTGGGGGCGTGTCCACTGGCTGCGCTGGTAAAGCTGCCGTTGCCACACTCAACTGTCACCCGCTACAGCCGGAATGGATGCTCCTAGCAGCTTATTAGGTTAATTAACGTTATAACATAAGCACACAAACTTACACTCATTGGTGGGCACTCAGTGGCTCTAGTGCGTCATCAAATAGGGCGTGTCCAGGAGCTCAGGGGCTCCAGTGCGTCATCGAGCCCTGTTTTAGACCCGCCCAAAAAATCCGGAAAATATCAATGGTGAAAAACTGTTTAACGGTCTAACTCCACAATTCAGTACTTCACAGTTCACAGTCTTTGTAAGATGTTTTAGCAATACATTTCTAACATTTATAATGGGTTTAGAATTTTTTTTTTTTAATTGCCTTTACAGGGACTTTAAAAATAAGTGTTAACCCCAAAATTTTGAACAGTAGTGTAAATGTTCTTATTAAAAAGGCCCCAGAAACTTTATTACAATGAACACTGTGATATTGGGCAGGGATTCAGCTTTTCTCTTTTTGATCGGCTTGGACTCTGAGCCAGATCTGTCTGGGACGTCATCTTGAAGTTAACACAAGCCAAAGGCACAGTATTGTGTTGTGATCAGCGCTTTTGAAGGCCTGACACTGGTGACACTGTCACTTTGAATGGAGTCTTTATCAGGCCAGTGGAGAGCCTGGCAGCATATCTTGTCATGCTAAGCATTTAGATCTGCATCCAGCTGTGACCTATTTGAATAACTCAACATTTTGAGCTGCCTTTTTCTCTTGTCCTTTTTGATAATCGTTTACTCTTGTTTATTTTCTCAGTAGGTACTATTATACCTGTAATTTTAGAGCAGAGGTCTTCAACCCTGTTGCTGTCTACCCACTGTCCTGCAACGTTTATTTCCAGCCCTAATTAAACGCACCTGAAGCTGCTAATCAAGCTCTTCAGGATCACTTGAAAATACAGAGGCAGGTGTGCTGAAGCAGGTTGGAAAAACTTTGCAGGACTGTGGGTCCCCAGGGGCAGGAATGAAGACCTCTGCTTTAGAGGATGTCTGTTGTGTCTGGCAAAGAGCTCTTCCCAGTTAGATAAATTAGGTACTTTTTCTAGGTATTTTTTTAAATGTGCCAAAGCACCAACAAGAATGTAGGAAACAAGAACTAGTCAATGTGTCATGGCAGGTTGCAGTTATATATTGTGGTATGCTTTGAGGGGTGATCAGAGAGAGATTTTCCAACGATACGGTTCCGGTGCAGTTTCCTGGACGTTGTACATGCTCAAACACTGGGATGCACACTGTTTGATTTTAGACTCCTTATAGTCATGTAAACAACACGTAGCAGCATCACTGTAAGTCACTGTTTGTTCCTCAAGTCTGTGGAAATATGCGGCCAGTTCGCAACGGGCTCCATTTTACCTGGCCGAGAACAGGCTCTGGCTCAAGAACGCAAACTATTCTGGTGGAAAAGAGCTACAAGAGAACTCAGGTGACCCCCAGGTTATAAAACCCTGCATTAGATAACAGTATTAAAGCAAGCGACCTTTATATTGAATTAAAGGGATGTTGAAAGCTTTAAGCAAACTTTTTGCAAAAAGTAATTTTAGTTTTAAAAAATAAAACTATATACCCATACTTTTCAGACACTTTCTGGTTGTCAGACATTTAGTAGAGCATGTTCATAGTTAATGTGAATAGCAGACGGAGTGAGTTGCATTGATTCTACATTGTTGCACTACAGTGCTGGCTAAGGTTTGGTAAATTTAGTCTTGGAAGACATGTTTAAAAATTTGCACATATTTTCTGTTTAGTGGAAAGGCTTTGCGCCATGTTTCATGCTGTGACTTTTGTTCTTGTGCTGTCACTATCCTTATTTTGAGATTACTATTTTTTTTTTGTTAGGGTAACTTGTAGATCAGGCAGGGGGGAGTCTTATGTCTCCAGCATTGTGTTTACTCTTACACTCTCAGACTCCTCTAGAAATATGGCAAACTCTAATGACAAAGGCCACATTGTTTGTGGAAACAGATGTCATGGAGTTTCTCTGGCTGAAAACCGAGTTCACCAAATGGCATCTGGTTTACACCAAGGAGTTGTAGCTTCTTTTGTATCAAATTAAATTGTGTAATTATGTCAGTCCACATGCAAACATAAGACTCTTTCATTAGGGTTTCCGCGGGGCATTAAAAAGCATTAAAAGTCCTCAAATGGATTTTGCGAAAATTAAGGCCTTAAAAGGCATTAAAAAGCATTAAATTTGATTCTTGCAGGCATTAAATTTTTCTATAGTTTTGAAGAGAATTTTATATAAATTTATTTGAATATAGCCTTCATAATTAATAATTTGTATTTGCTGTCGCAAAATATGTACGTTCGTGTGATTAAATATGCGGAACCAGTTTGGTAATTGCTTCCGGCCGGAGCAAAAGTGCCGTGATGCGGAGGTGACACGGGTCTGTTGTACAGCGGTGGACAGGTCTGAACCTTGGAAAAATGGCAAAGTGCAAATTCCAGCCAAAGTGGCTGGAAAACAAAACTTTTAAGACATGGTTGCAGCCGTTGGTAAAAATGATGAAGGATTTTGCGGTGTTTGTAAAAAAGCATTTAAAGTCGGGGACAATGGGAATCAGCGCCGTATAATCCCATGCAGTGTGACGGCCACAAATCGGCGTTAGATTTAAATAGTACGTACATTGTGTTTAATTTGTTGTGTGTATATATATATATATATATATATATATATATATATATATATATATATATATATATATATATATATATATATATATATATATATATATACGTGGTTAGTCATGGGTCGTATATGGCATTAAATCATTTTAAAACGGATTAAATTTAATTTGAAGATACCTGTAGAAACTAGGGATGCACCGATCCGATACTCAGTATCGGTATCGGCTCCGATACTGCCATTTTTGCCGGATCGGGTATCGGTCAGACGAGGCCGATCCAAATCCGATATTGTGCGTTTACTATTCAGTGGTGTTGTTAAGCCCCACAAAACGCACACAAACATTATAAAACACCATGAGTTTTCGTGCACAATATTATAAGTGTTCTGAAGCCATTATATAGTATAATGTGAGATAGAAATTAATATTTAAGTCGTTAAATTCAAGCTCACGTAAACGTTTCCCTCAGCTGCGGCTGTCAATCATTCTCCATTCAGCATTTAAACAGCGCGTCGCGTTCGGTTACGACAGTTAACACGATGAAACTATCTGTAAGATGATTCAATGTTACTATTATTATACTTGATCTGTAGATAAAGGTCTATGGTTTCGCATAAACAACTTTATCTTTTTTCTCAGGGTCAACTTTATCTGGACTATATTGCTGTACCTTAATCATGTTACTTTCTACCGGGTGTCTAGATCACAACACTGCAGTAAAGTCAGAGCACTATTTGTTCTTCACGTGCACAGTTACTGAAATTTAAAACTGTTAAAAGAAAATGCTGAAAAAATATTGCATAGATAGATACTGTATAATAGACTACGCATTAATATGTATTTTCTTTGTGCTTTAAACTTTTCAATGCGGACTCGACGCGCTGCGCGCTGACTCATGTTGCTTCAAGCGCATCATTCTGCGCTTGTGATGCGCATAAGCACTTTGAGCCGCACTGTATTGGAGACTTTCATATCATAATACAGTGACGCAATGAAAGATTATTAATAGCAGTTATTGTTCTGTCCTATCTATCATATGTTGCTACCTCATTAAACAGCTGTGCTATACATTTAAAAAATGTATTTAAAAAAAAAATATATATAGGCTATATATAAAATAATTGATATTTTTGTTATCTTGTTTTTCATGAATGTATTTTACAACAATACAAAGAGCAATGTGCAGAGTTTTACCAGATTTAGTGTTACACTTTATGTCTCTAATTTTTTCCCCACTAAACGTTTTTTTTTCCACTAAATGTTCAGATTTTATACAATTATTGTGATTTTCCTAGACTAAATTTTACTGCTGAATTATCCACTAATCTAGTTTATAATAGCATTTATGTCAGATTATCATCATATATATTTTTTGTTGTTGTTGATTTTCTTTATAATGAAGTTGTCTGTATTAAGTAGATTGTGTTTAACACACAAAATAGTGATTATCAGTTCAACACAGAGTTATATAAATTCTACTTGATTTAAAAAAAAAAACTGCACTGGTATCGGATCGGTATCGGCCGATACTCAGAATTTTTGGGATCGGATCGATTCTGAAAAAATGGTATCGTTGCATCCCTAGTAGAAACCCTGTTTCATGAGGTTTTGAGATCATGTCTTCTTTGTTGCTGGAATAACTGACTGATCCTGTAGCGCACATTCAAGCTTCTCAGCTTCTAGTGCTTTATCACATTACAAGGACTGTTGTTGGCTCTTATGCAACTTTTCTGTCTAGCTCACACATCAGTTAGCATAGTGATCCTGTCACTGTTTTCTCTCACATCACTCCATCTGCCCCCTTGTGACTTTCCAACAACCATTATCCCTGCAGACAAGCACAGCTTCCAGCATCATTTAATAGGTTCTCATTAATAGAGATCGGGTCACAATGGCCATTGCCAGCGGTAATTGATGATGCCATCAGTTTGAATTAGCAGGGCTGTTAATCTAGATGGGTCAAAAAGACTCCACATGCTGTTACCAGATAGCTGCAGTTATATAACATGGCATATTTGTTTTGGATAATGAATAAACATGAATGATTAGTTCACTAATTATTAGTTTACTGTAATCGTACTAATGTTGATCTTGATTTTTCATGCTAGATGGGTGCCCTCAGATATGTATGAGCTAATGCATCTTTTCTAGTATGTTCGTATATAGCTGTGAAAGTATTTGTCTGTTTGATTTGACAGGTATGCAGTCATTGCCTTCGGTTGTGCCAGCTGTCCAAAGATCACGTGTGGTCGTGAGGGCTGCGGAACGGAGTTCTGTTACCACTGTAAACAGCTGTGGCACCCAAATCAGACCTGTGACGCCGCCCGACAGCAGAGAGCTCAGAGCCTCCGTCTGAGACCCTTCAGATCATCGTCACTCAGCTACAGCCAGGAGAGCGGCGCTGCTGGTAAGCCCATAGAACGCACACTAACACAGTGCAGAGCCATGGCCACTTTACATCAAAGTTTGGTCTTTTATTGGTGGTATATCTTTTATGTCAGATGTGGGCCTCACTGAAATTTGATTCATGAAGTTTAGGAATCACTGCTCTAAAATCAATCAATCCGTTTAAACCAATCAAATGCTGTCTAGAATGAAAATGGCATCTCTCCCTTACAAAATCACATACTGTGGTTTGTACCCAATGAATATACCAAACTTGGTGTGAAAACGTCCGAAATCTCATGCATTTCAACGAGGATTGGTTTTAACCGCTGTGTCTTGTGTCCACAAAGCTGATGACATAAAG
Source organism: Gila orcuttii (assembly GCA_026230005.1). Lineage (NCBI taxonomy): Eukaryota > Metazoa > Chordata > Actinopteri > Cypriniformes > Leuciscidae > Gila > Gila orcuttii. The sequence goes on along the minus strand of JAPDVR010000010.1, from coordinate 18,290,710 downwards.
CCATGTCCCCGCTGTGCGGCCTACATCATTAAGATGAACGATGGGAGCTGTAATCACATGACCTGCGCTGTGTGTGGCTGTGAGTTCTGCTGGCTGTGTATGAAGGAGATCTCTGACCTGCACTACTTAAGGTCAGTGTACTGAAGACCACTGCAACGTTCACAATATAAGGCCAAATGACGTAAATCAGACATTATCTGTATTATTGACAGTGTGAGAATAGATGAAGGTCAAAGAGTGGTAGAATTTTTTATTTTTTTATTTATTTTTACATTTAAGGTTACATTTCTAGGTGTAATATCTCAGTTTCTGTCACAGTCCTTCAGGATGCACGTTCTGGGGTAAGAAGCCCTGGAGCAGGAAGAAGAAAATCCTCTGGCAGTTGGGGACACTTGTGGGCGCTCCGGTTGGCATTGCACTTATTGCTGGCATTGCTATACCTGCAATGATCATTGGGATTCCTGTATATGTGGGTAGAAAGGTGGGTGGCTACTCCAAATAATCTCTGAATGTTGAGAATGAAAAGTAAGGTTTAATTTTGCTGTACCCAATTGCGAATTATTTTTTTTATTATTTTTTAAATGCATATTTGCTAAATCTACATTGGTTACCATAGTAATAAGGGCCTTTCGCACCGGGTTGTTCTAGGAACTAGCCACTACAGGGCTTGCAAAATTTCTAAATCGCTGGTAGCCCTTTGGGCAGGCACTCTTCAGATTTTGGTGGCCCGAAATTAATTTTACTAATTTTTAATGTAGAAAATTGGTTAGGAGTCAAACATCAATCAAAAACTTTTTCAAAACACATTTCAACAAGTACGCAGCTCCATTGTTATAAAGTCTGAAAATGCTAAAATTGTTAATTTTCTGATGGAATAATTCACATATTGAAGTGTAACAATAAATAATAATAATAAAAATACCAGACTTTTTTGAGGCAAGTAAATGGTGCTTTAATTATTTTATGCTGTTTATAGCAGAATATATGATGGTCAAGTCACCTTTATTTATGTAGTGCTTTTACCATAAAGATTTGTTTGATTCAAAGCAGCTTTACAGTGATAGTGTGTTAGCAGCACATGGTATTCAAACATTCTGACACGCAAAGTTAAGCATTCATGTGAAAGTAGAGCTTTAATTTTTATTGTGCATAGGCGTAATTTATGGGTGGGACATGTCCCCACCACTTTTTCTCAGGGTCAATATTGTCCCCCACCACTTTGTGAAACATTTCGAGGCACGGATGTACCTCCATTTAGTTCGTTATTAAATAAGAGACAATCTAACGCTAAAATGTGTTGTTTTTGAACTTTTGAAGCTGAACGCTTGTTGCTGCGGCGATCGGTTGCATGGATACAGTGTCCTCTTGTGGCTCGCGCAGTCTTCACTCGGACGCACGCTTCAGTCTATCTCCGTTGCGGAGACTCTCTATTTGTTCTGGTGAAATCACAAAACAAAATGCACACAAATGTGTCCCTGCTTGATATCTACTGTAACCACTGATGAACATATTCGGTTTTGATGAGAGAAAAAAAAAAACTATATGTGTGCGAACCCAGAACCCCTGACACACTTGGCAAAAGTTTTAACCACAAGACCATTAAAGGGACAATGTAGTTTTTTAGCTATTTTATTATCTAAAATCAATATTTTTATTCATAAATATGTCCTCAATGGTGTACAAATACCTCTGCCAATTATCTAACTTATCCTTGTAAACGAAAAATGTATTATCTTTATATACATGTGACGGGTACTTCCACGGAGGCTTCCATGTAGTTCCGCCATCTTGAAAAACTATAATAGCAGAGAGGGTCAAAGAGTACTAGGCCAACACGTTTTCGTTCAGAGCCAGCGTCACGTAACTGAAAGCAGCAGAAACGGAGGAGCAGAGCAGTGAGAGGCGCTTGTCTCTGCCCCGGCAAGTCAGTCAGTAATTCATACTTTAACATTCGTTTGTTCGTTGTGTCAAGTTGCAGTTTGTTTGAAATAACAAACCTGTTCACCCGAAGGAAAACTCAACGAAGTGCTATTAGAAGACATCCTGTAATAGCTTTTTGGTACATAACAGCTACCGTAGATGCAACACGAATTTGAAAAAGTGAGGCGCTGGAGAGCACAGTTCGTTTGAATGCAAAATACAATTTCACCGCTAGATGGGAGAAATTCCTACACAATATCCCTTTAAGGTACACAAGGAAAATTGCTGATCTATGCATTTATTCACGTGAAAATTCTCGGCACTAACAATATTCATGGATCTCATTAAAAGACTAAATAAACCCAATGTAACGTTACTATTGAAATTGATTTCTAGACTTCGTAATGTTATTTTTTTTCAAAAATTGTTATTGTACATATAGCTGATTTTGCATTGTATTAGCAACACCCCCACACCTGTCCCACCCACTTTTTAAAACAAACTTACGCCACTGATCATGTGTTTCTCTTAAAGCAGGCACGGAGATTCATGAGAAATTGCGCTGTCTAAAAATCAGCATGATCAAAAACTTGCGCTGTCATATTTTTCCTTAAAATAACTAGTCAATAATGGAAATAAAGGGAGCAATTTTATTACACTATTTCAGATAGCCCGTTGGGCAGGCCGGTTATGCATTTTGGTAGCCCGACTGGAAAACACAATAGCCCCGGGACGTTGGGCTAGCGATTTTGCGAGCCCTGCACTAGGACTGGGCGATATGACGATATTATCATATATTCATCATAGATTATCATAATCGTCAATATCAAAAAATGACATTTCTCACATAGCCCTATAGTTATACACATATTTATTCACATGCAATAACATGAATTAAATATTTTTTATAGGCTAGTTAGTAGGATTAGGAATAGAAAATCGATTCTTCTTGATAGCATTCTTTAAGCGCAAGACGCAAGATGACACGTCTGCATACGCGCTGTTTTCTGTGCAGTGCACTCACAAAGCGCGCAAAGAGCCGCCTCTCATTTAGTGCACGGATACAAAAGAAAAAGAAAATCACTCACTGAACTTTTGTAACTTTAATTAGCTTAAGATTTTATTTGCCTGTTGTTTGGTACTGACTGCTTCAACTGCAACATGAGTGTGTATGCGACCTTGCGTTGATCCTTTGTGTTTGATGCGTTCCCTGTCAAACATCATTTATCCTTACTTTTGTAATTTTGTTAAACATTTTTTCTGGATTTCCTGATCTTTATATGATTTTTTTTTCGTATGCTATTCGTTTTTATACAATTTTGTTCTGCAGACGAAAAAATTTAAACTATCCTGTTAATTCAGAATCACAGAGATGTATCCAATTTAAAAAAAATAATATAATCAAGTAGCCTAGGCCTATTTTATTTTGGATTGCAGGCTAATAAAAGTTCATCAGAAAAACAAATGGTAGAAATAACTTTAAACGTTTCTGAATATTAATTTAAATGTTGCACATAATAAATGGGCCTAATCAAAAAGCACAAATATGACCATTGTAATTTAAATTAAATTTCTGTTATAGCAAATGGTTAGGGTTAGAAATTGAAGAAGAAATTGTGTTGCTTTGAATATCTCATGCACACGTTTGAAATTTAGGCTACAATGTTGGCAGCTCCGTTACAGTAGGCTATATTTGGAGCGTTATACTTTGCTTTTAGATAAAATAAATAAAAAGACCCAAATATAATTTAATGACTTCTGTTTCTAAATAAATAGTAAAGCAGTAATTTTTATTTCGTAAGCAGCTTAAGGTGACCTTGGAACTCTAAAACAAAAAAAGAGGAGAAAAAAAAAATGTTTTTGCTCATGCAGAACGAAACAATTAGTTTTTAATTCCTAATTTTAGACGCATAACAAATATATTATAGTTTGAATACAAGTTTAACCCTCTGGGGTCTGAGGTGTTTTCTGGGTCCTGGTCATGAAACCCATACTGATTATTTCTTCACAAGACTTTTGAAAATTGTATCACGTAGCCTAGAATATTTGCTCCAAAACTATGTGAAAATCATCCTGCATACTGAGAGAGACAAAGACCCTCCCCTGATGGCCCTATCAGGCCCTATCATTATGAGGAGCCTTGCACAAAGAATGAGGAGAAATTTAAAAATGAATGGCTTTTAGATTGTCTGGATTTGTTTACAACACAACATAATCCAAATATGCACAACAAAGGACAAAAAAAGCACATTAGTAAACACACTGATCTAAAGACAGAGACTTGAACAGTCACACACCTTTGTGCCATTCCTGAAACATAGTAGGCCTACATACCTGTCATGTCCAAGGTGTTTGATTTTTCATTTTACCATGTTCATGTACAGAGACTCATGTGAATGTTGAAGTCAGCAGGACTCATCCGTGGGGCATCTGGTCCCTGTATAAAAAATAGATAAATAAACACCTGTGAACATGTTGATATCAAGAGAAACTATAGGGCTGCATGATTTTGTGAATACATTTTAGATTTTTCTAAGATGTACATTTTAGATTTTTCACACACACACACACACACACACACACACACACACACACACACACATATATACACACACACTGCCGTTCAAAAGTTTGGGGTCGTAAGATTTTTTTATGTTTTTAAAAGAAGTCACTTATGCTCACCAAGGCTGTATTTATTTGATTAAAAATACAAAACAAACCCAGTAATATTGTGAAATAATATTTCAATGTAAAACAGTTGTTTTCTATGTGAATATACAGGTCCTTCTCAAAAAATTTGCATATTGTGATAAAGTTAATTATTTTCCATAATGTAATGATAAAAATTAAACTTTCATATATTTTAGATTCATTGCACATCAACTGAAATATTTCAGGTCTTTTATTGTTTTAATACTGATGATTTTGGCATACAGCTCATGAAACCCAAAATTCCTATCTAAAAAAATTAGCATATTTCATCCGACCAATAAAAGAAGTGTTTTTAAGGCGAGACACTGCAGGCAAAAACATCGTTTTTTTTCACTGGTCAATTTTGAGATTTTGGGATATTTGTCTTCAATAACATGTCTTCTTTCAGACTTGTGGTGAAAAAAAGTCCGAAATACACATTTAGGTCTTTATTTTACTACACTTTGTCTGTTTGTGTCTGTAGACTTCTCATAAATTCATCAAAACTTGTCATTATAAATCATCATGCTGATCCGCGATCGCGATCTGCACCCTGTCATCACACACACACCGTTAGAAAGCTCTCTCTCTCCTGAACAAGACTGCCGGATCCAAATATGGTAATTTCCTTTTCATCAGCAACCAATCGCGAAAGTAAAAGGGGGGATTTTACTCTAAATGCGCAATCTCATTGGCTGATGCTAAATCTTTAAAGCCCGTTTTCTCAAAATGACTTTTCTGTCATACTCCAAGTCCGAAATCTCCACTTCAGTAGCACCTATATACACCAAACTTTCCAGTCTTGTACCTAGTTATATTATGAAGACATTTACAGAGGGATTTGTAAATATATTATTCGTAGCCTGATTTATATAACATTTTATTCCCAAAAACATGGCGAAAATCATTTTTTTAAGGCTATTGGCAGTATATTCTGATTTACAGGATAACAAAAGTAGATATCCATAAATCCCTCTGTAATTTTTTCCCCATCTGATATGTGAACACAATGAAAAAATAATTTTGAACCTGGCTTTGTCCAATACTCAGATTTCGTTTTTTAAAATATATGCAAAATAGCGCATATTTAATTAGACAATGCCTCTTTTGCATATTTAAACATTAAATTACAGAAAACTTGTAATACATTTTTTTCTCATCTTAATGTAGGTAATCAACTGGCAAAGTTTCATGGTGATATCTGATAGTTAAAAAAATTACCCTATTCACCTGTAGTGTCTCGCCTTAATACAAAAAAAGTCAACCTTCAAATAATTATGTTCAGTTATGCACTCAATACCTGGTCTGGAATCCTTTTGCAGAAATGACTGCTTCAATGCGGCGTGGCATGGAGGCAATCAGCCTGTGGCACTGCTGAGGTGTTATGGAGGCCCAGGATGCTTCGATAGCGGCCTTAAGCTCATCCAGAGTGTTGGGTCTTGCGTCTCTCAACTTTCTCTTCACAATATCCCACAGATTCTCTATGGGGTTCAGGTCAGGAGAGTTGGCAGGCCAATTGAGCACGCGTATTTTGCCACACTTTTTACTTCCCACAGACTTCCCACGGAGGTGCCTTGATACAGCACTCTGGGAACAGCCTATTTGTTCAGAAATTTCTTTCTGTGTCTTACCCTCTTGCTTGAGGGTGTCAATGATGGCCTTCTGGACAGCAGTCAGGTCGGCAGTCTTACCCATGATTGCGGTTTTGAGTAATGAAACAGGCTGGGAGTTTTTAAAAGCCTCAGGAATCTTTTGCAGGTGTTTAGAGTTAATTAGTTGATTCAGATGATTAGGTTAATAGCTCGTTTAGAGAACCTTTTCATGATATGCTAATTTTTTGAGATAAGAATTTTGGGTTTTCATGAGCTGTATGCCAAAATCATCAGTATTAAAACAATAAAAGACCTGAAATATTTCAGTTGGTGTGTAATGAATCTAAAATATATGAAAGTTTAATTTTTATCATTACATTATGGAAAATAATGAACTTTATCACAATATGCTAATTTTGTGAGAAGGACTTCTCTTTTGCACTGATAAGAAAAAAAGCGAGACTATCGCGCTGGCGCAATAGATAGCTACACATTATAATTAAGAAATTAAACTTATCATTAAATCAGACGATACCGCCAAAAAAAAACATCGGACCTTATGAAAAACAAATAGGCAAGACACCTTGCTATAACATCAGTTGTTTTTAACATTTCTCCTCGCGAAACGAAATTCGTTTCGAACTTAGATGCGATATGAACAGTATGGAAATTATTAGCGACACTAACATAACTGCACGTTTAAGCTAAAACTAACCAAAGTAAAACCTTTAACGTTTAAACTAAACGTAAAAAAAACGTAATCATTAAACTAACTAAATCGTAGGCTATGTAAAGAATAATTGACGACAGGCCGTTGAATTATTAGAAAAATAATGCACACCCGAGGTGGTAATGCGAAGCGGAGTGGCCGTTACACCTCGGGTGTGCATTATTTTTCTAATAATTTAACGGCCTGAAGTCATTTATTCCGCTTATACTACAGTTACCACACCTCGAAACATGTTCAGATGATTTGATGATCAGATGATCATTTCAAGACGTTTGTAAAGTTTTTGTCATTAAAACGCTCTTATATACAGGACTAATTTCTTACGCATCTAATCCCATGCCTCCGTTGCTAATTCCAAAACGTCATTTTAGAGTTAGTAACGGAGGTTTGACTGTTTCCATCGACTGTAGCAGGTCTTAAACACAGACTGAACGCGCTGAACACGCGTTTGGGCATGATCAGTCATAAGTATCAAATTACATTCATAACTGGCCTTAGAGTAAGTGTGTCCCCGGCTTTATCCAGTTATTAGAGAGAGAGAGAGAGAGAGAGAGAGAAATGTTGCAATGAGACCGAAAAGCATGTGCATCAATATTATTATTTATTTATTAATTCAATTCGTTTTAATTAATTCGTTCATTCTTTTTTTCTATTATTGACAGTAGATAACATAATAAATGAAACACACAAAGCCCTAACAAGTAGGCTACCTAGGCCTATCAATAATTATTTATTTGTTATATTATCTGGAATAATTACAATAACCCGTGCAGCAGGACTATCAATTTATTTATATATTCAGTTTAATTTTCTATTTATTATAGATAGGCCTATATACTTTATTTATTAAAATTAAACTGTGTCCATTGATTGTGAAGTTAGACATCGAAAATTGCAGATCAAGCACATGGGGCTGTATGTTTTTTCTTGTTATGAATTGTATCCTATTTTCCGTCATTACAGTTAACTACGCGCAGTGATATGGAACTGTAATGCGGTCAAACCTGCCTGAAACTACTTTAGCCGTGCGTTTCCCTGATTGCACACCTTAGAACGTTCTCAACCAATCAGAATCAAGCATTCAACAGCCCTGTAGTATAACATTAAATAAAGTGCAGCCAAACTCAACATGACTAGTGTTAACAGTGTATGTCGGTAGAGTTGTCTCCACAACTTGCGCTGTTACATATCATCGAGGCTGAGAAAAGAACACAATGCTCCAGACAACAGGTAAATTCCGTCATCGCTGTTTTCCATGTTCATGGAGTAAATATTACACTGCTTTTTAAAAATGCCAGGTGCCGGTGTTTGACATGGGTTCAGCCAATCAGCGTACACTTGCGTCATTGGTAGTTCCTATTGTGCTGGTTTAGACCCTACTCTGAAGTAGGAGCTAATTTAGTTCCCCCAACAGTAGTTCCTAAAAATAAAATCGTTCCTAGTTCCTGCGGTGCGAATAAGCCAAAAAGTGGGTACTTCTGCCAATAGTTCTAGAAACTATGAAAAGGTTCCTCTGGTGCGAAAGTCCCTAATATGAGTGTCAGCATGGTGCCAAATAGGGCTGAACGATTATGGAAAATAATCTAATTGCGATTTTTTTAACCAATATTGCGATTGCGATTTAATATGCGATTACTTTAAGTTCTTTACATTCTGAATAAGTCGACAAAGACAAGCAATAAATCATTGTACAGTAGGGATGGGAATCTTTAGGCACTTAAAATATGTATTTAATTAGATGAGTAAATATACATACTTTAAATATATATATATATATATATATATATATATATATATATAAACACATTTAATTAAACCAATTACATGTTAAGAATTTTAAATGGGCTATAAACTAATATAGCGTCAAAATATAAAAGCTAGTAAATAGAGGAACAAAAAAAAATTACAAGCAATAAACAAAGAGTGCTTTTAGTATTTAAAAGTAGGCTGTCTGAACGTTTTCCATTCAAGAGCTGGAGTGATTTTCCCCCTATACGATAAGCTGCATTCACACTAATGCACATATCTCTTTTGAAATTGTAAATGTGGTTTCTCCTGTTGGTTTGAGATATAACTGACCGTGTTAACATTAATTTCGCGTCAAAAGCATTTTCAGATGCAAGTACATTTAACCAATGAGTTGCTCACAGCCGCATGCACGAGCGCTCTTCACAAAGTGCGCGTAAGTATTTTAAAATGAAAGCAGCTTTCTCAGTGATTTTCATATTTTGAAAAGCCCGCGACTGTCCTTGTAATTCGCTTAAACCCCGAACTTTATGAAAGCTTATTTTTCGGAAGGTTCGAGCGGTGTCGTGTGTGTGTGTGTGTGTGTGTGTGTGTGTGTGTGTGTGTGTGTGTGTGTGTGTGTGTGTGTGTGTGTGAGAGAGAGAGAGAGAAATTAGAAGCAAGCAGAATACGGTTGTTTCTAAAGCACGCGCAGCGTCATCACGCATCTGTGTTTAAAAACTAAGCTCAGACTAGATTCTGAAATTCTGGGAATCGATCCAGAATTGTTGAAGAGAGAGTAAAAAACACAATATCACATACATAAAAACTTAAACTGTTCTTTCCTGTATGCCAGACCTATGCGTAGCGTGCCAAGTTGATGCTTGATCTGCAGACTGCTTTTCTCTCGCGTGTCACGTGACCAGTGTAATCGCAGCTTTTGCGGTTACAAAATCGCATTTCATCATATCGCGATATTATCGCAAATGCAATTAATCGTTCAGCCCTAGTGCCAAAAGTATTCCTTCTGCAACAACTGAGAGTAGCTGTCATTGTGGGATAAGAGGACTGAGAACTGAACATTCTGTCTCTGTTTACTCTATCATGATAATCCTGCAGGACGCTGAACTCGTAACGACAGCACAACTATTAGAGGATTACTGAATTTTATACATTCAAGCCGACACTTTGGCTTTTCATTTAGTGTTTGAAATACAAACGTAAGTGCAGAATGTGTGGCATTACATACTTGTAGCTTGGATTACAAAACAATTAGGAATGCTTGATATTGAAAACTCACATTGCAATATTTTATTTTTATGCAATGTGTATTGGGATATCAAAAGATACATGAATTGAATAGTTCTATTAGGAAAGAATGAATGATTCTAGAAAAAATTGGGTTAATTTGTATGGAAGTGAATCTGCATAATAAATAAATGATGATAAAAAAAAAAATCTTATAAAAAATCTTATTCTGAAGACTTGTTTTTGAGTGCAATCCATCCTGTTAAGGCTGAATAATTTGGGGAACCTCTTTTAGTAACCATAAAGTCAAGTGTTTATGTATATCTTTCCACATGAGATTTTTCATAAACCACAAACCTACTGTTTCTGACCAATTCCAAAGGACTATGCAAAAATCTTTTTTAATGATTAATAATTTGTTTAAATAATAATTAATAAAGCTATTGTATTGTAAAATAAAAAAGGTTTAATAAAAATATAGTATAACTGTAAAAATACAGTAATTTTAATTTCTTTAAATGTTAAACCATACACTTTTATTTTATAAGTTTAAAAATCAAATTGCATGTTGTAATATTTTTTTGCCTCTGTGTACAAAGCCTGCATATATTTTCAACCAACCTTTCATGAATTCTAAGCTGTCCTGATAATCATGGACAATCTTATATAATTTATCATTAGAAAACCATTACAGTTTCTGCATTATCAACCTTAACTTGTAATATCAACTAATTGGTACATAGCATGGGTTAAATTAAGGAAAAATATACGTCAGATGATTTCTTTTCATTTGGTTCACAAAATGAGCTGTCATAGAAAATGCAGTCAGTTTCTCCAAATTCCTTTGTCATGACGACAAGATAATAAAGGACCTTCATTTTATCTGACTAGAAAAACACTGTTGCTTATTATATACCCTATTAGAATGGTGCCAGCATGTTGAAATCAGTTTGGCAAGCGCTATTCTTACGTCTGTATTAATAGATTTGAGATTTAAGTCCAGCAAATAAGTATAATTTGTGTCCTACATTTAGGATTTGTGTTTGAGTTAATATGCAGCCCCGTCTCTGAACCAGATGAACCCACTGCAAACTGGGTTACTTTTTACAATAATTAATAGCACTTCAGATATGTGCTGTTCAATCTGAATTTCATTATGAAGGGATTTCCATAACAGTCTGTTTATCTGACCTGAATTCTAACTGAGCTGTGCATTGTGAAATATGACGACCTACATGTCTTATCACACACTTATCCACCTTGTTTGATCTTCAAGAGACTCTTGTTATAACGCTAGCATAATTTCCAACTTGATGATCTAAGTAAGCAAAGTGTAATTTATTTGAGAATAATGAATGTGCATGAGCAGTGTTCACTCACTCTTTGAATCCATCTACTTCAGATTCATAATCGTTATGAGGGAAAGGACATCTCTAAGCACAAGAGGAACCTTGTCATAGCCGGCGGGGTGACATTGTCAGTGATCGTGTCTCCAGTGGTTGCCGCTGTCACTGTTGGTAAGCAGACTCAATTTCTTTTCTTTTTTCTCCCTAATGAGTCACTATGATTTGAATTACAGCAGTTTGATTTGTACTATTATTAAAGAACTTTATTGTTTTTCCGCCCAGTCCTAGATCAGAACAAATTATCACAATATAATTTCTCAATAAAGAGATTACTAGAGTTCGATAAATGTTCAATATAAAGCGGAATCAAATGGCGCTACACATTTGAACTGCGCCACATGGACAATTTATCCGCTCGACTTACTAGAGCAGATGCGTTTACTCGCTGAGTAAACCGACAGTCATGTCATTGTAATATTTGCATGCTGAATTATTGGTCTTCCTTGGCTATATTATAGCTGCATTTTACACCGCACAGCCAAAGCCTAAAATTAAGCTCGACTACAAATGTAATGCTAAAGGCCTGTATAACCAAGAACAATGACTATAACTAGATGAGTAAAGTTTGTGAACAAACTTAGATGCTGGCTTGAGAAAGCCTGAATAGAAAGTTAGTAGTAGTTTTAAAAGATTGAAGTTTTAAGGTCATAGAATCTACACACAAAAAAAAAAAACAGACACAGATGCGCTTGCAATGCTCACACTTTTTACAGCCAGGTGGATTCTGATTTGCTGTTGGCTGATTCATTGTTTTTATTGCTGATCAGCTGGTGGGGGAATCCAGAAAGTGATTGCAACGATGTTGTTCCTCTGTTTTGTTATTGTTAAATAGGCCTTCCTTATTCTCACAGAATTAGAACAATCATTAAGACTTTATAGTTATTAACACTTTTCTTTTGCTGCCTTGTAAGTCCTGGCATTTCCTCCAGGAATGCTAATTTAATTGATAATCTATCTGGTTTAAAGGTGGCTGTACTACTTGTGTAGCAGTATTGAGTAACCATTATATTTTGTGTCTGCATAGGGATAGGAGTACCCATCATGTTGGCATACGTCTATGGTGTGGTGCCCATCTCTCTGTGCCGCAGCGGTGGTTGCGGCGTGTCTGCGGGGAATGGAAAAGGTGTGCGCATCGAGTTTGATGATGAGAACGACATGAACGTGGGCACCGGAGCTGCTGTGACTGGTGAGTGAAACTCACTGAAGGCAAACACACTGCTGTTCTCAACACCTTTGTAATGGAGTGCACGGAGGGCAAACAGTGTTGAAAAGCTTTCAGAATCTGGCCTTCTCACTGTTATTCTCTCATTCACAGTGTCTGTCTTGGTGGTCTCTCCCCCAGGATTTGTCTATCCCATTTCACACTTTCTCTACTCCTTGCTCAGGCTTAATGCAAATGTGTGAAATGTGTTCTAGTTTAAAGTGCTCCTCCTGGAGTTTGCTAAAATGTGTACGATTTACCGGGTAAAGTGGGTCCCACTAGAATTGAAGGTGAGCCATATCTAGAGACCTTGAGTTGTATTCTTTTCCAGACACAACTACTGATACTCAAGGATCAAGTTGTTGTTGTTTTTCCTCAAACACCAAATCATTCCCATGAAGCCCAAGTAACGCTGGGAACAAATAGCTTTTGTCTTGATATGCAGTGTAAGCTAGAATCAGGTTTCTCAAATTTTCATTTAAATTTTTTCTACATTCCGTTTTAATTGTTTAATTACATTTTTATAATCAAAAGGATGTCTAATTAATCTAATTTATGAAAAATATAATATATATATTCTGCAATATAATTATTTATTAAGAATTTAATGATAATAGTTTCCATGTAATGTTTTTATTTATTCTGTGTTATCTACGTTGTCTCTATTTTGTGTTTTATGATTTAATACAATTTTATTATCAAACTTAATCAAATGAATGCATAAAACTTTAACAATTTAATTAATCTTGTAAAATGTAATCAAATGAAATGTGAACAGTTCTTTCATTTTTAGCAAACAAAGTGATTGGTTTATAGTTTAAATAAAAAATGATATTCCATAAAAAAAAATCATGTGTTAATAAACTGTGTTATTACTTTGAGAAGTACATTCTACTGGATAATAGTAATATATTTCTGTCATAGTTTTAAATTAAACCAACTGGGTTGTAATGAGGACCTTTGAGTTTCTGTGTGTATCTGATGATAGTTTTGTCACATTAAATAGTGAAATGCTGGTGAAGTGATTTTTAGAGCAGTTCTGAAAATTAAGCTTGTGTCCTCAGTCATATAGTGAGATGGCAGACGCTGACAAAACATGCCTTACGTGTGCTTGAGTTTGTATGTAGTAGAAACCACATTCAAAGAGACATGCAGAACACGCAGTCTTTTTGTGTTTCAGTATTCACAGACGCATCCATTTCATGATTTGATTTAAGTATACATCCCAACATTTATTCATCCAAAATTGGCTAAATTCCAGATCTTACAATTATGTCTGCATTTTCCACATCACTGAAATCATGGGGGCCGAATCAGTTTTGAAGGTGCAAATAAAAGTTTGAAGCATTATGGGAACAAATACAGTCAACAGTACAGCTCCAGAGTTTTTATTAACTGCTGTTATGTCCCCCTTCTACCTCAACAGACACCACTTCAGTAGCAGAGACCAGGCATAACCCCAGCATCGGTGAGGGCAGTGTAGGGGGTCTGACAGGCAGCCTGAGTGCCAGCGGGAGCCACATGGAGCGTATTGGAGCAATGAGAGACAACCTGAGTGAGAACGCCAGCACTATGGCACTTGCTGGGGCCAGCATCACTGGCAGCTTGTCAGGAAGTGCCATGGTCAACTGCTTTAACAGGTCAGTGACGCCTTGTATACATGTCAAGACATGTGCAAAAAAAAAAGAAATACCTTAAAGGGCCATGTCTTTTGAAGTCTGTGAAAAATTTTATACATGCAAGAATGTGAGTACATTTTGATGCTTAAAGGGTTAGTTCACCCAAAAATGAAAATGATGTCATTAATGACTCACCCTCATGTTATCCCAAGCCCGTAAGACCTCCGTTCATCCTCGGAACACAGTTTAAGATATTTTAGATTTAGTCCGAGAGGTTTCTGTCCCTCCATTTAAATTGTATGTACGGTATACTGTCCTTGTCCAGAAAGGAAATAAAGACATCATCAAAGTAGTCCATGTGACATCAGTGGGCTAGTTAGAATGTTTTGAAGCATCGAAAATACATTTTGGTCCAAAAATAACAAAAACTACGACTTTATTCAGCATTGTTTTGTCTTCCGGTTCTGTTGTCAATCCGCTTTAGTGACGCTGCTGACGTATGACGCTGCTGACGTGTATCTGGTGCGCCCGTGTATTCGGATTCAAATAAATATGGCTGGGCAAAAAAATGCAAGTCTTCCTCTGTGTCGAAATCCTTAGACATGTTTGCGAAGATTGTTTTGTTTCCAGCGTGCGTCTCCCTCAGACTGTAAACGAAGCTCGGGCGCACCAGATAACACGTCAGCTCGTCTTACGTCAGCAGCGTCACTGAACGCCGATCCACAACAGAACCGGAAGACAATACAATGCTGAATACAGTCGTAGTTTTTGTTATTTTTGGACCAAAATGTATTTTCGATGCTTCAAAACATTCTAACTAACCCACTGATGTCACATGGACTACTTTGATGATGTTTTTATTTCCTTTCTGGACAAGGACAGTATACCGTACATACATTTTCAATGGAGGGACAGAAAGCTCTCGGACTAAATCTAAAATATCTTAAACTGTTTTCCGAAGATGAATGGAGGTCTTACGGGCTTGGAACAACATGAGGGTGAGTCATTAATGGCATAATTTTCATTTTTGGGTGAACTAACCCTTTAACTCTAATTTGCTCAATGGGAATACAGACGTTCTCTGGGACATTAAACATCTTTACTCAAAACACTTTTTCTCATCTACTCACTAATCTGCTTTCACAGCCTCATTGTGTTTTCGTGCTCTTGCAAACTATTTTTTTTTTAATGAAGACTGAAGCTCAGTGATTGCCGCATGTGTAGTTCGTTTATATCCTACATTTAGCTGTTCACTACTGCTGATTTGTATTTAGGCTTCAAAATTCATAGTTGTGAAGAATTATCATGATGAGCAAAACAGCTAAGAATCAAAAATTTTAGCTGGCGACAGAGCCTATTATCGGCAATAATCCAAAAGCCAATGGTAAAGTGCAAAAAATGTATGCCAAACATTAAGGTTGGTGTGAACAAGCCTGTCATTTGTTTGTTTGTTTCAGGTTGGAGGTTCAAGCTGATGTTCAAAAGGAGCGTTGCAGTCTGAGTGGGGAGTCTGGTACCGTCAGTCTGGGGACAATCAGTGACAACGCTAGTACCAAAGCAATGGCTGGATCCATTCTCAATGCCTACTTGCCTCTGGACAGGTCTGTATTTATGTAACTGAAAGAATTTAAATACAAAGTTCTGTAATGAAACTCTAGGTGCAGGCTAATAGGTCCTTAACTCAAACGCTTGCAATTATATATTTCTTCAGCTGATTAGTTCCTGCTGTATCAGGAGCTTATGAGCTGGCATGCTTAACCTTCAAATACTTGATTAGCATTTGCCTTAGCAGTGCAGCGTGCTTTCAGAAACCCTCCACCTTCCCCAGCTCCACCTGTATAGATCTGCTACGGGTAATTCACAGCAGAAGCATGTCTTACTTGCTCACTGCAGCGTGTCATGTATGTATTGGCAGTAGCAAGTCCCGTACTTGCTCTGCAGCAGCAGCGTAGCAGATCTATTCCGCCAAGACCAAATATATATTAACATTGTCATATCCATTACCATGCCAAATAAAAGTTGTCATGACAGAATTGTAGTTTACAAGCACTCTGAGACTTCTCAACAAATCTGTTTGTGTAATAATGATGTAACATCAGGGCCTGTAGGAAGTTGGGCTGTAATTAATAGTTTTCTGTTGTTGTGGAGCAGAGATGGGAACAGTATGGAGGTGCAGGTGGACGTGGAATCTAAACGAGGGAAGCTCAGGCACCACAGCGGCAGCAGCAGTATGGACGATGGCAGCAGTGGAGGGCACGGGGCCAGCGTTTGCCCCTCTGGCTGTCCGCATGAGGGCAAGTGCGTGTCTTCTCGCTGGGCCAAGGAGCCATCCTCCACCTCGTCCTCTTCCTCCGGGAAGAAGAGTAAAGGAAAGCTGCGCAAAAAGAGCGGTGGCACCAAGATCAACGAGACGCGCGAAGACATGGATGCCCAGCTGCTAGAGCGCCGCAGCACCAATTCCAGCGAGTTGGACTCGCCCTCCCTGAGCGGCAGCCTGCCGTCTGTGGCCGACTCGCACTCCAGCCACTTCTCCGAGTTCAGCTGCTCCGACCTGGATGCCTGCAGACCCTCTTGCTACGAGTCTCACATCCGACATCCCAACACAGGCGGAACGGTCAGCCCTCTTCCTGAGGTCGAGAACGACCGGCTGGAAAACTGCCCCGCCTCTGGGACCCTCCCACAAGCTGCGGTAGCCCCTCTTACCACTGACGGGGCAGCAGAACGTCCACTGTGCTATATTGCAGAGGAGAATGTGAGTTTAATCTGTGCGGCTGACGCGGGCCAAAGCTCACCTAAAGAACACAATAACAACCTTCCTCAGCCAGATAGTCCTGTGCGCAATGCCTACATTCAAACAGAGATATAACCAGACGGGTTGAGTTAAACTAAATGCTTTCACAGCTAACCTCAACACCCACTTTATTACCAAGGATTGCTAATGTCCCGGTTGGTTGATATTTCGAATGTTGGAGATGGAACCCCACTATTTACACTAGTCAGGGGCAGGATGTGCCTCAAGGTTTCAGTAAGCTGACTGTGACCAAAGGTTACCATTTGATTGACAGGTTGTGTAAAGGCCTGTCAGTCTGCATACAGTTAGACTAAAGCTCAGATAACATTCAGAAGGTCAACAGTTGAATGTAGGGCAATTGATGATGATGATGATGATGATGTAGCAGTCAATCACACATGCCTCTATTTCAGTGTTCAGGGTCGCTGCGATGAATCACCTCCCCAGTGAGGAACGAGTATATGGATGAATCTTACAAAATGGGTCCAGCTCATTATTCATCCCAAAATTAAAAGAAACAAAATGGGGGGAATAATCATTCCTTTCATACATGAAATGAAGCCTCTGTTTAGGACAAGTTAGTATTTTGACAATTTTTGTTTGTGTTTAGTTTGTATTATGACAATTTCATGGTGCTTAAAAGCATAGTCCACCTAAAAATGAAAATTGTCTTCATTTACTCACCCACATGTTGTTAGAAACCTGCATGACTTTTTTACTGCAAAACGCAAAAGATATTTTGAAGAATGTTGGTAACCAAAAAGTTTTGGTTCCCATTGACTTTGAACTCAAGGGGAACCGAAACTGTTTGGTTCCCAACCTTCTGTAAAAAATATTCTTTTGTATTCCACTGAAGAAATTTGTACAGCGACGTGAGTAAATTATGGCTTTTTTTTTTTTTTTTTTTTTTTTGGTGTACTATCCCTTTAAATACATTTCTTCCTGTGTTGTACTGCTTCCTCTTGAAATTATTTTTATTTTTTATTTTTTAAATGATTACTATAATACAGTTGAGTCTTTTTTTGTATTACTGTAAAACAATTATTTAAATCTGCATAAAGGCAGTACAATAAATACTACCGTGATATAAATATATACCATTTTTTGCATTACAGTAATAAGAATGGGATTTTATTTTTCATTATGGTCATGAGAATTAGAAGGGGAAATGCATTTAATTTTCATGAGAATTTTTTTTTTTTATCTTATTATTTTCAAATTGGCTTCATTTTCCTTAAATATAATTTCTCACTCTGTGATTTTGGGATGAAATATGACCATGACTTGTTCTTGACAGATTCCATGTGATTGACCCGTGTATTCAGGCACCTTCACCACACATATACACTATATATTCTCAGTTACCCAGCATATAGCTTTAGTTGAAGGAATCTACATCTATTCAAAGGCACCAAGGAAGTCAGGGGGGAATCTGATGCTCTTTTCGAGATGTTCATACAAGATGAGCCCATAAGGGACCAGGCAATAGGAGATTTCCCTTTTCACAGCAATGATTCTTGTACATGATTGTGTTTTTAATTTTCTTGGGATTCTTTTCATTTTTCTCATCTAGTGTCACTGTTCATTTTCCATTTTTGGGAAGAGATGTTCAAGCCCTGTGCAGGGTGCTGCTTCTGAGTTGAAAAGCCAGTGAGAAGCTGAATGAAGCTGTGTCGCGCCCCCTGCTGGTAGGATGGGGACCCTTGAACAAACCCATTTATGAGGAGAAGCAAGTCTGGCATGTTTAAAAAACAACAACAAAAAAAAAACATCAATTCGTTTTTGTTCTTACAAAGCCAAGTCCACTAATAATTCTCAATAGAATAACTGTTATGGGTGCACAGGGTTTGTATTTATGATGCAGAAGAATTTGCATCCTGTTTAAAAAAAAAAATTGTAAAGGCTATGATGGTAATCACATTTAGGTCTTCAACCAGTTAAGTGATTTTATTTTATTTTTCCTTTTTTTTTGTGTCTGTATTGACTCATGGTGCCTTTTGGATCATCGAAAAACTGTCTGTTCCTCCGGTTTGTGTCTTATGAAATCAGATGTATTGGATGAGGCTGAAATGAATGTTAGCGAGGCGGCGTGGCATGGTATCCTATCGTCCCTGTGTTAAACGGTCAGGGACTACACAACCGACTGCCTACCAAAGACAGCACTCAGGCTCACCGACGACTTGTCGTCACCCCTGTGACCCCTGCACACTTCAACGCACTCACAGTTTACAGACGCCTCCTCGGACTCGAGGCTCTGACCCGTGTGTTTGCACTGTTCATCCTAGTTGTGTCCGCGTGTACAGCCGTGCCGTGAGCTCACGGGTCTAGTTCAAGTGTTGATTTCTATTCGTCTTTCTCGCTGCCGTTCTGGTGCTGCTCCGTAAATCTTTTGGGAATGATCCAATGCCACAAGCTGCTTTGTTTTTTGTTCCTTCTATTTCTTTAGTGTTTTTTTTTTTTTTTTTTTTATGTTTTGCCCATATCTGTACCTTCCTGCCCATATCTGTACGAATATTACTTCAGAGGCTAGGGCCGATTGATTTCTAACTTGTTCAGAACAGCTTGGTATTTGTATATTTGCTTTATAATATGCGTGTAAATGCATATATAAATGAAAATAAAAACATGAATCCAGATGTTTTCTCTGAGTGTTTGTTCAACAAAAACAAAAAAACTTCAATATTGAGATGCATAATGTATTATATGGGGTGTCATATTAGCATAATTTGAGTGAAAGGTTCAAATTAAATCAATATTAATTTGGTTAATATCATAATCTGGGTTGAATTTTTGCTCTACAGAGAGCAGTTCTCAAAGTGATATTTTTGTGCGCATTTTGTGTACTAATGTCACAAATTTGATTCATGACCTAAAAATAATTTTAAATATATACAAAGAATCTTAAATATGCATTTTTTTTTATTAATAAAATCCTACAATCCAACTATTTAATATAAAACCATACCAGATTGTCCAGAATCTAATATTAATAAAAGTTGTGAAAGAATTTAGATTATTTTGTGATGGCTATAATTGCAACTGTTGTACAAAACCTTAACATAATGTTACTGAATTTAAATGTTTATTTTTGTTATATTATCATGAAAATTTTATATATAAGTTTGTGGTAAGATTCATTTGAAGGAAATCTATACTTTTATTTAGCATTAAATTGATCAAATGTGATAAAGACGTTTATAAATGTTTTCTATATTATAATGTATTTCTATTTTTTTTTTTAATTGCTGTTTTTCAAACTTATCAAAGAGTCCAGCAAATTTATTATGTTATCCACACTTCTTCTTTTTTTTTTTTTTAAGTCAGCATCATATGATTTTTGAAGGATCTTGTGACACTGAAGACTGGAGTAATGATGCTGAAAATGTAGCTTTGCCATCATAGGAATAAATTACATTTTCAAATATATTCATTTGCAAACTGTTATTTAAAATTGTAATAATATTTCACATTATTACAAGTTTTACAGTATTTTTTTACTTTTAATAAATGTTTTTGAAAGAAGTCTAACAAAAACTTGCAGACCCCAAACTCTGAATGGTAGTGTATAATCAAATTATTTGGATGTATTATCCAAAATCACCAGGGATGCTTTTTTGCTTAATATTTGCAGTGCTTTTGCAATTATGAAACGATTGTTTTATAATTACAAGACATAATCATTTCTAATGGCAAACATTTATCACCTAGAAGTTTATAAAGCCATTTATTTAGCTGATGCAAATTTGTTTAACTGAAACATTTCTTTTGCTGACATCCCAAAGAAAAAAATACATCTTATGTTATTGTTGTACATTCATACCTTGTGAGATCTAGTTTTATTTATGCATATTGAGACAATAGTTGGGCTGAAGGCTGGAAGATGTCAAAAAATAAACATTACACTACATGAGCTACATGTATTCTTAAATTACGCATTACAATGGAATAGCTATTAAAAATATATTAAATCCTGAGAAATGAGACATTTTAAATGTAGCAAATTAAACGTTCCTATACAATTTCATCTGTGAGTGTTAAATCACTCCATACGTGAGCCACAGCTTCTTATAAAAGGCACATTCTCTTATACACACGACAACCATCACATTACAACCCCATAATCCCGTTTGTTACACGCTTCCCAGCCGTGCCATGCTCACACGTGCCTATTGAAGCCAGAGTTAGAGATAATGAACCGTTTGCATGCGCTGCATGTCAGCATTGCATCAGACACAATATTCCTAGAAGAACGTGAGATGAGTGTTTGTTGGAAGGGAAACTTTAGTTGCGGCGCATGACAGTCTACACAAAGATGAATGGAGCCTCTTGGCGGGACTGTGGGATCTCAGAGCTGGGACTCTCAGGCTCGTTGGATCCGCTGTGTCTGGCTTTAATGAAGGAGGCTCTGTTCTTCCTGTAGCTCTCTGTTCACTTCATTATTTATTGTCTTGATATCAGCCTACAGAGAGGAAACAATCATAGTCAGCATCATGTATGTCATATTAAAGACAACTATTGCCATTAAAGTCACCATGATATCCATGCACATCCTTTTCATGTGCCCTCATAATCTTATAACTTCCCCTGCCTCTGACCCCAATGACATCTCTTCTCTTCTCTGATGACGTTTACCGACGCAAGGGCAGGATATCCTGTCACTCACATGACATCACAGCATTACAGTGGTGCAGGGATGAATTCAAAACCTGGAAGACTAATTCGCCGCTGGTTCCCTCAAGATTTTCCCATGGGGTTTTATAATATATATATATTTTTTTTTAGAGAGAGTTTTTCAATTTATGAGTGCAATGAGGTCTGTAGTAAACATTACCCCAGACAGCAACATAGTGTCGCCCAGATCCGGCCCACATCTGGAACGCGTTCCACATGTCACTATGTTGCTCTCTGGGTCGATACTTAAATGTTTTTACTCTACATTGTAACTACAGTCACTCACTCTCCAAACATTCTTATCCAGTTACATAGAAACTAGGGCTGGGCAAGTTAACGCGTTATTATCGCGTTAACGCATAATTAATGCCGACAATTTTTTTATCGCACGTTAACGCAGTTTTTTTTATTATTATTATTTTGAAAGTCCGTTGCTCACTGGCTCTGAATACACATAGGCCTACAGTCAAACCATGATCACAGGAGGGGTGGGATGTTGGTCAGCCAGCAAATAACCCACCCAAACAAGCAGTGGAGAGAGGCAGGTTCTCTCTGGTGAACAGTTAAAGGGTTGCGCTCCGCGAGTGAATGACAGGCGCTCTATGGATATTACCTATAAAACCTATAGATAATAACTATTTAGATTCTGGAAACTCACTAACAGCGAGCCGAGGATCAGTCTCTCTTCTAATGATTTGTGCTGCGCGTCCTTTATAAAAAGTTATAGACAATTCAACTTCGGCAACGAGCGGGCGCGTGCTTGAGGCGAGCATGACCGCAAAGGTTTCACAGGAACGCACCCGCTTGTCGCTGCACCTTGTGCTCGACCACTTCACCTCACTCTTGGCTGATTTATACTAATGCGTCGGACTTACGCCGAAGACAACACGCTATAGACTACGCGTTGGTTTTCATTTATATCTCTGCGTCGTTGTCCGCGTTGACGCGCAATTACACATGCAGAGGGAGCATGTGAAACCCGGGGAGCGGTTGTAGCAATCACAGCGCTTGCGGTACGCGTAGAATTGACGTTACATTTTTGGAGAGGTGCACGTCAGGGTACGCGCGCTACACAGCAACAGCTTAAGTATAAAGTATAAATTGTTTTTTTTACTCTGTTTAATGTAATCTTACGTGGGAAACCATGGCATGACCAAACCTAAGCTACTATAAGTAACGTTGGTCGACTTATATAGTAGTGATCATTACCTCTGACTACTACATAGACTGTTTCTGCTGCTCCCTGATAAAAGATACCTGTTGATACCTGTTCAGAAAAAAAACAAGAAAACTGGACTCGTTTTAACAAACTAGATAAAAGGTAATGCCCTGGCAGTGGCAAATAGCTTTGTTTAAATATTTGATTTGATTACATTAATGTTTAAGTTGAGATTTGAGATTACTGTGTAAAGGGAATACTGCTGGTATAAAAGCACCTTATTTGTTTAAAGTTATTGCACTTTTGTGTATATAGCAGTACATTTAAATCAAAAGTGCGCAATACACTACTTTAGAAGTCATTATTCAATTTTGCGCATAACAATGCGATTAATCGCGATTAATCGCAAGAAAACCATGCGATTAATCGCGATTAAAAATTTTAATCGTTGCCCAGCACTAATAGAAACATATGTTTTTTTGTTGTTGTTGTATTTTTTTTTTTTGCGGTTTCAAAAAAAATTGCGTTTTTGATATATATGTGTGTGTGTGTGAGAGATTTACATTACATTGTAGAGCAAAACGTTCAAGTATCATCAATTATTTTTGTGTTAACCACAGACCTTATTTTACTTTATTGAAAAACCCCATATAATCTTGAGGGACCCATTGATGAATTAGCTATCCGGGTTTTGATGTCATCCCTGCAATGACTCAATGATCCAATCAATTTGCCCTACACTTTTCCTTGTTTGGAAGCCGATTCACTTTTTTATAGGCTACGTCACAATAGGTAAGAAAAGACTACTGAAATCCCAACTTCCATTTCATGCCGACTTTAAATGCTCAATTTGATTTGGTGCGTATGCTGAAGCTCGAAAGACAAAAATAAACTTAATACACAATAGAGTGAAAGTTTTTCTTAATCATTTAGAATAAAGGCACATTCACATCCAGAACGATATTTGCATTCACATCAACACATGATAACTGTTTATTATAAGCGAGTGCTGCAGTTTTGTCGTCTGTCAATTTAAATGCGCGACCTTTAAAGTTTGGTGGATTCTGATTTTGTATTGTATAAAGCACTATATAAATAAAAGTGACTTTATAAACTGTTCAGGCTTTGTTTTTGTCTATTTTCTCATTATGAATATGATACTTTTCAAGTCAAATAAACAATTGTTTAATAAATAATTTAGTTTTGTCATGTACAAAAAATTAAATTACATCTTGAAACTTAATTTGTGTTTCCAAGAGTTTTTCCCAAATTGTTAGAGACCAACTCTATTGTATACACTTTGGAAAAAGAGTTTTTCATAAGCCAGTCTTTCATAACAATTAATTGTTTAACAGGATAGATTCTAGGCCTATAAAAGACCTCTTATAAACTATTTGCTTATTATTATTCAAACTCTTTTCCGTTAATATTTCAAAAAAAAGATGAATAAAAGTTAATTAAGCATGTACACATGGTAAGCACACTACCACCATGATGATATGCAGATGGTTGTCAATTTCAAAAAGCTGCTCGATTGGAGGTAGCCTATCATTCATATCTGTTGCATAAACATGTGGGACAAGTTACGGGCCAAAGTTTAGTACCCAGGCCAGGTCTGGGATTTGTTCAGAGCAATTTAGTAATAATGACCCTTGCCTCAGTAAATAATACTAATCAGCTAAACCTAAGATTAAAGTTCACTGAGGTAAGATGGCTGATTATAGATGCTGTAAGGTAAATACAGTTAAAATATTCGAATATAAAATATTCTAACTGAACCCAACTTGAATTTTTCAAGGCGACCGTTATTTTGAACCTGTCACTTTAATGTTTCCATTGTGACGCTTCATTGTTTGTCACGTGACACAGCACAACCACAACACAGCGCTGAATGAACGATGATCTGCTTTTATGTCATTTTCCTTTTTTATTCAAAATATTCACAAATGTATTAGCTATAGTACGAAACACTGATATTCCGATTGACAAATAACTTGCAAGTGGATGTGTTTTGTTGTTTAAACACGTTTATAATGATCGCGTTTGTTGAGCTGTATGCGTGATGGGCGGCGCCATGTTAGTTTGTGCCACAGTTCAGAGAATCGGGCCGTTTCTCAATATGCGTTCTTGGGTGCTTCTCAATATCCCTCCTCGTCTCCTCGCTCCTCTGTCCTCCATCCTATGACCCGGAAACCAATCAAGCACAGCCATCTTGAAGGACATCTCAATTCTCTAATTGCACCGCGAGGAGTCGAGGATCGAGGAGTGAGGAGGCTTCCTGAGGAGTCATGAGCGAGGATACACAGGTGTATCCTATGCGGAAGTGTTTTATTGACTAAACGTGACACACGTACATTCTCCTCCCCCTTCACATCGGTCACAATCTTTTTAATTTAAAGTGTACCTTTGCAGTTTATATAAACCAGACATCTCACATATTTCAACAGGGTATCTTGCTTTATTATTATTCATTATGAATTTCTTAAATAAACAATCTTCAACAACATAAGGGCAGATCCTTTGAGCGCAGCTGATGACGCTGTGAAGTGACGCTCGAGTGATCAAGTATTCCAATGTATAAAAAAAGCTTTCCTTCGATTCCTCCATCCTCATTTTCTTTCCTTGCGTCCTTCCCTCACAACCTACAGGGGGTGGAGCTGAGACGCAAGGAAAGGAAGCGAGGAAAGGAAACGAGGATGCACAAATAAGAAATGAGAAGCACCCAGTGTGTGTGTGTGTGTGTGCGAGTGAGTGAGCAAAGTGAGTGTGTGTGTGTGTGTGTGTGTGTGTGTGTGTGTGTGTCGCGAGCGAGCGACGAGCAAGAGAGAGCGACACAGAGAGAGTGTGTGTGTGTGTGTCGCGAGCGAGCGACGAGCAAGAGAGAGCGACACAGAGAGAGTGTGTGTGTGTGTGCGCCGTGAGTGAAGTGAAGCCCCGTGTGTGTGTGTGTGTGCGCGCGCTCGAGTGAGTGAGCCAGTGTGCGTCACGAAGCTCAATGCATCTACAATTTTTTTTTTTTTTGCTAACATCTTATACAATTTCAACAAAGCTAAGTCCCATTGTCCTCATATGTGGACATCAACTTTAGCAGCATAGTAAATCTTTATTGTTACAAAAGTTTGTCAAATGTGCATGCCATTTTAATCATACAACTCTTCTATGTATAACTTAACAAGAATCAACAATGAAATGTTTTTAGATTTTTTATCTTGTGGACGTTTTGGTCTGGAGTGGCTGCGTGACATGTGACCTGTGTTCTCCGCCATCTTTAAATTATTTATGTTAAATTTTTTTCTCTTCTGATCCCACCAGATGGCAGTGTAAGTGTCCTCGTTTGTGAAAAACATGTTTCAGTTACACAGAATTAAGTATTATGCTGCACGCAATCAAAAACGTGATGTCCTCATATGAGGTCGCAGGGTCTCAGGAGGATAAAGAAATAACCGGAGTAGCCAGAGCGTGAGTGACGCGATCAAGAACGCACTGTTCCATTTGCAGAATAACCGGACTTGCGTCCTCTCGTCCTCGGGAGTTCGTTCTCCTGAGTCGAACTTGGCAAGTCTGAACTACCAAGGACGCAAGTCCGAAGTTTGCGAACTTGGTATTGAGATGGCCGACCGTTTCTCAATATGCGTTCTTGTCTGTACTTGTGTTCTTGTGGACTTGTGAAACGTCATCAGTCACGGCCCAAGTACTGTTTCAATTCAAAGCTCACATCTAGCCAAGTCCAGTTCAAATGCCCGGATGTGTTGCCCGCACCAACCAGCCCGCACCAACCAGCCCGCACCAACCAGCAAGCGTCAATAGCAGAGGAGAAAACCCGCGTAATATCAAAATACTAATGTTATTGTGTCATGAAATGTAATTTTAAGAGTGTTTCAGGCGAGAATGTGGTTGTTTAAAGCTCAAATCTGTGGTTTATTTATAAAGATAGCGCCTATTTGAAAAATGTATCTGACGTTTTTGGAGTTGTGACATCCAGGCGTTCACCGCGGGTGTTCAAGGCTCATCAACCCCGACTGGAACAGCTTTTCCTCGGCTAGTGCTTCTGACGTTTGCCGCTGGCTCTGATGTCTCTAGTCTAGTGGATAAACTTGACGTATAATTCGTCTTGTGTATAAGTCGATCTTTGGTCTCATTAAACTATTGTTTGTTCCATGGCAAAAAAAAATCCTTTTTGGCTGAGGGCAAAGTGAAGTTTCATAACTTTATATATTTAGGCTATTTAACTTTAACTTTGTAGCCTATTAGAGAGCTGACTTATGTTTGAATTGTTTGCCTTATTTATCATTGTAGATATTATTGATCATTAAAACTGACATTTAACAAAAAGAGACATACTTTAATATATATATATATATATATATATATATATATATATATATATATATATATATATTTTATATTTATTTTAACATTCTCTTCACTATATGTACAATAAAATAAAATGACACAACCCTGTCTCTGTTTGTGAAATGTCAATAAAAATCAATAATGTTTCATATTTTTAAAATGAAAACAAAAAGATCATGTTCATGTTGTTATAAATATATGCAGTGAAGATAATGTACGCGTTGCCTGAACCACATGGCCATTAGGCTACTATGTTTAAGATTTTTAAATGAAAAGAGCCAGAGTGGTGTTTTATAACATATTTCGTTTTATTGTTGACGAAAAGAGGCAGAGTTGTAGCATATTTCGTTTTATTGTTGCCTAAAATATACATAAAGAGATAACCGGAGTAGCCAGAGCGTGTTGAGTGACGCGATCAAGAACGCACTGTTCCATTTGCAGAATAACCGGACTCGCGTCCTCTCGTCCTCGGGAGTTCGTTCTCCTGAGTCGAACTTGGCAAGTCCGAACTACCAAGGACGCAAGTCCGAAGTTTGCGTACTTGATATTGAGAAACGGCCTCGGATCTGTTGGATTTACAACACGTCAATTCCTCCACTTCTCCAGAAATACATGAAAGTAAGTGGCCGGTGAACTGGGAGAAGAATAGGGTCAAATGTAAAGCTACTTGCACAATGTGTATCTGATATGAATAAAACGTGTTGTTTTATTATAATGGAAAGGATTATTATTATTAATCACACCGGTATGATTGTGCGCTCCAGGAGACCAGCCAAGACTGATCACACCGTTGTGATCGTACGTGCGAAAGGGTTAATACAAGCCGTTCTGGTTCCAGTCTATGCATTAGTTGTGGTGATTTTTCTGACTCTTTCTGCAGGTTAACAGTTATGCTGTGGCGGCGAATCAGTGAATTAACTGATTCGTTCAAAAGTACTGATTTATTCAATAGCGCCACTGCTGTTAATTGTTTGTTGGTGAAATAAGAATAGACACAGTAAAAGGACTTCAGTAAAAGGACTGTGTCTGTGTCTAACTTGTAAGTTACTCAGTTACTACCACATGTAGGCTAAAATAGTAGGCTAATAACCGTTGCACCATGCCTTAACCAGACTAGACCCTGCAACAAGGATTCTTTTTTTGGAATCGTTTCTATTTCTGTGAGGTTGTGGCTTACAGCTCAATGATGATCTCAGGTGAGCCAAAATGTTTTGTTGTACAAGCCAAAATTGTTTAATTTTAGTTCGAATGTCATAATTGCTTCAGTTTAAACTTTAACAGCCATAATAAAAGCGACAATGGTTTACCTCAGATCTTGAAAATAAATTAAAAGGCAACAAGAACGTTCAAACTTTAACTCTTCGTAAACAAAGGTTATTCCATGAAAAAGATTGTATCAATCACTGAGTATGTATGTTGAATTATGTAAAAATAGTTTAATTTTCATTGATTTGATTACTTTTGTCTTTGCAAGTGCGAGACCGCGCTTGCAGAGAGATCCCGCCCACACGCTCTTCTGATGATAGGGCCGGGGTGCTTTTCAATACTCAACAACTGGGGTGCTTCTCATTTCTTATTTTTGCATCCTCGTTACCTTTCCTCGCGTCTCAGCTCCACCCCCTGTAGGACGCGAGGGAAGGCTGCAAGGAAAGAAAATGAGGACGGAGGAATCGAATGAAAGCTTTTTTATACATTGGAATATTGATCACTCAAGCGTCACTCCACAGCGTCATCAGCTGCGCTCAAAGGATCTGCCCCCCTTATGTTGTTGAAGATTGTTTATTTAAGAAATTCATAATAAATAATAGTAATGCAAGATACCCTGTTAAGATATGTGAGGTGTGTGGTTTATATAAACTGCAAAGGTAAAATATAAATTAAAATGATTGTGACCGATGTGAAGGGGGAGGAGAATTTGTGCGTCACGTTTAGTCGATAAAACACTTCTGCAAAGGATACACCCGTGTATCCAAGGGCGGCGTTTGCGTATGGCAGAGTGTGGCAGTTGCCATACCCTAGCAGTCAGAGTTCAGATAAAAAATGCTCCTTAAAGATTTTAGGAGGGCTTTAATCCCCCTAAATTTCCACCCAGCCCCCCTAAAAAATTGCTATTAACTGTACACTAATTCGTGATCGCCTCAGTCACCTTTAAAATTCATATGAAACCGGCTCCTCCCAGTATTATCTCCGCAGCGTCAGAACAAAAGCAGATGACAACCAACGTGTGTGCATTTATTGATAGATCGTTATGATATATATCTGTGTAGTTCTTTGTTTGTCATAAATGCAGTTAACATAACATGATGCTGGAGCAATTCAAGACGGTTTCCCACTGTTAAATCTGGGCTTATTTATTTATGAAATCCCTTTTATCCAAACGTGTTTTTATTATTATTTTTAACAATGTCGAAAACACAATGGCAGATTTTAAATGAACACATAAATGTATTCATGTATACATTATTGCAAAAGTATTATTATAAAAAAATTGTGTGGAGTGAGTGTGCGCAGCCGCAGTTTATTGCGTCACTTAATCGCGCGTCTTTTTGATTAGTCTCGCTGTCAGATACTGAGTAAAAATGAAAAGAAACGGGCCTATTCAATCTTCCCTGGATGTTATTTTTAACGATGAAATTAAATAATAGCAATAAGTAGAATGGAAGCAGCAATACAAAAATGAGGACTGTGATGTTAGCAAAACGTTATACTACTTTTGCAATAAAGATTGCACTGCAACAAAAGGTAAGGCATGTGTTTTTATATTTAATGCTGTTCACTGTGAGTTTTAATTAATAGTGTAATAGAGTTAATAGTGCATCGTGCATTTTGTTTGGTATAATGTGAGGTATATCGCTCGGTAATGTCGTTGTTCTACATGTCCAGACGGAATGCCATACT
The DNA here is from genome assembly GCA_026230005.1 of Gila orcuttii. NCBI lineage: Eukaryota > Metazoa > Chordata > Actinopteri > Cypriniformes > Leuciscidae > Gila > Gila orcuttii. The sequence goes on along the minus strand of JAPDVR010000010.1, from coordinate 18,260,706 downwards.
CTAGGTTTTTGTGAAACGCCGCCACTGCGTGTATCCTCGCTTATGACTCATCAGGAAGCCTCCTCGACTCCTCGCGGTGCAATTAAAGAATTGAGACGTCCTTCAAGATGGCTGAGCTCGATTGGTTTCTGGGTCATAGGATGGAGGACGGAGGAGCGAGGAGACGAGGAGGGATATTGAGAAGCACCCACTGATCTATATAGAATGACTGGATAGCTCATGACGTCATAAACAGTGAAGCCACCGCGCCGCCATATTGGTATTCCCTAGTGAGCTCACGCGTTCTATTGAATCAATAGGAAATTTTATGATTTGACTAAAAAAACATTGCCTAACGAGACACAGTTTTTAAATCTAAAGTATCCATGTACATTCTCACAACGCAAACATCCTAAGCATTTAAATGGGTATTTGTTTAAAGTCGAACATTTTTCCAGCTTATTAAAAAACGGCAATTTCTTTGCAAAAGTAACAAAAAGCTGTATGAGAACACTAGTCGGCCTTCACTGAAGAGCTATCTTCACTGGTAAGAAAAACAGTTTGATAATATTAATTATATAGTGAATGCTAAAGACCTATATTTTTGTGAATTCGTGAATATTCAGGTGAATATTGTTTAGTGGCCACAAATTAATAATACCTCAGCACGTTATACTAATTTGTTCCCTCGTTTTACTATATTGTGGCCACGTTGTAATTCGTTAAATCAAAATGAGGGAGGGAATTAGTTTAACGTGTCCACGATTTATTAAAACGAGGGAACAAAGTCGTCTTAACAACGAATTATTTAGATCAGTGGACAGGGCGCATAAGAACGAGCAGAGAAAGAGAGCCCCGGCCGCGCGCGCACTCTCTCACCGCCTTCAACGAGGTCGCAAGACCGATTGTGTTTTATAGATTAGTAGTTTGTTCATATAAAGTGTTTGCTTAGCAAGTACATGTTCAGGAAATGCATAATACAAATTGTATGGGTTAATGTAACGGTAAACGGACTCTGCACAAAGCTCTTTTGAAGCTGTTAAATGGTGTCGCTATTGGACACTTAATTATGATTGTTCCTGCTCTGATGTTTCTTATAGGCTAACTTACTGTTGACTGTTTTATCGTTGCTTGTTAAAGAAGCAGCAGCATTACCGTTACTCTTGCCTCGGAGAAAACAACACGGGCATAGCGACAATTCTGCATATAAATTACTACTTATAGGGCTTGAATTACAACCTGTGGCAGTTTTTCTACGTCCTTTTGTGAACGTCGTTCTCTTACGAGAGGTTCTCTCGTATTGCGTAAGCTAGCTTACGCTACGGGAAAGATTCATCTTTTCTGAGAAATTGAAATCCTATAATTTTGTATCTATTCACAACGCAGTTCAGCTGCAGCAGAGCATGAGCAGGCTAGCTAGCAGCTCATTGGCTCGCTCACAGGGAACTGCTTAAGCCTATGAGGAGACACGAATGAACTCTCGGCCAATGAGAGTCTGACCTGCTCTCATTGCGTCAGAGCCCGCCGAAACGGGCGTGACCAGAGAGTATAAATTCGCCTCTCAGGCTGTAAATTCTGATTTTTCATATCTTCAGCGAGGCTACAGGCATCTGCTGATCCTGAGAGAAGCCGCCGTCGTGGAAAAGGCACCTTCTAGCGAGCATCTGGGAGTCTGAGGAAGCCGGCCGTCTTCGCCACCTTCAGCCGTCTTGCAAGCTAGCGCCATCCGACGGATTCATATCCTTACCAAATAAGCTTCTTGTATTGTGTGTGTGTATCTAAAAGAGCAGCGAGCGTATTTTTTAAGATGCCTCGCACACCTGCGGCTCATGCCGCGTCCATCTCAGCGCCAGAGCCCGCCTTCTTCTGCGCTCTCTGCCTGGGACTGGGACACGCAGAGTTTTCTCTCGCCAACGGCGGATGTTTCCTCTACGATTGGGCTTCTGTTGTTGACCTTGTTGACCGGCAAGTGGGTTTATAGTGCGTTAGTTCCGTCGAGGTCGAACTAGTCGCTGCTATCACACCCTCTTATCTGCTCGCGCTATTAAGCCTGTGTCTTCCCCCTAGCTCAGTGGTGGAACACAAAGCTTTTCGCGCTAGAGACCCGTGTTCGATTCCGGCTCTCGCAGATAATTTTTTATGCAGCTCTGAGCTCTCGGCTAGCTTTCTTACGTTACAGAAAGCGGCCGCGCTCTCCCGCCTGCATATAACGCCACTACATAAAGGGTTTATAGTGTATCAGTTCCGCTGAGGCCGAACCTGTTTCTGCTATAACGCCATCTTATCTGCTCGCGCTGTTATGTTTGTGTCTTTACCCCTGGCTCAGTGGTGGAACACAAAGCTTTTCGCGCCAGAGATCCGTGTTCGATTCCGGCTCTCGCAGATATTCTTTATGCAGCTCTGAGCTCGCGCCCAGCTCTCTTACGTGACAGAAAGCGGCCGCGCTCTCCCGCGCTCATGAGAAACGTTCTCATTTCCGAGCATAAAGCTGGACAAATGGGTTATAGTGTGTTAGGTTCGGCCTCAGCGGAACTGTTACTGCTATCACGCCCTCTTATCTGCTCGCGCTACAGTGCTTGTGTCATTACCCCTGTGGCTCAGTGGTGTATCACAAAGCTTTTCGCGCCAGAGACCCGCGTTCGATTCCGGCTCTCGCAGATAATTTTTATGCCGTCACAAGTCCAGCCTCTGCAGGCTAAAAATAGTCTCGTGCCCGCTTGCAGCGCTCACGTTTCTAACACGCACGCGACGGCGCGTCACAAGTGCAGCCGATTTCAGGCTATATATATATATATATATATATATATATATATATATATATATATATATATATATATATATATATCCCGCTGCAGGCCGCTCACGTGACCAGCCTCAGCTGAAAAAAAGGACGGCTATTTCTCACCATGGCTGAACCGCCATCAAGGTTTCGCCTTCTGTCAGTCCCCGTTCACACGGCTACTGCAGCAGTGTACACCGCCATCAACAAGCCGGTCTCTTTTCCCGCTTGCATGTGCACAAACGCCGTTTTCACCGCGTCCCAGATATATCTCAAAAAGAGCATAAAAATCTATTGTGTAGATAATGTGCCCACAACACTGTGTTCACTCATACACAAAACACTGCATGTGCACAAACACCGTTTTCACGGCGACCCAGAGATATCTCAAAAAGAGCATAAAAACCTATTGTGTAGATAATGTGCCCACAACACTGTGTTCACTCATACACAGAGCACTGCATGTGCACAAACACCGTTTTCACGGCGATCCAGAGATATCTCAAAAAGAGCATAAAAGCCTCACGTGTAGAAAATGTGCCCACAACACTGTTCACTCATACACAAAAGCTTTTCAGTTCCCGTGTCTCACAGAGCCCACTCTCATAAAGCGGTTCCAACCCGCTCGAGTTTCAGAGTGCATAAGTCCCACCTCTGCTCACTCTGTTACACGGTCCTTAAACTCCTCTCTGAGTGTAAGTCCCGCTGTCATAAACACTATGAGCGCGCCAGCGCGGCCCGCTGTGTGCAGCAACAGGGACCATGTAGCCATTCACCCCTTAGCGTTACGCTTCAAGCGTGGGAAGCTATTCCGGGAATTTCCCAGTGGGTGCTAAACACAATAAGGCTAGGCTATCGATTACAGTTCCACCGCCGCCCTCCAGGTTTCCGAGCGCGGCTAGAAACTATTGTGAACCCAGAAGCAGTGACTCTGCTCCGTTCAGAGATAGCAAAACTATTGTGCAAAAGGGCTATAGAGTTCCTCTATCTATGAGCGAGTCGGGGTTTTACGGCCGTTATTTTCTGGTTCCAAAGAAAGACTGCGGCCTCAGACCAATCTTAGACCTCAGATTTCTGAACAAAGTTCTCATGAAGAGACCGTTCAAATTGCTCACTATCAGAAAACTCCTCGCGCATGTGCGCCAGGGGGACTGGTTCATTTCACTAGATCTGAAAGATGCCTACTTTCAGATTCAGATAAATCCCCTTCACAGGCCATTCGTACGTTTCGCCTTCGAAGGCCAGGTTTATCAATACACCGTCCTCCCGTTCAGCCTATCCCTAGCACCCCGCACGTTTACGAGGTGCATGGATGCGGCGCTCGCCCCCCTGCGGAGTCAGGGGCTGCGAATACTGAACTATTTGGACGACTGGCTGATTTTGGCACAATCACAGAGGGAGCTACTGTCTCATCATACAGTTCTCCTCGACCATCTGAAAAGTTTGGGCCTCTCTGTCAACTGGACAAAGAGCGCACTTCAACCCAGTCAGACTATCTCCTTCTTGGGTATAGAGCTAGACTCGGTCTCAATGACGGCTCGTCTGTCTACACAGCGCGCGCGCTGTGTGCAGCGTCTCGCCGCATCTTTTCAGATTAACAGACTCACACCTCTGAAAACTTTTCAGAAGGCGCTGGGTTACATGGCCTCAGCCTCCGCAGTGCTCCAGCTGGGGTTACTGCCCATGCGCCCGCCTCAGTTCTGGTTGAAGAGCCGTGTGTCTCACCGCGTGTGGACCACGGGCCGCCAGCTGATAAAAGTAACGCAGACCTGTATCACAGCTCTGCAGCCATGGACCATGACAGAATGGTTTCAGCGGGGCGTTTCCTTGGGGACCTTTTCTCGCCGAAAAGTCATTTTCGACAGACGCATCCAACATGGGTTGGGGTGCGGTCTGCGAGGGCTCACCGGCCTTCGGCCCCTGGTCAGCTCAGGAGAGTCTCCTCCACATAAACTGTTTGGAGATGCTGGCGGTCGAGAACGCGCTCACGCGCTTTCTGCCGCGCATTCACGGTCACCATGTGCTGATCCGTTCCGACAATATGGCTGTGGTCTCCTATCTAAAACCGTCAGGGCGGCGTCAGATCCAGAATTCTCTTCCGGCTGACAGAACGCATCCTAGTTTGGTCCCAGTGTCACCTGCTCTCGCTCAGAGCGACGCACGTGCCGGGCCATCTGAACGACGGTCCAGACAGTCTGTCCAGGAACCCCATTCCCCCTGGCGAATGGTCCCTGCACACTCTTACAGTCCAAAAGCTGTGGCGAATATTCGTCAGAGCAGAGGTGGACCTCTTCGCCTCAGAAGAAAACACCCACTGCCCAATATTTTTCTCAAAATGCGAGGACGCGCTAGCCCAGACCTGGCCCAGCCGCCCGCTTTATGCATTCCCTCCGGTGTCTCTGCTACCACAGGTGCTTCAGAGAATCAGGGAAACACGCCACTCGGTGCTCCTCATAGCCCCGCGTTGGGAAGGTCAGACTTGGTTTCAGGAGCTCACTCAGCTGTCACAGACAGCCCCGTGGCCCATTCCACTCAGAACAGATCTCCTCTCCCAAGCTCGCGGCACGATCTGGCATCCCCACCCAGAGCGCTGGGCGCTTCATGCGTGGGTGATCAATGACTACCCGTTGCTTTGCCAGAAGGAGTGTTAAACACGATCATGCAGGCTAGAGCGGCTTCTACTAGAAGGCTCTATGCGTCTAAATGGTCTATGTTCTCTAAGTGGTGCACCGACAGAAACTTGGACCCACGGTCATGCGAGGTTCCTTCCTTGCTAGTTTTTCTCCAAGAGATGCTGGATAAGGGCAGGTCCCCTTCCACTCTCAAGGTGTATGTGGCAGCCGTCGCGGCGTTCGCTGAACCCCGGCGTGGCCAGTCACTGGGCAAAGATGGCTTAGTCATCCGCTTCCTCAGGGGAGCTAGAAGGATGAACCCCTCACGCCCCCCGTCGGTGTCGATTTGGGACCTTTCCATAGTTCTCGAAGCTATGAAAGCCCCCCCCATTCGAACCGTTAAACACCGTGGAGCTCAAATACCTTTCGCTCAAGACTATCTTCCTGCTCGCGCTCGTGTCAGTGAAGCGTGTGGGGGACCTTCACGCGCTGTCCAGCAGCGCTTCCTGTCTGGAGTTTGGGCCCAATGACTCCTTAGTCGTTCTCAAACCTAGACATGGTTATGTCCCAAAAGCGATTGGTACCCCATTCAGGGCACAAGTTATTTCTCTATCGGCTCTGCCTGCATCCGATAGCGAATCTGACTCTAATCTCCTGTGTCTGGTCAGGGCCCTGAGATTATACTTTACTCGCACTGCTCCGGTCAGACGAGCTGAGCAGCTTTTTGTTTCGTTCGGTGGGCGCACCAAGGGGTTGGCCGCCTCGAAACAGACTCTGTCCAGATGGATAGTTGATGCCATTGCAGCCGCATACGCGTCAAAAGACCTGCCATGCCCTCTGGGCATCAGGGCCCGTCCCACTAGAGGCAGGCCTCATCGTGGGCTTGGTCCAGCGGAATTTCCATTCATGATACTTGTGTGGCAGCGGGATGGGCTTCCCCCTCCACCTTTATCAGATTTTACTATCTGGAAGTTCCCGCCTTGCAGGCTAAACTACTAGCAGTCTAGTATGTTACAGCTCTTCTGGTTGAGCTGCACTATGGGGAGTTATTCACGCAGACCGGTCTCGTTCTGTCCCTCCTTATTATGTGCTTATGTACTTCACAAATCCCCGGCCCGCTCCGCTGGCCTTTGTCACATGTACATATTTTATTCCCACTCATAAGGGTTCCCCGGGGTCCCCCCTGGGACTCATAGTGGATGCTTAGCATGCACGGCGTTGACCAGGTGTTCCCGTAGTGTAAGCTAGCTTACGCAATACGAGAGAACCTCTCGTAAGAGAACGAATCGGTTACCTAACGTAACCTCGGTTCTCTAGATGAGGGAACGAGTATTGCATTCCTGGCCGTGCTTGTGCTACTAGCGTTCTCGCTTCATTCTATGAAAACCAGAATTTACAGCCTGAGAGGCGAATTTATACTCTCTGGCCACGCCCCGTTTCGGCGGGCTCTGACGCAATGAGAGCAGGTCAGACTCTCATTGGCCGAGAGTTCATTCGTGTCTCCTCATAGGCTTAAGCAGTTCCCTGTGAGCGAGCCAATGAGCTGCTAGCTAGCCTGCTCATGCTCTGCTGCAGCTGAACTGCGTTGTGAATAGATACAAAATTATAGTATAATTTTTGGCTTCAATTTCTCAGAAAAGATGAATCTTTCCCATAGCGTAAGCTAGCTTACGCAATACTCGTTCCCTCATCTAGAGAGAACCGAGGTTACGTTAGGTAACCGATTCGTTTTACACTTGTATGCTGCTCAGCGTTTGGTTCATCTTTAAAGTGCCTTCGGGCCTACCAATCTCTGTATAACGGGCGTTGGATCCCTCTGCTGGTAGGGAATCGTAAGATGGCCGCTCGAACACTTCCGGTGGCTTCACTGCCTGATGGCAGTTTAGAACGTCATGAGCTATCCAGTCATTATATAGATCAGTGGAAGCACCCCGTGTGTTTCTCAAACGGAAAGCTGCATCCTACAAAGGTGATATCAATATAAAGTATCATTGGAAGGCAGCCTTCAGCTGAATCCGAAATCTCCCCCTAAACCCTCATTCACTATTCCCTACGTTAGTCCCCTAATACGGTTTACTTGAAGGAGTGAATGAAAACTAGTGCGCGAATTCGGACAGCTGTTGAGCATACATCGTTGTACCCTTGTTATCGCGGTGCAATGTGGGATTAAATAAGTGGACTCAATAACGTCCACTGGTTTCGGACACAACTCCACTACAAATGGCTGTCCACTCAAATAACTCCCTATTTGAGGGTATAGGGGGCGATTTCAGATTCAGCCTTAGTTTCGCGTCCTTCATTCGGCCTGTTTTGAATCGGATGTATCCTTCGCTGCCTTAAATCACCCACAATCCTTTGCACACATTCCAATTCACAAGAATATGACAGTGTGGTGAAGATGAGTCCCACCTTGCGATAACTTCTTGTAGCTAACGTGAGCTGTTTTAGCTTTATGTAGTAGCTTTATGTAGCATGCTAAATCCCACTGACACTATTCCTAGAAGAACGTGAGATGAGTATTTGTTGGAAGGGAAACTTTAGTTGCGGGCCGGCGCATGACAGTCTACACAAAGATGAATGGAGCCTCTTGGCGGGACTGCTATGTAGGCCTACAGCTAAATACCGCTGATATGTACAAGATAAGATAAAAGCTGTTTGTAAAAACATTTTAAGCAGGTAGTCTAGCAGTTTTCTGCCATCAAGTAATATAAATAAATATATTACTTGATGGCAGAAAACTGCTAGACTACCTGCTTAAAAATGTTTTTACAAACTGCTATTTGTATAGCGCTTTTCAGAGTACACACAGCTTTACAGAAAGACAGCTATATTGTATTGTAATTGTGTTGTATAGCTAACTAAAAAAACTAAGAACGAGAAATGTATAAATTCTATAATCTATAAATTTGGTTCTATATTATATGAAACATATAAGTTAAACGACATGAATGGTCGTTATAACGTAGTTCAAATGTCTTATAATAAAGTGGTTTTGTCTGATTTGTAACCAGGCACTAAAGCGATTACCCATAAAATGTGCTTTGAATCAATCGGATTGCTTGGTTCCTAAGGTGGGAGTCATCTCTTCACCCCAATGGAAAACGAGTCGATACTGAGCTTGTCTGGGTTTATTATGAAATGTTAGACAAAAATAATGTTTTTGGACATGAAAGCATAGATGTTATCTTTTGTTTTGCTGTAAAATAATCACTAACACTAAATTGACAATAATGTAAGCCACTGGGTGACCACAGACGGCTGTTATTCGCTGTATTGCATTAATAAAAAGCCAAGTAATATGAAGATTTGTAATACAAAGTATTTTCCCAAAATTAAGTTTTAACAGTATTTTCGTGCTGTGACGTGGGGGCGGAAACGTGTGACGTAGCCACGCGCTCTTTCTAGACCGTCTCATTCTAGCGTTTAATTGCTGAGGAGGAGACTAGCCTACAAGCCTCAGAAGGACTGAACTAGGAAGGACGCGGTGTCGATAGGATGCCCTCCGTTTGAGAAACACCCAAAAATGCTTCCTCGTTTCCTCTCTCCTCCATCCTCCAGCCTGTGAAACGAGTGAGGACGCTTCTAGAGGAGCTATGAGTGAGAATACACGGGTGTATCCTATGTGGAAGTCTTTCTTCTCGAGAAACCTGACGCACGTATACATTTTCCTCCCCCTTCACATATGACGGGAGCGTGTGTATGGCTGCGCAAGGCTTAGCCTTCCTCTGGCCACAGACTTGAGACTATTAGCATGGAATTTTCTCACTCAAACCACTGACTGCTGCTGCTTCTGATTGCATTTAGAGGCAAAAGCTACCCATATCAGTTTTCTCAGTAATAATAGCATATTGGCAAAACAGATTTGGCAAATTATCCAGTGCATATGTGTTTGCGCTCTGGAGACCATCAAAAGTTTCTGTGATTTTGCAGCGTTTAGCAATATAGCCAATTCTTGAACGCAATGGCCAATCAGAGGTGTTTAAGTTAGGTCTGAACAAAAAACCTCTGTTGAGCGGTGAGTGGATTCTGAGTTCTGCACGCTCGCAAATCCTCCCATTATGAAGTGTAGACAAGAGATTCAGTGACATCTTTTTAGTGGTTATAAAGAGCATGCCAAATCCTGCATACAGTATGCTTGCTTTTCTGTTCAAATTTACAGTGGTTTATGAATGTAGATGCTTTAATAACAAATAATTTCTCGGGAGCTTTTATGCTGGGATATGTAGGTTGTGCGACGACACAATAGTGAAACTATTTCAAAGAAATCTATTAAAATGTGTTTTTGAAGGCGAAGCACATAAAGCCTCGCCCTTGAGTTGGTTCACCCTCCGTCTGTGATTCCCAACCCTGTTCCACAAATACCCCCAGCACTGCATATTTTAGGGTACAGACGATAACGTTGTCAACATGGTCAGCGTTTACACGGATCCGCAAAAACTATTAAAAATGCGGTATTGTGTATGCCAGGCCAGTAGTTGGAAAAACTACGTGCCTATAGACTGAGCACATAATCCACATGTGCGTGACATCACCGTTTTCACAAATTCACATTTTTGTAGTTTACACGGAGACAATAACGGTATCGTTTTCAAAACCATGCACTTTGGGGTTGTTTACACGACACTGTTTTCAACTAAAACCCTTAAATGTTATGAGTTTTGACCGTTCATTTACACGACAACGCCGTTTTGGGGGCCTGAAAATGCAAACTTTTGAAAACGGGTTTTAAAGTGCAAGTTTTTGAAAACGATACCGTTATTGTCACCGTGTTAACTACAAAAATGAAAACTCTAAAGAGTGACGTCACGCACATGTGGATTACATGTTCAGTCTATATAGTGTATGTCTAAAAACGAAAAGGAAAAACGTTTCCGTTTTTAGTACATCGTTGTTCTGTAAATGTGTCCTTTGAAGCCGGTTTACGGCTTAAAGTTTGCTTATTAAGAAAGTTTGCTTATTTTTAGGCACCCAAAACGGAGTTGTAAATAAATGGCCAAAACACATAAAGAGTTTAACGGTTTTAGTTAAAAATGGTGTCGTGTCAACAGCCCCATGGGTGTCTCCCTAATCAAACACAGGTGATTCAGCTCATTAGCACGTTAGTTAAGACCCCAAGACTTCAGATGGGTGTGCCACAGAATGTGTCGTCTTGGGTGTACTCCAGGACCAGGGTTGGGAACCAATGTCATAATGCACCGCAATAAGGAGTGCACAAGTGATGTACACTCAACGGCTGGCTACCATAGAATACCCATGCTCTGTGAGCGTCACGCAGAATGAGTTTCCCCATATTGCCTGAAGATACCATCTGCAGCATCTAAGGTGCACTCAGTCTCTGAATTCTCTCACTGGTTTTCATTTGCTCAGTGGACTATATTACTGGAGGAATGTCGTGAATAGTGAGTATTGAATTAGGTTATATAGTGCTGCAGAAATGACATATTTTTGTAGGCCAAAACCCGTAAATGAGTTGCATTTTAGCACTTCCAGTTCCATCGTCCTGAAGTCAATTGGTTTTCTAAATGGGTTTTTGGATAAATGCTTGAAATAAAATCTGTGCGTAACACAAGTTTAAGATATATCCATGTTTTATTGTACAACATAAATTACATCAGTAATACTGACTACCCTTGTGCTTTTTTTAAAGATTTTTTTTCTTTTAAAGTCAGTTTCTGACAAGTGTCTAAATGGGACTACAGAACAGAAAAAAATCATCACCTTACTAGTCCGCTTTCACTGTCCCATTGTTTATATTCATGCCATTGCAAACTATTCTAACTCAAACTTTCTAGGAAAATGTTTTTAAATAAAGAATGCAAGAGTTAATGGTGACCTTGTTGTCATGTGACCGTGGTGTAGTTTGTTTATAGAGTGGTGCAGGTATGATGCCACTTTGTAGGCCAACCGGCAGTTAGCATCACACTGGCTCCCTCGACAAAAACCCAATAGGCTTTTTGCAAGAAACATTTTCTAAGAAAGTTTGAGTTTAGTTTATCCAGAGAGTAGTTTATAAGAGCACAATTATAATCATAACGAGGCTGTAAAAGCGGACCGAGTTTACCTGTCCATCGTGATGATTTATAATGTTCCCTACAGCCTCTATAGTTCCATTTAGCCACTTGTTAGCAACCGCCTTTTTCAAGAAACGTAACAGATTAAAAAAATTACGAGTGGGTTAATACTGATGTATTTTATGTCGTAGAATCACCACAGACATTATTTCAGCTATTTAACCAAAATCCCATTAAAAAAAAAAAACATTGACTTCGGGACGATGGAACCGGAAGTGCTAAAATGCAAACTCGCTTCCGGGCCTACAAAGTGATGTCATACCTGCACCACTTTATAGACCTTATGCGCCAGAGAAACGAGGGCGCCGCCATCTTTAGAATATTGTCTTTGAACTTCCGTTTTTGCGGTGGCTCTGTATATTTCTATGGCATCGCTGTCCAGGAGTAATTAGCTGGTGAAGTTGATTTACTTATTGTAGAGTTAACGAAAGTTATCATGAGCATTGTAATGTTCATCATAAGCATTGTAAAGCGTATGTCTTAACAAATGGACCTTGGAAATTTTTTAAACGAGCCGTTCATTCATAACTACGCAAGATCGCTGTGAAAATACAGACCGGAAGTCAAAAGACAACGAGCTCAGCGCTGAAAAGGGGCGTGGCTACATAGGGTCTATAGACCTTATGCGCCAGAGAAACGAGGGCGCCGCCATCTTTAGAATATTGTCTTTGAACTTCCGTTTTTGCGGTTGCTCTGTATATTTCTATGGCATCGCTGTCCAGGAGTAATTAGCTGGTGAAGTTGATTTACTTATTGTAGAGTTAACGAAAGTTATCATGAGCATTGTAATGTTTATCATAAGCATTGTAAAGCATATGTCTTAACAAATGGACCTTGGAAATTTTTTAAACGAGCCGTTCATTCATAACTACGCAAGATCGCTGTGAAAATACAGACCGGAAGTCAAAAGACAACGAGCTCAGCACTGAAAAGGGGCGTGGCTACATAGGGTCTATAGACCTTATGCGCCAGAGAAACAAGGGCGCCGCCATCTTTAGAATATTGTCTTTGAACTTCCGTTTTTGCGGTTGCTCTGTATATTTCGATGGCATTGCTGTCCTGGAGTAATTAGCTTTTGAAGTGGATTTACTTAATGTAAAGTTAACGAAAGTTATCATGGGGATTGTAATGTTTAAAGCAGATGTCTTAACAAATGTCATTAGACCGGGAAGATTTTAAAACAAGCCGTTCATTCATAAATACGCAAGATCGCTGTGAAAATACAGACCGGAAGACAAAAGTCAACGAGCGCAGAGCTGAAAAGGGGCGGGGCTACATATCCATATCGTAATTACCATAACAATTTTGAACTGTAAAAAGCGTTCACGTTCATGTAGAAGATGTAATTACAATGTGTAATCTCAATTTCCTGAGATCTAAGACTTGTACCACCTGACCACTGCAGCTTTAAAGGGGTCATATAATGGTACATGCACTTTTACAAGTTGACTGTACTGAAATGTGTGTTGGCAGCGCCTGTACACAACCACCATATAATGATAAAAATCCATCCAGTGTTTTTGTTTTAATCTCCTTATGTTTTCCCCTGCCTCAAATTGAGCCGTTCGATCTTGTGACGTCACTAAATCGGACGCCCCTCCCACGATTGATAATTGACAGCAGCGTTTCAACAGATCCCTGCCCTGAGCGAGCTGTCATCGTAGTCCGCCATTGTAGATACACTGGAACAGAATGGCTTCTAAGCGAGTGTGGTGTTCTGTTCCTGGGTGTAATAAGGAACACAGCAGTCATTTTAATGTTCCTAAATTCGAACCGCTGAAGACGCAGTGGCTGAGTTTTATTTTTGAAGGGAATATTCCCAACGAAATGCTTTTATGTTTACGCTAATCATTTCTCACCAGACTACTTTATAAACGAGCGTCAGTGTAAATCTGGTTTTGCTAAGAAGCTGGTCCTGAAAAAAGAATCGGTACCAACTATTCGTGTTCCTGCTGCACCTCCAGAAGAAGTGAGTGTAACATTTTATTAACCTTTTAAATATTAATCTTTGCAAATCGCTTGCACGCTTCACAATGAATGCGGCTAATGTTTACACTCAGGGTATATTACGGCATGTTTTCTATGTAACGTTACGACGTTCTCAATATTATTCATAATCCCACGTTTATAATGAACAACGCATTATGGTTAATGTGTTTTTAAAAACCCTGCCAGTACATACAAAAATAGATCAAAGTGACATTGGATTAACCAACTATTCAGTAACGTCCTGTTCGAGCCTTAATTGTCTAACTTCTTCGGGGCCGTCATCTTGTTCCAGGTCCGACTCCGGTTCAAATTGATATGGTTGCACAGATGTGTCCTCGGAGACTCCCGCTACCATTCTTTCTCCAAAATATACCCTCAACTGTTGTCAAGGCAACACTCTGTGTGCGTTGTCAAAACGCCCGCAGAACAGAGGGGCGGAGTGAGCAAAGCTCATTATCATTTAAAGGCATATGCACTGAAACGGCGTGCTGAAAACAGAGCTGTTTTTGACCAGGTAAAATTAGTGTTTTCTTACAATACTAATGAGAATTTTTAATAAAAGTATATTACAAAGTTTTCATTTAGACCCTAAAGATTCATATTAACTTGTACAAAAATGGCATTATATGACCCCTTTAAGGTGTGTTCGATTTGAAGCGCCGCTGTGTAGACCGATCAGTGTATGACATCAAAGTACCGGGAAAGCGATTCGAAAGCATACGGAGCTTTATTTACAGTAATTACGAATAGCAATAGTCTGCATTTAGCTTTTTACTCCTAGCGATTGTATTTTGGCATCAAAATTCATAAAAGTTGTGTTCATTTGTGAAGATTATTATGATGAACAAAACTTTTGTTGGTCACAGAGCTAATTTTCTTTAATAATCCAAAGTCCACTGTAAAAATCCTATTGGGTTGTGTCGAGGGAACAAGGGTGGTGCGATTCCGGGTTGGCCTACAATAATACGTCATCACTGCAGCTCTCTATAATGATTTTGGATACAGCCAGACAAATTGCTTGTCACTGGAATAATATCACATTGCAATTTAGGAAACAATGTTGTACCAAGGAACTGATTTCCTACATAGTCTAAACTGTGTTAGATTCTCGACTTCCAGTTCATTGGCTAGTGAGAGTTTACCTTGGGCATTAGCCAGTAGACTTTCTCTTAGCAGGTTAGTCACCAGCTCCAGCTCCTGCTCGGCCTCCTGCACTTTTGGATCCAACTGCAGTACTTCCTGTAAATCAGTGCTGGCTGACAGGTAGTCCTGTGAGAAAACATACAGAGAGACCATCTAAACTCTTACTGCACTTACTGCACTGAATTCTACAGTAGTGCTACTAGTCAGTTTATTCTCTACTGCACACTTGATATGCAGACAAAATAACTATTTACAATGTTTTAAATGGATTGATTAACCACCGTAAAATGCACAAAAATAAAGGAGAGATACTCTTTTCACCATTAAGACAAAATATAAACCTTCAAGCCTTTGTGTGCCAGTGCACGTCTGTAAAATGCTTTCTTATTGTTTGGCTCGATCTGAAGTGCCGAATCACAGTCCTGTTTGGCTTCTGCGAAACAATCCAGCTTGAGATAGCACAGAGCTCTGGAAAACACAACAGACATTTCTCATTCAGCAATGCGGCCTGGCTCTCTCCTTGGGTGTTTTATGCTGGAGTCGTCAGAGCCGATTGCTGACTGAATAGCTTCGTCCGAGCAGCTCCAGTCTCAGCACTTTCTGGAAGGCTCGATCAAATGAGAGACAGGACAACATGTACAGCTATTCAGGATTCATTGCTAGTATTTAGTGTGAACTGCAAAGCACCAAACTGCGACTGTAAATACTAGAGGATGGCTTGCTTCTTACTGCGCAGTGTATACTACTAACCCACGTACAGTATGTCAGACAGTATGCATTATGCAACATTTCAAACATTCATATGCATACGGTTTTCACCAGTGCTATTTTAGTATAATTTATATATAATTATAATATTTTTTATATTTTTAAGTACATTTTATTTATATATTTAAAGTTTTTATTACATTTAATTTGTTGTCATTTTATGTGCTTTTGTCATTTTTTTTCAAGTTTTCTATCAATTTTTTATTTTAGATTTAGTCACCAAGAAATCACCATTTTTTTTATTATAAATTATTTATCCATGCGCATCATTTAAAAAAAAAATCATGTGCCCTGAGCCCTCATAATATTTCATCAAAATAACTTCCTCTCCATCATCACGTGTTTACTGGCGCGAGGATGGGACAACCTGTCAATCACATGAGATCATAGCAATAGGAAACCACAATGATCCAATCAATTCAAGTCCCACCGTACATTTTTTCTTGTTCGAGAAGCAGTGTCGGATATACGTCACAATAGGGAAGAAAAGACTATTGCACCTTCTGTTTCATGCGACTTTAATAATTTTAGTACTTCAACTTTTTACATTTTATTTCAGTTTGTTGTCAAGGCAATATTTCCCATTTTTTCCATTAAGTTTTTTATCTGATATTTATGTTTATTTTAGCTTTAGTTCATTTAACAAAATCAAATTGAATTTTAATTAACAATAACAACACTGGTTGTCACATGATCCATGTTCAATTCCATGTTTAATTCAGTGTTTCCAAATTAAACTTTTATGTAGCAATTTTTTGATAATTCATCATACTGGACCATTCTTGAACACACCGACTGAATATTTGTCAAGTGTAAGGTTGATTCATACACATTGCATTGTGGGATACAGTATTCTGCATAGTGTGCTGTGTTATATACTTAAAATTTTGGCAAGTAGTAAGTCATTTAGTTAATAATTTGGCTTTTCCATGCATTCCAAAATGTGCATACTGCACACAGTACAATATACATACTGCTGAAATAGTATGTGTAATGTGGTGTGCTTTTCTGAACACAGTTCACTGAAAACAGTTGTAAAGCATTTAAAAAAGTTTACCTGTTGGTGTAGATGGCACATTCGTCAGATTTGATAGCCAGACACTCCTTGTATTTGTCCACAGCACCTTGAAACTGACTGTTCTTCACTAGTTCATTTCCTTCCTGTTTCATCAATGTGAATCGAGCCTCTGCTTTTCTGGCTGTGGAAAAAGTAGATACAGTAGAATTAAACTTCCAACTTCCATCCCAAGACAGAGAGCTGTCACCTTATTTTTTTAATGTCCCTCTTCAGTAAATTATCATTATCCACTCTAAAAAGCCAGATGTAACAAAACCTGTTTACTTAAAATTTTTTTTTTTTTTCATTTTCATGATTTTTAACCTCTTAGCCTTCATCAGTGCGCCGGCGCTCTGACGCGTTTTTTGTTTATTTAGTTCAAATTTACTATCAGATTTAATGTTATACCGTGACAAACTATACATGGTTAAAAAGATATAATACTCAAGATTCAGTATTTGACCACTATTGTATTCTGAGAAACTTATAGTGACAGTTATGTCTTAATTTGTGTCAGGAGTTATGAAATGAAAAAATGAGTCGATACCTTTAATATGAATTATGAGCGTCAACTGGTCCATTCATAAAAAACACTCCGTGCTGTCGTCATGACAGCGATTCACAAAACATCGTCCCTCAGGGCTTTAGCTCAAAAATGTGCAGACTTGGAGAAATATTGATATATTCTCATAGATTCACATCATATTTCTATAGACAGGAATAATATTTATTGAATTTATACCCAAATGCGTCGATGTAATCATTATGATCGCTTCTTACTGAGATGTGCTGTGTTTTCAATTCATACCAATAGCCTGAGGGCGCTATATGCACAATAACAGTCCAAATATTGCTCATGAAGAAGAAGCTTAGTCATGTGACATTCCAGTACGTCATTGATACAGAAAGTAGCTGACAGAGATCGCTGTAACATGCAGATAAAGATGTTTTGAAGACAATAAACATGATTGCAATGATATTTGAGTTACCTGTGTTCTTCAAGCCATGCCAGGTATTTCATAATAATAGATTATATTTATAATGTAATGCTAATCGATATAGATTTCATCATCGTGCAGAACACTATAAATAATACATTTTCTGTCGGACTTTTTTTAATCTGAAGCCAAATTAGATCACAGAAGATTATTTAAAACACTCGACCTGCGTTATAAAGTAAGTTTGGAGCACAAGCATAGTTTTAATCTCATAAATGGTCGTGTATTGATGGTGTGCTAAGCTAACATGCTAGCTAGCCCAGGTGCACCTGCCACTAGCAGTTATTGTTTTATGATTTTTTTCTAAATAGGAATGCTTACTGAAATGTTTCAGTGCATTTGATACCAGTTTCAAATATTTAGTGAGAACTTTGATAAAAGAAGTTAGAGTTTGAAACCCTATGAATAGCCTGTGAATAGCCAGTCGTTAGTAGCTATAATGCAGACAAAAGAGATGCATATTTAGAGCCATAACCAGTCTGGAGAGGTGTGAATGTGTGCAGGGGAGACTCACACTGAATGGGGCTCGTTTGCACCACAAAATAATAGAGACAATAGACTGAATAGATGATTGAGAAGATGACTAAACATCAGTTTGCATTTTAGAGTCTCATCAAAATAAAGTAATTTGACATGATCTTGAAAAACATTTAACTAAATACAGAGTTTTAGACTTATCATTTTCAGATTTTAAATATAAAATGGTCACACATATGGCTTTAGCTGCAGTGCATTTCTAGATTGCTCCAGGGCCAACTTCAATTTTATTTTCATGAAGATGTTTCATAAAAATAAATTTCTAATAACTTTACAAAACTTTGAAGCTATTTAAAAAAAAAAAATTCATTATGACAATAATTAATTCTACATTTACAATAAACTACTAGGTGTCAGCTTTCAAATGAGATCATACTTGTGCTTTTAGTGCAAAGGGTTCATGAACTGTATCTGTTTAAGTTTGGGTATGCCATTTCTGGGGATTTTTCAAAAGTACCCTTGAACCTTAACAGGTTAAGCATATTTCCCACTCAAATTCTCATTATCATAATGCAACAACAAAAATATTTTTCATAATGTAAATAAACAAATCAAAGATCGAAGTTATTGTATTAAGGTAGTGAGAATTGTCATGGAAATAATGTCACAATGCATAAAATCTTAAGGCTCATACAAATAAGCTTAATTTTTTCTTTATGAAAATTATTTTAGTAATATTTATATACTATTGCACTACAGTATTCATTGATAATTTGAATGAGCTTTTATCTGTATTTTGTTTTTCATTTTAATATTAGTGTGTGCTTTTGTTTTCTTGTATTTAGCTTTATTATTATTATATTTTATTATTATAGCATTTTTATTTAAGTATAAGTTTTAGTAATTGTAGAACTTTAAAAAAAAACTTCAGTTTAAAACTTCAAATTTCAGTTAGTTGCCATTGCAACATTTTTAGCTTTATTTCAATTACAGAAATCATTTTTTAATTGATTTAGTTTTAGTAATAATAACACTGGGAATTTTTCTTTTGGTTTTTAGGTTCTAATGAGACCTGGACATGTTATCGTAAGAGTTAGGCTACACAAAAGAGATGCACTACACTACACTACACAGAGGCTTATGTGGCAGAATGTTTGGCAAGTTTGCAATAGTTCTCATTTCTAGTAAAGGCAGCAAATGCTGTGGGAATACTCCCATTATTATGTCATCATCTGGCTCATAGTACAACTGAGCAAAGGTCGCCCCATTGTTAATGTGATCAGGTGCTGATGTGTGCTGTCTGATCATGTGGGTTTTCCTTTCTCAGTTCAGAATGAAACCGGAGCTGTCTGGTTCCATTACGATGAAAGCTGACTATGTTACACCTTTGCATAATTGATTGCCATCTAGTGCAGTACATACATGCTGACAAATGCTGTTAGATGCTGCTTGTGACTGAAACTTAACATAATTATTATAAACATGGAAACAGCAAAAATATAAACGTCACACACTATGCGAAACCTCATAAGGCTTTCCAGCAGATGTCTGTTATCATTGTTCAGTTTTATTTTTGTCAGCATCATACTGTATTATTTATCAGCACCGGCCTGCATTTGCAGTTCTTTGGTGTTCTGGCATGGATTTTTCTTTTGAAATGCATTGTTTAATCCATGCAACCAGCTTTCATAACCTTCGCATGAATATCCTAGCAGGTTGAGACTGGTTTATGCTGGTTAGCGTTGAACCACTGTGAGTTATTAAAACCGTGCTTGTTACATCCTGTACTTGTCAAATCAGTGCATCTCATTCAATAATAATTGCATGGATTATTCATATTTATATGCACACAGGAGAACTTCTCACGAAACATTTCCGTCTATGCAAATAAACTTGTTCTTAACCTAATTGTAATGTTAATGGATTTGCATTTTTTAAACGAGCGACTGCATACCCAAGGATAGTAATTTGCATAAAACACTCCCAAATACCTCCATATAAAGGTTTTCCGCACAACCTTTCCTTTAGTCTTTCGTCACTCTCAGCAAACTCATGACGCTCTTAAAACTGAAAGCATGTTGTGCAGCAAAATCCTCAAGCAATAGAGTGCAACAGTTAGGTTTGTGAAGTAAAAACTCAAATGATTTTGAACGATATCTTATAAACCTTTAAAGACGGACCTAATGTGAGCTACGAGGTTGGTAATCCATGGTATTTGCTTCTGCTGAAGCCGTCAGCCTGCATTATTTCAGCTTTTAAATAGTCATGTTTAACAGTGGAATTTCTGTTGAAAACTGCCACACCAATTACAGAGTCGAAAAAAGTAGCACGCTCCTAAACATAAATATGTATAGATCCACATCGACCGCCATCTTGGAACAATCAGCGTGTCGTCACTCACAGTAAGAATCAATGATGCCACAACATTGCGCAGCTTCTGGTTGTGAAGCCGCCAAAATTTAAATTCCCAAAGAAATTGGATAACCTTTCACAGGTGAGAATGTGTTGGTTTGTGTTTTTATATGTATTAATTCAATATTACAGGTTTTTAAACTAGGCTAGCTTTTTAATGTTGTGTTAGCTGACGCCTTTGTCTTGTTGGATGAAGGAAGTTTAGCAAAATCATCTGCTGAAGTCTACTGCAGATATAGAGATTGTTGGCACCAGGACACACGAATTGGAACAGCATAATGAGTGACCTATGTTTATATATCTATGCTCCAAAATATCCCTTTAGCTCCGCCCACTCCGATGAAGCACTGTGAATGACATAATCGAGTTAAGCTTTTAAAATACTGAAATGTTTGTATGTGTATATATATATATATATATATATATATATATATATATATATATATATATATATATATATATACATACAAAGGTACAAGACTGTTTACTTAACAGTTTTAGTGAGGGAAAGAACTACAATCCCATGAAGCATTGCAAACAGCACAATCGAATTAAAAACGATGGAGAATTATAAAACTAATCATTTACATTCATTATATGCATATTTTGCAATAAACTTGAAATATACTGTTTTATACATATAATCAACATTTGTAGTTTTAGTAGTTTTAACTCCCTTATAACTCCCTCTTTTCTGTTCTTGTTGTTCCTCTTATCTTCAGTTATTCTGCTTGTTAACCACGGGTGTCATCACTAATGCTCAATCATCACTTGTAGTGTGAATCTAAGTTATTTCCCTAACTGCAACATTGCTTCAGTCTTACTTTTACTCTCTATAGATTGGGACCATATGAAACCTGAGCAGTGTTTGTTTAACACTGGGGATTTTACTGTGTAAACATGTAACCAGGAACATGCGTTTTTCTTTAAAAAATAATTTATTTACATTTTTTGGGAAAATTTGGTATAATGCCCTTTTCACAAGATGTAAAATAAGTCTCTGATGTCCCCAGAGTGTGTATGTCAAGTTTTAGCTCAAAATACCCCACAGATATTTTTATATAGCATGTTAAAATTGTCACTTTTTGAGGGTGAGGATGCCCCTTTAAATGCAAATAAGCTGTTGCTCCTGGCACAGAGGGTGAAGCTACAACAGCTTGTGTCCTTATGGTGCGTTCAAGTCCTCCTGGGAAGTTCGTACGTACGAGGTGGGAAGTCGTGTTTACGACGTGAGGTGCGTTCAAGTCAGTTTCATCGGAGCAAGATGGCGGTGTACCTTCTTTTAATTAATTACACGAAAATACAGCAAGGTTTGTTAACTCTGCTTATAGAAAATGAAGAACAAAGAATGCGCATCAGGTGTGTTTTTCTTTTTATGTTTTTAATAAACTTATGAAGCCAATGTTAGCATTTTTTGTTGTAATTCATTAATGTGCTGCTTATAACAAGATTAATGATGATCATGATAAATAACAGTTTCTAGGACGAGTAAACATTGAAATCAATTAAAATTTACCGTCAACTACAGACGTTGCATCCATTGATTCCGCCATTTCTCACTGACACGCCCCCAACTCGTACAGATCGGGGCTTAAAGAAAATCCCGAGCTCCCCACTGGTATTTATGACATGGTGGCGTTCAAGTGCATTCAACTCGTAATTACGATCTATACGAGATGACTTGAACGCACCATTAGGAGCTTCGATTACCTCACACAGACACACACTGAAAATTTCAAAAATGTTTAGCCTCTTATGTTTAAACCGGAGTCGGACAAAGATGTAGAGACTCAAGAAGAAGTGACATCATTTCTGAATGGTTAGTTGATGAATTTAGGTAGCTTATGTGTAGTTATCTTCTAGTCATTGATTAGCATATTCTGTCATGATAATCTATAAATCGAGTTCCCGGGGACGGGGCTTAAGTAAATTTTAGGGTTAATGATGTCACTAACCCCGGAGGAAGCTTGTGTAGTCCCTATACCAGCCATTTGTTGTAGTCCTTAAAAAGCAATTTCTTTAAAAGAAAATATCTCCCTTTGCTTTGAACTTTGAGCGTTGTAACTTTGCAGATGTTGTCTATGCTCAAACAGCAACATTTCACACCAACTAAAGTTAAAAAAGTAAAATCATAATCAACCACCCCTTTAACTACGAACACACACTAATAAATGTGATATTATTTTTTAACACATACACAAGTTTTGTTGTGGTCTTGCTGGGATCATACCGGCTCCCAAAAGACAACATTTGCTGGTCCACCAGCACACCAGCATCCCAAGCTGGTCCCAGCATGCAAAACATACCTTATGCTGGTGACCAGCAATGCTGGATCTTTCAGCAGGGTTGTGCTTTCTAAAGAGAAGCATCGCTATTGCTCATAATAGAGTACAAAACTGTTCTATCTGGCCACTTTTATCTTTTGGTGTTGGTTTTGATTCAGTTGCGATCTAACTCACCCTTCTCCTGTTCTGCTCTGTCTGCGCGGGCCTGCAGAACCTCTGCACTGGGTTCATCTTTACGGTGCTGCTGGGCAGAAAGCGGAACCTTTGGAATCTCTGGAAGCTTCTCTCGCCAGTCAGGACCGTCCTGATCTATCAGCATTTTAGTGATTCTGAGAACACATAACAAACACAATCAGACATAACTGGAATTTTTACCATTTAACCTAAAAAAAAAAAAAAAGATTCCTTAAGTACTTAAAAATATGTGAACATCCTTGAAATGAGATTTATTGACTTGAAAACAAAAAATTATAAAAAAGATATAAATACTTATTTACAGACAATACATCTTGAATATTGAAGTTTTGGCCTATTTTTTTTTAACAATGAAAACAACACTGTAAGAAAAAAATATGTAGGAAAAAAAGATACTGCTAACCTTCTGCCTGGACATTATCTGTTCATTTTAAAGACATTTTAAATTCATGTTTCTCTGTTGGGAATATATCCCCTATGAATTCTACCTGTGCACACTGTCGTGAGCCGCCTGCACGCTGATGTCTATCTGCAGTACTGTCTTGTAATCCACATACGCCATCCTGTAGCGCTCCAGAGATTCATACGCCATAGCTCTCCGGAGGAGGGGCTTCATGGAGAAGGGGTGGAGCTCGAGGGACCTATAAATAAACAGGATGAGACACAGAGGATCAAGGTCTTTCTCTGATCCTGTGTCCTACAATTAACTCTCTAACGCTACATTGGTAGCCATTCATAAAGCTGCATGTGTTTGAGTGTTTTGAAATATTCCTGTTAAAATAAAATAAAAATTCAATTTCCTTTTATCAATTTGAAACTGTCCTGTGTCTTTCCTCTATGGTGTTTTGTAGGACAGTGGAAAGTACAGTTTGATTACAAGACTCAGTGACCGAATGAAAATAATTGTATTATTTCCCTGAATTCCCTCCAACGGAGCAGAACATGGTAACAGATTGCTGATGTTCTTTATGCCGGTTAACCAGTCTGCTGGTAAAGCTCCTTACAGTGCAACTAACTGCGTTGGGTGTTAATCTTACTGAGACAATCGCACGCACTGGCAGTGTTACCTCACACATAAATCCAAGCTAAACGCAGCATCGTGGCTCTTATTATGTGGTGAAAGCCTGGTCATTGGCCATTGAACAGTGCGTGCATAGAAATGTGCGGTTAACCTGGTGCAGTCCTGAATGCAGTCTGTGCTGTTTCCATCTTTGAGGTAGCATGCAGCTCTATTGGAGTACAGAACACAAAGATCCTCTGGGCTGTCAATACCTGCAAATACAAGCACAGCACTGAAAATACACCAAGAAAGCAGCTTTAGTTCTGCTGGATACACGTGGGAGGAAGGGTTCATAGTGCAGGCAGCCATTCATTTTGGAAAACATTTTGTTTAGTCACCTAATATCATGTTACAAACCCAACTAGTCATAGAAAAAACACTCTGGGGAAGCTGAGTTTAGAAAGACGGTACATCCCATCTTTCAAAAGGCCCATTACGTAACTTTAGTGGGCACACCCACAATGCAATGTGGCGGAAGTGGGCAGCAGTCTTGTGAAAAGCTTTCATTTCTAATATAAAAATGCGGCTCTTGTCCCTAAAATGCAGTGACTCGATTGATGAACCCTAGTTCAAAACCTTTTCCATGGGAAATTTAAACAGCTGAACCTCTCTATGAACCGGTTTTGGAAACCTATCCCTGTATTACTCAGCGCTGCTGAACAGGATCTATGCAATGTTTGCGCACTTGATGCTTTCGTAGTCTGTACTACAAAATGACTCATTAAAACGTGCTGGGTTGATTTGAAAAATCGAAAACTACAAAAAGTCTGAAAATACACACTATGAACTGTCGCCTTGCCAAAAGTGGCATTTTGGTAACACCAACAACTGTTAAATATAATATTTTAACATGCAGATAATATATATTATTTCCCAATAAATACTTAAGTAGCATGCCAGATTCCTTAATACATGTTGGTTAATTTTGAAAAACACAGTATACTTTAAGTCAGTATATCATAAAAACAATGGTCACCTTGCCAAAACAATCACCTTACCAAAATATGTAATCTTGGTTACATCAAAATGTTAAATATAGTATTTTAACACACATCATATCAAGGTACATAAGCACAAACTACTTTTACCCCACCAGAATCTTTGAGATATGCTAATTAATTAGAAAAATCCAGCACTTTTAAGTCAGTATACTATAAAAAAGTATGAAAATACAAACTATAAGATGTCACCTTGCCAAATTTTTGTAATCTTGTTAACATTAACATTAATGTTAAAAAATGTAAAAAAGTTATACTTTTTTTTAACACACACACTCTATATATATATATATATATATATATATATATATATATATATATATAATTTTAAGATAAATACTTTTACCCCACCAGAATGTTTGGAATATATTGGTTAATTAGAAATATCCAGTACTTTAAGTTATACTATACTATAAATGACAGTTTATTAACACCAAAACCTGTTAAATATATTGTTTTAACAAGCATAAGGTGTATGATTTCAAGATAAATAAACACAAAATGCTTTAATCTTTTAAAACCCAGTACTTTTAAGTCTGTATTCTAGAAAATCACCTTGCCAAAACAATCACCTTACCAAAACATATATATATATAATCTTGGTAACATCAAAGACTGTTATATCTTCTGTCTAAACACGTATGTCATGCATGATTTTAATAAAATACTAAAACAGAATATTTGTACTCTACCAGCTTCTATACATCCGTCGATGGCCTGTGTGTATTTCTCCAGCGCGTCCCCAAACTGTCCATTTTTGAACAACATATTGCCCTCATTTTTTAGCCTGGCCAGTGGAGGAGGAAGGGCCCCACACGGGGCGTCCAGATTACAGCTCTCCCCACCACTGAACGCAGTACTAGAGCCCTGAGGCTCATCCTGCCTCTTGTCGGCTGGAAGGGTGCCATTCACTGCCGTGTTCTTCCCCTGGACTTCCTTTGAGTTGGCTGTGTTGTTTCCATGGCTCCTCCTGCGCCCCGGGGTCCCAGGTTGAGAGTGCGGGCCCCCTCCCTCTCCGTGACCGGGGGCCTTCTTCTGTGAATTCCCCATGGCTGCCCTCAGTCCCTACCAGAGTAAAGCGAGCTCTCGTCCTCACGCAAACACTCATACACACTCTCCCTCTCTTCCTGTTCCCTGCGCAAACTGTACAGGCTAAGCCAGAAGTAGGAAGACACACCTCCTGGCGGGTGCACTGAGCTGTGACATCACCGAGGGGGAGGGGCTGTGCCGCTGCTGCAGAGTGGGGGTGGTTTCCTGTGAAACAGCAGCCAGGGGAGTTCAAAAGGCCCTGCTGGATTTCACTGTGCAGAAAATCAGCTGCAGAGTCCTTCAGCCGACACTGCTTAGGATCTCTGTGCTCTCCAAGACTTGTGTTTATTTAATGACTCCTGAATGTTCTTACGATGCCATTTCCGTGCTTTATACGGTCATCCAAAAGCTAATTAAAGCTCTTCGCTGTTCATTCTCACCGAAGCAGCAAACAAATAACTTACTCCCTTAAACTTCAAGGAATAGTTCACCCTAAAATGACGGTAGCCATTGACTTCCATAGTAGGGAAAAAAAAATACTATGGAAGTCAATGGTTATCATCAACTGTCTGGTTACCAACATTCTTTGAAATATCTTCTTTTTGTTTTCAACTTAAGAAAGAAATTCATACAGGGTCGGAACAACTTGAGCACCAGAAAGTATTGACAAACATTTTTGGGTGAACTATAACTTTCATTTGAAAACTTTTGATCCAAGATAGAGACCAATTTCACAACCGCATAGGAGAGAGAAATGTGAGTACAATCACATATCTATAAACAGAGGTTTAAAGTCCAGGGGTCAGAAAGTAAAAGTCCTGCCGTATGTTTATTCCACCCATGAACTCAGACAGCCGATTTCACTACAGTAATTAGTTGGAAATCAGGCTGAAGTTAGGTTGAAAAACTGCTAATTAGCAAATCCAGGTGATTGGAACAAAATACTGAGGACTTTTACTTTCTGAACCTGGACTTTACACCTCTGTCTATAAACATGGTGTGTTATTGTTTCCTCTTCTGTGCTTGACTTAAAGTTTTTGTTTTATTTATTTATATTTTTATCTTATTGAATTTCTTTACTGTCCCTTGTATTTACACCCCGTAGGCACTTTTAACTTTGTGTAGACCTGCTAGAACATGTCGTTTTCAAATACAAGAGTTATTCTGTTCAGCCATTCAAATTTTGATCACAGTAACTTTTGAATTTGCCAAACACAGAAAACAAAAATCGTATAAACAATTTTCATTCAAAAACTGCTAGTAAGAAGTTACAAAGAAACGGCAAGTAACACATTGAATTAAACATGAAATTCTGAAGTTGAAAGACTGAAATAGTAATATTTTTGTAAAACAAAACTCCAATAATCTTTTTTTTTTTGTGTGAAGTGGACATTTTGTGAGATTAACCTACCTACCTATTGTGTAATGTCTATTATTTGTATTGTTATTGTGGTTTGATTTATTGCTACAGTGCGTTTACATTGCATAGATAGAGTTTTGTAATATTGTAGTGAATGTTAGTTGCTAGTAAAACTTACTGTAGTGAATGTTTCCCAAACACAAAGAACATGTAAATAAAAATCTTGGATTTCAAAACATTTAACTGTCCAAATGTTAGCAATTTTAATCATCTGAATTCATTTGTACAGGTGGTCAATTGTTTTTGCGTCCACTGAAGCACAAGATACTCTTTTTTGAAAGATACTCTTTTCTAAAAATCACGCTGTATCACATGATCATCACGTTTCACACAAACTTGAATACTATAATGACACCAAATACTATTACATTCTTTAATTCATATTTACTTTACTATCCAATAAAGGTGCAATCACATTTATCGTTCTTGGCAAAACCCAGTAATTTCAGTAAGATTCCACGAGATCAGGAATTTCACAAAAGGGCAAAAGATTTCCTCACTTCCAGATCAAGCTGGTCGCACAAATTTGCCATGTTAACTAACACAAAACTACTTGATTTGAAAGTGACTTCTGTGTGAGCTGTGCTTCATATAATTATGCCATAATACTATTGGCAACTTTTTTACTATTGGCTCAAGATATTTAAAAAAAATTTAACCACACCGTCATGATGGCTCATAAGATTTCTATTTGTAATGAAAAAACCCTTAATCCATTCTAAATCTTACAAGAACAACACTACACATGATTCGATCAGTGGTTTCACCCCCAAAATAACAATTTCTAAATTAAAAAATGTTGAAGACAAACACTTGACAAATTTTTTTGTAAATTGTTTTTTTACTCAATTTTGATTACTACGTATTCAAATTGTATACATGTATTTACATAATCAAAGATAAAAAAAAAAGCTAAATATAATAGAAAAAACAGCAGGACGCATCTCAACGGGCATCGAATACGACCACTGGAAACAGGAGTCAAGGGTAAAAATAAAGAACATCAGGCATAAACCAAGTCCACACAAAACAAAAACCTAAATATAATATATTGACTTAATAATGGCATGCATATCAGATTCACAGCACCATGCCAAGAGCTCAATTTCTAAATGATCAGACCCCATATTATCCCCCCCCCCCCCCCCCAAAAAAAAATACTCATCACTGTGTGCTGTTATTTTTTCCGTGAAAAACTTAATTTTAAAGATTGCTTACACACTTAGGGTGAATCCCAATTCTCTGTCTTACCCCTTCCCCTTAGTCTTACACGTTCACGTGAGTGTAAGGGCCATCTCAATTCTCGTTTTGATCGAGGGGTAGGGCTAAGGGGAAGTGGTAGATACCCCTTAAATCCAAGCATTTTCACGAGCTTACTTGAAACCAAGGGGTACCTCTTCTTATTATAGATAAGAAGAGCAGACGAAAACCATTTAAAAATTCTCTCGTTTTTTTTATGGGAAAATAAATATTTAACCACATCTGATGTTTGGACATGAGGGTAAGTGGATGACATTTTTGGGTGAACAATTATTTCAACCACTAAGCATTATTTAGTTTAAAGGATACATCTTTTGGTCCTTTTCTTGTACATGATTCTGTAACCACATTCTCTGCATCTGATGGGGTCTCTAGCTTTGATCTCATTTTCTGTGTGACACTCTGAAACACAAGAGCAAAAATACACAACTGCTCAGAGACATGATGGGAATTTTGTTTGCATAGTTATTAAAGACATGATTTTATATATATATATATATATACATATATATATATACATATATATATATATATATATATATATATATATATATATATATATATATATATATATATATATATGACTAATACACAACACATGACAGACATAACTTAATGCATGAAGAGTGTTATTACCTCCACAAATATAGATCATTGGCTGCTGTTTGGGAGGCTGAATATCCTTCGGAGGATCCATTGCCTGAAACACAGATACACAACTACTTCTAGTTATTACATATTTTATGTTCTATCAAATGTAATTATATGAATTTATTAGATATAAATTATTATTTATTTGTTTACTATATTATGTGTATATAAATTATATGACCTTTATAGTTGACCAAAAAACATTTAAGAGATTTATTCTATTCAGTGCTGATGGACTGTCTAATGTGTGTTTGGACACGTGCTGCTATCACACACAAAGCTAGATGTATTTTTCTTCATATGAATATTAAAATATCAGTGTTCATTTAATTTATCAGAATCTACAACTATTTAAAGTACACATTAAAAGCATTACCTTTCACGCTTGAGATCTCAGTTTGCTGCAAAACGCTGTTGGGGTTCACGCATGCGCATTACTTACAGAACGACATCAAAGTAACACACGTTGCTATTGGTTGAAGCGGATGATTGACACAAAATTGAACGCCTGAGCTGGGCTCATCATACAGTAGTGGGAGGAGCTTATAATTATACGCTGATGTCTATGGTTACTGGTCTATCACATAGGTCTATCAGGGAACTTTTATTTTATACCCGATGTCACGGCGAAAAACTCGCCGCGACGTCATTAATCGGCAACCGTACGTATTTTGTGTAAATATTGATGAAGTATTTTTAACTTGATTAATTATTTGAAAATTTGACGGTTAAGAATATGTCTATAGCACTGTCATTAAATGTACTTTTTTTGGACAATAGACCGATAAACATTTATTTACAAATATAAATTTATTTGTATTATTATTATTATAATATAATTTTTGTATTTTGTATCTCTAAAGTGTTTTTCTCAAAGTGTCTCTTGTTGTGCCAGTGTTGTCTCAAAGCAGGAAGTAACGTTAGTGAGTCGCAGCAGTCGGCCTGTAAATGTGCAGTTTTCATGTGAGTCTGCTTAATTTAACTCTCAATATATATTATTTAGTGTTGGTATTATGTATGTGTGGTCAAACATTTTCGTGCACACTTTATATTAATATTGTATTATACTCTGAGTTACCGTATGCCATGATCCAGCGTCAGATTTCAGTTTCTCTTTCTCGGCATTGGGCTTACACGACATACGATTTCCATAACATCCAATTACCAACTATTTATAATAATCTAATACTAACTCTATCTATCTATCTATCTATCTATCTATCTATCTATCTATCTATCTATCTATCTATCTATCTATCTATCTATCTAAATATCTATCTATC
The DNA here is from genome assembly GCA_026230005.1 of Gila orcuttii. NCBI lineage: Eukaryota > Metazoa > Chordata > Actinopteri > Cypriniformes > Leuciscidae > Gila > Gila orcuttii. Next base: position 18,230,240 of record JAPDVR010000010.1, on the reverse strand, counting down.
TATCTATCTATCTATCTATCTATCTATCTATCTATCTATCTATCTGTCTATCTGTCTGTCTGTCTGTCTGTCTGTCTGTCGTAAACACACTGTACCAATAAATAAAACCACAAAACAATACAAATAATAGACATTACACAATAGGTTGGTAGGTTAAATTCACAAAATCTGCCCATTTCACTCAAAAAAGAAAGAAATATAACCCAACCACAACAACATTTCATCTTGTAATTAGTTTCTTTTAGTTCAATAACCTCACATAAGGTTTTGCTGGTTACTGTGGCAGGAATATTAGTTATCCTCAACCTGCTCAACTGCATAGTTCATGTGTGTTTCCTGTTTTGTTAGGATGGAGGAGCGGAGTTTGGATGTTCTTGATATTCCTGATGATTTGGACGATGACTTTCTCATTCTCTACTTTGAGAACAAGCGACGCTCTGGAGGAGGGAACGTGGCTTTTTTGGAGAGACGTGGAAACCAAGCGTTGGTAGTTTTTGAAGATGCTGAGAGTAAGACATCATTAACACACTGTTTTAGATATTAAGTTTCCTCAGTATGGATTCTATAAAATTACACTATTACAGGCATATATAAGTTAAACATATAAAGAACTTGTTTCTCTTACACCAGCCGCTGCGAGAGTTCTCTCCAAGTCCCATGTCCTCCACAATACCACACTGAAACTGCGAAGGAAACCACCAAAAGACCCTGAAAAACTGTTGCTAAGAGGGCTCAATCCACACACTTCCCTGGACCATGTGGAACTTTTTATGGAAAACATTACTAGAATGGCCTTTGAAACAGACTTCACCTTGTATCCATCTCCAAACAAGGACCTGGTTCTAGTACACCTAAAAAGACCTTTGCCTAAAGGTTTGTAGCTGTTCAGCTTTACATCGTACAGTATATAGGCACACTTTAGCCACACTTAAAATGTGTCTTTATGTTAGATAATAAAATATTAAACCAATTGGAAAGAAATATGAAAGAAAGAAATATAGCACAAGCTACTTTTCAAGCAAAACATTTATTTTCTTTGGTTTTAAAAGATAAAGTATCAATCTAATTGTCTCAAATTAAATTTAAAAAGAAAAGAAATTAATTATTCAGTAAGGATGTATTAAATTAATAAAAAGTGACAGTATAGACATTGGCAGTACTTTATTTTACGGTCCTGTTTTACATGTACATACTATGTGCTTATTGTAGTAATGACACTAACTGAGTAATAACTAGTTACTAACCCTGTACCTAACCCTAATCCTAACCTTAACCCATGTAAATACCTTACATTACTCAGTACCTTCGTGGGTAAGTACTTGAGATGCGCGGATGGGCTATTATTTAATCCGCAACCGCATCACAAAACTCATTATCCGTCCGCCATCCATCCGCACCAACGTTTTTTGACCAATTTTCAAAGCCGCACCCACCCGCCATCCGCTGATTGTTTTAAGGTCTATGGGCGATGCAAGGCGCTGCTGACACAAGCCGCGAGGCTAGAAAGCTCTTGCCTGTTCTAGAAAGGATACGGATGTACTTTTCGGATGTAGGTAACAATATTTAACAATGTATATATTTTTTTCATTTGATTGGTTCAACCCACCACCCGCCCAAATTTAATTAAAATATAATTTGACACGTCATCCGCCCGATCCGCGGAGTCCGCAGCTGTAACCGCCAACCGCACATCTCTAGTAAGTACATTGAACGTGCATGTACTGTAAAATAAAGTGCAACCAAAACATTTGAAGCAAATCAGCATATTTTAATGATTTCTCAAGGATCATGTGACACATCTAGAACCATTTCAAATAAATGCACCAATGAATGTATAATAATAATTACGTATAATAATAATAATCTCTTAAATATTTTGTCATTGTGTACGTGATTCCATAGATTTTCAGATGCTTAGTGACGAAGTTTCCAAGAAGAGTCTAAATGGAGCAAAGGTCACTCTGGAGCAGGTAGAATCTACAGACTCGGTTTTGGTGGCCAATCTGTCTCCTTCCCACACAGAGGATGTGCTGGAGCTCTACTTTGAGAGTAGTCGTGGTGGAGGGGCAGATGTTCTCGGAGTTAGCATGCTGGCTAACGGATGTGCTAAAGTTTCTTTCAAAGATGTGAAATGTAAGCCAAGATGTTTTTCTTTAATCACTTTCTTGAAGTCTCTATTTTACAGTTCTGAATCTCAATTGAGCTTTGTCTTTTACAGTTGTGGACTGCATTCTCCAAAAATCCCATCATTTGGAAGGTACCGATTTAGTAGTCAAGCCGTACTTTGACTTCCTGCATGCTGAGGTGGATCAGTCATCTGTGAGCGCTCAAGATGGACAGGGAATGTTAACGGAAGGGATAAACCAAATTGACACGGTCTCATCCCAAAGTCCTACTGTTTCTGACTCAGTGGCGAGCACCACCTCAGGATACGGTGCTGCTCTAACGGACATCACCACAAGTATAGCGAATACAACTACTGCGTCTGCTACTGGGCCATCTATCCAGAAGGAATGTGTTAGCTTTATATCTGTGCCTGATGCCACTAAACATCAGCTGCTCAGTTTGAGTAATTTGCCTGAGAACCTCACAAAGGCTCACCCGAAATTTGATGTCAGTCTAGCAAAAGATGGCGTCCAAATCAAAGGTCCTGACCAAATAGAGGTTGAAAGACTTAAGAACAAAGTTCTGGAATTCATGACTGGTGTTACGCAGGAGCACCTGACATATGACAAACTCAAAGCTGAGTTTCTTAAGAGGGAGGATGTTAAAAAGAGGTTAAATTTGTCTTTAAAAGATATACCATCAACCTTCAGTGTGTCAGACTATACGGTTACTGTAACATCTTCATCCCGTAGCGCAGTCAAACAGGCCCAAGACCTGATAGATTCCCAGATAGCAGAGTTTACTGTGCCGATGGCCAAAGGATACGAGAGTGTGGTCTTCTCAGAGGAGTGGTCGGACTTTCTGGTGGCTCTGGACTTCTGCTGTGCCAAAGTATCCGACACTGGTGGAATGATTACTGTGGTTACCCTGACAGGGATGGAAAAGGACAAAAAAGACAAGATCGTTGAGTTTCTCAGCACACCACACCAGGAGGAGACAGTCCTGTCAATGGAACCAGGAATGCTCAAATTTCTGCAACTCCATCATCGAGATCTACTGGCAGACATGGGAGAGGTCATCTTATTCCCACTGGAGACTGGAGATGGATTGAGTGTTAGTTTCAAAGTTTGCATTCGTTTGACTTATTTAATTGACATTTGCAGTACTAGTGGTGGGTTTAGGGTCAGTACATTTTTTTTTTTTAAATAAATTATAAATTAATAAAAATTAATTTGATAAAAAATTTCCATTTCCATTTCAAATAAATGTTGTTCTTTTGAACTTTCTATTCATCAAAGAATGAATTGAGCAGCAAATAAGAATATTAGAATGATTTCTGAAGGATCATGTGACACTAAAGACTGGAGTGATGATGCTGAAAATTCAGCTGTTCCATCACAGGAATAAATTACATTTGAAAATACATTTAATACAGTTCTTTTTTCTACTGTAATAATATTTAACATTATTACTTTGTTTAATCAAATAAATGCCGCCTTGGTGAGCATAAGAGACTTCTTTCAAAAACATTAAAAAATCTTACTGATCCCAAACTTTTGACCTATGTTGTAGAATTTATTTAGGATGTTCACAAAATAATTTTGTTTCTAAAATTTAGGTAAATACAAAATAATCTTTATACATAAGATAAATAAAATGTATCTTGAAATGTTAATTTGTTTATAAATAAATGTAAATAAATAAAGAATTAAAATAATAAAGTTATGCAATAAAAATTATGCAATATATAATTAAAGTATAGTAATTATATATATATATATATATATAATTACATTTTGATCAACTCATATACGGTATTTAATATAATTGTTTTAATATAATTAATATAATTCTTTCCTATGTGTTTTCATTTCTATTATAGTGTATTATAATTTTTACATATACAATCAATCCCACTATCGATCATTGTCTTGAAATGTCTTCTATAACGCTTACAGATGCATCTTGTAATCTCTTTATTTCTCTGGCAGATTCAGGGAGATTCGACTGTGTGTCAATCGGCGGCAGAATTATTAAGTGCTATTATTGGCTCAATCTTTACAAAGAACATTGTGGTCAAGCAGCCTGGCATTTCCCGCTTCCTGCTGGAGGAGGAGGAGGGTGTCAGCATACTGGCAGAGATGACAGCCAAATTCGAAGTCTACATAGACATGGCGAAAGTGCACTGGGAGCCTCTAGAAGACAATGTAATTTATCCAGCCTCGTTCTTTACCTGTATGTATCTCAAATACTCAATAATTCTTTATAGTCGATTGTGGTTGTGTTTTCCACAGGACATATTGGAGCTGGCATGGAAAATGACACACTGTCAAAACTTCCAGAGAAGTTCCTGTGCAAATTTCATTCAGGAATCCAATGTTGGAGTACCCAATGGGCGCAACTCTACTGACGCACGTACTTCAGGTCATTATGGATCATTGTCCTGATTGATTCTTTACCAGTGTTTGAATTAGGAGGGGACCGAGATCCTCTTGTTTCAGTTCTTTTCTTTATGAAATAAAATACAATTTAATCTGTTGGTTTTTGTTGAACCCAATGGTTACTGAAGGTTTTCTGTCTTTCAGCTCGTATTGAAGAAGCTAAGAAGATGTTGGCAGTTATTGGCAGCGATTTAAACCCCCAACCTTCTAGTTCAGGATCCATTGACATAGAATCTCAAGATCTGTATTCAGACCAGACCCAAGATACCTCAGCAGTGGCAGAAGGTGAGGCCGACTCACCCCGTTCACTGCAGACCTTTGACCTCCAGAGCTCCTCTACACCCATGAACGCCTGCAGTCTAGATGAAGACGCAAGCTTCTTATTGGCGATTCAGCTATCAATGGAGTTCAACCAGAGAACGGAAACAGAGGACATCCAGGCGGCTCTAGAACTTTCCAAGGGAGACTCCATGCCAACCGAGGAGAACAGACAGCTGGAGAGAGCATTTGAAATGTCATTGCAAGACGCGATCAAGTCATCCAATACAGCCGAGATCTTTGTATATGCTAACTACAACCATGATCTTGTAAGGGTGGACATTGCATTGGGCAAGAAGGTTGGAATGAGACAGTGTGAGGAGAAGATCGAGAACAAAAACTTGAGGAAACTGTCCTCTTATCAGAAGAAATGCATAGAGCTCATTAAGAGGAAGCATGCCGTAGAAATCAGCATCCAGGGCACCACCGCCATCCTCTCTGGCTTTAAAGATTACGTCTCTGAGGCCGTGATTGACCTAAAGAATGTCCTGAGACGGACAGAGAACATGATGAACGATGCTGAAATCGTAACGGCTGTACAGTGGGTGTGGTACGAGCAAGGGTCATCTAAGGCGATACCGTACCCACCAGATGCCACTGTGTTCATTGAGAATGCTTGGAGAATAAAGCAGAAGAAGATTGATATTTTGTTTAACAATCAGCCATACAGCATTGACTTTGAGAAGATGGAAGAGCATAGTTTGGCATCCGGGAAATCTGTGCCTATTAAACGGAAAATGCTAAGCACAAATGACTTGCAGACGGATGCTACAGGTACAAATTGTATAAACACTATGAAATCTCCAAAAAGGAGAATACTTTATGTGGAAGTGTGAAGTCCAGTTCAGTGGTTTATCCACCCTTTTTGCTGTTGTTGCCTCATTTTCATTTAGTGTGATAAAAATGTGTCAACTAAAACTAAAAATTGCAGATCAACAGTAAATGTGACTGCATCACAGGGAACTGTTAGGAACATGATTATTTGTGTGTGATTTTTGTAATTAATCACCTAAATGAATGTTAAATTGACATCCCTAATAGAAATGGTATTATTTAGTTAATGATGTTTATTTTTTAGATGAAGATTACAGCCTGCTGTCCAACATGCCTGAAGTGTCTACCGTGGATGTAGATTCTGATGAATTTCAAGAGGTGGTCAAAGACTTCTATGACACCCTTCAGGACAACCACAACAAAATCAAAATCATTAAGGTACGATTCAACATAGTCGTACACAGAGATTGAATTGTTAAAAGAATTCAAGGGGGGTGGTGTGGTGGATGATTACTACAGGTTAAGGCTAATGATTACAATGCTTAATTGTGTAATTTTTAAAACATTTTTACTTAGGATTCAAGAGTAGAATAAAAATCTACATAGGCATTATTAATGAAATATTTTATATGACTGTAGTATTGTAAGACTTTTTATAGTCTAGTCATTACCAACAGATTTATTTAAACAAAAATAATTCCCCACAGGATAGTTCACCCAAAAATGAAAATTTTGCTTGCTCATAGCTTGTTTAGAAAATACATACACAATAGACACACATACATTTAGCTAACGTATGCATGCGTTTATTATCACCTCGGTGATTGCATTCACTTTCAATAATTAAATGTAACTGTGACAACGACCCCTTACTAAATCAACACACTTTAGCTATGTTCATTATTCTTTCTAATGTTATGTCAGGGGAATGTCATACCTTCTGTTCTCTTCTTTTTAAGTTCATCAAAAGATGCACTTGAACCGTTCTCTTGGCAATTTTGAACAGCGCAAAAATTACGAAAGCTCGCTTGAGAGTGCTCAGCTCGTATATTGAGTTCTGATTGGTTAGTCGCTGTTATTTATAGTTTGTTAATTATCAAATGTTGAGAATTTAATATTTAATTTGCATGATAAGGTTACATTATACACAGCACTCTTAATCTAATGGGGATGGTAGTTTTATAGAGGGGATGTTTTTTGTCATTTTCTTTCAACAAGGGGGATGCCATCTCCCCTCAAATCGAGCCCTGGACTCACACCTTGATATCTGTCAGTGCATGTGCAGTTGAGAGGTTTTTTTTTTTCTCTATGAGCAAGACATCAAGACAAGACAAATCTTTCTTTTAGTTTTCTAGGTGAAAACCTGTGAATTTTCTTCCGAATCAAAATGTTTGCACATTGAATTATCGGTTAGGAATGATTATCTGCTTTGGAAATATTCTTGGATGTCCACTATTGACTGTGTTTTCTCACACTGACTTTCAGGTTGAGAAGCTCATGAATAAACTTCTGAATGACCAGTACCGGTTGAAAAAGGCCAGCATTGAACGGAGCTCCTCAGAGCAACAAGTGGAACGCATCCTCTACCACGGCACCAGTGAAACCAGTGTGAAGGAGATATGCATCCATGGCTTCAACAGGAGCTTTTGTGGAAAAAATGGTATTATGCTGTTAAGTATGCTAGAGTTTGCTAAGCCAAGCATTACTGTTAGCATTGCTTATACATTGGGATTTAACCAGGAACATCCTAATCATCCAAATGCATAGAGGGTTGTTACACTTGTAAAAATAAAGGTTCTAAAGGGTTTTTGTTTTTTTTGCATCGATTCCATAGAAGAACCATTTTGGTTCCCCAAAGAACCTTTAAGTGAACAGGTCTTAAAAGAACTATTTTTACTAAGTGTGAAGAACATATATTTTTTTGTGAATCTTAAAGTCAAAGGATCTCAAAATCTCAGGATTTCAAACTTTTTTGATATAATCTTAAACAGTCCAATCAAAATTTGTGTAGAACTTAATTTTTTTTTAAAGGGGTCATGACATGAGAAACCAAATTTGCCTTGATCTTTTGGTATATAAGAGATCTATGTACTATTAAAACTTCCTGCAAGTTTCATAGCTTAAGACATCCTCCCCATTATAAACGAACCATTTATTTAATCAAGCTCTAAATACAGCTCGTTCTAGATCCATGGTATGAAGTGACGTCATGGTGCGAAGTGACGTACCAGTCGTTTGCATATGACCGCCTCCAGCGCAAGACAACTACGCCTCATTTCGCATCATCGCATGCGTTGTCGTGCAGCGAGTGGGTCTGGGCTGGGTTTCCCAAAAGCATCGTAAGCTTAAGTTGATCGTAGAACAATTGCCACCAATGGTCTCTACGATCAACTTAAGCTTACGATGCTTTTGGGAAACGCAGCCCTGTTTACAAGATGACTGCGATGCCACGCAGATGTGCTGTTCCTGTTTGAGTCTTTGAATACGCTGCCGAACGATCCAGACGTCAGGGAAAACAGTCGGATGCAGTTTATTTGCAGCATATGCTGCCCGCCAAAGCTTAATTTGAACGGTGAGTGATCAGATGAGTGTGACAGGGCATGTTACTGAAGAACGAGCAGAGAGAGAGAGAGCCCCGGCCGCGCGCGCGCCTTCAAACTCACTCTCTCTCTCTCTCTCTCTCTCTCTCTCTCTCTCTCGGGCATTTAAATCAAAATCAATTGAGAATTGACACGATGGTAAAAGATCGCAAGACCGAAGTTTCACGTGGTGGAGCATTGTGTAGTCTACGTGTGATACAAAATGATAAACGTTAATAATTTATGCATAAGCAGCACTGACGTTAGCCAATCATAACAGTGGGCGTTAACACTGAACTCTTAAAGGGGAAACACCTCCAAAACAGACTGTTTGAATCAGAGGTGAGAAACAGGGTGGGAAAAGGTCATAAATCACTATATTTTTAAAGTTTTTTGTACAAAAAACTATAGTAATACTATAATTGCACCTAAGGGAACATAATAAAACAAAACAAAAAAACATGTCATGACCCCTTTAAAAACACTATAAAAAACCTTTTGAGGAATGGAAAGATCTACAAATATGTGTCCTTTATTAAAAGCACATATCCTTTGTTTTCTATAGGAAACTTGAACCTTTTAATTTCAGCTAGTTACCAAGGCATTGTTTCTCATTTTCATTTAGTTTAAGTAGATGTACTAAAATAAGTCAATCTAAATAAACTAAAAACTTAATAAAAAATAAAACATGTAGACATTAAAAAAAATTATAATAATCTAACAATACAATCAATTCAAAACATGAAATGTAATCATACTAATATTTCACTAATATGAATTTAAAAATAACAAATGAATTTTCTCTTTTCCCTCACAGCGACTGTGTATGGTCAGGGTGTCTACTTTGCGGTAAACGCTGTGCTCTCTGTGTCAGACACCTACTCCCCACCCAATGCAGACGGGCACAAGTTTATTTTTGTGGCCAAAGTGCTCACCGGAGACTTCACCGTGGGCAAACACGAGATAAAAACAGCTCCGCTTAAGGAGAATTCTGCCGTACCGGTCAGATACCACAGCGTGACAGATCAGATCGACTCTCCGACTTTATTTGTCATCTTCAATGACACACAAGCTTATCCACAATACCTGATCACATGCAAGAAGATCTACAGATAATTACATAGTTTCAAATGCTTATGTTGGCATGCATTCATGATATCCCTGGCAATCATGTCTAATAATTAAATTGGGGTTTAAGATCTGTTCTTACTTTACTGTTGATGTACTGTTGTACTTTAAGTAAGATTTTGTCTGAACAACAGTTGAGTGTGGTGAATGTGATTTCACCAAGTACCACATGTTCCTGGATCAACATCTTTGTTGATCCTGTAACAACTTTCAGATCAACCAATCATATTTGAGGGACAAGTTTACAGTTTATGTCAAGTTTAGGCTTAGAACCAGGGTAAGGTGCTTCAACGTGTTATTCACCTATTATTTCCCTCTGATTTTAGGGAAAAGTTATGGGTAGGGTTAGGTTTAGGGGTAGGGATAGGGTAAGGACTAAATTTTGGGACAGGAATGTTGTTCCAGGATCAACAAAATATGTTGATCCAGGAACATGTCTTACTTGGCAAAATCACGGTGACCAGTTGAGTGTTGTCACTCATTTTTTGAATAATTTAATTCTTATGTATTGAAAGTGTCAGAACATTTTTATATGTTGCTGTTTAATCATTGCTGGATTTAAACAATTGTATTAAATCATATAAGAAATGTTTTGGTTTAAACTTTAAGCCTGCCAGATTTACATCACTCAAATTAATATTTTTTGAATGTCAAAAATAAAGTAAATAAATGCTGGAGCAAAGTAAATGTCTGTCTGTCCATCAACTGGCATTTTATAACATTTGAATATTTGAAAATTTTGCACAATATTAGCTTTTAATGACACTAATTAAACAATAAAAAAATGAGTATGTTATAGTGGGAATTTATATTTATCAATATAAATATTTTGTTAGTTCTTCCTTGTTTTTGATTATATAGCAGCCATTCTCCATGGGCATTGACTCACTAAGCGTTGCGGATATGCCATGCTTAACTTTTTTCCAATACTCCTTAAGTTCTTCCCAAACTGGAAGACCTGCATGACATATCACCATCCAAGTTGATATAATTTCCCACAGGTTTTCATTGGCTTTGAGGTCAGGGGACTGAGGAGGCCACTTGAAGACTTCAAACTTCTAAGCATGAACACTTTAATTTTGGGCAACTTTTTTGCATGCGCGGTGTGTTTGGCATTGTTATTATGTTGGAAAACACACATTTGTTCTCCAAACAGTAAGGATGGCTGGCGCGAAACAGACGTTCCGAAGCTTTGCGAGATCCCGAAGCAAAGATGATTCGAAACACTAGGCTTGTTTGAGATGCGCATTGCCTCGCCTGAAATGTAGGCGAGAGTAGGCGGCTGCAGTGAAAGGAGGAGTGAAAAAAGCGCAGGCAAGCCGGACAGTTCTCGCTTCTCGCAGTGGATCTGACACCTGTGAGATCAATGATGGATTTCACGGGATTCACGCTCGTGCACAGTGTTGCTAATAAACTGGATGTAATTTAAGTTCTGTTGCTTTTATATGAAAATAAATATAATGAACAAGACACCCAAAGTACTTGTTATTTATTTCCATTCCAAATAAGTGTTTATCAATCATTTTTTCTTTAATACAGACATAGGCTATGTGTTTTTTTATATATAGTATAATAGAATGAAATTGCATAACCCATAGAGATTGCACTGTCCGAGAGTTTGGGAATATTCACACATAACATATACACATAAAACATGATATCCGAGTTTTAAAATCAAACATTTTAAAAGAGAACAGGACATCACGGTTGTTTAAACCAATCAACATTAAGCTGTGTCGTCAGCAAGTCGTTTCCCATCATGCTTTTGATCAGCGCAGTCGGTGGAGAGCAACTGCGCGCGACTACAGAATCCGACACGTGCGCCTTGCGCTCGTGAGAGTTTTTTGACACACGTAAGCATGACATCAGAGCAAGGCGGACCGCACTCGGACACATTTCTAACCGGCATGCATTACCCGCTGATCACCGGTGATCGGTTCTGCGCAGATTTTGCTCATCTCAAACAAGCCTACTGATCCGAAGCGTCATTCAAAACACCCACGTCACGTGACAACGGCTAAATGAAGCGTCTAAGTGTTTCATCAGGTGGAGTGCTCCGCCGAATCAGGGTTTCATTGATTGGTCGGCTCGGGAACAAATCACACAGTATAAAAGTTTTGTCAACGCATTTTCATATCGTGGGTTTTTGTGAGAGGAGTTTGGTTTTGAGATAGCGGATTTTTTGGTGATATAGTGACATTTATAGTGCGATTTGTTTAGTTATATTTAGGATTTAATTTACATTTACACATTGACTTAGAGACACACAGAGTACATATAGTGACACATTAATAGATGCATTGATATATATATATATATATATATATATATATATATATATATATATATATATATATATATATATATATATTAATAGATAGATACATATATTACAGATACATATAGATTATTAGATAGATAGGCTACATATAAAATAGATAGATAGATAGATAGATAGATAGATAGATAGATAGATAGATAGATAGATAGATAGATAGATAGATAGATAGATAGATAGATAGAAATGGAGGCTCCACAGAAGAGATGCCGTACATCTGTGGTGTGGGAGCATTTCCATTTGGAAACCCCAAATAAAGTGAGATGTGTGTATTGTGATCGGCAGCTAGCCTACTGCAACAATACATCATCCATGATGCGCCATTTGAGGAGCATTCATCCTGCCATTCTGCAGGGTGCAGAGGATGGTAGTGTTCCCCCTGTACCAAGGCCTGCTACTGACACTGCTGGGCCATCTAAGCAAGGTATGCATTGTTTGAAATATAGGCTAATTATAAGTGAAATATAATAACTAAGTGTTGGGCCATTGTTTAGAAAGGCCATGGACTAAGACATGCCTAACATCCCAATCACAACTGCCAATCACTTTAAAAACAAATGTTGTCAATATAATATTATACTTTGTGAATATACATTTTATATGTCTACATATGAGTACCCAATCTACAGCCAAGACATCATTTTGTTTTTTTGTAATTGTTTTTCTATAATGCACTTTATCTTTCTCTGCACACTGAGCATAAATATTCATAACATAACTTTGTTTAGGAAGGTTTCCAAATGAACCAGTAGACTACTTTCACGGTAGGCTACTATTTTTCCAATATATTTGTCTGAAAGTATGTTTTATCTTCTCTTTTAAAAGGCAGACAGAGGTTATTGGATGAGGCTCTTCTGAACATGGTGGTGAAGGATCTGCAGCCCTTCACCATCGTGGAGGATGAGGGTTTCAGGGCCTTTGTGAACAAGCTTGATCCAAGCTATGTCCTCCCATCCCGGAAGGTGCTTAAAACAATGGTCAGCGAAAGGTACAACACAACCAAGGAGAAGACAATGGAGGACCTACAAAAGGCGTAATTTGTTAGCCTTACGGCTGACATGTGGTCTTCCATTAATATGGATGGATATCTTGGTGTAACATGCCATTACATAACACCAGAGGCAACAATGGCAACTGTTTTACTGGGTGTAAGGAGGTTTTACCAAACCCACACAGCCCAGCATCTCATGGAGGCTAAAGCCTTGCTAATGGCTGAGTGGGGAATAACCTCCAAAGTTCACTGCATGGTGACTGACAATGCATCCAACATGATCCTAAGTGCCCAGCTACTCAACCTTCGCCATGTCCCATGTTTTGCTCATAATTTGAATTTGATAGTGAAAAAGGCCCTGGATCAAACCCCAGTCATCAATGAAATTCGCCAGAAAGCCAGAAAGATAGTGGGGTTGTTCAGATCAAGCTGCAAAGCAAAGGACAAGCTTGTGGAGATGCAGAGCTTGATGGGCAGACCAAGTCTGAAAATGATACAGGAGGTTGAAACGAGATGGAACCGCACATTCGACATGCTACAACGCTTGTATGAGCAACGTGAGCCAGTGGGTGCTGCACTTGCCAATTTAAACAGTGATACTGCTCCCCTGACAAGTCTTGAGTATGACATTATTCAACAGTCATTGACACTTCTTCAACCATTCAAACTAGCAACAACAGAGATGTCAGAGGAACAGAGAGTGTCTGCTTCAAAGCTCATACCATTGTACAGGATGTTGCAGCACAAGCTTGCACAGAAAAAAGGAAATGCAATGCAGGAATCAACTGTACAATTAGGTAGGACACTATGACCATACGTGTAATTGGCCATAACTCTCATATTGTTGTCATTATTTTAATTAATATGGTTTTCTCTTGTGTTGGCTCATAGGCTCACATCTACAAGAAGGTCTGCACTCCAGATGTGGAGGGTATGAGACTTTTAGAGCCTTGGCACTGGCTACACTGCTGGACCCAAGGTTTAAAAATGTGGCTTTTGGAAATCCTGCCAAAGCCCTGGATGCTGAAAAGCACATCACACTGGAGTGTGCTTCACTGATGCGTTCAAACACAACTCCTGGTGAGTTTCAGTCTATGTTATCTTATGTAATGTGATTCATGAAATTTATACTTCATATGTGTTGTCAGTTTATGATTTGTTACTAATTGCCGTTTTCTTTTAATTCAGAACCACAAATGTCAACATCAGGCCCATCATCATCAACACCAGTTGAAACACAAGACAGTTTATGGGAACATTTTGACAATCGTATCCGTGAGACCCAGATGATACACAATCCTACAGCTGATGCCACAGTGGAAGTGAAAAAATACCTCAGCGATGCGTTTTTGCCCAGAACTCATGATCCTCTAACTTACTGGAAAGAGAGAGCAGTAATCTTTCCTCATTTGTATGTCCTATCTAAAAAATATCTTTGTATGCCAGCAACAAGTGTCCCTTGTGAGAGAATGTTTTCAAAGGCTGGAGAAATTATCTGTAAAAAAAGAAGTAGGCTGAGTCCTTCAGCAGCAGAGAAATTAATATTTTTGAATAAAAATCTATAAGAAAGGGAGACATTGTGGCTTGATTTATTTTTATTAATATTCATTTTTCATGACCAAAATCATATTATGCAATGTGAAGAGACTACAGGTTACAAGCTTCATATATTACAAAAATACAATAATAAAATAAAAAAAACCAACACATTTTTTTATTAGCTCTTTGTAAAGGTTGTTTCAGATCAACACCTGCAAGTGACCACTAGGTGTCACTGTGGAGACGGGTTTCGGATTGATTCGAAGCCTCGAAACAAAATGGCACATTTGCTTCGACTGTTTCATTGCTTCACGAAGCCTCGATCTGCCCATCACTACCAAACAGATCATCCATACTTGGCTCCATTGTGTTCAGCAGGACTCCGAAGTATTGGTCCATTTTCAAAGTGTAGACTCTTCCAACTCCTGCTGTAGACATGCGTCCCAAATACCATTGTTTTCCTGCCATGTTTAATGGCACCACGCATGCATTTGGTATTAAAAACACTCCAGTTGTCTCCTATGAACATACCTGACAGGCTGACCACATCCAATGCTGGGTTGTTAAATATTGACTTGTCGGACTGCAGAACACGGCTCCAATCGGATACAATCCTTATGTTCTTTGGCAAATGCAAGGTGTTACTGCTGCACAATCTCATTCCAGCCTCTTACAGTTCAATATCAAAATAGAGGTTGGAGAGGACTCATCCAGGTCTTTAGAAGCAGTTTTCAGGTTGTCCCACATTCAGGTGATTTTTATCCTGCTGTCAAAATGCATGACACAACCTTACGGACGGGGAGAAATCGCCTTGTTTTTTAACATCTAAAATACAGTGTATAAAGCAAATGTAAACATTACCTGTTGAGATGTTAATGACGATCTGCTACGTACATGTTTCCATCCGCTTCCCCGCGAGTCACGTGAGGTGCTGTCTTGTAGTGTGTGATCGCTACAATTTTCAGATCTTGTAGTGTGTGCATGTTTGAGATTTGAGAGGAAAAAAATCTTTGAAGATTCTCCTGATCAGTCTTAAGTATCAAATTACATTCATAATCGGCCTTACAGCCGTTAAGTGTGTCCCCGGCTTTATGTGCATGATGCAACCTGATTTCACAATCGGTTAGGATTTAAAACTCCTGTAGCCTGAGCCCGGCTTAACCAAAGTATGATAATTTTTTCCGAATTTAGAGTGTTACTTTTGAAATTAACAAGATCAATTTGAACACCCCAGCAATAACACACTAACAACAACCACCTAATAATACCCTATCAACTGCATAGCAACGCACTAATCACTCAGAGCATCATGGCAACCGCATAGCAACACTATTCTTGCTGAAGGCAAAGCACCTCAGAATACTTGTCAGAATGACCAATCCTGCAAACCCTGCAATTTCACATTCTAGACTATAAACAATGCTAGCACTAAGTTTTGTAACCGCAAGCTTTAACTCAGTATCTCTCAATGCTCACACACCTGTGAGGATTGCGGCTCCAGTTGATGTACCTATCCTGACACAACGAGTTATGCAAAGACAAAAAAACTCAGAGATCAATGACAGACAGGCAATTAAATGTTTAAACTTCGGAGAAACAATTTATAAGAGGTGATTGACTGACTCAATGTTTGTAACTCACATCAATAAGTCAATAGAGCCATCAGCTATATTCTTCTAATGGAATAGTGTACTGCATACTGCCAGTATTGCTTTCTGTCTTCTTCTTTTTTCGAAAGTGTACAATAACATTTGAAACAGTAGTGCTGTCACGGTGTTGGTTTTGTCTTGTCTGTCATGTGATTCCCTGTTTGTCATGTGATCCTGCCATGTGTCTTGTCATTTTGTTATTTGTTTGCTTATTGTCCCCAGGTGTTCCTTGTCTTGTTGATTAGTCTCCCCAGGTGTCTCGGATTAACCACGCCCCCTTGTTATCTTGTTTAGCTTGTCTGCTTGTGTATTTATACCTCTGTGTTTCAGTTGTGGTTTGTCGGTCGTTGAAGTTGTTTGCTGTTCTTGTCCCTGTCCTGAGTTCCATTGGATTACCTGTTTGTTTTATTAAACAAAACTGAGTTAAGTGCTTGCATTTGGATTTTCTTGCCGCTTCTTCCTTGCTGCATTGTTACAAGTGCATTGCATTGTTTAAAAATCAAATTACCAGAAAGGGTTATTAGGCTATCCATTCATATATACAGTTGTTTGCTAAGCTAAATTAATTAGTACGTTAGGCTATTTTGAACGAATCGGTTGAAAGATTCAACTCACTCATTAAAGCAGTGACTTTCTGCCACCTCCTTTGTTTTTCATGTGCATTTTTTTTGTTTTTTTGTTTTACTAGTCTCATTAACACAACCTTTATTTAGACAAATTCAATTTATTTACTTACACATAGATTTATATGATCACATGAAATGTGCAGTCTTTGACTCTAAATGAGACACACATGTACTGTTGCCAACAGCAGACAAGAAACATTAAACATTTCTCCCCATCAGAGAAAATATGATGATCTGTGAACACCACTGTTATGAACTGCATTGATTGATTCACTTTCTGCTGCTGTTCTAGTTAAACAGTTATTCAAATTAGTTCAAATTGATTCACTTCATTATTACAAAAGGATCTTTCAACTTTTAGTTTGCACACTTTATTATTTACACGTTAAAGGTGAAGAGGGACGATGATCTGCATTAGGAGGAGTTGTAGTTGCGGTTGTGCTTGTTGGTCCACAAGTGCTTCAGTTTCGGATCGTTCATGTAGCGTTCAAGCAGCAACTCTTTTTCTCTTCGCTCCCTGTCCTTGATTATTTTCTTCTCCTTCCTTTTCTTGACCTTCTCCTCCACCCAGGTGAACAGAACAAATGGCATTTTTCTTTTGCACTTTTTCTGGATGTTCACATTGTGCTGGGTCTCATTCTTGGGACCGTCAGTAGAGGATTCACAGACGAGCTTCATTGTGAGCTCATCGATCTGAGAGATATCATCCAAATGGCCTTGTATGGCCCTGGAGTCTCCCATTTCACTGGGGTCATCTTTCTCTTCCTTAAATTCCTGGACTTCCTCCACTTCGTCTGCCCACGCTTCCTCCAGCACCTCGCTGTCCTTCTCCAACCAAGCAAACATCTTTCTCGGTTTCATTTCAGCCTCCGGCGTTTGGGGGCATTCAGACTTGCGTAAGTCAATGGTCCGGATGGTCTTCCCTCTGTATTCCACATACTCGCTTTCCTCATCCTCTATGTCAACCAGGCTGAGTTGCGAAGGTGACTCAAACGGGGAAGAAGTGAACGGCTGAGGCTTCCGGCTGGGAGGACGTCGCAGAGCAACGACTTCATCATGTGTAGGAGTGGGCCCCTGGACCTCCACCCCTTCACTCGCCCATATTTCCTCCTGCACCTCGCTCTTCTTCTCCAACCAAGCAACCATCTTTCTCGGTTTCTTTTCAGCCTCCGGCGTTTGGGGGCGTTCAGACTTGAGTACAGCACTGGCCCGGATGGTCCTTCCTGTGTACTCCACATACTCGCTCTCCTCATCCTCTATGTCCACCAGCATGAGTTGTTGCTGTAGCTCAAACAGGGAAGTGAACGGCTGAGACTGCCGGCTGGGAGGACGTCTCAGAGCAAAGACTTCATCATGTGCAGGAGTGGGGCTTGGAGGAAGTCGTTTGGGATGACGCACTTGGGATGAAGAGTGTCGGAGGGAAACAACTTCATCGGGACATGGAGGAACCGCCAACAGTTTGGGAGGATCCACTTGAAGCGGAGAACATGGCAGGGATAACACATCCTCAGGTGCTAGAGCTGGTTTCTGAGGATGCACGGGAGGTTTTGTCACTGGCGGCAGGGGTTTGAAGCGAGCGGCTGGTAGAGCGAGGTGTCCGGAGACACTTGTAACCGTTGGTGGTTCTCCCTCTATTGGCTTTAGGGAGGAACATCTGACTGTAGTAGGCAGAGGTTTGACCTCATCAAGAAGTGGCATTGGCTCTGTGATCTTACGTTCCTTGCGTTTTCTCTCCTTCCTTTTCTTTTTTCCAGCTTCCCTAAACTCACTTCCTCCCTCCATTAAGTTTTCCAGACTGTGGACTACCTTGCGGCGTCTCTTCCTGCACTTCCTGTCATTGGCAGTGAAATTGAAGGCCTCACACTCTTCTGGAAGTTTCTCTTCTGCCACTAATTCTTGCGCTGCACACTGCTGTGCTCTCTGAGGTGTCCCTTCTCTGCGCAAGAAGTGAGCAAAACACTCAAACAGTTGTCTAAATACACTGCTAATCAGCGCCATTATGGACACCAATGCTGCAATTGAATTCAATATTTGTCGTCGATATCTGCAGAAAGTCTCGAAAGTCTTTCGATCTATTCACTCCTAACACACCAACAGCAGACCAGAGTCAGAGCTGTAGTTTTGAGTTGCCAGAACGGAATCTCCACTATGATGTCACAACTCCACTGAGTGAGAACTCTGAACAATCTAAACAGCTCCAGAAGCAGCAAACACACACTTTCACACTAATGGCACCAAATGAAATACTGACTGTTTTCAAAGAAGTTTCCCAAACACTCCTCCACCTCCCTGAATATTAAACTGATATAGTAGAAATAAAGTTCCCTGGTTTTAGTTTCATATTTAAAAAGTAGCCTATACTTAATTTTTTCAATCAATTAAAATTTCTACATTAAATTTGTTAAAACTATTTATGCACAGTGTTGGGTAAGTTTCTTAATTAAAGTAAATAATTACTGTCTACTTATTACATCTTCAACCGTGTAATTTCAACTTCAACATTTAGATTAGTAATAATTACTCTTTCTCAAAAGTATTCCATTATTTATTACTAATTATTTTTCTAAATCCCATATCAACCTCGAGCAGTAGAACAATGCAAAAATAGACATGAAACTGCTCTTTTAATTCTTTCAAATAAATAATAGAAAATTGCATAAATTATTCTTGAACTGACCAAAGTATTTAAAGGCAGAAGGTTATTACATTTTAACATGTACTATTGTTTTATATAGAATTGTTATAGTCTATACAGGAATTAAATCGGAAGTAACTGATTAATAGTTTAAAAATTAAGAGTAATCCTTTACTTCACTTTTTGGAGGAAAAGTAAATAAATAACAGTAAATAATTAATTAATTAATTATTAATGCATTAACACTGATTATGCAATTATAATTGCAGTCTATGTAAATCCATTCATGCTCTGTTTGAGCTGCATTAAGTGTAAATACAAATTTGGATATTGTTAATACTGATTTTTTATTTGATTGGTAATAGCCATGCAGTGTCTTTTTATTTTTTATTGAATTTATTGATTAAATTTAAGAATTTGACATAAGAGGACACAGATTTGACAATACATTCAAAATACTGTTAATCCCTAGCTTTATTGCTCATTGTTATTTCAGGGTTTTTATCTTCTCTCAACTGAGAGAGCACATCCTGTATTTTATAATGTTTATTTAATATTACCTCTAAACTTTGACTTTAGGCATGTTGCATACTAATTGTTCTAGGAACCTCAAAGCATATTTTCATTTTTGTGTATTTTGTGCTAATCCATAATGATGTTCTAGTTTAGGTCATCTGTAGCGTAAGCAGGGCCCCAACATAAACTCAAGCCCAGGGGCCTCAGCCCCCTCAGTCCTGATTGTATTTATTTGTGCTATTGCTTGTAATTTTTTCAGTTGTTCTTATATTATTACTGACTGTTTACTTGTTTTTATATGTATTAAAATACTACCGGTACTAATACTCTATCTATCGTTCGATAAATTGAAAGTAGGGTGAATAAAAATGCGCATTATTCCTCGTAGTGGCAGGAACTCATGTTGAGCAAATTGCGCATCTCGGACACATTTCAGCGTAGCACTGCTGGCGCGAGTAATTCTGGGATGTGTAATGAATGAAAAGTGCTGTCCAGTGTGCTGATTATGTGCTGAGTCTGGTGTTAAATATCTATATTCATGAGACCCAGTGGTCAGAGTGCTTATTGGAAAATTTGCATAATCATTCGCAGGTATGTTCAAGTTTATTTTGCGTATGTACAAATTGTTTATTATGATAAAATACAGCTAGCTAGCATGTTAGCAGGATATGCTTGAGATGCAAATAATGTAAATAAACCTTAAAATCTGCGTAGAAACCAATAAATCGATCAAATAAATCAGCGAATGTGTATATTTAGGGTATTACTGGTTGTGTGTAGTGTTAGAGAATATAAAGTCCCACTGTGCAGTTTGTAAAGGGTCAGATAAGAAGCAAACAGCATCAGTATGTATGAAACTGTAACTTAGTCTTGACACTGTGTTTGGTTCGTTAGGTGCTGCTGACTCTGAGAGGAGCTGCTCTTCATCATGTATGCAGTTTACCGTCAGGCTCATCCGCCCACTGCTGTGGAGTTTGCCGTGTACTGCAACTTCATTTCCAGCCAGGAGAAAAACCTGGTGGTGGCAGGGACATCTCAGCTGTATGTCTACAGGATCATTTATGATGTGGAGGTGAGGGTGGAGACTGTTTTACTATGTCTCTGCTGAAGTAAAGCTGTCAAATAAAATGTACGAAGATATTTAGACACAGCAAACTGTCATTTAAGAAAGTGGATAAGTGGATGTATGAAGTCATTTCACATAGGTGTCTGATCAGAGGAACCACAAGTGTGGTACACACACACACACACACACACACACACACACATATAATTCGTTACATTTGTATATCGCTTTTCTGGGTGCTCAAAGTGCTTTACATATTGAAGGGGCTGGGGGAATCTCCTCAGTGACCACCAAATATATATTATTGTAATATTTCACAATATTACAATTGTTTGCTGTATTTATGACAAAATAAATGTAGCCTTGTTGAGCATAAGAGACTTCTTTAAAAAACATAAAAAAAAACATATCATTTTAAATTTTTTATAATTTGTTCTAATTTCATTCTAGAGCACTTCTAAATCAGAAAAGCCATCAGGTAGGTCTTTTAATTTCATTATCTGTAATCAAGTATTCTGTAATAAGATGGATTTGATTATTATCATTAATATTATTATTATGTTCAATAATAAACCTTGTAGATGGCAAGAGTCGTAAAGAGAAACTGGAGCAGGTGGCGTCTTTCTCTCTCTTTGGAAATGTGATGTCCATGGCCAGTGTTCAGCTCGCGGCCACCAACAGAGACGCCTTGCTTCTGAGCTTCAAAGATGCCAAGGTACGTTTGACTACATCAAAGCTACTTCCTGCAAATCTAAAGCTTTTAAGAGAGTTTAAATAATAAGTCAATCTAATGTTTGCATGTTTTTTTTTCCCCTTTCAGCTCTCAATTGTGGAGTATGATCCAGGCACACATGACCTCAAGACTCTGTCACTGCACTATTTTGAGGAACCAGAGTTGAGAGTGTGTATTGCGTTCATGAGCATGTGTTGAACTGCCGTTCTGCGAAGATGTGTGTTTTGATTGTTCTGTGCTTTCTATTTGGATTACTTTAGGAAGGGTTTGTTCAGAATGTGCACATTCCAATGGTGCGAGTGGACCCAGAAAACCGCTGCGCTGTCATGCTGGTGTACGGCACATGCCTGGTGGTTCTGCCCTTCAGGAAGGACACGCTGACCGATGATCAAGAAGGGATTGTGGGAGAGGGGTACAAAGAAATATTTTCTAAATATTTGCACAGATTTTTTAACTCTACTGTTCAAAAATTTGTGATTTATGTTATTGCATGAAGTTGCATTTATTTGATCAAAAATACAGTGAAACAGTAATATTGTGAAATGTTATAACAATTCCGAATAACCGTTTTCTACTTTAATATATTGTTAAAATTTAATTTATTCCTGTGATGGCAAAGGTGATTTTTCAGGATCATTACTCTAGTCTTCAGTGTCACATGCTCCTTCAGAAATAATTCTAATATGCTGATTTGCTGCTCCAGAAACATTTATTTTTTATTATCAATGTTAAAAACAGTTGTGCTGCTTAATAATTTTGTGGAAAACCGAATTTTTTCAGGATTCTTTGATGAATAGAAAGTTCAAAAGAACTGCATTTATTTGAATTAGAAATCCTTCACTGTCAATTTTGATCAATGGAATGCAAATTTGTTGAATATATATTTTTTTTATTTCTTTCAGAAAAGACTGAAAGAACAGTAGTGTATCAGACTCTATTAAAATGAAACTAGTCATTTTTTGCAGCATGATTTCAATGAAAATGTTTCTCTTCTTTCAGGCAGAAATCGAGTTTCCTACCCAGTTACATAATTGATGTTCGTGAACTGGATGAGAAGCTCCTAAACATCATTGATATGAAGTTTCTCCACGGTTACTACGAGCCCACACTTCTTATTCTGTTTGAGCCCAATCAGACATGGCCGGGGTATGGCTGTTTATCTGTTTATCTGCTTATTAACACTTCATTACATATACATTTCCTGTCTCAATCATATGCAATAAGTCTTTAGCATGACGCACTTAGGCCTGGTTTCACAGACAGGGCTTTAATTAAAGGACAATTCCGGCCACAAATGAACCTAGGGGTAAATAACACATGGGTACCGAGTCGACCGTTCTCTGGGATGCGTTTTCATGATAATCGAATGTACCAAGTTTTATCTTTAGTTTTAGTTTTACCACAGATTAGCTTATAACACTAGTATATAGGGCATAGAATAAGTAAAAATAAAAATCGCTGGTTAATACCACTAACAAGGTTCAAAATAGCCCCACACTAACACGGTAGCATAAATGAGGGTCCCTACCTGCAAACCGAAGCATTGAGAACTTTGTAAGTGTACAGAGAGTTTAATAAGAAGATACTTTATAAAGACAGTACACTTGGCGTATTTAGGCAGGAGCCATCTTTGGAAAACAGTCTCGGCTGTTAGTGTGCGGCTATTTTGAGCCTTCTTAGTGGTATTAGCTAGCGATTTTTATTTTTACCTATTCTATGCCCTATATACTAGCGTTATAAGCTCATCTGTGGTAAAACTAAAATTAAAGATAAAACTGGGTACATTCGATTATCATGAAAACGCATCCCAGAGAACGGTCGACTCGGTACCCATGTGTTATTTACCCCTAGGTTCATTTGTGGCCGGAATTGTCCTTTAAGTCAGGATAAGGCCTTAGTTCAATTAGGGCATTCAAGTAGCTTTTATAAAAATGCCTTAGAATTACTGGTGTGCATCTTGAGACAAAACAATGACACTGACATATTTTAAAAAATGTCAGTGCAAGGTGCTTTCATTTAAAAGAGCTCAAACATGCATTTCAGTCAGGGACTTGGCTTAAGCCTTGTCTGTGAAATCCAGGGGTATGAGTTGTATTGAGACACCTCTCCACATGCTGATAAACAGATGTGTTTTTTGTGGCAAGGCGTGTAGCAGTTCGTCAGGACACGTGCAGTATTGTGGCAATCTCTCTAAATATCATGCAGAAGGTTCATCCAGTCATCTGGTCGCTGAGTAACCTGCCCTTTGACTGCATTCAGGTCATGGCTGTTCCCAAACCCATCGGTAAAATATCATCCATACTTGCCTCTACCTGCAAGAGCTTCATGTAGACATTGAAATTAGAACTAATTAGTAAGATGTATTATAAGATTTTATTAATTGACCTGACTTTTATGGGTCTAGAAATCTCACTTTTTAAATTAGCCTTCCTCATATATCCAAGTTTTCCACAACTGTTGGAATTCTGGTTCTTCAAAAGAACACAAACAGTTGTTGATGGGGGTGAATTTAAATAGACATATCTTGAAATATTTTATATTTTGTCGTATTTTAATTCGTTGTAAGTCATCTTGAGGACCCCTTGGAAGTTTGCAGAGGCCCGGCCTAGTGGATCCTTGGTTGAGAACCACTGTATTATGGTGACAGTTTGTATTTTATAGTGATTGGGAACAGTTTCCTTAAACTTAATTAATACATTTTACTATATCATATCAGAAAAATAATATTTACAGTTCTTCGTGTGTAATGTTTATGTTTTTGAGTCTTATTTTAACTTTTAACGTTTCAAAAGCCTGTATTTCAACTATATGAATTTGAACCAATATTATCTCTAAATGCATTAGTATGATTAATATAATTTAAACATTTAAATGTGACAGCAGTAACATAAAGACCTTCTGATTGAAATGGTCCTGCTTAAATGCTTGAAATTAGTATATTTATAAATTAGGTGATTTTTACCAGAAAATGAAGGAACAGCAAGACAGTGTCCAGTATACATGAAAACTCATTTAATACTCTTTGCATGATAATGTTTTTTTTTTTTCAGGTGGAGTTGTGGTGTTCGCTGTGAATTCCTTGCTGTATCTAAACCAGAGTGTTCCTCCGTTTGGAGTGTCACTCAACAGTCAGACCAATGGCACCACAGCTTTCCCCTTGAGTAAGTGCTTCTGGACTTTTTCATAAAGTCTTTATGATTACTACTGTAATTGATGAGTTTTATTCACTTTGATGTTTCCATTCAATCTTTTTTGGTCTTTAGGGCCACAGGAGGAAGTGAAGATCACGCTGGATTGTTCTCAAGCATCCTTCATTACCTCTGATAAGATGGTTATCTCACTTAAAGGAGGAGAAATGTGAGATCTTTTGTTTTTATGACCATAAAACTGGATTCGTTTAAACTGGTCATTTGATTTCAAGTGTTGCTTGACTGAGTGTCTTGTTGTGTGTGCAGTTACGTGTTGACGCTCATCACAGATGGCATGAGGAGCGTGCGGGCGTTCCACTTCGATAAGGCTGCCGCCAGTGTCCTGACCACCTGTGTGAGTGTTTAGCTGTGTCAAAGCCACTTAAAACATACTTCACAGTCTTAGAAAACATCAGACTTCAATCCTCTGTGCTTGCTCACAGATACTCACACGCTCCTTCCATCTCTCTCCTCTCAGATGATGACAATGGAGGCAGGTTATCTGTTCTTAGGCTCTCGTCTGGGTAACTCACTGCTGCTCAGGTACACAGAGAAACCTCAGGAACCACTAATGGAAGAGGGCAAAGAGAATGAGGATAAAGAGAAACAGGTGTGTGTGATCCCTTGTGAAGAAAACATCCCTTTAGCATAGGCTACTTAATAGCATAAAATAGTTCTTCTTATGGAAATGATATACTTTTAAAGCTTATATTTCAGTGCAAATTAAATGTAATGATTTCGGACACTTAATTGAACTAGATTTGACAGGTCATCTGATGTTTATTGCATGTTATTTGCAAGTAAATGAAAATGTATTATTGTATTATATGTAATTTCATAATTACTTCTATAGTCTTTTTGAAATCTGGTTTAATTGTCCTGCTGAATGTACTGGAAAGCAGTTATGGGACACTAAAATATACTTCAATGTCATGAATTGTATTGATATATTTGTAATTACACATTTGTAATGATAATGTTGCAATTTACTACATTTAAAAGCTATTAACTTTTTATTGAATTTCACACCAAGTTAAAATTAAAATCAAGTTGTTCACATGTGCTTTAGTTTGTTAGTAAACACATCGAAATAAGTGTACTTTAAAGCATGACAAACGATGAAAATAATGATTTAAGATGTACTTTATAACAACTTTTAATTTGACATTATTAGAAAGTGAACTTTAGGATGTACTTAAGTGTCTTAAGAAACATAGTCATGAAATTTAACTCTTTAAGTACACTTGTGGCATTTTATTTCATTAATATTATATTATCTGCAATTATATATATTAAAAAATATACTGTTGTAGTGTATTTAGAAGGACATTCAGGAATGAACGCATATAAGCTGCAGCAGTAAGTTGTCCATCACTGCAGTTGTTTTTTATACACTTCTGGTTTTGTCAGTCACTTAACAACTGTTTTGACCAAAATTATCAAATATCTTGTTAAAAATAAGGTTTAGCCACTCTTTTTCTAATGCTGAGATCTAGCCAAATGATAGTTTTGTCATTCACAATACGTTTTTCATGAAATGCCCCCTTTAAACATAAAATCTTTTGTAAAAAGAATCTGAAGCTTTTTCCTCATATTAAATGATTCTATCTTCCAGGAAGAGCCTCCAAATAAAAAGAAGCGTGTGGATTCCACGGCTAGCTGGGCAGGTAGTGTAATTAATCGCAGTGTTTTACATGAACAGATATTTGTGTTAGTGTATTTTGGATATATGTGTGTGAGTTGATGTGTTTAGGTAAGGCGAATCTACCTGATGAGCTTGATGAAATTGAGGTGTACGGGAGTGAGGCTCAGTCAGGCACTCAGTTGGCTACATACTCATTTGAGGTGAGGTCCTATCTAATCTGTTCTCTATAACACATTTCATTTACAATATTAGGGACTGTGAATACAACATATGTACATTTCAAATGTTGTTGCCTGTACGAAACGACGTATTGAACTAGATTTGACGGGCCATCTGATGTTTATGTCCAGGTTTGTGACAGCATACTGAACATTGGACCCTGTGCCAGCGCCTCCATGGGAGAACCGGCCTTCTTGTCTGAAGAGGTACATTTTATTTTCTCTATAGAGTACTGCAGTGATGACGTATTTTTGTAAGCTAACCCCCATAAGTTCGCATCACTCTGGTTCCCTTGACAAAAACACATTGATTTTTCCATTGTTGTTTGGATTTTTTCTAGCTAGATCTGGTAACACGAATGACTCAAAGCTCGTACCACTTTCCCTGTGGTTTCTTGTACCACACACATACAGATGAGAGACACATCTCTGATACACGTTTAAATATGACATTAACAACTAGTTGTTCAGTTTAATTCTGTACAAACAGAATTTTTTTTAAAGGCGTTTGTCACTACCTGCATTTTTCAGCAGTTAATTTGGTTTTAGAATGTGTTAATTACTCCTGTAAAGTACTGAGCTGTGTGTACAGAACGGGAGCACTAAAAGGTGAACTGACAACCGAATTTAACTGCATTATGTACGTGACCTTTCAGTCTTTATTTAAAAGCATTTTCCTCAAAAGTTTGAGTTAGAATTGCAAGTGTGCAATTATAAACCCATTGAGGCTGTGAAAGTGGACTTGGGACTAGATGAGTTTCATCATGAAGAAGTTTATTGTCCCCGACAACCTCTGTAGTCCCATTTAGACGCTTGTTAGCAACCCTAAAAGTTCACAAGGAGGTATTACTGATGTATTTTATGTTGTAGTATAAAACAAGAAAATACCTTCAGCTTGTTAATCAGAGACCTTATTTCAGGCATTTAACTAAAAACTCATTCAAAAAAACGATTGACTTCAGGATGATGGAGCCGGAAGTGCTAAACTGTGTCTTATTTCTTGATTTTGGCATTCTATTCAGTTGTGATTAGTGAGGTATTTAATACTGAACCCTGGGACACAGCATGAAAAGTGAGACATATTTAGTCTCAAACATTATTAGTTCCATTTAATGGTTGGGTTGGGAAAAAATATTAGTTTTCTGATTAATTGTGATACAATGTGAATTCTTCCATCAGTTTCAAACTAACCCAGAGCCAGATCTGGAGGTGGTGGTGTGCTCAGGATACGGCAAGAATGGAGCTCTTTCTGTACTGCAGGTATGGTTATTATTGCAGAAACCTGTAATCATGGATGGCAATTGCATGTGCTGCATGTTTGAAGCAGAAATGCACAGCACTCTGTCCTGCGGCGGTGAGGCTCGTCTGCCGCAGGGTAGTGCGGGTGCTACAGTGATGTCTGGGCTTTACCAGGGCTGCCTCAGAGATGGTTGGAGAGGCCTTTAAAACACCCTAGATACAGCAGAGGCACACTGCTGATGCACTGCTCATGCATTTCACACAGGATGCATGAAACTAGTGTTATTTGTTCATTATGAGGCCCCATTTACAACTGGTATTAACATGCATCTCAGGTGGTTTGATCTCAAATGTCCAATGTGTTTTAAAAACGACTTTGACGAAGAAAAAATATAAGAGTTTTGGTCTCCTAAATAATTCCCATAATTCCATTTATGTTATGTAGTTTTAACTACTTTACTATTATTCTAAAATGTGGAAAACGGTAATAAAGAATGAAAAGGTGTCCCTTCCTTCAAAATCTGATGGCAAGTCTCAGGAGATGCATATTAAACTCATATGAAGACCAGATTTGAATGGCGATCTTTCTCAACTGACCAGTTTTGTTCTTAGTGCAGCAGATTAGTAAAAAAATCGTTCACTTTGGTATAGAAGCATGAAATTTGGCACAGATACTCTCTAAGGGCCACTATTTTGGAAAAAGGCTATTTGCTTATTATATAAATTATTCAAACAGTGATCCAAGCATAACATTTGATACAAATACTCTCTAAAGAACATGTTAATGGAAAAAGATGCTTGTCCCTCAAAAATTCAAGATGGTCGCCATTTTTAAAGATGGCCACCGTTCCTGTCGAATATGAATTATTTCAATTGTTCAAATGGTGATGCAAGCATAAAATTAGGCAGAAATACTCTTCAAGGAACACTCTTTTGGAAAAAGGTATGTGCCACTCAAATTCAGGATAGCGACCATTTTCAAGATGGCCACCATTTCTGTCAAATAGTCATAATGTCTGCTTTGTCTGCCTCTCCTTTGTCTGTGATCTGTACACCTTCCAGGTAAGCATACATTAACAAGTCATATATTGCCCCGCTTACCCGTGGCTCGGCTCTCCCGTGCTGGCACAACCTGTCAATTCAGGTGCGGCTATCTAACATCTATTACTAGCTAATTGATGAGGGGCTGTTAGACAGCATTTGGGACACTAAACTTAGCTATACTGTTACTACTACTCAATAACTACAGTGTAAGTAAAACTAGATCAGCTGACACTGAACCCCATGCTGAGTTCCACAGCAGTGAATTTACCAGTGTGCCCTGGTTGTGTAATGACGTTCACTCTATTAAACAAAACCTTCCTTAACACATTAAATTGAGCTCTGACAGAAATGGTGGCCATCTTGAAAATGGTTGCCATCTTGAATTTTTGAGTGGCACACACCTTTTTCCATGATAATATTCCTTGAAGAATATTTGTACCAAATTTCATGATAGCATCACCATTTGAAAAAAAGATGCAAGGATTCAAGAAAAATGGCGGCCATCTTAAAAAATGGTTGCCATTTTGAATTTGAGGGACAAGCACCGTTTTCCAAAAAAAAATTCTAAAGAGAGTATTTTCACACAATGTTATGCCTACATCGCTGTTTGAAAGATTGACATAATGAGCATTTGACAGAAATAGTGGCCATCTTGAAAAAATGGCCGCCATGTTGAATTTTTGGGTGGCCAACGCCTTTTTCCCAAAAAGTGACCCTTAGAGAGTATCTGTGCCAAATTTCATTCTTCTATACCAATTTGAACGATTCTCTTGAAATATGCCATTAATCTGCTGCACTATCACACAAGACCGATGTTAAAGTCCCCCTGTGGTGAAAATCAAGATTTTTTATGTTGTTTATATGTCTATGTGATGTTTTTAATATGCTTAAAGACAAACCATGTGTAATTCAAATGTCAACACCATTGATGAGTATTTTCTTATATTAACCCGGATCCTAACGTTCTTGCCTGATCATAACCCTTTTTTTTCCAGTGATATTTTGACCTTTTCTCTTTTGTAATGTCTCTCTGTCTTTCTACAGTCTTTCTTCAAATCTCCCTCTTGCTCACTCTCTCTCCTCCATCATAAGTGTATATGCCCCCTCTCTCCTCCATCATAAGTGTATACGCCCTCTACTGATGATTGGCTTAAATTGTGTGTTGTGGTGCTCGGTCCAAACCACTTTTAACAGCGTTTCTCAGAAATCGCTTACTGCACCTTTAATAATACATTTCTCGGAAACGAGGCTTCTTATCTTATGTCATTTTGCATTTAAAATGTCTCTTGATTTAAGAGTGTTTATATATTCGTACTGCAAAACCACAGACATACAGAGTAAAAAAGCACTTTTTGCAGTGTTGGCATTATATGCCTCGCATACTGTATATGTTAACAATATATTGGCCACTGGCAATTGAAAAGTACATATATGTCTACCATTATTACTTTATTATATTAAACTTGTGATATATTTTGCTGGTTTATAGAAAAGCATCAGACCGCAGGTGGTCACAACGTTTGAACTTCCTGGATGCCATGACATGTGGACAGTCATATACTGTGAGGAGAAACCTGAAAAGGTGATTTGTTACTGCCACCTTACACTTTTCTTATGTCTTCTATTTGATAAATCACAAATAGTAGTCTTGTTTAGCTGTTTTACTCTAACTGCTTTACCCATGTATGCAGTCTCCAGCAGAGGGTGATAGTGAGGGTCCTGAGGAGGAGAAGCAGGAGCCCACAGTAGAGGATGACAAGAACAAACACGGCTTCCTCATCCTCAGTAGAGAAGACTCTACTATGGTATTCACAGGCTATATTCTGTATAACATACTACCATATTACTTTTACTGTGTTGACTGTATGCATATATATTTTGTATAGTATATATTTTGCACATCCACTGTATGGGCATAGAATAGAGCACACTGCATTATTGTAATCTACAATACAATGCACTTGACTTAACCTTCCATTTAATGTACTGCCACACTTTTTAACCTCTCCTTGACAAATTGTTTTTTTTAGACTGCCAAGAGTTATTTGCAATCTATTATATAGTCAATAGTAAGCAGTATGCTAGTATGTCATTCCAGGCTGACAGATATTCCCATCACTGCTATCTCATATGTGCTTCATGCTCATTGGATACTTTTCAACCAATCATAATGCTGGCAGTCACTTGCCCGTGAAATCTAGACGTAATTTTGCTAATGTGACCTCAGCTTTACATTGCTCTTGCTGTGTGTGTTCAGATTCTGCAGACTGGTCAGGAGATTATGGAGCTGGACACTAGTGGTTTTGCCACACAGGGTCCCACTGTGTATGCAGGCAACATCGGAGACAATAAATACATCATCCAGGTGTCTCCTATGGGCATCAGACTGCTAGAGGGAGGTAAGGGAGCACATCATCATCAGTGTATTTTTTTAACTATGACCATATGATGGATGACCTGTATTTCATCTGGTCTCTGTTTCTTCTTGCACTCAGTGACACAGCTCCACTTTATACCTGTGGACCTGGGCTCTCCCATAGTGCACTGCTCTGTGGCCGATCCTTACGTGGTCATCATGACAGCAGAGGGAGTGGTCACCATGTTTGTGTTGAAGAGTGACTCGTACATGGGGAAGAGCCACCGCCTGGCACTGCAGAAACCACAAATCCACACGGTCAGTCCATGCATATATCTCACTGTTCAAAAGTTTGGGGTCACTAAGATTTTTTAAATACTTTTGAAAGAAGTCTCTAATGCTTACAAAAGTTGCATTTATTTGATCAAAAATACAGTTAAAAAACAAATAGTATTGAAAATTAAGTATTATTACAATTTAAAATTAATTCGGTGGCTTTTTAATTTAAATTTAAATATATTTTAAAATGTGATGACAAAGCTGATTTTTTAGCATCATTACTCCAGTCTTCAGTGTTACACGATCCTTCAAAAATCATTCTAATAAGATGATATGCTTTATTATTTTTGTATTATTATCAGTGTCGAAAATAGTTGTGCTGCTTTTAATATTTTTGTGAAAACTGATAATTTTGTTCAGGATTCTTTAATGAATAGGAAGTAAAAAAAAAATATTTATTTGAAATAGAATTTTTTGTTTCATTACAATTGCCTTTACCATCACTTTTGATCAAACTAATGCATATTTGCTGAATAAAAGTATTAATTTCTTTAAAAAAAATGTTACTGACCCCAAAGTTTTGAACAGTAGTGTATTTTATGCTGAACTCATGAAATGTATTTTTTGAAAAACTGTATTTTACCTCTAAATCTAAAGCACATAAAGAAAATGATTCCTATGTTTAGGACCAAAGTTTTTTATTTTTTATTTGTCATTATTTTCATGACAAACAAATAGTAGCAATGGTAACATAGTATAAATAATATATACACATATACATATATAAACGCACAATAATACAAATAAAAAAACTTTTTTTTGTCATTACCATTAATATCATTAGATTGTATTTACCGAAATACAGTAATGTACTGAAATACATTAAATGTTGAATACTTTTGAAAGTGTTCTCAATATGACCAATTAAATTTTTTTTTTTTTCAGCAATCACGTGTTATTACATTATGTGCATACCGTGACGTCAGTGGCATGTTTACCACTGAGAACAAGGCCAACTTCCTGGCCAAAGAGGAAGCTCCCATCAGAACCCAATCAGAGACAGAGACCATTATCCAGGACATCGGGTATCCACTCATTCATTTTTTAAAATGCTATTATTTCCAGTCTTGTGACTTTTGTCTATAATTATTTATTTTCTGTCCCTTATGTTCTGTGCCAGTAATGCGTTGGATGATGAGGAGGAGATGCTGTATGGGGAGTCGAACCCTCTGACCAGCCCTAGTAAAGAAGAGTCCAGCCGCGGCTCTGGAGCAGGGAACTCGACTCAGACAGGAAGAGAGGGTGGCCAGAGCAGACTGGAGCCGTCACACTGGTGTCTGCTGGTCAGAGAGAACGGAGTCATGGAGGTGACGAACATACTCACTGATTTACAGAGATTTCCTTGAAAGAGCTGTATGGATTTAAGTTGGATTTGTGGTGAAAAGAATGTTTTGTAATTATTAAAAAATTAAGTAAAATAAGTAAAAAATATTTATTTTTAAATATTATTTTTTACTTTTTTTATATATATTTTATTATTTCATATAAATTTTTTAAATATAATTTACCCAAAAATACAAAGATGAAAAGTTTATCTTCCTTTATGGTTGCTTAGTATGATACATCAATGACACTAAATGAGTCATTAGAGGCTATTTCATGGTATAAGCTTTCATATATAGCACATGTAAAACATAAAATTAGTGTTTTGTTCTTATTATCGGCTGTTAAAATTCTTTTTTCGTTTCTTAATCAGATCTACCAGATTCCCGACTGGCGCTTGGTTTTCCTGGTGAAAAATTTCCCTGTTGGTCAACGTGTTTTAGTTGACAGCTCTGCTAGCCAATCGGCTACTCAAGGGGAGCTCAAAAAGGAGGAAGTGACAAGGCAGGGAGACATACCATTGGTCAAAGAAGTTTCTCTTGTGTCATTAGGCTACAACCACAGCCGTCCTTACCTGCTGGTAAGTTTATCACAGAAACCTGCTCTTCTGGATGAGATGAAGTTTACGGTTTTAATTTTACTGTAATTGTCAATCAAATCTTAACAGGCGCATGTTGATCAAGAGCTTCTGATCTATGAGGCCTTTCCATACGACCAGCAGCAAGCTCAGAGCAACCTGAAAGTGCGCTTTAAGAAGGTACAAGCCAACACTAAATACTCTCCTCTGGACATTTACTCTAATGATGCTTGAACGATGAAGAGTGGTGACTTTGTTTTCTTCCTGTCAGATGCCTCATAACATTAACTTCAGAGAGAAGAAGTCCAAAATTAGAAAGGACAAGAAGCCTGAGGGTCAGGGAGAGGAGACTCTGGTGGTCAAGGGTCATGTGGCCAGATTCAGATACTTCCAGGACATCTCAGGATACGCAGGGGTACGTCTGTCTGTGACTTGGTTTAAAAACTGTATATTTCTGGTCATTTTCTTTTTCTTTTTTTATCGGTGCCTTTACATTGTGTTACATTCTAAATGTATATAAGGTAATAAAGTTTATTTTTGTATTCTTTTCATACTATTATAGTATTTTAAAAAAATGTATTAGCTTTTATTTTTTATTAGTTTTATTTATTTATTTTAGTTTATTTATTCATTTATTCTTGTTTCAGTTTTAGTAATTTGAGTTCTTAGTACTTTAGTACTTAGTTGCCAAAGCAATTTTTTTTCATCTTATATTTTTATTTTATTTCAGCTTTATTTCAATTACCAAAAATGATTTTCAATAGTTTTTGTTAACAATAACAAAACTGCTGGCAAGTTATCAGAGCTGGCATACAATACATTGGCACCGATTTGAACAGTCTATCCAATTTTTTTTCTTCCTAAAGCCGAGCTTAAATTTGTAAAATAAGCACTACATATAGGTTGGCGCTGTTTTTCAGGTGTTTATCTGCGGGCCGTCTCCTCACTGGATGTTGGTGACCTCTCGTGGGGCAATGCGGCTCCACCCCATGACAATAGATGGCGCTATCGAGTCCTTCTCTCCCTTTCACAATATCAACTGCCCCAAAGGATTCCTCTACTTCAACAAACAGGTACAAACAAGTTCTAAAATGTACATTAGCGTTTGGTATTGGATGTTAAATGACTTGTTTTATTATATTATATTAAATAATATAATGTCAAGTCAAGTCAAGTCAAATATATTTATATAGCGCTTTTCACAATACAGATTGTATCAAAGCTGCTTCACAGTATCAATCAAAACAACTTAACAATGTTTGTTTATTACTGGAAAAAAGACATCCAAGTTTGGTAGAGCTGATCAATGGTATGATTGGTTAATTAATTTGAATATCCCCAATATTCAAATTCAGATGTACTTTTAATGTGTGTTTTATATTATGTTAAAAGTGCTATTCACCCTCCAATGCATCAGGCTATCTTGGGAAGATGATCTTGACAGGTTAAATGTGTAACTGTGCATTTGCCTCTTTAGGGCGAGCTGAGGATTAGTGTGTTACCCACTTACCTCTCATACGATGCTCCCTGGCCTGTCCGAAAGATTCCACTCAGGTGTACCGTCCACTATGTGTCGTACCACATGGAATCCAAGGTAATACAAATGCTGTGCGATGTAGATAAGGAGTTCACTGAATGTAGTCATAATTTAGCATAATTTTTAAACTTTTAACTTTATCTATGACCTGTAAAGGGACAGTTCACCCACAAATCAAAATTCTGTCATCATGTACTAAAACTCTCATGTTTTTCCAAACCTGTTTGACTTTCTTTCTTCGCTGGAACATAAAACAAAATATTTTGAAGAATGTTAGTAACCAAACACTTTTGTGTCATTTTTGGGTCCATTGTGTGTGTTTCAGGTGTATGCTGTGTGCAGCAGTGTTAAAGAGCAGTGCACTCGTATTCCCAGAATGACTGGAGAAGAGAAGGAGTTTGAGACCATTGAAAGAGGTGTGACACTTTGTTTGGATGTGTACATGGAGAAAGTGAATGTGTCTGATTTGATGGGGTCTTAATAGTTTAATTGTTCTCTCAGATGAGCGGTACATCCACCCTCAGCAGGACAAATTCTCCATTCAGCTCATCTCTCCGGTCAGCTGGGAGGCCATCCCAAACACACGGTGAGAACCACCTTCATGTTTCACTTAAAGGGATAGTTCAACAAAAAACTAAAAATTTGGTCAGCATTTACTCACCCTCACGTCATTCCAGAGTCATAAGAGTTTTGTTCATCTTCGAAACACAAATGGAGATATTTTTAATGAAACCTGAGAGATTTCTGTCCCTTCATTGAAAGTCCAGGTAACCTCAACTTTCAAGCTTCAAACAGTTCATAAAGATCATAAAAGTAATGAAGTAAAGTCATTCAAGTCTTCTAAAGAGACACGATCGCTTTATATGATGAACAACAGATTTAATTTAGGTTTTTATTCACATTTAAACATTGATCAACACATACAAAGCGCACATCAATATGGTAAACGGAAGCTCAAACCTCAATGGTTTTCTTATGTCAAGCAAGTACAATTGAGCTTCAGTTTACTATATTTGATATGTCTTTATGATGCATAAAGTTTTGTTTGCATTAACTTTCATTAGAGGGACAGAAAAGTTTGTGTTTCAAAGTTAAACGATAGTCTTGTTAGGTTGGAATGACATGAGGATAAACAAATAAACAGAACAGTCTGTATGATATTATTGAACTGTCTTCGTCAGCATTGACCTGGAGGAGTGGGAGCATGTGACTTGCATGAAGACAGTGGCTCTGAAGAGTCAGGAGACCGTATCAGGGCTGAAGGGATACGTCGCCGTGGGCACGTGCCTCCTGCAGGGAGAGGAGGTCACCTGTAGGGGCAGAGTGAGTCTTCACTTACATACATCTGTAAACACTCCTAAAAGGTGCAGTAAGTAGTAGTACATTAAAGGGATAGTTCATCCAAAAATGTAAATTAGCCTATGATTTACTCACCCTCAAGTCATCCTAGGTGTATATGACATTCTTCTTTCAGACGAATACAATCGGAGTTATATTGAAAAATGTCCTGGCTCTTCCAAGCTTTATAATGGCAGTGAATGGCCATAAAAGTGCAACATAAAAGTGCATCATAAAAGTGCTTCACACGGCTCCGGGGGTTTAATAAAGGCCGCCTGAAGCGAAGCGATGAGTTTGTGTAAGAAAAATATTCATATTTAAAAGTGTATAAAGTGAAATAACTAGCTTCTGGCCAACATATGGATTCGACTTAAGCCTAAAGCGCAACTTATGCGAGTAATGCGACATACTTCTGATATTTATGCTACGCCTTGACGCACTATGCTACTTCTGATGTCGTAAGATGCGAATTAGGCGCAAGTAGACTGCATACTCATCGTTTCGCTTCAGAAGGCCTTTATCAACCCCTCGGAGCCGTGTGGAGCACTTTTATGATAGGCAGATGTACTTTTATGGACTTCAAAACAGAAACGGCCATTCACTGCCATTATAAAGCTTGGAAGAGCCAGGACATTTTTTTATATAACTTTGAGTGTATTCTTCTGAAAGAAGAATGTCATGTACACCTAGGATGACTTGAGGGTGAGTAAATCATGGGCTAATTTTCATTTTTGGGTGAACTATCCCTTTAATGAAATGGAAGTACATTCATATATATATATATATATGAGAGAGAGAGTGTAATATTTCTGGTCATGTGAACTCAAAATTGGGAAAAATATAATATTTATAATATAATAATAAATCGCAACAGCTGTGATTTAATTCCATAAATATTTGCGATGCCTGTTTTAGAGTGAAGCGCAGCACTGCGTTCATTTATACACAAGCAGTAAATGCTGCTCCACACAACTGTGAACGCGACATGAGCCAATCATCTTTCCGTAATTGTAATGAGAAACGCTTATGAACAAAAGATAAATCTGTGCTTTAAACAGCTTGAAAGTTAAAACAGCCTGAAATCTTAGTATTGTAATTTTACAGTTCTTTTTTTTTTATTGTACTGAAAAATAAAAATATTATATTTTTTCCTAAATACTTTATTTTACAGTGCAATATTGCAACCATAATATAGTTTAATATTTAATAATTATTATGTTTTATAATTATAAAATTGTGCTGCCCTGCAAACAAGCAAACGTAGAGTCCAGCCCCCCAGAAAATTGCCATTTTTATCAGAACAAATGCAATTTACTTTTTTGTTCAAATCGTGCAGCCCCTGCTTCTGTAAATCCTTTTCATCAAACTTGTGATCTGGGTTGATTCCATCTGACAGATCCTGATTGTGGATGTGATTGAGGTCGTGCCAGAGCCCGGTCAGCCCCTCACCAAGAATAAGTTTAAAGTGCTGTATGAGAAGGAGCAGAAAGGACCCGTTACAGCTCTCTGTCACTGCAGTGGATACCTGGTGTCTGCCATCGGACAGAAGGTACCACACGGTCACATGTGCAGCATCACATAATATAGAATGCCATTTCTGTTCATTCTGTATGATGGAGTTGTGTGTGTGTGCAGATCTTCTTATGGAGCCTGAGGGATAATGATCTGACTGGCATGGCCTTCATCGACACGCAGCTTTACATCCACCAGATGCACAGCATCAAGAACTTCATCCTCGCTGCTGATGTCATGAAGAGCGTCTCTCTGCTGCGCTACCAGGAAGAGAGCAAGACGCTCTCGCTCGTCAGCAGGGTAACCTGTCATGAGTTTGCAGTCAAATATCTGTCAAGTGCAGTCAATTCTTTTTTGATTTAGTTGGATTTAAAGGGATAGTTCACCCAAAAATGAACATGCTGTCATTTACTAGTTCCAAACACATACGTTTCTTTTGTGGAATACAAAGTAAGTTTAACAGAATGTTCACGCTGTTACTTTTCATACAATCAAAATGAATGAGGATGAAAGCAGTCAAACTCCAAAAAATAACAAAATAGCACTGTAAATGTATCATAAAAGTCTGTAAAACATAAATATTTAGCTGAACTTTACAGTGCTTTTTTGACCCACATTTATATGTAATTTCAAAATTATTTCTATTGTCTTTGACATATGGTTAAAGTTTACTGCCGAATGTACTGACAGTTACTAAACTAAAACTAAAATATACTTTGTTATTTCTATTGAAACTTGTATGTCATTTATTTAAATACATATTTAGAATTGCATATTTTCAATGATAAAATGATGGCCTATTTCATTATCAAGTTATCTGGAAGTACATTTTTTTAAATACACTTTTAAGATTTGAAGTACACAAGTGCACATTCAGTCCAGTTAAGCACACTTCTTATAAGGGTCTTCACTTGAGGAACCAGCCAGACGGAGTCAATTGAACGCAAAGATGTCACCAGCTTTTTGCAGCTTATAGTGACAAATTGATAAATACTTTGAAGTCAAAATGTGTACAGGTCTGATTGTTCCATGTTTCTTTTTGTTTCATCATAGGATGCAAAGCCCCTGGAAGTTTATAGCATTGAATTTATGGTGGACAATAACCAGCTTGGCTTTCTAGGTAAGTGACTTAACATCTTCTTCTGTTTTATGCTTAAACACTCTTGTAAACGTCACACATTTGAATCTCTTAAACCCTTTCTTAGTTTCAGACAGAGACAAAAACCTGTTGGTCTACATGTACCTGCCTGAAGGTGAGTCATTTATTTGATCCTTTCTGCAATACTCTTAGACTGCTCTTTCCCAGTGTCCCACATCAAGCGTACGTCCTTCATTGTACCATCTTTAGCCAAAGAGAGTTTCGGGGGCATGCGTTTGCTGCGACGAGCAGACTTTAACGTGGGCGCTCACGTGAACGCCTTATGGAGGATGCCATGCCGTGGCACTCTGGACACGGCCAGCAAAAAATCGCTCACCTGGGATAACAAACACATCACCTGGTTCGGTGAGTCTCTTCACCGGCTTCTCTGGAGGCTTTTGAACAACTTAACACCCTAGCAACCAACATTCATGAAACATGATCTTTGAGCCATCATTATTTTATAATTCCCAAACTAGTTAAACCAGTTCATTAGAAACCTAAATGTGATTCTGTGTCTGTGCAGCTACGTTGGACGGTGGCGTCGGGATGCTTCTGCCAATGCAGGAGAAGACATACCGCAGACTGCTGATGTTGCAGAACGCCCTCACCACCATGCTGCCACATCATGCTGGGCTCAACCCAAAAGCCTTCAGGTACTGATTATTCTCATTAGTACTGCTGACGTCCTGAGAGACGCGAATCGGACTTTTTAGGAATTGCTTTCTAGAGTTTGGGGTACATTTCCAATTGTATCTCAGGGAATTTGTTTGCATCTCTGGAATTGCCTTTTTCTTTGGAACAGATTTAAACAATTAGTATTAATTAATACTTAACATTTTACAAATGAGACCCTCAATGGACAGACGTGCGAGCAAATTTTACTCTACGTGAGCATTTCATAAAAAGCCAATAAATATTTTTGGGCAGAGCATAGCTAAGAAGTTATATTCAGTAAAAGACATTTCCTGGCCAGATTTCTGTTGCATATTTTAGTGCACTTCTTTGTACCCTCTCAGCATTTCCTACTGTGTATTGCTGCAGGATGCTGCACTATGATCGGCGGACGTTGCAGAACGCTGTGAAGAACATTCTGGACGGAGAGCTGCTGAATAAGTACCTGTACCTCAGCACCATGGAGCGAAGCGAACTGGCCAAGAAGATCGGCACAACGTCAGACATTGTGAGTGCTAACTCCAAGACACTTACTGTCACACACTTTACCTCAGTGAGCAGTGAAGGATACACCCTCAGTGCAGGGCAGAGGAAATGACAGTTATGAACAAGTGCTGGAAACATATTGAATAATCATTTTATTTAATTAAGCAGTACTTGTAATTGTGCGGGAACCTAGCGCCTTCTTTGTTATATATTCAAAAGACAAGAACTTGATATAAATTAACCTGTGCTTCTGAAAAATGCAGCTTTTTTTTCCTCCTCTGGGAATGAAAATAGTTCCAAAAGAAGCGAAGCGCTTAGCTGAACGTGGCCAAAAAACAAACAAACAACGGTCACATACTGTTGCAAACACTAATGCTGTCTTCATTTGCCATCAGAACTGTCCTACTTCCCACTTCTGAAATCGGAATTATGAGTTTGTCACGTTCGAGTGTTTTGTTGTTGGAAAGAATAGGAATCATGGAGGCCAGGTTCATTCTTGCCTGTTTCTTGGGGAAATTGAATTAGTCAAAATTGATAGAAAATTTGTAGTCAATATCCAATGGATTTTGGATATAAATATAGCATCCCATTCATTGGCAACCATATAAACATTACTCACACTGATGAATTCAAATAAATGCACTATTAGAAATGAATTTTCAAAATTAGAAATACATACAGTATGCATCAAATTACGTTCTTATATCGAATTATTTTTGTTTTCGATTTCTTTAATTATAACGTTTAGTAATTTTTTCCCCTTTTTATTATTTTTTAAATGACTATATAGTTTCTATTTATTAGTTTACTTTAGTTACGGTTTTTAATTATTATTTTTTTAAATTTAATTTAACGTTTAAAGTAAAAAAAAAAAAAATGTTTTTATGGTTTTAGTTAATCATAAAAACTGGCCCTCAAACCTGGAAATTCAAGTATTAAAATTATGTTTCCATATTTGCAATAATTCCGGTTGCATATGAAAGGCAGCATTAAATATCTGGCATCACTGAATGCCACTTGGCCAATCAAATGAGAGAACTAGACCTGTTGTTGAATCAGATACTACAGTAATTAGCTTAAGAGCAGCGCTGACAGCAATAATCTCCGCATGTGCTTCCTTCCTGTTCATGAGCTTTTCTGCTCTCTCTTTGTTTCAGATCTTGGATGATCTTCTGGAGATTGACAGAGTAACTGCTCACTTCTGAAATGTCACTCATCACTCACTCTCAATGTATTTTGTCACCTGAAGATTCCCTTTCTGCCCGCTGTTTTATATTTGTGTTTTGATAGAAAATCAGAAAACTAAAATTTGTCATACTACTGTTGTTTTTTTGTTGAGTGAAAGAAGGAAATGCAGTAAATGGTATTGTATTTCATAGAATATTTTGTAAGTAAAAACCAAAAGAAAATGAACACACTTTGCATCTTGACATTCAGCACAGACAAACATGCGGATACTGCAGTGCTTTCCGTGTCAATATTCTTCCCTACGGACACGGGTCACTCTCTGTCTGCAGATAGTTTGACCACTAGAAGGGTACAACCAACTAAGAAGCAAATTTGTCTTAGACTTTCTTTGACAAAAACACTATAAACTGCCAAAAGAACAATCTAATCAATAAACCATGTAATTTGCTTGGCAGTGTTCATAAGGGAAGCGAAAGAGATGGATTGCCATTTGTTTTCTGCGTTAGTCGCGACGAAACGGAAGTAGCAACAAATCTTTTCTTCTGTATTGTGACGAACATTCTGGTGTAATGGATTATCAAAAAAGAAGAAAAAAAAAGTAGGGCATGGACGGGTAAAATTAAGGCAAGCTTTGCAATCGAGTGTGGAGCAGACCTGCATACGTCACCATTCTGTCATTTTCACCAGATCCAGTTATGACATTTTAATTAACCATTATGAGGTCAGAAAAGAAAGAAACATACATGGATGATTTTTTTTCACAATATGATCAATAAGATGCATTTACAAAATAGAAAAGTTTTATTTTATGCCAACTTTAAAGGGATAGTTCACCCAAAAAGAAAATTGTACTACATACCCTCAAGTTGTTCCGAACCTGCATAAGTTTTTTTTTTTCTTGCTTTTGAACAAAAAAGACAATATTTTAAAGAATGTTGGTAACCAGACAGTTGATTGACCCCATCTTGTAGTGATGACAAAATGTTCATTTTTGGGTGAACTATCCAATTTCAATTGTAATAGAGACTCCATGAGATACAAGTGCATTAGTTTGGACTCTGGAAAATCCAAACAAAACTGAAATAATAGCCTCTTATAAATGATTTATATTCAAAATACATTGCATTGTAGATCATTACACACAAATGTTTGACAGCGCAACACCTCTCAGCTCCAACTGCATATTCGCCATCAATTCAATCAGTGAAATCCATACAAATACAAAATAACCTGGCACAATTTAACTATAATTAGTAAAAAGTTTTCTGTAATTGCCATTGCAATAAATTGTTAAACCTCATGAGGTAAAAGGTCTTAAGCATTACATTTACTTTGTTCAAAGTGATTTCCCCCCGATTATTGCCACCATTAAATGATCATCATGAATCATTTTAGTGTTTCTGAGGTCTACAGTAGTACATAATGTAGGTCTCACAGTTTCTTGAATGAAAGAGGTAATTTAAACGCTGGAACATCATAATTGATAAAAGCAAAATTAAAAAGTGCTTGACTTTCTGTGAAATGCGCTTATTTCAAAGAAAAGCAACAGAGAAAGAGAGAGTGTGTGAGAGGTTCCTGAGAGCCCAAACTCAAGTGAAACTCATTAAAAGAACAAACAGCACTGAGAGCAAAGCCAGATCCAACATGAGTGAAACCAGGCTCAGAGGTGACGCTTCATTTCAGAAACTGATACACGTCCTGGTCCAGCGTGATGATATTGCAGTTAGACAGCAGCTTAAGCAGAGAGTGAGTGACACTCATGAGCGCCATCTCTGACCTGGAGGAACACAGAATGACGTCTGATGCATATTACACAAACATGGCAAGAGTGTGATAAAACCGCAAGCTTGATTCCAGTTTAATATTAGTTTAATCTGCCACATCAAATCATGATATGGACTAGTGTCTGAATACTGAAGCACAAAAAGAACATTTAAATACGAAGTCTGCTTATTCTCTGTCTCTGATGAGTGGTACAGTTTGTCCACTACACAAACTCAAGTATGCATGATGCTTGCGTTTTAGCGTGTCTGCCATCTC
Source organism: Gila orcuttii (assembly GCA_026230005.1). Taxonomy (NCBI): domain Eukaryota; kingdom Metazoa; phylum Chordata; class Actinopteri; order Cypriniformes; family Leuciscidae; genus Gila; species Gila orcuttii. The sequence goes on along the minus strand of JAPDVR010000010.1, from coordinate 18,186,958 downwards.
ATGAACACACGAGCTTCATCTCCAGAGCTGCACTGAAAGTCACTTCACTTCAAGGTCTTCATTACAACTCACCAAAATAAAAGTTTGGTTTAATTTGAAGAAACTACGACATACTACTTTAAATCTACTCTACATTCTACTGTAAAGTAGCAATAATAATAATAATAATACAAATTATTAAAACTTTAAGGAATATTTTAAAGTTTTCATTTTTAAAACTGTTGTTCATCACTTTGTTTGCCAAAAAATGGAAAGAATAGTTACATTTTCATTTAATGACATTTTAAAAGATTAAATAATTGCTCATGTTTTATGCCTTCATTTGATTATATCTGTTTTTTTTTTTTATAATACATTTGTATGAAATTATAAATCCAGAAAAATTCAAACAGTATTTAAACATTGTGGCGAGCAGGACGAGGCCGGTGGCGTGATTACTGATGAGCAACACCTGCGCGACGCACCGTATCTCTCGGTCCTCGGCCTCGTCCTGCTCGCCACAAACATTATTAAAATAAATATTATTTTAATAAATTACTAAAGTATTATGAATCCAATTAATTAAACTATTAAAACAGAATCCATAAAAATTAATGAAAAAAAAAAAGTTTGGAGGAAAAAGTATTTCCCATATAAATTAATTTTTTGTTAAACTTTTAATAAATAGTTAAATTTTATACGTTTATGCTTTCACTTAATTAGACATGCTTTTCGATTACTAAAATTGAATTTAACTATTAAAATGGAATCCGGAAAAATTTTAAAAGAAAAAAAAAAACACTTTAGAATTTATTTTTATAAAAATAAAAATAAAACAAAATCCGATTTCATAGAGTGCTAGTATCATCACCTTAAAGCGAATTCAAACTTGACGCTCTCCCAAAAGGACCAGAACCAGCAGAAGACTGACAGTCTGGGAAGAATCCTGGTGTCATCGGCCAGAGTTCTGCCCCATCCTCTCACAGCACTGAAACAAAGTTATTTTATATTAAAATGATGGATAGCAGAAGGGTGAACAAGATCAAAATTCGAAACGGAACCATAAATATGAAAACTTACATGGGGCAGCAGTTATTCTACACTATTCAAGAAGGAATAGGACAATGAAAAGAATGTAAATACAAAGATTTTTGGGTCAATACTAGAGCCTAGCAGGTGCTAGTCTTTTCCTAGTCCCCTACCACTTGGCCATGATGAAGTAGCGGTCGACTGGAGCTCCCAGAGTGATGTTGATGCAGCGGACCGTGTTAATGTTCCTGAACACCAGCAGCATGGGCCGTGGCATAGACTTCAACACCTGCATGATTTGATCAAAGTGGTTCATGGCCATGTCACGCATGTACGACGTCTCCTCTCGAGTCAGGATGTTACCCAGGCCCATTTCCCACATGTTGATTGGCCGCTGCAGAAGCATCTCACTGAACAGGAAGTATTCTGGGAAGGTCCAGTGAGATGCAATGAATATGATAATATCAAAATACTTTTTAATAGGGGTGTAACAATATATATCGCAATACAAAAATGCAACAATATGTATTGTGGATAGTTCACCCAAAATTAAAATTACTGTGTACAGAGTTTTGGTGTAAGTACTACATTAAACTACTATATATAATGTTGAATATAATGTATAATAATGCAATGGGGGAATGTTCATGGGTCCTGATAATTCCAAATGTCTTGTTACCAGTAAAAAGTGGCCAACGTTATTTTTTTATATATCTAGTCAGTGACAGTGCAAATATTTGCATATTTGTCTTAAATAATTCTGTATTTTCAGCTTCAGAATCATGAATATTTGTATTCTGGTGTCACTATTGTCCTGTGCATTGAGTTACCAGCCCCAATTCCAAGCTTATTCATTTCCACCCCAATGTAACACCAAATTTAGCATTTTAATCAACAGCAAATTTTTTGTTAACCTTTTATCATATGTCTAAGTGTATCGCAATAATATCGTATCGTGAGTTCAGTATCGTGATATGTAACGAATCGTGACATGAGGGTATCGTTACAACCCTATTTTTTTTACAAACAGTAATGTGAAATATTATTACAATTGTACAATTACAATATAGTTTTCTATTGTAATATATTTTAAAATGTAATTTATTCCTGTGATATAACAACATTTTTTAAGAAGTTTCAGTTAGCAGAATACAAATAGTATACATATTAAATACATAACTGCCTTTTGTCATGATAAAATATGTAAGGAAAAACTTCTTTACCTTTGACCCCGAGCTGATTTGCATATGTCTTCATGCCGGCTTTATCCCGCAGGATTATGGATCGCCACAGCTGACACAGAGCCGCTCTGTCACTGACAGAGAGAGAGAGAGAGAGAGAGAGAGAGAGAGAGAGAGAGAGAGAGAGAGAGTTTCTCTCTTCAGAGTTCACCTTCGGTTTCATGTTGATTCCAGTGACTATAGTGTTTGTTTCTCATGTTCTCACCTTTTACTGAGGTTTTCATACAGCCCATGATCCAACAGAACTAACTCAGCTTTTTTATCTGGACCTCTTCTTACCAGTACTAAAATGAGCAATATTTCACATGAGCGACACTGATGAAGGAACGTCTGGGTCATAATTTTGAGCATCATTATATGTATTCAATCATTCCAAATAAGAAATAGAGCCATATAATGACAGTAATCTCACCATTTCCAGGATGAGGATCAGCGTGAATAAAGCCGGTGTAAAAAATCTGCTCTGCAAATGTGCGGATGAGTTTATCAGCTGCCTGAAACACAGCCAGAGGAAATTATGGACATTTAATGGATGTGATTTGAGCCAGTTCATTTATAACAGATGCCATTGAACTCACGTCTTTCAGACTCAGTCCCTGACGCTGAATCTCCTCCACGTTGTTGATTTTACATCCATCACAGAACTCTGCTGTAAGGACTCTCTACATGGGCACAAAGTCATAGTTAGTATCCATTTACACTACCAGTCAAAAGTTTTGGCTCGGTAAGAATTTTAATGTTTATAAAAGAAGTCTCTTCTGCTCACCAAGGTTGCATTGATTAAAAATACAAAAATTAATTAATTAACAATACAGTAATATTGTTAAATATTATGACAATTTAAAATGACTATTTTCTATATTTTAAAATGTAATTCATTCCTGTGATCAAAGCTGAATTTTCAACATCATTACACCAGTATTCAGTTTCACATAATTCTTCAGAAATCATTCTAATATGCAGATTTGATGCAAAAAAAAACCCAAACAATTATTATTATCAATGTCGAAAACAAATTTTTTTTCGGTACTCGTTGATTAATAGAAAGTTCAAAAGAACAGCATTTATTTGAAATAGAATCTTTAGTAACATTATAAATGTCTTTACTGTAACTTTTGATCCATTTAATTAATCCTTTGTAGGATTACAAATTTTATTTAAATGTTTAATTTAGATTTCCAATACTATAGTAGTTTATATTGAGAAAGTTTATAAATGATGAGACCAGGAAATCTCTGCAAACGGTAGAGGTTCCCAGAAGGATATTCCTGACTGTCCCATCTCAGTACGAGAAGGCTAGGCCTTTCCTGTTCTCGTGTCTCACCGAGTGAAACTCATGCTGAGCAAGTTTGAACCCCTGCTATTTCTTATCTCAGTGCGAGAAGTCCTGCACCGTTCTGTTCTCATGTCTCAGCTCATTTACATGCTTTGTTCATCACAATGTAATCCCTCCCCCTTGAAATGAATATAAACTACAATGTAAAGTTCCCTTAGTTAGACGATGTTGGAATGACTGCAGCTACCGACAAGCAATAAAGAACTTCTGCTTGGAAAACTTCCATCGACTCCTGGTCTGAGCTTCTAACTTTTCTACAAAGAAAAAGATCACTACACCTTGATGAATAAAAGTATTGATTTATTTTATTTTTCCCCCCAAAAAATAAAATAAATATTATTACTGACCCCAAACTTTTGAATGGTAGTGTTAATAAAGCTTTCTATTTCAGATAAATGTTGTTCTTTTGGACTTTCTATTCATCAAAGAATCCTGAAATAAAAATGTAAATAACTGTTTTAAACATGGATAATAATGGGAAATGTTTCTTGAGCATAAAATCATCATATTAGAATGATTTCTGAAAAATCATGTGACACTGAAGACTGGAGTGATGATGCTGAAAATTCAGCTTTGATCACAGGAATAAATGACACTTTACTATATATTCAGCTAAGAAACAGCTATTTTAAATTGTTATAATATTTCACAATATTACTGTTTTTTGTCTGTATTTTTAATCAAATAAATGCAGTCTTGGTGAGCAGAAGAGACTTTTATAAATATTAAAAATCATACCGATCCAAAACTTATGACTGGTAGTGTATGTGTGAAAGCTGGAGATCAAAGACAGACTCCACCGTCATATGAAGATTCTCACCTTGCTGGTCAGATCCCAGAAAACTTTGGGCACAACTATAAACTTAAAATGCTTGAGTTCCTCTGCACAACGTTCAGAATTCCTTCCTTCATTCTCAAAATCCAGCTCTTGTGCCAGCGTTCCTTTCAAGTCCTACCAGCATCATGGAGAAAAATAAAGAAACAATGAGAGATTGTTTCCATCCGCCTTGATCTGACTGCATTATATACTACAATACACGGATCCATTCAGAATTACTAAACACAGAAACATACACATGACAGATAAAACATTGTCCTGGATGTGTGTGGAAACAACGATAATGTACTGAAATGTGTCTATGCATAAATACAATGTGCGATCAGTTCGTCGAGAGCGCACATACGTGCTGTATGACTCCTGTACGTCACCGCAGACGTATTTAACTTGATTACAATCCGCATCCGTCAAAACTTTACTAGTGAGATGCTGGCTTGCTTTATCCAGTCATGAAACGTAGTTTGCGTATCATCTGGCCAGCGGTGGGATGTTTTAACATTCCTTTCAGTCTGTAGTTTTGAGAGTAAGTTTTGATTTCATGCACTTTTAAACGCATTTTATTTCCCGCACTGACCTGTAAGACCCAGCGGAAGCCAAAGCTGGGGTGCATAGATTTCACAAGGTCCAGCAAAATCTCAAGAGTCCTGATATCACCATCAAAGCGATCCCTGAGATCAATATACTGCACCTGAACAACACACATCAACAGATCCTCATAACAATGTAAATGCATCAATGTCCACTGGATCATCACTTCATACTGTTCGTATATATCACCTGTTCTTGCAAATACTGAAAACAAGTACAACAGTGCAATACTGCACTGGACTATCAAATCACGTTTAACCAATTAAAATATCATCAAACTGATGAATCAAGTAAAATGCACATAAACTGTATTTTATCAACAGTCATCATGCGCAGCCCTAACACACCTTTACAGCCACAGGTGTCCCATCATGCAGTTCTGCCTTGTGTACTTGTGCCAGACTCGCAGCAGCCACAGGCTCATAGTCAAACATCCTGAACATTTTATCTGGAGTCATGTTGAAGTCCTCCTGGAATAAAGCGTCTACCTAGAACAACATGAATCGAGATGGATTTGATATGAAAGTGATAAAAAGATAGATAGAGATTCCAGCTGAATCTTAATATGTTCTGCTTCTTAACCTGAAGCTGCTCACCTCTTTGTATCTTCTGTTGAGCGCTTTATCCTCTAGCACATGCAGGGAGCGGATGTACTCTGGAGGTAGAAGATGGTTGAATGCACACAGTCCCTGTCCCAGCTTAACATACAGGCCTCCGTTCTGGATGGCCCCGTCTACCATATTACTGGCTGCTCTCTGATGACACGCTGACATGAGCTCCTCATACTCTGGACTGCTCTGGCAACAGGGACGGAAACAGAGTTTAGAGCATTTTTACGGTTTACTTGTTTTTATAACAATGTTTTGCACTGGATATATTTGTGCATAAAACGTCATAAAGGTTTAAAAGCATAGTTCCCACAAAAACGAAAATTCTGGCATCATTTACTCACCCTCATGTCACTTCAAACCTGTATGACTTTCTTTCTTTTGGGGAACATAGAAGATATTTTGAAAAATACCTCAGTGTTTTTTTTTATTCATTCAAGCCATACAGGTTTAAAACAACATGAGGGTAAGTAAATGAAAAAATGTGGGGGTCCTGTCAAACAATTGAAGACTAGAAATACCCCCCTCCCCCCAAATTTACCAATTTAGGAAATATTTTTTACGGGGGGTATAAACCTACCTCATCCAAGCCACGCAGAACAATGTTGGATGTCCACCAGTAATCTGCTGATATCATCAGCCCGACATAGAGAGACCTGACGTGAGACAGAATCAGATATACATCTCAATTTCAGCCACGATACAGGCATGTCAAAACCAAAGGCAAAATATGACATCTACAGATCAGAGAGCCTGATGGGTAATATAATGCCATACACTAACTTTCAAAAGTTTAAGGTCGGTAAGATGTTTTTGAAATAAAGTCTCATAAAGACTGCTTTTATCAGATCAGAAATAAAGCAAAAACAGTAATACTGTGAAATATTATTACAATTTAAAATAACTGTTTGCAAAACGAATATATTGTAAAACATTCAATTTATTCCTGTGATGTCAAAGCTGAATTTTAAGCATTATTACATTATTATTACTGAATTTTCACCATTTGCTGCTCAAGAAACATTTCTTATTATTATCAAGGTTGAAAACAGTTGTGCTGCTTCATATTTTTGGGGAAAAGTAAATTATTTGATAAATAGAAAGTTAAAAAGAATATCATTTTTTTGAAATTGAAATCTTTTGTAACATTATAAATGTCTTTATTTTGATCAATTTATTGCACTCTTGCTGAATAACTCTTAATTTCTTTAAAAACAAATACGGACCTTTTGAATAGTAGTGTATATAACAGAATTTAATATTAGCAAAGCAGATTTCTGATATTAAATAATGTTAATTTACACAAGATTATTAAAGAGCTTGACCTGCAGAAGCGCCCGACTCCCTCCGCTAGTATCTTCATCTTCCTCCTCTCTCTGGGATCTGAGACCACATATCGCACCCCGACCACGAGCGGCAAGCCCGCCGAGACGCCAAACAACAGCTTCCTAAAGAGCCTGTGACTCTTTACAACTCTAGAGGAACAGAACACAATCCAGCATCACTGGCAAAAATCTTGCTCATATACCAACTATAACTTCCAGAGTGTTTTCACCCTTAAAATGAAGTCAGACCCCATAAAGCAAATGAAACCCACCTGTGTGAGGAGAAGAACTTCTGATGTTCTTGTGGATAAATGAGCCGAGAACACCTCCGTAACAGAGACATATGACGCCGACACAGCCTTAACTGAAGACGAAGACAATACAAATTAAACACCAGTCACACTGCAAGTTCACTCAGGTAATGTGTTACAGTACATGTTGAGAGACCAACAAACATAATAAAATTAACATTGAGCACGTCTACGGACACAGATTATTCGATTTTGAAGATTCAAGCGAATTGTTGACATGTATATAGAAAGAAAAGGTACATTTTTCACCTGCTAGCATTTTTAAAATAGCTCAAGAGATGATCTGTGAGGTGTGTTTTCATACAAATCAAGTCACCTTTGTTTTTATGGCGCTCATTCAATACAGATTGATTCCAAGCAGCTTCACAGTAATAAACAGGAAAATTATGATCAATGAAGCAAACTTTATCATCAAATATGGGGCCAATTCAAATTCAGCTGTAAAGCAGCTCTCCAGAAGAAAATCGTTGTTATTCAGCTAAATTCAGTTCAATGCTGCTGATTCAGTTCAGTTTGTACACTGCACCACAAGAGTTTCGCCATCAAGGCCATGCAGGAAACGTGAAAGAAGGGGGAATGTTTATAGAAGCAGGGAACAAAATGTTTTTACTCAGGCTAGTTGATTTGTGGACAGGTCAGGGATGTGGTCCAGCTTAAAGGTCTCTATAGAGTATGATAAACAGCCCATCAACAGCCGCTTGTTCTCTTACACACAACTGCACAAGTCGGCAATATCTCTGTGAGCCAATGTTCCAAACAGAGAGCTTCTGTCCAAGAAAGAGACTTTAAATCAATTCCCTTCCAAAAATGTTCTGGGTAACAACAGATCCAGCCTAAATACTATAGTAACCCTGACAAAAGTACCATGACAGTGCCATGGTATCAGATGGTAACTAACTAAGTACATGAATGAAAGCACATTTTCAGGATTAATAGGCAAATTACAATATTCATGTACCCTGGTAAAGACATGCCACTACAAAGTACTTAAAAAACACAATGGTACTACTGTGTTGAATATTCAAAATATGTGGGATTGTTATGGCACATGTAAAAGAAAAAATGAAACACAGTAGTACCATGTTACTTTTTTGTTTTGTAGCAGTAGTTCTCAACCTTTTTTACTCTAAGGTCCCCCACTGTCCACTACAAAATCCCATGATTTCGATAGTTGTTTGTAATTTACTGCATAAGAATTAAGGATAATGATTTTTAAAACAAATTTTAATGACAATTTCTACCCAATAAAATATTTTAGAGCTTGACAAAACTAGAAAAAGATATATTATTTATGAAAAAATGGCCATGGAGAATGTATTCATTTAAGTCACTTCTCCAGATTTCCCCCTCTCTTGCAGCAACATTTCTTCTCTTTGATGTGTTTGCTGGCGTGAGGGCAGAACAACCCGACATTCACATGACATCACAGCAATAGCAAACCATAGCAAAACTTGATAAACTAAGTCGCGCCCTACATTTTTTTTCTTGTTCGAGAAGCCGTTTCACTCTGATATATGTCACAATAGAGAAGAAAATACTATCGCAACTTCAGTTACATGCTGACTTTAAATCATTGTAAGTCATCCTGAGGCCCCCTAGTGGGCCCCAGTCCCCTGGTTGAGAAGCACTGCACTACAGCCAGTGTTACCATTGTAAAACTTGGTATTAGCAAAGTCCCTTTAAGTCTATGGTATTAGTCACCATTGTCATAAAAAATGAAATTCATCATAATGAAGCTTCTGAACGTTTTTTTGCACTGTTTGAATAAGTGCTACAATAGTAAACGGTAACAGTAGTAACTATGTTATTTAAACAATAGCTACCATGGTAATGTTTTGAAGGGTGCTGTCAAGTGTCAGACTGCAGGACAGGCAGTCTTTCTTATACTTCTATTCTTATAATTGGACATAACAATTAGTCTTTAGTTTGGGCTTTATTAAGGCGTACAGTAATAAAGAACAAGGCATGCTTCACATTTCCTCTGGCCTTGACTGCTGATTCAGGATCAGACATGCACTTCCAGACTGGATAATGACATGGAATATATCTTCCATCTAAATGCATCTCCATTAAATCTTGAAGCGTGAAATCGAAATACAGTAACCTTTTGTTTAATAGAATCTGACTGTATCATACTGATCAGGCAGCTCGAGCACATAAGCAACTCACTGATCGATTGAACAACAGCAGAAGTGAGCGGCTAACGACGATGCTGCGCTTACCGATCTAAATGTCTCTGCCGCCATGTGTCCGATCCGGTCGGGCTGATGATGATCGCATGAGTGACTGTGACTTCGCTCTCGTCTCGCTGACACTTCAGGCTTGTTTGAGATGAGCAAAATCTGCGCAGAACCGACCACCGGTGATCAGCGCGTAATGCATGCCGGTTAGAAATGTGTCCGAGTGCGGTCCGCCTTGCTCTGATGTCATGCTGACGTGTGTCAAAAAAACTCTCACGAGCGCAAGGCGCACGTGTCGGATTCTGCAGTCGTGCGCAGTAGCTCTCCACCGACTTCGCTGATCAAAATCATGATGGGAAACGACTTGCTCACGACACAGCTTAATGTTGATTGGTTTAAACAACCATGATGTATTATTCTCTTTTAAAATGTTTGATTTTAAAACTCGGATATCATGTTTTATGTGTATATGTTATGTGTGAATATTCCCAAACTCTCGGACAGTGTACGGTGGCCGAGAGGTGCAAAACAAATCACAATTATAAAAACAAAATAACAAGTCAGAAAACACAACGACAATTCAGAAAACAAAATAACAATTCACAAAACACAACGACAAATCTGAAAACAAATTAACAAGTCAGAAAACACAATGACAAATCTGAAAACAAATTAACAAGTCAGAAAACACAACGACAAGTCAGACAAAACGGAAAAGGTAGGTATATGTGGCGAATGTAATACTGATCGCTGATTGGACGAGACATCTGTCAATCAAGACATGCAGAAAGTACAGCAGACTGCGGCAGAAGAAAGATCGATTCGCGTGTGCATGTGTAAATATTAGAGCTGTCTATTTAACCGGCTAATTTAGTGAGATTATTATGGAGAACAAAACTTTTCAAATTAAAATCTTCCTACCACTATCTGGTTTGGTCAGACAAAATTATAAAATAGCTCGATCTGGTGAAGTGGGACAGTGGTGTATTGGAAGAACAGCAGATTTAGCTTTTGACGCGAATGACCTGAGTTCGAGTCTCCCTCGAGCGACAAATTGTAATTCACAATATTAACTTCTTGTCTATTGATCTGTATAAAACCACATGTAGAAAAAACAAAAGCTCATGCAGGGGCATTGCCCCTATATTTGGAATTTTTAGGGCATTATAACTGCATTCTAATAGTGTTTATGTTTGTTTTTTGCAAAGTGAGGGACCTATTCGATAATGTCAGCTCACAGCCTCGCACATTATTAAAAAATTGTCGTAGACGATACAGCTAATATTTACACATGCACACGTGAATCGATCTTTCTTCTGCCTTTATTATCTGCATGTCTTGATTGACAGATGTCTCGTCCAATCAACGATCAGTATTCCATTCGCCACATATACCTACCTTTTCCGTTTTGTCCGACTTGTCGTTGGGTTTTCTGACTTGTTAATTTGTTTTCAGATTTGTCGTTGTGTTTTCTGACTTGTTTATTTGTTTTTAGATTTGTCGTTGTGTTTTCTGACTTGTTAATTTGTTTTCAGATTTGTTTTTGTGTTTTCTGATTTGTTAATTTGTTTTCAGATTTGTCATTGTGTTTTCTGAACTGTTATTTTGTTTTCTGAATTGTCGTTGTGTTTTCTGACTTGTTATTTTGTTTTTATAATTGTGATTTGTTTTGCACCTCTCGGCCACCGTAGGTGTCAGATCTACTGCGAGAAGCGAGAACTGTCCGGCTTGCCTGCGCTTTTTTCACTTCTCCTCTTACTGCAGCCGCCTACTATGAATTCCTTTTGAATAATGTCCGGAATATCATTCCATAGCCTACTCTCGACTACATTTCAGGCGAGGCAAGGCGCGTCTCAAACAAGCCTTTCCTCTCGCTTCAAGATCACGCACGCGTGTAGTTTGATTGGACAGATGGAAAGAGCCTCCTGTGACATCATCAGTCACGTGACAGTGGTCTGACGCGAAATCGTGCTCCCCCTCATAAAAATTTGTGTTTTTGGAAAAACTTAAGCATTCAAATTCATTAGAAAACTAAATAAAAAATAAAAATAAAAAATTAACATACAGAAAAAAATGCTAAGTAAAAAAAATATGTTTACGTGAAGTGCAGTGTATGCCTTTAATTAAAGGGACAGTACACAGAATTACAAAAATAAATAAAAAAAACTACATACGTACGTCATATATACGTAAACTTAAATTAAATTTAAACTAAGTTTAAATAAAAAAGTAAGTTAAATTAATTTGCAAAGATGACTATACGGCATTTTCTTTACTTTGGAGTAATTCTCTCCAGTGTTTCAGAATATTGATAATATTTAGATTTAGAACCGTGCAAAAGCACCTTAAAAGCACCGCTTTGGACAGAAAGGTCAGCCAAATGCATACATGAAAATGTATAACAGATGCATTCCTCTTCGATCATATTTTGAATAAATGATTTAGTGATGATGTAAATCCAGCTTTGAAATTCAACCAAAGTAAAAACAAAAGTGAAAATATACCCCAAAACCAGAATGTTTAGACGTTGCGATGACGCACTGCTTAATCCCTTGACAGATGGTATGATCATGATATTTCATCAGATTACATCACAAATGAGGGGTTTGCCTGTCTCAAAAGGGGGAGGGGATACATAAATACAGTTTGGTACAAATGCTCAAGTCAGATGTACCTTGAACCACCAGTTTGATATGACTGTACATATTTAATGCATTATTTAATACAATTATATTTTTATATTTATATACAATACTATTATACGTATATAATTGTTATTAGTATATTTATTATATTATACAGATTATACTCTAATATGAATGTAGTTTTAGATGAAGAGTGATAAAGTCTCCCGGAAGTGGAAGAAATCTCGCTCGTGCCGTAGCCTTGTGTTTCCTGTTTACGGGCGGGAAGAGTGAACCTGCGCTTCAGCCTGTCCTGCGTTACAGCTCGTTTTCATCGCTTTATCGTCCTGCACGTCTCTGGATTATTTTAGAGATTTTTACTCCTTTTATTAATTGTCATTACGCGGTCGCTGCGGTTCGCCGCGTGTGTGTGGCTGAAGTGTGAAGCTGTGATGGAGGAGTCTGTAGACTCCGGCGGTGCGGCACCAGAGGGCCCCACGGTGCAGGTGACGGAGATCCGCTACCCCGCTGGAGCGCGTCCCCTGCGGCTGCTCGAGTGGAAGGTGAAACCCGGAGCTCTGGTGAACCTTGACTCTGTCATCGCGGTTTGTGCGCCTATACCCGCCGAGAGCGAGCCAAGAGCGCCCGAGAGGAAGCTGAAGTCGGACCGCGCTGGAGTTGTGCGGGAACTGTGCTGTCAACTCGGGCAGGTCATCGCGCCTGGGTAAGTCGCGTTCTCATGGCTCTATTGGCCATCACACACACCACGTTTTAACTGTTGACATATCGTTTTACGTTTATATTCGCTGCCTTTGCTCATTAGCTGAGCGTGCTCGCGCTAAGCTAAGTGGCACGCGCACTGGCGCTCACGCTGGGCTCGTGACAGCAGTAGCTAAACTTCCACGCGTCCAGTATAAACACGTTTAATGACATGTAAAGGTGTTGGAAGTGACTGTTTTAATATCATCCATAAATTGTTCGTATTATCTGACATATACCACTGTTCTTGAGAGATAGATAAGCTCTGATAGCCCTAAGCTCTGTAAACTGCAAAACAAGAGTTGGGGGAATAATTTAGCTAAGTCTAGTAGTGGAAGAGAAACGTGTAAAATCAACTTTCCACATGATACCGTAATGTTTACATGTCCAGTAGCAGGTTTGTTGCAGAAAGTTTTAAGTTGTGAGAGTAAAGACCCCTTATATTAAAATTAGTTTTGTGAATATTAGTTCATTTAAAGTTATATTTAAATGGTGTCTTGAGAGTGTTTTTCCCCCTTATTTTTTCTTTTAAAGTAAGTATTAATACTAAAAGTATTGCTGAGTGAAATACAAAACATGGCTCAATAAACACAAAACTTAATACAATTACAACCAATCCTGATAACAGCAAAACATAACTACTAAGTATTTAATTAAATACATAAATAAATAAAGATAAAGAACAGAATCAAAATACACTGCTAAATGATTACACGGATTACGGTATTTTTTGTTATGCGTAAGTTTTAAGGATTTTGAAGATCACCAGTTCTATCTGGAAATGTGAAAGAAAGGGGATTTAAAAAAAAAAAACCTACATCCATGTATAAAATAATTGGCCAAAACCACAATGTTATTAACCAAAAATTCAACATCACAATTTAAAGATTGCCTTCTCCAATAGCTTACTGCCTATGACCGACTAGCAGTTAGGTGATGATTCATGGGTGTGATGTAAATAATGCTTATTATTGAGTATTATTATTTTTTTTTAAATATTCCTTCGATCCAGCTTATTTAATGACAATTAATGTTGTTTTTGATTGCTTTTTTGCCGTCTTTAACAGTAGAGGGTGCTGTGAGCATTACTGAAAATTAGCTTATTTATAAAAACAACAGTTTGCACTGGAATTTGAAGAGAAGCTTTTCACACATATTCTCAGTCCATTGAGTGGAATCTCACTATAATGATGCGTATAGAGTTTTTATTTTACTTGTTAATCAGCATAGTATATGTGTATAAAATGCATTTATTGTACCTGTATTGTTTATTTCTACACATTTTTGTCTTTTTGGCAGGGGTGTGATAGCAAAAGTGGAAGAATGCAGTCATCCCATTGTAATGAAGGGCTTGTGTGCAGAATGTGGCCAAGACTTAACTCAGTGAGTCTACATCTTGTTTTTTGCACTGTTAATCTCCAGTACAGAATTGTTTTTCTCCTCTTACCTTAAAAAAGTGAAATGACGTCTGTCAGGTGACATTCAGAAGAAGCTATTATTGTCTTTTCCTGTTTCTATCTTGTCTCGGCTCTCAGAGATATTTGTGGTAGTGTGCTTAAGTAACTAGATGGTCCTGAAGATGCACTTACATTTTTTTCTGCCTTCCAGACTACAGAGCAAGAACGGAAAGCAGCAGGTGCCCATCTCTACAGCGACCGTCTCCATGGTGCACAGTGTTCCCGAGCTGATGGTCAGCTCAGAGGTGAGTGAGTTTGCTATTTGTGAGGATGGAGATTATGAAAGGTGTGTATTAGTGTAGATAGATGGTAGATTGTAGAAGTATTTTTTCCATTCATTTTTTTCATAGGGATTTTTAAAAAGTCTTCATTATGAACCAAATCAAGCAGCTGTGAGGTGAATTACATTACTGCTGTATTTTTCTATCAACTGACAGATTACATCAGGGGCAAGGCCATATATACACTTAAATACTGTTTTTATAAATGAGAACTTTCAAAAATGATCAAAACTTGAAAAAATTTTGACACTGATGCCATTTCATTGGTTTCTGATCCATCACTTTTAAAGTTTTTTTATATAATGACATTACAGGTTTAACAACTGATTGAGAAGCCTGACCCCAGATTATTGCACAATATGCCATATGTGATAATATCATAGTATGCATATACATTTGAGCTGCTTTAAGAGATATACATGGTCTTGTCTTATACGAAAATAGTTCAAATTTGTCTTAATAGTCTTCGACATTTTCTTAATATGGCTATCAAACTTAAGTTTAGAGTCTACAATGACACCTAAATATTTAAATTCACTCACTTCCTTGATTTCATTTTGGTCAATTTTGATTTTAAATCTATCCACCACTTTGTTCTTTAGTGAAAAACACATAGAAACTGTTTTGTTACAATTTAAAGTTAAACAGTTATTCTGCAGCCACTGGTAGACACTGACCATTTGTCTGGTTAACGTTTCTGCAGCCAAATGAGAGGTTTCTGCTGTTACATAAGTAATTGTGTCATCTGCATACATTTGACACCCAGCCTCCTTGCAACTTTCAGGTAGATCATTTATATATAAACAAAAAAGCAAAGGGCCCAATATTGAACCTTGTGGTATTCCTAGTTTGCATATTTGAACTGATGACTTCACACCGCTAATTTGAACACATTGCTGTCTACAATCCAGGTATGATTTAAACCAGTTTAAAGCTTGTTGAGAAAAGTTAATTTGTTTCAAGTTAATTTGTGTGGAAATGACCGTACGCCCAATATCCTCCCAATCGTTTTGTAAATGAGGGCCAATATACTTTACATGTATTGCAAAATTTGCATATATATACCAATATTTAAGTATTTTGAGAGCATAGGGAGGTCGACTCGATTCAATCATTCATGTGAAAGGGCTGTCCCTGCAGAGCACTTTTGTTGCAATTTGATTGCTGTGATTCTGTTTGGTGGAATTTTCTGTACAGCATCATGGGTAATGTAGTTTTTCACCAGAAACTCTTAAGATTAAACACGATTATTTTCGTGTTAAAATGTTTTTATTTGGTATTTCAGCAGAAGATAAATTGTAACTACACTTTTTTTTATATATACAAACAAATAAAACTTACATCCTAACAAATATGCATAAAGAAAAAAAAAAAAAAACCCACATCCAACCCCACCCAAAAGCTCAACCCAAAAGTGCTATCCACTGGTAAAAGCAGGTCATGAAGGCAGTGTAAATATTAATCACTAGCTTGCAGAAAAGAAATAAAAGGTGACCAAATTTTTTCAAATAACAAAATCTTGTTTTTCAGAGCACACCTAATCCTTTCTAAATGTAGTGTACCAGTCAACTCTGTCAGCCATAGTTTAATCGTTGCAACTTCCTTTTTCTTCCAAAACAAAATAATACGTTTTTTAGCAGAAATTAAACCATATAAAACAAAATGTTGTTGTACCAGAGTAAGTCTCAAAAACTCTTCAGAAACTCCAAATATAATTAATATAGGATCTGGTTCAAATCGTATGTCCAATGTATCTGAAAAAACCTGGAAAATCTTATTCCAGAAACTTTGTAATTTTGGACACATTACATAGCAATGAGACAGGCTGGCATCTAAAATTTGACATTTGTCACATAATGGAGACACTTCTGGAAATATTTTGTTCAGTTTAAACTTGGAGTAATGAAGCCTATGAAGCACTTTAAACTGAATAAGACATTGTCTTGCATTAATGGAACACTTGTGGACAAGTTCAAGACTTCGTTCCCACATTTCACTAGGAATTTCTACTGCAAGTTCTTCTTCCGAGGCAAATTTTATTTTCTCCATCGAAGGACTTTTCACCTGTTCTAAAGCCTTGTACAGAACGGAAATGGTATTACCATCTCTATGACGTCTTTCCAAGAATGCATCCAGATACATAGATACATAGTGACATAATTAGGAATGTAAGACTTTACAAAGTCTCTAATTTGAAGGTACCTAAAGAAATTATTTGGGGGAATATTATATTTCTTACACAGCTGTTGGAAGGAAGCAAATTTTCCATTCATATATAAATCCCCTATATTTCGTAACCCTAAATTTCCCCAGATCTCAAATGCACGGTCTAACATCTAAGGGGAAAAGGAGGGGATAGCTGAGATAGAGAGCAAAAATGACATCTGACTGAGTTTAAAATGCGTCTTTAACTGTTTCCAAATACAAATAGAATTATGAATAACAGGATTTTGATTATAAAGTGAACTAGCTATACCTGTGGGTGATAGAAGTAGTGCGTTAATGAAATAAGGGAGGCATTCCTCCTGTTCCAGCATTAGCCAGCTCTCCCCCATCGTAGTAGAATCTATCCATGAAGTCAGAACCCTCAGGTTTACCGCCCAATAGTAATAAAGATAATTAGGTAGGGCGAGCCCACCCTGTATTTTGGGTTTACATAGGTGCTGCTTAGAAATCCTATGGGCTTTATAGTCCCAGACAAAAGGAACCAGGATAGAGTCCAATTTTTTGAAAAAAGATTTGGGCAGAAATACGGGGATGCTCTGCACCATGTACAAAAATTGTGGGAGAAATATCATCTTAATTGCATTAACCCTGCCCAGAAGAGAAATAGGAAGCGTTCTCCAGAACTTGATCATGGATTTAAGTTTTAACAACAGGGGTTGAAAATTAGCCTTAACTAAATTGGAAAACTTTTGTGTCACCTCTATGCCTAGATATGTGAATTGTTCTGAAGCAACCTTAAAGGGCAAATGATGAAGCCAAGAAGAATCTTTGATAGTGACTGGCATCAACACACTTTTGTCCCAATTAATTTTATATCCTGCAGATGTACCATATAAATTAATCAAATTAAGGATATTTGGAATGCTGCTATTGGGCTCAGAAATAAATAAAATTATATCATCTGCATATAACGCTAATTTATTATCAGTATTTCTGGTTTTATAGCCTTTAATACCAGAATGGACTCTAATGGCCTCAGCTAAAGGCTCAATCGCTAATGCAAACAAAAGTGGCGACAGCGAGCAACCTTGTCTTGTACCTCTATGTAAATTAAAACGAGAGGATATTGTTTGATTTGTGAGAATTCTTGCACACGGAATAGAATACAACAATTTAATCCTTGAAATGAAATTTTCTCCAAGATTAAACTTCTTCAATACCGCAAATAGGTAAGGCCATTCAATTTGATAAACACGATTATTTTAAAATAAATGGAAATGATGCAGGTTGATGGCTTCAACAAAAGCATATACCATTGATTAACAACCTCTTATCTCACAATAGGGCTGTCTTTAAATGTTTATTGAAAATATCTAAAAGTTATCATTAAATAAAAAAATTCCAATGGAGAAAACGAATGGATATTTCAGTCGATTCCTTCCAGAACCTGACAGTTCCTCTCTGTTCATTAGAGTTAAAACACCCCTCATCTACCATTGGTCAGTCAAAAATGTAGTCCCGCTCCAAACTCACACCATTGGTTGAGCCAATGTTGCTGTGTTGGGCTGGTCAGGAAACTCGAACAAACAGGGCAATATTTTGAGCTTTTTATAAATTATACACTTCAGCTTTTAAGTAGAGCTGGACGATTAATCATTAAAAGATCGCGATCTCGATTCAAACACACCGGTTCGGCTGTGTCTGTTAAACCTTTGACGAGTACGATCACAGTGAACATTCAAATCTGTTGCCACTCCCGCTGAGTGTCCACACAGAATTATTTCTGTATTACAATAATTCAAATTATTACAGAAATACTAAGATAAAAGTTTATAGTTCAGATGAAAACACTGATGTCTACGGTAGCGATCAAAATCAAGTAAATCACCTTTTGAAAGTAACTTAACGCATCAAATGAAATTTTTTTTAATTACATCATTACACCAATAGCTGGCGACAAGGGACTTAAAATTGTATTTGTCATTGAATTATTCAAAGAGATTTGTTCAAAAATGCTGATTATTCTAGTAATTAAACAGGTGAAGTCTTTACCGAGTGAGTTGTCAAAATTCATTGAAACCGATTTTTTAAAAGTAATTCAAATCAATAAAATATTCAGCAATAAACATTTAATCAGAACCTGTATTAAGTTACTTGCTATTTTGTTTAGTTGTCTATTCAGAATCGAGGGAGAATCGTGATCTCTATTTTAAACAAAAAAAATCTCAATTTATCCAGAAATGTGCAGCTCTACTTTTAAGTATGAAAAGTGAAAGCATTATAATCCAACAAACTTTTTTTCTCAAGTTCATGTTTGAGTGTTGCTGTATTTTAGGCAATGACGTGTGCATCTAAATATAGAAAGCTGGGTGCTGTAATAATGGCTTGTGAGGTCAAATCCATTTCAATCTGACATAAAACGGTTTGTGAACCTTTACTTCGCACCATCAGTGTCCGGTGTACATACTCTGTGTCTTTTTGTCCTTGTGTCTCTGTGAGCAGCAAGCAGAGCAGCTTGGCCGAGAGGACCAGCAAAGACTTCACAGGAACAGGAAGTTAGTGCTGATGGTGGATCTGGACCAAACGCTGATCCACACCACTGAACAGCACTGCCAGCGTATGTCCAACAAGGTAACAGTTAAAAGATCACATTAAACTAGCATTCAAATGTTTGGGAAAAAAAGTTGTGAAATATTACAATTTAAAATAACTGTTTTCTATTTAAATATATTTTAAAATGTAATTTATTCCTGTGATTGCAAAGCTGAATTTTCAGCATCATTACTCTAGTCTTCAGTGTCATGTGATCCGATTTGGTGCTCAAGAAACATTTCTTATGTGCTGCTTCATGGTTTTGTGGAAACCATACTTTTAATTTTTCATCCAACCATCAATACTTTTTTTTTTTCAGAATTCAGCAAAAAAAACTATTTATTTGAACTATAAATCTTTTATAATATTATAAATATAATTACTGTCCCTTTTGATCAATTGAAATAAATCTTGATGATTGTAAACTATTAAAAACTTTGTTAAACTTTGTAAAATCATGAATAATTTTTCATGGATCATGTACCACTTTAGTGATTTATTATGTCATTATAGTAGCATTGATTGTCTTTTGGTTCATCCATTGATTTATTTTGTGCTCTTATGACATTTTTAAGGCATTAGTTTAATCCGTCATTGATGTGCTACTGTATTTTATGATGGCTTCAACAGATTTATCCACAGTACCTTCGTTTTGTTTGAGTTAACACTAACAACAGCAATAAAAGAAAATATAGACAGCCGTATGGTTTTCTTTAGACTTTTTAGTGATCTAATTTGCATGTTTCTGTGAACTCAAGCGATTGTGCTTGTAACTAGAAGCGTTGCTGTGAAGAGCTTAAATGCATCCGACCGTTGATTGATTTCTTTTAAATGACTGCATCATGCTCCTTTTCTTTGCTATCTTCCATTGTCGATTCATTCTTCTCGTAGGAGTTCTACTTTCATTCTGCCGGCATGCATTCACTCAGTAGATCAGCTGAAACAAAAATCTATTTCAGATCTTTATACCCAACAATTACTAGACCATTAACTGAGCTATCAAAGGCTCAAATGGTTTCCTCCAAGAACGCATTACGTCTGCTTTCAGAAAATTTGTCAGCATGCTGCTTTTAAAGCGTCCAGAACAATTATTTTGAAATGAATGCTCCTAAAAGCCCCTGCTACAGCTGGACAGGATTGAAAGGCAGCAGAATATGTATACAATCTTGCTTTTCACTCTGAAGCAGATGCAATACTGTTCTTTCATCAAAGAATCCTGAAAAAAAGATCACGGTTTCCATAAAAATAGTAAGCAGCACAACTGTTTTTAACCCTGATAATTATAAGAAATGTTTCTTGAGCAGCAAATCAGCCTATTAGAATGATTTCTGAAGGATCATGTGACACTGAAGACTGCTTAAAATTTCCCATCACAGGGATATGTTAAATATATTAAAATAGAAATAAAATAATTATATAAAATATTATTTCATAGTATTTCTGTTATTACTGTATTTTTTACCAAATAAATGCAGCTTTGGTGAGCAAAAGAGACTTCTTTCAGAAACATAAAATAAAAAAATCCTACGGACCCCAAAGTTTTGAACGGTTGTATATATTGTATAATTTTCTAATGGTTTTATTCTTTTCCTTTCTCTAACTGCTTTGCAATGGGTTTTTTTTCTCCAGGGAATCTTTCATTTCCAGCTAGGACGAGGGGAGCCTATGCTTCATACACGACTGCGGCCTCACTGCAAAGACTTTCTAGAAAAGATCGCCGAACTCTATGAGCTGCACGTCTTCACCTTTGGCAGCCGTTTATATGCTCACACCATTGCAGGTACATTACTATGATGTGACGGACGCTGTGTGGCTCAGTGCAAAGAAACCCCTAACCCTAAGTATTAAACTTGGATGTGGAACTTGTCCTGCTCCATTTGTGCTACAAACATGATACTTCAATTCATGCGGCTTGTTAATAAGCGATTTATCTATGCGATCAGACTTTTTGTGTTTCAAAACTCTTAGTGTTTGTGTGAGAGATTGAATTGTCCATGACACCAGAATTGAAATCACTATGTCACCAGGTGGCAGCATTTGTTCATATTCTCAGTATTTTGAGTTTGAGGATAAGTGCATTGTTTGCTGTGTTTGGATATTTAGTGCAAAAAAAAAAAAAGTGAAAAAAGTGTCGTCTGCAAGGACTGTCCCAGCATTCAGTGTTCCGTTAACTGCGTTGGATAAAAGCATCTGCTTAATGACTAATAAACAAAATATGTTTACTGATGTTCCATTGTATAGGCATTTACAATATAACCTATACATTATAATGGCAATCGTTATGTGTGACACATTCATTCTTTTATCTAGTTGAGAGATTTTATTATGTGACGTGTAGTTGGTATGCTTGGAGAGTGTGGTTTTAGTTCAGGTATGATTTTGCAGGATTTATTTGGCACAGTAGATCTCCTCAGGTTTCTCATTTTCAGGTGTATATACCACCTTTTGAATGAGACCTACAGAGGTCTCAAGTTTTTGGCATCTTGGCATCAGTACTTCTCATAAACCCAGATTCTGTAGTCTGGTTGTGGACACAACATCAGGAGATAAAACGGAATAAAGGAAATGACTCAACTTTTCTGATTTAAAGTCTTGATTTATGTAGGAAGCGCACACAGGAGATTGAAAGCTTGTCAGCGCTGCATCTTTGAAAACATAAAAGCATTGATTTGTTTTATTTTTCCTGTTTTTCCTTTTATTACAGCTGTAAATAGTCTCAATGCGGTCTGAGCGAAATCACTGTGTTTATAGCTCTGCTTCCAGCTCTAATTTACACTTGATACTTTCCTCTCTCTTTCTCTCACTCATACCACGTTTTCTTTAAAAAAAAAGGTTTTTTAGACCCTGAAAAGAAACTCTTCTCTCATCGGATCATGTCTAGAGATGAATGCATCGACCCCTACTCTAAGACTGGCAACCTTAGGTGAGGCATGTTTCACTCATTTCAGTCTTACACTTCTGGAGTAGTTTAGCATCCATTGTCTTTCTTGATATGAAGCATCATATTCAACTCATTTACACTACCATTCAAAAGTTTGTCTTTGAAAGAAATTCACTTTTGGTCACACATTATTTTAAGGTGATGTAGTTACGTTGTACTTACTCAAATAAGTACTGAGTAATATTATTAACTAACTACATGTACTCACTATTGAGGTACGGTTAGGGTTTGGTTTAGGGTTAGTTACTTGTAATTATGCATAATTTACTGTTATTATTATACTAAGTACATTTAGTAAGTTAACATGTAACTATATCACCTTAAAATAAAGTGTTACCAAACTTATTCAACGAGGAGGCATTAAATTGTTCAACAATGACAGTAAAGACATTTATAATGTTACAAAAGATTTCTGTTTCAAATAAATGCAAGGAATCATGAAAAAATGTATCAGTTTTCACAAAAACATTTAGCAGCACTACTGTTTTCAACATTAATAATAACGATAAATGTTTCTTGAGCAGCAAATCAGCATATTAGAATAATTTCTGAAGGATCATGTGACACTGAAGACTGGAGTAATGATGCTGAAAATTCAGCTTTGTCATCACAGGAATAAATTATATTTTAAAGCATATTCAAATAGAAAACAGTTTAAAAATTTTAAAAAAATTACTGTTTTCACTTTCAAATAAATGAGACTTTCAAAAGCATTAAAATATCGGAAACCCATTATTTTAGTGTCCTTGTTACATATGTTACATGTAGTTACTATAAATATCTAAAATTGTATATACAATAACTATAAATTTTACATTTTGCAACTAACAGTAAACCAAACTCTAATCCTATCCCGAACCCTATATTAAGCACATGTAATTAAGTAATACTACTCAGTACTTAAATGTATAATTACACTGTAACAAGGATACCTTAAAATAAAGTGTAACCTAAATATCTTACAGACCCCAAACTTTTGAACGGTAGTGTAACTTCCGCAATGTTATATTTTTTTTAGGAAGGTATTTGATTTTAGTGTTTGATTTGGGCTGTGATGTTATTAGTGGTGTTTGCTCAAGGAAAAGGAAGTTCTTTCTTTTTTTCTTTCTTTCTTAAAATATAAAAGCCAAGCATCCAAAGAGGTTTTCTTGTTAAATATAAAGCTTAGTCAACCTCATGTGAAAATGCTGGCAGTTATTTTCTTGACTCCAGCAGTGTGAACAAAGGTTCTCTGCACGAATGCACGTTCACAGAAGAGAACAGCTCTGACTCAACTTAAGACTGCTTTCAAGCGCCAATATAAGGTGCAGTCTTGCAGACCCTCTGCTTTTCACCCACATTATATTCATTCGGTACTGGGTGATAGACCAAGAATACGGAGAACATAGAACACATTTAGGACTACCTCAATGAAGTCATTTATGCAACATGATCATCTTTATGTCGAATTTAGAGGATTTATATATTTTTTGAACCTGGCATTTTTAGGTGTATTTTTCCCCTTCTTTCTGAAAATATATCCCATTTCTGTCAAGCATTTGTCTCTCATGTACATCCTTCATGTTATTTCCTTTGAGGTGAAACACTCTCTGAACCTTGGAAGCTGAATGTTGAACATTTTAATCATTAAATGTACACATACTATGATATAATATTATAAATATTAGTATTAAAGCATGAATTATCCTGCTTTGATGACAAAAACATCTGAAGGCTTCCAGGCACAGTCTGTTTTTTCTTGTTTTATGCATTAACTACACTGGAGGAAATCCAGTTCACTTTCCTCATGACAGACTCTTAATATGTGTGGGCTTCATATGGAGCTCTTATACTGACCTTGAAGGAAGAACAGACTTACAGAGCAGCCAGTGTCATACAAAGACTTCAGCTGCACACAGATTACTTTCTTTAGGTCGATAAACCTACTGAAGCCGAGTCTCTGCAACCCAATGCTTCTATTAGTGTGAATGGCGTTGTTTGCCATTTCAAAACTCAAGCTGTTAGAAAGATGTTCAGGGGCTGTTTAGATGTACCAGACATTTACAGATAAATCTATACTCATTACGGTGCATACCCAGTGGCCCCAAACGTGCTTGGATGCTCAAGATACTTCAAAATGTCAGAATAACAAATTATCAAGGTATTTATTTGAAAGGGAGACTGCACAAAAATAATTTTCCAGTGCATTGGGACAGTTTGTGGTTGTCAAACGTTATTTATCATTAGTTAACGTCATTCTCTACACCTGTGGTTCCTCTGCTTGGACACCCATGTAAACTTGAGAAGAACTGAATTCATATATCCACTAGAAATCACCTTGAGACCAGTTAATTATCCAAACAGTTTTTGGATATAAACAGTATTATGTTAATGTTATAAAATGCTCATTGACATTTTGGTCTTGGCAGGCTGGCACTGTCTGGGTTCTGTTCATTTAGTCCAGCTGCTAAATATGAGCATATACAAATGTCAGTATGAAAACTGGTGTGCCTTTTGTAGAAATTTGTTCCCCTGTGGAGACTCCATGGTGTGCATCATAGACGATAGAGAGGATGTGTGGAAGTTCGCCCCCAACCTCATCACAGTGAAGAAATATATCTACTTCCAGGGCACCGGTGACATCAACGCCCCACCGGGCTCACGAGAGGCCCAGATGACCAAAAAAGGTAATGTTCATATTCCCAGTGACTCTATTTAACGTTATAGCTCGGCAAACTGCAAATTATAAGACCTAATGTCTTATCCATATAGGCTACCTTCTAAGTCAGTATCCTAACCTAAAGTGACTTGTGACAAAAGCATCTCAAAGAGCAACTCTGCACGGCACACAAATAGTGCTGCTCATATGAAATGCACAAGAGACTCGACATGCAATTGATTCCAGTAGAGTTTGCTGTTGATTAGCATTCTATTAAAGGATTAGTTCACCCAAAAAAGAAAATTCTGTCATTAATGACCCATCCACATTTCGTTTCAAACCCGTAAGTCTGTCGTTCATCTTCGGAACACAAATTATCTTTTTGATAAAATTTGAGGGCTTTCTGCCCCTTTTGATTTCATTCAAAAGATCTTCTCTTCTTCTTGTTCTATTGTATATATCTTTGCTTATTTAGTAATTGGTTTATTATTTTCTATGCAATTTTTTTTTTATTTTATTTTTTTTTATTGCAAAATATATCTCAGAAAAAAAAAGTTTTTCCCAATATCGTGCAGCCCTAGAGTGAATGTTTGAAAGAACTAATTGTTATATTAATAATAACCAAGCATTACTTCTGTTACCATGCTGTAGGTAGCCAGGCCGGGCGACCTGCAGAGAACTTGGAATCATCAGGACAGGAGGAACAGAGAAACGGCCTCAGGAAATCCAGCAAAGACAGAAAAACTGGGCATGAGGAGTTGTCCTCTGCCACCACCACTCAGGGAGCTTCAGCCAATGAGAGGACTCACCCCACTGGGGAGAGTGAGAGCAGAGATGACAAGTGTAATGCGAAAACGGAGGGCGAGGACAGCTCAGGTGTGACATCTACCTCAGGTGAGACTGACCTCCCAAACACTGCTCTTGACGCCACTGCCAATGAACTGGATTTTGACCTTTCGAGCGACAGCGAAAGCGAGGGTAAAATGGGATTGTCTGACAGTGATGGCGAAGGACAGCCAGTGGACGCTGGGAAAACCAAACAAACAAAAACAGAGGAGTGTAAAAGCAAAGAGGATGATGGAGATGGGGACAAACCGAGAACAGAGGGGGATGATGTCCCAGAAACAGATCCCGAGGGTCTCAGTGATTTAGGCAACGGCTGTTCTGACAAGAAGGAAGTTGAAACAGAGTCTCAAAACAGTGAGCAGTCAGGTGTCACTATGGGTGAGGAGTCTTTAGATCATAGTATGGAGGATGAGGATGATGAGGAAGAGGAAGACATTGACCAGGACGACCACCTCATTTACTTGGAGGAGGTTTTGGTTCGAATCCACAGTGAGTATTACTCACGCTATGAGGCCTTCCTTAAGAAAGAAAGTTCAGAGACTCCGGACATTCGAAAAATCGTTCCGGAACTGAAAGGCCGCTCGCTGGAGGGCACTACAGTAATTTTCAGCGGCCTGTATCCCACCAACTACCCAATGGAGCGCACGAGAGAGTGGTATCACGCCAAGGCACTGGGTGCCAAGCTTGGCAAGACCTTGGTGCTCAATGCCAAAGACCCTAACCGCACCACCCACCTTATTGCTGCACGTGCAGGTGAGTCACTGTTAGATTCTTTTGTAGACTATCTGAAGTCTCAATGCTATCAGTCACAATCAGTGGAAGCTGAAGATATAAGAAAATATTAACAGTCATGCATGCTTAAAACACATTAGTAAAGAAGGGATATTTTCAAAAGTGACTAGTCAGCAGTGCTGGGTAGTAACTGATTACACATTCAGATTCTAAAAATTAAGTGCTTATAATTACAGTACGTGCAGAATCATTAGGCACGTTGATTTTCTGATCATATTTTTTTTCCAGGCACATTTTGACAATTCCAAACCCGCATTAATCTTAATAACTACTATTAATTTTGTATTTAATAATTTATAATTATAAAGTGATGCATACTTGTTCATGAAGGCTGGCAATGAAAAACGCCTTATATTGAGGTGTGCAGAATTATTAGGCACTTTTTCTTTTACAGATAAAATAAGCCAAAAAAGAGATTTAACTAAGACTGAAGAGTCAAAAAATATTAAATGCCCATGAGAAGGATGCAATTCTAATGCAATACTAGAAATTGCATGTAAAGGCATGACCATTGGACAGTGAAATGCTCATTGGGTCAGCAGGGTCAGACAAATACAGGTAGAGAAGAAAAGACACATGTTAACTGCAAAAGAGTGAAGAATTAAGTGTAAAACCATCAGAAACCCTTTAGTCTCCAGCGCCACCATTTTCCAGAACTGCTAATAATCCTAAAAAAATCCCCCCTCTTAATAAGAATCACAAGTGTAGTAAAATACATGAAGACTGTTTTTTATAGGCTTTATAGACAGACAGATTGAGAGTGACTCTTGAAGGACCAGCACCACATCCTCTTGTACCACTGTTTGAAGAATTCATCTTCCAGAATCTGGCAGTAAGTTTTGGGAGTTCATTTGTAGTACATTTTTAGTCCTTCTCCTACCCTGAATTCCGTTTTGCAGAGATGGACTAAAAATGTACTTCCAAAACTTACTGCCAGATTCTGGAAGATGAATTCTTCAAACAGTGGTACAAGAGGATGTGGTGCTGGTCCTTCAAGAGTGAAGATGGTGGGAAATGGTGGCGCTGGAGACTAAAGGGTTCCTGATGGTTTCACATTTCTGCATGCACTGTAGATTACGTTTTAAAATAGTTTATAATAATCAGACTTCTGTTACTTTTTTATTGATTACATGTTATTCTCACAGTGGCAGTAAATAATTCGTAATTTATTGATTGTCCACTTTTTTTTTATTATCTTTTCCATTTTCCTTTCTAAACAAGCCTACTGCTTGTTTGCGTTCAGAAGGTGATCCAGGTTTGTGGAATTGCATACACAGACCAGCCACTAGTCATGAGCCTATCACTGAAATCCACAGAAATCATTTCACTTTTAAGAAGTGTTTTCTCAACACTGCATATCTAATCAGCACTTAACGAACACATTATTATTATTTAAATTATTACTCAGTGAGTAATTTAGCCATGTTTACAGTCTTAGGAAGGCTTTTGTCTTTCAAACAGATTAAAATCACGTCATTTCATATTTGATGTAGGTATTCACCAACTTTTTTGTCTTTTTGACCTAATATATTTCCACGAAGTACCCACTGAGATTTTAAGGTAATAAGTTAGGTCAATAATAAAATTAATTAAATAATAAAATTAAGTTCACCGTCCACTGATGTCGGTTAATGGTCACTTGACATGCAGGTAAACAAAATATTTGTGTTTTATTTTGATAGTTATTTATTTTTATTTTTATGCTTTCTTGCAGTTACATCATGTACCCCTTTGTGGAAAACCCTAACGTAATGTAATATTTAATGCACTTTGTTTTTGATAACAAAGAATGCAATATATTTTCTTTATCTTTGTATTTTATATCAATATGGTAGAAAATTATCCTATTTAAATCAATGTGATAAATGAGTTGGGTCAAAAGTAAATTATATTACCTTAAATATGTAATGGAATGGATTATGTTACTAACTACAATTTTTGTCATGTAATTTGGTATCAGTAACTGACTACAATTGGTAAGTAATCTACCCAGCACTGCTAGTCAGTGGGTTGTCTGAACAACTAGTTGGCCTTAGGGAAGTCCTGAAGGGCTGCATGATTAATCCAAATAAATCCGAAATTGGGGTTATGGTCTAGTGCGATTATCAAATCTCAAAAGCTGTGGTTTGATTAAATAAAAATAAATATATGTGCTGCATGTTTCAGAGCAAATGCGTGTGTTCTTTTCATTTGCACGTGTGGTGCTCATGATCCAGTGTTTTCATTGTCTCAGCCGCTCTGTTCACAATAAATGTTGCTCCACACGAGCTTCAAATCTGCGTCTGATTTTGGGTTCGCTATAACGTGCATTTGGGATGGAACATGCGTCGACCATCTTCCCATACTTGTAATGAGAAGCGCTTATAAACTGACTGTTGTCAACTAAATAGAAGCTTTAAGGTTTTTCTGGCAAAATCAAAGATTTAATGTTTGAAAATGAACAGCCATAAGTTTCAGTATGGTAATTTTACAGTTTGTACACATATAGTATACACATTATATGTGATATCATAAAATGTTTGGCCAACTTGTGCAGCCCTTCAAAAAAAACAGCTAATTTTTTAATCATAATCACAATTTTTATCAGAAAAATCACAATTACATTTTTCCTCCCAATTCGTGCAGCCCTAATGTCCTGTATAATTAAGCTGTTCACTAGACACCGATCAGACACGTCTTACTGATAAATAGACCTGTAATTGCAGTTTTTCAAAAGGGTATTCAAAAAATATTTTGCACCAAATGATCACAGTCCTCAAAAAATACGTTTTTTGAAAGGTTTGTCTGCTTACTCATATCTGTGTTATATTTAAACGCACTGTGCTCTGTGTGAGGTTGTGGTTTATTTTGATCCTTTTGTTAATGTGACGAGCAGATCTCATAGAGGTGTTGATTGGTAATTTTTTAAAAGATGTATCTGACTCGCCTGATTGGTGCATTGTGTCATAAGCAGTGGAGATTAACTTTTTCTCAACTCTGTGCTAATCAGAAATGATGAGCTTTGTAAAATGATTAGCGCTTTGTTTGTTTCTCTCTACTTGCTCATTATCTGTAAGAGAAAAAAAAGTTGTCAGTTCTCACCTATCTCACCTGAATCTGATGTTTGTAGCAGAACAGTATATGAATGACAGTTCCTGTAAAGTCCTTTATCAGTCCAGGTGTAGCACAGCACCATTAGAGAGGTCGCTGTTACTATGATGCTCTCTTTTGTCAAGTCATGACTGACTGCAGAGTGCAGACACTCCAGGCTCCTTTTCTTTTCCAGACAATGGCTTTTTTTTTTATATGCACGCCACAATTTTAATTTTGTTTGTCAGTGAGGATGTTGGAATGTGACATTGACAATCATGTAGGGGTGTAACAATAAATCGTGTCGCAATATATTGCAATACAAAATAATGTGACTGTGTATAGTTCACCCAAAGTGAAAATTACTGTGAGAAAAAATTTAAGTTTACACTGTGTCAGTACTACATTAAACGACTAAATATAATGTTGAATATAATGTATGATAATGGAACATCTGTGGGTCCTGATAATGCCAAATGTCTTATGTTACCTGTAAAAAGTGGCCAACATTATTTGTAATATATCTAGTCAGTGACAGAGTGCAAGCATTTTTGTCTAAAATAATTCTGTATTTTCAGCCCCAAGTCCAAGCTTATTCATTTCCACCTCAATGTAACACCAAATTTAGCATTTTAATCAACAGTACATTTTTTGTTAACCTTTTACTATATGTCTTGGAGTATCGCAATAATATCGTATCGTGAGTTCAGTATCGTGATCTGTATTGAATCGTGACATAATGGTATCGTTACAACCCTACAATCATGACTATAGTCTATGTAGTTTGCACTATGATATGGATCAATGACATGATGCAGTTTTTATTCTCTTCTATAAAGTTTATATACATTTTTTAAAATAAATTTTTATCTTTTTGGGGAACATAAAAAAATCTAAATTCTTGAAAAGATAAAAAGTTTGAAATAATTAAAATAAATTATTTTCAATTATTATAATTAGAAAAGAAGTATGCCAAATCAGTCATGTGGTGCAACCAATTGGTATTTTTTCAACTTACTGAAATCATTACTTTTTACTTGATAGTTAAATTAAACCACATTACATGTAGTCCTTTGATTTTAAAAAAAATATTTAAAATAATAAAAAATGAAATAAAAAATTTCAAGGCTTTATGGTCCGTGTAACGCTTCACAATTCAATTTTCAGACCATACAATGCAAATGCAAAAATGAAAAATTGAAACCAGACATTCAGTTTTCTTGTTTTTCCAGTTACATTATCAATGGATAGTACGGGTGTCGAAATTAATCGTTTCTACGATGCACCGCGATGCAGACGAGGACGATTCGGTATCGGTTCAGTAATAGACCATAACGTCTCCGGTTACTTTTGTAACCTCGGTTCCCTGAAAGGCAAGGAACGAGACATTACGGATGTCGTAAATGGGAACTCCTCTCATCCTTCACTTTCGCTGAAATCTTATAGGCTAACGCCAGCAGAGCTGGTCGATTGTCGCAAATATGCAAATACTGAAACCTCGTAGCAGTAATAAGCAAGTGCAGCGTCAATTACCTTTAGAATCGAACAAGAACGCTAAATCAATAGCGAACACGGCGGCGAGCGTAATGTCTCGTTCCTTGCCTTTCAGGGAACCGAGGTTACGAAAGTAACCGGAGACGTTCCCTATCAAGGCTACGGAACTTCGACATTACGGATGTCGTAATGGGAACTGTATAGAATCCCGCCGTGGCAGCAAAACAACCACTGACAACAGACCCAATACCAAGACCGCCCACTCCAGTATGCGAGCATCCGATAGGCCGAGATTGACCAATAGCGAACCTCTAACCTCTGATAGGCCCAAAGGGACCAATCACAAGCTCACAAAACACTGCCAGAATTTGCATATCCCGAGCAGTATAACCGGGGGAAGTTTGCACTGTCGAACAGGGCAATAACAACAGTAAGAGAGGGCCAACGCATAGCGGTGACCACAGTACAAACACACAAAAATAGCACACAGAACAACTCATAAGCAAAGCGCAGAGCAGCTCTGTTAATGCTGTGTGTGCAATCAACTCACCGAAAGCACTCGAGACGCTACAGAGGGCAAATCCAACTTGTAAAACCTGGCAAACGTGTTCTGAGAAGACCAGCCAGCCGCAAGACATAAATCCTGAATAGACATACCCTTAGTCCAAGCCCACGAGGAGGCAATCGCTCTAGTCGAATGGGCCTTGACGTTAAGGGGGCATTCCTGCCTCAGGCAATCATAAGCCAAAACAATAGCGTCCACAATCCAGTGAGCAAGCCTCTGTTTAGAGACCCCCCGTCCCTTGTTGCACCCACCAAAGCACACAAACAGCTGGTCCGATTGTCGAAAAGCGGCCGAGCGAGAAATGTATTCTCTGAGCGCTCTGACTGGGCAAATAGCACTCTGAGCAACCGAATCCTGAGAGGTTGATGGCTCAGCGGACAGGGCAGGCAGAGAAACAATCTGCGCTCTGAACGGGGTATTGAGCGACTTAGGAACGTAACCCGGCCTCGGTCTGAGAATTACATTACAGTTTCCCGGTCCAAAGCGAATACAATCTTCACTTACAGAGAAAGCCTGTAAATCCCCGACCCTCTTCGCTGAAGCGAGAAGCAGTGCCGTTTTAACCGATAGCTCCTTAATGGCAATAGAAGCTAAGGGCTCGAAAGGCGGTCGCGACAAAGCCTCCAAGACCAACGCTAAATCCCACGGCGGCACCGAAGGCGGCCGTGCAGGGCATAATCTCCTAGCTCCCTTGAGGAACCGTGTCACCGACGCATGTCTACCGATAGACTGTCCGTCAATAGGGGGGTGAAACGCGGCAATAGCGGCCACATATACCTTCAGAGTGGATGGTAGGCTCCCTTCATCCATCCTGTACTGAAGGAAGCGTAGAATATCCGACACAGAGCAGTTCGCTGGGTCTATACCGACATCCTGACACCATTTCGAGAACACACCCCACTTCAGAGCATACAGGCGCCTGGTGGACGGGGCTCGCGCCTCCGCGATGGTATTCAAAACTCGCGAGTTCAGCGCGTCCCGCACGCTCAGCGACCCTGCAGCGGCCACACATGGAGGCTCCACAGCCCGGGGTTGGGATGCCAAATCGTTCCGCTCGCCTGAGACAGAAGGTCCTTCCTGAGCGGAATCTCCCATGGCTGTCCTGCCAGTAACTCTACCAAATCTGCGAACCAGGGCTGATTCGGCCAGTTCAGGGCTACCAGAGTCACCACCACCTTCTCCTCCCTGATTTTGCACAACACCATGGGCAAAATTTTTACCGGAGGAAAAGCGTAGAGACCGACTCTCGGCCATCGCGGAGTCAGCGCGTCCACCTCCCGGGGGGAACGAGACAGCGAGAAGAACATCTGACAATGCGCGTTCTCGCTCGTCGCAAAGAGGTCGACCTCCGCTCTGCCAAAACGATTCCATATCAGCTGAACCGTCCCGGGGTGAAGCCTCCACTCCGCTTGGGGAATCCCGCTTCTCGAGAGCATATCCGCCCCGCGATTCAGAACGCCGGGGATGTGAGCCGCTCTCAGCGAGAGAAAAAAACGGTCGGCCCACAGCAGAAGGGATTCCGCCTGCCTGAATAGGGCTCTGGAATGTACGCCGCCTTGGCGATTTATGTACGAGACCACGGAAGTGTTGTCGGTCCGAATCAGCACATGCTGCTGCTCCAGCCGAGACCGGAAGGCTTTGAGAGCTAGAGAGACCGCTTCTAGTTCCAAACGATTTATGTGCCACTCCATCTGCTCCCCCGACCACCGACCCGAGGCGGGCTTTCCCAAGCAGACGGCTCCCCATCCGGTGGACGAAGCGTCCGTCAGGACCTCCATGCGCCGCGTCACTATGCCCATAGGGTTCCTCCACGGGGCCAGGGCGCGGGCGCATCCGCGGGTGACCATAATGCGCTTGTGGCCAGAATACCACTCACTGTAAACTTTACTATCATTTCATTGATGCAACTGCTTTATGTACACTGCATGCACGTTGAGAAGTTTAAAAGACGAACACAGGACAACATTTTTCACCTGAAGTGACAGTTTTTATTGTTAATAACTGTACTGTTAACCCTTGCTGTAAAAAAAAGGCCAAATTCTGACAATATCATACCATTTTCCATTAAAGCAGTGTTGCCAGTATTTTACTGTAAAAAACAAAACAAAAAAAAACTGGTGGCAAGGTCTAACAGTGTGTATTAAATGTAGAATTCGGGAGCAGCGGTCGAAATTAATGGTGGCCTGGCTTATTTCTCCCGCTGGTTTGTAGGGTAGACTGTGTACAGTTGAGAGACATGTGTACAGTTGAGACACCTTAAATAACTTGCGTTTGCTGTGCACACATGCGTATTAGTGTCCTCTTTGATCGTGGGAAATTTGAACAACGGACACATCTCCGAACCGAAGATATCAGCAAAAGTTTTTTTTCTAATGTAAGACGTTCACTTCACCATGCACATTCCACAATGAATAGCTTATTATCCTTATGTGACTGTTAAACATAACTGGTATCATCACACGTTATTCTGTGCCCTAAAAACTGGCATATTTCATGGTATTGTGTCATGCAAGGTCATTGCATAATCTAGAGAAATGTGCGAGGTGGCCAGCGAGGGACAGGGTTGAGACACATCAACTGTGGCTACCCCGCGATAGAGTTCTATTACGAAACACGCTTTTTTTTTTTATTTAATTACTATTGCTATTTATTATTTTTTTTCTTTTAATTTTGGGTTAGTAGTCATATTGAAGGTTCCATGTTAGGTCTACTCAAAAATAATGAAATGTAATATAAAATAAAAATAAATAGCAATAGTAGGCCTAATTAAATGAAAAAAAATTGTAATAAATAACAGTATATGTTTACATAAGGCAACATGTTTCAAATCTGTCTGAACTGATCCCCTAGCTGTCTTTTTACTTTTCCTTTCTTAATAATTTTGTTACAGTTATAAGGTTTAGCAAATGTTTGTTGATTTTGTTAGCTTTTATTCACATCTCATTTGGCCTAGACTACATAGTAAACTCCTCAGATGTAGATGTTTTCACTCGAGGGCATCATTGTTCGTTTCCACGGCAACATTGAACTTCAGTGCTTCTCACAGCTTCTCGTATACCCTTAAATTTAGCAGTTATTAACTTGGTTCATTACAATAGAAGCCGTTAGCCGAGAATTTGATATGCACGTAGGCCTATATGCATATCTAATGATATGCTGCATGTCAAGAGTAGCGGATTCATAATTTTTTTCGGTTAATTATCAAATGGCGAGTTCTTAAATCATTCGGGGGCATCGAGGCATGCATCAATATAATAAAGTAATAACGAATAATAGGCTAGCCTAGATAAATACAAACCAGCTGGGCACCGGGCGAAATAAGCAGCCATGCCACTGTTTCACCGGCTGCTCCCGATGACCAGACCTGAATTCTATAGCACACACTGTTAGACCTACCAGTTTGTTTGTTTTTTACAATAAAATACTGGCAACACTGTTTTAATGGAAAATGGTATGATATTGTCACAATTTGGCCCCTTTGTTTACAGCAAGGGTTAACAGTGCAGTTATTAACAATAAAAACTGTCACTTCGGGTGAAAAATGTTGTCCTGTGTTCGTCTTTTAAACTTCTCAACGTGCATGCAGTGTACATAAAGCAGTTGCATCAATGAAATGATAGTAAAGTTAGTCCACGGCCACACCCCCGTGCTAATGGTAGCGCCCACGGCGCAAATTCCTACAAGACGAAAAATAGAAAATCGATTAGATTTAATTTATTCAAATATTTGTTTCTGAAGTCATAATTTAGCACAAGTAAAACTGAAAAAAGGGAGAAAAAGGCAACTATCCATTGATAATGTAACTGGAAAAACAAGAAAAATAAATGTCTGGTTTAAATTTTTCATTTTTGCATTTGCATATATGGTCTGAAAATTGAATTGTGAAGCGTTACACGGACCCTTTATATATGCATGTTTTAAACTAGATAAACTTGCATTGGTCTTATTTGTCATTAACGACAAAATAAATTTGCTAATGACAAAACAAAAGATGTTTCCATCCATACATTTTTTTGTGAATTTAAAAGTATTGCATAAAAAAGACAGGAAAGGTCAAGATGCACATAAAATCTTAAAATGGCCATAAAAAACACATCCGCTCAATTAAGAAGGTTAAGAAAACGTACATAAACTACAACAGAAACACGCCTACCGAATAAATTCCTGGATGTGCAACAAAATTTGGTATAACTACGTCCCAAAACTGTCTTGTATGATTGCGTTCACAAACATGACAGCGTTTTTATTGCGTTTCATCTCCGAGGCGCAAGTAATTTATTACTTGAAAAAAGTAATTATTGAAAAAAGAGTCACAGCCTTCCCTGGTTGCAGGATTTTTATTTTTTTTATTTTTATTACTTATACTTTGCGCCAGTATCCTTGGAAGTGAAGATTGTTTTCTTGAACATGTGGAATTGAATTGGTGCTTTATTTGCAAATGTTTTATGCATATTCTTCTTCGCAACTCTGGATATACACATTGCTATTGAATTATGCATCATGCAGATGATTATTTTAGCGTCATCCTTTTCTCTGGCAGAATAACTTCTAGATGACATAACCTGAAGTTATTCTTCACTTTAAAGTGTAAATAACAGGACTGGAATTAGCCGAAGGTCAACATCAAGTCTGACACACAGTCTTGGAGCTTCGTGAACTTTATTTATTCAAACTCAAATGAGTTTATTGTTCCTCTGTGCTCATCTTGACACTATCCACCCCCGAAAAAGCCCACACACACACACACGGAGACACACACTTGGACGATCAAGTGCAAATGTAATTACTGTCGAGTGCTGTCTAATTGGCCACCATTAAGCATTAAGCAAACATTTCCACACTCCAATGTCACCACACTGCCATATTAGACTGTTACCCCCCCCACCCACCCCTCCCGCATTTGTCCGACAGCAGACTCAGCTCTGCCAAACACAGCGACCGCAAGACAGTTTAAATGTTGAACGGCTAATGAGAGGAAGAGTGGAAGGAAATCCACAAAGCCATACGGGAGAAAAAAAGAAGCGAAGAGCTGCCAAATTTTCTCTCCCTGTACTGTATTTGATTTTTTTTGACAGCTTTTTACAGATCTCAGCCTTTGATGCCAAATTATTTGTTTGGTGGCTGGATTTTGTAATTGCGTGGATGTCCTTCCCGCTTTCTAATCCCTCGCTTTTACAGACACAACTTCACACATGATCAATTCAGACAAGAGCAGCGAAACAGGACGTTCCATAATGAAAGTCAGTAGGTGGATGTGAGCAGATTTTATTCATGTCCTATTTGGACCAACATGATTAGTGGTGTTTGATAAGACAAGCATAACTTTTTATCATGGCACCACACAATTTTGACTACAATGGTAGAAAAATATGTATGCATAGATCTAGACAGCAGGCAGAGGTAGAATTGTGTAACTGTTCTTTACTCATCACATGCTGAAAACACTGATTGCATTTTCAATTTAATGCATTCCATTGCATCAGAATGCAAGGAGATTGAAAACAGTAAAATCGATACAATTCTCCTGTAATATAATAATACTTTATGAACCCAATCACTTCAAGATTTTTTTGCTGCTGGGTTTCGATAATTAAATTCCATCATAAAAGCTATTGTAGAACGTTTTAATGCTGTTGTGTTTTCAAATGTCAAGTCTTGATGTTTTTTTTTTTTATTGCATATATTTTATAAACTACACTACACTACAATTCAAAAGTATTCTAAATGAGCGGCCACATGCATGAGTTTATTCATTTGCATAAAACACACCCAAAACATTTCCATATAAGGGCTTTCATATTTTATACAGACCCAGATTCAATATCTGCGTATGTCTGCTGCGTTATTCAGAGAAACCTCACAGCTGAAGCTATTACGCAGCTTTTCTTACTCTTGAAAACGTTGGTACGCAGATTTCAAACCAAATTTGTGCGTTTGCATGTTTAGTGAATGAGACCCATTACAATTCTGAAATATTACTACAATTTAAAATGTTTTCTATTGAAATATAATTTAAAATGTAATTTATTCTTGTGATAACAACTGAAATATTAAGTCTTCAGTGTAACATGATCCTTCAGAAATTATGCTGATTTGCTGCTCAAGAAACACTTATTATTATCAATGTTAAAAACAGGTTTGCTGCTTAATTAAATTTTTTCATTTACATTTAATCATTTAGCAGACGCTTTTATCCAAAGCGACTTAAAAATGAGAACAATAGAAGCAATCAGACCAGCAAGAGGCCAACAGTGTACAAGTGCTGTAACAAGTCTCAGTTAGTCTAGGACAGTACGCATAGCAAGGTTTTATTTATTTTATCAGAAAAATAAAGCAAATAGAATAGAAAAGGCAAGTGCTAGAATTAATTGGTCAGGTGCTGACGAAATGTGTCTTCAAACATTATGGCTAAAGACTCAGCTGCTCGAATTGAGATAGGCAGGTCATTCCTCCAGTCCAGGAAAAGCTCTGTGAGAGTGATTTTGTGCCTAATTCATAATTCATGATTGATGAATAGAAAGTTAAAACATAGCATTTATTTGAAAAATGTGAAAAACAAACACGTCCTTGCAGAATAATAATAATAAAAAATCTTTCTAACCAAACTTTTGAACAGTAGTGTATTCTTTTATAAAATGGCAGCAATATAAGACGATAGTTTGATGTATTAATAAATGACTGTAATATAATAATATGGCTGCGCATCAGTGTAGTTACTAGGGGTGGGAATCTCTAGGCACCTCACGATTCGATTCGATTACGATTCAGAGGGCTGCGATTCGATGCTAAAGCGATTATCGATTATCTGAATCTTTTTGTGTGTGTGTGTGTGTGAATATAAATACTTTGCTTTAAAAGTACAAAGTAATGACCAATAAAGAATTAACGTACAATATATTTTATTAACATTGCAAAGAACCAACAGGAAAATAAATGTGTGCCTGAACTAGCAGCATACTTATAGTAAATTAATAATATAACAACGACCAGCGTTCTGACGATTCATGCTACCCATCGAGATGTGCTACTTACTGGTTATACGTATGTGCAGACTCATTTTCCTTCTGCTTACCACGCCCATAAATCTATGCATCCTTGCTGTGGAGACTTGTAGGAAACTTTGACAGGTCAAAGATGAATATTTGATGATAATTTTTACTTTTCACACCGTTTTAAAAATGAAAACAGTACAGTATACTGTACACTTAACTTCAAATTTTATTATAATTGTATTTCATATAATAATGTCATTTTTACTTGTTATATCAAATGTGATAATTGCTAGTTCATTTAAAATATCAAAATATGCTCCTCATACACTTACCCTAATTTAAATGAAATAACGATGTCATAATATTGTGAGATTTACACCATTATGGAAACAATAGAGAATGAATCAACATTCTCTGTGATCGATTCGCGCTTGGGTAACGTCAGCATTTTTCGACAAGGCAGCACAAAGCCGAGTGTTTTTCCTCCTCTGGGTGGAAACGTGTCATATGGCTTCACATATTTGTCGTGTTTCCGAAATATTTTAGTTTTATTCTACAAAGCTTACAACTAGTGTGGCTCTTGTCCAGCTCCTTTCCCCCTTCAACTTCATAGAAGCCAAAATATTTCCACACATCAGCTTTTAACGAGGAGGGTGTTTGGATTTCGCGCTCAGGCTTCGCGTCTCTGTTATGTGCACACGCCACAGACGGTCCGGGCACTGCACTTCCGCGCTTCAGAGTTCCGTCTTTTGCGTTCCGTCAATATTACGTTATTATAAATATATATCTAAAAAAAAAACAATTTTTTTTTTGAAAATCGATTTTTGACATTTGTGAATCGATTCAGAATCGTCCACGTCCGCATCGCGATGCATCTAAGAATCGATTTTTTCCCCCACCCCTAGTAGTTACTGCTGTTAGTCGCTATCTAGAGAAGCATGTTACTCATTCCATTTGTCTACTGTGTATCGTATGTACAGGTCAATTTGAGAATAACATCTGTTCTCGATTTCAAAAGTTTTAGTTTTTTTTTTTAAACTTTACAAATTATTACTGTATTTTCGATAGCCAGTAGCAGTGATTGGTCATGTGTTAAACTTTTTTTTCTTTTCTCAACATGTTCAATTCAGATGATAGTTTTCTTTTGCCTGTGGCACTGTACATTCCTCTCGGCTAATAGTGGAGTGAGAGACACTGGCAAGAAACTTGCACGTTGAAAGTGTGGTGGTGTTTATCTCAATTTATATACACCCCTGAACAAAATCTTAAGACCGGGGGAAACATTGCAAGTATTCGCAAAGGCAAAGGCAAAAAGGCTTTCTCTCTTTGAACGTGGCAGGATTGTTGAACTGCACAAGCAAGGCCTCTCGCAACGCGCCATCGCTGGCAAGGTTGGACGCAGTAAGACAGTCATTTTACATTTCTTAAAAGATCCTGAGAGTTATGGGACAAAAAAGTCAAGTGGTAGACCCAAAAAAATTTCACCTGCACTGAGCCGCAGGATCCGACGGGTTGTCCGTCAAGACACAGGTCGATCCTCGACCCAAATTAAGGCACTTACTGATGCTGACTGTAGCCCAATAACCATAAGACGTCATTTGCGAGAGAAGGGCTTCAAGAACAAAAATCGTCTTCTAAGGCCACGTCTCCTCCCACGCCACAAACTTGCCCGTTTGGAATTTGCAAGGGAGCACCAAACATGGGACATTGAAAGGTGGAAGAAAGTTTTATTCTCTGACGAGAAAAAATTTAACCTGGACGGTCCTGATGGCTTCCAACGTTACTGGCATGACAAGGAGATCCCACCGGAGATGTTTTCTACCTGGCACAGTGGAGGAGGCTCCATCATGATTTGCGGTGCTTTTTCCTTCAATGGGAAAATGGAGCTTCAGGTTGTCCAGGGGCGTCAAACGGCGACTGGCTATGTGGACATGTTGCAGCGGGCATCCCTCTCAACTGAGGGCCCCCGTCTGTGCGGTAATGACTGGGTCTTTCAACAGGACAACGCTGCAATTCACAACGCCCGCCTGACGAAGGACTTCTTCCAGGAGAATAACGTTGCTCTTTTGGACCATCCTGCGTGTTCTCCTGATCTAAATCCCATTGAGAACATTTGGGGATGGATGGCAAGGGAAGTTTACAAAAACGGACGTCAGTTCCAGACCGTGGATGCCCTTCGTGAAGCCATCTTCACCACATGGAGCAACGTTCCCTGTAGCCTCCTGGGAACAGTTGCATCAAGCATGCCGAAACGAGTGCTTGAAGTGATCAACAAGAACGGTGGGGCTACTCACTACTGAGTCCTTTTTTGACACTTTTAGTTCTGTTGTAGGTTTATTTTTGGGCTATTGTCTTAAACTTTCGATCAGCTGATGAACAGCCTGTTTAAGTTTAAATGCAGTTTTCAATAAACTGCCCACTCTATATTTTTGTCTCTTGCTCCTGTTTCTTCTTTTGGCATTTTGAAGCAGTACTTACAACCCGGTTATGATCCACCAGCACGAAATGCGAATACTTGCAATGTTTCCCCCGGTCTTAAGATTTTGTTCAGGAGTGTATATATATGTGTGTGTGTGTGTGTCTCTTTCAGGTACAGAGAAAGTTCGTCAAGCTCAGGACTG
Source organism: Gila orcuttii (assembly GCA_026230005.1). Taxonomy (NCBI): domain Eukaryota; kingdom Metazoa; phylum Chordata; class Actinopteri; order Cypriniformes; family Leuciscidae; genus Gila; species Gila orcuttii. Next base: position 18,145,686 of record JAPDVR010000010.1, on the reverse strand, counting down.
TAAACATCTTCATGTGGTAAATCCTGATTGGTTGTGGGGCTGCTTGGAGCGCTGGGAGCGAGTAGAGGAGCAACTCTTTCCTCTCAAAGAGGACTATAACAAATCACACAGGTATTTATCTCTTGCAGTCCTTCCCTTCGCCTCTCTTTCTTGCTTTTCTTTTATCCTTTGTTCACATGGGCCTTACAGTATTAGGACTGTAACAACAACATTCCGTTTTTATCAGTATTTTCATTGTGTTTTGCACTCGCTGAACTGCAACACTCATGCATAGAATATGAAACACTGAACTTCTCACATTTGCCAAGAAATGTTCAGCGTTCACTGACTTTTGCAGTATTAAAGAATTTGAAATTATTGAGTTAAAAATGGCCTTCATTTTGTTCCAAATGCACATGAATTTCCTTTGTGGCACACAAAAGGAGATGCTCAGCAGAATGTCAGTGGAAAGTGAATTGTCACCACGACTGTCAAGCATGATTTTTCAATCTGTTTGTTCTCACAAAGTCATCATCTGGAAATATAGACTTGAAATATAGCACACATCTGAGCTAACTATTGAGATAAAATTCTTTTGTTACCTTTAAAAGGCCGTGCACAACAAGAATTATAACTATAAAGTTTTAATAATTGTTATAATTCTATGAGAATAGAGAAGTCCACACCACATCTATGATTGACACGCAGAGGAATAGTATCATTGGAATCACTTTTTTCTCTAGCTGATGAACAATAAAAACATTGGCATTTAATCAGTTTAATTATTTTAAAGAGTTTGAGCTTTTAAACATCTAAATGACATAAATGCAGCTCATGCTTATAATAAACAGAAAATGATTGTCCATTGGCGTGGACACTAATATTTTTTTTTTTTTTTTTACCATGGGAGCATCTGTCCTCACTCTATTCATTGTTAATATTTTTCAAAACTTCTCCTTTTGTGTTCCACTTAAGATATAAAGTAACCTATTTTTTATATAACCTATCCACTTAACCCTTATACGTTTTTTTTTTTGTTTGTTTTTGTCATTTTGACTGATTTCATTTGACATTATTAGTATTATTATTATAATTGTTGTTTATTACTTAAAAAAGAAAAGTTTCCATCTGACTGGTTCATAACTTGGTGACATTTTTTAATATGCAATCTGAACAAACGAAAATGTGCAACATCTTTCACTGTCCTTCAGAAGCAATAGTCCCGGCGCATTTCTAGACCTCCAGGGGTCCGTCCCGAGGCCTCTCTTCCAGGCCCCTTCTGTTCAGCACAAGTCCCTTGCACCACCGGAAATGCGGACCTATGACCCTGTCACCGGTAAACTGATCCGCCGGGGTCCCCAGGCCTCCCGTCAACCCTCTTATCTGCACTCGCATGGATCGTCCATGTCGACTAAGGGAGATATGTCCACCCTCAGGTACTTGATGTACTTTTTATTTTGGTGTTTTTTATTTATATATTTTTTTATGTTTGGCAGTTCACACTGATTTTCTTCAAACCTGTCTCTGAATGTCAGATAGATGTTGATGTGTAAATATAACAGTCATATTAATGAACTCATGGTTGTAACAGAATCATGAATATGTCTTATGGATCTACTTTTGCACTTTCGGCACAGTACATAAAACTTCTTATTTTTAAAGAGCAAGGGAATATAATGATGTATGATGTTTGATTTTATACTTATTAGGAATTTGTGTGAAAGGCCAGTGGGAAATGTGCCTGGTCAGTAAGACCTTCCCTGGTGGCCCGTATGCTGTGCATGCAGTCTATTTCACATTAATCTCTAAGCTCTAAATAAAATCTGCGAGAAATAAAGCATTGCGCCTTGGCAGCTCTGAGATTGTAAAACAGAAATTATTAGCAAATTCCATCAGCACCTTTGGTCATTGCTGTGACAAGTGAATAATAAAAACAAGCTTGTAAGTGCTGATCGAAGAAGAGGAGAAAAAAACAGCACCTCCTGCGTCAGCATTTGTTCAGGAGAGAAATAAATTAGAAAAGAAATGGTTCACCTTAGGAACAGTTATTATTTACTCATGAGTTGTTCCTGTATGACTTTCTGTCTGCAGTGGAACACAAAATGAGAACTTTAAAAAATATCCTCCCCATGCTGTTCAGTATAATGAGAATGAATACAAAATTACTATAAAAAACATCATAAAGATTGGTCTATACAACTTTTATTTTTGAAACTTATATTTTGATTTGTTACACGCGCAAAGATATTTTATGACTTCAAAAGAGAGTTTGAAATATAATGCGGAGTCGTATAGACCACTTAAGGATACTTTAAGGATGCTTTTTCTGGTGCTAAGCTCCAGCCCCTATTCATTTTAAATTTATGGAAATGACAGAGTGGTGATTACATTATTAAAAACTTCTTATTTTGTTCTCAACAAATTCAGTCATGCAAGTGCAGTTCCTATCTCTTTGATTGGGGAAACTAACAAATTCTCTAAAGCTGTTCACCAATCTAACCATTACATTTAATATTTGAAATCACCAATGAAATCTGACAACAATTGTCTCATAAATTTTGTTTCAAAAGCATGACCAATTTTTTTTCTGGCTGGAGTAGCCAGTGCGCATACGCAATCATAAGTGCGCGTCTCGGAACACTGACTGTTTCTTTAGCAACTGAAACTTCTAACGGAATCAACTATTAGCTCTTTTATTTAGAAGGCGGGACGTATTATGCCATATTGCGTGTGGGACTTTCTCCCATTTATAGTAATATGAGTGCACAGTCTTTATATATCTAAATTCTTTGATATTAGTACCTAAATAGTACATATAAAGACAGCTTTTGCACCTTTTTTTTCTCCTGAGGGTGTGTTTTTAACATTGATAATAAGAAATTTTTCTTAAGCACCAAATCACCATAGTAGAATGACTTCTGAATCATGTGACACTGTAGAATAGAGTAATGGCTGCTGCCATCACAAGAATAAATTACATTTTAAAATGTTTTGAAACAGACAAAAAAATTATTATATTAATTATTATATTTTTTATCAGATAAATGAAGCTATATATAAAATGCAGATAATTATTCCAAACTTTTGGCCAGTTGTGTCCATTGGACACCCGTAGTGCCACTCCTGCCTGTGATTTTGAAATAAACCTGGAGAAATCGATTGGCTGGTTTAGGTGTGGATTATAGCTGGATCTCAACGCTGCAGGAGAAGGATTGGGCACATTTTTCCTGATCTCGTGTTTAGACATTTGTTTACTGCACTTAGCTTGATCACAGTCTCCTTCCATTTGTCTTGTTTCTGCTTTATCCTTGCACTTGCTGTCCATGTAGGGGCTGCAGATTTAATAAAGCAATACGCTGTCCTCTAGGAGCCATTTACAATGAGTGCACAGCTAAATTTGATATTTAAACCAAAGCTCTACCTGACTAACTCTCCAGACAGATACACTCTGGACATCTGCAAGCTGAACTAATATATCATAATGAGCGCTCAACTTTGCAGCAGGCCTGATATTTTGAATGAATAGCTGGACTGCATGATGCCCTGTTACGGCACGCCACATGTAGGCTGGCAGTGAGTGCTCTTGTGCTGCTGTCGAGAGGATGTCTCCAGGCAACAGGCCTTGTTGAATGATTCAAGAACAGAAAATGAGAGGACACAAGCATCAATACAAAATCATCCATGTTTGTCTTTTGTTGCTAGGTAGCAAAATGGAAAAGAACTGTATGTGCCACTGAAAGATGTTTTTAGGCGAATGGGAAGACAGATGTCTAGAAACTTTGCCAATTTGTCAGAGTTTCCATGCTCATGGGAAACCTGTAAATATCATCGAATTAAGATGTGATTTCTAAGTCTTTTTAATCACGTCTTGGACTCCTTTTAAAATAAATATAATTTCCCCCTCTAGCTCATCTAAATTTTCGTCAATTGATAATTTATTATAAACTATAATCTTTATAACATTATAAGATATCCTTCACCCTTAATGTGTCCAATTATTACATATAATGGCTAATTTGGTCATGCTTTCTTCTATTGAAGTGTAAATCTCCCAGTTTTGTATAACTTAAACCATGCTTAAGTTCATTCCCTAAGTTTTCAGCATTTTATTTTAAATATAAAAATATATGAAAAGGTAGCAGATTTCATATGGGCCTTGTCACACAGCACAACAAGGTGCTGAACTACGGCAATGGGAATTATCTGATTTAGTATGAATGTTCACTGTGGTTGACAGAGCATTTAATATCTGACCCTGATCCAAGACCAGCTCTTTAAGCACTCCTGAGAGTTTGAAGCTCTTCAAGGATAACAAGAAATTCCGTTAGATCTATAACTAGGTTTTCTTTGTGAGAGTGTCAAAGAGTGTCATAATAACATTTATGGTTTGAATTTTGTTATAAAATTAATAGAATTTGAATTATTTGACTTTGTTTTATATCAAAAGTATCAAATCAATAAGAAAACTCAAAGCTTATTGCGATTATTGAATGGTAGACATGTTACAAATAATATTTGGTGAAGTTTTGTTCGCACATCAAATGTCAAAAGCATAGATGAAAAGATCGGTCCATCAAAATGAAGGTTGGTTAAAAATGAGAAATGTTTTTTGTCAACCTAATTCACAGAGCTGACATTTACCTGTTGTAGCTTATCCATGTTGTGTGTCCAGAGTTTTAACATATTTTCTTAATTTTTTTTCTGTCAAATGAGACCATGTACATGAAAATGCCTTCAGGGTGTAAGGGGTTTAAAGTGACAGCCAACAGAGATCATATATACAACTTGAATGATCAGGATCGGTATCAGCCAATCATAATGACAAGAAATCTGTTGTCAATATCGCCTGAAAAAATCTTGATTGGAGCATATAAAATATCCATGCACAAAAGGATACAGAGTCATCACACCTGTATCCCTGAAGCTGCTCTGTCCAGCAAAGCTCCCAGTGCAGTCTAGTGTCAATCACAGCCTCTCTCATATCAGCAGAAGACATGGTTTGTTAAGCTCCACCGTCCCTCTGTCTCCTTTGTGATTTCAGAGATTGTTTGCTTCACAGACCAGTCTACAGCTTTCCCACCGGACCTTTTTAGATTGTTTCTACGGAAACCATTGGGCCTTCTACAGCTCTATGTATGTATGTAGATATGTATGAATGTACAGGAAGTTAAACGTTTGATTGGAAATTTCAAAGCATAGATGTGCTGCATTAGAGGCTGTTGCTAATTACCATGGTGCTTCAGTGTACATTGTCTACAGTGTGAAAGTCAATGTCTTGAGTCTACGTCTTGCTGGTTTGTACTACCGTAGGTGTGTTTTGTCAGGTTGGCTAATGGCTAGTGATTATTTATGATGGGCTGACATGTTGACCTTTCCAAGACTGCTGTTGAGATATACAGGTCAGCATGTGCCATCGAGGTCTAATGTTACTATGTTTTGAAATGGGTTTTTCACATGATGTTATTCAAACTTTGACTTCAGACTATGAATAAGAGTTGCTTAAAAAATAAAATACTTTTATAACATACAAAAGGGAACATGAATACCATGAATATGCATGCCTATTTGATGAACCAATGAAATTTAAGGTTTATGCAAATATAATTGAATATATTTAGTTTGAAAACATTTCAGAGAAATATTTGTTTTATTAGAAAATGTATACGTAGATTTTTTTTTATAAATGTTGTACTGTTTTGAAAAGTACTGAGATAAAAGGTTAGATTTTAATTAAATACATTTATTTCAGTAGTTAAAACTGGTAATTCTCATATTATTATTATATATTATGTTTCATATAATGATATTCAGCAAAGCAAAAGCATGCAGATCACTTGCAAATTGCTCAAAGTGGGTGCTTAGCCAAAAATAAAAAAAACAGAAAAAAGTATAAGCACACTTCGGCTTCAAAAATATAGAAATGTATTGACAGACTCTCACAGAGGTGAATTTTCAAGCACACAGGCTCTTCAAGAGCTCATTTTATCTGATGAAGAGCCTGTGTGCTTGAAATGTCACCTTTGTGAGAGTCTGTCAATACATTTCTATATTTTTGGAGCCGTGGTGTGCCTACTTCATACTTTTTCAATTTAATGAGACATTGAAATAAAATTTCCCATGAATACTAACTAAATATATTTTTCTTTGGCAAATGTAATAACATGGTGGTGTTCTAAACATGCATTTTTGCACATTTTCACTTTTATTCAATTATTGATCTAAAACAATGTTTTTTGTTGAAAAATATTAAGGACACGCCAACCACTTGATTGCGGTAAATTAACTGCAGCAGTTTTGTCTTCTGATGGCATTGTGAAAAGTGATGCTGCATAAGATGGTGCATAGAAATGCAGTTAGCTTAATTGAGAATGTTGTTAATTTTATTATAGTTCATCTATAAAATGCCAATGGGTAGTTGGTACCTTCAGAAGCTTTAGTGAATAAGCATTTTACTGTTAACAGTGGCATTTTTTTATAGTTAACAACAATGGCACTTCAAATGATCTGCTCACTGCAAGTGTTGTTAAATTGATACAGAGTATTATTGGCAGTATCAATTTTAAAGTTTAAAACCAAAGCATACTAAATAAAAGGCCTCAAGTTAGAAGCACAATCTGGGCTGTATTTTTTATATCTATTCTTCGATAGGTAGTAGGGATGCTAACGATGAATCGATCTTGACACGATCGGATCCCGGAAGTCTTAGAGCTTATAGGCTACATATAGATTTATGTTGTGTTTGGGATCGCTCGAGACCGACTGCTCTAAATAAAGATATGGTTTACTAACGTTATAAACAAAAATGTTTGTACTGTAAAAGTTTATCTTGGTGAGCTTTGGCTAGGGGTGGCTGAAAACTCTATTCACAACTTCCAGCCAGGATGGATTGCAGAGGTTCTAGAAACTACAGAAACCAGCAGAAGCAAATACCTCTTTGCTGCTCAACAGTGGCTTTTTTTTTATATAGTTTCCCTTTTTAAACAATTAATTTGTTTTGACAGAAACTTTCCTTAAACCTTTATCTGACCGAGTTCTTCTGTGCTCTAAATCATGATTTTCATCTTCAGAAAGATCTTTCCTGCTCCCCATATTGCATTAAATCTGTGATTTGCTTAATAATGTGCAACAACCTCTTTAAGTAGGTTTCCCATTTGCCTATGAAGACCTGGAAAACTATTTAACAAACCTGTCTGAGATTGATACCAGTTATCTAAAAAGAAATGAGAAATAAAACAAACAAACACTTTATTTCAAAATATCTGAATGTTTATTGTACTGAAATCCTACTGATATGTCACTTGCATAATAATTTGGAACACGATGTAACTGAAACAAATATGCTTATATTCTGCTAGTTGAGACCTTTTCAACAATATATGACACAAGTCTGTCTGTTATGTACTATGATTTTACAGATCACATTTTCATGTAAAGCAGTTTTTTTTATACTCTATTAAAATAGAGCACTTCTAATATGTCAGTTAACTGGTGGTCACATTCTCTATATTCACTGTATTGCTAAGCTTCTAAGCTTTAAAACAACATCTATTTTGTGTTGATTAAGCAAGTGGTTGTTAAATAACGTGGTAATTTAGTTGCACCCCCCCGCTTTGGATTTAAGAGGTTAAGGTTGCCAGATTGAGGACACGCAACAGGAACGAGCGCAATTGACAAAAGAATACGAGGAGACTTACACACTGCAAGTTGATGAGTTGATGTATTGATTTATGATGAGTTGATCTCGCATTTTAATATGCTCCCGTTTATAGAGATTTTTAGATGGGTGCGGAGGCTTTTTAGGTTGGGTAGAATCTGCGATCTCTGACCCATCTCTTGTTTGCTGGCTTCCATGGCTGCAATATGCTGTGTTTTACGCTACCTAGCAACCTGTGGTGGCAAAATTATTATTGGGTGAACTGTGTTGTAGATTTTTTTTCTCTAACCCTAACTGCGTACCTGGAACCTAATTAATTTTGCAAATAAATTTATCTGGGGCGCCCAGACATCGCCCAAGCATCTCTCGTCGACACTTAATAAACTTCTTTTTTCAGCGTCCGTCGACACTTAATAACCTCTTTACAGCGTCTACCGTCGACACTTAATCTTTATACTCTGGCTTCTGCGTCTCCCGTCGACACTGGCCGAGTTCCCTAAACTCTAACTTACTTACTTCCCTAAACTAACCTGCTGCTTATTTAACACTGAATTTTTTGTAACATTCCAGCAGATATTATTTAAACAAAGCACAATATAACTTAAAATAAATAAATTAGTAAAATAAAAAATATATTTTTATTTGGCCATCTTTGAAGCCCCCCTTCTTGAATAGCCTATGTTAGGCCTATAACTGACTGCTGAAAGAATGTAACTAAAAAAGTGCATTGAAAAGTGCAAAAAAAATATGGATGAACCCACAACAAATGAATAACTGTCCTAGACAAAGGCCTACTTTTGCGGTTTACATGCACTTTATCGTGGGCGTTGACAGGTTTGCATGGATTTGCCTCAGATCATTTGGGTTTCAATATAGCGCGTGCTCTCCGTGGCGATTAGCAGATAAGGAGTTGAGAACGACTGACATCGCTCTCTTTTCATACAGATTACATAAACAGAGAATATTTGTTTTCGTTTTGAATTAGATCATTTAAAAGTAGACAATTAAATGATTATAAAGATATATTGCCTTTGCCTGTGTGCCAAGTATTGGCTGAGTTTTGTTTAAGTTTAGAGACGTGCTCCAGAAAAAAAGTTAACGGAGACGAAGAGGCAGAAAGCACACCCTGTTTATTTTCTTTATTTTACAAAAGCACAGTTTTGTTTCGATTGTAAGTGGACACAAGTAGAGATTTAACGGTCTATTGTATGACCATAAATGACGGAGTATTTAAGTCTATTTTGCTGCTATGAAAAAAATCCAGCAAACCGCGCCGGCGCGTTTGTCAACTACAGAGGGTTAAAATACGCTTTAGTGCTGCAAGTAAGGGTATAACGTCTGCCACAGATTCATCAGATGAGCTTCTCTTTTGTTATCTGCTCAAAGGAGGCATGTTGGCTGCATTTATAAAGCGTGCGCCTCTCACTCTACGCTGGTTACTATTTGATCGCGTCATCAAAAACGTCATTGTTCGGTCAAATTTATTCGGTCTTTTTACTTATTCGGCTATTTTCGGCCGAACAATTTCGGTTGCCGAACATTCGGTGCATCCCTACTTACATTTTCAAAGCAAGTCCCCCCTTTCATTACCCTTTGTTAGTAACATCAGCAAAAATATCCTGTATCATCAAAAACATTGTGAGGGGTTAATATTTTAATCAATCATTTCACAATATAACGGTTAGTCCAATTTCAAAGCTCCTTTTACCAAAGTTATATTAAGTCAAAAGTTTGAGGTTAGAGTTCGTCTGATGGCTACATCCTAGAGAAAAGGAAGTAAGATTGATTTAGATTTATTATTAGAATCAGGAATGGAAGTTTTAGTCATCCTCAGAAATAGAAGGAAAGGAAGTGTTAGAACTTATCACGAGATGTTAGTATAATTCATATCTTTATGGTTAGTAACATAATTAATCTTTATCTATTAAAAAATCCACCACAACTGTAAAATAACTGGCTGTAGAAGTGTTTTTCAGAGAAACGAGTATGTGAACTCAGCATGAGTTCATTGCCAACATTTCATAAATATCTGCAAATTATGGTATTTTTATGCTTTAGTACAGTCAAAAACTTACATACAGCATCTTCAAACAATGGTCAAATAAATGTAACTCATGTCATTTACAAATTTATGTAAATTGACATCCCTAATAGGTAGATCTTGCCTGTTATCAAGGCCGAGGTAAGGGATCTTGGGTGGAGACCACTGGTTTAAACAGACTTCACAGCAGGAGCAGGTGTAGTGACGTTACTCGTTTCAGACGCTGTCCGGTCTGACCATCTCTCTCCCTGTGCTAAGTTATCATAATTATCTTGTTGTGGCTCTTCTGACAAAGGTGGAGATGTGATTGAATGTTTGCTGTGTGCTGTGGACAGGCTTGTGTTGTGTGTATGTTTGATTGCTTATTTCGGTGTTGCTCGGACTGAGAGTGCTGCTGTTCTGTCAGAGCAAACTCAGCCAGTAGTGCTTGAGAAACATATTTGACCCAGTGACTGATTACACTGTAACTTGCTTCACCAGCCGCTGATCTGGAGTATGAATGTTGAGCGATTGATTGTTGATGTGTTTGTTCAGGTTAGCTCAGGGGTCTCAGCAGCGGGACGAGGCTGCAGGATCATGTGCTGACGACGAGCAGCCTGGACCTTCACGCAGGAAACGACAGCCCAGCATGTCTGAATCCATGCCACTCTACACACTCTGCAAAGAAGATCTGGACAGCATGGATAAAGAGGTTAAACACACTTACACACGTTATCTTAGCTATCTAAAAACTTCAATTGTTTTTATAAATAGCTAGTTATAACTGCTATACCATAACCCACACTCTAACCCTAAATCCCAAAGTATACTTTGTTTAAAGTATACTCTATTTTATGTGCGAGCACAAATGTGGTTGATGGCTGCGCATTACGATAACTTGCACTGTTGACAGAATGTTTTGTCTAAGGGTGCTCCGATTGATCAGCCACTGATCGTTATTGACCCATAATAGTTTATATAGTTAATCTAACAGAAAACTTTCTGCATTTTTACAATTTTAAATGTCTCCAAAAGGAGGTTTTGTTAGATTTAGGTCACTTCTGGGTACAGATTTGTCCCCAAAATATGGTAAAGTTGGAACACATAATTTTTTTACACATGTATTTATGTCTACTTTACAAACACAATACAAATAATAAAGGAGAAATACTAGGAGCCCAGGCCAAAAACAGACTAATTTTCACACATGAATTTGGCAAATCCAGACCTTCCTGACGTAAATTCATTGAAAGTCTTTGGGATTTGCTGGAGTTGACTTTCCTGAGTGCTTGACTCTTGCATTGTCAATACAAGATCATGACCAAATTGATGCACCACTTAAAGGAAATAAATGTTGTGATGTTATTTCCATCAAGAGGTGCATCAGAAAGATGCCAATTCATGTGTGAAAATGATTCTTCATGCTCAATCCCAACCATTCTTTCACAATTAGAGCCTGATGAATCTTGGCACTGTCATCCTGAAATATGGCCATGACGTGTCTTCCTACATGGTTGTTTAAGAAATGAAAAGCTACACACTCCATCAATTAGGGTTAGAAGAACTGTTGCCAAACATATAACATGCTAGAAACATAATTATCCAATCATAGCATCTGCTTATTTGCCTCTTAACCATTCTCCTGAATCCAAACAGCGGCTTTTTGTTTTTGGCCGGACAGTATATATATATAGACAGAGGTATTTCAACTTTTTTTCAAATTGTTTACTTTGGCGTTACATGTTTAATTCACAGTTATATTCCTCCCCCCCCACACAAAGCTTTTAAGATTCATAAAAGCTAATTAAAAATCCTGAACAAATATCCCAAAGACATTCCCTGACGGTGAGCCAATGTTAATCACCCTCTGAGATCAGAAGCTGCTGAATATTAATGCCAAGACTGTTTGAAGAGGACATGTAAGAAGCAAATTACTGTGATCATAGCAAAGCGCAAATTGAATTGCTACGAATTTTAAAAAGGAAAATTAAAATGAAGTTCCTGCCTAATAAAGATGCATTTGCTAAATAGAAAGTTCAGTAGATGTTAAGAATGGAATACTAAAGCTTACTCCTTAAAGGTCCTTTCACACTGGATGCGATTTTGATGCACGAATAATTCGCGCGATAGTTTTATTTTTTGATCAACTGTTTGTGTAATGAGTGGTTCCACACCGAACGCGAATGTGCTGCGGCGAAAAAACGACTTTAATTTTTTTCACTTCGATGTCGATTTTTTTTTTTTTACTTTTGCGGCGACAGAAAAGGCTTCAGCCAATCACACACAAGGAAACAAAAGTGAAGCTTGTTGATGCTTTGGCCGCTCTGACGTAGCAGCATTATGTGCGAGAGAAGAGAACTGTCACAACATGAAATGTAAACTAAAAACAAGCAATACATTGAAACTAGAAACCTTTTATAATGACAGCATTTTTATCTTGCCTATTCCGCATCTCAACGCACGCATACCATTTATGACATGACGTTGTTTCTTACCGGCAGCAAAAGAACGAGGCATGGGATAAAATAGCTGGGATATATAGCTGCTGATTATTTGTAATATTTTTGACTAGGAGGGAAATAATTGATGTAGAATATTTTCAACATTCATGGTTGTGTGTTTCATATTATTTTTGCATGCATGTAGGCCACACACCAGAGCATGTGCGTAAATAAAGCGGAGCGGGGAGACGCTTAAATAGGCCTATAAGTTAAACGTTTATACTTTTAAATAATATAATGTTATTTTTTTAATTTCATCTATGTTGATAGCTATATGAAAAGGGAACCGCATGAGATGAGTATAAGGATCATAAGATGCCCAATATATCGAAAACATTTGGAATGGGTCAGACATAATTTTGGCCACTTATTACGTTTTGTTTTGTAGAAAGCTTTTCTTTAAAGTGAATTTCATTTTGTATAAATTGTATCTTAATTTTAATCAATGTTTCATCAACAAATTGCCTGGATTAATAGGAATAAGAAGTAAATATAGTAGATAATATAATTAGGACACGGAGGCGCCAACGCGTGAACTGGAGCGCCTCTCATACCGAAAACTGACAGAAAACAGTAGTTTATTAATAAACAATTCAAATGTTTAATGCATAATCCTTACTTTGGACGGTTCTTTGTGGCAAAGTTTTAGGTCCTTTACAAGATTAGCATACTCCCCTTCAGACTCTCTGTTCTTTAAGATTGGGTGTACACAAAACCTTCTTTTCTGTCTTTTAAAGAAAACGAAAAGCTCGTCTTCACTGGATGATGATGATGATGATGATGAAGTGTCCGTTTTTTCTCAGCTGTCGGCGCGAAAGTTTTCGCAAATTCGCGTCGCGGCTGATGTGAATGCTTTTGACGCGAACTATTCGCACGCGAACTATTCGCTTTTCCGTTTTGCTTTTTGTTACGCGTCCGGTGTGAAAGGGCCTTAAAGCTAATATAGAATGAATGTAAGTGAATGTTTTTTTTGTTTGCTTTTTTAAATTAGTGAATGAAATTGGGAGACATTATTCCATGATAAACACATATGTATTGGTGTACCTTTCCCTGGAACAACAGGGAGGAGATTATTATTTATTTTTAATGTGGTTTTTGGATGGAGGAACGGATGAATCAAAAATGTTCCCTTACTTTAAAAGTAGGAGAACTGGGCACTATCTTCCTGCCAGCATACACCGGATCAGTATTATTGCTGCGTTATATGAATCTTTGCACTTATATTGCTTTGCTTATGTATTATGAGCACATCTCCACCCAGCCTTCCTCTTCTGACCCTGCTTTTCATTTAAGGTCATCTTCCTGCAGGCTGGCTCTGCATTATTAATGATTTAATCTTAATGATTTCTTTAAAAATTGGTCATGGGTGTGTGATTTAAAAAAAAAAAAAAAAAAAAAAAAAAAAAAAACTGTGCATGAAATTATTAGCCCTCCATGTATTATTTCTTTTATCCCAATTCTGTTGCCATCAGCTACACTTTCATAGCTCAAAGTGCTGCGTCAGGCTTAAAATGGAATGATTTTTTATTTTATTTTTTTTTTACATTTGTCTTGTCTTCCACTTTTTTTTCTCTAAAGTGTGAAAGAGGAAGATGTGCCTCATGGCTCCCTCTTAAAATCACTGACCTAGAAACATCGCTTCAGAGCTTCTTTGACTTCTTTCTCATTTGTCGGGCCTGTCTCAGTTCTCCGCTTAGCAGTTATAACATCTCAGCAGTCCATGTCAAAATCCTGTCATTGCTGACACTGTTCATAACAGCGGTGTTGCGCTTCACAGGTCAGATAGCTTAATTTTTTTCTGTTCACCTTTATGCTCACACAGCTGAAGCGAAGCCACATCTTACCATTTAACTCAGCAGTGACTTCTACACAGGTGAAGGGATTTGATCATTGATAGGGACATTTTGAAATTTCCCATTGCTCAGTTGTTCTTGTTTAGATAAATGCGTTTACATATTTATCCACTAACTTAAGTTCTTGAGATGCAGGGAGGTGAAACCCACATGCGTTTAGTATTCGATATGGTTAAAACACTGCTTATACTTTCTATACTTATTCTACATGTCATTGACGATCTGACACAATTAAAACAACAATTGCAAAAAAATGAATTCAAAGTTAAAAGTCATATCTATCAATAATTTTACTACTTTAAAAAATCAATGGTAAATGCTAAACAAAAGTATATATGTGTTTAAAAAACAAGGAACAGAAATGTATTCAAATGTATTTATGTACAATACCATCCAAAAGTTTGTGGTAAGTTTTTTTTTTTTTTTTTTTTTTTTAAATCGAATTGATTGAAGTGACAGTAAAGGCATTTAGATTTGTTACAGAAATGTTCTATTTTAAATAAATGCTGTTCTTTTGAACTTTCTAGTCATGAAATCCTGAAAAAAATGTATCTCAGTTTCCACAAGAATATGAAGCAGCACAACTGTTTTTAAAATGTATAATAATAAGAAATTAGATTTTAGCAGCAAATCAGCATATTAGAATTATTAAGGATTAAGGATCATGTGACACTGAAGACTGGAGTAATGATGCTGAAAATTCAGCTTTAAATTTTAATTGAATTTGATTTTCATTTAAAAAATATTCAAATAGAAGACAATTACATTTTAAATAGTCGTAATATTTAACAATATTACTCTTTTAGTGTATTTTAGATCAAATAATGCAGCCTTGGTGAGCATAAGAGACTTCTTTCAAAAACATGAAAAATTTCTTACTAACCTCACTCTTTTGAACAGTAGTGTATAATTATTATTATCATTTTTTTAAATGGCTGGTTCATTTGTTACATTATTATTTTACATTGACTAATGACAACTGATTACATACTGTGTTTTTTGGGATTCAAACCAATGACCTGAACATTGTCATGCTTTGCCAATTAAGCTTTAGGGATGCTTGTATGGGATCGGTAAACTTCCCTTTAAACAAGTAATATAATACCCAGTGGTGGTAAGTAACGAAGTAAAAATACTTCGTTACTTTACTTAAGTATTTTTTTCGGGGATCTGTACTTTACTTGAGTATATTTTATTTGCATCTACTTTTACTCTTTCTCCACTACAATATTAAAGACAAAGTTTACTTTTTACTCCGTTACATTTCCCCATGCCCGCTCCAAGTATTTATTACACTGGCTTTCCAAACCAATGAAAAACTTGGTTTTATTTGGAAAAAAGTACGCGCGAGCTCTTTGCCAGCATACGCTCACATAGCAGTTAGTTCGCCATTGTGGAAGATGACCGCAGAAACTGGTGAAGGTGCAGCTCTGCCCAGCAATGATCCCGAGATTCCCGCTTACCTTGTTTCTTGCACATCTTCTGTTTGATGCAGCTAATGTTATGGAACATGTCTATTGCAGAGCTGCCAACTCTCACTCATTCAGTGTGAGACTCACGCAATTGACACTTTCCACAAGTTCTCACGACACATCCATTTTCTCACGCAGAGAAAAATCGTGAAGCATAGAGGACATTGACACCGACAGACAAGAAAGAGAAGGTTACTTTTGATATAAAACAAATTCTCAGCTCTCAGATTCTGTCCATTTTATTACGAAATTCAAACAATAAATACCGTTTTGGAGCTTTTAAATGTGACGTGACAGATAGCTAGCGCCTGCTATGGGGTGCCGTTAATCTCTTTACTACTAGTTAATTGTAAATAAACACAAATTAACAATAATAGGTAGCCTATGTTGAAAGTTACAGTACAACTTCCCGAAATGTATATCGTACATAATATATATATATATATATATATATATATATATATATATATATATAATATCAATAAATCAGTGTTTTTCAACCGCGGAAAGAGGTCAATAAAACAGCTGGAGAACAATGTCACATAACGTTACATTTACCTCAGGGAAAGAAAAAACATTTAATGACCATAGCACGTTAGTTGGCTAGAAAAATTAGTATTTTATAATATATTTAATATTAGTATAAATTAGTATTTTGCTAAATATGTGCACTATATATTTATTATATTTTTACTTATAAGCTATCATTAAAATATTATAAAGTTGTTATAATAAAAATCACATGTATTTTTAACATTTAATAATACCAGCTGACAGGGCTCTCTAGCCTATGTTTACAGAATTAGGTGAGATTTTCTTAATTTAAAAATTAACATGTATCTACTGTACCAAATATTTATCAAAATGAATCTATATTGAATCAAGATTGGAATCAAACCACAATAATTGAATTGAAATTGTAAAATTTGTATCAAAGAATGGCCTACCAGTCATTGCACCATAATATGCTGTCACTAAACTTAATGAAATTGTTTAAAATTGATGCAAGGTACTTCATTGTCTCTTATGATTGCAAATCTAACAAATTCTTAATTGCAGTATCTAATAATTTGTTCAATTAAAACATTGCATATCACTCCCAAAACAATTGATCTGTTTAATTATTGATATTTACAGTTTGAATATTTACTTTTTACTTTCGGTACTTAAGTACGTTTTAAATCGGATACTTTTGTACTTTTACTCAAGTGATGTATATATACTTTTACTCGAGTATAATTTTTGAGTACTTTTACCACCCCTGATAATACCTTGGTAGGGTGAATTTTGGCAAACTACTTTTCACTGCTGCATCTAGCTGGTTCAGCTTATATTTTCTCCACACTGCTGCTTGTCACTTCTGATGTCATGCCAGGGTGAACGGATAAAGTATAAACACCTCTCAACGCCTCTGAAGAGCACATGCAGTCTGCAGTGCTTCATGCCAGAACAAATATGTCAGACATAAACAAAGTTTAACCCAAAAGCTTGACAGCATCCCAAAATAAAGTTCATTAATTCTATAAAAGGAAATGAAAAGCTTTCATTTCACAATTGAAAACGTTGACAGGTTTACGTTGAGCACACATATTAGCTTGTGCCATTGATATGACCCTCATGTTGTCAAAGTTTAGATTTAGCCTATTTGAAAAATAATACATTAATACGCTACCGTTCAAAAGTTCGGGGTCAGACTCAGTATGATTTTGTTTTTACAGAATTCATTTTTTTTTAAATAATTAAAAGTGATCAAAAGTGACAGCAAATTTGGTTTCATTTATATTTTATATTTCAAATAGATGCTTTTCTTTATAAATGTATTCCTCAACATTGATAATAATAAGAAATGTTTCTTGAGCAGCAAATCAGCATATTAGAACAATTTCTAAAGGATCATGTGACACTGGAGTAATGGCTGTAAATTGTAAAACTTAAATTACATTTAATTTACAAATGTACATTTAAATCACATTGTTTTTATTATATTTAGATCAAATAAAGGCAGCCTTGGTGAGGATATGGGACTTTTTTCAAAAACATTAAAAAAATCATACCAACCCCAAACTTATGAACGGTAGTGTGGATTATATGTTACTAAAATGCGCAGTGGCTTTGTATGGAAATAATGCATGTTGTACTTTTACAAAATGTTTCATGATGAAGTGGGATTTATCTATTTAACAGAAGTATCAATGGTGACAGATGTGGCATCTAATACTGGGAACTGGGACTGGGAACCTCAAGCTTTAACAACCTCCAGCTTTATAGCAACCTTCTATTTAAGGACTTTATTTAGGCCGTAAATATCCCAAAATGGAAATCCTATAAAATGTCATTCACATTGTGCACTTTCAGAGGGAGACTGCAGTCAGACTATTGTAAAAACCTGTTTTGGATCCATTCCTAAGCACATTTTCTCTCCCTTTGTCACTTATGGGTACAATTTGCCTCTGCTCAATTTGTGCTCCATTATTCTACCAGCATAACAGGGGTTTTGTTGAATAGCCCCCCCTTACTCTCTAAATATAACATCCCAACTGAGGTGCAGGAAACCACAGTGTTATAATTGTGGGACTTTGCGAATTGGGATATCTAGGGGGTTTGTCCTTTGTTCATTAAACCTGCTGAATGGAAATAGAAACGTTTCTAAATTTAGCACGTGGAGAGAGCTGTAGCAGGCTTATAATATATGACAAAGCTGAGTTTGATTGAATGAAAACTGCTATTTGAAGTGTCACATTTTAAAGGGATCCATTCATATGCACTTTTTTTTGCATGGCTGCTCGGAGGAAGTAGGAATGAACTTGTTGAATGGCTGGGGTTCTGGCGTGGACACTGGTAGCACTAATGTTCTCCTTTCATACACTGCAAAACAGCTTTTCGTCACACAAACTAAGTAATTACAGGCTCTGGGAGGACCCTGTGAATGAAGTGATGAGCATGTTGACCTGAATGAAAACAAATGTTAATTGATCACTCTGAGAAGGTTTGAATGGTTTGTTAATTGCGGAAAGGGCTGGGTATTGACAAACTAATGGTATAAACTATACAGGGAACCCTGTCAGTTGGTATATTACTTTAATATTAAAGTGTATACATCACACATTTAAATTGCACATAAAGCTTATTTTTTTATAATAATAACTTTGGTAACACTTTACTTTGGTATCTTTTGAACATTCTGTTAACAATAAGTACACACGTCAGTTAACTCTCAATAGAGTATTAGTAGACTTTCTGCTTAATATCTGCTAACCCTTTATTGTGATTGTCCTCCAACAGACATTCTACTAACTATACATAACTTTGCAACTACATATCAACTTATTATAACCCTACCAGTCTATTAATACTCTACTAACACTCTAATGAGAGTTAGTAGACATGTAGTTGCAACATTACTTAGTCAACAGAATGTGTTAAAGGAACCATCAAAATAAAGTGAACAATAATTTTTTTTTTATTCCAATTAGTTTTTTTAAATAAACATTTAAACAGTGGGTGTCATAACTCGTTTTTGCAATATTTATTAAAATATGCATTTAATATCGAAAAACAGATGAAGTAAAAACATTTATGAATATGTAATATAGTCCATATACTGTATTTAGCAATGCAGTATGTGACATTGTTTACAAGCAGTTTTATTCACATCTTTCTGTGGTTAAAACACTGCAAATTATGGATTTTAGTAAGTTGTACTGTATCTTTCAACATACCTTCTGATGTTCATTGGTGTTTGTTTCAATGACAGTAAGGTTGGCTTTGGGAAACGCACCCCAGTCTGGATGCACTTAAATCCACATTAAGGACGAGTTCCTGTCACATATCACACATGTGCACTCCATTAAGCCGACAGAAAGAACGTTAATGTGTTTACTTTAACACATTAACGGTAAACAGTAAGGAGGAAGATATGATCAGTTCACGTACCGCTTGAACTGAAGTACAAGAGTGATCTGTCATGCCAGATTAAAGAGTGTACAAAATGACATTTAATGTTTGAATTCTGTAATAAAATTGATAGAATTTGAAAGCGAAGACTTTAATATGAAAAGTAACTAATCCCAAAGCTTATTGTGATTTATCGGATGGGAGGCGTGCTATAAATAATGTTCAGTAAAGTTTGGTTCACTCAACTGAAACGGCAGACTAAAAGATTCTTTATAGAAGATTCTTAGGATTTAAGAATCAATATCGGTTTATCAGAATGAGAATTGATTAAAGTGAAGATATAAATAATGAGTGCATTTACCAGCACGTTCTTAACCCGATTATGCGTAATAAGCCGACAGTGCACGTGATCACCCGTTTTCCTTTATCGGAGTACGGTCATAAACAAGCCTGCGCATACGCTGGATTTTGCCCCATATGCCGATTTCGCCCAGCAAGTGTAAACATTAACGTTCTTTCTGTCGGCTTAATGGAGTGCACGTGTGAAATGTGACAGGAACTCGTCCTTAATGTGGATTTAAGTGCATCCAGACTGGGGTGCGTTTCCCAAAGCCAACTATGGTCGCACGCAGTTTTCAATGGAAATTGCGATCATAGTTGGCCATCGATGCTTTTGGGAAACGCTCCCCTGAGTGAAAGTTATGCAGTAAGAGAATAGAAATATATCGCAAAAAATATATAAAAGTGCTCATCACGTGAAGCAGATGAAGGTGTACAGTCAAAATGCTGCATCTGTAACTGCATGAGATGATCATATCTGAGCCGTAAGTTGGCTGATTGGCTGGAAGGTGTGCAATAAAACCGTTTAATGCACAGGTAGTTTCAAGTCAGTTTAATCACCGTTCTATATTAATGTGCTGCTTTCATGGAAGCTCACACACAAACATGTCACTCACACACCGAGATCAGAGATTGCGCTGTGCACACAGAAACATTATCTTTGCTACTGAATCACTACATTATATCACTCAGCAAGGAGGTTGTAACATAGCTGTTTTTGAATATCAACTATCCTCTGCTTTGTGTCGGGTGGTTCTTTGCCTCCACATTGTGCATTAAAATCATTTAATGCGCAACTAAACACCTTACTTGGTGTCCAACATCCAACAGTTAATTTTTGTCATCAACTATTAGTTTAACATCCAGCTTATGCCATAATTGTTATATTAGCATCTCATCGATCTATTGGTAAATTGATTGACAGATTGACCAAGGTTTTTGTTCGTGAGGGAACCTGGAGCACTTTGTGCTAATGTGACATTTTCCATGTCTGGAACATAAAGTTCACATAAGTTCAGGGTCTGAGTGAACTGCAGTCTCATGGGATCTCCTGATCTAAAGGATACATTTAAGATCAAAAGGTTTCCAGTTAAATGCCAAAGCTGTTCGCTGGACTCTGCTTCAGAGTATTGTAGTTCATTTTGCCAACTAGTCTAAATTTTGACTAATATCAGTGGATTACATTTTTTATGATATTATAAATAGTTGCACTAATTACTGTATGTACTGTACTGTTTTTTTTTTTTACAGAATTATTTATATTTGAGATTTTAAACAAATTCATCTCCTTAACCCTTATGTGTTGTTGTGGCTGTTTTCAGCCACTATGGGGAATTTTTGAGTCTTAATTTGGCCATAACTTTTTCTGTGTTTCAGCAAATGGAATGATTTTTGGTGACAAATCTTATTTTTACACATATTTTGGGAAAATGCTTTGAAAATTTTCAAAAACTCAACAGTACACTGTGGGCAAATTCACTACCCTTTCGTTATGTTCGTGGCTGAAAACAGCCACTACTTTAAACTGCTGTAAAAATGTAGCAGATTAATATTTTTTTCAAATTTTTTTGCATAAATCTATTAATCAACCTCAGTCCTGATCAAAACTACTAAATGTTTTTAAAAAATTCAGGATTTTAACTCCTTAATTGCCAAATTCATAAATGATGTCACTGATTTGGGGAAAAAAACACACAAAATGACATATTTTCAATATAAAATGTGATTGTGGACTGGATTTTTTTTACCTTTTATCACAGTCTTGGACATGTCAAAGATTAGAAATAACATTGGTTTTGATGCATTGTTAGTTTTTGTGCAGCATCAGATTTTAACTTTTTCTCCCTCATTTCCTGTTCGTGGC
Source organism: Gila orcuttii (assembly GCA_026230005.1). NCBI lineage: Eukaryota > Metazoa > Chordata > Actinopteri > Cypriniformes > Leuciscidae > Gila > Gila orcuttii. Next base: position 18,124,110 of record JAPDVR010000010.1, on the reverse strand, counting down.
TGTTTTTGCCCCATTGACTTCCATTATAACCACGTTTTTTGATTGCAAAGCCATGACACCATATAATCATGCATTTTTGATTGTTGGTGGTTTTCCCTGTTGGGAAGAGGTAAAATTTGTAATTTTTACTGTTGATAACCAGGTGGCACCATTAACCCTTTAGATAGGCCTGTGCAAAAAAAGGCTTAGTTTCTGGCTTTTACATGGAGTTCTATGGAGTATAATACTGCCCTACAAAGCAAAAAGACGTAACTACGCAGAGTGCAGAACTGAGAAAAATGACTTTAAAGTTACCCTGTCATCCAGCCTAAGTAGTTGTAGGTATATTTTGTTACTTTATATTAGCTTATTGTTTTATTCACATAACAAAGGATGCCTTGAATTTCATGAAAATGATAACTCATGTTTGACTGTAAATGCAGTTACTGCCTTTTTGTTTTGTTGGGCAGAATTGCGTGTGCGTGTGCGTGCGTGTGCGTGTGCGTGTGTGTGTGTGTGTGAGAGAGAGAGAGAGAGTGTGTGTGAGAACTCACCTTGATGCGTCTGATAAAATCAAAACATGCACCTCAGCTCTCAGAACTACATGGAGTAAACAAAAACAAAGTGCCTTTTGGTGGTGAGAAATGCAGACAAAACAAAAACAAAGCAAGTGGATTTAAACACTTGCATGCAGGCCTACTGGTCATTTGATGGTGAGAAGAGCAGCAAGCAACATGAGAAAGGGCTTGACTTGTAGTGAAGTTTTAGAGATGATTCTGCAGCCTGACCCCTCCAGCGAGCTGCATGATGTATTGTCTTCTCCCTCTAACACCACAGACTCAGGAGACTCAGATCCTGATTTGGATGTGGCACCCTCATCATCCTCTCTAGCTTCCACTGAAGGCGAGGAGGATTTGGAGGATCCTGGATCTGGGTGGATTGGGAGAAACGGCAAAGTGTGGTTTTCCACCAACGCGGAGACAACTCCCTTTCTTCAGCCTGCCAGAGGCGTGACTCCAGGGCCGACGCGCTATGCCATCGCAAGGGTCCAGAACATGGATTCTGTGTTCAATCTGTTTTTCACGGAGGAGATGATTGACCTCATTGTCAGCATGACCAACCTCCATGGGTGCCGCACAATGAGAAACTGGACCGGAGTCATGCCGCTGGCAGGCTGAAGAAAGGGAGTTGTCTCCGCGTTGGTGGAAAACCACACTTTGCCGTTTCTCCCAATCCACCCAGATCCAGGATCCTCCAAATCCTCCTCGCCTTCAGTGGAAGCTAGAGAGGATGATGAGGGTGCCACATCCAAATCAGGATTTGACTCTCCTGAGTCTGTGGTGTTAGAGCGAGAAGACAATACATCATGCAGCTCGCTGGAGAATCATCTCTAAAACTTCACTACAAGTCAAGCCCTTTCTCATGTTGCTTGCTGCTCTTCTCACCATCAAATGACCAGCAGGCCTGCATGCAAGTGTTTAAATCCACTTGCTTTGTTTTTGTTTAGTCTGCATTTCTCACCATCAAAAGGCACTTTGTTTTTGTTTACTCCATGTAGTTCTGAGAGCTGAGGTGCATGTTTTGATTTTCTCAGACGCATCAAGGTGAGTTCTCACACACTCTCTCTCTCTCTCTCTCACACACACACACACACACACACACACACACGCACACACACACGCACACGCACACGCACACGCAATTCTGCCCAACAAAACAAAAAGGCAGTAACTGCATTTACAGTCAAACATGAGTTATCATTTTCATGAAATTCAAGGCATCCTTTGTTATGTGAATAAAACAATAAGCTAATATAAAGTAACAAAATATACCTACAACTACTTAGGCTGGATGACAGGGTAACTTTAAAGTCATTTTTCTCAGTTCTGCACTCTGCGTAGTTACGTCTTTTTGCTTTGTAGGGCAGTATTATACTCCATAGAACTCCATGTAAAAGCCAGAAACTAAGCCTTTTTTTGCACAGGCCTATCTAAAGGGTTAATGGTGCCACCTGGTTATCAACAGTAAAAATTACAAATTTTACCTCTTCCCAACAGGGAAAACCACCAACAATCAAAAATGCATGATTATATGGTGTCATGGCTTTGCAATCAAAAAACGTGGTTATAATGGAAGTCAATGGGGCAAAAACAGCCACGAACAGTAAATGAGGGAGAAAAAGTTAAAATCTGATGCTGCACAAAAACTAACAATGCATCAAAACCAATGTTATTTCTAATCTTTGACATGTCCAAGACTGTGATGAAAGGTAAAAAAAAATCCAGTCCACAATCACATTTTATATTGAAAATATGTCATTTTGTGTGTTTTTTTCCCCAAATCAGTGACATAATTTATGAATTTGGCAATTAAAGAGTTAAAATCCTGAATTTTTTAAAAACATTTAGTAGTTTTGATCAGGACTGAGGTTGATTAATAGATTTATGCAAAAAAATTTGAAAAAAATATTAATCTGCTACATTTTTACAGCAGTTTAAAGTAGTGGCTGTTTTCAGCCACGAACATAACGAAAGGGTAGTGAATTTGAACAATGCACAAGGGTTAATAACAAAGAGTTAGTAGAAGCTACTCCAGGTTGGGTTGGTCCTGAAAAGTTACAATTTCAAAGAAAAGTTGCATGTACCGTAAGCCTGAATGCTGTGAATTTGGATAGTGCTGGGTAGGCTCTTTTCATTTGGGCTACTAAAAAACATGTTGTTTTGTTTTATATGTACAGTATCTCACAAAAATGAGTACACCCCTCACATTTCAGCAAACATTTTAGTATATCTTCTCAAGGGACAGTACTATAGAAATGAAACTTGGATATATTTTAGAGTAGTCAATGTTCTGCTTGGATATCAGTATATATTTACTGTCCTCTGAAAATAACTAAACACACAGCCATTATTGTCAAAATAGCTGGCAGCAAAAGTGAGTACAAGAAGTGAACATGTCAAAAGTGTGTCCAAAGTGTCATATTTTGAGTGAGCACCATTGTTATCTAGCACTGCCTTAATCCTCCTAGGCATGGAATTCACCAGAGATGCACAGGTTGTTGCTGGGATCATCACGGAGCTGCTGGATGTTAGTCACATGTCACTTCTCCACCTTTCGCTTGAGGACGCCCCACAGGTGCTCAATAGGGTTCAGGTCTGGAGAAATACTTGGCCACTCCATCACCTTCAGCTTCAGCTTCCTCTTCCTCAGCAAGGCAGTTGTCGTCTTGGCGGTGTGTTTGGGGTCGGTATCATGCCGTTTGGCCCAGTTTCTGAAGGGAGGACATCATGTTCTGCTTCAGAATGTCACAGTACATGTTGGAATCCATGTTTCACTCAATGAAGCTCAGCTCCCCAGTACCAGCAGCACTCATGCAGCCCCAGACCATGATGATGTCAACACCATGCTAAACTGTAGGCAAGACACAATTTTATTGGTACTGCTCACCAGAGTGCTGAACACCATCTGAGCCAAACAAGTTTATCTTACTCTCATCAGACCACAGGACATGGTTCCAGTAATGCATGCTCTTAGACAGGTTGCTTTAAGCAAACTGTTTGCGGGCTTTCTTGTGAGCCAGCTTCAGAACAGGCTTCCTTCTGGGACGACGGCCATGCAAACCAACTTGCATCTGAGCACTGACAAGCTGACCTTCTGCTTCTGCAACCTCTAAAGCAATGCTGGCAGCACTCATGCATCTGTTTTTTGAAGCTAGCTTCTGCACCTGACACAAAGCACGAGGACTCAACTTTTTGATTGACCCTTGCAAGGCCTGTTCCAAGTGGAAGCCGTCTTGGAAAACCTCTGTATGACGTACAGCTATTATCACTTAGGGTGTACTCACTTTTGCTGCCAGCTATTTTGACAATAATGTCTGTATGTGGAGTTATTTGTGGAGAGGACAGTAAATATATACTGCTAAACAAACAGCATATTGACTACTCTAAAATATATCCAATTTTCATTTCTATAGTATTGTCCCTTGAGGAGTTATACTAAAATGATTTAGGGGTGTATTCACTTTTGTGAGATACTGTATTAATTTAATTTAAAGATTTTAAACATTCTCCTTGTGTTATTCTGAGTTAATAGCAGCTACTCCAGGTTGTTTTGGTCCTGAAACATTACCATTAAAGGGAAAAGATGCACATATGCTTGCATTCTGAGAAATTTGAGGTAGGGAGAAAACGCGTGTTTTCAAATGTCAATCTGCTTCTATTAGCTCTGCAGCCTAAATTCCTTTTGGCATTCTCAAATATTCGGAAAGCTCTAGATGGGAAAAAAAGCCCTAATTGGCTGTCTGGCAGTTATACTCTGGTATGAAACCCAGCATTGAAATGTCACCAATGAGCCACATCCTAAAATCACAATCTGGTTTGCCAGGAAGCATTTTAGGACTGTGAGATCATAATGTGCATTTGGCCTACGTGACCTTTCTCATCCAGACGTCTTACTATCTTGTCTAGCAGCTTGCAGTAATGCAATAGTGTTTGATAGGAGCGTGGCCTCACTCTGGAATACGACATCTCAACTACAAAAAGTCCTGTATTAGATGTTCAACGTTCAAAGATTTATTGGCCTGCAGTTTTGAATGGTTATTTCTTTATGGCTTAATGTCCTTGTGCCATGTGGGGGGAAGAGATATGTTCAGGGCAATATGTTATCAGATCTGTTGGTGTTTTCTCAGTGGGAGGCAAAGATTCGGTCGGATACACCCTTCCACACATTGGCATTCATTCTCCGAACAACAACAACCGCTGCATACACTTGTCTGATTGCATCAGTTGAGTTGTGAGCTGTGACCCAGAGGATTGGCAGTTGGGGTGCATTAGAAATGTGTTCATGGTTTCTGCTGCTTCGTGATGAGATCTGATTCGCATTTGTGATGGAGTTTACCCAAACTAGTGTGGAGTTTACCCAAGGCATCCCACTTGTAAAAAGGGATTTTGCAAATTAGGCCTGGTGATGTTTGTGGGCTAATTAAAAAAAAAAGAAAAGAAAAGAGTCTACAAGGAGATATGGAAAGAAAGGTTGAACACCAGCTCCAGTCTGGCAATCTGCCGCAGCCATGCAATACCTTACGTCGCCGTCTGGTTTTCTCAAAAATAAGCTCAAAAATAAGCTAAAAAAGTTAGTTGAAATCACTTCGCAATAGAATCCCATATTGCACTGGTCAATCACTATCTCTTGCATGAGAACGGAGATAGCGGAAAAGCAGTAGCTTTGACCTTTCAGTCATCATAGTCACCAGTTTAAGTTTTTTTTTACCCATTAATTATAACGATAAAATGGTAATAATAGAAAACTACAATATAAATATTAACGTCTTAATGTTAAACTTTTATTTTGGAGGTTTGCTATCAAATAAATATACACTGTGGGTGTATATAGCATGAAGCAACACCCTATCAACCTTGAGAATACCTTAGCAACCGCATAACAATGGCCTGGCAGCCACCCACAAATCCAAAGTATTGCGGTGGTGAGTTTTGTTTCTGCCACTCACATTTTTGGTTTAGAACATGTAAAAATCTAGCTCATATTGTTGTTTATCTCTTTTGTGGCACCACGGATTATGATTGGTGAGCTCTCAGACAATTGTGGCTTTGAGATTAACACTATGCCTAAGACATTTCTTGCTGCTTTTTTCGTGAGTCTGGTGTGTGTGTGTCTGTGTGTGTCTGTGTGTGTGTGTGTCTGTGTCTGTCTGTGAGAACCTTGTCACATTGTGTTTTTGTCTGTGATGTTAGTCTTGTCTTACTCTGAAAGCAGGAGTGAGCTGGTATATTTGTTATTGTGTGTCCGTTCTTTGTGTGATGAAGTGTGTTTGATTGCAGTTCTAGCACAGAGTTATCAGCCTCATTGCACACTTCATACCTCAGCTTTCATTAGGACCCGCTTCACCACTGCTAGCTCCACGCTAAGTGCTAACAAGTTGAAAAATGAGAACACCATCTTCTCTGTCTTCTGCCCTTTATCTCCACTTCAACTCTCCCTCTTCTTTGGAAAAACTCTCTTCAGTGAGTAAATGCTGAAAGTTAAAACCGAGGGGCGTTCAATTCACTTTACTCAAAATGAAAGATTGCTATTAGCAAAGCAAAGAGTCGCCTTTGCCCTCTCAGCGACAAAAATGAGACCGAATCATAGAATTTTTTTTCTATATTATGCCATCGGAGTTGCACTATATTTATTTTGTCACTTTCAAATGTTTTAAAATGCAAATGAAGTACTTTCATGGAACCTCAAACCTGGAATAACAAATGCATTGTCATTTAAGTCATGCATGCTGGGTGTTAAAGGTCTGTATCCATATGCATGATTTCCTCAAAATATATTCACTTTTATATAATTAAGCAATGGTTTTATATAAGTTACTCCATAAACCCATCCACTTCACACGCAGCACTTAAGTTGTCAAGAATACGGGCCGTTTTTGCAACTGTAGGATGTATTGCATTACAGAGTGACATTAGAGGGCCATATAGGGCAGCAGTGCATAATTATAGCTGATGATAATTGTATGATACAATAACAGTGGAAATAATAGACTATACAGATTTATACTCGTCTCAGAAGTTTTAAGAGCAACATTGCTTCAACTTTTTAACAGCCTTCATGGTAACCATTTTTATGATTCACTAAGAGTAAGTGGTTCTTATTTGATGTGATGGATACATGTCACATGCTTTCAGATTCATCCAGGATGAGTGTGAACTGAAGGCTGTTTTGAAAGCTCAATTGGATTCAAACAGGGTCAGTAAGATTTTTAAATGTTTTTGAAAGAATTCTTTTGTTTACCAAGGCTGCATTTATTTGATCAACAATACAGTAAAAACAGTAATATTGTGAAATATTTTAAAATGTAATATATTCCTTTGATGGCACAGCTGAATTTTCAGCAGACATTTCTCCAGTCTCCAGTGTCACATAATCCTTCAGAAATCATGGGATTCTTTTATTCATCAAGGACATATTAATTGAATCAAAATTAATAGTGATTTATAATGTTACAGAAGATTACTATTGAAATAATCTCATTGAATAATCCTGAAATAAAACCTTTTTCAACACTGATAATAAGAAATGTTTCTTGAGCAGCAGATTAGCATTTTAAATGGATTTCTGAAGGATCATGTGACACTAAAGACTGGAGTAATGGCTGCTTTGCCATCACAGGAATCAAACATTTTAAAATGTTACATTATATTTATAGCACATTGTGTGTGTTTTTTGCATAACAAAGTGACATTATGACATGAAAAAGCAATAAGTATCAGCACATGACGAGAAATGGTCTTATTCTTGTTAGTTCCACCATTGAGGTTCACGATGGAGAAGGTATCTTCCTTTATGTGAAAAGACACTTGGCTGATTATAGTGCCTAATGGGGGTCCATTGTCAGGAAGGTAAGGAAGAAAGGAAGAAATGGAAGAAAGAAATGGCCGGAGCAGTGTCATAAAGTGAATATTATCCAAACCATTAGTCAGTGCAGAGACCTGAGAGACATAAAGATATTTCTATACATTCAAAACAATCATTGTGTCTGCACTCATGGGAACGTATAGTAGATTCAGGCTGGTAAGGAGGGTGTTGCAGTAGTCAAGCTGTGAAATTACTTAAAGTGATTGTCACGGGAAGTTCTTATTTGCATGATGCGGTAGTGCATGAAGTGGCAGGAAAGGAAGTATAAAGTGAAGAAGCCCTGCTTGTCAAATGCAGGGCTCGACAGTGCAAGCGTTTCACTTGCATTTTCCACTGAAATGATGTGTGGGAACTGTAAAATAGGAGCATATTTGCGAATAAAAAGTCTCTGTGGGTCTAAAATTTAGTTTTATGTAATTTAAGGTCATAACTCTTAAATATTTGATATGGTATGATAGATGACATCATTTTGAGAGGTCTTAAATTTGGGAATGGAAAAACAGGAATCTGTGTTATGGCCTAATGTGATTATTGAGGCTGTGATTAAATTAAATAAAATAAAAAGTGGGTGGTTGACAATGTTTATTTTATGGTGTTTATATTGTAATATGCTGTAAGAGTGCATATTTTATCTCCCCTGTCTTTTTTAATGAGTAGCTGACAATAGTAAATAATTAAAAGTCCAATTATTATTGATATTTTGATTACACAATAATCTATATCTGGCATTTAATCCAAAGTAAACACTTGTTGCTCCTCTCTAGTCCTCGCCATCACTGGAAGGAAAGACTAAGAACATTATTTAACATATTATTCAATATATTGATTTTACTAGTGTCTGCACAATAATCTGTTTATTATAGTTTATACAGTTTAAAGTAGGCCTATAAATCATCGTAATACTTTTAATTGCACCTCTAAAGCTATTTTTTTTAACCACTTTGAGCAAAATTTTTTCACTTAAATGTCAACTTAGATGTGGCTTTTTTGGGGAAAAGGTAAGCTTCAAGCCCTGAAATGTTGGTTCTTTTGCTCCAACTGTAATTTTTAACCTTGTTTATTTGTAACTAGAGAAGCAAAGTTTGTCTTAGCTCTGAAGTTTTGTTGCCCTGATAGATAAGTTGCATAATGCCAGCCCGTCAAATCAAAGCTTGTGATTTTGCAAATTGTTTGCAAATTTGAGTTATGTGCATCAGAGAAGCAGTGAATGCACTGTAGGCAGTTCGTGGGTGTGGTGTCTGAGGCTGAGACCCACTTGTTATCCAGATTGACACCAAATGTTTTTAACAAACCTGGAGGCATTGATTCTGTGATCATCAGTTGACATCGAGAGTGAAATGTGTGATTGATAAGGCTTTTTAACCCCATTGCCTCAGAAAACACCCACTGCTGATGTACATATATATACATTAGAAATGACATCAGCTGTGAAATGCTTTCATACCAGCCTTTGCCTTTTCTTCTCTCAGAAAAACAGTTCCCAGAACTATATCTTTATGTAATTTGCTATTTTTCGAAGACAAGGCTTCTTTCCTTGTTTTATCACTAAGGTCCAGTCAGCAGTGATTTGATAATAGAGGTCTGTTTGTGTTCAGTGATTCTGAAATTTGATTACAGCTAATTTCTTTTCTATCACAGGCTGTTCAAAGATGCCCTGTACACCCACAAGTGCCTCTAATTTTATTTAGCAAGCTGGGTCAAAAACAACATGTATTTCTTCAGAGAATTTAGTTCTTTTGTCCTGCATTTCAGGTCAAGCTAATATTTAAGTGCTAAATGATGACATTAAAATCTTAGTTCACCCAAAAATAAAAATTGTCAACATTTATTCACCGTCATGTCGTTCCGAACCAAAAAACACTTATTCATATTCGAAACACAACTGAAGATAATGTTAAATGAAATTAGAGAGATTTCTGTCCCCTTATTGGGACTCCATGCAACAAAGACTTCAAAAAGTGATTTAATTTAGAGCAGATTTAATCTAGGCTTTTGTTTACATGTAAACATTGACCAATACACATACATAGAGCACATTAAATATGGTAAACGGGAGCCCGGAGCTCAAACATTTGCACTTGAACCACAAGAATCAATGAGGTTTTTATCGTATTGTGAAAACATGTTTGAGCTGCCATTGACCATATTTGATATGATCTATGTATGTGCGCCAATAAATACATTTAGGTTTGGATGAGTAATTGATGACAGACTTTTTATTTTTGGGTAAACTAGCCATTTAACATCTTTGAAGAAAATATGTATTTGCTGATGATTAAATTCCTCCGTACAAACCCTGCAAATGACTTTTTTTACAAGTCCACTTTGATAAGGGTCCAATGGTGGGTGAAAGAAATTACCAGCCATCAATTTTTCTTACCAGTCATGAAATTGTGTTTTGCATTTGTTTTTATAATGTTTTATGACAATAGGATTATTTAGCTGTTTTTTTCTTTAAAATTTCTATGCAGCATTTTTTTAAACTGCTCCAAGCCAGCTGAAGATTTACACTATTTTTATTTGCATTTGGTTAATTTGGTGTCCATTTTGGCCACTGGGTTCCCTAAATGAATTGTCGATTTAAGAGCATCTTTGTGCATTATTTATCAATGAACGTAAGTGAGATTTTGGTAACTTTGGCAGTAGGAGTGGGACTTTTTTAGTACCTCAATTCGATTGAAATCAATTTTCGAGGTCACGATTCTAAATTTGGAATCACATTTCGATTCAATATACGCATAGACTACAAGTTGCGTTACTTTTCCTATTTGACTGCGGTAGACAGTTTTGGACAAATAAATTTCACTGAATTAAATGTGAACCTTGACATTTATTTTGTTTTTTCTTCCTATTTTAGTCAAACCATTATTTTTAAGCTGACTGCAATCATTACTTGCATGACTGGCAGGCTTTTGCAATAAAGCAAGGCAGGCAATTTAATTTATTTTTTTATATTTAAATAGGAACAAAGAAGCAAATTACAAAAAATAGGACAAATACAATAGAAAAAATATATATACATTAAATAAACTAAGGGTATTCAGGTACAGTAGTAAATATAAATTGATTCATATTGAAGATACAAAAGTGATTCAGTCAAAGGCATTGTGTGATTTATTTTTTATATTAACAATAATAAAAGCTTTACCTTTAAGAATAAATGCATGGATCTAATATACTGTTGCGCATCTGATTTTCTCCTAACTGTTTACGTTTGCGTAGGACATAACATACTGTGTTTACATGGATACTCCACACAATGTGCATTTTGGTATATTTGTTTGTGTATTTGACCTTGCAAGCCCAAAAAGCTGTGAAAGAAAACTGAATTTCGATTCGTATGCTGTGTGTCCGTCAGCGCGAACTCCGTGTGTCCTTATTCGCGGCTTGTGATTTAATAACACTCTAACGTGTCAGTAACTTTTTGTATTGCGAAGTTAAAGAAGTTGTTGCAAACTTTTCCTTCAGAGACCAGGTGACGTTGGGATATCTTTCAAAGCAGAAGTGACTCTTTATTGAGAACACAAGCTGTTGGTAGCTGCAGTCATCAAGACTCACAGCGCTGTAGTTTAATTCGTCCAAGTCTAAACTCAGTATCTTAAACACAGTGTTTTATACCTTTCAAGGGGGAGGGATTTACATAGAGGTAGAGACCCTCTGAAATAAAAGACAGTAGTCAGCCCGTTACCCGGAAATTCGCCAGAACCATTATCCCAGCTGTTCTTGAGAAGTAACAAAAGGTTAATGTCATCATCTATGCCTCCAAATGGTAAACACTTGTGTGAACTTTCTCAGTTAAAATACTGTTGAACCTAAATTAAACATTTAATAAATTTGTAACATTACAAAGTGTAACACTTTAGAAAATTGATATTTGAAATTTGTTAATCGATGCAGATCGATAGAAGATAGATTCACGATTCATATGTGAATCGATTTTTTTTCCCCTCCCCTATTTGGCAGTCTAATTCTCGCTTTGCAAATTCTGACATCAGTGACATTTTTAAAGTTGAAGAGTTCAGTTTGTAAGAGTTTTGATGCATGTCTAATGCAGTCTCAGCAGTGTCTCTCGCCTTTTGCCTCGCTTCATGAATCGAGTCTGTCTTACAGTACTGATCTTCAGCACTGGCCACACATCACATTGCATTACGACGTAAAGGACTCCGCAAATGCCACGGCGATCACTCTCACTGTTCTCTTTTGTTAGTCTGTTCAGCGGTGCTGAACTGCGGTCAACTCAAGTCTTGTTTAAAATTTTCTTTCTTTTTGCAACTCTGAGACACTGTTATGAAACAACTAATCACTTTGTTTATGAATATTTATGATGTTCAAATAATTATTTGCATATCTTCAGTTTTATCTTATCTTACATCCCATTTAAGTGACAAAAATGTACTTTTCACTGTAGCTGAAAGTGTTGACAATGTCAGGATGTCTCAAGCATCGGTCAGGAAGTTCTGTGGAACAGAGCACATTGTCACTCAGGTCACTGTGTGCTTCTGTAATCATCGTCGCCATCATCATCAATGCCGTCATCTCTCCTCAAGCCAAAGCTCTACTGTTTCTAATTGAAAAGCCTGGTTTCCAGACAGTAATGAAATTATCCTCTCAAGTTGTCATTTTGAGCAACATGGAAGAAGATTGGAAACTCTTTTTCTCTATCTCTCAGCTCTTTACATTTTTCAGCTATCAATGCTGAGCAAAAGAAATGGAGTGGAGACTTTTTTTTCCGTCATAGATTCCGTTAATGAAATTAAAACTACTTTGGTCTTAGTGTTCTGATCTGGATTTGTTTAGAACCGTTTCAGAACTCCAATTGAGGGTCAGATGTGATGTCTGATGGTGTGACTTGGCTCACATGTCCCTGTTATGACATTCTTCTCAAAATGAGAAAATGGTGTCATTGTTAAAGATTTGGGGGTTTGAAACAACATTAGAGAGAACAATGTTTGTGCTCTTTTCTTGAGCTCGGTGTTGTATCAAATATCCACAACCAATGTTGTCAGTTTATCTGGTAAATTTAGTAAGATTTAAATGTTAAAATGAATGATCAAATTAACTAGAATTTTTTTTTTAATCTTGCCCCCTGATCTGTACATAAATTCAATTATAATTTGAATTAATAATATTAATACTAATGGTAAAACTTTACTTTAAGCTTTTAAATATAATACATTATAAAAGTATTTTTAATGCCTTGTAATGCACCTTATAATGCATTGTATGATCTCATAAATAATTGTAACCACAGTTATATTACATTGTAATACTTATGTTACACCTTTAGAAAGTATAATCCATTAAAACACATGACAAACAACCAATTTCAGATGTAATAGGGAATCAGCAAATATAATGCATTTTAACTTTGGCTACAATTATTTATGACGAGATATAATGCATTATAACGCACATAATGAATACCTTTTATAATGCATTATACATAAAGGCTTTAGGGAAAGTGATACCATAATTTATAATAAACATTATAATAAATCTTTTAAAGCCACACTATAGCTTTGTGTAAGGCGGTTCTTGCGTGTCCTTAAAGTCTTAATGTCTTAAATACCATTTGATCAATATAGGTCAATATAAAATCTTAAATATCTGAAATTATCATTTTAAGAGCCCTTAAATTTGGGGCAAAATCAGGATTCACGATATGGATTAATGCGATTATTAAACTTTATATGTGCATTGTCTGTAGGGGTTTGTTTTGTATGGACATGCAATGTAGGGATGGCTCGATACCACAATATTGGCTTCGGTACGATACCAGAACCTAATACCTCGGTATCGATACTAAATCGACACCACAGGTAAAAAAAAAAAAAAAAGTCTCAATTTAAGTGACACTTAAAAAACACTGCTTGAAACTCTCCACTACCAAATGTGCAAAGAAAGGGTATCAAAATGTAAATTAAAAAAAAAAAAAAAAATAAAAAAAATCAGTCAGGGAACATACAGTAGGTTAAATTTTGATTTTGGAGAAAAAACCCCCCACTGAAATTATACAATTAAAATAGGTTAATATCTATAATGATAGATTCACATATAATAATAGTAATAGAATAATGAAATGACATGTAAACCATTAGCTGTCATGCATCAACAGAGAATTATCAACATTTATTGCATTTATTAATCTTGGTTTGGTTACTGTTTGGGTTCATATTAGTTTAGTGCATTGCATAAAGTAATGTTAACATGCTAAACATGTATTAGTACATTAAAATTTTTCAGGTCATTTAATTACTGATTGATATAGATTAATAAATGCTTTAATACTGTTAGGTCAGGTTACCTAATGAATTAGGGATGCACCGAATGTTCGGCAACCGAAATTATATAAGTAAATTCGGAATAAGTAAAAAGACCGAATAAATTTGACCGAACAATGACGTTTTTGATGACGCGATCAAATAGTAACCAGCGTAGAGTGAGAGGCGCGCGCTTTATAAATGCAGCAAACATGCCCCCTCTCCGCCTTTGAGCAGATAACAAAAGAGAAGCTCATCTGATGAATCTGTGGCAGACGTTATACCCTTACTTGCAGCACTAAAGCGTCTTTTAACCCTCTGTAGTTGACAAACGCGCCGGCGCGTTTTGCTGGATTTTTTTCACATAGCAGCAAAATAGACTTAAATACTCCGTCATTTAAGGTCACTTAAATGCAGACTTAAGAAATATGAAAACATAAACTGTTAAATGTCTACTTGTGTCCACTTACAATCGAAATAAAACTGTGCTTTTGTAAAATAAAGAAAATAAACAGGGTGTGCTTTCTGCCTCTCCGTCTCCGTTAACTTTTTTCCTGGAGCACGTCTCTAAACTTAAAACTCAGCCAATACTAGTCACACAGGCAAAGGCAATATATCTTTGATTGTCTACTTTTAAATGATCTAATTCAAAACGAAAACAAATATTCTCTGTTTATGTAATGAAAAGAGAGAGATGTCAGTCGTTCTCATGGCAACTCCTTATCTGCTAAATCGCCACGGAGAGTGCGCGCTATATTGAAACCCAAATGATCTGAGGCAATCCATGCAAACCTGTCAACGCCACCCCCACGATAAAGTGTATGTAAACCGCAAAAGTAGGCTTATGTCTAGGACAGTTATTCATTCATTTGTTGTGGGTAAATTTTTTTTTGGGCACTTTTCAATGCACTTTTTTAGTTACATTCTTTCAGCAGTCAGTTATAGGCATAACTTTATTTTAAGTTATATTGTGCTTTGTTTAAATAACAAAAAAAAAAAATCAGTGTTAAATAAATTGTATTTTTGCAATTAGATTTTTTTCTCTGAAAAGCAAGACAAAATAGTAAAAAAGCTTATTTTTACTATTTAATTAAATACAATGGTGAAAAAATTGGCAAAATAAATGGAAAAAATGTGAAACACCACGTTCGGTGTTCGGCCAAGCGTTTCATTATTATTCGGCTTCGGCCAAGAATTTTCATTTCGGTGCATCCCTATAATGAATGTTGACAAATGTAGCTTAATTGTAATCTCTCTCTCTCTCTCTCTCTCTCTCTCTCTCTCTCTCTGTCTCTCTCTCTCTCTCTCTCTCTCTCTCTCTCTGTCTCTCTCTCTCTCTCTCTCTCTCTCTCCACAGCGGCACTAATATGCCATTCATTTTACTATCACTAATACTAAAATTAATATTATTAAAATTTTTATTCTTTATTCATTCAAATTCAATTAATGTTTGTTTGAAAGTGCAAAAATGATGAGACCTAAACTTAATTGGTTCTAGCGTGTCATGCAAGCAGATTTGAGCTTTCGTGTTTACCGTATCATATATAATTGATAAGCTCTTATGTATGTGCGTTGTTCAGTGTTCAATAAAAGTCTAAATTAAATCAGTTGAATGATGGACTAACGGTCACTAACCTGTCGATCTCTGAACTCTTTGAACAAGTCAGGATGAGCGTCTGACGATTCAAATGCTTAGGCAGATTTGATGTGTTGCCTCCCCGTTTGCAGAGTGGTGCATTGAGATCTGTTTCTTTACTTTTCTCATTACTTTTGTATGCAAGTAATGCCTTATTTCACTCATACTGCTCTCTCTATTTATTAATTTCGGGCGTGTAGAAATTCGAATGAGCTTCGTTTGATCCATCGTGTTCCTTTGTTGTCACCGTTTGCCGGTTTCGCATGACCCGCGTCATTTTAGGTAGCGCACTGCCGCCTAGCGGTGAACTTCGAAACAGCAGCGCATCAAATACCGAATTGAACAAAATTATGATATTGTACCGTTTGAAATATAATATATACCGGTATTTTGCCAGTACCGTTATACCGCGCATCCCTAATGCAATGTTAATTTTATGTGTGCATGTCTTAGAGATATGTGTATATCCAATTTTTCCATGTGAAGTTGCACCCCGCTGGCGAGAGAAAAAACACTGAATTGTTATCCATTTGCTAAATTCTGTTAGTCATACTCGTGTTCTTTTTATTATTCTGTGGACAAAACTGTCAGGCTTTTAATAGAAACGTGACCAGAATCATAAACCTGATGGCCTGAATGTTTGCAGTGCTGCTTCAGGTCTCGCTGAAGATCTAAAGGTCTTTATGCCGCTGTCTCTGTAGGGCGTACTGAAGCTCTCCATTTATCCCACATATGCTCATAGCATACACAGAAGACACAGCTTGAGCTTGTGGCTTCAAAGAGAATGATTTTTCTGAAGATTTTATTGTGAGATGTAGAAGCCCTAACATATTTCACATGGAGGGCTGAATATACACTTAAAAAAAAACAATGTAGTTGGTGTTCTTCTTTTCCTCTATTCCTAAGGCTTCACTGTTGCCATGTATGGCTTAAATCGGCCCAATACACTTGGCTTGGCTCAATAGTTTTCCCTATTGTAGCCAACCCAGCCAGTTCACATCAGACCTTTGTTCAAACAAAAGAGAATTTGTAAATCTGACCGTGAGTATTGGGCTCAATATTTTAGTCTGGTCTCTCCAGCAAATTGCACCAGACAAAAACAACTCTATGCCCAGAAGATTTATGTAACATCCTCTATTTCTTCACACTTCCAAAACCTCACCTGAACTGCCTCATATATGCCTCATATATTTCCAATTGTGCCAGTGAATGGGGTAGCAAGGTTGATTGTGCTCTCAGTGAGTGTAGTGTACTTTTCGTCGACCTTGTCTCACTGCGAGTGTTCTTTCACACGGCAAACAGTGATGAAATAATATATGACCTTCTCTGCTCTTTTCTATTGGTAATATTGCAATAAATGTGCCATGTTTTAGTGGATGTGCTGAATGCTGAAACCCATCCGTGTGTGAGTGTGCATGCATATGTATAAACTGTGTATGTGTGTGTGTATATATATATATATATATTATGTATATATATATATATATATATATATATATATATATATATATATATATATTAGTGCTGTCAGTTAAACGCGTTATTAACGGCGTTAACGCAAACACATTTTAACGGCGTAAATTTTTTTATCGCGAGATTAACGCTCTTTTTGGCCTAGCAAACTTTGTAATTTTTTTTCACATGCTGTTGCAACTAGTAACGTTAGAAAAACTACAACATCACACCGGATAGCTAGACCGGAAACAAAACAACAGGCACGCCGCACACACTTGTTTGGGCTTGCGCGCCGGCCAAAGAGTAGTAGGCTAACGTTAATGTTTTGAGTGGATGGCGCGAGCGCGAGACGCCGATCTAGAGAGTGCAGCGCGGGACTAGTTTTGATTGCAGAGTGCGAGCACTCACTCTGTGTGTGCGGGTACGGGAGAATAAAACGATTCGCGGGACTCCCGCAAACTAGAAATATCTATGAATAAAACATAAAACTAATACATTTTTATTCATATGAGAACAACTAAAACAAAATAGAAACGATTTACCGGCCAGAGTTTCTTTTTATAACATGTTTGCAGCGTTGAGCGATGTAGCCAATCACAGAGATGTGTGTTGATTTCTGCAATGGCCAATCAGAAGCATTTAAGATAGACTCCCCTCACCGCTCAAAACGGACTTTTTGTTCAGAGCTGAATTCTGTATGCTGGCAAATCATCTAATTATAACAAACAAAGTGTATGAAAGATTCATTGTGCAGTCAGCTTCATTGATAATAACAGAGATGTGTGAGATTGCGATGAACTGATGTCAGCTTTTTAGGAATTTTTAAGTGAGCGTACTTTGCGCGCATTCAGTCATGCCAAACCATGCACGCAGTATCTGCTTGCTTTTATGTTATAACAGTGGTTTGTGTGTTAATGCTTTAATAACAAATAATTTATCGGGAGCATTTATGCTGATGTGTATGGTGGCGATACGTAGGCGATTTGGAAGTATTTGGAGGTAGCCTACAAAAAAAAGGCTATTTGCGGGCGGGAGAAAGTAACATAGAAAGTAGTTGAGAACGTCAGTTATAACAACCCACGTATTAAAAAAATGGTCGGGTTTAAATCAGGCTCATAATTACAGTTAATGTGTCGGGCCGGGCTCGGACACAATGTGCACGGGCTTGGGTAGGGTCGGTCTTGATTTTTTGGGCCCGATCTAAGCTCCACAATGGATGACTTCAGACAGAAGCACATGCATACCACAGCTAAGAACAAACTTACTGCCGATCCACTTTTCCATGTTGATAAGAGCATTCAAATTAGAAAAATAATAATGGGACAAATAGAAATCAAGTGACATTTAGTATCGATAAAAATGTGCGATTAATCGCGAGTTAACTATGGCATTAATGCGATTAATCACGATTAAATATTTTAATCGTTTGACAGCACTAATATATATATATATATATATATACATATATATATATATATATATATACAGGTCCTTCTCAAAAAATTATCATATTGTGATAAAGTTCATTATTTTCCATAATGTAATGATAAAAATTAAACTTTCATATATTTTAGATTCATTGCACACCAACTGAAATATTTCAGGTCTTTTATTGTTTTAATACTGATGATTTTGGCATACAGCTCATGAAAACCCAAAATTCCTATCTCAAAAAATTAGCATGTCATGAAAAGGTTCTCTAAACGAGCTATTAACCTAATCATCTGAATCAACTAATTAACTCTAAACACCTGCAAAAGATTCCTGAGGCTTTTAAAAACTCCCAGCCTGTTACATTACTCAAAACCGCAATCATGGGTAAGACTGCCAACCTGACTGCTGTCCAGAAGGCCATCATTGACACCCTCAAGCAAGAGGGTAAAACACAGAAAGAAATTGCGGCGTGGCATGGAGGCAATCAGCCTGTGGCACTGCTGAGGTGTTATGGAGGCCCAGGATGCTTCGATAGCAGCCTTAAGCCCATCCAGAGTGTTGGGTCTTGCGTCTCTCAACTTTCTCTTCACAATATCCCACAGATTCTCTATGGGGTTCAGGTCAGGAGAGTTGGCAGGCCAATTGAGCACAGTAATACCATGGTCAGTAAACCATTTACCAGTGGTCTTGGCACTGTGAGCAGGTGCCAGGTCGTGCTGAAAAATGAAATCTTCATCTCCATAAAGCTTTTCAGCAGATGGAAGCATGAAGTGCTCCAAAATCTCCTGATAGCTAGCTGCATTGACCCTGCCCTTGATAAAACGCAGTGGACCAACACCAGCAGCTGACATGGCACCCCAGACCATCACTGACTGTGGATACTCCAGTGCTGCTTCTCTGTAGCCCAGGTCAGGCGCTTCTGCCGTTGTTTCTGGTTCAAACGTGGCTTGACCTGGGGAATGCGGCACCTGTAGCCCATTTCCTGCACACGCCTGTGCACGGTGGGTCTGGATGTTTCTACTCCAGACTCAGTCCACTGCTTCCGCAGGTCCCCCAAGGTCTGGAATCGGTCCTTCTCCACAATCTTCCTCAGGGTCCGGTCACCTCCGGTTTTTTGCCACACTTTTTCCTTCCCACAGACTTCCCATTGAGGTGCCTTGATACAGCACTCTGGGAACAGCCTATTTGTTCAGAAATTTCTTTCTGTGTCTTACCCTCTTGTTTGAGGGTGTCAATGATGGCCTTCTGGACAGCAGTCAGGTGGCAGTCTACCCATGAGTGCTGTTTTGAGTAATGAAACAGGCTGGGAGTTTTTAAAAGCCTCAGGAATCTTTTGCAGGTGTTTAGAGGTAATTAGTTGATTCAGATGATTAGGTTAGTAGCTCGTTTAGAGAACCTTTTCATGATATGCTAATTTTTTGAGATAGGAATTTGGGGTTTTCATGAGCTGTATGCCAAAATCATCAGTATTAAAACAATAAAAGACCTGAAATATTTCAGTTGGTGTGCAATGAATCTAAAATATATGAAAGTTTAATTTTTATCATTACATTATGGAAAATAATTAACTTAATCACAATATGCTAATTTTTTTAGAAGGACCTGTATATATAATGTATGTATATATACAGTGGTGGTCAGAATTATTGGCACCCCTGGTAAATATGATCAGAAATGGCTATAAATATGCATTGTTTATCCTTTTAATTTTTCATTCAAAAAATTCACAAAAATCTAACCTTTCATTGAAGTAAAAGAATTGAAAGTGGGGGGTAAATCTCATTATGAAATAAATGCTTTTCTCCAAAACACGCTGGCCATAATTATTGGCTCCGTGTTATTAAATACTTTTTGCAACCTCTTTTGCCAAGATAACAACTCTGCGTTTTCTTCTATAATGCCTGATGAGTTTGGAGAACAACTGACAAGAGATCAGAGACCATTCCTCCATACAGAATCTCTCCAGATCCTTCCGATTCACAAGTTCATGTTGGTGCTGCTTCTCTTCTGTTCACCCCACTCATTTTCTATAGGGTTCAGTTTAGGGGACTGGGACGGTCATGGCAGAAGCAGTCAGGTTTTGATTTTTTATCTGTTGGTATTTGCTAGAATCCATAATACCATGTATCTGAACAAGATGTCGAGGACCTCCAGCAAAAAAATAGGCCCACAACATATAAGATCCAGCAGTATATTTAACCGTAGGCATGGGGTACTTTTTATCCCTGTTTGCACCAAACACATCTGGTGGGTTTGCTGCAAAAAAGCCCTTTTTTTTTTTGTTTCATCTGACCATAGAATCCAGTCCCTTTTTAAGTTCCAGTCATGTCTGACAACTGAATATGCTGGAGTTTGTTTTTGGAGGAGCGAGGTAGATTTTTCTTGAAACCCTCCTAAACAACATGTGGTGATATAGTGGTTGTCTGATATATATTTTTTAACCTTTCTGACCCCCAAGACTCAAGTAATCTCTGCAATTCTCCATCGGTGATCCTTGGAGAGTCTTTGGCCACTCAAACTTTCCTCCTTACCGTGCCTTAAGACAATATAGACACACAATATAGACACACCTGGCAGATTCGTAACATCTTTAGTTGATTGGAACGTCTTAATTATTGGCCTGATGGTCAAAATGGGGATTTTCAATTTTTTAGCTATTTTCTTACAGCCACTCTCTATTTTGTAATGCTCAGAAATATTTTGATGCACATTTTCAGAACTATATTCTTTGGTTTTACTCATTGTGATGGATGATCGAGGGAATTTGGCCTTTATATTTAAACTCCTGAAGAAGTCATAGCTAGACTATTTCATGTTCCTAGTCACCCTGGTGTGCTTAAAAAAAGGTAAATATTAATGGGAATATACTTCAGATATATTTTACTTGTAAATATCATAATGTGATTCACCCCCCCCCCCCCCCCCCACTTTCAATTTTTTTACTTCAATGAAAGGTTAGATTTTTGCTAATTTTTATAATGAAAGATCAAAAGGATAAACAATGCAGATTTATTTTTTACAGCCATTTTTGATCATATTTACCAGGGGTGCCATTAATTCTGACCACCACTGTGTATGTGTATATATATATACACATACACACACACACACATACACAGTATCTCACGAAAGTGAGTACACCCTTCACATTTCTGCAAACATTTTAGTATATCTTCTCAAGGGACAATACTATAGAAATGAAACTTGGATGTATATTAGAGTAGTCAATGTGATGCTTGTTTAGCAATATATATTTACTGTCCTCTGAAAATAACTCCACATACAGCCATTATTCTCAAAATAGCTGGCAGCAAAAATGAGTACACCCTAAGTGATAATAGCTGTACATTGTTTAACCATGCAAAGCCACTTGTCCTATTCATCATTTTCACGTTTTTGTCTGCTTGACAGGACCATGCAAATTTGTGTATCTTGTATTAGAGCAGTTAAAATTTGTGCTTTGAGTGCAGTTCTCTCATACTGACCACTGGATGTTCAACATGGCACCTCATGGCAAAGAACTCTAAGGATTTGAGAATTAGAATAGTTGCTCTCCACAAGGCTATAAGAAGATTGGTAACACCCTGAAACTGAGTTACAGTAATGGCCAGGGTCATACAGAGGTTTTCCAAGACGGGTTCCACTTGGAACAGGCCTCGCAAGGGTCAATCAAAAAAGTTGAGTCCTCGTGCTTTGTGTCAGGTGCAGAAGCTAGCTTAAAAAAACAGACGCATGAGTGCTGCCAGCATCCTTGTCAGTGCTCAGACCATACGCCTCACACTGCAACAAGTCGGTTTACATGGCCGTCGTCCCAGAAGGAAGCCTCTTCTGAAGCTGGCACACAAGAAAGCCCGCAAACAGTTTGCTGAAAGCAACCTGTCCAAGAGCATGAATTACTGGAACCATGTCCTGTGGTCTGATGAGAGTAAGATAAACTTGTTGGGCTCAGATGGTGTCCAGCATGTGTGGCGACACCCTGGTAAGGAGTACCAAGAACATTGTGTCTTGCCTACAGTCAAGCAAGGTGTTGGTAGCATCATGGTCTGGGGGTGCATGAATGCTGCTGGTACTAGGGAGCTGAGCTTCATTGTGGGAAACATTGATTCCAACATGTACTGTGACATTCTGAAGCAGAACAGGATGCCCTCCCTTCAGAAACTGGGCCGAACGGCACGATAACGACCTCAAACACTCCGCCAAGATGACAACTGCCTTGCTGAGGAAGCTGAAAATGAAGGTGATGGAGTGGCAAAGTATTTCTTCAGACCTAAACTCTATTGAGCACCTGTTGGGCGTCCTCAAGCGGAAGGTGGAAAAGAGCCATGTGATTAACATCAAGCAGCTCTGTGATGTCATTATGGAGAAGTGGAATAGGATCCCAGCAACAACCTGTGCATCTCTGGTGAATTCCATGCCTTGAGGATTATGGCAGTGCTAGATAACAGTGGTGCTCACACAAAATATTGAAACTTTGGACACAGTTTTGACAGGTTCACTTCGTAATTGTGGTAATGAAAAAAAAATATGTACAATCTTACAAAACAACAGAAGCAGAAAGTGCTACACAGGTGTCTTTACGTAGCCACTGGTGCTCGTTGGATAAACTGGAGGTAGGCTTCAAATTATGAAGATGAAATACTCCAAGGCACTCATATGGTGAAGTAAAAAGCCTTTACATAGCTGGGCTAAATCATTAAAAACAGTTAAAAGTGTAGATTAAAAGTGCGATTTTTATTTTTTATTAACCCGCTAACAAAGTGTTTCAGTTTACCAGTGTTCATTCACTGTTTAGATTCAGGTTAAGCAGGAAAATGCCTGGCTATGATTTGATTATTTAAAACAATCATATTCTTTATAGATTTTTCTTTTTAAAAATATTGTTCGTGCATTGTTAATATATTGTGATGTTTTTATTTAGGTTTAATCTTTTTTCATTATACACATTTTCCGTCTCAAAAAAATGTATGGATTTGGTCTTAAGGAGACCAATATTATCTTAGATTGGTTGTGTTAAAATAAATGATGCATGTAAGCCTCATATTACAGTTCATAGATCTCAATGTAGCAGGAACTTCATCATATTCTCTCTCCTGAGACTTCTTTCAAGCTCTGGGTGCTCATCTTTTATAGTGAGAAACTGCTGTGTGGACTCAGAGGAACCTTCTGAGATATTACCAAATCTGTGCTGTAGATTTCACTGGAGCTGTAATAAATAATTAATCTGTGCTGTGATGGGCTGTACAGTAAGTCAGCTCGACTTCAGCCTTGAGGTGACTTAACATTTGGTGTAGGATAACTTTAGATAAGCATCACTGAGTTCATGCAATATCTTTTACCTTATAGGTTATGAATAATGTAATGTGTCCAAATGCTTTTTCCTCTCCAGCGGTTTTTTGTGAAACTCTCCCAGTCAGCCTTAATTTTTTCACCCAGACAGCTGCCATATTACGAAAAATTCCATTCCAAATTAGTGGGGGTGACAGTTATTTGGACGCGAGGCTTTGGCAGGCAAATCTGCATGGCCCCCTATTTGACACTTTGCACCGCATTCATTTTAAGCCTTTATGCCCTCATGCTCCGGGCAAAGAAATTTCTTCACTAATTTGTTTTCTGCAAGATATATGGATATGGAAGTGAGGGTAGTCATGCATTAGTCTTCCACTAGTTTTGGAAATTTTAAGTTATGCTGTCTTGCCAGACACCCTTGTCAGTCCTATCCAGACCTTTTTTTTCAGATTCAATTTTCAAACTCAATTGGAATATAAGAGTTATAAGGCAGTACAAAAACGAACGTATGAACGTACTTACGAACTTTTTTTCACCCCTTATTAGCTAGTGTCATATGCTCATACTAATTAGGCACCACTCATCCGACATGCTGACAGGCATGAAGCCTGTGTGTCAGATGGTCACGTGTTGCCATATATTTATGATTACAAGTGTTAAATCTTGGTGACAGGAAGAGAAAAAGACCCCAGAATTCAACATGGACAAGAATCTAACCTGGATTTCTTACACAAACGCTACAGCTCAGCATTCATTCATTTTTCTGCTGCTTATCTGGGACTGAGTCGTGGTGGCAGCAAGCCAAGTAGGCCTGCCCACATGTTCTTTCCCTTGCAAATTCCTACAGCTCCTAATTGGGGATCCCAAGATGTTCCCAGGCCAGTTGGGAAATGTAAACTCTCCAGCGCATCCTGGGTCAGCCCCTGGGTCTCTTCCCAATTGGATAGGCCCCCCCGAACCACTTTAACTGTCTCCTTTTGACACAGAGAAGTGGCGATTCTTCTCCAAGCCCCTCCTGTCTGTCAGAGCTTCGCACCTTGTGTCCTAGTCCAGACTCCCTGTGGTGAGGCTTGTACCTGCAATCTTGTTCTTTCGGTCACTACCCAAAGTTTATGACGTGAGTGTCGTAACATGCATTGAATGGTTAATTGAGAGCTTTGCCCTCAGTCTTATCTCCCTCTTCATCTTCTACATACTGCAGCCGCCACACTGATTTTCCTATCGACGTCATACCCTGACCTGTCCTCGTGAACAAAACCTCCTCCACTTAGGAAAGCAACTCAGCCACTACTCAAAGTTGGCAGTCCACCCTTTTCCAGCTGAGAACCATGGATTCAGATTTGGAGGTGCTGACCCTCATCCCCATCCCATCACACTCTGCCGCAAACCTCTCAAGCAAGCACTAAAGAACACAGCTTGACATGGAGCAAATGTGCTAATTACTGGAATATTTCTTATTTTTACTTCATTTTTACCATAGTGCTTTGCCGTGGCCACATCTGAGCAGAGCCTTGAGTTAGTGGTCGACCGATATATCGCCACCGCCGGTATATCGGCCGATATTTGGCTTTTTTAAAATATCAGCATCGTCCGATAAGTTTTTCTGATTGGCCGATGTGTTGGAAGCGGGACTTTTATTTTGACGGCGCTGCAGACTTTTATTTTGACGGGCGGCGCTGAGAACACCAGCACCTGAGAAGAGAACGGCAGCGCCTGAATCTGATCACACAGCGCGCACTCACATTCTCCGTCTCTCTGTCAGTCATATCTAATAGTTTGTTAGACAGAACCGGTGGCTACAGAACTGGTAATCAAAGAAAGTAAATGGTATGCGAAAAAGTAATGCGTTTGCTTTTATATTATTAGGCAAACAATCAGGCTAGAATACTTTCTCATTTACCGTCAACATTCAGCAAATGCGCATCTACATAATTGAAACAAATCTCTGAATATCTAATAAACAATAAATTTCACAAACCTTGCAGATTTAATCGGATCTAGCTGATATCTTGTGAAGTGTGCATTTGTAGCCTGCATAAACGTGTTCCTGCGCGTGACGGTCCGTGCGAAGTGAGTAAATGCGAACAGAAGATCAGCTTCACAGGAGACGCCATCGAAAAACTTTAAATCCTTCATTTTAAAACATGCTGTGCTATATCCAGTGGCCCACTGTGTCATATTCATGTCGTTTTCACTGTGTGCTGTATGTAAAATTAGCGTTACCTTGTCAAAAGTCAAAGTGAAAAAAATGATTATCAGTGGGCATGAAATTACCAGATTACTGAGTGCCCTGTTACAGTGTTTACTTCCTTTTTATTCACATATTCATATATTTTTAAACAATTACTTTATTTGTGAAAAATACTGTAATAGGATTGCAGATTCAAGAAGTTGCCATCTAAAGTATAGGGCCTAAGCATGTTTATTTTAAATATTTGTAAATATTTATTAAATATCTAATTTATTAAATATTGATTTATATAAATATAAAGTGTGTGTGTGTGTATATATATATATATATATATATATATGTGTGTGTGTGTGTGTATATATATATATATGTTTGATATATAAATATAAATATCGGCTTTATATCTGCCATCGGCCACCCTGCTCTCTAAGATATCGGCATCGGCCATCAAAAAACCCATATCGGTCGACCACTAAGACCTCAGTTGAGAACACAGCAGCGATCTCAAATATACAGACTTTACTCCAGCAATGTGTCTGCATGGAGCTGTAGTGATTCTGGTGGCCCTGTTAAGCTGCCGTTTTTAACTTCACAGTCGCAGACAGCATGTAATGCATTTACCCAGAAAGAATGATGAGACATGTAATCAAATTACTTTTTTTTAAATATATCAGTGCTTGATTCCTTGCTGAGCTGAAAATGAGAGAGAGAAATCCACAGTGTGCGGGAGAGCTTCCTGTTCCTTCGACATCACGTTTTTAAAAGATACTGACATCCTTCTGGGAAGTTCATGCTTACAAACACGGATGTTGTAATTATGAAGTGGTTTGTAATTGTAATTATAATGTGATTTTTGTTAGAATGAAATATGACGTTTCCAAATGTGGCAAAATTTACTTTTAGTACTTTTGCAATATTATGAAGAGCTTTGTCTATTTTACCCTTTGTGAACTGTCACAGAGAATCATGGGAAATGTAGTATGATTTGTGCAAGCCTATCACCTTATAAACTAGCTCATTGAGACAAATTCTAGTAATTAATAACCTTTCCCACTGTACATTATGACAGAGTGATGGCATTAATGTGAGATTATCTTTTTATTTTGCTTTTCCATCCCAAGAACAAGAAATTGCTGTTCTGTCACTGAGAAATTTTTATCAAAGACCAAACTCAAGGTGGAGAAGACATGTAATATAAGTGAGGTTTTTAACTTTACAGATCTATGTTTGATTGCACTCTTGTCAAAGTCTAGTGTCTGAAAGTAAATTTTGAAATATTAAAAAAGCTCCCTTGGCAAATAGTCACCATCACATCTCCAATATCTCTCTGCCTGACAGTGAATTGTGGACATTTCATTGACTTGGTGGGTCTCTGCTTTTATTGACTTGTGAATGACACTGACAAAGTTTGTTTTGTGGCCCATACAAAGTGAAAGGCTTTGATTTCATACTTTGCCAACATATAAGGCTCCCTAGTAAAGACATGTAATACTGTTTCCCAGTTACTTTGATTGATAAATGTCTGCTGTTAGGCTGACTAACCCAAAAGTTGAAGCTACTAGCACCCTGATACTTTGTTTCTGTCATAAAGGATGTTTTCACCTTTGCGCTTTCACAATTTATGATTTTACTCCCGTTTATGTAGACCATGGCTTACCGGAGTCTGCTAAGTCATAATGTTCCAACAAAGCAAATGTGGAAGCATATGCATTTGAAAGATTATTTGTTTGTATTTGTATAATGAGGTTTTCTGAAAGGCTATGACCTTAATCTTTATAGAGTCATGCATCTTTGTGTAATTATACTGTGATGAAACGTTTTAATAAAACGCCATCAAATATGTGGGTGCCTCACCTAAATATGCTCTGGTAATGGTAGCCTGTCGACCCTAGAGCCAGTGTTCAAATCCAAATCTTCCATGTAATGTTTGCTTTTTTAATGACTAATGAAGGTAGTATGTTTAAGTCCATATGTGTTGGTACAAATTTGCTGTCAGATTAGACCTCAATAATGAGAAACCAACTGCCTCAGCACCCTTCAGAGAGAATCGCAGTGCATTTATACCACATTTCATGCAGTGGTGAAGCCTGTAAAATGCTGTGTTAACAAGCTAATGATTGTGCATCTGTGTGATGGGGCTTTTGGGGAATTGCCTCTCTCTTTGCTCCATCTGTTTGCCCTTATCACTTTCCTCGCTTATTTATGCCTTTGCATTACGGCAGCGCTAGGTCACTTTAGAGGTGCTGATCTATTTGATCACTGTTTTTTGGTTGTTGTTTTTTTGGATGCTATTCTTGTTTTGTAGTGAATGTGGACTGTGGTTGATTTGTGTATTAGTAATTAGCGAGAAGTAGGCCTGTCACAGTATCAGATTTTTATTACATGTTATCCAGTTGTATTCGGCAGTAGTAGCTACACACACTGTCTTCTATTTTCCGGTTTATAACGGGTGAGAAACAGCGTTAAGGTGCAATACCATTATCTATTATATTAGAGTGTCAACCAGATAGTTAATGGTGCTAAATTATTTACAATATCATATGTGTAGCATTAACATATCAATATTTCAGTTTTTAAAAATCAAGGTTATCGTCAAATACCCGTATATTACGACACCCATAGTGAGAAGCCATGCAAATAGAGTAGGGGCAGTGTTTAAATGTCATTTGACTTCTGAATAATTAAGTGAGCTTTCGAAATCTCTTTTGAATGTGCTTGTCTGCTGGGATATTGTATATTAGTAGCTAAGTTCAGCTGAAGAGGTTTTACAGGGATGGTAGTAAGTTAAATTAAACATGAAATCAAAATTTATCCTATTTATTTCTGAGTACACATTCCTGTTCTTATTATGCATGATTTGTTGGTGCACATTTGAGATGTCATAACATGCACCACCTCTAAAAAACATGCTTCTTGGCTGACATAACCTAGGTGGATAAATAAATAATGTAAACCAATAGCCAGTTTAAGTACTGGTTGTTGTGGATTGATACAAAGTCTTTAAATTCGTGCCAATGGGTTATTCAGTCATTTTAATGCTAGTTAACATTAATTCAATGTTAATGGCATCAACAACTTATTACAATATGTTTGATAAGAAACATTAACGTTTGGATACGTTGAGATTCTCTTGAGGGTGAATTTAACTTCCACGTAATATTCAAAAAGTCTCCTCGGAAGTGAGCAATGTCGCTCATATTTCACTATCCAGTCAATGGATATAATCCATTAAGTCCCATCCTTAATTGTTTTTTGTCACACAAATAAAAATTAGTGGCTAGAGAGAGAGAGAGAAAAAAAGAAGAGATTTATACCAGGCATTTGACACAATTCTCTAGTTTGAACAAAATATTAATGCACTAAATCTGTAATTTGTGTATGCAATTAGTTATTAGAATTTATCATATAAACTATTAGTGATCGGTGCAATAATCCTGCCCTTGACCTTTCGTCTGATGGTAAAGGCAGAGTAAATGACTCCTTCAACGTTCAAATTTGCTGTAAAGTAGGACTTTAATTCACTTTTTAGATTTGGTATAGTGCCTTTCATAATTGCATCCCATGAGTGCCTGGGGATTGTTCCATCTACTAAGATGCTTCTAGATAACACTCCTCACAAACAATCTACTTTTAATTAAATGTTTCCCCTCTCATTAAGCTTATCTGTCAGATTAAACTGGAAATAGTTCTGTGGGTCTATTTTTTAAGCACCCTTCCTTGACCTCATTTATAACCTGTGTACGTGGCATATTTCTGCAGGCTTTTTCAAATGCTCCATTCACAGTAATAATAAAAGAAAGGGGCAAAATGGTGTGTGTGATTGCTATTCCCAAGAGGAGGAGAGAGCAATTACACTGGGCTAGCTGAGAGATCAGTCGTATGTGAAGTTGCTGATCATTTTTGCCAGTGCCCGTCTAACAACTCTTGCTAAGAATAATTGGGGTGATCTGAGCCCCCTGGTCTGCATTTATGAAAGCACTAACATGTATCAGTGAAAGCTCAGACCAAGGTTAAACACTTGAGTGCTAACATTCATACACGTTAAAGGGGTCATATCATGACAAATACATTTTTTTGGAGGGTTCTATGTATTAAACACGCATCGTTACTTTCGTAGGTCAAAACCCCAGACCAAACTAAGTGGCTTAACTATCTGATATAAATATTAGCTTGTGAAATCCCACATTAACATGTCAAAAAACAACTTTTTGGTGTCCAGAACCTAAGGGTAAAAGTTCAAGGCTAAGCTGTCATTTTTGACCCAGAAAAGTGAAAGTATTGTTTAAAAAAATAAATAAATTTAATGATAACTAATTTCTGTGAATAACTAAGGTAGTAAAAAAAAAAGTACCTTTTCTTAATTTCACCTTAATTTGTGTAAGCAAATAAGTCAAAATAAGTAATAAACGTTTGGAACTAAAAGCAAAAGTTTTTAGTAAAGTAAAAATTGAAAGTTGAAATCTATCTTAAATTTGGACCAAATTCTTGAATTTATGCTTATATAATTTATGCAAATATAATCTTTTTTTTTAAGTCTCTCTCTCTCTCTCTCTCTCTCTCTTTCTCTTTCTCTCTCTCTTTCTCTCTCTCTCTTTCTCTTTCTCTTTATGGGTGGTCGGGTATGAATCTTTTGTACGTATAGTCTTACCCCTTCATTTCTGGTAATCTTTTAAAAAAAATGATCTCAATGTAATGTGGCTTTTTTTTTTTTTAAAAGAGGCGTTTTGTTACTTATTTCACATGCAAAGAGGCTGTATAACATAAGTCTTGAAGACTTGGAAGCAAAAAAAAACACCCTATTTAAGTAAGAGTTGGATAGAGTGGAAAATGGTCAAGAGCTAAATTGACTTTTTGGCAGTATATAAATAAAATAAATGTGCAACATAACTTCATTTGTCATATGGTAAACATTGTCTAGCTCTGTTATATAAACAGATCCTTTAATTGTGCATTGAACTCCTCTTTTGGGCAGGTGGATGACATGCTCGGGGAGGAGAGTGACAATGAAAGCGATGGAAAAGGGAAAGAGGAAAGGATGGAGGCAGAGGAGGAGGATGAGGAAGAGAGGCCCCACACGAGCAAGCAGAAGGCCACATCATCAGATCACGTTTCGCCACTTGCCACTGTTGTTGAGGAAACTGCCCAAACATCAACCAGAGAAGACGTCTCTTTAACAGGGAACATGTTCAGGTATTAAATCTCCAGTACTAGTAAAGGAAAATGCCAAATGAAAATTGGTGAAACTCAAATGATGAATTTCATTATAGCATACTGTAAAATATCACCTATAATACGCATGACGTACCTTAGCGAAAAAATAGGTCTCTGTGATTGAGCTTTAAACCTCTTGCTTCAGTGGTGTGAGAGTTAGCAACACACTGCTGTGCCAGTTTTCCAGCAGGCCCTTGTACTCCCGAACTCCCATTGCCACTGTCTTCAGCAAATAGCACTGCCAGTTGTCATGGCAATGTCTGGAAGCAGATATCTAGCAGAAGGTGGGGTCACGTCCTCTTACATCCTCCTGTCCAAGCACAAATGCCCCACCTGCTGCCCAGACTTCTGTCCGACATTAGTGTAGTCGGCAGGATGTTGTCAGATCAGCATGTGTGAGGAGCTGCTTTCTGGGCCGGCCCGCTCTTGTCTGGAGGAGCTAAGCGGACAGGAAAGCATGCTAGTCTTTTATCATATGGCTCATACTGCAACCAATTTTCTACTGGAATATTAGACCTGTCCTACTTTATCTATTTTCTCCGCTCTCCAGCAGTCATTAGCAGTGACTCAGAGCCCACAGCATTGTATCTACTGCTTGTGTCAACTGAATGAATGCAGTAGTGTAATCGTTTGGAGTTCAGAGTGGTGAACAATGAGATGAGTAAAGGAGTAAAATAAGTTATTTGAGTGTCTCAGACTGTCTGTTTGCCTTCAGGAGGACCTGGATCCAGTGATTACAGCTTCTCAGAAGAAACTGGTTTTCTCAGCTGAGTTTTCATCATGTTCTTCCTTTTTTACTATTTCCATTGAGAAACATCTCAGTGAAATCAGAAAATGGTGAAGGTTTTTGTACTTATTGCTTTCTCAATGACAAACCCATTATTTGTTTTGGAGTTGTAATTTTGGCTTCTTCTCAAGTCAGGTTGAACAAGTTAAAAAACACTTGGATTTTTGACAGTTCGCTGGGTTTTGGCACCAGATATTTGCAACATTCAGTTCCGTCTGCGGCACGTTTTTAAAAAAATATATTTTTTAATTAGGTTTCATTCCACTTGTCATTGAACATTAGGTTGTATTTGCCTACAGCATTACATTTTGCAGTAGAGTTTGTCAGTGTTAAAGTTTCTTTTTACATCACACATTTACCATTATGAATTATGATACAGCTTGGTCCGTCAGTGCATTGCATTTGGATTGGTTTCTCACCACAACCGAACCGCTCAAGTTCATTTTCAATCATCCTAAATGCTCATTTTTTGAGTGCGGATAGAGTGTCTTGGCCTTGATTTAAAGTGACAACTGATGTACATAAAGATGATATTTAAATCATTAGCTATTAGCCATATGTCTGTTCATTAGGATGGAAATGAAAGGCTGAACGACAGTAACTCTTTCCACCATTAGCAAAGCTCTTTTGCTCTGTTATGTACACTCACCTAAAGGATTATTAGGAACACCATACTAATACTGTGTTTGACCCCCTTTCGCCTTCAGAACTGCCTTAATTCTACGTGGCATTGATTCAACAAGGTGCTGAAAGCATTCTTTAGAAATGATGGCCCATATTGATAGGATAGCATCTTGCAGTTGATGGAGATTTGTGGGATGCACATCCAGGGCACGAAGTTCCCGTTCCACCATATCCCAAAGATGCTCTATTGGGTTGAGATCTGGTGACTGTGGGGGACATTTTAGTACAGTGAACTCATTGTCATGTTCAAGAAACCAATTTGAAATGATTCGAGCTTTGTGTCATGGTGCATTATCCTGCTGGAAGTAGCCATCAGAGGATGGGTACATGGTGGCCATAAAGGGATGGACATGGTCAGAAACAATGCTCAGGTAGGCCGTGGCATTTAAACGATGCCCAATTGGCACTAAGGGGCCTAAAGCGTGCCAAGAAAACATCCCCCACACCATTACACCATCATCACCAGCCTGCACAGTGGTAACAAGGAATGATGGATCCATGTTCTCATTCTGTTTACGCCAAATTCTGACTCTACCATCTGAATGTCTCAACAGAAATCGAGACTCATCAGACCAGGCAACATTTTTCCAGTCTTCAACTGTCCAATTTTGGTGAGCTCTTGCAAATTGTAGCCTCTTTTTCCTATTTGTAGTGGAGATGAGTGGAGTCTTCTGCTGTTGTAGCCCATCCGCCTCAAGGTTGTGCGTGTTGTGGCTTCACAAATGATTTGCTGCATACCTCGGTTGTAACGAGTGGTTATTTCAGTCAAAGTTGCTCTTCTATCAGCTTGAATCAGTCGGCCCATTCTCCTCTGACCTCTAGCATCAACAAGGCATTTTCGCCCACAGGACTGCCGCATACTGGATGTTTTTCCCTTTTCATACCATTCTTTGTAAACCCTAGCAATGGTTGTGCGTGAAAATCCCAGTAACTGAGCAGATTGTGAAATACTCAGACCGGCCCGTCTGGCACCAACAACCATGCCACGCTCAAAATTGCTTAAATCACCTTTCTTTCCCATTCTGACATTCAGTTTGGAGTTCAGGAGATTGTCTTGACCAGGACCACACCCCTAAACGCATTGAAGCAACTGCCATGTGATTGGTTGATTAGATAATTGCATTAATGAGAAATTGAACAGGTGTTCCTAATAAACCTTTAGGTGAGTGTATATATTGTGTAACGGGGCTGACAGCATTTGTGCATTGTCATTGTGCCATAATTACACTAGTTCTTCAGCAGCACCTCATAAAAAGAAAAAATTTCTCTAACCACTTTAAACAAAAAGTTTAAACTCAGAGAAAGCACATACATTTGCCTTAGTTGCAATTAGTTTCACTTTTGGAGCAATTTAAAGTTTGTCATACCACCATGTTCTAATAAGTTGGCTAACCAATTTCCTTGAAATTGGCAGGAAATGGTCGCTGTAGCAGGATTTGATGCCATGGAAACACTCCATATCTAAACTCTCTGTGTTAGTTGCTTCGTGATGGAGAAATGTAATTTTCATTAAAGTACGATTTTAAATCTTTTCCCTCCATGAAGCAAGCTAATTTTTCACATTCAATGAATGGAGTGAATAGCACATTTTCTTTGTGAATAAAAAATAATGTGCACTGAGATACTGCTGGGTTAGGAGGAAAAGCATTAAAATCACAATGACTATGAATTTAGTTGCAGTTCAACTCACAACTCTCTAACTTTAGTCTAGGGCTGGGCGATATGGTCAAAAATATCACACTATTTTTTTTCCCAAATCATACGATATCAATATTTATCAATATATTAATTTACTATTAATGGGGAAGGAAATGCTTTCCACATATTTGTTAGACCTTGAGAATGAATGTAAACAACTTGTTTGTTCACAATTAAACTCCACAGAGTAGATATCTTTTAATTAAGGGCCCCATGAAATCTATTTTATTTTTCACTGAATTCTGTATTTTCCATTTTATTGTTCGAGATGCTGTGTTTTATGATTTAATTTAAGTTCATATAAACTTTAACAATTTAATCAAGCTTTTAAAATGTAAACAAACAAATAAAAATATAATAACCATTAATTTACAACAAAACATTGCATTTTTTTTTTCAAATAAGATGTTGCACAACAGAACTGTACTGTAAAAGTTTAAAACATGGATGAAAAAATATCTTGGTTGTATGATATTCCTTAGAAATACTAATATTATTATTATCACTTTGAGAAATACATTTTATACAGTAATAATATATTTTTGTCATAATTTCTAGAAGTTAAACCTAACTTTTATTTTGACAGATTTTCGTGAAGATCTTTCCGTTTCACTGTTTATTGGACGGTAGTTTTCTCAAATGAAGCGGTGCGACAGTCGCACCCAAAAACAATAGTTATGGCATTATTTTCTAACTCTCATGTCGTTCCAAACCTGAATGACTTTATTTATTTATTTAGTGAAACGTAAAAGGAGATGTCCAGAGTGTTCACGTTGCTTGTTTCCATACATTTAATGTGAAAAATCTAACTCTATTTATATCCTCTGTCACAGCTTTCATATTTCAGTCATGCTCGTGTATGTAATTGGTTTTTGTGTCTCTTTTGTGTTTTATGCTCCTTCACACCGTTTTTGCTGCAGTGCATCAATCATGTTTTTTGCTGTCAAAATTCAAGCCTGTCTTTTTCTCTGCGATGGTAATCGTCTAGCTTCATACTTGATTGAGCAATAACCTCTGTCTGTCATGAACCGGCCTTTGCCATGTTGAGCAAAAACTGAAGTTACTGCCAAATGTAGATAAGGTCATCCAATAGTCACAATCACTCCTGTTGTTCCTCTGAATGGCCCACCTGTCTCGACTCAAGCAACTGTTTTACTGGCAGAGAAAAGGCTTTTTGAATAATAGAGATGGGCAAAACAGCTTATCTCAAACACAGAGCCCACCTGAGACTGATTCCTCTGCCCGGCGGCCAAAGGTTAGCTTCCGTAAATACCGCCTTTTACCGCCAAGACAAGCGGCACTTTTGAAGATAATCAAATCCTGTTTATGAATTATTTATTCTCTGAATATGCACATAATTTGTGTTTCTGTGATCATTTTGTTGTTGTTGTTGTTGTTTTTCAGTTGTTTTCCAGTCACTGGGCCTGTAGGATGTATCTAATAAGAAATCAGTTTCAATTCCGTTTCTTTTTTACTAAGTAAGATTCATTGTCTTAATCTTACTATTGTCTTAATCATTGTATTTGATAATCGACAGCTAGTCACATATGCTCTCTAGAGTTTAAAAAGATAATTGGAGTATGTTTTACAAGAATATACTATTTAGGGCTGCACAATATATCGAAATTATCGAAATATTGCAAATGTATATATCGCGATATGCATATCGCAGCGGCTTGCAATAACTGGGGTCATGAACAAAAGACAAAGAGAAAATCACTCGCTGCTCTAGGCTGAATAACTTTTGTAGCTTTAATATATTATATTTAATTCATACAGTGAAAACTAAGCTGTGCTTTATTTTTTACATTTGATTATTCAGTTTCTGTTGTTAAATAATCCTAATGTAGGCCTACCTGAACCCCTAAACCCCATGGTTTACACTGATGTTAAAATAACACTTCTTATGCTACAGTAAAACACTGCTGTTCACTTTCAGACGTTGTAGTGATTTTTTATTGTCACAAAAAGAATGTGAAACCCGTATGTAGGTTATATAATTTTAAATATATTTTATAGATAATTTAAGTTTATTTTACACACTTTAAGCATTATCGTATCGCATATCGAAAATCGCATTTTTCTTCAATATCGTGAAGCCTTAATACTATTTCAGTTTTTCTATTCTCTTGTTTAATTCGATGTATTTAAATCAAATTCACTTGCAATTTTTGAGTAATTTTTTTAAGTAAATCCTACACCAAATATTTTTCATTGCATGGAATGTTTGACGATCACAGTTTTCTCTCCTTTTACCTGTTTAAACATGGACAAAAGTAGGAAAGCATGATATGAAAAATAAATGTGTCTGAGACCTATAAGCCGATTTAAATATTTATTATGTTGTCCAGTAACTGATAAAGGGTGGATAATAAAATTTTACCCTATTTTGTCTTAATGAATTTTATAAACAATTAAGAGAATTAAGGCATTTTTAACTTTTAATGTACATGGTGACAAATAGATATAAAATTAGATTTGCTAAATGTAATTAAAGATTAGGTTTAACAGAGTTATGAAATTATCAGTTTTTTAATGCTATTGTAAATCTGTCCAATGTCAGCTAATACTGATCTCCAGTGTTGACTGATAACAAATGTGGTACATATGGAGTGTATCTTGTATCCTTAGACAAAAGCAATAAAGTCCCTTTCAAAATGAATTATTGAAAATGCAACCAGTCGATGGCTGGCAAAGTAAATTAAGCCATGAGTGTTATGACAGCAAAACAGTTTTCAGTATCATGGCTGGTTGATATGCAAAAAAAACCCAAATCAGTATTCAATGTTGATGAGTCGTCAATAATAGTGTTATAATTTTTTTTTATTGTTTTTGCAGCCTCTTGGCTTTCGTTGTTAGTCATCCGTCCGTTTTTCGCATTGAGAAACAACCAATGTTTAAAAGAATAAAGCATAACTCATTGCATCCACCTCTGCGCTCTCCCTCACATCTCCTCCTCTGCATCTTCAGAGCTCCCGCAATTACAGTCAGTCTCCACTCACTGTCCTGTGCGGTTGAGATGATTTGATTTACGTCATTGGTGGCTGTAGAGAGTCAAGAAGGTTTGACTGTTGAGTTGTAGGGCTCTCTGCTGATCAGTGTGTGTGGGCACTAAAGCCTCTGCTTATATGATGGTCATTAAAATAATATCACCAGACGGAGACATCACATGAACAGCATAATCGAGTGATAAACAATACACCGCAGCTGCTGTTACATAGGCTGATCGTTCACTCATGTCATATTTCAAGTCAAGTACCGTAAACTGCAAAATTAGTAATAACACATAGCATGTGGTCTTGTTTTCCTATAATCTTGATTTCCTTTTGTTGTTTATTGCGTTCTCTGCCAATTGTAAACTTTTTCTGCTATGAAGTTTAGCTTGGCATTATTTTAATATGAGAGCTTCATATCATGGAGTAGTGCAGAAATGTGGATATAAGCAAAAATAATAATTTTCTTTTTTTGTGATATGATATTACAATGTTATATTATGATATTCACATTTTTATTGAAATGTGATTAAATAGTGCAAGTGAAATAAGGGTCCTTATAATAATTTCCAAAGTAATGATACACCAACTTAAAACATTTATTTATTTATTGAAATAGTCAGGAGCACTGCAATGAAGCAGTAATAAATAAATAAATAAATAAAAATCTAATCTATGTTTTATCTTTTTAACACACAAATACTGTTTCATCTATACTACCTTTCAAAAGTTTATGGTAAGAATTTTTCTTCAGAAAGGACATAAATTTAATCAAAAGTGACAGTCATTTATAATGTTACAAAAGATTTCTATCTCAAATAATCCACACAAAAATTAAGCAGCACAGCTTTCAATACTGATAATAAGAAATGTTTCTTGAGCAGCATATTACATATTAGATTGATTTCTGTTGGATCATGTGACACTAAAGACTGGAGTAATAATGCTGAAATTATTTGCCTCGCGTCTGCTGCGTCTGGCCCAAAAAGCTGCACCTACATGTAAAGAAATAGCTATTCATTTCAGAAGGTATGAGTAGTCTATTTTCATCTATTAAAAAAGTGAAACTGAAACAAGGACTGCGATATACAAACTCTAAACAAAGCAGCGCTTGCTTACCATTTTGAATATCAATCATGTTGATCACTTTCATCAATCCAGGCATCTCATGTTGATATGAAAATTTTCACGTAATGGAATGCCCAGGTAAGATGATGAAAAATTAGCCTTCTGTCTCTGACTTCTTAACTTCTTTGCTCGCTTTCATCACTTAAGCCTTTATTCGACTCATTCACTAAACTGAACAGTCAATCAGAGTGATTTTTCTCACTGACGGCCCAACATACTGAATTGGCGAACTGCTGCTGACGTGAGCCTGACTAGAGCTGCAAAAACTAGCCCAACAGTTCCCATCTCTCCCTCTCCGATACTGTCATACTTGTGTTGTTTGTGATATTTAAACACGTACTGGGTTCTTATTTTATTCTCCCTGTAATTTACTGCAGCTACCTAGTATCATTTTGATTTCCTTTTTCTGTCTGTAGAGGGAAGTTTTGAAGGACAGTAAATCACGTTCCTCGAACACGTTTTTTCCCCGAGTCTTTCTTTGTCATTCCTTCCCTCCTCCCTTCCTTAATTTCTTGTTTTTTCCCTCCCAAGTCATGTCAGAATGATCATATTTAAGAAATGAGCATCACCACAATGACATTAATGACCAATTCAAAGAGACAATAAGGGTGTTAAATAAAAATAGTAATTGGTCATAATCATTTTTAAATAATTCACAAAGTTTCAATGTTGTTTGCATGCTGTTCGTTAAGAATAATAAAAAAAAAAAGCTGGTCAGATAATGCTCATTTAGCTGGTTTATGCGGTTTCTTCAGCCCTCCAAAGAGCTGAATATCTTCTGTAGAGTTAAATGTGTATCTGCCACAATCTCCACACAGCAGAGATCACACCTCAAACCCTGCCCGCATTCACAAACCCGAAGGGCAATAAAAGATCCGGCTTAAAAGGCGATTGTAGGTCCCAGTTTGCATGCTTCTTAATTAGCATGATTAGACAAAGTCCTCCCTGATTCTTTAATTACATTCTCCCTGTTGTTGTGCTCTGAAATCTCATCTATTCTATATTAGACGTCTAATCTTTTCCCCTGTAATCTGCTGCTTTTATTTCCCAATGCATTTTTGTGCAAACCTCCAATTACTCTACATTAAAAAGCTCTTTTTATCATCGTTTGGACTGGAGTCGTTATAATCCATTCACTGCATGTGTGTCCTGGAGAAATGCTGTTTGATAAGTTAACGTAAGGCCCTTAAGCCTGGTTTATACTCACCGCGTCCGCACGAGCGTGAAGGTGCGCGCCACATGAGTTACGAAAAATATTTTTTAGATATATGATCAAATATGATGCATCTCCCAATCATCATTGTATTGCTTTGCATTGTTCTTACCCAACTGTAAAAAAAACAAAAACGAAGCATTTAAATATCAGCTTAATAAGATGTATTATTGGGAGAGAGATATACAGCAGATTGACAGCTGATAATTATATGCAATTTATGTATGTAGTCCGTTATACTGTTAATGTCATTGATTTACATGACAAGCTGTTCGAATTTCATCGTACTTTTTGCCAAATAAATAACCAAATTGCATATTTTTGCTCAGTTTGAGCCTTTGAAAAAAATTGAGGTGTTATTTTACTCCTCAAATATGAACTACATATTCTCACTATACCATACTATATTAGCCATAAAAGTCTAATGTAAGGTACTTAGTTAACCTTTTGTGTAATTTGTAAGTTTTTTAATTTTATTGATATTTTGTTTAAAGGTGCGATAAACTGTTCCATCTCCAAAAACATATATAGATAAAAAAAATAGACTTTTCTTACCGTTATTTCACACAGTACGTCTCCCTTTTCTTGAGAAATACATGTTCATACAGTGTTTCATTGTTGCATAAGCTTGCGTTAAGTTCTTTCTGTGGCCTGTAATGTGCAGATCAATACAGTTCGACTGAGCCACAAAGGGTCAGGCATCCAAATGCAATTCACAGAAAATGCAAAAAAAAAAGACATGATTTCAACAAAACAAGATTTCTTTTTTCAAATATACAAAAAAGAAAGATTGTGTTATCAAGTGTAGGCCTATGCAACAAATGTACCGTCATGATGTGTGTTGTGGGTGGTTGTCTGGGCTTGCCTATGAGATCGCTGAGGCGTTATGGGTGGTTCCCATTAGTGATGCACCAACATTTCGGCCGCTGAAAATTAATTTCTTTATTAGTGCTTATGCCATGTTTTGACTGTCATGGTCTATTTCATTCTCACAACATGGATAAGATACATCACGTAAACATGTCAGCTGTGTGGAAGCTAGAACTGGGTTGACAATTTAAATGTCTCGATTTTAATGAGAAAGGTTGTTTGGCCCAGATCTTTTAGTCTATGCTGTTTTCTATTGACGCGTGAACAAAACTTCTCTAAACAATGTGTCTTCCATCCAATAATCACAATAAGCTTTGTTGCTTTGAAAACTCGGACATGGCTTCATATCAAAAGTAACAAAGTCTGTACATTTTATAATGAAATTCAAATAGTGTCGTTTTGACACACTTTAATGTGGAGTGACAGATTGCTGTAGCGCCTCAGTTCAAGCAAAGGAGCGTAATAATAATAATAATCTCTTATAAACTTAACTACTTGTCTTAACTACTGTCACTAACGATTATTTTGGTAATCGAGTAATCGGTCGATTATTTTGACAAATCTAGTAATCAGATTTTTTTTTTGTGGTAAGAAAAATAGACCTAATCAAACAATAGCCTTTAATAATGACTTAAAATACATATATAATAACAATGAGGCAATAATTTTTGGTTCAAATATAGTATTAAAACTAAAGCAAGTAATCATATGGTTGTATAGAACAATACTGTTAAAATGCATATTATAATTTAAGTAAACAATCAACTTATGTATATTACGTATTATAACAAATCTCTGCAAAGGGGGCCAATGGCCAACGGCCAACTTTAGAGCAGATCAAATCCTTGTTTAATATTGGCCAAACGGCATTTAATTTAAATGTTCCCTTAATTTTCATATCTGTACACTTCTTTATGATAGTAATACCACTGCCACTGTAATTTCTTGAACAAGAATATGTAGACATCAAAATATGCAAACTCCGAGAGTGGGTTTAAACTTTTATTTTGACGATTATCACGAGCAAGCATATTTGTGATGATTATCAGGGCCAGTGTATATATGGAAAGGCTGATCAAGACACAAAGTCTTCACGGTTACTTTAGTACATGTAAGCTTTCTCTACCGTGAACGAGATTATAATATTATTCCCCGATGCTGATGTAAAGATCAAACGTTACATCTGAGGTAGACATATATTTCTCTCGGTTGTTTAGTTTCCTTAATTTTATATTTAAGTTTTTATATTTTTTATATTTAATTTTATATCTAATCTAACTCAGAATATGAACGTAACACACAAAGTTTCACGCTAAGTGTTGACAATGACATTGAACGTTCGATATTCGCACATTTAGGGGCTGTCTCTAAAGTTTCATACGACATTGGTATACACGTTTCTAACTTCATTTCATACATTTTAATTTAACATTTAATGAATGAATGACTCTCTTTTCCTGTTGCTCTGGTCTTTGTCAACAACCACTTGCACAACCTGTTGGTGAGGTCAACTAATAGCAGATGGAGTTTATGAATTGGTATTCCTGCAGTTCCTGGGTGTGAAATGTTGAATTTTCTGTCGAATTACAATGTATTAAAATGCAAGCATGGTTAATGCAATGCATATTTTTTCAAGTAGTGCATTTCAGCAAGTTTTTTTGTTTCAAAATCATTTGGCATTATTTTACTTATATAATTGTGGCTTACAAACCTAGACATTTCGTGTTTTTTATCAGAAAATTTTCGCTTTAAATTTCTATCCCTAAGTATAAGTAATAGTATAGTGATACTCTCCTTAAACACCACTAATATATATATATATATATATATATATATATATATATATATATATATATATATATATAAAATGTTTGGGTGAAATAATTCCATGGTAGGGAGCCAAACACAGGCTGCATGGAGGCTCTCTGCGGATGAGTAATGGTTTAATGCGATTAAACCTCTGTCGAGCTCCTCAGCTTGAAGCCCATAAAGGACATGAAACAAGTGTGACTTCTTCCTCCCACCCCTGCCGAGATAGCAGCATTGTAGTCCTTCACTTCAGAAGAACTTCCTTCTACTTTAAAAGAGCCAAGAGCAAAATCACGCTCAAGCTGGGGTTAATTAGGCCCGTGTTTCTTCCTCCTTCACTGGAATTACATGACCTGTTTAGCATATCACTTTGACACAGAAAGGTAATAATGTTTTCATAAAAAATAAAAAAAGGCTTGTTTACTTATATAAGCTGAACTGGAGTAGCAAGACCCATTTTTAATAGAGGAACTGAGCACTATGGCTTAGGTGTAGTATGTCTGATTCTCATTTGCAACATTGTGGCATACAGAGGTTGAGTTCACACGAAAATCTCCAAATGTAAAAAACATAAATGGGAAAACTAATTAATGTAATAATGTTTAACAAATCAGGTAATCTAATTGCCGGAATGATAATTCAGTACTATTTTGTTTAAATAAATACAAAATGCTCCAAGTTAATTTAAGCCTCACAACATAAAAAAATTCAACTTGCCATCATAGGAATAAATTGCATTTTAAAATATATTCAAATAAAAAAATCATTTTAAAATTCTAATAATATTTCAAAATTTATGTTTGGCTGTATTTTTGATTAAATAAACGCAGCCTTGGT
Organism: Gila orcuttii; assembly: GCA_026230005.1. NCBI lineage: Eukaryota > Metazoa > Chordata > Actinopteri > Cypriniformes > Leuciscidae > Gila > Gila orcuttii. Next base: position 18,081,217 of record JAPDVR010000010.1, on the reverse strand, counting down.
GAGCAAAAGAGGCTTCTTTCTAATACATTAAAAATACTTACCAACCCCACAGTAGTGAACATCTATAGAATTTTCAGGAAAATAATAATAATGACGGGTTAAAAGTAGAGCATAACAGAAAACGTTCAGCCCATCAAAGTCAAGAATAGTGATTGTTTGTAGCACAGCTTCTGTGGTAATTCTCTGGGGAAACTTGTACTACATTTGTGCTGACAGATGCAAATGCTACAGGGCAAAACCCTGCAGGCTCTGAACAAAGATCAAAACCTCTGAGGAGCTTGTCGTCTTTTCTTTTCTCCTTTCCTTAACTGCTTTGGCTTCCTCAGTCACGCAAACAGCCGCTGGCAGAATCGATGCGAATTCATGTACCATACATTGGGAATTCTGTGTCTGTACTTTTTTTGGATGGGATTCTGGAAGTCAGCATAAATCATGAGGAAATAGCCTTGGTTTGAGCAGGGACTGAGTTTCCTCCGGATCATTTCAAGCATGCTCCTGAGACAGGAGTTGACATGCTCTGCTCTCTGAAGGTTGCATATAATAAAGGATCTGTGGCTCTCGCTCTGATATAAAATATTAACCTGAGCTCATTTTGGGCAGATGGATCAGAGTATAGATCAACGAGAGAGTTATGATCGCTATCCTCATGCCAACGACAAAGTCTAGTCCTCTTTGTAGCTTCTGGGGTCTAGAGTAGAGATAGACCGGTTAGCCACCATAAATAGTTTTTTTCTTTTTTCTTTTGGTCAATATCTGTTCCGGACTTTAACAACTGCATTGCAGTAATTTCCCAGAATGTAATTTGTGTGGAAATATTGAGAAGTCTAAAAATAGGATGTTAACACAGGCCAAGAGACGGGACACACTAAAGACGCGACTGCAGAGAAAATACTGCACCAGACACAGCAAGCTCACCGTTTGTGATGCTCGAAATATTGGAAGAAAAATATAAATATTGAATTGGTCTGGGTATGAATGTATCTCTTATCTTCAAAAAAGTTCCAATGGCATTTTCTTTTCCTCTTACCTCCGTATAATGCCTATGAAAGTAGTGTTTATTAAGCACAGCACTTCTTTGTGTAGCGGTAACCAAGGAAACACTAAATTGCTGCTTCTAAGTGCCACCTACTTAAATCTTGAAATGACACAATCTAACTTAAATCAAAAACAACATGTGACGTGTGTAGCATCTTTGTTTGGTTCGTGAGTAAAATGCAATCTAATTTTAAATGGCTATATATATTTTTGTTTAAGGCCAGTTTGGCCTGGAATAGCGAAAATAAACAACACTTATTTTTGCTTTAAAAAAAATCATGATTGGTGCATGACTAGTCTAGAGAAGGTCTGCTGTTTCTATTGCAATATGAATGCATTCAGATAAATATAATTAAAATACAAAATATGGTTTTACAAACTGTTAAACATTACAGTATGGCAAGAGGCCTGTTAAGATGGACCTCCAACTAGCCGTTTTGTTCTCAAACTTTCTTGTGTAATTTGTCTTTCAGTGCGCTAATTACTCGTGTACTGTAGGGGGCTTTACACCAAATACACAGACACTAGCTCAATGTTCTCATACACCTGCTGATATTTCCCAGGATGGTGCCCATTGTTTTTTTTTCCTCTTATGAATATTGGCATCGTGATTTCACGCTTGTCTGTCAGAGCAGTAACGATGCAGTAACATTCTCCAGGCGACTGACAATCTGCTGCTAGTCATGTCAGATTCAGCCATCAAAGCACACAGAGTTCAATTGGATAATGAAATGCGTACTTCTCAAAATATGCAAATGATTTATTTCTTTCTTTTAGTAAATCTCCGTGTTGTCTTGATACAAACAATGTGTTCTCATCATGCATGATGTGTTAAACCAACAATGATGGAATCGTATCTGTTCCAATTACAGATGCGACACAATACTTGAGCTCAGTGTAAAGTATTGATTTCACTGTGCAATTAAACCAAATGTGTTATTCTGTTGATCTGACTTTAAATTGTTGTAGTTGATTTACAAGATGAATGGCCCAAGATTGAATGTTTATGCTAATGTCCATTATAACACCCTTGGGTCATGCTAAGAATGCAACCTGCATTGCATTATTCATTTGCGAAACCCCACTACAGCACAAAATCTGCAGGATTTGGGAAAAGTATAGTTTTTCAAGCTTGGACAAACCTTTGGATTTTCAAGTGATCCCATTTTATTAGTTGTGTGTCCTCTCACATGTATAATGGAAGATCAGGTGAAGTACTGAATATCTGTAGCAGTCAATAGATATTTAATAAAATTGATTATTATTATCATTATTATTAGAGATAAATCTAAAGCCAAATGGTATTGAATATTAACACCAGCCATTTATTGGTTAACCTGTTAACTCTAACCCCTCTTTTTAAGCATAGTAGAGATGCGCGGATGGGCTATTATTTCATCCGCAACCGCATCACAAAACTCATCATTCGTACGCCATCCATCCGCATCAACGTTTTTGACCAATTTTCAAAACCGCACCCGCCCGCAATCCGCTGATTGGGCGATACAAGGCGCTGCTGATGACAGCCGCGAGACTAGAAAGCTCTCAGAATATCAGCAGTGAACTCCGTCTCCGATCGGCGCGCAGGGACAAAGATAACAATATTTAACAATGTATATATATTTTTCATTTGATTGGTTCAACCGCCCGCCACCCGCCCGAATTTAATTAAAATATATTTTTTCGTCACGTCATCTGCCCGATTCGCGGTTTATCCGCGGAGTCCGCGGCTGTAACCGCCAACCGCTCATCTCTAAAGCATAGATCTGAACTTAAATGGTTATAATTTATGAATGCTTATGAATACAGACCTAAGGTTGGTCCTTTTGAATTAAGACACTAAGCAGATTATTGCAGAAGTAGCGCTTCAAAAAATGAAACTGTATAAAAAGTTATTGAAGTTTGAGTGTACTGTAAAGCAAATGTACTGATCAAATGTACTTTATTTGACACATAATATATATTTTAATAAATAATTTCCATGGTTTATTATCAGGGGTTCTGGGTGAGTTAGTGTGTGACTGTTGAGCAGCAGGGTCATATCTGTCACAGGTCCTGCTGGATTACTGCAGTGATGGAGCTGCTCAAGTATTTGGTCCAGTCTGTCCACATGTCACTTCTTGTCTCCTGTGCTGGGATGTTAGACTGTCCTCTTGCAATGATATCAGTCATGTCAGCCATGTCTTAAAGGATTAGTTCACCTCAAAATGAAAATTTCCTAATAATTTACTCACCCCAATACCATCCAAGATATCCATGTCTTTCTTTCCTCAGTGGAAGAGAAATAAAGTTTTTTGAGGAAAACATTTCTGGATTTTTCTTTGAATAATGGACTTCAATGGCAACCAACAAAATTGAAGTCCAAATCAATGCAGTTTCAAAGGTCTTTGAAGTGCTTCAACGGACTGTGCACAATCGCAGCTGAGCAAGAGGGCCTTATCTAGCGAAACGATAGGTCATTTACAAAAAAAAAAAAAAATATATATATATATATATATATATATATACTTTTTTACTACAATTGTTCTGATTGAGCTGATCTGCAACGCGCCAGGAACTACGTCATCACGTTGAAAGGTCACGCTCAAAAAAAAAAAACAATAATGACACAAAGACATAAATGTCATTCAACATACAATACAATTTGAACTATCCTCCTTCGCACGGTCGCTTTGTAAACAGTGGGGCGGTACTTCCGCCGGCGCCGGCGACATCAAGCGTGACCCTTCAAAGTGATGACGTAGTTCCCGGCGGGTTGCAGATCAGCTCAATCCGAACAATTGTAGTTAAAAAGTGTATATATATAATTTTTTTTTTTATTTATTTTTTTTGGAAAATTTACCTATCGTTTCGCTAGATAAGACCCTCTTGCTCAGCTGCGATTGTGCACAGTCCGTTGAAGCACTTCAAAGACCTTTGAAACTGCATTGATTTGGACTTCAAAATGTTGGTTGCCATTGAAGTCCATTATTTGAAGAAAAATCCAGAAATGTTTTCCTCAAAAAACTTAATTTCTCTTCCACTGAGGAAAGAAAGACATGGATATCTTGGATGGCATTGGGGTGAGTAAATTATTAGGACATTTTCATTTTTAGGTGAACTAATCCTTTAAATCTGCAGTCTCACTAGCCTCCTGTCACACACACTCTTTAATAACTCTATCACAGGAGTTTAATTTCTAATTTTTATTTTCAGTTAACCTCCCCCCCCCCACACACACACACACACACACTAGTAATGGGTCGATGTCAGCAGAATGCAGGGACCTGTCTTTCTGTCTGTGCTCTTAAAACTGCTCCAACTAGAGTTAAACCTGCTTTCTACACTTTTAGACATTGATCGAAAGAATGAAAGAAATTAATACTTTTATTCAGCAAAGAAAAGAAACAGAAAGGCTTTTAAATGTAACAAATTTAAAGATTTCTATTTCAAATAAATGCTGTTCTTTTGAACTTTCTATTTCATCAGAGTACAGATAAAAAATATGACTGTTTCCCCCCCAAAATAAGAAGCAGCACAACTGCAAATCAGCATATTAGAATGATTTCTGAAGGATCATGGGACACTCAAGACTCGAGTAATGGCTGCTGAAAATTCAGCTTTGCCATCACAGGAATAAATTACATTTTAAAATATATTACGATAGAAAACAGTTATTTTAAATTGTAATAATATTTCACAATATTACTGTTTTTGCTGTATTTTTTTAATCAAATAAATGCAGCCTTAGTGACCAAAAGAGGCTTCTTTCAAAAACATCTCATGGATCCAAAATTTTGAACAGTAGTGTAAGTCCTGTCAGAATTTATTTGTCTAAAGTTTGTGTATCAGCTTTTTTTTTTTTTTTTTTACATATTTAGGAGTTGTAATGTGCTCATTAGTGGAGAAAAGGGACCCAGATTTTTATTTGAAATTGGACATGGCATGAGTTCATTCCCTTGTGCCTTAACATTTTGAATCAATCCTGCTCATTAATGTCCTAAATTATGCTAAACTAGGCTAATAAAATTTTGTAAAGAGCACAAAGTGAAATTGGAGCAGATCTCAGCAGATGGAGTCAGAATTGGTGCATTGTGCTGTTCAGTACTCGTAGAGCTTGTGAATGTGCTTGAGGTGATATCTGGTGATAGATGCTGTTTTCATAAGAAAAATCAATCAGCCACTGGGTGCCAGACGATTTGATTGGTGATGAAGCCATATTTGTTGATGGAGGCCGTGTTTGGTGATGGATACCGAAGTCACTGCTGAGGAATAAATATTACTATGGATGAGGGATCGAGTGCAGTGTAAGAAATGCTTCAAAATTGCAGTAGTTGGTATTATGATGCTACCAGTGCTTCTGTGTATTAATGTAAGAGTGAGTGAGCAACAGTTAGCTTCACAGATTTTCAGACATCCCAAGTCTCCCGGAAGTTCCGGGAGTCTCCCGCATATTGATAGCGGCTCCCTGATGCCCGCAAATTAGTTCCAATCTCCCGGAAACTGGAGCTCGCGAGCTCCAAACCGTGTAGAGCAGAGAGGGAGAGAGCGAGAAACCTTGCGTGTGTGTGCAAATGTTCGTGTGGGCCTCATGAACCCCCCCCCAACAAAAAGAGATACTTCCCTGAAATGACTTCTTGCAGGTTGGGATGTCTGGATTTTTTTTTTTTCATGCGATATCCACATACACTTACATAAGAAAATGACTAAATTGTGGTTTTAAAAAAGGTCTTAAAGTCACATTTTATTACATTTCATTTTAAAACACTGCAAATACCATGTTGTGTTATGACTCAGGCTCCTGTGGAGATGGCCTGTATTTGAATGAAAAAACGAGGACGGTGCATAAAATTGACACCCACTTCATGAATATTCCAGTAGTGCCTTTGTAGAGAACAGGGCTTTTGCATTTTGCTGTTCAGAGGAAGATTATTCAAATTTGGATCTTGTGTCTTACATGTCTTTGGTTTCCCAGAGTTTCCATAAATGTGCCATTTCATCCTAGTGTATGTAGTGGTCTCCAAGTAATGTTCCAATTCTCATGTGCTTAGGAGAGATATCAGTGTACTCGCGATTAGAGTTTCTCTTTTTCTTTCAGAATTGCGAGATATAAACTCGCAATTGCAATAAAAAAGTCAGAATCGCTAGTTTATATCTTTCGATTACTGTATAACATGCAATTTTAAGTTCATATCATGCAATTCTGACTTTATAACATACAATTGCGAGTTTATATCACAAATCTGAAGAAAAAAAGTTGCAATTACCTTACACTGTATAACCGAACACTGTATAACACCGGTAACACCGACTACCGCAGCAAGCCTATTTCTCAGTCTGTAGCCATTTAGATAATCTGGCACAGGCCCACTATTCCTGAGGATTACTGTTAGCATTGTTACATTGGTCCAGATGAAGGCAATTCTCAAGAGAGCTTCTCAGATTTCCTCTACAGTTCTGTTTACATTATGCAATTATCAGTATCCAATACATTCATGCTGTCTTTCTCTCGTCATTAAACAGGATATAATGCTGAATGGCCGATTGAGTCATTACATCAGCAGTGAGCCACTCTATAAAACGCTGTAAAAGGGGAATTAAACAGGATGTGTTCATTTCTGAATTTTGGACACTTATGAGTGTTGACTGTAGTTACTGTTATAGTTTTAGAGTTGGAATAAAATGGAAGTTGAAGATTGGTTTTTCTTCCCTATTGTGATATATATCTGAGTGAAATGGCTTTTTGAGCGAGAAAAAAAAAACCATAGGTTTTATTTGTCCGTTGGGAATTGATTGGATCGTTGTCGTTTGCCATTGCTGCGATCTTGTGTGAGTGACAGGTTGCTGGAGTGGATGGATTATTACCCTTGCACCTTCTCATTGCAAGGGGGAGGGGAAGTTCGTATTTTAGATAAAAATTATGAGGGCACATGAATTTGATGTGCATTTATAATAAACCCTGCAAAATTCCATAAAAATAATAATTGTCCATAGAGTTTGTGATGACTTTAAAGTTGCTTTAATAGAGCACACACAGCAGTGTCATTCAAATTCTCCAATTTATTTTGTTTCCTTTCAAGAATGACCTACCATGACCTCCACAAACAAGATAATAATCTGTGGAAGGACCTGTGATGTACATTTTGTCTTTATTTACCAAATGCCTAATGCTCTCTGCATTGTCTACTAGTCCGATACTGCATTGATTTAAAAAATTTGCAGTTTGTTTATTAAGGCCTCATTAATCTAGCACCCAATATCTCTCAGACTTAATCTCTATCCAGAATCCATCTAGATGGTTTAGTTCATGCATTTGTCATCTTTTGTGTGTCACAAGATCCAGGTTGCAGTGTAGAGGAGACCGAGCATTTGTAGTGGCCGGCCTAAACCTGTGGAATTAGCTTGCCATTATATGTTAGAGCTCTTCCAAAAGACCTTAACTCGCTAGAGTGTGGAACAGAGAAAAATGACTTTCAAGATTTTTAGTTGTCCCGCCAAATTAATTATAAGTAGAACACTGGAAATCTGGCAATTAGATGTTTTAGTAATGAAAATTATCTACATAAAAAAATCTTGAGCTCAAACTTGTTTGACCACTATTTTAAAGTCACCATTAACAAAATCATTGTAGTAACACCTGTATAAAATCTAGTGATCATGGCATTTATTTTGTATGATTTACAATTACTTATAGACATCTACTTATTGCTATCCTGTGCTTTGGTTGCATTCTGGTGGCATTATTAATACATTAGACATGATTAAATACCTTAATAATGTGAAATAAATGTGAACTTGACATTTGAAGTACTGCATTACTGAAAAGAGATCCACCAATCAAAGAGAAGTCACTGTTACACTTCCAAAAGAAGCGTTTATGTTCGAATCGACTTGAAAAGTCATGTGGTAGTGTGAGATTCTCAGTTGGATCAGTTGATGCATAGTTACCCTACAACTAAGTATGTGCTATCCATTCTCATTGTGAATGTATTGTAGCAACGCGGTAGCCTAATCCTAATGCAACCAGTGTCTAAAATACGGGAAATTAATGAATAATATGAGCCTGTTTTTTTTTTTAAGAGTAGGGTTTATCTCATGTCATTACATGGTGTTCAAGGCTGTCTCCACCAGGCTGTATTTATTTAATACGTATAATAACTAAATATATAATACATCTAAATATTAATTATAAATATTTTTTATATAATAAAAATATTATGTTAATTTAATTCCTTATTCTGTCTATCTGTGTTAATTTAGTATATTATATTCTGTTTATATTCTATGTAGGGTGAACAGAATGCGTGAAATAGTCAATTAAGTTTTTTTTTTTTGGGGGGGGGGGGGGGGGGGGGGTTGTCCTGGAAAAAGTGTTTGAAAGTCCTAGATTTTCATGAAATGGTGCCTGTATGAACATTTGTTTGATTGTTTAAATTTTGTATTTATCCTAAATGCTTGAGTCAAATGGCATAATGTTATGCTTCATCTTGAAGCTGGATGGTTTTTTATTTTATTTTTTTTATGCCTATGGAGAAAATGAATGGGGGAAATATTTAGGGGAAAACGTTATTTCAAAATAAAACATTTAATTAAATGCAAAAGCATAAACAATTGTATCCAAACCTATTGGTCTTTTTTCCCCCTAGTTAATCATGTAGTTTTTTATTTTAGATTTAATAATAGATACAAAATAAAAACTAAATAGAGAAGGATCATTGCTCTAGCTTGCACTATAAGTCTTATAATACAGAGATAACCAACACTGACTGCGGCATTTGTACTTAGCAGAAAGCACAGATGTTAAATAAACTGACCTGCTGTTGCTCACTTATCTGTGATTTATGATGCAGTTGCGATTCAGAGCTTTTGATTCTTTTTTTTTTTTTTGTACTTGAAGGGGTTTCACGCTATTGACTAAAATGTTGTTTACCAAAAGGAAAATACCAGTGGACTTTTATCAGCTCTTGTAAACACTGAGACACTCCATTAGTGGCGCATCAGCGCTCTAAAGGCAAAAGGCTAGCGTCCGCTGCCAAAACTGTTTTAATGAAAAGCTCTAAAAAGTTAATTGACTCTACTGTGTAACTGAAGCCTGTTCTCTCACACTGAAGTGAACGCTTTTAAAGCTATTAGATTAATTGTACAGTGGCGTTAAAGCACTCTGATCAAGCCATTATGCAAACGCTATTGTCATAGACACTAATGTGTACCATGGTGCCCCTCATCCTCAGTTTATAGCAACTTACTTGCTGTCACTAGCTCTGATGGCAAGATGCTCAAACATTTCCCCTGATTTGTAATCAGAATCGTTTATAAATCAACGCTTACGAAAATGTACCATGGTTTTACCATGTACTGTATTGTAGTAAGTGTTTTTTTGGTTTTGGTTTTTGGCAGAATGAAGAAATTAAAGACACGACTCATACAGTAAATATGAGTTTTGTGCTAGTTGTGGTTAGATTATGACCAGTGTTTACTCCAAAATACGGCCATAACAGGAATAGCACAAAGGTGTGTGTGACTTCCTTACCTTTGAAAAATATTTAACATTAAGAACGTTATCCTAACGCTACGTAATTTGCAAGCTAGCTTGCTTGTTCACCAGGCATTTGAGTTGGCAAAGTTATGTAAGGTTATGTGCTCAGTGACCATGTGTCACACATTTTTAAATGAAAAGAGTTATTCTAAAAAATATGTGACTGCATTGTTTTCTTCACAACCAATTTATGTTGAAAATTAAGAAAATATGAACAACCCCTCCCCTCAAACCCTGTGTCCCGTCCTGTCACACTGATGGTACTCAAAAAAAAAATCCAAGTTTCTTCCTTAGACTATTTGATTAATTGAAAAATAATGGTTAGTTCCAGCCCTAGTTCAGTTAAACTGTCTTCAGCTGCAGTCGAGATGAAACGCAGCAGAGCACATTTTTCTGACCTCTCGATGCTCATGTTGTTCAGTCATCGATGACAGGATTGATTCAGCCCAGTATTTATCATTTCCCCAGAGGGGATGTTCTCATCATTAAATCTAGTCTGAAGCAGGTCCAGTGGAGACAACAAACACAGAGCAGCATTTTTCTCTGTACAGTACGCCTCGCTACCCATTCACCTTCAAGATCCGCAGGCCAACCACAGTTCCCAGAACATCAGATTGCACACAAAAACCACCAATTTATTAATAAATTATATTATATATAATAATATTAATGGAAATAATTATAATTGATCAATCCACAGCCTGTTATTCACAGAACATCAGATACTGCACACAAAATAGATAATTTATTATAAACTAAGTATTATTATTATTTTTAATAATACTAAAAGAAACACCTTACATTAAAAAGGGATGATTTATTATTAATAAAATTGTTTAAAAATAGTTAATAATAATGGAAATCAAAATAACTAATAAATGTAATTTTCATTATTGATAATATTGAGAAAAATGAAAATAATTACAAATACAGTCCACATTCACAGAACATCAGATAGGTGCAACACACCAAAAATGTATTAATACATTGTAATGGTTTTCATTATTATTAGTATTATTACAATAATAACAAAATGAATATAATAAGTATTAATAAATAATATTATTTTGGTAAAGTTATTGTGTCATAAATAAGGAATAAAACAAAATTAGTTCTAAATATCAATTATTAGACTCTATTTGAACTATTGGTCGAAAAAACAACTATTGATCTCTTTGTGACAAGCATAAAATGGGTAGCGACATTAGAGGACAAGGAAGAAGGAAGAATTGATGACAAGTCATACAGTATAGTTAAAGTGATCATTATTAGCAATCAACTACATTTTGAGTGGAAATATTAATAGTAAATTATTATCTAAGCGTGAAAAGGATTAAATTTGCATTAATTAACGTTCGCATCACAGAGCTGCACAAACAATGCTGTGGGATGCTGTCATTAGTTTGATTTTCTTCATGCATGTATTTGTTTTTATTGCGGTAAGAGTGAAAGGATGCCATCATGTCTTCACAGTGCTGCGAGTCGTCGTCTCTGCAACACATTAAATTAGTTCAGTCTTCCTGTTTACAAGCATATTGCTGATGTGACTGCTGTTTCAACAAAGAACCGGGAACAGATTGAATTATGGGTGTTTTAGCGTACTGCAGTGATGTAAATGTGTGCATGTGGGATGCTGATGAATTAAATCAACCAGCCCACCTAGTTTTTTGATCCTCTGAGAGAATGAATTTCGCTGATGACATGATGTGCTTCATCTCAAACGTTTTTTCCCCCCCCCCTTTTTTTTTTTTTACAAAAATGTGCGTCAATAATATGCTTAGTAATTGTAACACTATTACTCCCAAGTACAGTATTAAACCTCCGAGAGTAACTTGTACAGCTTATTGAGGAGACGATAAAATGAGCACAAAAAACCCACACTGAATTACTCTGAAGGAGGAAACGATTTTTATGCCCTCATTTAAAGAATTATTTTTCACAGCCAATAGCCTCATGAGAAGCACTCCCGGCGTAGTGAATTGTGCGAATCCTGGCTCCCGACATTATATAATATTTAAAACTATATCGTATTTATATACATATTATTTAAAATCAGTTAAAATGTAAGAATGGATAGATATATTACACACAATATGTATGTAAGCCTTTCTTTTTCTTTGAAGACCCAGATAGAAGTTTTTAGTTACACTTTATTTTACAGTGTATTTGTTAAACGTTACATGTAGTAATAACAATTAACTACATGTGTTTACTATAGGGTTAGGGTAGTATTAGGGTGTGGTTAAAGTTAGTTGTAATTTAGTTGTAATATTACAACTAATATTTATAATACTATAATACTAACTATTACAACTATTACATAGTTGTAATAGTTAGTAACAAGAACACTGTAAAATAGACTGTTACCAAGTTCCATTTTCTTTTAGTTTGTTTATTTGATTTTTTTTTTTTTATTATTATTTAAGTAAATGGACTAAATATGTTAAACCCATATGATCAGATTTTATTGAACAGTAAGTGATTTCATTGAACGGTCCATTAAAAGTTATTGGAAATTAGCTTCTCATGTAATATTGTAGATCGGCTGTTAAAAGAGGGGGGTGAAGTACAAAACATTTGAAAATTTGTTTCCAGGATTGATGGCTCACATATCTGGTAACAATTTTATTGGCATATAAATATTAATGTTCTTGTTTTATTGTAGAAATAATCTTGGTCATTGTATATTTTTCTTGTATAGGGGAAAAAAATAATTAATTTCATTATTATTTAATTGTAGTTTAAATTAATATATTTAAATTAAAACTTTTTTTGTTGAAATTAATAAACACACTGCAGAACTGTCTATGTGAACTACTAAAGCGTGATTAAAAATGTAGAAAGGGCTTCTTTGTGCATTCAAATAATTTTTAATCATTAGACCCTTGATCATGAAAAATGTTATTCGTAGTTATGTTATTCATATTTGAAAAATGTTATTCGAAGAACCCACACAGATTTGTAAAGCAGACAGTTACGAAGCAGCCGTGAGTTAGGCCTGTGTCCACCTCCCAAACACTGTCCATGTTAAACCCTGGGAGATTCTCTCTGAACCATCGGCTGGCAGATGCCTGAGGGCAGGACTCGCCTCACGAAGGACTGTTCAGTGATCAGAGGCGTCATTCCCCCCTGGAGCGCCAAACTCTGCCACTTCCCCTTACATCCTATCAGGAGTATCCCTGTTCTGACACTGGCAAGATGGCAGCGACAGGAAATTCCTGATCTTGTGTCCTCAGGGCAGGAGAAAGTTAGAAGTGCAGCCTTGGATTTAGGACCTCTCAATGAGGGAGCGAGAGCATTGTTCTACATAAAGATCTCATCATTTAAACTACAGTGAGGCAGCCTGCTTGCTTAGGATTTTAATGATCTCTGAGACCATAGTTGTCCGCAGCACAGTCCATCAATTTTAGATTCTGAACAACCACAGGAAACCAAGCAGATCTTTGGGAGTTATCTCACTAACTTTCTGGATCGTCAGGTTGAAACCTGAGGGAGGAAGTTTGTAGTGGTGGTTTTTGAGTTTGTGCTCAGTGCTAATGAAACAGGGCTGACAAGTGTGAATAAAGAGCCCTTGGGTCTTTGACCCATACTCTTACTGTTCTTACGGCAAATCCTGTGATCGATTCCAGGAAAAGTATCTGTCATGTAGTCATTATCTCTATGGCAACCTAACACTTATATTTGATTTTCAGTCTATGAAGCCTGTCTAGCTACTTTTTATTGGAAGTTGAAGTCATTGGAGACATAGCACAGACGGAATTGACTAAGATCTGGCTGACATATGTCATCATATGTCAATACATCAAGTTTCTAAATATGCATTTCGGTTTATCTTGATTAATAAAAAAAAAAAACCCTTCTTTGAGTTTGCATGTTTTGTCCACATGTTTGATTTTGAAGAAATTACAGTCGCTGTAGCATTAAGAAAAATTTTTTGAAAAGGGGTTCAAATATTTAATGACAGTGATAGGACCTTTTGAGCTAAATGTTCACCCACGGCAAGGCAAGTTTAATTATATAGCACATTTCATACACAATGGTAATTTAAAGTGCTTTACATAGAAGTAATTAAAATAATCAAAAGAAAGAAGAACAGTTTAGAATAAAAAGGAAATAAAATAGTGCAAACAGTCAGACTCACAGTGGCACAGTGCTCATTCAGTAAATGCACAGCTAAACAGATGTGTTTTGAGTCTGGATTTGAATGTGACTACATCATGTGAGCACATCTGATCTCTTCTGGAATCTGGTTCCAGCTGCGGCTGCCATAGTAGCTAAAAGCAGACTCTCCTTGCTTTGAGTGAACCCTTGGTATTTCTAGCTGATGTGATCCTAATGATCTGAGTGATCTGTTGGGTTTATATTCAGTGAGCATGCCTGCAATGTATAGAGGTCCTAGGCCATTTAGTGATTTATATACCAGTAATAATACTTTAAAATCAATCCTAAATGTAACTGGGAGCCAGTGTAAAGACCTGAGGACTGGTGTGATATGTTCATATTTTCTGGTTCTGCTCAGAATCCTAGCAGCAGCGTTCTGTATGAGCTGCAACTGTCTTATTGACTTTTTGGGAAGGCCAGTGAAGAGTCCATTACAATAGTCCACCCTGCTGGTGATAAAAGCATGAACAAGTTTCTCGAAGTCTTGACTGGAAACAAAGCATCTAATTCTTGCAATATTTGTCAAATGATAGTAAGCTGATTTAGTTTTGACATGACTACTGAAACTGAGGTCTTACTCCAGAATCACACCCAGATTCCTGACTTGATTTTTAGTTGTTTGACCACTAGCGTCAAGGTATGCGTTCACCTTGAGAACTTCATCTTTGTTTCCAAACGCAATGACTTCATCCACATAAATATTATAATAAAAACTTTTGACGACTAGTTTGTGTGAAAAGCATATTTATCTCTCTATTAAATTATGTATTTTAACAGTTATTGATTATTATTATTACCCAATTGTTGTTATATATGTTTTTAAGTAATTTTAAAGACCATTATTCACTTTGTTCTATTTTTGTTACTGCAAAAATCATCAAAATCAACCAATTACCCGATTAATCGCCAAAAATAATCAAGTGACGGCCCTAGACGAGATGAAAAATTGACATAATGAAAGTAGTTAAACTGTTAAAATTGAAATAATGACTAAATGGTGAAATGCTGACTAAAATTTAAGAATATTCTAATTTAGCCTCAACACTTATGAAATGTCAAAATCCGTAAATATGAGCTGTAGTAATTGTGACAATTTTGTTAGCAAATACCAGTCATTACCACTCATCTAATATAAATATACAATAATATCCCGCTTTTGCAGATGCCGTGTTGCTGAATAAATGCATATGGACAACAGATGTCTCACTTTAGATTGCATGTGGATTGCAGATTCTCAGACGTGTTTCCTGCAACATAAATGTGTGGTGTCGTCGCGTGGATTCGGAGCGTAGCGGTTCCCTGAGGGCCAATTAGAGCATGCTGTGGGAGGAGAGATGAAAACTGTTGTCTCTGCATACTTATGTGTGTGTTTTTTTGTGTATGTGTACACACTTTCATGGGCATTAATTTTGGCTGCTTGTCTGTGAAAAGGCCCCAGTCGCCATATTAACTTAATTATCACCGAAAGTGTACACACATTCCTCCCCTGCCCCTTCACGCTGATGGCTTTGTTCAGAAACGGGACAGAATCAAGTATTCGAAAGTGCTCATCATCAGCTTTCATTAATTAATTATTAGTCTGAACAGAGCACTGTTCGGGAACACTATGGGATATGCATATAGCGTGATAATTAACATTTTGAAATGTTTTACAACAGCAGTACTATTTTAGATATTTTGCTTTCAGGAATGAAATCCCTTTTTTAATAATCCAAACGTAACCTTGGCTCTTGAGTGTTTTGTTTTGAAGTGTTTAAAATGTATGCTTTAATGGGAAGAGTTAAAGTGAAGCTTCTTTCTTTTTTCTTAAAGCCAGATAAGGAATGAGTCACATAGTTCACCCAAAATGTAACGTTTTGTTGTCTACTCACCATCAAGTCTTTGCAAGTCCGTTTGCTGTTATTTTTTCCATGGCGACAAAAGGAGGCGGAATGTCCACACTGCTCTTTGGATGGTGATCTTGAAAGAACTTAACCCTGGGTTGCTCCATGGGGATTGTCCCGGTTGCTGTACTGTAAGTCTTTATTGATAGTGTCAATTAGTACATTTAAATTAGGCTTAAATGCTCATACACGCATACAATGCTCATCCACTAGAGAAATCAGCATTAGTCTTGTAGTTCAATGCATACTGCTGAGCACTATCACGTATGCTTGCACAAATATATTACATTTCCAGTATTGGAGGACTACTGTATTTAACTTGTGCTTTATAGTCGAAAGTTTGGATACTTAGCTTGAATTTCTAATCCTTTTAAAAGAATTTGAGTTTTGATTGTGAAAATTGTGCTTACATAATTTGACAGAAATACATTTAACTAAAACTATATGCTGTGAAAATTAGAAGGCATTAAAGGGTTAGTTCATCTAAAAAAAAATTCTGTCATCATTATTTGTCACCCGTGCGACTTTTGTTCATCTTGAAGATATTTTTAATGAAACCTGGGAGTTTTCTGTCCCTCTATTGAAAGTCCACGGAACCAAAACTAACACGTCAAAAAGTTCATATCAATTACGTAGTTGATTCCAATATACAATAAACAATGATCAACACACATACATAGAGCTCATCAAATACTGTAAATGGATGCGCAAATATACTTGCTTACCACACAAGAACAAACCTCATTGGTTCTTGCTTGTCAAGCACACACATTTGAGCTTTCGTTTACCATATTTGATGTGTTGTACATTGATCAATGTTTATTTGTGAATAAAAGTCTAAATTAAATCTGTTAGTTATACAAAGCAACTCTTGAGAAAGGCTTGCTGCTCGATTCATATGGATTAGTTTTATAGTTTTGGTGGGATGTACTTTCTTTCAGTGGAGGGACAATTGTGTTTCGAAGATGAATAAAGGTTTATAGTTTTGGAACGACATGAGGGTGTATAAATGATTACGGTTTTCATTTTTGGATGGACTTATCCCTTTCATCACCATACTGCTTGATACGTCATACAGTAAGTTGTTCTTCTCAGTGTCAAACCTGTATTAAAGATGGTGCTTTTAGAACATTGCTGTTAATGGATTTCCTTGAGCTTCATAAGCTTTCACCCATCTGCACACTGTATAGTTCCTCCGACTGCTTTCAGAGGATTTTCGAGGCGTAAGGCCGCCACTTAATGCCATGGCAACAGACCTGTAGGTGCTGTTTTACATTCAATCTCCTCAGCAGGTGAATATTATGGGCTGTGAAATAACACACAGAAGAAGCCCATTATTGCACTCTTAATGGATCCATCACAACTCTCTGAACAGCCACGCATGATTTTAAAGGCTTATAGAGCGAGAATAAGAGTATGATATACTGCCAATCTAATTTAATTACTGCTGCCCTTGCCTTGGGTCCGTTCTCCATGGAAACAAACAATGGATGTAGTGAATGTAGATTAAAATGGATATGGATTTGTAATGTCCCATGGGATCCGTTTGGAAGATCCTTCCACTTCACTTGTTTCCTCACTAATGATGATTTCACTAGAGTGAGGTATGAATGGCACGTTTATGAAGTTAATGAGGCAGAAATAATTTGCCTGTTGACTGCTTAATGAAGGTGTTAGTGAGCAACGCTCTCCAAATCGGAGGATCCTTGTGGATATACATATTCATATTTTATTCCAGTGGTTAAATAAAGATAAATGAGAAATTCCACAGCAATCACTCCTTAGTTAGTTTGTAATTATCGTTAAATGGTAACTTTTCCCCTTACTGTAGATAAGTGTAGCTGCATTTCAAATACATGCTGTAATTGATGTATCAGTGCCGCTATGTCCGGGGGCTTCTGGGTAAATGGATGATCTTTGAATAGGGCCAGCTTCTTTTTATGTCCTCCCAGAACAGACCTGTGATAGATTAAACACTATAAACGGCTGTTGAGATGATGGATGAGAAGGTGCATGGACTTCCTCTCATATCTCATATTCTCTTTCTCTATTGTTTCCCTGTGTACTGCACTTCTGAGCAGGAGCTACATTTCTGCAAATATGTTTCTTTAGAAGCACGATATGAACAAAACGGTGCCAAAATTTCACGCTGTGTTAAAGCGATAGTTCACCCAACAATAAAAAAAAATTATTCTATCATCGTTTAATCACCCTCATGTTGTTTCAAATTTACAGAGAACAATGACTTGCATTTGTGTCTGGCAATATAAGATGACTAATCTATAGGATTTATGACCTGTTTTTTCATCTGCCCGCTAATTTTATTTGAAAAGTACTCACAATGTTTATTAGCAGTTATGGAATGCGGCTCATCTGTTGTTTTGTTTAATCTTCGCTTTGCTTGTTACAGGTCACACTGGGGTAATGTTGGAACAATCATTTGTCCTACATTAAACTAATGAGAGCAGTGTCAAGAAACTTGACTTTTATAAGCATTTGTGTTAATTATGGGTGTTTTATTTTTTTCAGGGCTGGAGTTTAATTGGCTTATAATGAGCTTCAAAGTTTTGTTTTTTTAAATTTCTTAAATTAATAAGTGCTGGCAGCATGTCAAGTGTGACGGTATGTTTTTTAAGGGTCTCTTCTCTCTAAGCTGTTTAGTGCAAAGCTGTTTTTGTGTGAGGTGATTTTCAGCGGTTAAGGCTTAGAATTATATACACTAGCGTTCAAAAGTTTGGGGCTGTGAAGATTTTTTTTAAGTGTTTTTGAAAGAAGTTTCTAATGCCGACTAAGGGGCCCGTTCACACATCGCGTCTAAAAACGCGTGAAAGGTGCGGCTGTGCCACTGTCTTTTTCCAAAGCGCTTGCGCTCCCGTGGCATCTATGCAATTTAGATGCTATGCAACCATGAACTGCGCTCTCCACATCATGTTGACTGAGCTTTCAATGTTATTATGGAAAGAGCGAAGCTGATTTGTTGGTTCTTGTCACATGACCTGCGGTGTGCTTGTGGCATTCTAAAAAGTTGCGATTTTTTTCATCTCGCTGCTTGGAAAAAACGGGTGCGTCGCACCGTGTCGCTTCCATTATGAGCGTGCTTGCCGCACGGCTACATTTGAAATAACAAACTTGAGCGCACAAAAGACACAATATGTGAATGGCCCCTATGGCTGTCATGATTAGTCAATAAAGTTAGAGTACTCTATTTAAAAAAAATGCTCGATTGCAATTTACCTGTGTCGAGTAACCAGCAAAATACCGGAAGTGGTGCTTTCCACGGACGAGAATGCATGAACCGTCTGAATTACTCAAGTCCTCAGTGTTACATGATCCTTCAGAAATCATTCTTATATACTGACTTGCTGCTCAAGAAACATTTCTTATTTTTCTATTTTTCTATTTTTATAGAAATATTTAACTAAAAAAAAAGGTTATTTGGTCATTATACTTGCTTAACATCCACTTCAGGAAGCCTCTTAGCAGAATAACAGGAAGAAGAGTGATGGAGAGGGATAGTGAAAGTGACATTGCATTTCCAGAAGTGTGTAGTAAACAACCATTATGCATACCCCTTGCATACCAACTTCCTCTATCTACTAGCAGTTACTTGTTGAAAAACTAAACTTACCTAAAACTGTCCTTTTGCTGCATTGAAATACTGCTATTTTCTCTCAATTTTTTTTTTAATCAGATGCTCTGGCTTTGCACAGTATGGTTGAATTAATTACAAGTTATTGGAGCCATCTTAAAATCACTGAGCCTCAAATCTGTTACAAAGACCTCCTACAGCCATCAGAGCTTTAGGTAAGGAGACTCCTGCTGTTTTCTGCAGTGCTTTAGACCGTACAGCACTTTCTGACATCCTGCCGTTTAAAGAGCATCTAGTGATCCAGACCAGCGGACTCAAATGAGGATTTAAAGGGAAGGATAAGATGAAATAGTCGAACAAAAATTGTCCTGTGTTGACATATATCCTATTCACACAGAATGTTGCATCAAAGATCATTCTGTGTCATCAATATTTGGTCCATTTGTATCCGCAATTTCTTTTGTAAACGTTCTGCAAGGATCTAATAAATTGATCAAAAGTGACTACAAAAATGCTACAAAATATTTCTATTTCAAATAAATGCTGTTCTTTTTACCTTTCCATTCATCAGAGAATCCTGTAAAACACAATGTATCGCGGTACCCACAAAAAAATTAAGCAGCACATCTGTTTTCAAAATTGATTTACAATAATAAATGTTTCTTGCCCAATTAGAATGATTTCTGAAGGATCATGTGACACTGATAACTGGAAAATGGCTGCTGAAAATTCAGCTTTGCCATCACAAGAATAAATTACATTTTAAAATATATGCAAATAGAAAATAGTTATTTTAAATTATAATAATGTCACAATATTACTGTTTTTACTGTGTTTTTGATCGAATAAATGCAGCTTTAGTGAGCATAAGAGATCTTACTGACCCTGAACTTTTAAAACGATGTGTAGATGACCCCAAAATTAACGCACACGGACTAAAAGCTACAAACATTGATTTTGGTGGGTGCTCACAGAGGAAAAACAGTGATGCAGTAATGATGCTTGTGTACATTTAAACTCTTTTTATTTATTTTTTTGCACTGTGTGCTTAGTTGACACAAAAAGCTCTCTTTGATCTATTTTTTGGTTCAAGCTACAATCCCAACAGATGCTTTTTCCAAGTAATTGATGGGCCACAGTACTCAGAGTGTGTGCGGTCTGTCTTAAATAAAATCCATGATGTCTGAAATGATCTTCTGAATGGTGATTGGGAACACTCATGCCTCATTCACACATTTGGCTGATCTTCGCCCGTTCATCTTCACAATTATTCTTGAGGATGCATCGGGACAAAATGTAACACTTATTGACCAGAGCTGTCTATTACATGCATGTACGACCATCAATTACCCTCCCTCCATCTTCAATCAATACACCCCATCCTGGTGCTTAATACGTGGCTGTATGAGAACGAATGAAGCCATGTGGGTTTAATCGAACACACATCATTAAACCTCCACGGTTTATTGAATGCCTCTTTTGTGGCTTTAAAAGGATAAGTTCAGGCAACAAAAAACTAAAAAACCCGCTTGTCACCTTTCTTCAGGTTTCCACAAATCTTATTTTGAGTTCCACAGATGAAAGATCATTTATTTTTTCTTTATTTATACATTTTTCATTCTCTCTGTCTTGTCCTTCCTTATTTGTCTTTCTCTCCTCGTCACCGCACTGTTTTTCTCTAGTTGTTTCTTTCTCTCTTCGCTGTGAGAGCTCTGTCCTGTTTAAATCTTTTAGGTGCATTCAGAGGGAACAAACTCTGAGCCGGCCGAGTTTCAACAGCTCTGCAGTCACATCCTCCTCCCACAAGCCCATTCTCTCATTCTCACAGCCTTTGTGCTTATGTAATCTGTTTCTTGTAGACAGTGAAAGACCGAGGGAGTGAGACAGCTTGTTTGAAAATAGGGATATTCCTTTCTTAATTTTTTTTCTGCTGTTGTGCCATTAGCGTCTTTTTGCAGTTTAAAAAGAAACCCTCCATCTGTCCTGCTGGTTTTCCAGCCTGACAGCAGTATTCCCAATGGGGAAAGTGGTCTTTCTTGAGGCATCTAAAACATGCATATTATTTTCAGGCATGCTGTGTGGGGTGTTGTTGAGTCAGCAGGGTCACAGACAGTTGGTGGGTGAGAGTTGAGGCGTTGTCAGAAAACTCTCCAGACAAATCAAGAATACAGCAATTCTCTGTAGTCTGAAGTAGTGTTGTCACAATTCAAAATTTTCAGTAGTCACCACCAATACCAGTAGAACTTTGTGGTTCTCTATACCAAACCATAGCAAAACTATTGTGTTGTTTTTTTTATTGAACTATTTGAAAATTAAAAATAAAATGCATGAAATTAGTTAATTGTTATTGCTGTTAAATAATAAATAAATAAAAAATACATTTGCAGGTTGCCTTCAGATATTGTTCAATTACAGTAAGTAAACATTGCATTAAAAAGATCAAATGGAAAGTTAGCAATAAAATTAAAAACAGGCAAAAGACAAAGTGGCAGGTATATTTCTTTTGTACACTGCCCGCCTTGATGCACAGATCTGTTTTGACGCATCAGATTTTTTTTTTGTCCTGTCCTTTGCTATGGTTATCACATTGTCAAACGGAATTTATGTTTCAGTTCTGAATTTTAATACAGTTGTCATTCCCAGTTGTATATTTGGGATATATACAGAAAACGAGTTATTTGTGTATATAGAAACCAAGCAAAGAGCGCTCCCTTTACAATGAATGCTGATATCACTGAAGTTCAGCCACATTGCAAGCTTACCGAGTGAGTGAAAACTCCCGTTATAATCAAAAAATCTGTCTATACTGCACAATGGATCTCTTATTTGCAATGCATTGTGTTTATACTTTTTTGGTCATAACAAAACTTTTCTTTTTTTTTTTATAACCAAAATATTATTTTCTTACACTGAACAAACTAGTGTATTGAGCAGATTCGGACTTACTTAAATGTTTCTGATTGGCCATTGCGTTTACATGCTCAACAAACATGTCTGTGATTGGCTACAATGCTCAACACTGCAAAAACACGATGTAAATAGATACTGTACCTTTGAAGCTCTTCACAGAGCGCTCACACAAATATGGGTATTGAGCCTGTACTACTGGTACTGCAGAAAGGCTGATATTGTGACGTTTTTAAAGTATTGAGTCCAATCGACTTGTGTGCCAAAGTGCCAGAACTTTTGACAGCACTAGTCTGGATTTTTTTTTCTTTGCAAACTTTTTGTTTTTGGTCTGTTGAGCTCAGGTGCAATTTTGGACAAAAGCATTAAACTGTCATTGGAAAGAATATGTCTCTCTAAACTAAATGTCTCTTATGGGGACGAGAGCACATTATTGCACAAAAATAAAAAATGTTGCTACTTCTTTTCACGGATTCCTGTAGCTCAGACAGTAGAGTGTGGAGCTTGCAACGCCGATGTCATGGGTTTGATCCCCTGTGAATGCCTGGACTGATAAAATGCATAACTTTAATTTAGGTTTATCAGTCCACCAGAAAAGTCATGTTTTCAAACCTGCTACAATGAGCACGTCAAAAGAATGTAAAAATCTCGAGCTTTGCCAAAGAGACTCACCTTGTGCATTTCCCAGAATAATTACACTGTCACGTTATAAGGAAAACATAATGCATGTGTATTAAGCTATGTTTGTGTATGTGCGTGAGGTGAAATTATTCATTGGCTTTAGTCAATTTACTTTTTGTTTTGTGCTAGACAAGAGGATCATTTCAAACTTGATTAATTCTGTGATTTATAATGTATTCTTATTTTTCTTTCAGACAGCCCAATGTATGGAAACCATGGATATAATTTCACTAGATTTTTTTTTATTTTCGTTTTATTTTGTTTTCAGGTTAGATTTACTGGGGCATAATTTTTATTTATTTTTAGTTTTTATTTTCATTTCATTGTATTATATTTAAAAACCTTGTGGTAAAAAATCAAGTGCAACTGGAGAGAGGAATCAAGCATTGATTGAAAATATGACAAACAAGTCCTTTTTATGCAATTCTATGTAGTTTTGAAAACCCATTTTTAGTTTTTTATTTAATTCATGTTTTTGTTGGCTAGTTTTCGCTTTCATAATTGTTTTATTTAATGATGATAACCTTAATGAGCTCCCATGTGCAGTTTTCACTATTACCTTCATATTCTTCTTTATTCTTGGAGTTATAGCCGATTTCACATTTACCCACATTAAATATCACATAAAGAAAAGGACTGTGGAATAATGGCAGTCTGTATAACAGCATTGTGCTTTGGTCTGTGGTTTGATCGAAGATAAAAGACTCAAATTTGTGTGGTGCTATGAATCACTGTTAAACTAAAGTCTGCCGTTTGTATACATGCACAGTGTACTTGCATACACTGCAATGCTCAAAAGGCTTTAAAAAATTTGTGAGACAAACTTCTTGGACTTATTTCTTATAATTATGCTAGGTGATGTGAACACAATACTGAGCTTCTTTTCCCCCATATTCGGTCCGTAATATCAAACACATGGTCTGTTCCATTGTCAGGTTGACTTTCTTTTCTGATGTTTTCCATTTTCTGTCCTTCCTTTGCTTTTATCTTTTATTCATGTAGTCAGACTGGTTCTTTATCAGCAGGTGGTAGTGGATTCATCATTACACTAAATGAGAGACATATACTGCCCAGTGATCAAAGCAGCTGTCAGTACTATCAGCAGATATAATGACAGCCATCGGTTATTTAGCTCTGGCAGAGCATTATTATATCTTCTTCAAAACTGGCTTCCAAAGTAGTTGTGTGTCAGTGTCTATACGAATGGCTTTCATGCATGTGAAGCTGATGTTTCTAAGACGTTACTGCACGTTAGTGAAAAGTGAAAATTCATTCAGTCTTTCCAAACCTGTAGTTCAAAAGCACATCATTTCAGAAATCTTTTGTAACATTATACGTCTTTACTGTCACTTTTCATCAATTTAATGTGTCCCGGCGGAATAAAAGTTTGAGGGCCTGTTTACTTGACACAGTTTTCAACTAAAACAGTACAACTTTTTGTGTGTTTTGGCTATTCATTTACATTTTTGGGTGCCTGAAAACGCAAACTTGGAGACCGTTTTTAAAATGTGCACTTCGAAACCTGTTTTCATGTAAGCACAGGAAAACTCAAAGGAAAAACTTGTCAGTTTTAAGCTAATCATTGTCGTGTAAACCCTTAATTTCTTTAAAAAAATCTTGTTGACTTCAGATTTAGAACGTATGAATATTCTTCCAGGCAGAGCAATAATTGATGGGCTATTTGTGACAATTAGCATTAAACCTGAATTCTTTGCCTGGTCAATAGGGCATCACATTTTAAATTATTCATCTACTCAGGAGCAGTATTCATGCGCAGAGGCAACCAGTCAGACTCAACCATGCTCAACACATAACCCTGCCAACCAGACCACTATGAACCAGTGAGCATTTCTCTCTAAAATTCTTCGACTAGTGAGCATCACTCATCTATGCCTCTGTATTTTTTTTTCTTTAGGGGCCACAAAAGAAAACTGGAAGAGGCCAGAGATGAAAATGACAATGATGAAGATGATTGTGGCGGCTCCAGTAAAGACTCTAATGAGGAGGGCAGCAACTCAGAGGCTGATGAGATGGCCGCCGCGGTGGAGGCGGAGCTAAATGATTTCATGTGAGCTGATTGGACACCGATGGTTATGAACTTGACTCTGTTGTCATAAGGTACCTGAGACAAAACGTGTGTTCGTGTCGCTGTTATACAGCGCAAGTAAGTGTGTGTGTGTGTGTGTGAATAAAACACAGGGGTTTACAAAGTAGATAGACATGTACAGATAGTTTTAGTAGGACGGGTTCAACACAAAGTCGTTTTATTGTGAATTTACAGTACGTAGCGGTGTGGGAAGTAGAGCTTCTGTGTCTGATGTTTTACCCGATTCAAAACTAATTTTATATAAATGTAAATGAAAAGAAATATTTCAACTAATTGGTGATGAATGCCAAAGAGTCTGAAGCGGGCCTGCAGCTGAGACCTCTGCTCATGGACCCCTCAGAAGACATTTGGAGGGGTTTGTGTTCCTCACCAGCAGTCAAACTCAGACGTCCAAATGTGTCCTGTGTTGTCCGTTTCCTTCCTCTGTGTGTGACTGACACTGTGGTGCACCAATCCCAGAATACCAGCACCTTTAGACATGCCCACACCCACTATTACCAAAAAACTCACAACTGCTTGAAAGTGTAAGGAACTGATGAGAATAGGAATTATTGAGGGGGAAAATTTAGGAGCCTTTCAGTGTTATATGGCCCCAAAATAACATTGTTTGCCACAACATCACTGGTTGAAATTGCAGCCCACATTGTGATGTTTTCCAGGTACATTGACTGTGGCACAATGGCCAATCACATTTCTTGCTCTTCTCCTGTTATTGTGAAGATTGAAACCAGCTTCATCGGTAATACATTTGCAACAGAAAATTTCCATTTATGGTTTGTGATTAGCTTGTAATAATTGTTTGCCTATTAAAGAAATAGTTCACACAAAATAGGTATAATTTGTCATCATTTACTCACCCTCATGTCATTACAAGCCTGTGTTGTTTTTATTTTTTTCCCAAGAAACACATAGTGAGATATCAAAATGCCTGTGCAACCGTTTTTTTGTTTTTTTGTAAGTAATGAAAGTGGATGGTAATAATGGTATGATGTCATAGTCCAAAAACTAGCATCCATATTTCAGGTCTCCTGAAGGCATATGGTCACTTTAGATGAGGAAAATCCAGGAAAATCATTGTTTACTTAATATTTAAGACTTTTGATGCAGGTTTGACATCATGGCGTTTGGACATCAATTATATAAACGCACCATGTTATAGTTCATATGGCTTTTGTAGTCTATTTCAGAGCTTTGTGGAGGGGAATATTATTGGTTTGTTACTCACACTAAAATATCATATGCATTTGTTCTTTTTTGGAGCTTGACATCACAATTCACGATCCACTGTTGTTACAGATGTTTTTTGTTACACTTGAGCTGCTCGGACATTCTGCATCTTCATTCATGTTTCACAAAAGACAGGAAATAACACTTTGTAACGGCATGAGCGAGAGTAAATGTTTGTGTGAACTCTTCCTGTAACTACCTCCAAATTGATACTTGTGACCTTTCCTGGTCCTAAGATGACATTGAAATGCCACTTTTTACTCTGTGATGATGTGACAGTGTACAGATACCATCGTCTTCATTTGGCTTCAGGTACCTATAGTGAACACTGTGGCAACGTTAAACCGGGTGTTTGGTTGCCTCTTGTGCCACCCTGAACCATCACTGTACACACTTATCAGATCTGGACCAGTAGGCGTTAAGACTACTTGTTTAAGTTCAGTTTTTTGAGTCCATACTACACTGGTTCTAGGTGGTTTTCTTCCGCTGAGCTGCTTGAAGGACTAGACATCCAGATCCAACTCAGTTTCAAATGTTTCTTAGAGGTTTGTGCAGTTATGGAACCTGTGTTGTTTTTGACTGATATTTTCTTTCATTTTCATCGTGTTGATGTTTTCAACAGTGATTGTTTTCAACAATGTAAAGTATTTGTACATTCTATTTCATACTTGACAAAGAAAATGCTTTTCATTTAATAAAGATTTGTTTTATAAACCAGTGTTTTCAGTTTTTTTTGAGTGTATTGTTGAATGCAGTGTTTTGTGTTATAGCAACAATTAAAAAAATCATGCAGTAGCGCTGATGAACTAGGTTATATTGTAAAAGAATAAGTTAAGAGAACTGCAAAAACTTGAGAAAAGGACATTGATTAGTCTTATTAGTCTAGACTTATTTGTATCGTCTTAAAGGTGGTCTATGCAAGCAAAAACGTAGAAATAATAATGTTTTAACTTGTGGATCTAAGGTCAATAATCTTGCATTTTACATTATATAAAAAAAGTTGTTGTACTTTCTTAGTTTGTGTAACTAATGTATCAGTTTGTTGAGCAAACTGGAAAGGTTTAATAGAGTTAAGGACAATAACTATATAGTATAAAAAAATTGTTCTAAATAAAAAAGAATAGTAGAGTCCACACCACAACTATAACGATAACAACTACTGTACTCACTTTCAGAACGATTTTTTTCCATCTGATAAAAACATTGACAGCCAATCAGAATCCATCCTGCTTTAAACTGCTGCACGCGCTTCGAATAAACAATGATATTGTTTGCTGGTGTGGAGGCTAATATAATTATCTTTATAGTTATATAACTCGTATTAATACGTACTCGTACTAAATAAAATAAAATCGTATTTTACAGCATAATACTTTGTGGAAAAAAGTTCAAATGGAGGTTTTTTTTTTTTTTTACAATGTATTACATTGAATAAGAAAAGTAAAGTAAACGAATAGAAAAAACTATTTTTTTTTTTACTTTTTGAATTTATTTTTGTCCGTTTAAAAAACAGCTATTCACTAGGACTAAATGAAAATCATTAATGAAAACTAATGCTGAATACGAATAGTTTCTGTTAGATTTCCCTAAAGTAAAATAAGCTGAAAGCTGATTAGGCTTGCAGTATTGCTTCAGTTGTGATTCAACTGGCCACTGTGTTGTATAGGGGGAAATTAGTCTGGACACCTCCTGTCTGAATGATCTTGTTTCATCCACCCGCTTGAAAGCGCTCAATAAAACACACTTAATAGTCTTTCAGTGCGGTGAACTCAGCTTTACTCTCAACTACTACAGTACATCTGGAATACCGATGTCGATTTATACTGCAGTTGAGTGGATGAGTTTCTGAAAACACTCTGGTGACTTTGAGGTTTGCGCTTAAGATTCATTGACTTGTCTTCATGTTTGAATCATTACAGATCCCACAGCTACACTGCTGCATGTCTTGAGGTTGTGTGAAAATCTCATAACACGGCACTGAATTAATCCTGAGATTAAGGATTAGATACCTCAGTCGGCTTTTCAGTCAGCTCATCCTCTTTGAATAATCCTCGTAATACCACTAATCTTTTAATTGTCATCAATGTGATTAATATTAGCTGTATTTTGTCCCAGTTTTAATATAATTAAAAGCTCAATGTGAAATAACAACTTTTCTCTCTTCAAACGTCTTCCAATTGAAGTGCTGCCTTTACAGTTTTTCTCAGTCGATTTGACACATTTCTCCAAATGAATGTAATAGCTTTCAAAACAATTAACACCACAAACTAACCACACTCTTATGTTGGCAAAACAGTTCAATATTCACTGCATAATGAAGCACTGCATTTTATTCTAGTAATGCATTTATTAGAAATAAATACTAACGTCAAAACTTCAAGTGTGTTCTCTGTTGATTTGATAACAAATTCGACTGTAGATACACAAATACATGAATGAAAATACATGTTTATCGTGAAGTTCCTTAATGAGGAGTTTAGTTTAGTATAATATTAAGATTTTGCCCAAAAAAACGGTGAATGCATCCATGACATTCATACTGACATCCTCAACTTCTCCACCGGCCTCTTTGATTGCTTGAAGAAGACTTACTTGTTTGTAAGGGTTGCGATCATTTACTCTCCATCTCCAAGAGGAGAAGAACTCATTTGGATTCAGGAAAGGAGATTAAAGAACGCCATCCTGAAATGTGGGTGATGCTCAAACCACTCGTGTGCCAGTGCTGAATGGTGGAATTGGACTTTGTACCTGTACCAAAAACTACAAAATGTTGCTCCATTTGGTCCTGATCACCCTGGTGAAAGAGGATATTATTGAGGGGGAAAATTTAGGAGCCTTTCAGTGTTATATGGCCCCAAAACAACATTGTTTGCTATAACATCACTGTTTGAAGTTGCGGCCCACATAGTGTTGTCGTCCAGGGACATTGACTGTGACACAATGGCCAATCACATTTCTCTCTTCTCCTGTTATTAAGAAGATTGAAGCCAGCTTCATTAATATACATGTAGGCCTCAGAGTAAGTCCAGGAGCCGGATTGGACGACCCGGTATAGATAAATGGATGGAAAAGACATAATGCAACCGAACAAGCACAACAATTCTTGCTCCTTCTCCTCGTCCTAAACCCTCTATTCCTGTCCCCTCTTCTCTCATCTTTACTGTTCCTCTCTCTCTCTCATTACAGGTTTTCTCACTCGCTTTGGCACTTTTTTTGAAAGTCTTAACATTACCTAAACTGTAGATTCAAATGTCACAACTGTTTGCTTGAACATCTGAACTCTATTGCATGTATGCAAAATGTAGTTACTCACCCAAAACATTTAATTCATGTTTCAAAACCTATTTAATGTGTCAGTAAATTGGTCAATGCCACCAAAATAAATATAGTGTTTATATCATCGTGTGAGCCACACTAGTCAACATGTTTAGATGTTTTTTCACCATGGAAATATTTGTTATATACAAATATAATGTTTTCTACATTTAGTTGACACTGTCTGTTTTTTACACTATACAAGAATGTCAGTTTTATCTAGCTGAATGCTCTTGTGTATCACTGAGCTTTTGTAATCCAGATCCAAATTAATAAGAAATTCAAATCTGATGTGAACAAGAAACTAACTGTTCTGGGATCTGAACTTATTCTATTGAGAAAAAATATATAATTTGAGAATTGAGCCAAAGTGAGAAAACCTGTAATGCCCCTCTGCTTCCCTCTCTACCACCTCTCACTTTTACACCTCTTTCTTTTCACCCTTCTCATTCTTCTTCTTATTATTCTTTGTTGCTTTTCTTTTACCCTTTTATTGTTGCAATTGAGATAATCTATTAATCCTAAAAACAAAAAAAAATTGCATTTCCTGTGTTTTATTACTAATTAAGCAGATATCAATTTGGGACTTACTTGAAAACATATACCATGTGCAACTGAGAATTTAACAAATAACAGTTCCCTTTCAATGGAACTCGAGCTGCGTTTGAGACGCGGTGGGAACGCTCTGCGTGATTACGTCGTGAAGCACGTGTAAAATCAGTCCAATGGAAGCCCGCTACGACATAGGTGACATCATAGACCAGGAAACTATAAAGCAACCCTGAAATCAGACCGCGATAGCTTCTGTACCTTCAGCAAGCGCTCTCTGTATATCTGTCCTTGTCTATTTATTGTTGTCTGTCAAGCCCCTTATATATATATATATATATATATATATATATATATATATATATATATATCACTATGGCGAGCAAGCAAAGTTATAAACCTTGTGTTGTGCCCTGCCCTCGTTATATCACGGGTGGGGACACACATCGTATGTGTATTGCTTGTTTGGGAGTGGAGCATGCCCAGTCAGTCCTCGAGGGGGCTGACTGTGAGCATTGCATGAGTTTGTCTATGAAAACTCTCCGCTCTCGCCGGGCGTTCTTTGAGGAGGATGGTTCGGTTCGCGCTCCCCGAGGTGCGGGTCCCGCTGCTGCCGAGGCAGAGCGTCGACTTTCATCTTGGGGTTCGCAGATGGATCTAGTAGCGGGGTTTGAGACGGCGTTAAACCGGCGTCTTTCAGAGTGCATAACCCACAAACTAAGAATTATAGTAAAGTTCAAGGGATTGATCATTATGGTTATTTGACTATGCCTCGTGCTGAAGACACACTAGCGAGCTATCTCTCCCCTGAGTCTTCTTCTTCTCTGAAAGCCCCGACGTTACCCACCAAACCATTAAAAAATACATCTTTGTTGGTGGGTAAAGCGTATTCGGCAGCAGGTCAGGCCGCAGCATGTTTGCACACTATGTCGATTCTCCAAGCGTACCAGGCTGACCTGCTGAAGGACATAGACGATAGTGAGGAAGTTAGTGCTGTGAAGTTAGTGCACGACAGATTTATCTCTCCGAGCCACCAAGGAGACGGCCAAGTCTGTGGGCCGCTCTATGGCAGCCTTGGTGGCCACGGAACGCCATTTATGGTTAAAATTATCAGAAATAAAGGATAAAGATAGATCTGTTCTTCTGGACGCACCGCTGTCACCTACAAGTCTGTTCGGCGACGCTATAAATTGTGTCATCGATAGGTTTCAAGAAAATAAGAAACAAGCGGCTGCGTTTCATAGGTTTCTTCCTCGCCGGTCTAGTTTCCCCGAGGCTGTTCGTAGTATAAAGTCTGAGCAGCCTCGTCCGTCTACGAGCTCCGCTCACAGAGTTCAACAAAAACAGAGCGTCGCCGCTCGGGCACCTCCTCAATCTACGGTTCCTGAGTGGCGCTCGCAGCCCAGGCCTGTTAGGGGTAGACAAGATCTGAGGACTGTTATCTCTAGGAGAGCTTGGTCTAAGAAGAAGTCCTGACGCCAAGGCTGTCAGGCTTCTGAGGGTGGTCCCCTCCAGGGAGGAACGGTTCCGAGGAACCGTCCCTCCTTGGCACCCTCCGGGGGGCGACTCTCCGAGGAGAGCCGCAGCGCTGCCACTTCGGTTGTTCCCTGCCGGTTCGCCGCTTCAGGGCGCCGAGGTGTCAGCGTCCCCGTGAAATCCTCTGAGGAGGGTTGTAGAACGGTCAGTTCGGTTGTTCCCTGCCGGTTTGCCGCTTCAGGGTGCCGAAATGATTGTTCAATCAAATCCAGAGGCCAGTCTCGAGAGACTGGTTCCCTTATCGGAATTTCTGGCAGCGTGGAAACTTCTGCCAAATATTTCTCTATGGGTCCTGCACATAATAGAAAAGGGTTACAGAATTCAGTTCGGTTCTCGTCCGCCCAGATTTCAAGGGGTCCTCCCCACGGTGGTGGACTCACAGCAGGCTCTGGTAATGGAGCAAGAAGTACTGACACTTCTTCGAAAGGGAGCTATAGAAAGGGTTTCTCCTCCCAGCAGAGAGTCAGGGTTTTACAGCCGTTACTTCATTGTTCCAAAGAAGGGTGGAGGGCTTTGTCCTATTCTAGATCTGCGCCAGTTAAACAGCAGGGTTCAGAAACTCAAGTTCAGAATGCTTACACTCAAACATATTGTATCACAGATTCAGTCCGAGGACTGGTTTGTCACAATAGACTTGAAGGACGCGTACTTCCATGTATCTATCCATCCTCATCACAGGAGGTTCCTGAGGTTCGCTTTCGGGGGCAAAGCATACCAATATCGGGTTCTTCCATTTGGCCTAGGTTTATCTCCCCGCACTTTTACAAAATGCGTGGATGCAGCTCTGGCTCCGTTGAGACTCCAGGGCATCCGCGTATTAAATTACATCGACGATTGGTTGATTTTAGCTCAGTCAGAGCAGGTGGCAGTTCAGCATCGAGATGCTGTTCTGTCCCACATAAAGAGTTTGGGGTTGCGGCTAAACACCAAAAAGAGTGTGCTCCTCCCTGCTCAGAGGACCACTTTTCTAGGTGTAATTTGGGATTCGACCACAATGCAGGCACGCCTGTCTCCTGCTCGTATTTCTGCGATTCTCACAGCCGCAAAGAATGTGAAACTAGGCCTATCACTCACTGTGAAACAGTTTCAGAGACTGTTAGGTCTCATGGCAGCTGCGTCCAACGTTATTACTTTTGGCCTTCTGTACATGAGACCCCTGCAGTGGTGGCTCAGGACCAAGGGGTTTTCTCCGAGGGGAAATCCGTTCCGCAAGATCAAGGTCACGCGGCTATGCCTTCGTGCCTTGGCCTTGTGGAAGAAACCTTGGTTCCTCGCCCAGGGCCCAGTGTTGGGGGTTCCTTGTCGACGCGTCACGCTTTCGACGGATGCTTCCCTCACGGGATGGGGGGTGGTCATGAGTGGCCGCTTGGCGCAAGGTCTGTGGCAGGACCATCAATGTTCCTGGCACATAAATCTTTTGGAGTTGATGGGGGTATTTCGAGCACTCAAATATTTCCTGCCAGACCTGAGAGGCCATCATGTGTTGGTCCGCACAGACAACACTTCGGTGGTCTCCTATATCAACCGTCAGGGGGGTCTGAGGTCACGTCACCTTTGCAAATGGGCCAATCAGATCCTCCTATGGACCCAGGGGAAGTTATTGTCGCTCAAGGCGGTATATATTCCGGGGCATCAGAATGTGGGAGCAGATATTCTGTCGAGACAGGGGCTGAGGCCCGGGGAGTGGAGACTTCACCCAGAAGTGGTGGAGCTTTTCGCATCATCAGATTCAACCCATTGTCCCATGTGGTTCTCTCTAACGCACCCAGCTCCTCTCGGTCTGGATGCTATGGTGCAGGTGTGGCCGAGGCTGCACCTGTACGCCTTTCCCCCGATATCTTTGCTTCCGGGGGTTCTGGAGAGGGTTCGCAGAGAAGGGGCTCGTCTGCTACTGGTAGCCCCTTATTGGCCGACCCGAGTTTGGTTCTCGGACTTGGTGTCTCTTCTGGACGGCTCCCCCTTGGAGATCCCAATCAGGGTGGACCTCCTGTCCCAGGCCGGGGGCACGATATTTCACCCTCGGCCGGAGTTGTGGAAACTGTGGGCCTGGCCTCTGAGGGGGCCAGGCTCAGGGAGACCGGTCTTTCGACCGATGTTGTAGAAACCATTCTTCAATCCAGAGCTCCTTCCACGAGAAGGCTGTATGCGCTAAAATGGAAACTTTTCACCACGTGGTGTGTTGAACGTCAGTTAGATCCTGTTAACTGCCCTGTTGGTTCAGTGCTTGATTTTCTGCAAGACCGTTTCTCGGCCAGGTTATCTCCTTCCACCCTAAAGGTTTACGTGGCGGCTATATCTGCCTACCACACCCCTCTGGGGGGTACTTCTATTGGGAGAAACCCTTTAATTACTCGCTTTCTCCGTGGTACATTGAGGTTGAGACCTGCACTGCACTCTAGAGCACCGGCTTGGGACTTGGCCATTGTACTCGAGGGTCTGGCTTTAGCTCCCTTCAAGCCCATCGAGGAGGTTTCAGAAAAGTTCCTCACTCTAAAGACTTTATTTCTCCTTGCTATCTCATCTATCAAGAGAATTGGTGATTTACATGCTTTGTCTGTTGCTCCTTCATGTCTGGAATTTGCACCTGGTATGGTGAAGGCATTTCTCTACCCCAGGCCGGGTTATATTCCTAAGGTCCCACTGAATGTTGGGGGCTCAATAGTGCTGCAGGCCTTTTATCCTCCACCCTTTAATACCCCTGACCAGGAACAGCTTAACCTGTTATGTCCAGTCCGGGCTTTAGATGCCTACATTCACAGAGCTGCCCTGTGGCGTAAATCTGAGCAACTATTTGTTTGTTTTGGGTCACTCAAGAGAGGATGCCCTGCATCTAAGCAGGTTATGAGTAAATGGATAGTCGAGGCTATTTCATTGGCTTATGAAGCGGCCGGACAGCCTTCACCTATGGCTGTGCGGGCCCATTCTACTCGGAGTATGGCAGCCTCTATGGCCTTAATTTCGGGAGTTTCCCTTCTTGACGTGTGTAATGCGCCAGGATGGTCCTCTCCGCATACATTTGTCAGGTTTTATGACCTTGACCTCTCCACTCCTGGGGTGAGGTTGCTTGCTTCTTAGTGTGCGCAGGACCTCACACAGAACGGGCATTTGTCACTATGGCGTAATGGGTATAGGGTTCCCACCGCGTCTCAAACGCAGCTCGAGTTCCCTTGAAAGGGAACGTCTCAGGTTACGTATGTAACCCTGGTTCCCTGATAGGGATATATATATAATTTACGATCTGTAATAGGACAATTACAAAGTGTTCAGATCACTGTTTTGAAAGCAGTTTCCCAAGTATGGAGAAATGTGTCAAATTGAGGAAAACTGTAATACTAAACTGCCTCATTAAGAAAGATAATGTATTTTTTCAAGCTAATCATTTAACCCAAATAACTTTAGAAACTACCAAAAAAAAAAGGGTTGGTATTAAGATGTTTTAATGTTTTTGAAAGAAGTCCATTATGCTTACCAAGGATGCATGATATTTGATCAAAAAGACAGTAATAGTGTGAAATATTTGTTGAAATGTAATTTATTCCTGTGATGGCAAAGCGGAGTTTTCAGAAGCCATTACTCCAGTCTTCAGTGTCACATGATACTTAAGAAATCATTTTAATATGCTTATTTAGTGCTCAAAACCATTTTTTTATTTTTATCAGTGTTGAAAACCGTTGTAGATGGTATATTTGATCCAATGACATTTAGATATTTTAAGAGTATAGCTTATAGTATAAGTATCCAAATAATATTTGCTTCATTTAGCTGGTGAATCTGTACTTTCACCAATTTAGCATAATAAATTAATATTTATATGCTTTAAACTATACTATATGCTATAAAAATGTATATGCTTTATGTCATAGATCTTTGTTTGGCTCTCAGAGACGTGAGTCTGCATGAACCCATTCTTTTGCTGTTTTCTTGCTCTCTCTCATCGTCTGATCTCTGGGGTTTGCTGTGAGAAAGGTCAGCACAGTCCAGCAGAAACAGCTGCTTTATGTTTTGACTGAAAGCTGTATGAATGGAGCTCTGGGAATTGTTTCTTCTCATCACTGATTTTCTGCCATGTAAGTTTGCCAGTTTGCACTGGGGGAAATATAAGAAGCTAGAAAAGCCAATAAAGTGTTTTTTGTGTTGTTGATTGGCAGGGGCCGACTCTTCTGGCATGTAAATTGGCATTGTAGCAATTCCCTGATAGGAACAGAAATGATTAGGACTGGGCAGATGTTTTGCTACCTGAATTTCTATTTCTGAATTTTGCTATAATGTATTTTTTTTTCAAGGTAATCATTTCACCAAAATAACTTATGTAATAAACTATGTAAACTACCAATAAACATAGTTGGTATTAAGATGTTTATGCTAATTATGCTTACCAAGGATGCAAGAATAGTGTGAATTATTGGTTCTTGCACGTCATGTGAATATGCTTGAGCTTCCATTTACCGTAACTGTATCTTGAAGAATGTTTATATGTGAATAGAAGCCTAAATTTTGTCTTTTTATCATATAAAGCGACCGTGTATCTTCAAAAAATTTGGACTAAACCACTTATGAATTAGTTTTTACAATCTCTTTAATCTCTAGTCAAAGTTGCATGGACTGTCAATGGAGGGACAGAAATCTCTCAGATTTCAATAAAATATCTTCATTTGTGTTCCAAAGATGAACGAAAGTCTAGCTTTAAAACTACTATTGATATGCAGCCTTGGTCAGAAGCTAAAAGTAAGTCATTAGTGATTTTAACGGGTGCAGTTTCTTGGCTATGATGGGGCCTGAGTCCAGACTGAAATTTTTCATAGATACACTAGTGTTCAAAAGTTTGGGGTCGGTAAGATTCTTAATGTTTTTAAAAGAAGTCTCTTCTGCTCACCAATGCTGCATTTATTTGATTAAAAATACAAAACAAGCCCAGTAATATTGTGAAATATTATTTCAATGTAAAACAGCTGTTTTCTATGTGAATATAGTAAAGTGTAATTTATTCCTGTGATCAAAGCTGAATTTTCAGCATCATTACTCCAGTCTTCAGTGTCACATGATCCTTCAGAAATCATTCTAATATGATTAGTTGATGCTCAAGAAACATTTATGATTATTATCACAGTTGAAAACAGTTGTGCTGCTTCATATTTTTGTGCAAACCGTGATTAATTTTTTTCAGGATTCTTTGAAATTCTTTGTTCAAGAGAAAAGCATTTAATTAAAAAAGAAATATTTTGCATTATTATAAATGTCTTTACTGTCACTTTTGATCAATTTAATGCGTCCTTTCTGAAGAAAAGTATTATAAAAAAAAAATAAAAAAAATTCGTATTGAACCCAAACTTTTGAACGGTAGTGTATATGTTTTTTGCAAGAAGAAGCACAATTGAGCTGATAGAACTGTGTTAAGTATTTTAGACATAAATGGAAGATTTGAAATGGGTCTGTAATTTGCTAATTCATTTGGATCTAATAAACATGTTGTTGGTTCAGAAGCAATGATGCGTTTATTTAGCTCTTCCTGTCCTATAGTTGTAAAGGACTGCAATTGTTTTTGAGGGGCGATAATTTAACCTGAATCGGCCACCCTGGCGATTTATGTAGGATACCACTGACATGTTGTGCAGACCAGGACGTGGTGTCCCGCCAGATCTGGGAGGAAGGTTTTCAGGGCTAAATGAACCGCTCTCATTTCGAGGCAGTTGATATGTAGGCACTTCTCCGGGCTCGACCAGAGGCCGGAGATTGGCCTGCTCTCACACAGTGCCCCCCAACCCAGGTTGGAGGCATCCGTTGAAACCGCTTTCCTTCTTGAGACCAACCCCATGTCTACACATCTTCAGCCAGAGGTGGCGCTCCAGCACAACCAGACTGGCCATACCTCTGCCGATCGCCTGGGCGGCGGTTTTGGTGGCGCGCAGGGCCAAGTCAGTGGCGCTGCACAAGTCCCCAAAGGCCTCAGGGTCCGGGCCAGTCTCATCCATAGAGCGGAGGAGCTTGGCCTGAAACACTTGAAGGATTGCCATAGTGTGCAAAGCCGATGCAGCCTGGCCGGCGGCGGTGTAAGCGCGACCGGCGAGGGCAGATGGCGTTCTGCACGGCTTGGAATGCCTTGGTTCTCCACCCGCTAGAGGTGGGCGGGCAGAGGTGGGCGGGCAAAGATGCGCGGCCACAGCTTCCTCCAGGGGGGGCAACGTGTTGTAGCCCTTCTCCTCAGCGCCGTGGATAGTTGAGAGTATAGCGGAGTCTGAAGTTTTTAAGCGAGCCGAGTAAGGGGCGCGTCATGATTTGGTCAGCTCGTCGTGCACCTCGGAGAAGCAGGGTGCTGGTCTTTGACGAGGGGTCTGCAGACACCCCAACAGAAACCACCCAACAGAGACCACCCGTCGAGACGGCTTCTGGAGGGCTCCTGAGGCGGGGACCACTCAATGTCGAGGCCTGCCAATCTTCTCCCTCAGAGACAGGCTGTCGTCGCCATCTTCCTCAGATGCGTCAAACGAAACGAGTCCTGCCGCTTGAGAGGAGGGGCATAGATCTGTTTGCGAGAAAAACACAGGTGAAGGGGTCTCGTGAGGAGAGAGCGAGGCACACGGGGACTGGGCAAGCATGGGCTCGCTCGGTTCAGGCCTCCTTTGGCCTTGTCGCTTCTTCCGTCGAGGCTCGAGGAGGGAAGGAAGCGCGGTAGCGCGAGGGGCGGGGTCACCGTCCATGAGGAGAGCTAGCCGCGATGGCAGGATTGAGATGGGCAGGCTCTCGCAGTGCGGGCAGCCGCCATTGTTGAGTGCAGTCTCTGCGTGGGCGAGGCCCAGGCATGGGGCGCACTTGCTGTGTCCGTCAGTTTCATGCAGAGAGGCTCTCAAAAGGTAACATATGCTTTGTGTGTTAGTAGGTTTTTGTTTGTTTGAATCTGGTTTAAATATGACTAAATGAATATAAGTTAATTTGGTTTCTCATCCAGCATCCACAGACAAACTCTCTCTGTTTATCAGATGCAACTGGCAGAAAAATGTATCACGAAGTGGTGGGCTAGCGTCCCATTCAGGACATTGGAAAGTCATAGTGTGTTTGTAGCGTAATGTTATTGATAGGCTCTGTATGTGATTATTCAAACATATACGGCGAATGTTTGCACATGATATTTAATGGTGCCTATGTAAGAGGGTTTATGAGCAGAGCTTTTAGATATGCTGTGGGAGATCATAGTTGCAGAAACATTGAATAGATTGTGCAGCTCGCTCACAACCGAGAGTGGAAATAATGGTGAAAGTCAATTACCCCACCATCACTCATATAGATAGTGAAAATGGACCACAGCTGTAATTTCCTGGGGAAAAAAAGGACAATGGACCAATGAATCAGAAGCACTGTTATCAATCAACTGGTTAAATTACACATAAACCATGTATTTCAGGTCTTTCTCCTCTTCTCCTGTCACCTTTTTCGCCTTTCTTTCCCTTTGTCGCCATTGGCTTTTGGCTTGCTTAGTTGGGGACATTTAATTTTATATTTAACAATATTATTAGAACATTATTTTCCTGTTATCTCTGTAAAGCTGCTTTGAAACAATCTGCATTGTAAAAAGCGCTATATAAATAAAAGTGACTTGACTTCTGCCCATTGAAATTATGCATTTTGTACATTAAAGACATATACAGTATTTAGCATATATATTCTGCATATATATTGTCCAGAATAAAAAAATATATAATATAAATCTTTAAATAAGCTCCCCCTTAACTTTCATATCTACTGAGCCCATGCAACCCTACTAGAGCATTGATAATTATTATGGTGGTTATCAGTACATTCAAAGGTAAAATATAATGGTATATTAATAATATATTAACCTATAATATATAGTGATTGGAGTCTGTGGAAAAGTCTATAGAAAAATTAGTGTGTGTATATATATATATATATATATATATATATATATATATATATATATATATATATATATATATATATATAATGTGTACTAACAATTAAATAATAAAAAAAGATTAAAATAAATAAATCATTGATTAAAATAAATATAAAAATTAAATAATACAACTAAATAAATAACCTACAGTACAGCCACAGTAATATATAGTACTATGCAAAAGTCTTAGGCACATTAGTATTTTCACCAAAAAAAAAAAAGAGTGTGCTGTAGTGTTTACAGTTTCCAATGTTCCTTTTGCCATTAATTATAATAATCCAGAGAGATTTTTGTATGCACAAGGAGTCTGACAACAGCCGGTATGCTCCACACGGAGATCTGATCTTGCCATCATCGAGTCTGTCTGTTTACATCAAAAAACAGAAAAAACTGAGACAGACTAAATCCAGAAGAACTGCGGCAACGTCTCCAACATGCTTGAAGAAACCTACCTGCAAAGCTACCGTACTGTGAAAAGTTTTAGGCAGCAAAAATGCTGTAAAGTGAGTATACTTTCAAATATAATGTCAAAAATATATTTTATTTTATTTTATTATAAAAAAAACTAATGTGGCTAATACTTTTGCACAAAACTCTACGTAGTGATCATATATTAGAGATATTATATTTATTATATATTACATATAATATTAAATTTCACAGTAAAATTTCACATAAATTTGGTCTTTGTACATTAATTTAAAGCTGCTTCTAGGATGGGATGCCCTCCCATCAGGTCTATTGCATCTAAAAGATTGAAAACCCCTGTGCTAAAGCACATTGACTTGAAACATAAGGGTGGGTGTCTCTTTAGGACGAGGGAATAGTTAACCAAAGAGATAGTCAATAAAAGAGTGTTTTCATGTATTTCGATGAGATGTCACGTTGAACAGAGAGTGTTTGCTCTGCCCACTCACCTCAGCACTGATAGTGATTGAGCTCTGGCAGATGGCATGTGTTATCTCTCATCTCTACATCATGGTCCTTTGCCAAACCAAATTACACACAAGCCACCTCTGCCTGAACCGATGGCTTTATTGCAGGGCTGCTGGACCTGCACAATATCCGCCCGGTGAATGTCCTTACAGACTGTGTGCTGATGGACAAGCACTCTCCATTTCAGAAACTGTTGAGGAAATTACCTTTTAAAATGGAGCAATTTACCACAATGAATGTCATCTATTTTAATAGTATATGACTTGCTTCTGTGGCTGTACTGTACACCCACTACATCATATATGAGCAAAACAACCACCTGCTGAAACATCATCATCATTATCAACCAGAGATTTTATACTTAAGATAATTCATTTTCTTATCCTCTCATCAAAGTAGACAATTTGCATAGGATTGAATATTTGTTTGGATGTGTTCTTGCATGATTATTTGAGGTCTGGTTATGATCTGGATTTTAAATGGCTCGCAGCATGTGAATTTCAACCAGGGGTGTGCTAGCACTGTATTCACTGTCTGCTCAAGGTTTTTAGCTCTTCAATAAATTCATTTCAGTGAATAGGCAGGAGTAGGTATATAGAGTTGCACAATGACATTAACCCTATAAAACCTACTGTATCATATTTGATACAAATTTCTAAAGCCTTTAAATTATCAGCATGTTAAAAACGTTGCTGAAAAACCTTTTGAAAACATCTTCTCCACATGCCTCCTGTTGTCTGACTGACTTTTTCCTGCAAAATATTTACTGATTTTCACTGATTTAAACCTAAGATTAATCTTTAATATTGTTGACATCTCAAGATGACATCTAAAAATGTGTGTATTAAATATACATCAGGCTTTTGAGGAACATTTATTTGTACATATCTCAATCATCATATTTCATTGCATTAGGTTTTGCTCCCAAAATAAGCACTACAGAGCTTTGATCATAAAACTAAGGATTTAAATATCTTATAAGACATATTATTGAAAGATATAGAGTGACAAAATATTTATATGCATTTTATGTAAGTAATCTGTTCTGTTATACTGTATAAAGATCTCACTTATTTACATTACAATCTGTAATAATTTCATCTTACTTTTTTGCCATACATAGTAAAAATCGCCAAATTGAATAGTTTTGCTCAGTTTGAGCCTCTTGGCCACAGATGAATAGATAGATAGACAGACAGACAGAGACTTTTAAGCTGCACCACTAAAAATGCTGCTTTGGTGACAGATTCTGTAAAAAACTCAAAAATCTTCTGATATAGGCCTACAGTAATCACATTTAAATATTGCAAGACACAGAAGTGGCAGAACCACAACATGTGACATTTTTTGACATCACTCTTGCTCAATGTGTCTTGAGGCAGGACATTTTTATTTTATGCCATAGAGGTTGTACGTAAACAGCAGCTTAAATTTTCAGTCTGTTTCTCACATGAAACTATACACCAACCGAATGGACCACTTTT
The DNA here is from genome assembly GCA_026230005.1 of Gila orcuttii. Classification (NCBI taxonomy): domain Eukaryota; kingdom Metazoa; phylum Chordata; class Actinopteri; order Cypriniformes; family Leuciscidae; genus Gila; species Gila orcuttii. The sequence goes on along the minus strand of JAPDVR010000010.1, from coordinate 18,039,383 downwards.
TTTTAACAGTAAAAATCAGTGTCCCCTTTTAAATCAAAAAGAGAATCTCGGTCATTGTGGGAAGAGATTTTCTTTCATCCTCAATGGAAGACATAAAATCATACAATTTTGGAACTACAGTACATGAAGATGAGTAAATGACAGAATTTTTAGTTTTTAGTTCATTTTATCCCTACATTGTTAAAATAGCTTTGGGTAAAGTATTGTTGCATATGACACCAAAATTACATTTTAGTGCAGTATTAAAACCAGAGTCACGTCTTGTTATGAGAGTGTTATGAAAGTATCTGACATCAGTAGGCAAAACCAGATCCTACTTATATATTTTTCAGAAGGTGGTTTAATTTTAATTTTAAAGATGTTTGATTCCGGGAGATTCTCTGCTTTGACTCCAGGGATTTTTGCAGTTATATTGCCTTCCATACTAAACTGTTAATCCAATCTGACAAGCAGAAACCAGTCGTCAGTATAATTTTAAATTATATCACTTATCTTGCACATAGGGCCTCAATCATATTTATATCATATTTGTTATGTATTACTCTTGGGGCATAAGGTTTGTAAATTGGACTGAAATTCATCATTCAGACTGGAGGCAATGGGTTTATAAACCTATTAAATGAGTATCCACATTGATCCACCCGTTGATTACAGATTATTTGAATGCCTTATAATGATTCATATTAATATCATATTATATTACCCAAATTTTTTTATTTATTTGTCTTTTCCACTGCAGATAAATTTGCTTGCAGCTAACATAAGAAACTTTTGCAATTACACATTTTTTTATTAGTATATGTCAACAGACATTAATAAGATACACTTTAGTTTAAATATCTTTTAAGTATGTACTTGCATCAAATACCTTAAAGGGGTCATATGCACTTTTAATCGTTTATTTTTTTACTCTTGAGGTGCACTTCCACAAAATTTGACTCATTATGATAGATTCATAACACAATTGACTCTGAAATGTGCCATCCGGTTTATTAATAATGATGTGAAATAATCAGATATCTTGTCAAAATAAGGCCATTTATTTCAGATAACAACGCTCCTGAACAACGCTGTGGTCGCTTTGCATGTTGTCTAACGGTCTCTAATTGGGCAGCTTTTTAGGCCACAATAAGCTGTGATGAGAACTCTCATTCTCATCACAGCTTATTGTTGAAAAATTGTGTTCTGGTGCAAGTCAAAAGTGTGGCCAGATTGGGGAAGGTGTTGACAGGGTGTATGTTCATGGTTTCCATCCAATATATCTCACTTTTAGCATCATTAGATCTTCCAAAAGGCTTTCAGGTTTTTGTCACATGGCTTTCAGCAAGCCCCAAATATAACTAACTCAAAGACATGTCCTTCTTTAAAGTGTCTTTCTTCTAGCCACTCAACCATAAAGGCCTTATGTGTGCAGCTCTATCAGCCTCTGTCACTTGTCTGTCAATTATTCGCTGTGCTCAATTTAGTCAGGCAGCCTGAACCTTATAGTGTCCTATTTCTAACATGTTCATCTTTTTTTTTTACCATGGACATCACAGTGCCCCTAACAAGATGGTTCAAAGTTTGACCAGTTTTATAACTTTCTAAAACTTTTAAATTAATAACAACTTCATCTTAAAACTCCACAGGCACGACTGTTTCCCAGAACTGTAGCAACTTATTTGCACATCCGACGTTCGAATCACGTTGGTCCAGCAATATAGTTAATGACATCACACAGGAGTAGTAATAACGACGTCTGTTAATGCCATAATAACAAGAATCTATACTTCTAACAACAGGTTGAGAGGTGTAGTTCCCACCACACAACTTTTGAGAAGGGTTTGTCTGCTCCCCCAATACTACAAACCACGCCCCTGCAAGTTACCTACTACAAGAAGTTGCTTCTCCTCCCGCGAAGAAACAACCGTGGATGTCATTGACTAAAACTATTTTTTTTTATGAATTTTTTTGTGTTTTATGTATGAAATGTTTGTAAGACTATCTTATTTTGCTTTCGGATCTTATGAAGTATGAAATAACAGCTAGTAAAACATATAATAAATTATACTATCAAATTAATACAGACTCGTGGTTATTATAGCTAAAATCCTAATCTAAACCTTACCCTAAACCTACCCTTTCCATAAAATTTAAATTTACTGAAGAATTTCATCATTAAAATACTTTAAAAACTGATGAAAACAAACAGGATTACTTATGGCGTCTGGTGATCTATGTTACACGATCTGTATGCCTTATCAGGTAGTGAAGCTTAAAAAGCGAGGAAAGGGAAAAAGAAGAAGAGCAGTAGTGACTACATCAGCGATTTCAGAGGCAGGGGCTTTGATGACATCCCAAATGTCTGTTTCATTGTAGGGGACGTAACTTGAGGTAGGGGGCGTAATTAGTAGGGGTGTGGTTTGTAGTACTGGGGGATGCAGTCTGACACACTTGGAACTTTCTGGAAACACCGAATCAATGAACTGTGCTGGTAGTAACGATAGAACTTGCGACCAGTTGGCTATTGATGCTTTTGGAAAATGTACTCCTGAACAGCTGTTTTACTTCAATTATGTGATAGGCTACTTATGTTTTTAATATATCAATTTCATAACCAATGGTTTGCTGCTCAATACACATTTCTTATTATCAATGTTGAAGACAGTTGTGCTTAATGGTTTTGTGGAAACTGTGATACATTTTTCCACGATTCTTTGATGAATAGAAAGTTAAAAATAACACCTTTTATTAATTTAATCCACCCTTGGTGAATAAAAGTATTATAAAAGTACCCAAACTTTTAAATGGTAGTGTAAATACAGTACACTACTACATACTTGCATAATTACGTTGACTGCTAATCCCGAAAATGCGCTTTGATATGTCCACCTGATAACTTAGAAGTTTATGGTTAAAGCACCACTAGTGGTCAAAAGCTGCAAATTTATTTGCTGCAGAAATGGGCAGTACCCAAATGGGCCGTTTTCCTGAATAGAAGCATATGTGATGTTAAGTGTAAATAATGAGAAAAACATGTTATTACTTTTATGTTTTGTGTTTATTTTAAAGGTTGCAGCAATATGCATCCCACCCTTGTATACTTCAAGTACATACTAAGTGCGCTGACATCTTTATTGATTCAGCCTTGTTCAAGTACGGTCGTTGTTTTTCTGAAGTAAACAAACTATAAATATGACATCCATGTAAGCGTCTCAATTTTCTTGAACTTTCAATAACAGTTTGGTGCCGAAACCCGGGATAGCATCACAGGATAGCATTGCAGAATAAGAATCTCAGATTTGGAAGTGAAAGTGAACTGAATGAAGATGGCCAATCAGTTAGACGGATGAAAAGGAGGAGGAAAACAATCTGCAGTTCGGCAAGAAGCTGCTGACTCATTTGGAAAAGGAGATTGGCAAAGAAGCACCAGACTGTGATCAGCTGCACGAGTTGCTTACAATGTTATTGACAAAAGAAGAAAGTTTAGTGGATCTTGACAGAGGCATCAAAAACAAAACTCCCATGGACGTTTTGGCGAGGGAGATGGCCAGCGTGCTGGATTATTAGGACCGCATTACCATGTGGAAATCCCTTGCAACGGACTGATTGAAAGACAGCGCGAACAAGAGAGTGAACGATTACGAAACGCCATGGTAAATGGAAAGTGCCTGAGCTTATTCAATTTCCACAAATGGAAGTTCAACGCAGAGAAAGAGCACTGCAACTTACTAAACCAGAAAGCTAAAAAAAAGGACACACTGTTAAATAAGAGATCTTTCACCAAATCTGAGATGACTCACGAACCATGGCTCAAAAAATAGACAATTTTTTCTGCAGCCGCCCTGCACACTGCTAGTCATGCTCCCAGGCTTGTGTATGTTGTGATAATCTGAATCATAAAGCCTGAAAAATGCTCTGAATATTAAGTGTCTGCTCAGAAAGACAAGCTAAAAAAATTTGGAAAATGTTTTGCTTGTTTGGGGCCTAAACACATAGCAAAGTTCTGCAGGGTTGAGGGAATTACCTGCGCCAAGTGTGGATATAAGCATCATCAGTCAATCTGTGAGCAAAATGACAAACAGCCTGATGTTAACAATGACATTGTGGAAGATAGTAACACAAGCTCTGAAGCTGTAGTGTCATCTGTGTCAAGGCTGATGGGGAAACAACTGTGCTGCTTCAAACAGTTAAGGCATGGATAGAGGGTCCGGCAGGTAGAAAATGTTGCTTATTCGACTGAGGCAGCCAAAGACACTTTGTGCAAGAGAGTCTAGTGAAAACACTAGAATTACCAGTACTGAATAGAAAGACGCTGAATCTTCACACTTTCGGAATGCCACATTGTGAAATTGACACTTGAAAGTATATGGAATGCGAATCAAAGAATAGAAATCGCAGCAATAGGGACCCCTCAAATTTGTACCGCTGTTATGAAAGTTCCTTGAGAACGTGCAAATAAGCTTGAAGCTAATGATCTGCAACTTGCGTTTTTTTCCCCCTCTGAGGACACTAATGATTTAGAACTTTCAGTGTTAATAGGAGCAGACTACTACTGGCAAGTGGTATAAGGTAGAGTTGAGAGATTAACTGAATCTCTTGTAGCCTTGGAAAGTACAGTATTTCTGGATGGGCTGTATAAGGACCAATTCCCATGTCGAGTGTAACAGACACAACCTGCATGCAAATTTGTTTAGAAGATGATAAACAGATTTCAAAAAAGTTCTGTGCCTTTTGGGAAGTAGAGTCTTTGGGCATACTGAACAAGACGGTTCCGTCCAGTAGAAATAAGCCTTTAATCGGACAGTAAGTTTTAAGGATAGACGTTATCAGATTGAGTTACCCTGTAAACCAAATAAAGCAGAACTACCAAACAGCTTCAAGGTGGCTAAGAAAAGGTTTGAGAATCTACAGAGAAACCTTAAAGCTGATGTAACCTTTTACACAAAATACAGAGGACGAAATACCAGACTATTTACAGCAAGGCATTTGTGAAGATGTTTCAGCCAACGACTCACAAGCAGAGAAAACAGATGCTGTTGAATACTATCTACCATGCCATGCTTAGAGAAGACAAAACAACAACTAAACTAAGGGTAGTGTTTCATGCATCCTTACATGAGGAGGGTTGTCCATCACTAAACGACTGCTTGCTCGCTGGGCCAAACTTGAATCCTGACATTCTAGACGTGCTTATCAAGTTACAATTGCACAAAATTGTATTTACTGCTGACATCACTAAAGCATTCTTGCAGAATTCTCTGACAGAAAAGGAAAAGAATGCTGTCAGAATTTTGTGGCTACATGGTCATCCAACTGATGATAAGAAAAATGAGCTGTGCATTATGCAAACATGTAGAGTGGTTTTCGGAGTTTCCCCAAGTCCATTCCTGTTAGCTGCAACTATTAGGCATGCATCACATTCAACAAAAGGAGTCACAACACCTAAGGCAGAGGAGGCCTATGTGCGAATCACTCTATGATTTCATAGCGAGTTCTCGTGAGGTGGATGAGGCGTACACTATCTCAACAGGTGGCAGAGACATCCTATTTGATGCAGGAATAAAATTGTGCAAATGGGTGACAAATTTACCAGAACTGAGAGCAAGATGGGCAGGAAGTGCAATGGAGCAAAACCTAATAGTATTAGGTTTAGTATGGAGACCAGCAAGTGATGACTTTGTGTTTGATCTCAAGCAACTGTTCGGTTTTTTGGAGGGGAAAGGAAACACAATGAGAAATATGTTGCAAACATCATCCCGTATCTTTGACCCCATAGGGTTCCTTACTCCCTTTACTGTTAAAGTGAAATGTCTTATTCAGGAGATGTGGGAAGGGGAATTTAGTTGGAATAAACAGTCGCCTCCAGATTTGACAAGAATGTGGAATCAATGGTGTTGTGAAGTGTCACAGCTTTGGTTGATAGCCATACCAAGATGGTACAAAATTGAGATCCAACCTAACGTTCAAGAGAAAATGAAAGTGGAGAAACCTTAACCAGTTTTGTAGCATCAAAGGCAAGAGTTGCTCCTTTGAAGAAGCTTACTTTGCCACTTTTAGAGTAATGGGAGCTCTAATTGGAGCTAGAATAGGACATAATCTGCTTCGTCCCTTGAAGATGGAGAAAAATCTAATTCGCATGTGGACAGATTCAGTAATTGTCTTACGCTGGATACAGAGTTCTGCACAGAAATAGAAACCATTAAAATGTGGGTACTTTTACTTAAACTCGAGTACATTTCTAATGAAAAAAATCCTCTCGTTACTTTATTTCTGTCACGGGCTGGTTGAGGTAAACACGGGAGCTGGATAGTAGTTGCAGCAGTCTTTATTAACAAACTAAATACCACGAAGATGAACAGAGAGAACAGGTACAACCACGCATAATGCAACAACGACCAACAAGGAACAGACTGAAACACAGGGCTTAAATACAGAGGGAACAGATAAGTGAAACAAGACACAGCTGGGGCAAATGAACTGATAATGAAGGTTAACAGGTGAATTAACTAAACTCTAACGAGGAGCGGGAAACTGGAAACAGGACTGAACCAAATATACAAAGAACGGGGAAAACACAGGACATACATATGACAATTTCAATGCAATAAATGTTAAGAAATGCATTGTTTTTTTCCAAGCACGCTGTCTCTTTTTCCTGTAACATGAGCGATGCCCCATTTCACAAATGAATCACTCTTTTGAGTCGATTCTGTTCAAAGACTTGATCAAACAAGTTGGCAAAACTGTCTAAATTGGTTCGCGAATTAGTTTTAATAATTTGTTCAGTTTTAGTAATTTGTTCAGTTTCCTGCACGCACTGAATCATCTGAACTAGTTTCTCACTCTCAGTCATAACAGGAAATTTAAGAACATCAAGAGCGTTGGATTACGTGGCCGTGGACCTACTGTACAGTCAATTAAAAGTACATCTGCAAATGCATCGCTGATTGTTTGCCAGCGATGAAGATCTTTATTAGTTGAAAATCTGCGTATGTTGTATGTGAACGATTCCACAGGTATAGCTTGGATTTCAATTCATTCAGGTAATACATTTTACAACCAAACAGATTATTACACCACGATACCACTACTACGAAGTATGACATTACCAGTTTTTTTGGCCCTTAATTTATACATTAAATAAGCTACCATTGTTCACAGAGTATGAAATGAACACCCGCGGTAATTTGTGGGTATTGCACAGTGGCAGCGACCTGTCCATCTTGAAAAGGAATGCCTTTTCTTAGACACAGTTAACCAGTTTACATGCGCCTGCAGAAATATACATTTGATTACATTTTGGAGAACAGACAGAAGATCCCTCAATGTACAGTTGATTGTTTTTTGTGTTCAGGTGTTCAGTAGCGGTTATGAGCACGAGCACACGTGAAGTTTTCATTCTTCTCTGTGTCAGTGGTTCTTGTTGTTTTGATACTGTTCAAATAACACAAATAAGAGTCGGGACACCGGTGGGCAGTTCTTCTTTTTGTTTACTGCACAATATGAATTACCAAACACTGTAAACACAGGAGTTAACCCAGAGTGGCCAAACAGTGTTTATTCCTGAGTTTACAACTCAATACACTACCGTTCCCTTTACATGTCTTTGAACTCAAAACTCTGCAGGTTCACTTTATTTCGACATTGCCTAATAATCCAAATGTAGCTGTATACGTTATTATTATACAAAGAAACGAACATGCTTTCAGGTGTAAGGGTCACACTGGTTCAGGTGAGAGGGAAATATTGGATTTCACGTGGCCAACAGCTTGTGAAGCAAATTGTAGGACACTGTCATGATTGACAGCAAAACATCTCAGCAAACTACTACACCTCTGCCAAGGGACATAGTTACTGAAGCACCACCCTTTGAAGGCAGTGGGGTAGATTTTGCTGACCCATTGTGTCAAATCAAATGGTGGATCAACAAAAGGCATACATTGCACTCTTTATATGTGCTGTTACTCAGCGGTACATTAAGAGTTATTATCAAATCAGACCACAGAGACAAGATTTATTGAAAGAATAGGTCTGTGCAAAATAATATTCTCAGACTTCCGGGTATCCCTATGGTCGAGATGCACGTGTAGTCGAGAGCTCCTTCTCAGGTCTTATTTATTTTCCTTAAATCCGACCGATTTTACTGCTTAACTCAAAAGATAATGGCTTCTGAAAACAAGAAGACAAGCGCGGGCACACAAATGAATCTAAAATCGTACACTACCAGGCTTAAAAATAATTAAACTCCAACCAAAGACCCATCGGAAGACCAAACGGACCCAGCTGTGTTATTGGTGCTAAAACAGCAAGAGACGTCGATACGTGATATTATTAAGCAAGTGGTAAAGGAAACCACATTGTCAGGTGAATTTAAGCAAATGAAATAAATGTTCGAGACGTCTATTTCAGCCATCGAACAGCTTACAAAGGACATGAAAGCGCAGGCCGAAGCCTCCGACACTTTAAAGATGCAACATAACGCCATGGATGTTTCGCTCCACGCTGTGAAGAAGGATATGGCTGAATACGGTGGAGAAGTGAGTCAATTACGAGAACGAATTATAAGCCAAGAGGACAGAGCCAGGCGTCTTAACTTACGGCTCATAAATCTACCGGAAGGTGCTGAAGGTTCTGACCCAATTGGGTTTCTCCAAGAAAACCTCAGCAAATGGTTTCCTGCACTAACAGGTCGCAAAGTTGAAATTCAGAGGTCACAACGAATTTATGAATCCCACTCTGGTGGACGTCCGTGCACGCTGATCTTTTGCTTGTTTAAGTACAGCGACCGAGTGAAAATTCTCAGAGAGGCCAAGGCTCTGAAATCTTCACCATCCCATGCCAGGTCTAATCTGTACTTTTTCGCGGATTACAGCCCCGAGACAACTTCTCAACGGAAGGCCTTTGACGCGATCAAGAAACAACTCTACGCAAAAGGCTATCATCCTTTCTTGGTTTATCCTGCCATCTTAAAGGTTAGAGAGGATGGCGGAGAAGTTCATGAGTTTCACTCGCTGTCGGACGCAGAAATCTTTCTTGCCAGTATGCAGAATGCTGATAGTGAAGACCTGGAATACAGTAACAACTCTGACGCACTTGCTAATACGGAGACTGGTCATGCACTGTACAAATCTGTCTCATAAACTTTGGTGGACATCAAGAATCAAAACTTGAAATGTTTGTGGATTGTTCATTAACATCAGCAGTCTGATGTAGTGATCTAAACTAGAGGGGCTTGGGACAGTTGCGTCATCGTCAAGGAGCTCCGCTGAGTATTTTAATATTATTTTTTTCGTGTGAGTTTAACCAAAGACAGAGATAGGCAAGTTATGCAGCCTCAGTTGTTAACGTTTAACAGTTCTTGTTTAATGTTCAAAGTTTTCTCGGTTGGGAGTTTATGTTTGTCAGAGTTGATCTTTTGTTTCTTGAATTTGAAAGTTTTTTTTTGGTCTTGTTACATGCAGTGTCACGTTAAAGTGCAAATGTATCAGTTTATTTCTCCACTACAAGAAGGTAGAGTGGTGCAGGATTTAGTATTGGTATCATGTAATGTCCGAAGTCTGAACTCGAAAGTAAAACGGGCTAAATATTTACATTATCTTAAGCAGAATAAGGTAACCATAGCATTAATACAAGAAACACACTTAAGACAGTAGGATGTGCATCCCTTTCAAAACAGACACTACAGATCTGTCGCATATTCCTCTGCTAACAATAAAACAAAAGGAGAACTAATTTTATTCAGTAGGAAGTTCAAAGCCCATGTTGAATATATTGGATCTGATAATGTGGGTTGAACGGCGTACTGTATGTATGTGTTGTCATTAATAATAATAAGTTTTGCAAATGATCATAATCCTATCTTCTTATCACTTTTGACAAAAACACTATTAGATTTTAAAGACTATTATTTAATATTTGGAGGTGATTTCAATCAAGTGTGTAATCCTGCCCTTGATAAATCTTCAGGTCCGGCGGAAGATATAGCGCACCTTCCTGGTGAATTAAATATATTCATGGAAGAGCTCAATGTAATTGATGCATGGCGCTCAAGAAACTTAGCCATTAAGAATTATTCATTTTAATCATCCCGCCACAAAATATATTCTCGAATTGATTATATTTTTGTTTCACCTCAACTTGATGGTTGCATTGTGTCAACACAGATATTGCCTATTCTTATATCTGACCATGGTGCGATACTGTATACACTTCTTATAGGGGATAGAGTGTATTCTAAGATGCGTTGGAGATTTAACAATGCTCTTTTGAAAAACAGTGACTTATTTCTTATCTTGCTGACTTTATTGTTCGTAATAAAGATTCTGCTTCTAATCCACAGTCCCCGTGGGAAATAACTAAATGTTTTCTACGGGGCAATGCTATTTCCTTTTCATCGTGTCTTCATTCGGCTAGGAAAAAGACTTTATCTGATTTACAAACTCGGATATCTCTAATAGAAAATTGGCAAAAATCTGTATATTATGAGCCAAGAGGGAAACATCTCACAGCATCGAAATATAACTCAGCTACGCAACATATTGCAGAATTTATAATTCATAGAACTAGAGTCAACTACTATTATTATAACAAGCGGTCAATCAGACTTCTGGCTTTAAAGATGAAGGAAGGGGAGTTTTGTCATATATTCGTAGTGTTCAAACACCCCAGGGGCTGATCACTCACAACCAGCAAGGAATAAATTGCACATTTAAGGAATTTTATTCCACGTTATACACCTCCGAAGCAGATCCAAATGAAAGCACAATGAGGGAATTTTTAGCCGACCTCAACCTCCCCTCTTTATCTCCGGAGGAAGCTATGGCTCTAGGCGCTCCTATCACATTAGAGGAGTTGACAAGAGCTCTAAAATCTCTTAAATTTGGGCAAGTCCCCAGGTTTAGATGGGCTTCCTCCTGAACTTTTTCAGGAGGTATGGCATCAGGTGGGACCATTGATCCTGGCTTCAATAAATTATGCCTTTGAACATGGGAGGTTTCACAGAGACAAAAATACATCTTTAATTATTCTACTTTAAAAAAAAAAAAAGACAAGCCTCCGTTTTCCCCCAAAAGCTACAGCCCTATTTCTTTGATATCTTCAGAATTAAAACTTTTTGCAAAAGTAGCCTACTTGTAAACCGAATTGAACCACTAATTGGTAAACTGATAAGTGAGGACCAGACTAGTTTTATCAAAGGCAGACAGGCCTCTGATAATGTCAGACGACTTTTTCACATTCTTAATATCCTTGAAACATCTAATAATCACTTTTCAGCTTAGATGCTGAAAAAGCCTTTGACAGACGTGAATGGAGGTATTTATGGGCAGTTCTTAATGTATTTGGCTTTGATTGTAATTTTATACAGATGATTAAAACACTATACAGCTGCTCTCAGGCAGTGGTTAAAACAGGGCAGGTTATCTCCAACTCTTTTCCTCTTAATAGAGGGTTTCGTCAAGGCTGTCCACTATCGTTTATCTTATTTGCTCTATCCGTATAACCTTTAGCACAGGCCATAAGACAAAACCCCATGATTGCCCCAATAATTATTAAAGATACAAGTCATAAAGTTTTACTATATGCTGATAACATAATCCTTTATTTTTCTGATATTACTAATTCGCTTCCTCAGATCATGAACCTTTTTTCTAGTTTTAGTTCCTTTTCAGGATATAAAATAAATTGGGAGAAGTCCCTATTAGTTCCTTTAAATTATGCAGCGAAGGAGACTCCCCTCCCTGACAGCTTACCTCTCGAGTGGCACACCTCAAAATTTACTTACCTTGGTCTATGTATTCCTCCCTGTTTTTCAAATCCCAGCTTTGATAATTATGTCACAATTAAGAGTAAAATACAGGCAGATATACAAAGGTGGTCATCTTTGAAATTTACATTACAAGGGAGGATTGCGTTAGTAAAGAATACTTGGGCGTTTAAATTTTTTATTCTCCATGTTGCCATTCTCTCCCCCTAAAGGGGATGATTTCTAAATTCATCTGGAATAACAAAAAACCCAGCATCAAATTTGATACCCTAAAAAGTCTTTGGGTGGCCTATCATTGCCGGACTTTAAGTTGTACTATTGGTCTTTTCAGGTGTTTAAACTCTTGGTTAGATACTGTATACAACCTTCCCTGGTTCCACAGTGGAAATGAATTGAAGAATCATTGGTTGCTCCTCATAGATTGCAGGATGTGCTATTTTTAGGAATCAAACTTAAAAAAGCTATTTGAAGAATTTGGCCCAATTATAGCTAATTCAATATCTACTGTATATGGCGTCTGGTGGAAAAATATGTTAATCATTCATAAAATTTTTGCATGCAGTCTCCTATTCGGAACAATTACCTATTACGAAACATGAAACCATACACTTGTCCGCTGTGGTCAAATAGAGGTATTAACACATTAGAGAATATTTATGATGAGACAGGGTTAAGGACATTCCGGGATCTGCAGTCGTCTTATAATCTGCCTGGATTCTCATGGTTCTTGTATTTACAGCTGAGATCTTTACTTAAAGCTTATGGAGTTCCTTGGGACAGACCTTTGACATCTCACCCCATGGCTCATTGGTTTGAATCCATGAAGGGGAAAACAGCCAAGGTCTCTATTATTTATGTTAGTCTTGTCATGGAGAAATGTGGAACTCTTGGTATTACCCGAATTTGGGACAGAGAGCTTGGAGCACAGGATCACAGTTTTGATTGGGAAACAATATGGCAAAATGTTTCAGTCTCATCTAAAAACCCACCAGCTGATAAACTACAATGTAATCCACAGACTATATTATACACCTCTAAAAACATTTTAGAATAAAACTTATTCCCTCCCCTGTATGTGACAAATGTAGCACTGGGGCAATTGGCAGCTTTCTGCATCTATTCTGGGAATGTCCTCCGATCTTCAACTTCTGGGTTAAAGTCTCTTCTGTTCCATCACAACTTTTTGAAATGACAATTGATCCTGAGCCATGTCTTTTCCTTCTTAACGATGTCTCCTCTGTTGCCTTTACATTAAATCAAAAACAGACTTTCTTCTCTGGGTTAACAGCTGCCAAGAAAACCATAATTAGTTTTCGGTTTCCTCCTAATTCTTTATCAAAACAGCAATGGTTGTCCTATTTTATAGATATTGTTCATTTGGAGTATTCCACTGCCTTAATTAATAGAGCAAAGATTAAAACTATTATGCACTGGAACCGAACTCATGACAGCTTGATTTCTATTCTTAAAACTTAAGTGATCTAAAGCATCGGTTCCCAACACCTATAATACGTGTTTATATTGGGACTATTTTACACTGGTTCGGATCGCACCGCTGCGGTGTAACCCAGTGCCTGCGTGACTCTTCATAGACATAAACAGAGAGAAGAAGCTCCGGCTACAATGTTCTTCCGCAAGACGCATTATTTTGTTAATAAACGCATGTTTATTAATCGCTAGAGCGCCAAACGATCATATTACATTAGCTAATTTTATTCACGATCCCCTGGCTGACCAAAAAATGGGTTTTCAACGAGTTCCCAGACACCAGTCATTTTGTAATAGGCTATATTAATTATTTTTTCCCTGCACACAATGTGAATACTGATATTTTTGTTATTGCATTTCAAATAGGGCCAATTAATAGGCTACTCTTAGGTTTACGTTTTTGAATTTACAAATTGCCTACTCATGTTTTTGTTATAGTATTTTCAATATTATACACTATTATTTTTGCATAAACATATCTGGTTATAGTAATAAACATGCTATTTGTTTAAAAACAAAATATTTTGTCATCCTTGCTGCAAGCTTACAAGAGCGACAATATCATTAAATGTGAAGGGGGCCCTAAAATATTTTCTTGGGAAAAAGGGGGTCTCAGACAAAAAAAGGTTGGGAACCACTGATCTAAAGGATCAAGGCAAATGGGACTGCAGTTTTCCCTTTTATTTTTACAGATGCCTTGATTATCTTTATTTCAATAGACAATTTCTACCTGTAAATCATCTATCTCTGACATTATGTATATAGTTCAAATTTAAAAAAATATATATTTTTATTATTATTCTATTATTACTCCTTATGTATGTGTATCTGTTTCTCTTGTGTATATCCGTTTTATATTTGATATCAGTTATGTCATCCACATGGAATTAATTCAGTGAAAATTTGTCAGTGCTAATGCTGGTAACCTTGTTCGTAAGAAAAACACACAGTATTGGTAAAAAAAAAAATTAATAATAATAATATACTCGGACAATGCAAACACATTCAAAAGGGTAGACCAAGATTTGAAAGATCATTGGAGATCCTTTAAAACCTCTGAGCTTACGGATTTCTTTTCTTCAAGGCTTATTACTTGGAAAATAATGTGTGCTGCTTGGTGAGGAGACTTTTGGGAAAGGCTTCCCAGATAGCATGGTGACATTGATACAATGTTGAGTTTTGATCTAAACCATCATTTTGGTTGAGATTGAAATATCAATGTTTAAAGTGTACTGGATCAGCATTGACATTTTGATGAAAGCCAACAACACACATGGGTGGAGACAGTGACATTGAACTAAGAGTGATTTGTAGTTGATGAGCACAAGATCATTCAGGCGTATATCTGCAGAACACTAGTGGGTGTTTCTCGATCAGTGGGGCGTTTTCAAACCACAATGGACATTTTCAACCGCTTTACCCGATTTGCTGTAATCCACTGTTGGCTTGGTTTAGGGGTGGGCCTTCATGATTTTAGCAAGTCTGTTGAAAAATGGTTGAAAAACATTTACCTGTATTGTAGTTTGAAATTGGCCACTGATTGGTAAACGCCCATTTTGTCTTTGCACTTTTCAGTAGTCTAATGCTTCCTCATTAGAGAGAAAACAGGTCTATCCTATACAGACCTCTTGTTTGTTGAATTACCTGACATACTCACACGACTTCTCTAGCAGAGTTTCAAACATGGTGCATCTACCTTATTTCTCTGTTCCTTTGTTTTGCATGCTTATTTGCGTTTGATTTGTGTTGTTACTCACTGTAATTAGATTACAAAGTTATTAAAGTGTTTGAATAAAGCATCTATTTTTCTACATTCTTAAAAAATGCATCTTGCTTTAGTAAAGTTTATTAGGAATTTCCTGAATAAAGTTATTATGTCATTTAACAGATTTCTTAAGGTGCAAGAGACATGAACATGAGCAAGAATGTTAACATAGCCCATGTCTTGTATCGGTCAGTGTTTGCATGCAGAACACATTGCTCCTTTAGTAGGAGTGAAGGCAGATGAAGATGGACAATTAAAAAAAGCACAATCCCGATAATGCTGACATTGATCATACACTGAGTTGTTGTCGACAGCATAATCACCTGACCTGGGACTTGATGATATCCTGTATCTTATCACTGCTTAATCAGGTAATCATTCATATTCCTGAATCTGTATTACATTTGAGAAATAACTGATTTCCATTCAGTTTAGCTTGTTTCCACTGAAACACAATAATAAAAAAAAACATCTAGTGTTTATTAAGAAAGTGACTGACTTGGCTATTTTGTGATATTTAAAGAGATTAGGGTCTACATAAGGTGAATCTGCAGCTTTAAAGGGATAGTTCAGCCTGAAATTAAAATTATGTCATCATTTATTTACCCTCACGTTGTTCCAAACCTATATGAATGTCTTTCTTCTTCTGCACACAAAAGAAGATAGAGTGAAGGATGTTGGCAACCAGACAGTTGATGGTAGCCATTGACTTCCATGGTATTTATTTCCTACTATGGAAATCAATGGCCACCGTCAACTTTCTGGTTACCGACATTCTTTAAAATATCTTATTTTGTGTTCAAAAGAAGAAAGAAACTCATACAGGTTTGGAACAACTTGAGGGTGAGTAAATGATTACAGAATTTTCATTTCGGGTTGAACTATCTCTTTAAAGAAATTTTCATTGAAAAAAACTAAGATCTTTTTTATTCTACAAGATAAAAGTGTTATTTGAATGCTGTAGTTTCACAGAAAATGAACTGAGAAATTTAATGGCTATAGCTCAGAGGTGTTAGTTTAGCTCCAGCACCTGGAAGTGTTCAGATGACCTTGATTATCTGCCTCAGGTGTGTTTAATTAGGGCTGGAGATAAATCCGACACCCCTGCTAGCGCTTTCTTTTGATATTAAAGCATTCATAGAAATAAATAAACAGAATTTTACGATACTATAATCGTAGTTAGAATATTTTGTTTTCAGTGACTTAAAAAAAGTGAATCATATTGTATTTAGTATATTAACATTATTGAATGTGACTGTATGTATGACAACTGATTTGACTCGTTCTTGAGTAACATCATGCTTTCTTTTTCAGATTTCAGAGAACCCAAAGGAAAAGAGGCAGTAGTCTGATGCAAGACAGATTTTTAAAAACCTGAACCGCTGGACCTGTAGTTATGATGACATCAGACTTCTAAAGCCAATTTTATTTTTAAAGGTTGAAATGCTTTTGTCCTATTTCTCCCCCTTTCTTTTAAAAAAAATGATATTTTAATATATTTGTTTTCATTGATTGATTGAATAAAATAAATTGACTCAACTGCTGGAAAGGTGTCATTTATATTTTAAAAGGTTTTCGACAAATTTTGAAATGGTCAGGAATTTGTTGACGCACCATTGAAGTGTGATTGAAATATTAATGTTGTTTCAACATTAATTGGTACATCAGATGGCAACATTGTTTGACATTCCTTTTCAGTCTTTCAACAAAATGTATTTAGAATCAACATCACATTGTAACATTGATCAAACCATATTACCAAAGATTATTTTTTGTTAATTTCAGTGTTAATTCAACAGCAGTGATGTAGATTCAACATCATAGTAACGTTGATTCAACAATATTACCATTGATTATTTGTGTTAATTTCAATATTGATTCCGCATTAGTGATGTACAGGTCCTTCTCAAAAAATTAGCATATTGTGATAAAGTTCATTATTTTCCATAATGTAATGATAAAAATTAAACTTTCATATATTTTAGATTCATTGCACACCAACTGAAATATTTCAGGTCTTTTATTGTTTTAATACTGATGATTTTGGCATACAGCTCATGAAAACCCAAAATTCCTATCTAAAAAAATTAGCATATTTTATCCGACCAATAAAAGAAGTGTTTTTAATACAAAAAAAGTCAACCTTCAAATAATTATGTTCAGTTATGCACTCAATACTTGGTCAGGAATCCTTTTGCAGAAATGACTGCTTCAATGGGGCGTGGCATGGAGGCAATCAGCCTGTGGCACTGCTGAGGTGTTATGGAGGCCCAGGATGCTTCGATAGCGGCCTTAAGCTCATCCAGAGTGTTGGGTCTTGCATCTCTCAACTTTCTCTTCACAATATCCCACAGATTCTCTATGGGGTTCAGGTCAGGAGAGTTGGCAGGCCAATTGAGCACAGTAATACCATGGTCAGTAAACCATTTACCAGTGTTTTTGGCACTGTGAGCAGGTGCCAGGTCGTGCTGAAAAATGAAATCAGATGGAAGCATGAAGTGCTCCAAAATCTCCTGATAGCTAGCTGCATTGACCCTGCCCTTGATAAAACACAGTGGACCAACACCAGCAGCTGACATGGCACCCCAGACCATCACTGACTGTGGGTACTTGACAGTGGACTTCAGGCATTTTGGCATTTCCTTCTCCCCAGTCTTCCTCCAGACTCTGGCACCTTGATTTCCGAATGACATGCAAAATTTGCTTTCATCCGAAAAAAGTACTTTGGACCACTGAGCAACAGTCCAGTGCTGCTTCTCTGTAGCCCAGGTCAGGCGCTTCTGCCGCTGTTTCTGGTTCAAAAGTGGCTTGACCTGGGGAATGCGGCACCTGTAGCCCATTTCCTGCACACGCCTGTGCACGGTGGGTCTAGATGTTTCTACTCCAGACTCAGTCCACTGCTTCCGCAGGTCCCCCAAGGTCTGGAATCGGTCCTTCTCCATAATCTTCCTCAGGGTCCGGTCACCTCTTCTCGTTGTGCAGCGTTTTTTGCCACACTTTTTCCTTCCCACTGAGGTGCCTTGATACAGCACACTGGGAACAGCCTATTTGTTCAGAAATTTCTTTCTGTGTCTTACCCTCTTGCTTGAGGGTGTCAATGATGGCCTTCTGGACAGCAGTCAGGTTGGCAGTCTTACCCATGATTGCGGTTTTGAGTAATGAAACAGGCTGGGAGTTTTTAAAAGCCTCAGGAATCTTTTGCAGGTGTTTAGAGTTAATTAGTTGATTCAGATGATTAGGTTAATAGCTCGTTTAGAGAACCTTTTCATAATATGCTAATTTTTTGAGATAGGAATTTTGGGTTTTCATGAGCTGTATGCCAAAATCATCAGTATTAAAACAATAAAAGACCTGAAATATTTCAGTTGGTGTGCAATGAATCTAAAATATATGAAAGTTTAATTTTTATCATTACATTATGGAAAATAATGAACTTTTTCACAATATGCTAATTTTTTGAGAAGGACCTGTATAATCAATCATAGTGTAACGTTGATTCAATAGCATTACCATTGATTTTTTGTTCAACATAGTTTCAACATTAACTGAGGGTGCAAAAATGATGTTGATAAAATATCACTTTGTAGTGTTGAATCAATATTATTACCATTGATTTTTGGTTGAATTCCCAACATTATTTCAACATTTAACTGAGGGTGCAAAAGTGATGTTGATAAAATATCACTTTGTAATGTTGAATCAATATTATTACCATTGATTTTTGGTTGAATTCACAACATTATTTCAACATTTAACTGAGGGTGCAAAAGTGATGTTGATAAAATATCACCTTGTAATGTTGAATCAATACTATTACCATTGATTTTTGGTTGAATTCCCAACATTATTTCAACATTAACTGAGGGTGCAAGAGTGATGTTGATAAAATAGCACTTTGTAATGTTGAATCAATACTATTACCATTGATTGTTGGTTGAATTCCCAACATTATTTCAACATTAACTGAGGGTGCAAGAGTGATATTAAAGCAACATTACTTTGTAACGTTAATTCAATGCAATTAGCGTTGACGCATCAACACTGAGTCAACATTGTTTCAATGATTACATGCTATCTGGGTTGTTAGATCAGTAAAAAATTGTCTGAAATAGTCCTAGGAAAAGCCTCAATAACCCTTGGAGAGATGACTACTATTTTGAAAGAAGTGGAAGCAGTTCTTAATTCTAGACCATTTTCATATATACACCAACCTCTAACGCCTTCGCATTTCTTGGTAGGAAAAAGACTAACCCCTCAGCCACCAAATGCTATGGTCTCGGACTCTAATTCCTCAAATCTGATTAAAGAGCATGCTGTTCGCCGATGAACGTACCAACAGACTCCTAACTACATTTTAGAACCGCTGGCAGAAAGAAAGAAATTTGATGGACTTAAAGTAGGCACATAAGAGTGATTCAATAAAAGCATCTATGCTGAAGGAAGGTGATGTTGTCCTAATTGGAGAGGAAGAGGTACCGTGACAAACTAGGAAAATAGGAACAACTGAAAAAATGTTAATTCAGGACGAGATAGCCTGGTACGCTTTTGCAGTGTCCGTAATTCATCAGACAGTGTGTTAAGAAGACCTGTGCACTTTCTATATCCCTTAGAATTAGTTTGATTGAACATCCTTGAAATGGGTATGAACCTGGGGAAGTGGGAAGATGTTGTATCTTTTGTTATTGAATAATTATTTACTTTTTCTTGAGCAGAAGCACATGTTAAGTTAAGTGTAAATAATGAGAAAAACACGCTATAACTTTTATTATGTTTTGTGATTATTTTGAAAGATTGCAAAGACATGCATCCCATCCTGGTATACTTCAAGTACATACTAAGTGCACTGATATCTTTGTTATTACGCAAGGCAAGGCAAGTTTATTTATATAGCACATTTCATACACTATGGCAATTCAAAGTGCTTTACAGAAACGAATGAAAATAATCACAAAAGAAAAGCAAGGAAAATTAAAACAGTTATAAAAGAAATTAAAAAAGATATATGATACAGTTATAAAATTAATTAAATGAGTAAAAAGATGATGCATAGATAAACTTCTCATCTGGCAAAACACTGGTGTATCATATTTTCCACAACTCCCAGTTCTCTTACGAGAGGTTCTCTCGTACTGCGTAATATCTTTCGCTAGGGGAAAAACCTCTTTTCCATGAGATATTGAAGCCAAAAAATTATCCTTAATTTTGAATTAATGTAAAAAGCGTTGCAGCAGCATGCAGACATAGCCAAGACGGCTTGCGTGCCTATTGGCTGACCTACGGCAACAGCAGTAGCCTATCGAGAGAGGCCCTGCGTGACGCCATATCCAATGGGGGCGCTTTGCGCCCAGTACGTCACGTCCCGCCGAAATAGGCATGGCCTTGACCTATAAATATAGCTCGACAGGCTGATACAAACTGATTTTTCATCTCTTCAGCGAAGCTCACGCATCGCTGGATTCAGAGTGAGAAGCCGCGCCGTCTGAGAACAAGCCTTCTGCGGGACGAGCCTCTGAATCTGAAGCCGCTGGCCTTCACCTTGCCGCCTTCAGTCGCCGTACCTGCTACGCTTTCCGGCGTTTATATCCTTTTACCTCTGCTGAGAGTGTGTGTTCGCCGGCGCGACTCACATTCTCTCTTTCTCTCTCTCTAAAAGAGCAGGTGTCTTTTTAAATATGCACAATTCCTGTGGCTCGTGCCGAGCCCCACTCAGCGACGGGGACCGCCATGTTTTCCTGCCTGGAAAAGATCAAATAAAATCGACTAATGTCGATTGTGCATTAAACGTAGTGAATGTGCCCACGACACAGTGCCCACAAACACTACACGATGCATGTCCCACATGTTTCTGTAAAAACAAAACCAACACACATTCAGTCAGCTCAGGCCGACGGTGTTCTCAGTGCAGTGAGTGTGCCCGCTGTCCCGCGCCCACATTCCCTCACAGACATGTTAAACCCCACGGGGTTCGTCCCGCTCGCTCTCTCTCCAGAAACTGTCATAGAGAAATCGAGCGCGGCCAGGCTGCCCGCTGTGATCAGCGCGCCCCCCGCCTCGAATACTGCAAACACAGTGTTTACTTTTCAGCACACCGGAGCTCTCCGGTCGCCACTATGTTGCGGCCAGAGCCCAGATCTTATTCTACATCTAGCTATTCATGCAAATGCGTGGGCAAAGCTTCCCGGGGTGTCAGAATGGGTGCTGAACACTATAAAAAGAGGCTATTCGCTGCAGTTCGCTACGGTAAACTACGGTAAAGAACGAGGTAGCTCACCTACTTCGAGCCGAAATAGCGAAACTACTGAGAAAAGGGGCCATAGAACCTTTATCTCAGGCTCAGAGCGAAGGGGGTCTATACAGCAGATATTTTGCTTGTGAAACGCCAGTTCAGAATGCTTACAACCAGGAAAATCCTCGCGCAAGTTTGCCAAGAGGACTGGTTTATGTCAATAGATCTGAAAGACGCTTATTTCCAAATACAAATAGCGTCACGTCACAGGCGGTTCTTGAGATTCGCCTTCGAGGGCCAGGCATATCAATACACAGTCCTGCCGTTCGGCCTTTCCCGTACATTTACGATGTGCATGGACGCGGCTCTCGCACCCCTGAGACTTCGGGGCATGCGAGTTTTGAACTACTTGGACGATTGGCTGATTCTAGCTCGATCACTCTCAGAGCTCATAGAACACAGGACCATATTACTCGAGCATCTCGAGAATCCGGGTCTCACAGTCAATTGGGCGAAAAGTTCGCTGTTTCCCAGTCCGAAAATTTATTTTCTGGGCACAGAACTGGACTCGCTGTCTATGACAGCGCGCCTGTCGCGGGAGCGCGGACTGAACATTTAGCGCGCCGTGAAATCCTTCCGCCGCGGCACTATAGTCCCGCTCAAAAGGTTTCAGAGAATGCTGGGCCTCATGGCCTCAGCATCTTCGGTACTCCAGCTCGGTCTGCTTCGCATGCGCCCACTGCAGTTATGGCTGAAAGCGCGAGTTCCACCTCGGGCATGGGCCTCCGGTCTGTTTCGCCTCAAGGTCGATCTGAAATGCGTCTCAGCTCTGGAACCTTGGAAAGTGACCGACTGGTATCAGTCAGGTGTGAGCCTGGGGACTTTCTCGAGTGTGAAGGTGGTGTCCATGGACGCCTCCACCTCGGGATGGGGAGCGCTGCTCGAAGGCAGACCGTTCTTTGGCCAGTGGTCAGAACGGGAAAAGCTTCTACACATAAACTGTCTGGAAATGATGGCAGTCGACAACGCGCTGAGGCGCTTTTGTCCCCAGATAAAAGGTCACCACGTCTTGGTCCGGTCGGACAACATGTCAGTGGTGGTATATATAAATCACCAGGGTGGCATCAGGTCCCGAAACCTTTACAGGCTGACGGAACGCCTCCTGGTCTGGGCTCAGCACAATCTGCTTTCATTGAAAGCTGCGCATGTGCCTGGTCACCTGAATCTGGGACCGGACAGACTGTCCAGAAACAATGTTCCAGCAGGAGAATGGTCGCTGCACCCGCAGACGATCCGACTGCTGTGGGAGACATTCGGCAGAGCGCAGGTGGACCTGTTCGCGTCCCAAGAAAACGCTCACTGTCCGAAGTTTTTCTCCAAAAGCAGGGATGCCTGGCCCAGGTTTGGCCCCGCTGCCCTCTCTATGCTTTCCCCCCTGTCTCGCTCCTGCCTCAGGTGTTGGAACAAATCAGGGAGAACGGATGCTCAGTGATGCTTGTGGCTCAGCTCTGGACGAACCAGGCTTGGTTCCCAGTCCTGATGCAGCTGACCAGCACTGCCCCGTGGCCAATACCGATGAGGAAAGACCTCCTCTCTCAGGCCAAGGGCTCGATTTGGCATCCTCGCCCGGAACTATGGTTCCTACATGCATGGGCCATCAATGGGTACCCGCTAACCTCCCGGAGGGAGTGTTAAACATGATCATGCAGGCTAGAGCCCCGTCTACTAGACGGCTCTATTCCTCAAAATAGTCTGTGTACTCTGGCTGGTGTCCAGCTCAGGGCTTTTCACCCCTAGACTGCGGGGTTACGGAAGTTCTCTCCTTCCTTCAAGAGCTACTGGATAAGGGCAGAACCCCATCCACGCTCAAAGTTTATGTGGCGGCCATAGCAGCGTTTACTAAACCGGTGTCTGGCCAGTCACTGGGGAGGAACGATCTGGTCGTGCGAGCCAATCCAGTTGTCAGACATGAAACATTTGTCTTTCAAAACAGTGTTTCTTATGGCTCTCGCTTCAGTGAAGCGCATTAGGGATTTACAAGCGCTCTCGGTGAGCGTGACGTGTATGAAATTCGGGCCTAATGACTCGAAAGTCATACTCAAACCAAGGCACGGGTACGTGCCTAAATCCCTCAACACACCGTTCAGGGCCCAGGTTATTTCCCTGTCCGCCCTTCCGGTTCACAACGAGGAGAAGGACGCGAGTCTCCTTTGCCCTGTCAGGGCACTGAGAACTTATGTGTCCCCCTCGTCTGTTTTCAGACAGACTGAGCAGCTCTTTGTTTTGTTTAGCGGGCGTTCTAAGTGACTAGCCGCATCAAAACAGAGCCTATCCAGGCCTATCCTATCTTTGGGGGTCAGAGCGCACTCCACGAGAGGTGTGGCCTCGTCGTGGGCCTGGTCTAGCGGGATTACCTTGCAGGATATCTGTACGGCGGCAGGCTGGGCCTCGCCGTCTACATTTATAAGGTTTTATAACCTAGAGGTTCCCGCCTTACAGGCTAAGCTTCTGTCGGTCTAGAAATCAGCACTGTCTGCCCCGTTGCGCCGGCTCAGAATGCTGAATTTGCTTGTGCATCTCTCACTGATCGATAGAACAACTCCATGGGTATTGAAAGACCCGTACTGCTACCCAGTTCAGGCTGAACGTTTTCACCCTAATTGCGTGGTACACTGTTAATATGGTTAGCTCCCGTAGGATGCTATTTATGGGGAATGACGCTTCTTGCCTCTCTTCTCTGACTCTCTGTGAGTCCATGGTGATTATGCACTATATGAGCCCCGGGCTACTGCCCTTGGGACTTTGGTGTCGGATCCCAGTACTTACGGCGTTTTACACTGTGTTCCCCTAGCGTAAGATATTACGCAGTACGAGATAACCTCTCGTAAGAGAACGTACTCGGTTACTAACGTAACCTCGGTTCTCTCTAGAAGAGGGAACGAGTACTGCGTATCTTGCCGTGCTTACAACATGCTCTGGTTCGCTTCGGCGATGAAAAACCAGTTTGTATCAGCCTGTCGAGCTATATTTATAGGTCAAGGCCACGCCTATTTCGGCGGGATGTGACGTAGTGGGCGCGAAGCGCCCCATTGGATATGGCGTCACGCAGGGCCTCTCTCGATAGGCTGCTGCTTTTGCCGCAGTCAGCCAATAGGCACGCAAGCCGTCTTGCCTATGTCTGCATACTGCTTCAACGCGTTTTACATTAATTCAAAATTAAGGATAATTTTTTGGCTTCAATATCTCGTGGAAAAGAGGTTTTTCCCCTAGCGTAAGATATTACGCAGTACTCGTTCCCTCTTCTAGAGAGAACCGAGGTTACGTTAGTAACCGAGTACGTTTTACTCTGAGATTTTCCCATGGTGATTAAACTGTCTGTGGTGTTATTTCGGCGCCTAAGAAATCTATTGGACATCTCCGATGGACCCGATTTTTCCTTAAAATCGGACCAGAGGAGCTCTAGGACTGACTCACGGGGGAACCCTGGGTTCACTGCCCCATCAGTCCGCACCCCAAAAACCCATTTGTTCGGAAACTCTAGGAATCAATCCAGTCAGCACCCCACAGAACCTCGAGTTTAATTACACATCAAACTCACTACTCCACCACAGACCCAGGTCATCAGCATGGTTTCATCTCTCAAGTTCTCCAATTAAGTGATTTACAGTATGTTTGTCTCTTACCCAATTCTCAGTGCCATTTGAGTTCAGTTTAGAATCAAAAGGAGGAATACAGTGCAATCAGTCGGACATACAGTGGATACAGTTATAAAAAGAATTAAAAGAGTAATAAGATTATACATAAATAAACTTTTCATAATAAACTCATCTGGCAAAACACCGGTGTATCATGTTTTGCACAGCTGCTTGTTTTACTGTGAGATTTTCCCATGTTGATTGTACTGTGTCTGTGGTGTTCTTTCGACGTGCCCAAAAAATCTATTGGATTTTCCGTCTCCAGTAGACCTAGCCTGGGAAAACCCTGACGAACTTCCGGCAAATTTGAGATTTGCTCTGCAAGTCCGTCTGGCCAAGAGCCCATTGAAGCCCATTTCCAAGTTTTCCAAATCGAGGCACCAATCACAAACGTTGAGGCGGGTTTTACACGATGACGATAGCGCAGCAACGTTGAAGCAGATTTTGTACGTCATCTCCTTCATCGCTCTGATTGATTTTAGGTCTATCCAATTGCGCCCAAAGGCATTTGAGCTACGTCCATTGGTGACGCCCCTTTGGAAATGGGCTGTGAATGAATCTTCCCCAGACCCACTCTCAGTTACAACTAAATTCAAAATACATCATTAGTTTAAATAGATGTTTTTTTGTGTGGGGGAGTTTCAGGCATGTTTAGATTACTATAAAAGAGTTCACATATTCACTTATCTTGAAAATATTTAGCTATTAGATCTATTTAAATGCTTCAGTTTGTTTTCATATTATAATAATATAATATGTAAACAAAGTGAAGCATTTAAACTGATATATTATATCACTTCAAATACTTTGTGGCGAACAGGACGGCCGAGGGACGTGAGAGAACGGCGCGAGCCCGGTGGTGCGATATTGCTAATGAGCAGCACCTGTGAAGCACACCGGTCTCGCATCTCTCACGGAGGAGCGGAAGCATAAAGGGGGAGCGACGACGTTGATGATCGAGAGAGGAACAGGCCTGTATTTTAGTTATATTTGGTTTTTGTATTTGTATTTTACTTTAGCCAGCAGTCGTCCGCGAGGGGCTGCTGGCAGTTATGTTTATTTTCGGTATTTTGGTTTGTTTGTTTTATTTTAAATAAAGTATGTTTGAATGTTCGCCGGTTCCCGCCTCCTTCTTCCCTGAACATTGCTATATACTTCAATTCTTTTTTTATATATTATATTATATTAGGCCTATATTTTATTATATTATAAGCCTAAATAAAGAATCTCACAAGGGTATGGTTTAGGGCTCATTGCCATTAAAAAGTTTGAAACCCCCTGCTAAAGAAAATATTGGAAATTCATAAGCAATAAACAATCATTTAACTTTGATGGTTTAATGCTTCCTGTACACAATTAATTGACTGTACAAAAACACTTTATGGTTTTCACAAACCATCTCAGTGTAACAGCTTACTTTTCTTTCATACTATATTCTATTATTGTAAAGAACTGAACTGTCCTGCAGAAGATTTTGTAAATTATTTTTCATAGGATTTCTTGGTAAAGACTGTACAGTTAACAGCACTGTAAAAAAATATCAGGTAACCTAAAATGTGCTTCATTTAGTGACTTCTTAATTAACTGCTTGTTTTTCAAAAATATGATTTAATACCAATAAGTTACATCAAGGGTCAAATAAAATAGAAATGGCACATTCAAGTTAAAAGTTACAACTGAATGTTGAAACCATTGTGTTTCTACGTATGCTGTCCAGGTCAGGTATAAAAAATATTTTTGCTCAGGTGGCGAAAAATGTCCGCCCAATAGAAAAAACTTTTGCTCAGCAAGAAAAAAAATTAGAGGGAACATTGCTGTGATGCAGAGTAAGAGTCGTTCGGATCCATATGCAGTATATTTAATAGAGAATAGTCAGGCAGGCAAAATACAGAGATCAGTAACAGGGATGTCAGAGGAAATCCAGAATCATAAACAATACCAGGCAAAGGTCGGGGCAGGCGGCAGACTAATACACGAGAAACAATGAACAGGCAAGGATCAGAGAACAGGGATGCAATCAAAGTAGAATAAACGCTCGGAAATGTTAGCCGGGGCAAAACAAGACTTCGCAATGTGCAAAAGTTCAGAAGCAGTTTATATAGAGGGGAGAAGTGGATACACCTGTGCCGGTGATTAGACCTAGGTACGGGGCTGATGGGAAATTAAGTTCAATACTCTGGTGACGGTGTCCTTCGGTGATCGGAGAGAGCCACAGAGGTGCGATCTATGACAGAGCCCCCTCCGCACCGAGGTCTTCCACGGGGTCTAGGGGCAGGTCTTTCAGGGTGGTTCTGATGAAACTCAGTGGTATGTGCCGGATCCAGTATGTCTTGTGATCTCACCCAGGATCTCTCTTCTGGACCATACCCCTCCCAGTTGATCAAGTACTGCAACTCCCTGCCTCGGCGCCTTGAGTCGAGTATCTCTCTTACTCGGTAGGCCTCCTCGCCGTTGATGATGATGGGAGGGGAGCTCTCCTCCGCGACCTCTTCCTGGTCCCTCTCTCCTCTCGGACCACCGGCAGGATTTAGCTTCTTGCTGGGAAGTCGAAGACAAAGGTCCCTGGATGATAGCCACACCCACTGTCCAGGAGCGTACTCAGGTCCCCTTCTTCGGTGACAATCAGCCTGTTCTCTGACTCTACGAACCGCTCGTTGAAGGTGTTCGTGAGCATTGTTCCAGGTCTCCTCATTTCTCTGTAACCATGCATTAATGGCCGGGAGATTGGTGGGCTCCCCGGACCAGGGAAATAAAGGGGGTTGGTATCCTAGTACACATTGGAAAGGGGTGAGACCTGTTGAGAGTTTGAGCAATGAATTCAGGGCGTACTCGGCCCACATGAGGAAACGGCACCAGTCCTGCTGGTTCTGATGACAGTAGGTGCGCAGAAAGCGTGTAAGTTCCTGATTGAGCCTCTCTACCTGTCCATTAGCCTGTGGATGATATCCGGAGGTTAAACTGACATTGATATTAAGTTGCCCACATAGCGCCTGCCAAACCCAGGAGGTAAATTTTGCCGTGCAAAGGCAAAAGACCGTAACATCGTTTTTGGTCGAAAATTAGTTATTTATATTTTTGGCACATTCAAGACCTCCTTTATCATGTGGATAAGTAACTTGAGTCAAATCCGTTGTTTTTTCCAGAAAATAATGGGTTGTCTTAACCGTAACATCCAAAAGCCCATGAGAAACCAAGGCAGAACACCGTGACACCAGTTACGGCTCTTTGGCTTTGTTTTGGAACGCTCACGCTTGAGTTACGGTACTCTGCCTTTGTTTAGCCGCGCGTCAATATGAAGTTACGGTGCCGGCGTTCTGTAAAATAATGCTACTTACCAGATTATACGGTGGTCTGCCTTTGTTTTACTCTCCATTAAAATTTAAATTACGATGTAGCCTGTGTAGAGCTGTGTACAGCTGCCATCAGCCCTGTCTTCTGATGTCCTCAGAGCTTTGTCCTGCACTAATGCGGTCAGAACATTTAGTATGGTCTGAAACCGCTCCATCGACAAACGTGCGATAACGATCGCGAAGCATGCAGAGATGACAGAAAAATGTTACACATGCCATATCAGGTAAAAACCTGGTTGAAACAATCATGCACCTAGCTGGCAGAGTGCCAAAACTTTGCGGGCGCCTTCAGTACCGCCCTGAACACGGTCGAGCCGACGCGGGACTAATATTATATATCACAGGGAGTGATAATAATGAAGAAACAAGGGTATATTGGTGCATAGCCTACAACATAAGGAAGCAAGAAGTGCTGGTGCATACAACATCAGACCAGCTTTTACAAGCAGGTTACAAATACAATCACAGCGTCTGGAATAAATCCGCGGGACGAGCAAAGTGCACAAGCACAATAATAGGGCAGACAGCTGAAACCACCGCATACTGAAATGACGCGGAACACAGAAGGTTGTGCTATAAATGCATTAGTCGTCAAGGTACAGTAGTCCAGAACGCGCTCCCTAGTCTCAAGGGGGAAAGTACTGCGTAGGCTACTTTTCGTGAACGGACGAGGAGCGTGACACCTTCGAACACGAATCTCGGTAAGCGCCTGTGAAAGTATCTTTCAGATCCACCGCTATAAACCAGTCTCCGGGTCGAATGTGCGCGAGGATCTGTTTTATTGTTATCATTTTGAACGCATGTTTAGCAAGTCTTATGCCACGCGGTACCACTTGAAAATACTCTTTATCCCATGGAGGTATTTTGTCATGTTTAATGTAGGCTATTAATATAGGGCCACCAGAATGCAACCAAAGCACAGGATAGCAAAAAGTATGGCTATAATTGTAAATCATACAAAATAAATGCCATAATCACTAGATTTTATACAGGTGTTGCTATAATGATTTTGTTAATGGTGATCAGCAACCAAATATTGATAATGTGGAAGTTACTGCCTTTTGCCTTGGCATGACTTCTCACTTTTTGCTGACAATACAAAGGCAGAGTACAGTAACTTTAAAATAGTGGTCAAAAGTCAAGTTTGAGCTCAAGATTTTTTTATGTAGATAATTTTCTTGAACATCTAATTGCCCGATTTTCAGTGTCCTACCTATAATTAATTTGGCGGGACAACTAAAAATCTTTAAAGTCATTTTTCTCAGTTCCACACTCTAGCGAGTTAAGGTCTTTTGCCTTTGTAGGGCAGAATTGAGGTCCCCTATCCGAGACTATATCCTCCGGCAACCCATACAGTCGAAAGACCTGCTGTATCAACACCTCTGCCATCTGCAAAGCTGTGGGTAGTTTGGCTAAGGGAATTAATATGCAGGCCTTAGAGAAACGATCAACCACTGTGAGAATGGTCGTAAAGTTCTGGGAGGGGGGTAGATCTGTGACGAAGTCAACAGCAATATGGGACCATGGACGTTGCTGTACAGGTAGTGGTTTAAGTAATCTAGCTGGTCTCTGATGGGAGGATTTAACAATGTTGCAAGTGGTGCACTGATGCACGAAGGTGATCACATCGGTTTGGAGCGTATGCCACCAGAAACGGTTCGTCACAAGATGAGGGGTGGATGTGATCCCGGGATGTCCAGCACTGGGAGTATTATGCACCCATTGTAATACCTGTGTGCGAAGGCGTCGTGGCACGTAGGTGCGATCTGGAGGGCATTCGGGTGGTGATTGTTCCTGCCTCTGTGCTGCTGAAATCTCGGTCATTATGTCCCACTGCACTGGGGCGAGAATAAGTGTTGTAGGAAGTATGGGATCAGACGTAGGTGAACTAGAGGAGCAGTCAAACTGACTAGACAGAGCGTTGGCCTTGCCATTCTTGGATCCTGGACGATATGTGACCTTTAAACTGAATCTAGAAAAGAAGAGGGACCACCTGGCCTGTCTGGGATTCAGTCGCTTAGCTTCCTTAATATACTCTAAATTACGGTGGTCAGTCAGAACCGTAAAAGGCAAACGGGCTCCCTCCAACCAATGCCGCCATTCCTCGAAGGCGGCCTTCATTGCCAGGAGTTCCCTGTCACCCACATCGTAATTTCGTTCAGCTGGGGTAAGTTTGCGGGAATGGTAGGCACAGGGGAACAGTTTAGCTGGGCTTCCATGCCGCTGTGACAATATTGCCCCGACTCCTGTATTGGAAGCATCTACCTCCACAATGAATTCTCGTTCGGGATCTGGATGGTGCAGAATGGGAGCTGTGGTGAATTTCTTCTTGAGCTGTTTGAATGCTGCACTACTCTCGGATGACCATTTTAACCGTTGTCCTCCTCCCTGAAGGAGAGATGTGAGTGGCGCTGCCGTGATGCTGAAGTTTCTAATAAACCGTCGGTTTAGAATCGGTAGAATAGAAGTTAGGTTGTTGATTGATAAATAGAGAGCATTGTAAAAGCAATCCCTTACATTTTGCAGATGAGCCATCATGTTTATCAGGGAGGGACAAACGAGGATTGCTAGGATCTGTACTCACCCTCTGAGTCGGTCGATCTGGAGATGCAGCGGCAGGAGCTGAGGCGGTGGCTTGTGTAGAGAGAGCCTGCATGGATCTCACTAGCTCCGCGGTCAGCGATGTCAATTTTACGAGCTGTTGCTGGTGAACAGCCAGTATAGAGGCTTGAGATGAAACTTCAGAGGAAAGCCGATACATGGCTGCTGGATACTATTCTGGCGAAGTCTTCTGTAATGCAGAGTCAGAGTCGTTCGGATCCATATGCAGTATATTTAATAGAGAATAGTCAGGCAGGCAAAATACAGAAATCAGTAACATGGATGTCAGAGGAAATAGCAATAGCAATAGCAATCTGCTCAGCTCTGGCAAGCACTTGTCCTGCTGTCAGAAACTCTGGACATCTTCAACTGGTGCTATTTGTTGCTCAGAATACTCTCTTGATAGAGTCATCCAAAGACTTTTTGAAGACTTTATAGCCCATAAATCTAATTTAATAAAACACTTCCTCCTAGTATTAAAAGAGTTCTCCAGTGAGGATTATCAAAGAAACTTGCTATTTAAAATCTGTTTCTGCTTTCCGAGAGAGTCAGAACAACAAGGAAGAGAGAGACTTTTCCTCCTCTCTTTTATTTTCCTTGAGCTTTTATCAACTTTTTAATGTAATATTTACCTCCAATATTGAATGTTTTTCAAACAGGTTTTCCAAATACACCCTTTCAGCCCACCGCCATTTTTGCCATCATGTTTATATACTAACCCATGTTATGCAAATCTTGTGAACCCTAACCATAACAGTAGTAGAAATTCACTCTCAGAAGTAAGCGTTTCACTGTTCACTGTAGCCTGATATAATAACATGGGAAATGAGCAGCGATGTTGACCGTCTCCTGACTCAGGTGAACTGAACCTTTAGACCAAGATATTCAGCGTCAGCGGGCCAAAAAAACCCTGGCCATTGGCCCAGTGGAAGCCCCGATGAGGCCCGATCAAGCCCCGGAAGTGACAGTGGAAACGCGACTGGTCCTGGCATGCACTAGCATGCTTTCCTTTGGCCCGACAGTGGAAGCACGGCTACTGAAGGAAGATTTACCATCCACACTGTCAGACCAAAAGAAAACAAAGACACTCAGTAGTGTTAACCTGTTAAGTCATGAGTGTATAATGAGCATGTGTTTCATTTTCTGTGCCTAATGTAATGGAATAATAGCTCTGTCATGTTCAAAGCAAATGCCACAGGAACAGGTCCTAGGGTTTTATCTTGACGTGTTTCTGATTTTGCACAACACCCATGTTTTAAAATGAGAACAATCTGAAATTAAAACATTATCTAACAATTATTTAGAATGATCACACTTATTACAATGTCATAACATATTAATAATGTAATATACCATAATTGGAAGTTTTTTTTTGTTGTTGTTGAGAAAAATAGATTTACATTTCAGTCTCCCATAATATTATTGTTGGTTTCACTTTATTTTACAGCATGTGTACATATAGTGTACTTGCAGTGTACTTACCCAGGAAAGTACGGGTAATATAAAGAAACTACATGGGTTGTGGTTAGGTTTAGGTTCAGGGTTAATAACTTGCTATAACCCAGTTATTGTAATTCCAGTTATTGTAATAAGTACATAGTATGTACATGGAGAACAGGACTGTAAAATAAAGTGCTACCCTATTTTTTATGCATCTGGTGAGCAAAGCCAGATGTGTGACTCATTCACTTTACAATGTCAGTCACTCCACATTTCCATCCACTGCTCAATTTAGCTCCATCAAGACGTCTGTTAAAGAGCGGAAATCAGTCGTCAACTCACCCTCAAGACCTCTGACAAAAGACTAAGAAACAGCCTCATGAAAGCACTCAACCGCCTTGTCATTATGAATATGACATTTCCCAA
This sequence comes from Gila orcuttii, assembly GCA_026230005.1. Lineage (NCBI taxonomy): Eukaryota > Metazoa > Chordata > Actinopteri > Cypriniformes > Leuciscidae > Gila > Gila orcuttii. Next base: position 18,006,646 of record JAPDVR010000010.1, on the reverse strand, counting down.
GAGTGGAATGAAAAGGAGTGAAATGCTATCACATGGCGAGGACTAAATGGCCATTGTGTTGCATTACTGCATTATGCTGATAAATTGCACGTTAAAACATCTTTATCTAATAGTTTTGGAAATCTCACGCTGTGCCATTGTATGCAACTGAAAATGGAAATGAAGCAAGAAAGATAATATTTTTTGCTAGTATTTGTGTTTGTCACCACACCATTTAAAAAAAATATACATCATCATCATGGTCAAACAAATAGCATGTTTGCTGAAGACAGCATGTAAATGTTTGCTTTCGCATGTTTATATGTGCACTCCTTAATTTAAACATCCAGTTACTGTATATACTTTATTTACATGTATGCAATTGGCAAAATCTTTTATCAAAAGCCGCGTTTCCACCTGTCACAGTTTCACTCCTCACATGTGTTTCCCTGTCTGTGTTTCCCTCCACTGATCAGTCACCATGGACACCAATCACCTTCATCACAGCTGTTAATCATTTGTTAATTATCTCTGTGTATTTAGTTCCTGCTTGTGCTCTGTCTGTTGTCCGGTATTGTTTGTATCACCCTCATGTATGCGTGTTCCCTTCGTCTTCTGGAGTAAACTACAATTATTTGGATTTGCTTGCCTTTGTGAACTCTTTTGAACTTGCCAAACGCAGCATCGTGACAGAATACCGGACCAAACTAAGAACACGTTTGTGTATTTTCCTTTTTTTTTTCCCTGTTTTTGTGTTCAGTGTTTTTGTTCCGTTTTCACCCCTGCAGACACCATGGACTTCCCGGCAGTAAGACTCATGTCCCTTGAGCAGGGAGAACGCTCCCTCGAGGAACACTTGGAAGTGTTTTTGGATCTCGCCCATCAGACCACCTTCCCGGACGACTGCCTGTGCACGTTCCTGTGAGTCGGACTCAACGCTGCCACACGTGCACAGTTGTCTGGGGAGGTTCCTCGAGGGAGCTTCGCGTCATATGTGGAGTGGGTGTTGGCGTCCTGCGGATCTGCGTTCACTGTCGAGGATGCCGCCAGCCCCACTCCCCATCCAGTGCCCAGCCAGAACCACCCCGACGGTGAGGACTGTCGACCTGAGCCCACCGCAGGTAGCGCGATGGACACCGCGGCAATGAATGAGCCCGTACCCATAAGAGCGATCGAGGACCACATCGCCATGGAACGCGCGCCTGACCAGGTGTGTGAGCCGGCCGAGCCATCCTTCGCCGAGGGAGTACTGGTGGACTTCAAGGGTTCGGAAGTGAGCCCAGCTCACCCCTCCGCTACTAAGAGTGTGTCTCTGGCTAAAACACCTTTTGATTTTGAGTTTGGAGAGGAGGTTTGTCAAGCCCCAGTTCTGTTACCCGAACCTGTCAATCCCGATCCTGTCATTCATCTGCCTGTCTTGTTAGCCCCGCCCAACCTCCCTCTCCCACCACCTCTCCAAGGTATCCCGAACACTATATTTTTTTTTTGGTTTCTACATTGGACTTCAGTCTCTTCCCCAGTATCCAGCCATCTGTACCACCCAGTCATCTGTCACCCTTCAGTCCTTCGGTACCACCTCTGCCTCTCAGTAGCGGGGTACCACCGCGGACCTGTCGGGAGCCATCTTCTCCTGAAGAGCCCGAAGCTCCGCCTGCAGCCTCAGTACGCTACGCTCTGCCTCGACCTGTCGCACTGGCTCCCGAACCTGCGCTCCTTCCACCCTCGACCTCGGCATGGACCATTGGCCATTCGGTCTCGCCGGACTCTCTCGGCACGTCGGCTCCACCGAGGTCAGACATCGCTTCACCTCCGCTGTGGACTTGCGAACCATCCGCTGCTCTCTGGTTCTCCACCCCTTCTGCTACGGCTTGCTTCCTACCTCAGGCTCCACCTCCGCCCTCGGTCGCTCCAACTCGCCCTTAGACCTCCGGATCTCCACCTCACTCTCGGGAGGTCGTCGCTGCGGCTCCGTCGCGGTCACCAGGTTCTTCACCATCTCTCCACTACCTCGGCTCATCGACTGCGCGGTGGGCTCCATCCTTGCCGTCGTCGCCTCCGGTCACCCCCATGGCGGCCCTCTTCACTATTCCTCCATGGCTCCTCCCTCCGTCGACGCCGCCGTGGGGCACCACTCTGGCTGTGGCCTGGGCACCTTCCATCACGCCCCTGCCCAAGGCCCTTCCCTGGCTCTCACCACAATCTGCACCACCCTGGACCCTTCAGTTCTGTCTCCTCCCTGTCATCCGTCCTCCGCCCAACCCTCCTCCAGCTTCCTCTGCCTACATTGCCTACCCTTGGCCATCCCTTCACCATCCCTTCGCCATACCCTGGCTCCTTGCCTGCGGCCTCGCCCACCTTCTAGAACCCCTCCATCCCTCCCTCTATTCTTCTGTTACGGCGCGAGGTCGCACCTACCGAGAGGGGGCGTTATGTCACAGTTTTACTCCTCACAGGTGTTTTCCTGTCTGTGTTTCCCGCCACTGATCAGTCACCATGGACACCAATCACCTTCATCACAGCTGTTAGTCATTTGTTAATTATCTCTGTGTATTTAGTTCCTGCTTGTGCTCTGTCTGTTGTCCGGTATTGTTTGTATCACCCTCATGTGTGCGTGTTCCATTCATCTTCTGGAATAAACTACAATTATTTGGATTTGCTTGCCCTTGTGAACTCTTTTGAACTTGCCACACGCAGCATCATGACACCACCAAAATGATTCGGAACAATTTGTCCCGGGAACTTTTTCCCCCCAGACCTTTTGCTGTCTACATTTCCATCTCTGTCTAAAGTACTGTGAAGATTAGGCAAATTAAACCGGTGTCGTAGGACTACGTGCGACTTTCCAGTTCTCGCTGGATTTCGTCCTTCACATATAAACTTAATAAAGCCTGTACCTCGTCGTCGGTCCATTGTCATATTTTTTAGACTCCATTGTTGATTCAAATAGCAAATAAATCTCAATGCATGCGCTTTAACAGACTTTTAAAAATGGTGGTTGAAATAAAATGCTGTGTGGAGTCAACCAATCAAAATGCTGTATGAACTCAACCAATCAGCATATTCAGCACCCAAGTCCCACCCCCGAAAGTTCCTGAACTTTGAAAAGTACTACCTCGCAAGCAGGAACTTTCTGAGGGGAAAATTTTTACCCGGAACTTCATTTAGACCCTGGTCCCTGCGGTTGAAATACACAGAGTACCACCCCAAGGTTCCTAGATCCTGGAGAAAGTTCCTGCAGTGGAAACGTGGCTTAAATTGACTTACAGTACATTGCATTCAAGGTACATTTTTAAAAAGTTCATTTATTCCCTTATAATCAAACCGATGGCATTGGCGTTGCTACAGTCAAGTCAAGTCAACTTTATTTATATAGCGCTTTTTACAATGCAGATTGTTTCAAAGCAGCTTTACAGAGATAACTGGAAAATAATGTTGTAATAATATTGTTAAATATAAAATTAAATGTCCCCAACTAAGCAAGCCAAAAGCCAATGGCGACAAAGGCGAAAAAGGCGACAGTGGCAAGGAACCAAAACTCCATCAGGTGACAGAATGGAGAAAAAAACCTTGGGAGAAACCAGGATCAGTCAGTGGGCTAGTTCTCCTCTGTCCAGCGAACGAACCGTGTATGATTATGATTCAGGCAGCATTACAGGTCAGAGGTCAGATTGGATCGGAACATTATATTATGCAGTTTATCTGGTTGAAGATCCGAGTCATCACGCACGTATGGGGATGAGTTTATTGAGGATCGTGCCGATGGCTGTCGTGTCGATGAGGCATTCACAGGGGAGAGTCTAGTTAACACAAGCTCTGCTGACACTTCAGGGATGCTTTGTGGTCGTGTCTAGGCACAGGTCCACCATCTGATTTGGATACGGCCCGGATCCGGCTGATTACATCATGTGTTGTGGTCGTGTCTAGGCGCAGGTCCACCATCTGATCTGGATACGGCACGGATCTGGCTGATTACAGTAAACCTCGGAATAAACAGAAAGACTAAAATTAGCGTAGATGAAAATGAGCATTCTTTTTATGATGTAACGAGTACATCAGGTGTTATAGGAAGTGTTCCCGGTTCCGGCTGACCTAATTTATGCAGCCTAATAATCATTTAACTGATTTGAATAATAGGAATGTATAGTGTTCTATGTGTATGCCAGGTTGAAGAGATGTGTTTTTAATCTAAATTTAAACTGACATAGTGTGTCTGCTTCCCAGACAATGCATGGCACAACCACAGTAGTGCCATGCTCTGCTTTTTGAGCTATAGAAAGGCATACGGCAATTCATGGAAAAATGAACAGGCAAAAATTCCTGAGACATCTGACCAAGCAGTCCAGTCCAACAGGAAACTGTAAGGGGATTTACAGTCAAAGACCCAGAACCAGATATGAAGAATGAAGACCCAGAGTCAGAAGTATAATAAATTAAAGAAAAGTTTTACTGAAGATTGTTTGCAGTTTCATCAGCAGAAGTCAGCTTCAATACTCACACAGGAGTTCTTAGGCCGCCCCTCTTACAGTTACAAAGATCACAGCAGTTATACCATTTCCAAGGTCTAAGCCACGTCATTGCTTACAGGTTGAATGACTTTGATTGGTTAAGGAATAGATAAACATAGTAATTTTCCACACATATACAGATAGATGGAAGCATATCTCCATCGATTATGCTGCTGACACTCTGACCCTGAAGTTAGGCACGTCGTGACCTTCTAGGTCACAGATTTGGTTTGCTGGGTGCCAGCCTGTCCCAAACAACAACTCAGTCAATCTCCATTAATGCTAGTGGTTCCTTATCCTGTAACCAAGAAGACTGACACACACACGACACACAGCTTTTCCAACGTTGGATTTGGCCAGGCTCTAACTATAAACAGGAGAGTATTCTCAAAACATCAAGATAATGCGTTCTTTCTCTCAAGGAGAACTATAATTTAGTCTAAATGGAAAATATAGGCTTTAACTGAGAAATGGTCTCTTAAACTATAGATCCCTATATGTTTTAACAAGTTGAAGACCTTTCTCAAACACAAAACAAGTCCCTATTTTATTTCTGGAATCTGGACTGAATAACCAAGCACTGTTACTGCATTCAAATAGCAAATTCTGACATTAAAGAATACATGAAAATAACATTTCAGTAATCACACTGGTAACTTTTATAACAAAATAAAATCTCCAGAGAAGTCATTCAACTCATTTGATATTTAGAGGAAAAACTAAAACAAAACTAACCAATGTGATGAAGTTACATATTAGCTAATTATTCATTAGTGCTCTTTTAAGTAAAATACAATCTAATTATGTGACATTTTTAGTACATTTTTAGAGCAGATGCTGAATCAGAGATGTTCAGGACAAGGGAAGGGGGGACCTGAGTCATATAGAGAACAGAATATTATAGAGACTTGGGGGTGGCCTCTGTTGACCACTTAGAAACCACCTAGAAAATACATAAAAAGCACTATAAAAACCACCCACAGCACCTCAGCATTGTTGTAGAGAATTATGCATGTGAAAACACCACTTATATTCTCCAGAAAATGTTCTATCAGCCATCACTGTAAAAAATAAGATGAAGTCTTGCTGTATAGATGACTGCCCAAAAATGAAAATTTGGTCATCATTTACTCGCCCTCATGTCGTTTCAGACCTAATGATTTTCTTCCTTCTGTGGAACATTAAAGAAGGTATTTTGAAGAATGTTGGTAACCAACCAATTTTGGTTGCCATTGTCTTCTATTATTTGTACAAAGAAAACACGCAGTAATTTCTCAAAATATCTTCTTTTATGTTCCACAAAAGGAAAAAGTCATATAGGGTTTAAACGACATGATGGTGTGTAAATTCTCTCCCTTTAATGGAGGCATATTTTATGAGCACACAAGCAAGTTGTCTGAAAACCAGGTGATGAATCCAAGGTTAAAGTTGGCAAGATACAAGTGTATAACCTTTCATTTGCAACCCAACCCCATACAGTTGTAATCAAAATTATTCAACACCCATAGTAAATCAGGTTTATTGGCAAAATGTACAGACTTTTAGCTTATTGCAATGAACAAATCAAACAAAAGTAATTCAAATAGACCCCCCCCCCCCCAATGGCAAGCATCTTTAGTGCTTAGTCGAACACCGTTTTGCTGTTATGACCTGCTGCCAACAAGATGTCTAACCAGAAACCAGCTTCTGGCAGTGTTTCTGAGGAATCTTAGCCCATTCCTCATGAGCAATGGCTTCCAGTTCAGTAATATTCTTGGGTTTACATGCTGCAGCTGCCTTCTTCAAATCCTACCAGACATTTTTAATGGGGTTCAAGTCAGGTGACTGTGATGGCACTGTAGAATCTTCCAGAACTTCTTTTGAATCCAAGCCTTGATGGAATTTGAGGTAGTGCTTGGGATCATTGTCCTGTTGGAAGGTCCAATGACTCCCATGCTTCTGCTTCCTCACTGACGACATGATGTTTTCTCCTAGGATTTCCTGATACTTCAATTAATCCATCTTGCCTTCCACACAATGCAGATTTCCAGCGCCAGAGGATGCAAAGCAGCCCCAGAGCATCACCGAGCCCCACCATGCTTAACTGTAGACAGTGTGTTCTTTTCAGCATATGCTTCATGATTCTTCCTCCATACATATCACTGATCCATAGGGCCAACAAGTTCCAGTTTTGTTTCATCGCACCACAGAACAGAATCCCAAAACCTCTGTGGCTATTTATATGATTTTGTATGCAAATTGGAGCCGACTTTTCTTGTGCTTTTGGGTCAGTAGGGGTTCTGGCATGTGTTTAGTATGCGTCTTACTGTGCAAGCTGAAACCTCAGTGCCTGTTTCCACCAAGTGTTGCTGCAGGTCTTTTGCAGTCACTTGAAGGTTTTTCTGAACCTGCCTTCTCAAAAATCTGGTTCCAGCCATTAATAGCTTCCTTTTTCTGCTCCGTCCAGGTAGTGTAACCACTGTTCCTTTAACTTTGAACTTGCAAACTATGCTTCCAACGGTGTCTCTAGGAACATTTTGTGTCTTCGCTATCTTTTTGTATCCTGTTTTTTGTATCTTTTTGTATCCTTGCTTAACTTTTTGGACCATCCTTTTCAATTAAATTCAATTCAAATTTATTTTTGAATAAATTTTGACTTAGCCATATTTCTAACATGCAGTCAAACGTGACACTCAACAAACCTAGCCAGTTCAGATATTTCATGTGTTCTAGTTCAAGCACACCTGATGCAACTAATGAAGCCCTTGATTAGTTGCATCAGGTGTGCTTGAGACAACACCTGTTTTGCAGACTTGCACTGTTGTGAGAGGAGGGCTGCGTTCGGAATCGCATACTCAATGAGTAGGTACTTAATTTCAATGAGTACTTACTTAACGAGCGCTAAAAGAGTAGGTACTTAATGGCCAAATCTCGTTAAGTATGAATGCGATCCGGACATCATTCGCCATGTTGACGTTACATGTGACCTATGACGTTTTCACAAGCGCAACAATTTAAAAGTCATCAGCGACAGGTGCACTAACAGCTGATTGCATCAGTAACTCGACAACTTTACTAGAACGGTTTAGTTCAGCGTTTGAAATGGTTGGCATGTCTGCATTTGTTAGATTAAGGTGTGCACAAAGGAGATGTCGGGCAGCTGCTTGACGATCTCGCCTTTGGAGAAGACTGATGATTTTATTCTCAAACAAAGCAAGTATTACTACTTAAACAATTAAGATTACCCCAGAAAGAATTTCATTACTAGCCCATCCCAACACTTATGCACAATAATTATGACAAATGCTGTGACCAACAGTTAATTATATAACATTATTATAATATATATACATTATTAATTATGTAGTTTTGTAAAACAAGCAAACTTTTGTATTATCATATGACATAGCTATGCATGAATACACGCTAGACAAATGCAGATGATGTAAATACATTTTTATTCATGAAATTCATATTTTATTTACTGACAACAATATGAAACATGAATAAAAATAAGTGAATGAATAAAAGAAATCATCACAATAAATAAATACATATACAAGTCAATACCACATGAAACATTATTTTTGATTGTTTTGTTCTAACAAACTATGATGTATTTATTGCAGGCAGTGAACCCCACATCATACTGCCATCTCAATAGAGCTGTTCCCATTTTGCGGCTTTATCTTGATGAGGCAGCTGACCACCATGCCCACCTTCGCCTGTCTATGCCGTCCATCAGGTCCCTGATTGCTGCAGTCAGACCTGGATCTGACCTTGGATGGGAACGGGAGATTGAGGTCCTTGTGTTCCTGCACTGGCTGGCCCATGCAGCATCCTACAGGGTGGTGTCGCAGACCTTCGATATCCCAAAGACCTCTGTGCATGACATTGTGCACAGAGTGACCAAGGCCATCATGGGAATTTTGAGGAGGGTGATCTGCTTTCCGACCGGAGATGACCTGGAGGCAGTGGGAGCAGGATTTTCACAGCTGTCTGGGTCACCAGCTTTCAGCAGAGTAGTTGGTGCAATAGACGGCTGTCATATCCGTATCAAACCTCCAGCAAATAACTCCCACTGTTACTTCAACAGGAAGCTGTTTCACTCCATCCAACTCCAGGCCATCTCTGATCACCGGGGGAAATTCCTTGATGTCTTTGTGGGATATCCTGGGTCTGTGCACGATGCCAGGGTGCTGAGGAACAGCCCTGTGTATGCTGGCAACCTTTACCCACCTGCAGGCAAGTGCATCCTCGGAGATGGAGGCTATCCTTGCCTGAGTGCACCCATCTGCCTCATCACCCCTTACAGAGAGCCTGTACAGAACCCTGTGCAGGCTCGTTTCAACAGCAAGCACTCCCGTGCCCGCAACATCGTGGAGAGAGCTTTTGGGATGCTGAAGACACGCTGGCGCTGCATTTTCTTCAAGGCCTTGGAGGTGAGCCCTGCCTTCGTGCCTGAGATTGTTGCGTGCTGCGCTGTGCTTCACAATCTCGCTCTAGCCAATGGGGACATCGTTGAGCCAGAGGATGAGGAAGACCATGATGACGGCCCCCCTGATCCCCACAACCTTGCAGCAAGAGTGGGAGAACAAGTGCGGGACAATCTGGCTGCTGCAGTGTCTGCTCCAAACATCCCTGTGCCGGCTCTCCATGAGCATGACTACCTTTAAAACATTAAGAAAGATAAAAATGTTTTAAAATTCATGTTGTCAGCATTCAGTTTCTTGACAAATGTCATTTTATAGGTTTACAATTACATGCAAATATTTGTTAGAGCTTTAAAACCTTTTGTAGTGTAGAGGGATAAACCAATGAACTGGTTAGAAGAAGATTGCTGGTCAATCAGCAAGGGACTTTACTCCAGGTTTGTCCAGGGTCATTGTCCCTGTAAATAAATGGAGTTAATCACTTTTGATAAAAAATATGTCAAATGCATAAATGTGATTGATATTTGTAAAGCATTTTTTGAACCAGTCATGGGCATAAACAGTCAAAGCTGCTTAGTTTGTCAAAGAATTACTATAATGCAAAATGCATACATAAATTTACTACAATTTATATTTTGTGGGTTAAAGGGTTAGTTCACCTCAACATATAAATACAGCAATTATTTACGGTTTACTATTTACTTATTTAATGTTTTTTATTGTTTAAATACAAAAGGGAATTTTTGTCAAGTTTGTTCTGCTGGTTTCATACAATATCAGTCAATGGAGCCCAACTTTCAGAAGCTTCATGGCATTATTTAATGACGCTTTTGAAGCTTCTGAAAGTCCATTGACTGATATTGTATTAAACCAAACAGTACAAACCTGACCAAAATCACCTTTTGTGTTCAGGAAAACAAAAAACAGAGGGATCAAACAACATCAAGGCGAGTAAATAATGATTATTGAATTATTACTATTATGATTTATTTGCTTGGGTTAAGTAACCCTTTAGTCACTATTTTACTGTGTGTAATTTGTGTAAACAGTCTCAAGTTCAGCTTTGGTCATGGAGGACTATTATCCAGCAGAGTTTTTCCAACCCTAATTATACACCCCTGAATCAATTTAAACCAATTAATAACTGACTACTTGAAATTTACTGACAGGTGTGCTGGAACTTAACCCTCCATGACCTGCCTTTAAGATCCTTGCATGAACTCTGTAAACCTTTAAAAGTCATATAATACACTCCAGTAAACCAGTGTTTTAAAGTGTTTTTTCTTCTTACATTACACCATACATTCACTAATTATTAATCAACGTTTCATAAATATTTAATTTATGAATTTGATACCAATCTTAAAGTATCACTAAATTTCTAGAAGTCTATAATGTACTGTGAATGCCTAGGAATAGTTTGTTTTATATACATATTATTGTACAAAATTCTTAGGCCACCATTTGTAGTTGTTGCACAGTACTGTGTGTGTATATATATATATATATATATATATATATATATATATATATATATATATATATATATATAGATTCCCATTTTTATTCACAAATTTAATTCACATCAACCCAAATGTGCAAAAGATCAGAAGATGTTTTTTGTCAAATAATTTATTTTTTGGCGAGCATCTGAAGAACAGAAAGGAACTTTTCATCCCTTTCGTTGGTTTCTCTTTCTCTCCTTTCCTCTCTCTCGACTGCCTCCCGGTGCCATCTCTCTTCTCTTTCTCTTACTTCTCTTTCTTGTCTTTCCTCTCTCTCTCTCGTCTCTCCCGTTCTCTTCTGTCCTCCTTCTCCTCCATTTCTCTCCACAGCCTCTCCTCCCTCTCAGCTGCCTTCCGCTCTCTCTCCTCTTCTCGCTCCTCCATGTCCCAGATCAGCTCCTCCACATCTATAGCCCTTTTCCTGGCTCTTGCTGGCTCTGGCCTCACTGAGGATGAAGAGACCACAGCAGCATCCGGCCCACATGAGGCAACGAGGGCAGGAGGAGAGATGGAGGGTCTGCCCCCAATTGCCTCATCCATGGCAGTGTACCACTTCCAGGATGCTGCTGTGGCCTCTCCATCCTCAGTGCTCACCCCCGTCTGCGGACATTTCAGATCCTGCAAAAATGCACAAGCATGATACAAAAGCAGTCATTTTAACAGCACAATATTTAATCATTTAATTTATGTATTAGAAGTAACAAAATGATCTTACTTTGTATTTTTTTTCAGGTTTTCCCATTTTTTTTTAACAAACGCCGCCGTCACCCTGCCTTGCAGGCTCTGCTCCTCCACAAAAGATCTGGAGCAAGAGAGAAATCAAGAATGAAAAAGTTATATCTCTGTTTGAAAATACAATAATTGAAATGTACTGCAAATAAAGTATTCAATTGATTTTTAAATATTTCTGTATACTCACTCAAAGCCTTTGATGGCAGCATTACGCGTTCCGGTGAAGAGCGCTTCATGAGCCACTCTCCACCGGATAAGCAGCCGCGTGTGCTCATCCGTCCCTGTAACATCCAGACAAGACTCACGTTACCTCTGTGATTTATGAGCTCAATACTACATTTACATGTTGAGGTTGTTGCTAATAAATAGCTTTTTATCCATCATAAATGTTCAACAATTTTTCAACAGTACTAATGGATAAATGAAATAGATTACTTATGTTTAGTTACTTTATGTAAAATGCATTAAACTAATAAAAACAGTGTTAACAACAGTGAATTCTCCTAAACAATAGTACACACACGTCACTCAGATGTCTATTTCATATCAGTTACACGTAGTAATCTTGCCAGATTTTGAATAAATATTTAGTAATGGTATTTCAGATGTATACGGTTTAAAATGTATGCAAATACAGTTTAAAGACGTATGTGTCCTTATGGAGCTCCTCTATCCAATAAAATGTGATTTACGGCAAAATCACAAATTTACCATGTTATATAGCGTCTTTGCACCTTCAACAGTTCAACAATTTACTGTACAGAAAGTTAGTTCAACACATGCGATTTGGTTTGTATTTGTAATACTCACATTTGAAAACAGTCTCGTCCACCCTTTCCGTCATGTTTGAGTATGAAATATCTACTTCTTCTTGTTCTTTTTTATATCGTATCCTCTCGCGTGGCCTCCTGGGATAGATGAGTACAAGCTGAAAAACACTCAAATGTCTGGGCGAAAGCAGGAGATCATCCGGGAACTTCTCGCCTACTCTTTTAGGAATACCGATGTTTCGAACGTACTGCTTCCCTCACGTACTGTTTTCGCCTACTATATAGTAGGAAAGTAGGCATATTCGAACGCACTATCGTCCAAATCTCGCGATAATTAGTACGTCAACCAGGTAATTCTCGCCTACTCTTTTATGAATACTGAGGATTCGAACGTACTTTTCCGCTCGCCTACTCTTTTCGCCTACTATATAGTAGGGAAGTATGCGATTCCGAACGCAGCCACTGTATTCAGGGGGTTGAATAATTTTGAGACTGCAGAAGTCATTAAAAGTTGCATTTTCACCTGAATTTTGGGGAAACCACTTTTAAATTAATTTTGTTTGATTTGTTCGATGCAAACAGCTGAAAGTCTGTAAATTTTGCCAATAAACCTGATTTGCAATGGGGGTTGAATAATCTTGATTATAACTGTATGTAAACCTGTATGTGTGCTGAATTGATGGTTTCATGTAGGAACTGCACTGTGACCAGTAACTATAAAGGTCGCCTACTACATCAATGGCTCTCGATTTGTCGGTCCTCTTGATGGGAGGCAAAGCAATTGACATTAATTACAGTGTACAAGCATCAGAGTACTTGATAAAGATTTTATCTAAACGTTTGTACCCACTTCTTGACATAAATCTGAGGTTATGTGAGTGGACTCATTACGCTGAAGTAAACATGAAACAAAGAGGCACTTAATGTATGAATGCTAATGCTAATTTTGCTAATGCTAATGGAAAAGTGGCACAAATAAGATTTTGTTGCTCATATGTGACACGTCTGATTTGTTTTTTAACAGTGTGAACAGCACAAACCAAATTTAATCTGATCTTTTCAATTCTGATTTGGGCCACTTCCATCCCAGACAGCAACATAGTGTCGGCCCAGATCCGGGCCACGTCTGGAACATGTGGATTCCACGCGTACCAGATGTGGGCCGGATCTAGGCCAAAACTCTGTTGCTGTCTGGGATATGTGGTACTAAAGATAGTCTGATATTTTGCAATGCGTCCTCAGTCTGAACAGTCATATTGGAATTCATGCGACTTTTATGTCACTCTAGATCGAACAATTATGCCTCGATGGAGATCACTCCCAAGATTTTACATACTGGTAGTTCATTGAATATGGAAGACGTCAGTGAAGTTAGTCAGGGGAGGGACGGTGAGCTGTTATTCTCATTAAGTATTTCGGTGACAGCTCTATACAAGCAAAACTTTGCTCTCTTTCTACTCATCCTCGTCTGCGTCCTCCTTATTGCCTGCGCACAAATTCGCTGGCTTCCGCGGCACATAACCTTACAAATTAATGCATAAATGCTGACTTCAGTAGCTACCGTTCGTGTTTATTGTACTTCCATATGAAAGCATGCTGCGTGCCGTCTTTGTTATTGTTCTTTTGCTCATGCGGGTCACTTCAGGATCATAACCAGTTCACACTCGAATCTGATATTAGCCACATTCCCACTCAACTTAATTCTATCGAACCGCATTGGCGTTTATCTTACATCATCACAAACATGCACAGCGCATGATAAAAAACAAAACGTGGGTCAATATATTGTGTTTTTTTTATTAATTTGGTGCTTTTATGCGCAGCTGAGTAAACATCACTTGAGTTTACTGTATGTGCGTCGCATAAGGCGGCTTTCTGCTCCTCTTTCGAGGAGACAGTTGATTGCCATTAATTTGCTGCCCTGATTGCACTCGCTATTTGCACGAATACACTGCAGACTCACTCTTGCTCGTATAGGCCTACAAGGTAAATCATCAACACTTTATCTCTTACATGTGTTTTATTGAAATAAATACATCATAATCAGCTAAAACGCATGCGCAGGTACTTTACTTTCTGAACAAGTGCGCACCCGAATCCGTGTTGCCTTTACATTCACGCAAATCGCGGCACAGTTTGAGTGCAACTGAACTCAGACCACCTCCTCCAGGTAATCTGGTTCGGTACTTTGGTGCACACCCGGGTCCGCATGACAGATTTCATATTAGTAGTTTTTTATGCGAACCGGGGCCCGTTTCGAACTGAACTGCCAGTGCAAAAATGCCCTTAGTGCGGTTCATTTGAATAAGTGAGAACGCTACAATCCGAACCCTCTTGCGCACCAAACAAGAGGACCGAGACCCCTGAAAAAGTGGGTCTTGGTCTGCTTCCAAATGAACTTCGACATAAACATGAACGCAACACGGACCAAAGACATCTAAACGAACCAAAAACAGGACGTGATGTCACCAGATGCGACCCTAAAAAGGGCAGAAAGCTGAGACATACCAGTTTTTTTCTCGTCATAGGAGCTAAATTGCCCATTACAGTTCGGTGCAAGTGTCAAAATTGCAGTCTGCTTGCAGCAGATCGTTTGTGTGCAACGGAGAAATTCCTGCTGCTGTTTTGACTCCTTTACACATTTTATAAACTCTTCACGATTTCTCAGCTGGTCAAAATGCCATCATACATACGCATTTATAACGAGTGCATTTAGCCAGCACAGCGTTGTTTTGGATGTTTGTTATGGTAAGTTCTGTTGCAAAATAAGTTACGTTGTTGTTGTTCTTATCTTTAGATTCAGTCTTAAAAATGACAGTGTGAAAACTAAGCGAACCAGAAATAAATTTGTTATTTTCCGTTTTTGGTACGGATCAAAAGAACCAAGTGAACCGAAGTACAAGTGTGAAGTCTGTCAGATTTTTCAATCTGAGTTGAGGTCAGTTTGCTCTATCAGTTCAGAATGTGTCCTGCACATACACACATTAACTGATTTTTGACATGCTATTTCTCCACTTTGACAGTGTAGATATCAACTGCAAGTTTCTCTGGGGTTGACACACAAATGAGATGATAAGCTCATTATAGCTGAAGTTCCCTTCGGCACCGGACTTAAATTTCATAATCAGTTCAACGGCTTGAGTTTTCCTAGAAAGACAGACAATTAAACAGCTACACATTCACAGTTCAACAGAGAAGCAAGGCAAAAAATATTTTTTAAATACAAAAATATATGCTATACATATGATATTATTAGGCACTAATATACTCAGTGTGATGCACAGCAGGATAAAATTGTAGCCTATATTTACACAATTAAATTATATGATAAAATAATATAATCTGCATATTCTGTCTGTCTGTCCAGCACAAGCTCTGTGCAAATTTTATATTAAGGACCATCTTCTTGTTTCAAAGCATTCGTGTTGCTTTTATGTGTCCAGTGAAGCATATAATGGTCTGTGTAGCTGTCGTGCTCACAGTGACTGTTCAGAGGACGCTGTTATGCCACCAGCGAAAAAACATTTGACAAGGTGAGAGCAAAAGGAGACGCTGTACAATACATTAAAACTGCACAACATCACATAACCAATGGTTGGACATTGTGATCAGACCATGAAGCACATGACAGCATTATTACCAAACACTTCATCAGCTTCTCCACAGCTTCTCGCCCACTTACAGGACAGCACACTACATTAAACTAACTGTATGACTTGTCCAGTGGCAGAAAAAAGCTGTCACTGGTACAATTTATTTTCGAAAGGTACAGCTTTTTGCCTAAAGACTTTCCAAAAGTGCACATTTTAGTACCTAAATGGTACCGTCCCAGTGACAGCTTTTGTAAAAAAAAATGTTTTGAAAGTGTATCATTATATATTACAAAGTCAATAAATATCGCAACCATTAAATCTCAGCTAAACTCTTAAAAATAAAGATTACAAAAAGTAGTGCCATAGATGAACAGAGTTCCTTTCAGTAAACCGTTCTTAAAGGGATATTTAATTGCTGGAAAGTTGAATGTGTATTTAAATTAGGTCATTTATGTAGTAGAAATGTGAAATTATTTTAGAAGTAGGTGCCTTCTAGACTGAGAAAAGCCAGAAAATGTATTTTTGGCTCATGTTGTTGAAACTCCCATAATGCACTTGTTTTCGCTGCCCTACGAGGCCACTCCCAAGCCATGCCTACCAGTTACAGAGGGCAGTATCGGAAGACAGACAGACAGACAGACAGACAGACAGACAGACAGACAGACAGACAGACAGACAGATAGACAGATAGATAGATAGATAGATAGATAGATAGATAGATAGATAGATAGATAGATAGATAGATAGATAGATAGATAGATAGATAGATAGATAGATAGATAGATAGATAGATAGATAGATAGATAGATAGATAGATAGATAGATAGATAGATGGATAGATGGATGATAGGTAGGTAGGATTCAGCGATTTCTTCCAGAAGAAAATGGAATGGAAAATGTCAACAAAAAAAAAAAAGAAGATGGCTGACCCTATTTGTACATTCTGTGAGTGAATTCCCACCCCCTATGGGTAGGTTGAAAACATGCGGAACCAGCTCCTACTACTGGCTGTAGACTCTAGCCTCTGGCCAAAAAAGCCTCCGATGACGCTAAATGACAATTTTTGCATCATCTGAGTTTTTTTTCCAGACACACAATACAGAAATCTCTCATCTCAGGGGAACATGAGGGAGGGTAGCATGCTCATTCAAAAATACTACCGGGTTTCTACTGATACAAAGCTTAATGCTAATCGGTCAAGTATCCATTTAAATTAGCCATTTTTTTCTTAATGCGAAGAACATTTTAATAATCATTTTTACACAATAAAGAACTTTTTGAGGAATGTAAATATTTAATGAATATTAAACATTCTTCATGGAACCATTAATGCCAATATTTATTTTTTAGTGTGTGACTTAACTGTTGTTAAACAGAGAACTACAAACCAACTTTGATCTCAAGGCATCAGAACTTTAACAAATTGTCAAAAGTTATCAGAAGAAATGATCAAGCAAAAAGTTTAAGACAAGTTGGCAGGAGCTATGGCGCTGATACAAAAAAGATTACAACTCTAGAAAAACAAAACATTTGAGTCAACATGTAAATTTGATTAAAAACTGGAGTGGAGCGTGAAACAGCTCACATAGCTGTGAATTGTTAAGTGCAGTCAGTAACCTTGGCAATGTTTCTGTCAAACAAGACACATTATTAATTTGTTCACTCACAGGCAATGGTTTATGGAAACATAATGTGTCAGCCACTGCTTACATCCACAACATACAACAAAAGGCACACATTTTTTACTAATTCTGGTGCAGAAAAATTGTTTAACAACAGATCATTTAGATCACGATTTACTAAATCATTTACTTGCACTGTAATATTATATAATATTACAGTGCAAGTAAATGATTTAGTAAATCAGTGGTGATACAGTGCTGGTCAGAATTATTTGCCCCCCTTGGTAAATATGATCAAAGATGGCTGTTAAAAAATAAATCTGCATTGTTAATCCTTTTGATATTTTATTTAAAAAAAATAGCAAAAATCTAACCTTTCATTGAAGTAAAATAATTAAAATTGGGGGGGGGGGGGGGGGGGGGGGGGGATCACATTATGAAATATATGTTTTTCTCCAAAACGTGTTGGGAACAATTATTTGCCCCCTTTTATTAAATACTTTTTGCAACCTCCTTTTTCCAAGATAACAGCTTCTCATATATCAAGAGTCTTCTCATATAATGCCTGACAATAATTGTCATTGGGAGCAAATAATTGTTCCCAATGTGTTTTGGAGAAAAACATTTATTTCATAATGCGATTTCCCCCCTACTTTCAATTATTTTACTTCAATAAAAAGTTAGATTTTTGCATTTAAAAAAAAAAAATATGTATATATCAAAAGGATAAACAATGTAGATTTCTTTTTTACTGCCATCTTTGATCATATTTACCAAGGGGGCAAATAATTCTGACCAGCACTGTGTAGAGCTTGAAAACAATACAATGTTTTGAATGCTAATCAAATCATGTCACTTATCACTTCACATAATCCTCACTGCGACGCTTGATGTATTCTGAGTTCACTTTAATTGAACAAGGTTACAGCCTCGAAGAAAAGCAGCAGAATCAATCAAACATTTATATTGTTATTACGTCCGCTAGGGGTAAGACACAATAAATGAAAGAAAAAGGTACGAAAGGCTTCCAGCAGGCCATAGATCAAAATAACCCAATGGTGAATATAAAAGAAGGCGAATACAATAAATTATAATATAAATTTATTGTGAATCACAAAAGTAAATAACAATAAATCAGTTAGGATTCGTTAGAAGGACCCACGGCCCAAATGAAAATGATATAAAAATAAAATAGAATTCATAAACGAAAATGAATAGAGAAATAAATCAATAGAGTGGTATTCTCCTCAGAGAGACCCAAGGCCCAAAATAACAAAGAAAACCCAATCTAACAAAATTAAACAGCAACGTAAATAACCTAACACAAAGAAAAGAAAATGAACTACAATAAAGCTTACCTAACTACGCTCATCAAAAACATAGAATAAATAAGTTCCAAACAAAAGAGCAGTTCTCTTCTACATTACCACATTCTAAATAAAACACACAACCAAAAGAAACACGAAAATAATATTTTGATCTGGCAGGAGGTCTGAGCCATTGCGACCGGCCCCGAAGCCGCAACAGTTCCCTCTATCAAGCGGAAGAGGAGTTTTTAAAAGGACCGCCAGCTGATCATCCAATTACCGCTGGCAGGCGGCAGCACTGTTAGCAAATCAGCGATGATCAGAAACTCAAATAAAACATCAAAAAGCATACACAGATATTATAAAGACACAAGGAAAAATAAACATAACGTAACAATTGTACTATGATAGTCAGAACACACACACACACACACACACACACACACACACACACACACAAACACACACACACTCATCCATCACAGTTCAGTCCCACTCAGAAGTCGCTCACGTTTACTGGCACAAACCACCACTAACGGGAAGAGAAACGTCGTGACCAACGAATAGAAATCTCACTAGAGAGGCCAATCTACTTCGAGTGAAACTAAACGACCCAATTAATGTAATGACTAAGACAATCAGACACATTACTATTTGTTACATTACTGAATCGCATAGCAGAGCCTGATGGTCTGAATGAGCCAGCGAGACGGACTAGGGAGCTCTAACCAGGCTCGCAGAGACCGTACAAGCGGGACCAAAGGCACCGTAGGCATACCCGCAGTGGGGCAACGAGGTGGAACGCTGGGAGGCTGCTTGGGAGGCTCTCTCTGGGAGGCGGCCCATAGCGGGGTCTGAGTGTGCTGTGCAACACTTACCTGGTTCCATGGGGCAGGAGGCGCAGGGGGCAGCTTGGATGCGTTCTCGAACTGCACGCTAGTACCCGCTGGCGATAGAAGAGGCGGATGAGAGTGGTGAGGATTCTCTCCTCCCACTGCTCTCCGGGCCCTCTTTGGACCCAGAGATAGAAGAAACTGCTCTTTTATTGAAAATTTGGGTACTGCTGGTTTTAAGGCCAGCGATAGAACACAAATAAAAGGGAACAAAGGATTTTCCTCTCTCCCCTTCTGGGGGAGGGAGTGGTGCGGTCACCATCTCCTGGAGAGCAGTCCCATCCATCTCCGGGTCGTCCGTCCTAGGGCCGCTTACCCCTTGCTTTGCCGCCCTTCTTGGCGGGGGCCTGGACGGGCGGGGTGGCCTGCCTGCGACTGGCTCCTCAGCGCCGCTTAGGTGGAGGCTGCTGCTGCGGCGCGGTAACGGGGGCAGACGCAGGAGGACGCCCTCGGCGACAAGCAGACTGAGGGGCCGCAGGCAATTGGGTGGAGGCAGCAGCTGAACGTCGCGGCAAGATGTGTCTGATCGCCTCAGAACTGCTGGGTGAAGTTTTTGACCGCATCGCCGAAGAGGCCAGTCTGGGACACGGGGGAGTTAAGGAACCTGACTTTCCCTCAAAAAAAAGGGAAAAAAAAGTCGTTCTCCCTCCCTCAGCCAGACACAGCCAGAGATGGCGTTACTGGACCACCATAGTGGACATCGCACGACCCACTGACCGCGCGGTGACCTTCGTCGCACGAAGCACGAGGTCCATTGCGGCCCAAAGTTCTTGAAGAACTTGTGGATCGTGACCACCCTCGTGCAGGTCCTTCAGTGCCTTGGCCTCATGGACCTGCAACAACGCCATGGCGTTTATGGCAGAGGCGGCTTCTCCACAGGCCTTGTAAGCCCTGCCGGTTAATTCCAACGAGTACTTACAGGCCCAGGAAGGGATACACGGTTCTTCGCGCCAAGTGGAGTTAGGGCACAGTTGCATAGCAACGGCCCGCTCCACTGGTGGGATACGCGTGTAACCCTTAGCCGCCCCGTCATCAAGGGTGGTGAGGGAGGAGGAGCCCTTGGGGCTTTTTCTGGCAGTAAAAGGTGCCGTCCCTGCCCCCGTGAACTCCTCATGCACCTCCGGGAAGAAAGGCACTGGGGTGGGCTGCTGAGAACCAACACGCACCACCCCGAGATACCAGTCGTCCAGCCTCGAGGGCTCGGGACATGGTAGAGTGTTCCACACAAGCCCAATCCTGTTGGCGGCTCGGGAAAGCATGGCCATCATCTCCGGGTCCGACTCAGGCACCAACTCACCAAATCATCATCTGCAGAGAAGTCTGACCCACCCTCCGATGCAGTGATCGACATCTGTTCATTGTGGGAAGCGCCGAAGGAAATGACTGGTACACACCTCGTGGATGGTCCAGCACGTTCCGTCGGCGGCTCTACTGGCTGCGGAGCGTGGGAGGAATGAGGGTTCCCTGGGGGTTGGTTCCCCAAAGGAAGCGCGCTCACAGTAACCCTCAGGTCACCCGCACCACCACCTGAAGTAACCCTCTGAGGAGGGTTAGATCACGGCAGAGGCGCGGAGACTCCGCCCCTTTGCAGGAACGAGGATCTCAACCGAAGCTCTGAGATGGTCATGTTCCCACAATGACTCATCCACGAACGCTGCCTCAGCATTTTCAATGCCCAGACACGCGATGCAACGTTCGTGACCATCCCTCGATCCCAGCCCGCACCAGTTCATGAGAGATCCTCCTGGAGAGCTCGCTCGTTCAATTTGAAAACACTCAGTGAAGAGAACAGCATCGAAACACTCGGCTCCGAAGCAAAAAGCTGAAGTGCAATTGCACCTTCTGCTCATTATATACCCGCGCTGTGTGGCTGAGCAGCTGATGCAGTGATTGCACGCCAATGTGCATTGGCTCGTTTAGTTTCACTCGAAGTAGATTGGCCTCTCTAGCGAGATTCCTATTCCTTGGTTACGACGTACGCCGAGAGTGACCGACTGATAGGGAAACAGCAATATCGCTAATCCTAGATGCAAGACATGGTACGAGACATTGAGCACTTGTACATGTACATTCTTAAACTGATTATGCTTAATAAGAAGGTGACGTGCATGGTCATGTTTTCGTTTATCTGTTTAAAATCATAAACAGCTTAAGCATAAATTGATCGACTAAACTATATTTTTGATCATTACTCTGATTTCACCTTAACCCTCATTCTTTCAGCTTAGAAGTGCACTTGTGTGATATGTGATAGGAAAGTGTTCTTGCTGTGGTTTTAAAATTGCAATGAAACAGACGTAGGCAAGGCAAGGCAGGGCAAGGCAAGTTTATTTATATGGCACATTTCATACACATGGTAATTCAAAGTGCTGTACATAGAAGGAAACAAATACATTGGAATAAAAATGGAATGCATAAGAAATAAAAATAACAATAAAATCAGAGAATACCCCTATCTGGATGGAAAAGTTTCACAGCTGCTTGTTTTACTTTGAGATTTTCCCATGTTGATTGTACTGGATTGGAGTTTGTCTGTGGGGTTTTCTCAGCGCCTAAATAATCTATTGAATGTCTCCAATAGATCAGATTTTTCACCTAAAACCGGCCAGGAAGAACTCTAGGACTTACCCTCCAGTCCACACCCCAAAGATTTGGTCCTCGACCCTGAGTTTCACTTAAAAGGGTGATGAACTGAGAAATTAAATTTTCCTTGAGCTTTTGACATCTAAGAGGTCATCATATTATAGGAATATCCTGTAAATTTCAGAACTGAAAACGTCCTTGTTAGTCCAATAAATGCTTTTATTGACACCAGGCTCAGCAAACGACTCGTTTTTCAAAGTGGGGAACTATGACGTCAAAGAGGATAAAACACCACCCCCGCTGAAGAAGATCAACGCCTACTTCAACACGGCTACTTTAGCCCCGCCCACCGATTCGCGCATTACACGCATAGCTAAATAACATGGGCCTACCTCGTGATGACAAACCGGATCGAGCTACCGAGCAATAAACATGACATTTACAAAATATTGTGCAGTGCCTGGTTGTGGAAGAAGACAGTCGCTGCATAAGCTTCCTCTGGATTCCAATAGGAATGCTTGGTTAAACTTTATTTTTAATGACGTTCCAGCTGATGTGGGTAAAACATTGTCCGTTTGTTTGCTTCATTTCACTGAGGATTGTTTTGTAAACAAGACACAGGTCGAGACTGTTTGCAGACCGATTAACATTAGAAAACGGTGCTGTGCCTTCTATATTGGATCCGACAGGAATGGTGCAACACACTTATGTGAGTAAAATTTTTATTTAAAAAATAATAATAATCTGATAGGCTAGTATTGCATTGTTACAGATCGTTTGATATCTAATAATTATGTGTACATGTGTATCAGTCTAATCGTTACTGACGAGTGAGTTGAAACTCCTTATAATATGCAAAACTGTTATCCACTCACAGCAGTGGGCGTTTACTTCCAAGTCTTCAATGCGAGACGCCCATAAAAACCGAGCGTTTTTGAGCTAGGCTCAAAACTAGGGTAGAAAATAGCCTATTACTTATTTATTTTGATGTTTTTGAATGTAAAAACCAAGTGAACGTCATAAGTTGACCTCAGACAACAATATAACATTTTTTAAAAAGCTAGTTCATGACCCCTTTAAACTCACTACTCTACCACAGACTCAGGTCATCAACATGGTTTCATCTCTCAATTTCCCAATTAATATTTCAGAATAATTCATGTTTGTCTCTTACATACTTCCCAAGTCTCCCAGCTCTTCCAAATAGACAGCAAGATTTAAAATGCCTATATAATTTTAAATGCCTAACCCTAACAGTCAGGAATAAAAAGAGGATGCATAAAAATAAAGAATAAAATAAAAACAAGGATAATTAAAACAGTTTTAAAAGGAATTAAAAGAGTAATAAGATGATAGATAAAATAAAGTGCAATCAGTTTGGATGTAGCAAAGTGCTCATTCAGTAAATGTACAGCTAAACAGATGAGTTTTGAGTCTGGATTTGAATGTGACTGTTGGAGCACATCTGATCTCTTCTGGAAGCTGGTTCCAGCTGCGGCTGGCATAACAGCTAAAAGCAGACTCTCCTTGCTTTGAGTGAACCCTTGGTATTTCTAAGTGACTTGATCCTGATGATCTTAGTGATCTGTTAGGTTTATATTATATGGCCGTATCTGCAATGTATCGAGGTCCTAGGCATTTTAGTGATTTATATACAAGTAAAAGTACTTTAAAATCAATTCTATATGCAACCGGGAGCCAGTGCAAGGACCTAAGGACTGGAGTGATATGTTCATATTTTCTGGTTCTTCTCAGAATCCTGGCAGCAGCGTTCTGTATGAGCTGCAACTGTCTTATTGACTTTTTGGGAAGGCCAGTGAAGAGTCCATTACAATAGTCCACCCTGCTGGTGATAAAAGCATGAACAAGTTTCTCCAATTCTTAAATGTAAACAAAGCATCTAATTCTTGCAATATTTTGGAGATGATAATAAGCTGATTTAGTTATTGCTTTGACATGAATACTGAAACTAAGGTCTGACTCCAGAATCACACCAAGATTCCTGACTTGACTTTTAGTTGTTTGACCCCAAGAGTTATGCATTCACCTTGAGAACTTCATCTTTGTTTTCAAATGCAATGACTTCAGTTTTGTTTTGTTTAACTGAAGAAAGTCTTGGCACATGCAATTGTTAATTTCAGTAATACATTGCACAGGGAGTCAATGGGGCTGTAGGCGTTAGGTGATAGGGCTAAGTAGATTTGGGTGTCATCTGCATATAGCTGTGGTAAGCAATTTGGTTCTTTCTCATTATTTGGCTCAGTGGGAGCATATACAGGTTGAATAGTAGTGGCGCAAAAATTGAGCCTTGTGGGACTCTGCATGTCATGGATGTCCACTCAGACTTATGATCACCTATACTCACATAATAACCACTCCCTTCTAAGTATGACCTAAACCATTAAAGAACCATCCCAGAAAGCCCGACCCAGTTTTCCAGCCTGTCAAGAAGTATGTTATGATTGACAATGTCAAATGCAGCGCTGAGGTCGAGTAGTACCAGCACTGATAATTTGCCTGTATCAGAATTTAATATCAGTACTATATATATAGTAGCAAATATAATTTATTATCTTTATGAACGCTATCTCTGTACTGTGATGTGGTCGGAAACCAGATTGAAAATAGTCAAAATATCCATTCGAGCTTAAGAATTTGTTCAGCTGATTGAAAAAAACTTTTTCAATGATCTTTCCTAAGGAAGATTTAAAGGGGTGATGAACTGAGAAATAAAATTTTTCCTGAGCTTTTGACATCTAAGAGGTCATCATATTATAAGAATATCCTGTAAATTTCAGAACTGAAAACGTCCTTGTTAGTCCAATAAATGCTTTTATTGACACCAGGCTCAGCAAACGACTCGTTTTTCAAAGTGGGGAACTATGACGTCAAAGAGGATAAAACACCACCCCCGCTGAAGAAGATCAACGCCTACTTCAACACGGCTACTTTAGCCCCGCCCACCGATTCTCGCATTACACGCATAGCTAAATAACATGGGCCTACCTCGTGATGACAAACCGGATCGAGCTACCAAGCAATAAACATGACATTTACAAAATATTGTGCAGTGCCTGGTTGTGGAAGAAGACAGTCGCTGCATAAGCTTCCTCCCCAGCTGGCATTTTAATGTTGAGTCACTGTTGAATCAACGTCAGGTGCCAGTGTTGGATAACCGTTGAATTTTGTTTAGATTTTGCAAATCAGATTGCAAATTGGATTTTGGAACAACGTTATTTTTCTACTGACATATTTCATGGTTTTCATAAAAGTCATGGTTGTAAAAATAATGTTGTTCCCTTTCGTAGTCACTCCGAGTTACGTCGAGTGACGGAGAATGGGGGGTTTCGCCTAGAAAGCCTATCGACTTCGAGTATTACAAAACGAGCCTATGGCAATGAAATGCCATGGGTCTGCGGAATTTGCATAGCGTATCTCCGCCCCACCGCGTGGGTATAAAAGGAGGAACGCCGGCAAAGGCAGATCATGTTTTCGCTTCGGAGCCAAGAGTATCTCTTCACTCCACAGCTATTTCTGACTTCGCTCTACAAGACGAGCCACTCTCCGGTGTTGGTGTGACGGCGATCTGCAGCGAATTCACATTGCCTGCTGGTCTGTGCAGTGATCTGCCAGTGAGTGTGTTTCTCCCTGCTCGCTTCAACATCGCGGAGATTCTCTCCTTTCACAAAAAGAGCTCGCACGCGGCACGTCTTTTTAAAGACGGCTCGCCCGTGCATTTAAAAAAACAAAAAAAAAAACAGAATGGTTGCGGCAGCTTGGTATCGGACTCTGATGGGCACGAGCGTTGTCTGGTATGTTTGGGCTTGATCATACTAGAGCAGCGCTCGTGGATGACTCATGTTCTCTCTGTGGGAATATGACCATCGCGTCATTAAGGTCGAGACTCGGTGAACTCGCAAGAGTGAGAGTCCCCTCATCCACCACCCGATCTTCGGCTGGTGGCCAGGGTGACCGGAGGGTGTTGGTCTGGAACAAGGCGCCGACTCCGTGTCCACGCCCCAGCCCCCCCTCCTCAATGACGGTGCCCGCTAGTGAACAGGTGATTCCCACGGGTCTACCTTCTGGTGGCCCGTGTGTTTCATTTGAAGCTACAGAGGATGATACTATGTTTGTAGCAGCTTCACTAGGTGGGTTTGATTCTCTGGAAATGACCACTCGTCACAGCCGCCACCTCCTGGTGTGCATACGGCTGTGCTTGAGTCCGATCCAGAGATGACGGCCATGCTTTCCTGGGACGATTGGTTTTGGGTAAGGCCGCCGACACGTCCACGGCAAACCCCAATACCTTCCCTCCCGGACGTGCATGATGAGATCTCGAAGTCCTTGAAGACCCCCTGGTCTTCTCGGGACCGCTCGCTGATCTCATCCGCCTTTCCTCCCCTCGATGGGGCTGCTGCCATGGGTACACTGGGGTTCCCCCGGCTGAACGCTCTGTTGCGATGCTATATGTCCTCAGAGTGCTTCTTCTCGGCGCAATCCTAAGCACCCGTCCGTGGCCTGTAGTTTTTCGTCTACACTTGTGGCGAGATCCTATAGCGCCACTGGCAGCCGCCTCCCTGCTGCCATGGTCATTCTGCTGGTCTACCTGACCCAGATGCTCATGGTCCTGCACGAGGGCGGGACTGACCCAGGCCTCTTCACTGAGCTGCGTGCCGCCACTGACCTCGCTCCCCGAGCGACGAAAGTGGCCGTACGCTCCCTGGGTCAGGTGATGCTCCCCATTCTGTGGCTGAACCTGTCTGATGTGCTGGATGTCGCGCGGCTGACATTCTGTCCGACATTCCCATATCTCAGGTCTGCCTCTTCGGCGGTGCGGTTGAGGACTTTGCCCAACAGCTCTCAACCGCCCATGTGCAGACTGACGTTGATTCTGTCCCGACGGCCCTGCCGTCCGCTCAGATCCCTCGGTCTGCCCACCGCCGAAGGCGCCCTCCCGCGGCTCCCTCCCCGCCCGTTAATGGGCCGGCTCTGGAAGCCGCGGGCGGACGCCACAGCCCTCTCCAGCCCCGCCCCCCCGCTACATGCCAGGTTAAGCGGCGCTCTTGAGACGGGCTCCTCAGAGGTGGGACTCGGTTCTTTCCAGGAGTGGGTAGCAGGACCACTCCTTTCCCCGGTGGAGGGCCGGGGGAGAATCTTTTGTTCTCTAGAAGGAACCGATACTCCCATCACTGAGCACACAGAGTCGGGTGACAGTACGCGACGCCTCCGTGCCTCGCTGCTCTCATCCCCCTCTGTCACAGAGTTCTCGGACCGCAGTGTGCGCCGCCCCCGGGCCTCGCCACTCCCGTCCCCCACTGTTCCAGAGGGCGCAGACGACAGTGCGTGCCGTCTTCGGACCACACCGCTCTCGTCCCCCTCTGTCGCCAGCCCCCTGGCAGAGCAGACCCCCGTGGAACGCTGGTCCTTCCCTGGTCTCCTCTGTCAGGGCGCGGAGTTTGACCACGCCCCCGCACCGGGCCGCTATGCCACCCTCGTGCTATCACCCTCGTGCCTCGTCCTTCGTGCTATCTACATTCCGGGCGTTCGGAACCTTGCAGCCGACGAGCTGTCTCGGCTCCGTCCTTTCCCTGGCGAATGGCGACTCCATCCCCAGTCGGTCCAGCTGGTCTGGGATCAGTTCGGGGACGCACAGGTAGACCTGTTTGCCTCCCACGACTCATCCCATTGCGCCCTGTATTACTCCCTGACCGAGGGTACTCTCGGCACGGATGCACTGGCGCACAGCTGGCCGCGGGGCCTACGCAAATATGCGTTTCCCCCAGTGAGCCTTCTCGCACGAACTCTGTGCAAGATCAAGGAGGACGAGGAGCAGGTCACTCTGGTTGCGCCGTATTGGCCCACCAGGACCTGGTTCTCCGAACTAGTACTCCTCGCGACAGCACCTCCTTGGCCAATTCCTCTGAGAGAGGACCTCCTCTCTCAGAGACGGGGCACCCTTTGGCACCCTCGTCCCGATCTTTGGAGACTCCACGTGTGGCTCCTCGACGGGACGAGGCAGGTTTGAGTACCCTGTCACCTGCGGTGGCGGCTACTATCACTTCCGCTAGAGCTTCGTCCACGAGACATCTCTATGCGTTGAAGTGGAACCTCTTCGTTAACTGGTGCTCTTCTCGCTGAGAAGACCCCTGGAGATGCCTGATCAGTGTCGTGCTCCCTTCGAGCCTCTGCAATCAGTGGAGCTTAAGTTCCTGTCTATGAAGACAGCGCTCCTGGTTGCACTGGCCTCCATTAAGAGGGTAGGGGACCTGCACGCATTCTCCGTTGACGAAGCGTGCCTGGAATTCGGGCCGGCTTACTCTCACGTGATCCTGAGACTGGATATGTGCCCAAGGTTCCTACCACTCCCTTCCGGGACCAGGTGGTGAACCTGCAAGCGCTGCCCCTGGAGGAGGCAGACCCAGCCTTGGCACTGCTCTGTCCAGTACGCGCTCTCCGCGCTTACGTAGACAGGACGCGGTGTTTCAGGACCTCAGACCAGCTCTTTGTCTGTTATGGTGGGAGACTGAAGGGAAAGGCTCTCTCAAAGCAGAGGTTGTCTCACTGGATAGTGGACGCCATTGCTTTGGCTTACCAACAGCAAGGCCGACCGTGCCCCCTTGGTGTGACAGCCCACTCCACCCGGAGTGTGGCTTCCTCTTGGGCTCTAGCGCATGGCGCCTCGCTGGCAGACATCTGTAGAGCTGCAGGCTGGGCGACACCTAACACATTCGCCAGATTCTATAATCTCCGAGTGGAGCCAGTGTCCTCCCATGTACTCGCTTCAACCAGCTAGTTCAGGACCCGCTCAGGTGTCTTCGCTTGCTCGCCATTCCACTCCACGGACTGGATACGTGCGGTTATTCTCCTCAGATGAGCCTTCCCTTCTGAAGCCCTGAGTTCCTCCAGCACTGTTGACGCTGGCGCCAGTGTCTATTGCCTGTGCGTTGGCTAGGTGCCTCCGTGTGCATGGTTCCTCCCCTGAGTAACCCCCACATGTGTATGTCCACTGTAAGCCTCTTTGAGCATGTGTCTTTCCCTCGGCAAGCCACCTTGCCACCCCTGGAGTTGAAAGTTGCCACCCCACGGGCTGGTTACTCCAGTGTTCCTCCATATGAAGCCTTCCGGCCATATGTGTATTTCTAAGTCCTCCCTACGGGTAGGCATGCTGCGGCATATCTCCTCTGAGATATGCTCCCCAGTGTACCTTGGTATTCCTGTGTTAAGTAGGACTCCTTCGTCCGTGCCAGTATCACGACAGGGGGATCAGACTTTCGCAGGGCACTGGAAGACAGCTGTGAAGGTGGCGTGATTACACGGGGACCCCCATTCTCCGTCACTCGACGTAACTCGGAGTGACTACGAAAGGGAACGTCTCGGTTACGGATGTAACCCTCGTTCCCTGAGTAGGGAACGGAGACGTTATGTCTCCCTGCCACTTCCGCTGTACCGCTGGGTAGACGCCTGAGTTCAGTCTCGGCTCCTCAGCGAAGACATGATCTGCCTTTGCCGGCGTTCCTCCTTTTATACCCACGCGGTGGGGCGGAGATACGCTATGCAAATTCCGCAGACCCATGGCATTTCATTGCCATAGGCTCGTTTTGTAATACTCGAAGTCGATAGGCTTTCTAGGCGAAACCCCCCATTCTCCGTCACTCGACGTAACGTCTCCGTTCCCTACTCAGGGAACGAGGGTTACATCCGTAACCGAGACGATTTGATGTAGGCCTACAACTAAAAAATGTTTTTTATATTTCTATGTTGAATCCGTAGTGAGTCAACAACACAACTTCAACTATTTGGTGTTCAACGTTGTTTTAACGTTGAAGTAATGTTTTTTCATAAACTGACATTATTTCAACCACATTTAAACGTTTAATGTCAGTCGAATGCCAGCTGGGTCTGGATTCCAATAGGAATGCTTGGTTAAACTTTATTTTTAATGACGTTCCAGCTGATGTGGGTAAAACATTGTCCGTTTGTTCGCTTCATTTCACTGAGGATTGTTTTGTAAACAAGACACAGGTCGAGACTGGATTTGCAGACCGATTAAGATTAGAAAACGGTGCTGTGCCTTCTATATTGGATCCGACAGGAATGGTGCAACACACTTATGTGAGTAAAATTTTTATTTAAAAAATAATAATAATCTGATAGGCTAGTATTGCATTGTTACAGATCGTTTGATATCTAATAATTATGTGTACATGTGTATCAGTCTAATCGTTACTGACGAGTGAGTTGAAACTCCTTATAATATGCAAAACTGTTATCCACTCACAGCAGTGGGCGTTTACTTCCAAGTCTTCAATGCGAGACGCCCATAAAAACCGAGCGTTTTTGAGCTAGGCTCAAAACTAGGGTAGAAAATAGTCTATTACTTATTCATTTTGATGTTTTTGAATGTAAAAACCAAGCGAACGTCATAAGTTGACCTCAGACAACAATATAACATTTTTTAAAAAGCTAGTTCATGACCCCTTTAAGATTGGTCTATAGTTGCTTAATATTGTCTTATCCAGATTGCTCTATCTCAGGAGGAGCTTAACAACTGCAGTTTTCAGGGAGTTTGGAAAAGTTCCAAAGAGAAGTGAGGCATTTACCACTTCTAGGAGATCTGCTACTAAACAGTTAAACACACTTGAAAAAAGATGTGGGAAGTGTGTCAAGGGCGCAGGTTGATGTTTTAAGGTGCTGTACGGTTTCTTCCAAAATTTTGCAATCAATTTCTTCGAAATCAGACATAGTAACTACTTTCTGAGGTTTTGGTCTGATCTATCTTACCCCAGCACAACTCAAGGATGTGCTGATCGCCTTTCTGATATTATTGATTTTCTCAGGGAAGAAGGAAGCAAACTCACTGCATTTGCTGACTGAGAGGATTTCACTGGGAATGTGGCTTGGGGGGTTTGATAGTCTCTCGACTATAGCAAAAAGAGGTTTTGCCATTGCTGGAGATTTTAATATTCACTTAGATAATGCAGAAATCAATACGGCAAAAGAAATCAAAACTGTTTTAAATACTCAGCATGTACAGTACATGGACCCACACACAATCGTGGACACACTCTAGATTTACTTATCAGTAAGGGTCTAAACATTGCATTCATCGTTATTAAGGATGTAGCACTGTCTGATAATTTCTTTAAGTGTTGTTTAAGTTGCTGTTTATAATATTTGAGATGAAGGTCTGTCTAGCTTTGCCTAGTTCCATATTGAAAGTATGACTGCTGTCTTTATAGATGTTATAATGGACTACAAGTTTCTTCCCCCACATGCGTTCTGCTTTTCTGCAATGTCCTTTCATATTTTGCACTATTTCTCCGCGCTTTTTGTCTGCCACTCTTCTTCCTGACTTTTACTTTTAATATCATCAATGACACTCTTAAACTTTTGAGTTAAAGGAATTAAGGAGAAAATCAACACAGTCCGCAGATATGCTTGGTGTTAAAAATATAGCCTTCATAAATAGCACACAAATGTTCTCATTTAAGCATCTCTTTTTGACAGACACAGATCTTGCTTCAATAGCAGGAGAGATCAATATATCAAAGACAATACTGAAATGATCAGACAGTGCTACATCATTAATAACGATGAATGAAATGTTTAGACGATGTTTCTACGATTGTGTGTGGGTCCATGTACTGTACTGTACATGCATAGTCAGATCAAAAGTATTTAAAACAGTTTTGATTTCTTTTGCCATATTGATTTCTGCATTATCTAAGTGAATATTAAAATCTCCAGCAATGGCAAAACGGTCAAACTCTGAGGTAATTGTTGATAACCGTTCTGTAAAGTCCTCAGCAAAGGCTGGAGAGTATTTTGGAGGCCTGTAAATAATGATAAGTAGAATGTGTGGAGCACCTTTTAACACAATACCAAGATATTTGAAAGACAGGTAATTCCAAATGACACTTGCGTGCATTGATAGACATCTTTAAATACAGCATTTATACCCCATTTCTCCTAACCGCTCTGCAGACACTCATAAAAGTAAAGTTAGGAGGGGCTGTTTTATTTACAGTAAGACTGTTGCTCTGCAGCTGTCTTCTAGCCATTTTTCATTTAGAAGCATAAAATCCAGGTTGACAAAAAATTAAGTCGTTGACTAGAAGTGATTATTTATTTTTTAAGTGAGCGGATGTTTAAAAGTGTTAACTTGACAGTATTACCCCCCCCCCCCCAACAGAAAACTTAGTTTGACGTGTAATAGGCAGTGGTTAAAGTGGGATTTGGTAGGTGGGGGAACCCTCAAATTTTGTGTAGGTGCAACAGGGTAAAATGACTCACCGTGGGACAACATATTGGGTATCGTGGTAGGCTATAGCAATACTTTTTGGGACAAGAGTGTCACTGTGGCACCACATATCACAATACTTATTTACTTGATATTTTAATGATTTTATTTTGGTCCATCAACACTGATATGATGACGATACTATGTTAAAATTGCTGAACACTGGGCCAAAAATTTAGCCCTGGCATTGTAGCCACATCAGCACACATTACCCCCCACCCCCCACAGCCATGTGCATTTAAATGTGAGGTAGTTAGGGGGGTTCGGAGGCATGCTCCCCCGAGAAAATTTAGATTTCTCTGACCTACTGTAACGCTGGTAATGTGGTGCGGTAGAAGCACGGGAAGGAGGCTGGATCCAAACGCAGTGTACAGGCTTTATTTAGACAAACTACAAACTTAGACAAAGACTCAGACTGGAATACAGGACTCAGAATCAGAAGAGACCAACGATGACATCAAACATTCAACAACTCACAAGGACAGGACAAAAACACAGGGCTTAAATGATCATAGACAAACGAGCTAACAGGATAACAAGGGGGCGAGGATAATAAGAAACACCTGGGATAACTAATAAACAGGTCAGGGAACCACTGAACATGAAAAAAGACAAGACACAAACCCACATCATGACACCTACATATGTGCAATTTAAGACTTTTGAAGGCCAAAAAAATGGATAATAAATAGCTTTAAAACCATGTCAGTGTGCATTAGATTATTTGTCAATACCTGCTCTCTCATCTTAATCTTTCTTTTTCTCTCAGTCTCCTTATCCTGCCGTATTTCTTCCCCTCCTAAAGCTGAACTTTGACTGATAGTCTTTTCATTTTTGTCTGTGTCAGTGAAGAAAGTAAACATAGGCTCAACTGATGAGTTTTATGAATCATTTTCTTAGATAAGTTAATTTACTCAAGGCTTCCAGATCAGCATTGCCAATAGGAACCTTCTACAAGCTTTGGAATTTGAAAAGTAATTTTAAATAATACAAATTATAGGCTACGTTTAACGCAGTTAGTGGGATTGGCAGACGTTCCCTTAGGCATGCGTTGTGGAAACGCGTCAAAGCATTCTCAGGTATGAATATGCAGCATTAATGCACGTTGATTTTGAACGAATATTTAATGTCGTTAATGGTTACATAATGTTAAAACTAATCCTGCTATTGATATCTTTGTAAGACTGCCGACCCAATAGAACAGTGGCAAGGGAAAACAATGTCCGGCGAAATATCGAACATTAAACTAACTTTACCGCGCTCAACCACCGTGAGTGCATTTCACGCATTTATAATCACTCGCGTTCAGCGGGGAGGAAGGGAGGTTGGTCGGCCAGTCGGTCCATCTTGGGACCAGCGAGATTCGTTGAGATTAATGAATCTATTTATTTAATAATTTATCTGAGGTGCCGGAACGCAGTTCCGGCCCACTTTAACCCCTGGTAATAGGCACCAGATTAGATGGGTTTACTATACGGCTTGAGAAGGCCTTACACTTTCTATCAGTTGATAGAACAGAAATAGAGAAAACTACAGGCACATTGGGTTCCTGCTTGTTCTGTAAACACTTGAGAAAGTTACTGTTATCATAGCGGGCACTCGATACATATCACTGAGAGGTGTTATCAGTTGTTTTTGGTTCACCTAGAGCAGATGGAGGAGCGTGTGGGCCCTGGAGTTGTGGCAGACGCCGAAGAGATCTCACAGGAGGAGGAGGAGGGGGAAGGCGAGCTGGGCCCTCAGGTTTTGGTGGTTGCGGGGCTCGCCGCTTTTTGGTTGATATCTGGGGGCTCGCAGCAATAGAGTGGGATAGTTTAGTTCCAGCATACACCAGTTCCTCCATTTTATCTGAGAAGCACAGAAGTGGAGATGCTGGAGAGAGGGGCTGTTGCTCTGGTGTTAACAGAGGCTGTAATTTGTTGTCCTGGCTTCCCTGGCTGTTTTCCAGAAAGTCGTCCTTGGGTGCTGAATCTTGGAGCAGTTCTAATATGTCACAGTCTGTCTGTGGTGAGCTCTGTGGGCAGGGCTTAGCTGAGATTGTGTCCATGAGCAGAGGTTGTTGTGGCTGTGTGGTAATATCATTGTCCTTGTCAACCGCATGTCCATTCAGGTGCTGAAATTAAGTCCTGTGTTTATTCATTCTCTCTCCAGGTGTGTGTGTGCCATTTAGGTTGAGTGAATTGGCACACACTGCAGAAGGATTTTGGAGGGAGATGTAGATATTGTTCTTTAGCACTCTTGCACCAAGTTTGTTTGGGTGGAGGCCATCCTGTTTAAACAGTTGTCTCTGACTCCAGAAAAGATTGAAGTTGTCAATGAAGTTCACTCCTTTTATGTTGCAGGTTTTTTGCAGCCATTTATTAAGCCCAAGTAACCGTGAAAACCTATTTGTTCCTCTTGCTGGGAGTGGTCCACTGATGAACGGCTGAACTTTCAGTCTTCTAAGTGTTTCAAAAAGTTAATTGAAATCCCTCTTAAGGAGTTCTGACTGCTCTTTGCGAACACCATGCTTCCCCACATGAATGATAAGTCGATTTACAATCTTATGTTTCATCAGAATGTTCTGAAGTTCCCTGTTTACATCAGAAACTTTTGCATGTGGAAGGCAGCACGTAGCTGTAGTCCTGCTACTAATGTTTCTGATTATGGAGTCACCCACTATCAGAGTCCTGGGCTCGGCTGTGCTCTGAGCTGAGTGCCACTGTCTGCTCGACCCCGAGTGCCAGTTATCATCAGTGTCAGCTACTGGCTGATTCAATCTGTGTTCGATCACATTCATCACATTTGGGGATTCCTCACCCACATTCATTAATACTTCAAATCTGTTCTCAAGATATATAGGCGGTGATAGGAAACCAGTGTTTGCAATCTTTGTCATAGCCGTATCTGGAGTAGAGGATGCTACTGTGGCAATATGTGATGCTCGTGACAATCTGATGTCTAGAGTGCCTTTGGGTCTCACTCCCTATTTTTGCCATTGATTATTATTTTGATCAGTTACGGCTTGTTTCTCTACACTCAGTATGGCCTGTCGAGGAGCACTAGATTCATGGGACTCACCGGCTGTATGCTGAGGGCATCCATGACGAAGCTCTGTTGTGTGTTCCGTCTGGTTTGGTGGTCACTCAAGTAACTTTGTTTCAAGAACTGCAATCCTTTGTAATAGTCTGTGGCAGTTTGTGCAGCAAGTAGATTCTTGAACCAGAAAAGGCATTTTCTTTCATATCCTTTTGAATGTAGGCAGTTGTGTTTTCCCTTCTCCGAAATGTAAGCTGATGGCTTTCATTGGGAGGCTGGTCGGATTAAAAAATTCTGCTAAAATTAGGAGATAAAAGGAGATAAAATATAAAAGCAATAGAGCAAAGCGCGGAGCAGTAAGCAAGACCATAC
Source organism: Gila orcuttii (assembly GCA_026230005.1). Taxonomy (NCBI): domain Eukaryota; kingdom Metazoa; phylum Chordata; class Actinopteri; order Cypriniformes; family Leuciscidae; genus Gila; species Gila orcuttii. Next base: position 17,971,055 of record JAPDVR010000010.1, on the reverse strand, counting down.
GAACAGTAGCTAAGTAGGAAGTGCTTTTTTGTAGGGACAGATCTTTTCTTTTGTATTGTGATGGACATCCGAGTGAAACAGATTATCGAAAAGGAAACAAAATATAGGGCTGGTCAGTTGTTGATTGGATTTTGAGATGTCTGAGGTAAAAAAAAAAAGTAAACATATGTAACAAGGTTAGATGTTGCGGGAAAAAGGAGGCGGGAACCGGCGAACATTTAAAGACTTGAATAAATAAATAAACACATATAAAACGAAAATAAAGGCAGCAGTCCCTCACGGACGACTGCTGCCACATGAAACAAAACATCAAATAAAATCCAGGCCTGGCCTCTCTCTATCTTCACTGTCGTCGCTCCTCCTTTTATGCTTCCACTCCTCCGTGAGAGATATGAGACCGGTGCGTTGCGCAGGTGTTGCTCATCAGTAATCACGGCACCGACCTCACGCTGTTCTCCCACGGCCCTCGACCTCGTCCTGCTCGCCACAATATACACTGATGAATTGTTCACAGTAAGACCTATTGCTGTGTTCACGCCATGTCGTGATTAGGTGAACGTAATTTCACCAAGTACCACATGTTCCTGGATCAACATCTTTGTTGATCCTGGAACAACTTTCAGATCAACCAATAAGATTTGAGGGACAAGTTTACAGTTTATGTCAAGTTTAGGCTTAGAACCAGGGTAAGGTGCTTCAACATCAGTATTATTCACCTATCATTTCCCTATGATTTTAGGGAAAAGTTATGGGTAGGGTTAGGTTTAGGGGTAGGGATAGGGTAAGGACTAAATTTTGGGACAGGAATGTTGTTTCATCATCAACTAAAAATGTTGATCATGGAACATGTCTTACTTGGCAAAATCACGGTGACTGACGTGATTATGAGATGACAACCTGTGACGTTCTACACTGAGCTGTTAAAGTCCTTGGACTTTAATCTATGAATCTGCAACGATCAAGTGGAAGTCAGAGCTTATAACAGAGTTTATAAATTGTAATTACAACCTGGCGTGAATGTACACTCCAAATCTTAAATGACCCACCAAATCCAGGCTGCTGTAGTCTATGGAAATGTAATGGTTCAGCCATGAAACCCGCAAAGCATCCCTGCAAGAGCTGGGGAATGAGAAATGAGTTCAGCTATAGGGCTTTAAAGCCTTTTTCATTCAGCTGCGGTACATTTTGAAGTCCTCAAAAATGCCACTGTGTTGTGCTTACGGGTAACAGACACTGAAGAGACACGACACTATATAGACGCTATACGACCATTCGGCAGCTATAGTGGGTAGTTGATGATCAAACAGTCTCTGCAGAACTGCTACTGTGTGTAATCATGTGCGTAATCACATTTACTTCAATACACGGCTGTCTAAACATCACATGTGTTTTTCTGTTTCACATGCATGAACATATACCATTATCGTCTCTGCGAGAATGTTAAGACGGCTAGGCCATCCACATGGCGGTCCGCCAGCAGGACTCACTAGATTGACGATATATGCTTGGACATAACTCTTGCTTTATCCGTGTGTCATTAGCTTGTGTATCTGACATGAGTGAAGCCCTCCAACCCACAGCATTGCTGCTCATTATGACACTGTCAGCTGTATCCATCGCCATCAAGATATCAGGAGCAACACTCGGGAGAAAATACTGCATTTGCGTCATTTGTGTATGTGTGAGCTAGTGCAGTACAGCTTCCAAACAACACTTCAGCTGGGATTGTATTGTACATGTGTTACTGCAGAACTTACGAGACAGCTTCTGCTTAATCCATTTTCCATTGCAAAGCTCATAGAAATACTGTACATGTACATTAAATGAAGTTTTATGTAACAAAGTTCGGGAGGAGCATGTTCAGGTAATCAACCAATCAACTCAAGAGGAAGCCGGTATAAATAAAGCTTTTCCTCACCTCCTGTCTCACAACAAGTCTCTCAGCATCCCTCCACCACCCCATCACCTCACACTCGGCTGGGTTTACCCCAGTATAGGGGGAGTACTCTGGGTTCGGGCAAAATTCCGAGCTCGGAGCCCTCCCCCGGACAGCAAGCCAAATACGCATTAATATTACATTTGATTTCATGTATGTGTGAACTCGTGAAAGTGCCCCTATTATGCTATTTTAAAGGTTCCTATAGTTTTGGAGTCTCCTGCAATAGGTTTATATGCAAAACTTTCAATTTTTCTCATAATATACATTGCAGCATCACCTCTATTCTCACAGTGTCTTTGATCAACTATCCAGTCTCTCTAAATCGATCCTTTCCTCAGAGCAAACTCTGCTCTGATTGGTCATAGTCCAGTCTGTTGTGTGTCTACCGCTTACAGCACATGTCAAAAAACAAAACGCCTATTACCATATCTGAATTTCAGCTCCGGAGGCTTCCTCAGCATTTTTATACACAGTGATAGAAGCAGTAACAATGGCATTGGTTTTCCCGTATCAATTCGAGGCTGAGTCCTCATCCTTTGGAAGCTCATGCAAAGTGGATTTGCTTTTGCGGTGCAGAAAACAGCGTGTTCTCGACATGTCAAAAACACTAATCAAACTCTTCCAGGCCTCAACTGCAACTACAGTGTTTGAGGGCAAATTAGATATTATTCGCGGGCATCCAATGAAGACCATTGGTATTATGCAAATTTGTTTGAAAGACAGAAATTACTAAATCAGAAGTTCAGAATCGGTTCTTTCTTTTGGGAGACAATACCTACATTTATCTAGCACTATCTCTAAATCTCACAAGGAAGATGGTTTGTGATTCTGAACAAATGACAGACTTGATTTTTCTGCCCAAAAGTAATAACAGAATGACTGTTGAGTCACTTTGAAGACTTTAAACTTGCATACAAAAACGATGAAAAATTTATAGGGCATCCAATTCTCATAAAAAAATTGTATGGTCACATAATATCCTCTTTGCAGATACAAGAGAAAACAGACAACTTTCGACTTCACAATTAAAATATACAACCAGTTCGCGCTCATTAAACTCAGATGATTTACATAATGTTCAGAGTTTGTTTGGTGTGTAGAAAACAATAATGAGCAGTATGATGCTGAGCATCTGACACGCAGTCGTGTTTCTACACATCAGCTCTCAGCCTTAATTACAAACCTCTCCTGATACAGTGTTAATTTTGATTTCTCTCAGAGCAAAGCAACATGATTGTAAACAGGAAATACACAGTTTATTCTGAGCTGGTTGTGGGAATCATTATTTCATTCTTTAAGTACATTGCAGGAGCCAAATATTTATTAACTGTGCCTTTGTGTCAGTCATTAAAGGTGCTGTAAGGGATGTTTTAAAACCATTTAAAATGTCCCTAGGTCTCTTTATTCTCAGGTAATTTATAGCCAAATGGATACAAGTCAAAATTCAATACAGCACATAAGTCAATACAACGTTTCGATCATGAGACCTTAATCAGGAAATGTTTACGAGGTGTCATGACGAAAATTTGACGAAAAAAGAAAGATGTGAACCCGAGGGGACAAATTTATATTACTGGGCATTGACAGTCTGTGACTGTCATTGAAGAATCGACTTCTCTGTCTCCCCTCAGTGGTCAGATTGTGTCCATTTCAGAAGATCGGACTCACAGAAAAATATGAGAGAGTGACTGAGATTTTATATGCTCTTATATTCATGTTTTCTAATGTATGCAATCTAATGGATATATGTTTTTTCCAAAACATTTTGGTCAAAACCAGTCTAGTTGAGCTGCTCAATTCACATTATTTGTTTACAGTAGGTTATACAATATGGCTACTTACAATGTATTTCAATATTAGGCTATAGATTACATTTTTGTTATTATTTATAAAATGTATATTATAATTATATAATTAGCCTATATGCTTCTATTTATTGATGAATTACCTACACGCCCATGAGAACTGCTAAAATCTACACCAATGAGACATGGTTTGTGTGTAATACAAAACGAGTAACACAAAAAGTTAAATAACTAGGCTAATGTTTTGAAACTCGATGGAAAGAGCTCCTCTACATCCCGTCCACATTCACGCGCTAATGAGCTGTTCAGCAGGATGGGTTATAATGTGGATAACTTAATTAGTAAACTCGTAAAATTAGAGAGAGAGAAGTGTTTTAACGTATTTCTGCATGGTAATGCTCTGTTATTACTAAGCAAGCAGACTCGGGGTGAGATGGGGACTCGAGTGTGCGCGTGAGAGCAGCAGTAACACCCATTAGCAGATCCGGTGTTCAGACACGAAGACTGAGGAACTTTAGCAGTTGTGAAGGAGCTATGAGCTGGAGTCAGTCTGATGCTGGAATCAAATCATCCAGCAATACGGATAAAGGAATAAAAGTAGTCTAAATGTGCAAATGCATCGCAGCACAACTTACATGTCCAAGCTGAAAATGAGCAGGGCAGCGCAAAATCAATGGGCTTAAAACGGGTAAGTCGACTGTTCATTTTGTATTTTTTTCAAGTTTGTATTTGTTTGCAATAAGTCTGTTCATATCTGCGGCTCTTGTATGTTTGTTTCTGTGTGCGTTATCGCAATAGCAGGTAAATAAAGCACAGCTTATCCAAAGCGTGTGCGGTGCTCTTCTGACTTCCAAAACGATATGTTTGGAAATCGCTTGGTTTTAATACAAAACCTATATTTCATATCTACTTCGTTTCATTAGTATTACACTCCTCTGTTTCTCTGTAGATGATATTATAATACGGAATAGAGGAGTTTGCGATTTCAGGCAAATCAAGATGGCAAACTATAAAGTTACATAACTGAGAATAAATATTAATTTAAAAGCTATATTTGATAAAAACATGGCTTCATTTTACCAGCACATTGATGAATCCATTTCATATCAGCTGTGGCAAAACAATATGATTAGATTTTTTTTTTAAAGCTGCAAACTAAAACCAGGATGACTAAAACACTGTGAGTTTTAATGGCCACTCTATAATAGTTTAATATGATTGTATTATAATGCTTTCCAAATTAGTATTTGTACATTTAAGTAACTAGTTAGGGTTGTCATGAAACTTTTACATCATATATTTATATTCATATAGGCTATATATTCATAAATATCACTGTTAGCCTATATTATAAATGCCTAATCAAATACAAGTTAAAAGTGTTAGAAAAAGAAAACTTAATTAGATGGTTGTGGACAACTGTAATTCATTGCAATGTGTGTTTGATCAAGAAAAAAGTGAGGTGATATGCAAGCCACTGACCTATTATTGAAGTGACATAATTAACATGTTTATTTTGGTGGAATGGATAGTATAAGTCCTTTGGATATTAAATAACATCTAGGCTTTAATGGTACATTTATCATTTTGGGTGAGTTGGTGACACAATAGATTGCCGTCTAACTCATGAGTTAAAGTACATTTGGTACAATGGCTACTAACACAGTCTTTTAAGCATAAAAAACGTAATAAATATGTCTGTTTGAAGTATGTCTGAAAATAATTTAAAATAATTAACCTGTGACTGACATGCATAAATGTGATCTCTATAGATAGTGTGTGTATTAAAGTCTTGAAAGATAAAAAGAAGGCTATACTTACTTTTTCTTGTCACATAAAACTTCTCGACAGTCTCTTGGTTTTCTGTCCAACTTAAATTCATTTTAAATGTGTTTTTAATACTGAGAATCTGACAGTTTTGTCTGTATTACTACCCCAAACCTGCCGCAGTTATCCAGCCATGATTTATTTAAGTGACTCAATTTGTAGTGTCTGAATTGACACTTTAATCTGAGTATGATGTGCGCATCTTTTTTTCTTCATTTTTTTTCCAAGCTATGGAGTTGTATATCCTGGTCCTCTCTAGCAACACTTTGGTCATAGGTTCCATTCCCAGGGAATTAACTGATAAATATCAACATAAGTTTGTTTGTATAAAAGCATCTTGCAAATGCCTAATTTGAACATTAATATCAATTGATTAATTTTAATCAACACTTACGTAAAACCGAAAAAATCTTAATGTTAAAGTTAATATATTAAAATAGAAATTCATTTTAATTCTTAATATTAATTAAAAAAAATGAATAATATGTTTTTGGTTTGAAACAGCGCAGTTAATCTGTGTGTTTTGTTGAATGAGAGGATTTGCAGTTTTATCATAAACTTTAAGGGTTGCCTAGCAGTGTAATCCATCACTGGAAGGATAAAAATTGACAGTAAAATAATCCACTTATTGTCTTCCCATTCGTTTTACAGCACAGCGGCGTGAATAACGTCGCCATCTATTTAAGAACATGCACAAATACCTCATATTGATTCATGAGTGCCTTAATCAGTCTCTACCTCAAAGTGCCGTAGCAGAAATCTCCCCATCAGCACTATTGAATTTCATCTTCCGCGGGAGACACACAGCACAGCACCGCAACACTCATCATCAGCACCATCACTCATACAGGCTCCTGTACGCCGTTCCTTTCCATCTCTCACCACCCCATAGGACCTCAGCTGTCTGTCTGTGCTGGAGAGTTTGTGTGGCTGTGCTTTAATATGTCTATACGGGGACCTTGATGAAGTAGTTCACAAAAAGGAAATCAATGTTACAGGCATCTTAAAATGGATCTGTGCCGATTGCTAATTGTGATGACAGTCTCCAAGGCTGGAGCAGATTAACGCAAAAGCTGCAGTCTAGGGGCCTACGTGATCAGGGGGCCTCTGTTCAGCGTTTTTTACAAATATTTTATTATGAATCTATTTCTACAGTACTAGTAGCCTTATTACAGTAGTTACTGGTCGGAGGTTTTAAAATAACAGGCAATTGACGAGCGCACATGACGGATTTTAGGGATAGTTTTCATGTCGCATTTAAAAACGCCTTTCTCCTTATTTTCAAAATGCTCGGGCTGGCAAGCTTACTCTCCCGCTCTCTCAATGACGAAGAGGAAGTTTCAGCAAAAGATAAATGGATTTACAGCACCGAAAAGTGGAACGCTCGTTTTCTAACCTACCGCTTTTCAAGAACAGGTAGGCCTAATCAGACAATGCCCAATGCCCCTAGATTTGAGCGCTGTCAATCACTGCATTATTCGATGCCCATTGTTGCCTGTAAATTTGACAACGCTCAACACAATTGGTTCAGAGCCCTGTCAATGCTTTGGCAATGTAAAGACTTTTTACCATGCCAATAAAGCTACTTGAATCTGAATTTGTCAATCACTGATCGATTTGCTGAGTTTTTCAAACAGGAGAGACCACAGACCAGATCTCGCATTGTGTCAATATTCTGATTATATTCGTTTGACTGATCAAGCTATAAACTAGTATGATGACGAGTAACAAAATGCTTTCTCTGTGTCCAGATTTGACTGTAAATGATGCTAAAACTGACACTTCAAATTAACTTAACAAATTAACAAAAAACAAAAACAATCTCAAGTTTGACAAAAAGTAGTCTCTAATAATGTATAAATATAAGCTATAAATATAATCCAAATGCAAAACCTAATACAATTAAATTATTATGTCTGAAAGCAATGTACAAAGCCATGTATATACAGTATATATATATATATATATATATATATATATATATATTTATTTATTTATATAGGGCTATACAGTTATCTAGTGGTTACTTTTTGGCATTACAGATGATAAATGGTTCATAATTTAGAGTTAAATATTAGTAGGCTACTGTAAAATCCCCTTATATAGCCAGTACTTATGTCTGTTTTCCTCTATTAAAAACCAGAGATTGAATCGCCTCACTCAAATAGCCATTAGCCTATTAGTGATATTTATTTTTATCACTAATTAGTGATTAGTAATATTTAAGATGATTATTAGTGATACATCATACAAGTCATGCCCATGCGTTTGTATTGGGTATGCGTGTGCAATCATCACATCCTGAAAAAACACATTTCCGGGACTTGGCACAATACCCTTCCTAATAAAAACAAAAGATATTATATGCCACTATATTATTCGCATAAGTCTCCTAACACAGGTTTGTTCATTCAATAGCATTTGTGCAACGAAAGTGAAAGTGATGTATAGTTGAGTGTGACGAAAAAAGAGTGGTCACAGTCATAGAAGACGCATTTGAAACGCGTGATAATACCAGGTGTAACGGTAACGAGTCTTGGCCGACCACTTGTGATCGGATCACCGAAAACGCATCTTTCCTAGTGGAAATAGGCTTTCTCTCACTCACTCGATTTCCGGGATATTGTATATAATTTGGGGGGTGGGGGGCCTCCAAGGTCTTTAACCATCGTTCACACAGACCAGCTTCAAAACCAACTTCTTACTTCAATACAGACCCACAGGACTAAAGGAATAGACTGGAAAGGGAAAGAAAGAAAGAAAGAACGAAAGAAAGAAAGAAAGAACTAGCAGACATACAGCTCTGCCCACACTGTCTCAGTCTGAACACCCTCTTACACTCTTTGCCTTTAGGGAATTTCATCTCAATGTTTTATGTTTTCACTCATGTGCATGTATGTGTGTGCAAGTTTTCATATTATACACTACAATAGATCTGTATAAAAATTCAGGGTTTGTAAGATTTTTTAAATGTTTTTTAAAGTCTCTTATTCTCACTACATTAGGTTGATCGAAAAGACAGTAAAAACAGTGACATTGCAAAATGTTAATACTATGTAAAATAACAGTTTCCTACTGTAATATATTTAAAAAAATGCATTTTATATTTTATTCTTGTGATGGCAAAGTTGAATTTTCAGCAGCCATTACTCCCCTGCAAACAGTTGGACGTTTAATGACTGTTGAAAAGACGTCCTTCCGACACGTCCCGTCATGGTTGAAAAATAGATCCAAAATGAAATTTGAACGGACGTCTTTGACGAAATAGTTTGGGATCAGTCATTTTGCTTTGTTTTGGTACTGCATTCACTTGATGAAAGTCACCTCATGTTGGAAAGATCTGTCATTCATCTACATTGCTTTACTTTACTCAATCGTATTGAGTAAAAAACATTCATCATCGTTACATGTAGCTTCCCAGTGTCATCTTTGGACAAGAGAAAAGTCTGCCTCATTTGCATTTTTCAAAATGCCTTGGTGCCTACTTCAACTGGCACATTATGTGCAGTTTGAGCTCATTCACAGTATGAGCTTCATGCAGGAAATGCTGGGTCATTTATTGACTCATGGATTGAGCGGTAACACATGGCATGTTTCAATTAGAGACTGATTCATTTGGATTGACAGAGGCCTTGGTGCTCAGGCAACATGTTGAAAAATAAAATTAAAGCCCAGACGGGGCAGACATTCATGTATCATGTATGACATTCGAAAGTTTCTTTAATTGCTTCTTATATCATAACTTAGAGGAGTCCCTCTAAAAATCACTCTATAATATAAATTAAGTTAAAACTAGGATTGAAATAAAAACTTGATTTGATTTAAGTGAGCTTTAAAATTCTGCCTGCTGCTTTTTGAAGTTCAGTAATATTCACTATGATAGCACCACCTTTCATTATTCATTTCTGACGTCTTAATAAATATAATGAGGGAGACGACAGTCTGAGATTCATTTCTGCTCAGATAAGCTGTTTGAATACATCATGCTTTAATTTAAAAAAAGACTGACTAGCCTTTGTGAGACCAATGGCTTTTTCCCAGAATTACAGATTGAATCCTCTGGCGTGAGAAGGTCTGTTTCATAAATCTCTTATTGCAGTTGCACTAATTATACCCATGTTCGTTTGAGCGCATTGGACCTTACTCTGCCATTGTGTAGAGAACATGGCTCATTTAGGAACTTACCCATGAATAGAAAAGAAAACATCATAATTAATTCCTCTGCTTTGGGATTCAACTTGTGTTGTGACATGAATTTACTGCATCCTGAGACTCGTGAGCAATTACGACTTCCAAAGCCATGGGACTGATGGAAGAACCTATATTCACTACTGTTTGAAAAAAAATGCAAATATAGTCAGGAGAATGTGATGTATTAGGAGACAAAGACGACGAATATATTAGTATGAATATGAATTGTGATGTTTGAAAACCTCTATGCGTTCATTACATATTTTTGAGTATTTTTGCCCTTGAGACAGTCAACGTGCTAAAGCTACTTCTGCTATTCTTTATCCAGAGTTCATGGAATGATGGATTGGAAAGGCTAAATTCTGCACCCGTGCAAAAGTGTACTCATTTTTACTCAAAATCTTCAGCAGGGCAGAGACAACTATGAGAGACTTTATTCCATATTAATTGCAATTACATGAAAATGTATTATAGTTTAAATGTATTTTAAATGTATTTAGCTGAAAGTGTTTTTTATGTAAGACTTAAGAACATTTTTGAATGACATTTTATATATGTTTCTATTGTCATTGTAATATGGTTAAGCTGAATGTACTGACAATAATTTATGGTCAACTAAAATATACTTTTAATGTAATTTATTTTGAAAACTGTATGTCATGTATTGAAATATATTTGTAGTAATTAATCAATTTAGTACATTTTACAAACATTAACTTTAAGGTCTGGTTTCACAGATAAGGCTTAGATTAAGCCAGGAGTTGGCCTTTCAATTAGGGAATTTAAGTAGCTTTTATAAACGTGCCCTATAGAGAGAAAAAAAAACATTACTGGTGTGCATCTTGAACATCGGCACTGACATATTTTAAGATATGTCAGTGCAAGTTGCTTTCAGTTATGGTAAAACAAGCTCAAACATACATTTTAGTCTGGGTCTAGGCTTAAGACTTGTCTGTGAAAATGTAATAGTGAATTGGGCATAAATAACACACAATAGTTACACTTATAATCAAATACATGTGCTTTAGTATGTTAGTCAACACATTAAAATAAGTGTACTTTGTTAAAACATGATAAAAGATTATTAAAAGAAAACAGTTATTAAACGTCTCGGTTACGTATGTAACCTTAGTTCCCTGATAGGGAACGAGACGCTGCGTCAAGCTGTGGGAACGCCCCTGCGTTGTGCGTCCTGAAGCACGTATGGAATCAGCCCAATGGAGAGATGGAACGTCATAGGCGGGTGACGTCATCGACCAGGAAACTATAAAGCACCCCATAAACAGAAGCGCAATAGCTTCTGATAGGCCTGAAGGAAGCGCTAGCGGGAATGCCGGGAGTATGGTGGAATGACGCAGCGTCTCGTTCCCTAATAGGGAACTAAGGTTACATACGTAACCGAGACGTTCCCTTTCAAGGGAACTCGAGCTGCGTCAAGCTGTGGGAAAGCTAATACCCACCTAGCCATAGGACCAAGTGACCGCCATGTGAGAACTAGCGCACAGAGGGCGAGAGCACCTGTGCCCCAGGGGAAGGAATTAAGTCTAGGTCATAGATCTTAATGAAAGTATGCGGTGAAGACCATCCAGCCGCATCACAAACGTCACTGAGGGAAACTCCTGACAATAAGGCTTTAGAAGCCGCCATACTCCTGATAGAGTGGGCTCGTACAGCCAAGGTGAAGGCTGACCAGCCGACTCATAGGCAAGTGAGATAGCCTCGACCACACACTTGCTTATTCTCTGTTTAGACACGGGACACCCCTTCTTGGGTGGCCCAAAACACGCAAATAGTTGTTCTGACTTCCTCCACAGGGCAGTTATGTGGATATAGGCGTCTAACGCCCTAACAGGGCAGAGTAAATTAAGTTTCTCCTGGTCAGACGACAGAAATGGAGGAGGACAGAAGGCCTGCAGAACTGTAGGTCTAACAACATTAGTAGGGACCTAGGGAACGTAACCTGGTCTAGGACGCAAAAAAGCCTTAACCATGCCAGGCGAAAATTCCAGGCACAAGGGTGAAACCGACAGAGCCTGCAAATCACAGATTCTCTTTAGTGAGGAGATAGCAAGAAGAAAGATAGTCTTAAACGTGAGAAACTTCTCAGGAACTTCTTCGATAGGTTCAAGAGGAGCTTGGGAAAGACCTTCTAATACGATGGCCAGATCCCAGGCCGGCACCCTCGTACGAACTGCTGGCCTCAGCCTCAATGTGCCACGAAGGAAACGAGTTATAAGCGGGTGTCTCCCCAGAGAAACTCCACGGAAAGGGACGTGGTGAGCAGCCAGTGCCGCCACATACACCTTTAGTGTGGAGGGGGATAGCCCTGTGGAGAAGCGCTCCTGCAGGAATTCCAGCACTGCACCCACTGGGCCGTTAACCGGGTCCTGCAGGTGTTCTCCACACCAAGAAGTGAAAAGTTTTCACTTCAAGGCATAAAGCTTCCTCGCGGATGGAGCTCTGGAGTGAAGAATGGTCTCAACAACCTCGGTTGAGAGACCAGAGTTCATGAGCTGGGCCCCCTCGGAGGCCAAGCCCACAGTACTGGGCGGGGGTGAAATATCATGCTGCCCGCCTGAGAGAGTAGATCCCTCCTGACCGGGAGCTCCAAAGGAGAACCGTCCAGGAGAGAAATCAGGTCCGCAAACCATACTCGGGCCGGCCAGAACGGGGCTACTAGTAGTAGGTGACCCCGTCCCGGCGAACCCTCTCCAGAACTCCAGGTAGCAGAGCAATCGGGGGAAAGGTGAACAGACGTGACCTCGGCCACGGCTGCCCCATAGCGTCCAACCTCAGAGGGGCTGGATGGCTGATGGAAAACCACAGATGACAGTGTGTGGTCACCTTGGAAGTGAATAGGTCCACCTCGGCGCGACCGAAACTCACCAAAGGAGCTCCACCACCTCGGGGTGGAGACTCCAACCCCCCGGCCTCGGCCCCTGCCTCGACAGGGAGTCTGCTACCACATTCAAATACCCAGGAAGATACATTGCTCTCAGAGATAGTAACCTCCCTTGGGACCACAGGAGGATCTGACGGGCCAACTTGTAAAGCCGGCGAAACCGCAGGCTCCCCTGATGATTTATATAAGAGACCACCGACGTGTTGCCTGACTGAACTAACACATGATGACCTCTCAGGTCTGCTAGGAAGTGTTTCAGAGCCTGGAACACCGCCAACATCTCTAGACAATTTATAAGCCATGATAGATGATGGTCCTGAGACAGACCTTGGGCTGGACGACCACTCGTGACCGCCCCCCAGCCTGTGAGGGAAGCATCCGCCATTAGCGCCACGCGACCCAGCACAGGACCTTTGAATAGGAACCAAGTTTCTTTCCACATGACCAGAGCACGAAGGCAGCGCCGCGTGACTTTGACCGTGCGGAGCGGATTTCCCCTCGGGGAGAATCCCTTGGTCCTGAACCACCACTGTAGCGGTCTCATGTACAACAGGCCGCAAGGTATAACGTTGGACGCTGCTGCCATCAGACCCGACAGTCTCTAAAACTGTTTTACAGTAAGTAGCTGGCCTAGCTTTACTTGTTTCACAGCTGAGAGAATCGAAGCGATGCGGGTCGGAGCGAGTCGCGCCTGCATCGAAACCGAAACCCAAACGACACCCAGAAAAGTGGTCTTCTGAGACGGAGATAATACACTTTTCTTTGCGTTCAGTCTCAACCCCAACTTCCTGATATGAACGAGAACGACATCTCGATGCCGAACCACCATCGTGAAAGTGCGGGGAGATAAAGCTAGGCCAAACGGAAGAACCCTGTGCTGGTACACCTTGCCCCCGAAGACGAACCTCAGGAACTTCCTGTGTTGTGGAAGGATGGAAATGTGGAAGTACGCATCCCTTCGATCTATCGTGACAGACCAGTCCTCGGATCTGATTTGTGACACGATCTGCTTGATAGAGAGCAACTTGAATTTTGGCTTCCCTACCAAGCGATTCAATAGGCGCAGGTCTAAAATTGGACGCAACCCCCCATCCTACTTTGGAACGATGAAATATCGGCTGTAATAGCCTGACTCCATACTGGGAGGAGGGACCCGTTCTATAGCCTCCTTTTGAAGGAGTGCTTTCACCTTTTGTTCCATAACCAGAGCCTGCTTGGGGCCCACCACTGTAGGCAGAACCCCTCTGAATCTTGGTGGACGACACCTGAATTGGATAGCATAATCCTTTTCTATTGTCTGCAGGACCCAATGAGATATTTTTGGAAGGCTTTTCCCCTCTGCCAGAAATTCTACTAAGGGTACCAGTCTCTCGAGACTGGCCTCTGGTGTAACTTGAGCAGCAAACGCAGCGCCCTGTAACGGCACACCGGCAGGGAACAACTGGTTTAACTGCTCTGAAACCCTCCTCAGAGGGAGCGAGCGTCCCTCGGGAAATCGCTCGCTGGGACCGTCTGCGCCCCGGCATTAAGGCGGGGTTGGCAGAACGGGCCCCTGAGGGCACCGAGGAGGAATGGGCACCGTAGAAAGAGGTGAACACCTTTCCGCCTCGGTGGGAACCACCCTCAGTGTCCTGTGCGCCGTGGCGCCAGGACTTCTTCTTACCCAAAGCCTTCTTAGCTAATATAACTGTCCTCAGATCAGTTCTATTACTGGGAGATTTCGGCTGAGAGTGCCGCGGCTGAGCCCACTGTCCAGCAGGGGGAGCACGAGACGCGACACTCTGCTTCAGCGCCTATGTGATGAGCTCGCAGACGGCCGGGGCTGCTCCCGCCCAGCAGTCCCAGGGAGATGAATTTTTAAAAGGGAGAAATTTGTTAAAAGCTGTTGTTTGCTTTTCCTTCTCCTGGAATTTATCAATGACAGAATTTACAGCATCGCCAAATAAACCCAGGGGGGAGAGAGGAGTGTCTAAAAGGAAAGCTTTTCCTTTCCCTTTTATATTTGTCTGATTTAACCACAGATGTCTTTCTACGGCCACGCAGGGAAAAATCAGCCGCCTGACGCAGTTCGCGAACCACGTCAGCACTGACCTCCTCACTCTCACTCACGTCCCTCAGCAGGTCAGCCTGGTATGCCCGTTTTTTTTTTTTTCATAATAGACATAGTATGCAGACATGACCTGCTGCCGAATATGCTTTACCCACAAAAAACGAAATATTCCTAAGCTTTCTAGGCTTGGTGGGTAATGCCGGTGCCTTAACAGATGACGCAGCCTCGAGGGAGAGAAAACTCGCAAGCGTCTCTACCACGCGAGGCATAGCCGAACAACCATATGAATTATCCCCCACAATATTGGAATATGTTGAAGTCTGGGGACTAAACATTTTCTCTATATGACACCGGTTTTTCCCACGATTTCGACACCTCAGTGTGGAGATTGGGAAAGAAAAAAGACGGCACGCACCGGCGTGGAGGTTGCACTCGTGACGGCGAAAATCTCTCATCTAATTTTAATTTATAAACAGACTCCTGTCTAGTCACTGGCCATACAATGCTGAGTTTTTCTACAGCTCTTGTTAATACCTCCACTAGCTCATCGCTTTCGGGAGTGTAAGGTGGCGAATCCTCCACATCTCCCTCATATATACTAGCAACATCCAGCTCCTCAGAACTGGATAGAAGCAACACTGGTGCCTCAGCCCGAGCGGAAGAAACCGCAGCGCGTGCTTCCGAATACGGGACTGAGGCACTGGATCTCACAGGTGAAGGGAGAGATAAGGCAGAGTCCTTAATGGCAGACGCTCGCAATGCTCACAATCAGCTCCCTCGAGAGCTGACTGGGCATGCTACACTCCCAAACAAACAACACAAAGAACGTGTGTATCCCCACTCGTTAAATAACGCGAGCAGGGAGGGACACACTCCCTAAACTGCTGTTTGTTCGCCATATCTCTCTTAATATATATATATATATATATATAAATTGTTTGTGTGGTGCAGAGTATGTAAGGACAGACAATATTCACACAGGGACAGATTCACATATAGCGCGACTGAAGGCACAGAAGCTGTTGCGCTTGTGTTTATGGGGTGCTTTATAGTTTCCTGGTCGATGACGTCACCCGCCTATGACGTTCCATCTCTCCATTGGGCTGATTCCATACGTGCTTCAGGACGCACAACGCAGGGGCGTTCCCACAGCTTGACGCAGCTCGAGTTCCCTTGAAAGGGAAATGTACTTTAAAGTAAAACTTTTAATTTGACAGTCAAAGTTTTTTGTCAAAGACATAATTCTTAAGTGTGTTAAGAAACAGTCATGAAAGTGTATTCTTATACAGGTCCTTCTCAAAAAATAAGCATATTGTAATAAAGTTAATTATTTTCCATAATGTAATGATAAAAATTTAACTTTCATATATTTTAGATTCATTGCACATCAACTGAAATATTTCAGGTCTTTTATTGTTTTAATACTGATGATTTTGGCATATAGCTCATGAAAACCCAAAATTCCTATCTCAAAAAATTAGCATATCATGAAAAGGTTCTCTAAACGAGCTATTAACCTAATCATCTGAATCAACTAATTAACTCTAAACACCTGCAAAAGATTCCTAAAGCTTTTAAAAACTCCCTGCCTGTTTCATTACTCAAAACCGCAATCATGGGTAAGACTGCCGACCTGACTGCTGTCCAGAAGGCCATCACTGACACCCTCAAGCAAGAGGGTAAGACACAGAAAGACATTTCTGAACAAATAGGCTGTTCCCAGAGTGCTGTATCAAGGCACCTCAGTGGGAAGTCTGTGGGAAGGAAAAATTGTGGCAAAAAACGCTGCACAACGAGAAGAGGTGACCGGACCCTGAGGAAGATTGTGGAGAAGGACCGATTCCAGACCTTGGGGGACCTGCGGAAGCAGTGGACTTAGTCTGGAGTAGAAACATCCAGAGCCACCGTGCACAGACGTGATCAGGAAATGGGCTACAGGTGCCGCATTCCCCAGGTCAAGCCATTTTTGAACCAGAAACAGCGGCAGAAGCGCCTGACCTGGGCTACAGAGAAGCAGCACTGGAGTACCCACAGTCAGTGATGGTCTGGGGTGCCATGTCAGCTGCTGGTGTTGGTCCACTGTGTTTTATCAAGGGCAGGGTCAATGCAGCTAGCTATCAGGAGATTTTGGAGCACTTCATGCTTCCATCTGCTGAAAAGCTTTATGGAGATGAAGATTTCATTTTTCAGCACGACCTGGCACCTGCTCACAGTGCCAAAACCACTGGTAAATGGTTTACTGACCATGGTATTACTGTGCTCAATTGGCCTGCCAACTCTCCTGACCTGAACCCCATAGAGAATCTGTGGGATATTGTCAAGAGAAAGTTGAGAGACGCAAGACCCAACACTCTGGATGAGCTTTAGGCCGCTATCGAAGCATCCTGGGCCTCCATAACACCTCAGCAGTGCCACAGGCTGATTGCCTCCATGCCACGCCACAATTTCTTTCTGTGTCTTACCCTCTTGCTTGAGGGTGTCAATGATGGCCTTCTGGACAGCAGTCAGGTCGGCAGTCTTACCCATGATTGCGGTTTTGAGTAATGAAACAGGCTGGGAGTTTTTAAAAGCCTCAGGAATCTTTTGCAGGTGTTTAGAGTTAATTAGTTGATTCAGATGATTAGGTTAATAGCTCGTTTAGAAAACCTTTTCATGATATGCTAATTTTTTGAGATAGGAATTTTGGGTTTTCATGAGCTGTATGCCAAAATCATCAGTATTAAAACAATAAAAGACCTGAAATATTTCAGTTGGTGTGCAATGAATCTAAAATATATGAAAGTTTAATTTTTATCATTACATTATGGAAAATAATGAACTTTATCACAATATGCTAATTTTTTGAGAAGGACCTGTATATTTATACAGGTGTAAACTTAGAGATTTAACGTACACTACAAGTGCACATACATTACAGGGTGCTAATGTGGCTGTCATTATTGTTACTGAATAACGATTAATTTTATTATGATCCTCACAAAGCTTTTATATGGCTTCAGAAGTCATGGAATATACCTCAAGCACATGGTTCTTTTGTGTCCATTTTTGAAGCTTTTTAAAACTAGTCCATATTAATTGTAATTACACAGGGAAAAATAACAACCAGATCTATTCCTTTAAGACACAACACAATGGAAGTTGTGCACAGTCCCCTTTGTGCTATATCTAGCTCTGATTGTGTTGTGTCTCATTATGTTGTTGTTTTTGTGACTTAAAGGGTCTGCAGGGGTAATTTTAAACATTAAAGGGGATATTAAACATTTAAAAAAATAATACAGTGATAAACAGGAAAGTGATGATCAATGATGCGAACAGAATTCAATTCTGCTGTAAAGACAATAGTATTATTATTTAGCTGAAGTCAGTTCGGTGTTGATTCAGTTCAGAAGAAAATAGTGCATTATTCACTGTGAGTTCAATGTTGATTCAGTTCAGTTCAATAACAGTGTAATAACAGTGCAAAATTCACCAATCAGCTATAAAGCAGCACTGAAATAGTGTTGTCATCATCCAGCTCAATTCAGTTCAAGTTTTGTTCTCATCTAATAGTGTCAGTTCAGTCAAAACAATAATATTATTGAATATTTTGTGTTCCCAACTAAGTAAGCCAACAGTCGCAAAGAACTCAAACTCCATCAGGTGACAGAAATGTTTCTAACTCAGACATTCAGGGAAAAAGTTTAAATAACTGAAATACTGAAAGAGTTATCAAAGCTTGGCTGGCAGTAGAAGCACATTTATTTATTTATTTATTTATTTTAAATATGTGCTACATGACAAGAGAAAACAGAAAAAAAACCCACCCATAATGCATTTTTCTTCCTTTCTGTCACTCCGACTGTCCATGGGCGGGAATATAAAAATGCAGATGTCCAATCTGTAGTTTTAACAGAAGCCCCGTAGCTGTCAAAAAGACACATTTTGCGTCATCTGGTGGATATTTTCTAACAATTAATTGGGATATCTAGGTGCAGATAACATGAAGAAAAAGTGCACATTATTCATTCACATATACTAGCAATATTGCAACAATACAAAACTGTTTGAAAATCGGTAAACCTAATTATGTGCAGTGTACAAGGGATTTTTTCCTTTTGTGTTGTGGAGTATTTCCAGTGTGTTTTGGATATATCTTGACCAAAGAATGTTTTTGTGTTGTGCCCGTTGTGCTTGCACACTGGAGCAGGAACTATAGTGTCTTCCTTATTAATATATGCCTCTTTTATCTCTCAAAGCTTCGCCATGATGACTACTGTGACCTGGTAGACTGTGTATTTGTGGAGTGTATGACCTGCTCAGCCACGTGGCAGAGATGTACCAAGAGGTGGCTTTCCTAGCAGGCAGTACTGATCATCAGTTTACCTCCTTCCACTTTAAAACTTTGGAGAACCCCCATGAAATCAGCAGCAAAAAGGGTGTGTTCTACAAACGCGTGCAAATTCAGCGCAAGCCTGGCGTACAAGAGGACGAGGTTCACCGGAATCGAGGGGCTGGAGCAGATGAGGGTGTTTTAGCTGACCGTACTGCCATCATCAATGTGGGCGGCATCCGTTATCGCATACCATGGTCCACTCTTGAGGAGTTCCCACTGACGCGCCTGGGGAAGTTACGTAGCTGCAGCAATGCCGAGGAAATCCTCGACCTATGTGATGACTATGACGCGCACTGCAATGAGTTCTTCTTCGACCGAAGCCCCAGCGCCTTCCGCTCCATTGTTACGTTCCTGGCGGCCGGGAAACTCCGTCTTCTGCGGGAGATGTGCGCGCTGTCCTTTCAGGAGGAGCTGTTGTATTGGGGTGTGGAGGAGGCCAGCCTGGAGTGGTGTTGCTTGAGAAAACTGCGTCTTCGGCAGGAGGAGCAACGGCAGAGACTCCGGCAGGAGGAGGAGGAGGTCGAGCTGACCTCACCCCTGTCGTATGAGGAGGCGCCGGGTGTCGGGGTCCCAGAGGAGGGTCGTCTGGCGGGGTGCATGCACAGCCTCAGAGACATGGTGGAGAACCCTCACTCTGGGATTCCTGGGAAGATCTTTGCCTGCCTCTCGGTGGTGTTTGTGGCCATCACGGCAGTTACACTGTGTGTCAGCACCATGCCTGACATGAGGGAGGAGGAGGAGAGGGTGAGTGAATGTACACTTACATGATCTAGACTAGGGCTTGTGTGACTCTAATCACACTGGAAAAAATAACTTTCTTAATTCTTCAGTATTTTTGTTGAGTTTTCCAGTTATTTAAACATCCTTAAAAATATTTTCAGGGAATACATTTTGATTTTTTAAGGGTGGCTTAAAGGGATACACCACTCAAAAATTCTTTCATCATTTGCTTACCCTCATGTTGTCCCACATGTATATGACTTTCTTACTCCAGAATAACACAAACAAAGATTTCCAGAAGTCCATATAATGCAAGTGAATAGATCCCTCAAAGTTGAGGCTTCAAAAAACACACAAAGTGAACATGACTAATCCATATGTCCCTCCCCAGTTTGTGAATCAATGTCTTCTGAAGCTAAATAATAGCTACAATAACAATAAACGTAGGGCTGGGCGATATGGCCTAAAACAAAAATCACTGATTTTTTCACAAAAAATCCGATTTACGATTTAAATCGATTTTTTTCTCTCCCTACTTAAAATCAATCTGCAGATGACAAAGAAATTGTTCAAAACTAGTTTTAACTTTATTTTGTTTTAATATTCCCTTCTGGGATTTGATCTCGATTAAAGTGCAATCAGAAACAACAAGCCAAAAAGACAGGACAGGCCCTGTCTTTGAAAACAATGAAAATGTAACATAAAATAAAATGGGTGGATTGGGATTGGGGGGATGTGTAAATAAAACAAAAAACTTGCATCACAATAAGTGTATTGTGATTGTCAAATTATTTGGTAACTAAACATAATTTTATTAAGTTTACTGGTATACTGTTTTTATTATTGCTTAACACAAATTTCACAATTTCAATTCAATTCTTGTGATTTGATTCTGATCTTGATTCAATATAAATTCCGTTGGATAAATAGGTACAGTAGATACGTTAATATGTTAATTGTTCTCCAAAAAAAAAAAAAAAATCACCTAATGCTGTAAACATAAAGAGAGCCCTGTCAGCTGGTATTATTAAAGGTTAAAACTAACTCAAATTAAATATAATGCGTTTTTTATAATAACAACTTTATACTATTTTAATGATATAGGTAAAAATATAATAAATGTGTAATATAGTTATCATATTTAGCAAAATACTCCTCTCTATAGCAATTATTTTAAGTCCAACTAACATGCGTGCTATGGGTCATTAAGGCATCCTGAGGTAAATGTAACGTTACGTGACATATGTTATTCCCCAGCTGTTTTATGGACATCTTGCCGCGGTTGAAAAACACTGATCGATCGATTTTATTACATTTCGGTAAGTTGGTAGGAAAGAGTAACAGATGATCGGTTCACGTGCCGCTTGAGCTGAGATCTGCCAGCGTTCTTTCACGTTTACATTTACAAGCGCCAAAACGGTGTTTATTGTTTGAATTTCGTAATAAAATTGACAGAATATGAGAGCTGAGAATCTGTTTCATATCGATAGTAACCTGCTCTGTCTTGTCTGTCGGTGTCATTGTCCTCTTTGCTTCGCGATTTTTCTCTGCGTGAGAAAAGGGATGTGTGGCGTGAGAGCGTGTAAAAAGTGACAAAATTGCGTCTCTCACAGTGAACTCGTGAGAGTTGGCGGCCCTGCAGATTCAGCTTGTAAATGTTTTCGGCGGGTGTGCTTCTGCTGCCGCGGTCTTGTTCATTTGCCATGTTGTTTGTGTATCTCTATCATGGCATTGGCAAGCGCTGAGCCCGGTCGGAACTACGGGAGCCCAGATGGGAGCGTCGGCGGTTGTTAAAGAGAAAACCGATTTTCATAAAAAAAAATCGGTGTAAACTACACATTCGAGTTAATCGATAAAATCAATTTATCGCCCAGCCCTAAATAAACGTGTGTGTGTATATATATATATATATATATATATATATATATATTTGCTTGTCATGAATGTCAGCATGTTGTGAAGCACATTCACATTACCCTTCTCAAAATTCTCATGGCAGGGTTTGACAGTTGACTGGAAGTGTGTGTGTTTTTTAAAGGGATAGTTCACCCAAAAATGAAAATTCTGTCAGTATTTACTCACCCTCATATTGTTCCAACCTCGTAAGACCTTTGTTCATCTTCGGAACACGAATTAAGATATTTTTGATGAAATCTGAGAGCTGGATCACTCCTCCATAGGCTTCTTCAGGGATTGAAACTTGCCAGCCCCGAAAAGTTATTAAAGACATCGTTAAAATAGTCTAAGTGACTACAGTGGCTCAATCTTAAGTTTATCAAACGACTAGAATACTTTTTGTGCGCAAAAAAAACAAGAATAACGACTTTATTTCAACTATTCATTTCCTTCTCTGTGGGCCTCTAGTCAGTTAACGTAGTGTGATTGCGTAGTGCTATGTCACACATAGGCTCACTATTGGCCGACGCTGGTCATGTGGGTGATGCATGTGACATACAACAACAGAAGCTTACACTATTATACTAGTGAACTGACTCGAGGCCCACAGAGAAGGAAATGAATAGTTGAAATAAAGTTGTTATTTTTGTTTTGTTTTTCCGCACAAAAAGTATAAACTTCGGGGCTGGCAAGTTTCAATCCCTGAAGAAGCCTATGGAGGAGTGATCCAGCTCTCAAATTTCATCAAAAATATCTTAATTCATGTTCCGAAGATGAACGAAGGTCTTACGAGGTTGGAACAACATGAGGGTGAGTAAATACTGACAGAATTTTCATTTTTGGGTGAACTATCCCTTTAAGCATCATATTAGGAGATCCCATACACTTGCATTATATGGACTCACAGAGATGGATTATTTTTTTCCAAAAATCTTCATCAGAAAAAAAGTAATTTACATCTGGGACAGCATGAGTAAATAATAAAAAAAAATCATTTCTGGGTGGACTATACCTTTTAAATGTCTAAATTGAGTTAAGTGTGGGGTCTTATGCATTTTTTATTCTTAAATGACACATCTGGTTGTAAGGATTTTTTTTTTTTTTTAGTGTGAAATAAGACTGTGATTATGAAAAAGATTATTCTGCTGTGTAATTATCTAATGTAAATATCTTACCAGGCAACATCAGCTGTGTGACAGTAAGTTGTTTTTTTGTGTGTGTGTGTGTGTGTGTGTGTGTGTGTGTGTGTGTGTGTGTGTGTGTGTGTGTGTGTGTCTAAACAGAAGTTAGGACGCCATAAAGATATATTATATAGATGATATATTAAAATAGTTACACTATAGTTTATTACACTTTTTATTGGTTAAAAGCTCCAATACTGATTCATTGCTTGGAAAATGAACAACCAGTACATTCTTAAAAAAAATAATTTTGTGTACTATGCAAGAAGGAAATTCAAATGGATTTGGAATGGCATGATGCCTGGATGTTCATAAATGGGTGAACTATCCTTTTAAATGTTAAACTGATGAGAATTTTACTGGAAATCAAATTTTGATGCAGACTTCAGTGAACTTATGTGAACGTTTCACTTTAGAGTTTAATCATCCCTGCATTTCTCTGCAATTGATGATGTGAATCATTTTCTCTGTAAACAATTCAGATACATGAGATGTTTGTGTAAGGTGTGTGTGTGTGTGTGTGTGTGTGTGTGTGTATGTGTGAGAGAGAGAGAGAGAGAGAGAAAGGGAGAGAGAGAGAGAGAGAGAGAGAGAGAGAGAGAGAGAGAGAGAGAGAGAGAGAGAGAGAGAGAGAGAGAGAGAGAGAGAGAGAGAGAGAGAGATTCTGAGAGAGTCTCAGTAGCTAGACTATGTACTGTAGAAGGATTTTTTTTTTGTTCTTTTTTTTTTGACAGAAACAGTCATGACAGCCTGGGGGACAGCATCTCAAGTCCAGGGCCCGATCTCATGAATACCAAATTAGCCATATTCCACAGAACTATTGTAAAAGTCTGGCAGCTGTTCCTCTATCACTAACACACATGTGCTTACTCACTCACTCACACACGCCAACACTCATTCACACAACTTTGTTTCATTGTATTCCTGAGGACACCTCAGTGACTTATTGTTTAAAGCTAACTATAATTACTATTGACCAAATCAACCCCTAAAACAGTCATCAGTTTAGCAATTGAAAGCATCTCCAATGAGAGTTTTTGTCACTTTCAGGGACTATCCGAGCCACTAAAAGAAAACTGAAATTGTAGACTGCTAAACAAAAGTATTTCTTTATTTAGAAAAGATTTAATAGGTTTTAAAAGGTTTTGTCAGATTTTTTAAGCTCCATTTTATGGGACAAAATCTGGTTTGTATAGTTTGTCCTCAAACTATAGATACACAGTACACACTAACACACAAAACTTCTAAGGACACATCCTAACATAGATAGTCTCATATGTTTCTGATTTGAAATACTCTACATAAGCAACAACTCAAATCACAGCTGATAGAGTTTGGTGT
The DNA here is from genome assembly GCA_026230005.1 of Gila orcuttii. Lineage (NCBI taxonomy): Eukaryota > Metazoa > Chordata > Actinopteri > Cypriniformes > Leuciscidae > Gila > Gila orcuttii. The sequence goes on along the minus strand of JAPDVR010000010.1, from coordinate 17,946,831 downwards.
TAGCATCATGCTAAGTTAATGATCAGCATGTCTCATTTCTGGAATTACACAAAAAATACATAGCGCACACAAATACTCGGTAAAATGGCATTTTATTTAGAACTTATGGCAAAAATGTATTTTTACAGTTATGCATGTTACATGTATTTACCACAGTAATATGAGTAAATTATGCATATTTACAACATCTAACACTAAATGTTATTAAATCATATTACTGAGTAGTTATTTATATAATTACACTATAACAATTACACCTTAAAATAAGGTTTAAAATACCTTGAAAAAACTTTTTTACAGTATCAATAGTACAAGAATTTGTATAAGTGTATTAAATACATTTACAGTATAATTATCCCACTTCATCCATCATCTTGGATTTATTTTTCACTCAGCTTGTGGTTCTTAGTTTTTCTTAGTGCATTTTGGGATTGCCTTTCCTATGAAGCATGCAATGCCACATTAGAACTTTAGAGCTTATATCATGATGGAGACTTCTATTGCTTTAATTCTTTAGTTCTTGAATTACAACTCATCAGTGATGTATCCTGGGTTCATTGGATGTTTCTGGTCTCACAACATCATACATCCTCGCCCAGGCAACCCTGCCAGGGCTGATCAGACCCTGGCTTGTGTCTGAGTAGCTTGTATGATCCACGGATCATCCTGCTTGATCCACAGCCATCTTGCCGTCTTTTCGGCGGCGTCCGTGATGCTCTTGACGGCTTTCCTAATGTGCAGTCCTTTCACTCTAAGCATCTTGAGGGCCTTGATGAGTGACTGGCCGACGAATCCTCTGCACCCGACCTTGATGGGATTGCATCGACTCCTCCACCCCATGTTTTGGCATTCGCCACCAGCTCCTCGTACTTGGCCCTCTTCCTCTCAAAAGCCTCCTCCATCCGGTCCTCCCAGGGGACAGTCAACTCCAGCAGGACCACTTGCCTTGTTATTTCTGACACCAGGACAATGTCTGGCCTGAGCGTAGTCACTGCAATGTTTTCTCGGAATTTGAGCTGTCTCAAAGTCGACTTTCAGCTGCCAGTCCTGTGCTGTTGCAAGCAGCCCTCCTGATTGCTTCAGGCACTGGTGTGGCTTCTCCCCGGCTTTAACAAAGGCGATGTTCTGTCTTGCTGGTTGCTGGTGTCTACTGCAGGCGATCCCAGTGCTGATGACCTCTGCAATGACCCTCAGTACTGGGTCGTGGCGCCAACGGTAGCGCCCATCTCCCAGTGCTTTTGGGCAGCAGCTCAAGATGTGCTCCAATGAACCTCCTCTCTGGCAGCGTGGGCACAGTGGTGTGTCTGCCAGGCCCCAGCGGAAGAGATTGGATGGACTTAGGGGGGCATCATAGACAGACTGAACCAGGAATCTGATCCAGTGTGGCTCAGACTTCCAAAATTCTGTCCATGATATCTTCCGGTCTGCCGCCTGCTCCCATTGAGTCCATGCCCCCTGCTGCCGCATCCCTACTGTCCTACTGCAGCGGGCTTCTTCCACCCCAGATCAGACCTCATCTTGGATCAGCTGCCACCTTTCTTTTCCCTGTGCCTTGTTAAAGCGAGGTGTTGGATTGCTCCCGAGTCCTGCCTGTCCAGTTGCCACTGCCCCCACCAGCTCACTGTGTCGCAGCTGTGACTCAGCCTGGTCTACTGCCTCTTGGGCCTTCCACTTCCTGCTGGTTCTGACCTCTATGCCTGCTAAAGAGACCTTGATATCACTGGAGTCTCTGTAGAGTAGCACCTCTCTTGGTCGGGTTACCATAAACTCTTCCTTCAGACTGCTGAAGGGAAGTTTTATCTTGTTCTTCCTCCCGTACAAGGCGATGTCACTGAGGCTTCGTGGTAGGCCTAGCCACTTCCGCAGGGAACAGCTGACTTTCCTCTCGAAGCATTCAACGATGGTAATTGGCACGTCATAGACCAGCAGTGGCCAGAGCAGTCGGAGCATGATGCCGTGCTGGTAGATTCAGGCTTTGTATTTACCTGGCAGACCTGACTTGTCCACAGCCGTCAGCCAGATTCGCAACTGGTTGGTGGTTGTCTGGAGTGCTGCGGTGTCCTTCAGGGTGCAGTCATAGATCTTGCCAAGACTCTTGACTGGCTCTTCTCCGACAGATGGTATTTGGATGTCTCCTAGTGAGAATTGGAACTGGTCTGTAACCTTCCCTTATTTCACCACCAGGGACCTGGACTTGGCTGGCCCTTGGAAGATCCATCTGCACCTGGAACCGATGTTGTGGTCACCGTCAGATCATCCATGACTTCACCAGCATATTCATCGCCAAGGCAAACAATATCACGGAATATCACCAGAGAATCAGAATACTAAAGAATACTAAAGAAAATTTTGCCCTCAACACTATGCCACTCAGCTTGCCGGAGGGTGGTTAGTCTTTTCCTCAGGGTGTGGCGGAGTTCTGCCAGAGCAGCCTTTTCCTCCTCCCTTGCCTTCTTAAACTGCCGTCCGAGCAGTCTAAGCTCAGCTGACTGATCTTGACTTCCCGTTGGTTTGGCCCTTCCACACCTCTGGTCAGCTGTTGTTCCTTAATGCTGAACCTTTCAGCTCCGATGCTGATGATCACTACTGACATAGCCCGCAACTTCTGGTCTGCGTCCCCCCTTGCAGTAACTTCAAGGACTTGGTCTAGGTCCTCATCGAACTGGAGCCACTCTCCTTGTTGGCAGCAGGCCACTTGACCCAGCGGTGTTCGGAATGTCTGACATGGGGTGGGGCTTTTGGGGTATGGTGGTTCTGGGAGCTGTGGGGTGACTCTGGGTCGGGCTCCTCCTTCGTCTCACCAGGTACTGGACCTGTACGTTGCACCACCTGCTTCCCCATCAAGCATTTCATTTTGGACTGGTGGATCTTCAGTCCATGCCGGTCCTTGCAGACTTTGCCACATACGCAAACTGCACTCATTGTCGTTTTTCCATGAGCATTGGTCGTTGCCTGTGTGTCCGTGCTGTTGGGGTGCTCATATTCGCCCTAAACCCCACAAAAACAGCAAAATCTGTTCCCAGCACACATTCATCCAAAGTTTTTTATCTTTGCTTTTTGGTCTGTATCACAAGGAACTTATTTTCCTAAGCAGTTTTAATATTTAATGATGTTTTATTAACAAAGTTCGGGAGGATCACACTCAGATAATCATCCTAATTAGCAAAGGAGGACCACATTCAGTTAATCAACTCAATTAGTGTGACAGGAGGTATATATATACAGCAGTGCTGTATATAAACAGACTTACCTCTGTCCCACGACAGTTTTCCAGCATCCTTCCACCACCCCATCTCCTTACTCATAACTATAACTATTCCTATTAGTGTTGTCACGGTACCAAAATTTCACTATTCACTATATCTGTTAACATTATTTAATGCAAAATGATTGAAGTGAACAAACATGAACAATCAAGTGTTTGTATTAAATAACATTCACAAACATTAATTAAGTAATTGTTTATTAATGTGTTTATTAATGAATGGTATCTTATTGTAGTGTTACCAAACTATACAGGAGATAAAACTTATTTTATTTGACTTGACTGTACTTTTATTTAATCCAAAACTGCATTCATATTTAAGAGTTATCCAAGTAAGAATAATTTTCTGACGGACTGATATTAATGACATCAAATAGGGATGCACCGATACTGATACCAGTACTCAGGTGTCGGTCCGATACTGTGGTCATGTACTCGTAAAACTACCCCGATACAACCACACCTGATACAACTTTAGAGGCCATTCACATAATGCGTTTTTTGAGCATGCAAATTCTTTCCACAAGCGCTTGCTCTCCCGCGGCATCTGTCATTGCTATGCAACCATGAACAGAGGCACGCTTGGAAAAACGAGCGTGCCACGCCACGTTGCTTTTATTATGAGCACGCTTGCCGCACTCCTACATTTGAAATTGCGAATTTGCATGTGAACTGTCCCTTATGGCAATGTGACATTAGCCTAATCCAAAATATTTCCATCCTTTCCTCCTTTCGTGTCAACAATTGGATTCAGATTCAAATTGGATTCGCCTGGGGCAGTGCGACCCGAAGCTTATAGTAGAACTAAAGTCAGACTCCAACGGGGACCAGACATGTCGGAGTCCGCGAAGGGATACCTAAAGGCTTGAGCCCTTCATGGGCCAAGACCTCTCAGATAGAAAGAACTCGTGCCTGCAGTGCTGGCACTTCCATGTTATAAAATCTTACAAATGTGGATGGTGAAGACCAGCCGGCCGCCGCACAAATGTCTTCAATTGGTACACCACTGGACCAAGCCCATGAAAAGGCCATGCCCCTTGTGGAATGAGCTCTGACGCCTATGGGACATTGAAGGCCCATAGAAGTGTAGGCTAGAGAGATAGCGTCCACTATCCATCATGATAATCTCTGCTTTGTGACTGGAAGCCCTTTGTCACGGCTGCCGAAGCATACAAAGAGCTGTTCTGACTGTCTGAATGGGGCAGAACGCTCTAGATCGATTCTGAGAGCCCTAACGGGGCAGAGTAGACTTAATTCTTTATCGTCTTCCAGTAAGGGAAGCACTGATAGCGAAATGACCTGGGCTCTGAACGGAGTTGAGAGCACCTTGGGTACATAACCATTTCTTGGTCTGAGGACGACTTTGGAGTCGTTGGGCCCGAACTCGAGACAGGAAGCGTTCATAGAGAGCCATTTGTCGCCCACTCGCTTGACCGATGCTAGGGCTAGCAGGAGTGCGGTCTTGAGCAAAAGAGGCTTTAAGTCAGCCGACTGAAGCGGCTCGAACGGGGTTCCCTTAAGGGCCCTGAGGACCGTAGATAGGTAGAGAGGAGATGTAGATATTGTCTCGTTGACGGCGCTCTAGCCTCAGTGATAGTGCTTAGGACATTTTCTGGGAGGTTCCCACATACCCGTTGAGGGGCCATACATGAAGGGCCCGCAAGTCGGGATGGGGGTGCCAGACTGTCCTTTTCGCCTGTGTGAGGAGGTTCTTCCTCAGAGGTATCGGCCAGGGAGCTGCATCGAGCAGCTGGGGAACCACCAACTCGGGGAACCATGTCTGGGTCTGCCAGAGAGGGGCTATTAGGAGGACAGCACACTTGTTCTCCCTGATCCGCTCGGTGACCTGAGGGAGCATCAAGACCGGAGGGAATGCGTAAAGGGGGAGGCTGGGCCATTCGTGGGCCAGCGCATCCCTGTTCTTTGAAAATAGTATTGGGCAATGAGAGTTGTCTTCTGAGGCGAAGAGGTCTACCTCTGCCCTGCCGAAGACATTCCAGATCAGATGAACCGTCTGAGGGTGGAGAGACCATTCCCCGTGGGGAACATTGTCTCGAGATAGCATGTCTGCACCCTGGTTCAGAATGCCCGGTATATGCGCTGCCCTTAGCGAGCGCAGGTTGACGTTTACCCATAAAAGGAGCTGTTTGGCCATGGTGTACAGGTAGTACGACCAGAGGTCTCCCTGACGATTTATATTTGACACCACTGCCATGTTGTCCGTCCAGACCAAAACGTGGTGTCCCACCGGGTGCGGGAGGAAGGTTTTCAGGTCTAGAAAGACTTCTCTCATTTCAAGGCAGTTGATATGTAGGCGCTTCTCCGAGCTCGACCTGAAGCCGGAGGTTGGCCTGCCCTCATACAGAACCCCCCAACCTAGGTTGAAGGCATCTGTTAAAATTACCTTCCTCTCCGAGACTAGACCCATGCTTACACCGGACTGGTACCAGCTGGTGTCTTTCCAAGGGGCCAGGGCTTTGATACAGCTGTGGTCCACGTTGATGGGCAGGTGGCCTGATCGCCACGCATAAGCCAAACTCAGGGCTTCAGCCAACGCTGAAGGGGGTGCGTATGCAGTAGGCCTAGCTGGAGTACTGACGATGCTGAGGCCATGAGGCCCAGTGCCCTTTGAAACGTTCTGAAGGGTCTGTAAGAGCCCGCCTTGAACAAAGCAGCTAGCTGCTGGATGGAGAGAGCGCGGTCTGGCGTGATCCAAGCTCTCATCTGGACAGAGTCGATGACTGCTCCCAGGAAGGTTATACGTTGGCTAGGAGACAGTACACTCTTGGAAAAGTTGATCCTGAGCCCAAGGCACTAGATGACTAAGGAGCCAGGATCTGTGGGTTTGTAACTCGGCCCTCCGATTGGGCCAGAATGAGCCTATCGTCAAGATAGTTAACCCTTGTGCATCCTTATGGACATTTTTGGCTTTTTCAGTTTTGTTTTTTTATCACTTTGCCTGTGTTAATGCTAACTGCATAAACATTGGCACAGGTGTGTATTTTTATTGTAATTTTTCTATTTCACCCCCATTTCCTTTTAAAACAAAATCTATTTTGCACTAAGTACACAAAATACTCCCTCTCACCGCCTTTTGGACAAAAATGGCCCCTTTGAAACCCATTAAAACTGCAATTTTTAATCCCAGGGCCATTTAACTATAAAACAATGCAATCTTTGTTAAGAGGCTTTCATTCTGTTGGCAAGGGTTCAAAATTGAAATTTTTACTATTTTTTACCAGATGGTGCCATTTTTCCAAGTTTGGCCTATAAAGCAAATACTCGCTTTATTCCTGTTTTCTGCTTCGGCATATTATAGAGCCAATTGGATAAATTGTGCAACGATAATTGTGTGGGTGTGTTGGTGTGGATGTCTGAGAGTGAATTGTATGTGTGTAATAAAAAAAATGTGTGTGTGTGCTTGTAATATTGAGAGATAAAAACTCAACTGCAAATCTAAAATCCAATTACTGTGTGCACCAGTGGAGTTTTGCTGGCACCCAATGGGGGAAATCTGTTACTGTGCCCAAACAAAATCTTACCGAAGGCTCATTTTTTGAGATATCAACCTTAAATTTGGAACACAACTTATTTACATGTAGGCTATGGCTTTGATTTTCTAGCCGTTTTAGAGTTCAACTTGTTTCATAAAATATATATTTTATATAAAATAATGTTCATAAATAATTTTCAGAAACTTAAACCTATATAACTTTTTTTTGGATTTACTTATTAATTTGTTTTTACTTCAGCAATAATCTGCCAATGGTCTTCTTTAAAATGATACCAAACTTAAGTCTGTGCTCCCAAGATTCAATACAGTTTTTTGACGTGGACATTTTTGTCCTCTATGTAGCTAAGTGTAACTTTTTTTAATTGATGCACAAGGGTTAAGAATGCGCATTCCCCGCTGTCTCAGATGGGAGAGTGCTGCGTCTATGCATTTATTTTTTTATTTTTTTATTTAAGTTTTTATTACAGTGATTATAACTTTTCCTAACAATTGGATGGTAACTGGAAACTTAGTCAAGGCATTCAACAATTGGGTATATTGGCTAAAAAAAAAAATAATAAAAAAAAATAAATGTGAAACAGATATTACATCCAAAATTATAAAAGAAAGAAAAAAAGGGACATAAAAGTCATCAATTGTAGTAACAATAAAATATGTTGCAAGGCAATGTCAGCCAACCAAATATTACAGCTTTTTTGTAAATTCAGTAAGCTATAGTTATATATTTATTACTCTGCCTGTAGTTTGGGTACCAGATCCGATCCGTTTTCAGTTATTTATTTTTTTATTAACTATATACAAAAGAAAACATTTGAGGATGATGCATTTTAATCCAGAAGTACTCTCATTCCCAATATGGGTATTTATTTTTATTCCTATCATTACTTCTTTCATTCCATATCCTTCGTATCTCTTATTCAATAATTCTTAAGATTTCCCTTCTTTTTGTAAAATCTTTCAAAATTTCGACACTAGGTCTGGTCTAAGTGGGAGAATGTAGTCTATCCATTTTCTCCATAGCTTGATACATTTCTCGGACTGTAGCCGAAGATTCATTGTTAACCTCTCCATTGTGTAAATTTCATACACAATTCCCAGCCAATCGTTGATCCCCGGTGATTCAGGTTGCAACCACTTTCTAGTTATAGCTTTTTTGCAAGCTATCAACAGAATTCTCATTAAATATTTATCAGATTTATCTTCTGATTTAAGATTTGTAAGACCCAAGTATAGAGTTAATAAACTAAATTGGATGGGTTCCATAAATATACTCTCTAAACTCTTATGGATTTCTTGCCAATATTTTTGAACTTTAGAGCATTCCCAGAATATATGGCTATGATTTGCTTCATTCGAGCCACACATTCTCCAGCAGATTGCATTTTTGCTTTGATATCTCTTCTGCTCAGGAGTGAGGAAAAATCTAATGACATTTTTCCAGCCGAATTCTCTCCAGGTTGAGGAATGTGTTGTCCTCCACTGTGATTTAAGTATATTTGCCCAATCTTCCTCTAGGATTTCCAAATTTCCTTCCATTTCCCATTTATTTTTAATGTATTGGGTATTTTCAAATTTTCTGTCTTGTAGACTTTTATACAATTTTGCAACTATTTTAGTCATGTCCCCCATTTTATAAATTGAAATAAACATTGTGAGAATATTGTTTTCATTGTCTTTATATTCCCTTATAATATTTTCAATTTTATGTCTTATTTGTAAGTACCTATGAAAATCCTTATTACATAACAAATGTTCACATTTGAGTGTCTCAAAATCCAACATTTGTCCTTTATGTAAAAACGTACAGTATGCTGTGAGGCCTCGTTTAGTCCAAACTTTAAAGCTATCATCTATAGTATTTGGAACAAATGTTGAATCATAAGCGGGCCATCTCAATATTGACACCAGGTCTTTCAAATTATTTTTTTTTATTATATCTTGCCAAATCTTTAATAAAGTATTTGTCCACGGATTGAATTCTTGTATATACATTTTAATCAAATGTTCATCTGCCATTATAGCTTGTATTGGGGGTCTTTTAAGGTCAGCATTTTCTATTTCTTTCCATCTGGCTTTAAAATCTGGATTACATAGACATAATAAAGGTCGTAATTGGGCTGCACGATAATATTCCTCTTAACATGGCAAGGCAAAGCCACCTTTTTCTTTCTTTAATTGTAGTGTCTTCAATTTTATTCTTGTTTTTTTCCCTTGCCATATAAATCGTGGTATCACTCTGTCCCATTCAATAAAGTTTTGTTTACTTATCTCTATTGATAGTGTTTGGAAAAGATACAAGAATCGCGGAAGTATATTCATCTTAATTGATTCAATTCTACCACATAATCCTAGATATGGCAGAAGATTCCATCTAGCCAAGTCTGATTTCATTGTAGAATATAATGGCTTGTAATTTACTTCAAATAGGCGTGTGAAATCTTTGGGTATTTGAACCCCTAAGTATTTCAAATAGTCCTCTCCCCATTTAAACTTAAATTTTCCCTTCAAATAACTAGATGGTTGGCAATTAAAAGTTAAGACCTGGGTTTTTTGTACATTTAATTTATAGCCTGATAAATCTCCAAACAAAACCAATGTTTCCATCAAAACATTTAATGATTTGTTTGGTTGTCCTAAATAAACTAATATATCATCTGCAAAGAGTGATAGTTTGTGTTCTTCTCTATTTATGTCTATTCCCTTAATATTTGTATTTTGTTTTATATATTGGCTTAACTGCTCTAAAAATAAAGCAAACAAAAGAGGGGAACATGGACATCCCTGCCTACATGATCTTTCTAAGATAAACGGTTGTGAAAGATTTCCATTAACTTTAACTCTTGTTGTTGGTTTATTGTATAGTGCTTGGAAGGCTTTAATAATAGTGGTATGGAATCCAAACTTTTCTAATACCTTATAGAGATACAACCATCTAACTGTATCAAATGCTTTTTCTGCATCTAGTCCCAAAAACATAGAATTGATCTTGTGATGCTGTATATGCCATAGGATGTGTAATGTACGTCTAATGCTATCTTGTGTCTGTCTTTGACGAATAAACCCTGTTTGGTCAAACTGAATAAGGTCAGTTAATATAGTCTCCAGTCTTTTAGCCAAAAGTGTATATTTTATAATCTATGTTTAAAACCGAAATTGGACGATAACTTTTACACTCTAATTTATCTTTTGTGTCTTTAGGGATAATTGTTATTGTCGCTTCCCTCCAGGAAGGGGGAATCTCCCCCTTTTGTAGAGCCCAGTTGCACGCAGTTTGAAGTCTTGGGACTATCTGTTCTCGAAAGCTTTTGTACCATTCTGATGTGTATCCATCCGTACCCGGGCTTTTGTTAGCTTTTAGTCTTGCTATTGATTTATTTATTTCCATTTCTGTAATTTCTTTTGTTAATCTAGCATTCTGCTCTTCAGTGACTTCTGGTAGGTTTAAGGATTTGAGAAAATTTTCTATATGCTTTTCGTTTTACATTGTTGGTTGTGAGTATAAAGTTCTAGAATAAATTTCAAAACTCTGCTGTATTTCTTTCAATTTATAATGTATGACCTTGGTTTGAGGGTTTCTTATTTTATAGATTGTTGAGTCTGCTTGTTGTTTTCTTAGTTTATATGCTAAGAGTCTCATTGACTTGTTTCCTGATTCATAATAGTTCTGTCTTAGGAATATTAGCTTACGTTGAATTTCCTCTGTTAATATGGCATCTAAGTCTTTCTGTAATCTTTGAATTCTCTGTTTTTCACCAGGATCGTTTGTTCTTTTATGAACCCTTTGAGCCTCTTTCAGTTGTGTTTGTAAATTTTAAATTTTCCCTCGTCTCATTTTCTTTAGTGAAGCAGTATGCGCAATGATTTTTCCTCTTAAGACTGCTTTAAAGGCATCCCAAATAATTGTTGGTGATACTTCTCCATTATCATTTTCTTTAAAGTAAGATTCAATTTCAGATTTCAGATTTTCTTTCACATAAGGATTATTTAGTACACTTGAATTCAGCTTCCAAAGGGTTGATCTTATACTGTCGTTAATATTTATTGTCATTACTATAGGTGCATGATCTGATATATCAATTGTTCCAATGTCACATGAATGGATTCTGTGTCTGTCTTTAAGAAACGTAAAGAAGTAATCAATTCGACTGTACGTTGTGTGGGGAGCTGAGAAGTGTGTGTAGTCTCATCCAGATGGGTAGAAATTTCTCCAAATATCAATGATACCCCCTTCTCTTAACATGATATTGACTTTCTTGCTCACCCGGTTTTGAAGTATAGGATTTTTCCCTTAATAGTCCCGTTTTGATAAGCGAATATTCATATCTCCTCAACATATAAGTATGCCCTCAGATTCTGTAGATATCATATTAAATATTTGTCTGAAAAAAGGCCATTGACTACTCGGAGGGGCATAGATGTTGAGTATAGTTACTAAAAACCCATTTATTCTCCCTTTAATAAGGATAAATCTACCTTCTTTATCTTTCCTTTCTGACAAATGCTCGTAAGTTACTTGATTTGATATAAGAATCGCAACCCCCCGTCTGTGTCCAGATTTATAAGAAGCTGAAAATAGATATTTAAATCCCCCTTGTTTAAGTTTCAGATGCTCAGTTTAATTTAAATGTGTCTCTTGTATAAGGGCTATTTGAGTCTTTTCTTTTCTTAGTTTAGAGAGTATTTTTGTCCGCTTTTGAGGGTTTAATATACCATTAACATTGAAGACATAACTTTCAGTCTCTGCATATTGGTCTCCAACTCAAGATTATGCTTAATTCCTGTACTTCTTTTACAATATCCATTTTCTGTCCAACATCCTCTTGGCTGCAATGAACTTCAGCCACAAAACAAAGCAAAGTAGAACAAGGAACATACTGTATCATGAACATTGTAAGAATATGAATCCAAACTTTTAGGACTTCCAGAAGTGAGGTTCTAAAAATAACCCTTACTGTGTTTGGGAAGATCAGTTTTAAGGAGGGTGTCTCTCTTTTCACCACAGGAGGGCCCTCCAAGATCACCTTAACGTGATAATCACTCATCTCTTCTGGCTAGTGATTTTCACGGTGCTCCCGATCCTAGTATCTCGATTTAACAGACATTCTAATGACACAACAGACACAGAAAGAAACAAACGAAAAAGACAAAAAACAAATCCGCGTTCTGTATCCTAGTATTTCAAATCAAAGATGCGCGAGTCTTGGTTCTCATAACGAAAAAAGAAAAAAATGCACCTGCGAATCAGTCAGTGTATCCGTTTACGTAACATTAGGAGAAATTCAGTCCATGCTATGAACTCGTGCTTATCTGGCAAAGAAAAAAAAGAAAAAAAAAAGAAAAGAAAACGGCACTTATATTCTCCGAGTGCATTCGTGCCATTAGATTAACTATCTTCCGCGGGTTCTCGATCACGTCTGGATTCTTGGAGTTTTTCTACTACCGACTGGTCTGCTCGTCTCCTACGTTCTCTTCTATTACTGCTTCTTCCTCTTCGATCGCTCGTAGTCCACGTCATCTTCTGGATTTTCTCCATCTGCGTCTCCGGCTGCTTAACTACGGTAACAGGTAATCCCCTCTCAGCCATGTCTCACGTCGCTTCTGTAGCAGAATTGTACATACATACTCCGTCTTCATAGAAGACCCTCATTCTGGCAGGGAAGGGGGTTTGGAAGCGTAGGCCCTTTTCTTTTAAGATTTTCTTTACCTCCGCGTATTCCCTTCGTTTTTTCAACACTCCTGACGCATAATCATGATCCAAGTTTATTTGCTTGCCCCTCCAAATAAACCCTTTGTTTTGCCACGCAGTTTTGATGATTTCTTCTTTTGTTCTATAGTCCAGAAATCTCACAATGATAGACCGCGGTGCTGATCCAGGAGGTGGAAGAGGATTAAGAGCTCGGTGGGCTCTCTCGATCTGCAAGTTCATGTCAGTAGGCAGTTTCAAATTTTCTGTTAGCAACTGCTCGATAAAGGCCTTCATTGATGAGTGATTTTTCTCAGATCCTTCGGGTACAGAGTAGATTCTTATGTTGTTACGCCTGTCGCGTCCTTCCTGGTCAATTATCTTTGCTTCGAGTTGGCCGTGGAGTTTTATTATCTCCGTCATCGCCTCTTCTGTAACCTGCATTCGATCCTCCATTTTTGTTATGCGTTCTTCCGTTTTGTCAAGTCTTTGGTTTGCTCTGTTGATGTCCTCTTTGAGCTCTTGGAACTCTTTCTTGTTGTCTTGACGGAACTCTTTTATTTCTCTGAATATCGTCTTCAAATCCACGTCCATGTCCCCATCTTCCTCGCTATGATTAGCTAGCGATTCGGCGTCATTAGCCGTGAGGGCTCCTTCAATATTCTGTACCGTTTTCTTACCTTTAACTTTATTTTGTCTGTCTTTTGTCATGGCCCTAGACTTTTCCAAGTCAATTAGAGGAAATAAATTTGAGTACTTTTTTTTTGCTTAGGCCCTTTTCGTCACTTAGTCGGGAGCAACTCGTTTTCACGCTGCCATATTGCTGTCGCCCAAACCGGAAGTCCACGTCTATGCATTTCATAAACGTACGAGGTGCCAGGGACAGTCCGAATGGTAGGACTGTGTATTGATAAGCCTGCCCCTCGAAGGCGAATCTTATGAATGGCCTGTGATGGGGAGCTATCTGGATATGAAAGTAAGCATCCTTCAGATCCACTGACAAAAACCAATCCCCTGGGCACATTTGCGCGAGGATTTGTTTGTTTGTTAGCATCCTGAATGGCCGTTTCATGAGGGCCTTTTTCAGGTGTCTGAGATCTAGAATGGGCCTAAGGCCGCCATCCTTTTTCGGGACGAGGAAGTAACGGCTGTAAAAGCCTGACTCGCTTAATGAAGGGGGAACTGTCTCGACAGCTCCCTTCGCTAGAAGATTTGACACTACGGTGCGCCTTGTTAAGGGACGTAAGCCACGTTGCTCCTTAGCGATGTCTCGACCGTGGCATCAAAGCACGGAGGTCTGCGAGCGAATTGGAGCGAGTAACCTTGTTTTATCATATTCAGTACCCATTTTGACACATCAGGGATGGTTTCCCAGGCCTTGGCCCGAGTTATTAACGGTTGAATAAAGTCTGGGGGTGGGCCGTCCTGTGTCGGGGACCCGGCCACCCATGTGTTTTGGTGAGAAAAGAAAATGCTCTTTTTTGTGTTTTATTTGGGTTGCTGATAAAACAGCGTTTATTTGCAGGGATGCGTGAACTTTGACGGGCCCATTGTCTGCAACTTGAACATCTCCAACTGCCTGAACTAAAAAGAGAAAAAGGGGACTGGGAGAAACATGTGAGCTTTCTTCGGGGTGGTGCGGCTGCAGCGGGACTTACCCCTTCCTTTTCCCCACTGGCCTTGGACTAGGAAGGCTTCCAAGGCTCAGGGTCCAACACAACTTTGGGTCGGGCCCCTGACGTTCTGGGAATGAGAAGTGCTTAGCTGGCTGTGGGCGTCGATGGGTTTCTGTCGCTAAACGGGGCTGATAAACCGGCGGCACTGGATTAGCTGGATGAGGGGTCGGCGCCTTCTTGGGGCGGCCTGAAGCCGAACTGGAACGCTTCGGTAGGAAGTGTCGCATGGCCTGCAATGACTTCTGTGCCTCGAGGAAGCGCTCTGAGAAGCCCTTAACTGTGGGACCGAAGAGATCGTTGAGTCCAGGAAAGCAGCCCTGTCTGCATCCTTTATCTCAGTTAAGTTCAGCCAGAGATGGCGTTCTAACACAACCAGGCTGGCCATGCTTCATCCGAACGCCTGGGCAGTGGTCTTCGTGGCACACAGGGCCAAGTCGGTGGCCCTGCACAGGTCCCTGAAGGCCTCGGGGTCCGGTCTAGACTTGTCCATGGAGCGGAGGAGTTTCGCCTGAAACACCTGGACGACCACTATGGTGTGCAGGGCTGATGCAGCCTGACCAGCGGAGGTATAGGCTCAGCCGGCAAGCTGAGGTAGTCCTGCATGGTTTGGATGGGTGAGCCGCCTTGGTCTTCCATCCAATGGCAGTTTCTCATACCCCTTTTCCTCAGCGCCTTCAAGGGTTGCGGAAGTCGAGGTTCGCAGGCGGGCCAAGTAGGGGGCGCGCCACGATGGGCATCCTCTTGCCCCGCCGTTTCTTCCTCCACGGTTCGAGGAGGGCGGGAAATGGGAGGGCACGAGGGGCGGGGTTGAGCAGCATACTCTCACAGTGAGAGCAGGTGGATCCCAGGCAGGAAGCGCACTCATTGTGTATGCGAGCACACAAAAAAGGCTTTTTTAGAAGGATATCAGTCGCCGGTTCGCCGCAGGTAAATGGCGAATCAGAAGAGGCGGCGTCGAGTCGAGAGAACAGGATGCCGCCGTCCGCTGAACTGCTTTACTGCAGAGTTGGTACTTTGCTGCAGAAATGGGCCGCTTTATATAGTCAGCAGCCACGGATCGCCGCTTCATCATAGGTTCGTGCAGTTCCCGCAGCCCAGCCAATCAGTGAGCTTGACTGCTCTGCATTGTGCTGGCTGTGCAGCTGCATTACATTTTAAAATAAAGGCTTCAATATTCTCAAGAAAAGGAATTTTTCCATAGCGTATAGCTACACAAGACGAGTGAACGTTCTCGAAAGTGAACTCAACAACAACAATGACATCCTATTCCCAGGGCTTGTTGTAGCACTTCTCAACCATTCCAAGTTAAGAGTGTTTGTGTACTGGAGCACAGGCCTCCGCATGACATCAATAAAGACGGTGGAAATTGAAGCAGAGAGAGAGAGAGAGAGAGAGAGAGAGAGAGAGAGGTGTCTTCCACAATCAAAGGGCCACACTGAAGAACAGCAGGAGGAATCCAGGGAGCTCTTTATCTTCAAAGAGACAATCAATCACTGCTAGCATTGAATTCTGCTCCGGAACCCTCCGCTCACACACACACACACACACACACACACACACACACACACACACACACACAAACACAAACACACACACACAGAAACAGAAACAGAAACAGAAATGAATATCCATATGAGCACATGCACAGTCATCATGTTTTCATGTTTTAGGGGGACTTTCAATAGACATAATGATTTTTATACTGTACAAACTCTATATTCTATCCCCTAAACCTACCTAATCACAGAAAACTTTCTGCATTTTTACATTTTCAAAGAAACATAATTTAATATGATTTATATGCTGTTTTCTCATGGAAAAAATGTCCACACAAGGACAAGGATTTCTGATATTGCCATCTTTGTGGGGACATTTGGTCCCCATAATGCATAGGGATTACCAGGAAACACACACGCTGAGTTTCCATGTTCCATTTTTAAATTTTTTTTAAAAAACATATAATATATAAGCTGATTTCCTCATTCGGACCAAAAAATATCCCCACAAAGTCAAAGATATCTGGTATTGCTATCCTTGTGGTGGATTTTTATTTATTTATTTTTTTAAGTACTACATCTCTGTGTTTACAGGCCGTGGGATTGTGTCTTTATGTCTGAAAATGGCTAATATACTGTATAACCACTGTACTGCCATAAGTCCAATATTAATAACTTAATTTATTAATTCATTATTCAACACTTAATTGTGTTGAATGTGCACTTGTAGTGTAATTCAAATCTTAAAAATAAAAAACTATTCTTTTGGATAAAAGTGCACTTTGTAATCATGTCAAATAAGAGCAGACTAGGAACTGATAAACAACTTTTGCGTGCCGTCTGAGACTATAGCCTCAAATGCTACATTACCCTACGGTATTGTCACAATAAGTGTACAAGCTCAACTCAAAGCCTGACCTAACTCTCAATTCATACATTATACAACAGCAAACAGTTACATTATCACACTAGACACATTATCTGTGGCCTCTGAGGAAACCTGCTGTTATCTATAATGAGTTTGTGATGCACTAAAATGCCTCAATTAGAGAATTAGTTGAGCAACTCGGAGACAGACTGAAAAGAGAAAACACTTGATGAGTTCTGTGAGTAGCTTTTCTCACACAGAAGACAATGATAAATGATTATTTCACAGATGCAGTGGCCCTTGTCAAACAGAAGTGCGCATGTACACAGCGTACTTCACATTTTAAAGGGGTCATGACATGAGAAACCAAATTTGCCTTGATCTTTTGGTATATAAGAGATCTATGTACTATTAAAACTTCCTGCAAGTTTCATAGCTTAAGACGTCCTCCCCATTATAAACGAAGCATTTATTTAATCAAGCTCTAAATACAGCTCGTTCTAGATCCGTTGAACTTAGTGACGTCACGGTACGAAGTGACGTACCAGTCGTTTGCATATGACCGCCTCCAGCGCAAGACAACAACGCCTCATTTCGCATCATCGCATCGTTGTCGTGCGGCTTGCACCCACATGTGTTCAGTCGACGTGCAGCGAGTGGGTCTGTTTACAAGATGACTGCGATGCCACGCAGATGTGCTGTTCCTGTTTGAGTGTTTGAACGCTGTACGCTGTACGCTGTACGCTGTATGCTGCCGAACGATCCAGACGTCAGGGAAAGCAGTTGGATGCAGTTTATTTGCAGCATATGCAGCCCGCCAAAGCTTAATTTGAACGGTGAGTGATCAGATGAGTGTGACAGGGCATGTTACTGAAAGAACGAGAGCCCCGGCCGCGCACGCGCCTTCAAACTGTCTTGCTCTCTCTCTCTCTCTCTCTCTCTCTCTTCCTCCCTCGCGCATATGAATCAAAATCAATTGAGAATTGACACGATGGTAAAAGATCGGAAGACCGAAGTTTCACGTGGTGGAGCATTGTGTAGTCTACGTGTGATACAAAATGATTAACGTTCATAATTTATGCATAAGCAGCACTGACGTTAGCCAATCATAACAGTGGGCGTTAACACTGAACTCTTAAAGGGGAAACACCTCAAAAACAGACTGTTTGAATCAGAGTTGAGAAACAGGGTGGGAAAAGGTCATAAATCACTACATTTTTTTTATTTTTTTTGTTAAAAAAACCTATAGTAATACTATAATTGCACCTAAGGGAACATAATAAAACAAAACAAAAAAACATGTCATGACCCCTTTAAAGGTGCAATGTGTAAAAAATTTGAGTATCTATTAACAGAAATGCAATATGACATCCATAACTATGTTTTCAGTGGTGTATAAAGAACGTACTTAATAAACCGTAATGTTTTTACTACCGTATGTTTTTTGTCTAGAATGAGACATTTATATCTACATAGGCGCGGGAATCCCCTTCTATGAAGGTCGACATATTGTGACGTCATGTTTCTACCATAGCCGACAGCGAACACACAGCGCTACAGAGCGCGTTTCGTCACTACCTTGAAAGAGAAGCCGCAGAAAGCTAGAAGCTAGCCATAAACACCGTGAGTAGTGACTTTTCCCTTGTCAGTGGTGTAAAATATGTAGTTGGATTGTTTCATGTAACTTAGTTCTTCTCCCTCGCTGTGTTATGGCTTTGCTATGTGGGGATAAATGTGCTGGTTACCTTCGTGAGACAGCTGATTAGTACTCTTGTCATTGACCGTAAAACAGTAACGTTACAGGAATCACCAACCCGTGGATCGCGGTCGACAAGTCGATCTTGGAAGCATTTTAAGTCGATCGCGAAGAGTTTTCAAAATCAGAGAAAAAAAGCCTATTGTGTGTAGTAAACGGTGTCTAGGGGATGCGGAGGCGTGCGCGCTGTTACAATCATGCCATTTTTGCCGCGCGCACCTTTGGGCTCATGCGGACGCGTCGAGTTTAAACAAGGCTTTACGCTTTAACCAGCTCAGCCACAGTAACAGCTCATATTTAGCCAGCTAAACTTTTATTACCCTGTTAGAAAAAATATATAGTTGCATATAGTTTCATGTGTTTCTTCTCCCTCGCTGTATTATGGGTTTGCTATGTGGCGGGAAATGTGCTGGTTACGTTTGTGAGACAATCAGCTGCTTACTATTATTATATTATATATTAAGACCCTTGATCCTCACCTGACTATGGCTTTGTAAACTTTATCCATAATGTGGTTTATAATGGACTGTGGTACAGAAACAGTGACAATGTTACACACTCTTCTTGGCTTACTCTGGCTATTCTCTGCTGTCTCAGACGATATGTTTGTCCCGTTTCAGGCACCGTAGCTTCTTCGAAAGGGAGGGGTGAGCAGTGGGCTGAGCCATTAGTGCAACTCGCAACCGAACCGCTAGATGTCGCTAAAAATCACACACTGCACCTTTAAAAAGTAATTTTTTAAAAAAACTGTATTTGCAGATAATATAATATTAATGAAATAAAAGGCCACTTAAGAATACTTAAAGAAAGTACACTTTCATGACAATATTTTTAACCCACTGAAGTACACTTTAACCCTCTGGGGACCAAGGGGTTTTTGGGGCCCTTGGGATGTTTTGACATGCACTGACATTTGTGCTTTTTTCAGTTATTTATAAACATGTTAATGGCAAAGGTGTAAATTCACTCTATATAGCACAAACGGGGCTACCATAATATGTGAGCAACGTGTATGTACATGTTTGTATTTTTGAGAGAATATTATTTATGCATGGTTATTGAAAAAACTAAAAATAAAAGTTTCTGAAATAAGGCCACAAAACACATATTGATTATTTCTTCACAAGACTTTTGAAAATTGTATCACATAGTCTAGAATATTTGCTCCAAAACTATGTGAGAATCATCCTGACTACTCATTCAGATAAGTCAATAAAGTCTTTTAGAATGTGTATGACGTGTTTTGTTTGAGAAAGCTTTATGCGAAGGGGCGTGATCTCTCATTAATATGTGTGGCATTTCACACCTGAGAAAGACAAAGACCCTCCCATAATGGCCCTATTAGGTGTGCTATCAGGCCATATCATTATGAGGAGCCTTGCACAAAGAATGAGATTTAAAAAAGAATGGCTTTTAGATTGTTTGGATTTATTTACAACACACACACACACACACACACACACACACACACACACACACACACACTGCTTAGAATAAGTGAACACACTCATGCTAAAGTTGACTAAAAAGAGGAATAAAAAATCTTAAAATACAGGGTGCATACGTCTGGACACTTCTATCACACACCCTTCACCATATAGACATGGTTTTATTTCAGTTCAAAGTTCAAAGTTAGAGTTGGAAACATCTTGAAAAGAAAATTGGCTTTTTCCATAAATGTCTTAGTTTGATCATACATATTTCAAAGTTGAGGATTCAATATTTTGATATAGCTTGCATTGGAACAAACACTATAACATCTTAGTTGATTAGTTTATTGACAAAACATACTATATATTTAACATATGAGCAGAAACTCCTATCAAAAGCTTATTTGATGTCTATTTTAGACTAGTCAACGAAATGTTGTCTTTTATTTCGTCTGTAACAGTGTGTATCTGTGTGTTCATTCATTCATTCATTCACACACACACACACACACACACACACACACACACACACACACACACACAGAAACATGATTCACATTTAAACGGTATGCTATTTTTCCGTTTACAGACACTAACGTTATTCTATATCGCGATTAGAACAAAGCACAACCATAAAACACTTACTTCTCAGCTGAATCTGTTGCTCCTCCTCGTGGTGAAAATAAACCAGCACTTGTTCTGAGGTAGATAAATGTCCCAGGATTGCTCCTCATATAGCCGCGCAAGACGACAGTAGATTAATCTGACTAAAATATATAGTGTGTTTTCAGAGTTTATGGGCGTTAACGCGTCTCAATGTGTTGCTTCACATATTTGCGTTTGAATTAGCGCGTGCTCTCCATGGGCGTGTCACATTACCAGAATAATGAGCTGAGAGGAAGATAATTAGACCGGCTGACACGTCTCTCTTTTTATATAGATGACATAAACGGAGAATATTTATTTTAGTTTTGAATCGGATCATTTAAAAGTACAAACTCAAATGATTTAAAAGATATATTGCTTATGGCTGGGTGAATAGTGTTTGCTGAGTTTTGTTGAAGATTAGAAACGTGCTCCAGAAAAAAAGTTCACGGTGACTGAGAGGCAGAACGCATACCCTGTTTATTTTCTTTATTTTACAAAAGCACAATATTTTATTTCGATTGTATGTGGGCACATAAAAAAGTAGACATTTAACAGATTATTTTCTCGTATTTCTTAACTCTAAATGAACAGAAATGATGGTAGTACTTTAAGTCTATTTTTTTGCTATGTGAAAAAAAAACAAGCAAAACGTCAAGCAAGCAAAAATGTCAAGTTTTACTTTAAGGTACATTTTAAATCATTATGTTTTAATTATCTTTTGTTGTGCTTTAAAGAAGTGCACTTATTTCAGTGTGTTGACTAACATAAAAGTACTTGATTATAATTTTAATTATGGTGTTTAACTGTATGTTTAATTATGTAATTACACATTTATTGAAATACATGTAACATTTTAAATACAAGTTTCATTAGAAATTACATTTCAGTGTATTTTAGTTTACCATATGCTTGTCAGTACATTTGTTAGTACACTTATTTCAATGCTTTCAATAGAAGAATGAAATTACATATAAAGATATATTATATAAATATATGATTAAGTCCTACTTAAGTGAGTCAAAAAAGTACTCTAATGTTCAGCTAATTTAAAGGGGTCATGTACTAGCTTTTTAAAAAATGTTATATTGTTGTCTGAGGTCAACTTATGACGTCCGCTTGGTTTTTACATTCAAAAACATCAAAATGAATAAGTAATAGGCTATTTTCTACCCTAGTTTTGAGCCTAGCTCAAAAACGCTCGGTTTTTAATGGGCGTCTCGCATTGAAGACTTGGAAGTAAACGCCCACTGCTGTGAGTGGATAACAGTTTTGCATATTATAAGGAGTTTCAACTCACTCGTCAGTAACGATTAGACTGATACACATGTACACATAATTATTAGATATCAAACAATCTGTAACAATGCAATACTAGCCTATCAGATTATTATTATTTTTTAAATAAAAATTTTACTCAGGAATGGTGTGTTGCACCATTCCTGTCGGATCCAATATAGAAGGCACAGCACTGTTTTCTAATCTTAATCGGTCTGCAAATCCAGTCTCGACCTGTGTCTTGTTTACAAAACAATCCTCAGTGAAATGAAGCGAACAAACGGACAACGTTTTACCCACATCAGCTGGAACGTCATTAAAAATAAAGTTTAACCAAGCATTCCTATTGGAATCCAGAGGAAGCTTATGCAGCGACTGTCTTCTTCCACAACCAGGCACTGCACAATATTTTGTAAATGTCATGTTTATTGCTCGGTAGCTCGATCCGGTTTGTCATCACGAGGTATAGGCCCATGTTATTTAGCTATGCGTGTAATGCGCGAATCGGTGGGCGGGGCTAAAGTAGCCGTGTTGAAGTAGGCGTTGATCTTCTTCAGCGGGGGTGGTGTTTTATCCTCTTTGACGTTCCCCACTTTGAAAAACGAGTCGTTTGCTGAGCCTGTTGTCAATAAAAGCATTTATTGGACTAACAAGGACGTTTTCAGTTCTGAAATTTACAGGATATTCTTATAATATGATGACCTCTTAGATGTCAAAAGCTCAAGGAAAATTTGATTTCTCAGTTCATCACCCCTTTAATTTAATATATACATAATACATTTTAATTTAATTGCTGATGTGTGTGTGTGTGTGTGTGTGTGTGTGTGTTTCAATGGAAAAAAAGTTTCTGCCTTAAATTTTTAAGTACAATCAACTCGGATAAAGTCATTTCAGCTTAAATTACATTAAACTGACTTAAAACAAATTAGTTGAATCTTGTATAACATAAAAAAGTTGAAAATTGCTTTACTTATTTTGATGAGTTAGCCTAAAGCAATGTAAAAACATATGTTGTCAAAACTTTTTTTTACAGTGTATATTGTTTTAAAGTATATTATTTCCATAAGAAGCAGTCTTTAAGTGGTAAACCTGTTGTTCCCTTTCGTTGTCACTCCGAGTTACATCGGATGACGACGAAATGGGGGTTTCGCTTAGAAGCCCTATCACCTTCGAGTGTTAAAAAACGAGCCAATGGCAAAGAAATGCCATGGGTCTGGGGAATTTGCATAGTGTAGCTCCGCCCCACCTCGTGGGTATATAAGGAAGGACGCTGGCAACAAGCAGATATGTTTTTGCTTCGGAGCCAAGAGGTCCTCTTCACTCCTGTAAGCCGAGTGTCTTCGAGACAAGCAGCTCTCCAGTCTGTGTTGGTGCAAAGGCGATTTCCAGCGAGATTCACATTCCTGCCTGCTGATCTGTGCAGTGGTCTGCATCCAGCGTGTGTGCTTCTCCCTGGCCGCTTCAGCACAGGCTGCTGAGCGTCCTCTCACAAAAAGAGCTTGCACGGGCACGTCTTTTTCAAGATGTCTCACCCGTGTATTTCTGGGTGCGGTCGTTCCATATCATCTTCTGCTGGGCATGAAAGATGTCTTGCGTGTTTGGGCTTAGATCACGCTAAGGCAGCTTTCATGGATGAATCATGTTCTCATTGTGGGAACATGACCATCGCTACGTTGAGATCAAGACTCTATGACCTTACAAAAGGTAGAGTCCCCTCTGCCACACCCCGATCTACCCCCTCCTCGAGAGCTGATACTTCGGCTGGTGGCCAGGGTGATCTGAGGGTGACCGTGTGGAATTCTGCCCCGACAATGCTTCCTCGAGCCACACCCCCCTCACCAGCGCAGCAACCCGCGAGTTCCTTGGGTGCAGCCGCGGGGCCATCTCCGGATGCGCCTCGCGTCTCATTCGGGGCTCCAGAGGATGATGTGATGTCGATCGCCGCATCACAAGGTGAGCTGGAATCTTCTGGGGATGAAGGCTCGGCTGTGCTCCCGCCCTCCGGGGTCCCAGCATTGTCCGAGTCTGACCCGGAACTGACAGCTATGCTCTCCCGAGCCGCCGCAAGCATCGGGTTAGCGTGGAACCCTCCACCCTGTCCTGAGCGCTCGCGGTTGGATGACTGGTTCTTGGGGGCTGGCGGCACCTAGCTCGTCTGGGCCTTCGGGTCAACTGGGAGAAGAGCAAACTTTGCCCCGTGCAGAGGATCTCTTTTCTCGGTATGGAAATCGACTCGGTCGCCATGTCCGCGCAGGTTTAAGTACCCTACCACCAGCGCTGGTGGCTACCATCACTTCCGCTAGAGCATTGTCCACGAGACATGCCTATGCGTTGAAGTGGAACCTCTTCGTCGACTGGTGCTCTTCTCACCGAGAAGACCCCAGGATATGCCCGATCAGTGTCGTGCTTTCCTTCCTGCAAGACGGGTTGGAACGAAGGCTGTCTCCCTCCACCCTGAAAGTGTATGTTGCCGCTATCGCTGCACATCACGATGCAGTTGAAGGTAAGTCCATTGGAAAGCACGACCTGATCGTCAGGTTCCTGAGAGGAGCGAGGAGACTAAATCAATGAAGACAGCGCTCCTGATTGCATTGGCCTCCATCAAGAGGGTAGGGGACCTGCAGGCATTTTCCGTTGAAGAAGCGTGCCTGGAGTTCGGGCCGGCTAACACTCTCGTGATCCTGAGACCCCGGCCTGGATACGTGCCCAAGGTTCCTACCACTCCCTTTCGGGACCAGGTGGTGAACCTGCAAGCGCTGCCCTCGGAGGAGGCAGACCCAGCCTTGGCACTGCTCTGTCCAGTACGCGCTTTTCGTGCCTACGTAGACAGGACGCAGTGTTTCAGGACCTCAGACCAGCTCTTTGTCTGTCATGGTGGGAAGCTGAAGGAAAAGGCTCTCTCCAAGCAAAGGTTGTCTCACTGGATAGTGGACGCCATTGCTTTGGCTTACCAGCAGCAAGGTCGACCGTGCCCCCTTGGTGTGAAGGCCCACTCCACTCGGAGTCTGGCCTCCTCTTGGGCTCTAGCGCATGGCGCCTCGCTAACAGACATCTGCAGAGCTGCAGGCTGGGCGACACCGAACAAATTCGCGAGATTCTATAATCTCCGAGTGGAGCCAGTGTCCTCTCGTGTACTCGCTTCAACTAGCCAGTAACTAGGACCCGCTCAGGTGTCTTCGCTTGTTCGCCATTCCACTCCTCGGACTGGATAAGTGTGATATTTCCTCAGGTGAGTTTCCCCGAGAAACCCTGGGTTCCTCCAGCACTGTTGACGTCAACGCCTAGGTTATGCCTCTGGCAGCTTCGCAGTTGGCTAGGTGCCTCCATGTGCATGGTCCCCCCTCTGGGCTACCCCCACATGTGTATTTTCACTGTAAGCCTCCTTGAGCGTGTGTCTTCCCTCGGCAAGCCACCATGCCACCCCTGTAGTTGAAAGATTCCACCCTACGGGCTGGACACTCCAGTGTTTCTCCGTATGCTACCCGCTCTCGGGCCATACGTGTATTCCTAAGACCTCCCTTCGGGCGGGCATGGTTTGCATATTCCACTGAGATATGCTCCCCAGTGTACCTTGGTATTCCTGTGTTAAGTTGGAGTCCTTCGTCCATGCCAGTCTCACGACAGGGAGCTCACACTTACGCAGGGCACTGGAAGACAGCCGAGAAGTGGCGTGATTAGACTGGTACCCCATTTCGTCGTCATCCGACGTAACTCGGAGTTAACCGAGTTTTGTATGTAACTCAGTTACGTATGTAACCCTCGTTCCCTGAGTAGGGAACGGAGACGTTACGTCTTCCTGGCACTTCCGCTGTTCCGCTGGAACGCCGGGTTCAGTCTTGGCTCCTCAGCAGGAAAACATATCTGCATGTTGCCAGCGTCCTTCCTTATATACCCACAAGGTGGGGAGGAGCTACTCTATGCAAATTCCGCAGACCCATGGCATTTCTTTGCCATTGGGTCATTTTTTAACACTTGAAGGTGATAGGCTTCTAAGCGAAACCCCCATTTCGTCGTCATCCGACATAATGTCTCCGTTCCCTACTCAGGGAACGAGGGTTACATACGTAACCGAGACGTTCTCCCTTTTGCATTTCTTAGTCTTTGATTTGGTCACCTTTTGCAGTAAAATAAAAAGGTTTAAATGAAAAATAAATTCAAGATTTCCAGGTTTTTGGACCCCACTGCATATATATATATGTACAATTTACACCAATCACAGGTCAAGATTTTCAGAAACATTCGTTATGTGAATGTTTATATGAATGTTTATATAAATGTGCTTGTATAGAAGCATTTCATAATATTGCTTTAGGAGATGCTTTAGTTTGGGACAATTTATTAAAAAAGGCTTTTGGACCCCACTGCATGTATAATATCATAAACATTCATTATGCAATTTGTAGTGGTCTCTGAGTGCAACCTAGTGTTGCAAGTGTTAAAATCAAGCTTTTAATGTTCTTTATATGTCAATGTGGTGTTTTTAATATGCATTATAAGCCCGGCTCAATCGGCCCAAAGGAGGTTTTCCGATCAGCGGTTGAAGGTCTCTGTGCGTTACCATCTTTCCGCGTGGCAAAGTAATTTGATTAAATTAAATACATTTTCTCATATGTATAAACTCGTTATTTCATCTGACTCCATAAATGAAAAAGATTTTAATGATATCTGTGCATCATTAAGTGTGAGCGAATGCTTGACTTCTTTTTAATTCTTTACTGAAAATAATGTCTGAGTCGATTAGAATAAAATCATATGTGTACAATTTATTATGTCAGGTAAATGTATCATGCCAATTCCATAATCAGTTCAAAGATAATAGATACAAACATCAAATGCTCTGGAATAAAGAGAGAAGATGCTATACCTTGATATTATAAAATACATGATGCGAAGTGTTTTGCTTACACTTCGCATCACGGGCTAGTCTGAGTTACAGAATCGCACCAGCCACTCGTTGCATTTTATTATATAGACAGACCAAGGCAGAAACCTATTTTCTAATCTAAACATGAGTTCACAGTGGGAATTCACATTAATCACCGCCCCAGACTTACTGGGGGCAAAAGTTGATTTACATGGAACCATTTGCTAACAATGGGAATTTGATTTGAGTTTACACCTTCTGAGAGCAGGAGACCATTTGCCTGGAAGACACACCCTCCTATGTGTGCGAATTATCTCTAAACTCTTAAATACCTTATTACCTTTTGGTTTACTTCTTTGAGAATGAGACCTTTGTACCAGTTGCACTGAGACATTTCAAATGATATCAAACATGTGTAATACTGTATGATAATTATTCGATAATGATTTGTTAGTGTGAAGATGGACAATAGATCTTTAGTGAAGTGACACTTTTGGACTCTATGTCATCTTTATTTTCTTATGATGTGTAGTGTTCAGGTTGGATAGACTTGATCTATTCCAGGTGATGATGATGTGAGGGTGTAGTGAGTGTGTTCAGTGTTCATGTCAAGGAGATAGGTGGGATCTAATCTATGACAATTGTGTTGCAAATTTAGTTCCAGTTCTATACTGGGAGGCCATACATATGCACCCTTGAAGTGTCTTTTCACCCATCTCCCGAGTCTCATGTTATGATCTAACAATTCCGTTGTCCTGGCTTTGATCCAGGTGGGGTCCGGCCCGTCCTGGCATCCATCCTCCAAGGAATTGC
This sequence comes from Gila orcuttii, assembly GCA_026230005.1. Classification (NCBI taxonomy): domain Eukaryota; kingdom Metazoa; phylum Chordata; class Actinopteri; order Cypriniformes; family Leuciscidae; genus Gila; species Gila orcuttii. The sequence continues at coordinate 17,919,543 of JAPDVR010000010.1, read as the reverse complement.
AGTAGTAAACCTGAAACAGAAACAAATGCAGAGAGAATGTCTCGGTTACGTATGTAACCCTCGTTCCCTGAGTAGGGAACAGAGACGTTACGTCGTGACGACAAATGGAGTTTCGCTTAGAAAGCCTATCAACCTCGAGCATTACAAAACGAGCCAATGGCAAAGAAATGCCATGGGTCTGCGGAATTTGCATAGCGTAACTCCGCCCCATCTTGTGGGTATAAAAGGAAGGTCGCTGGCAACATGCAGATATGTTTCTTCGCTGAGGAGCAGAGACTGAACTCAGGCATTTCCAGAGGTACAGCGGAAGTGGAAGGGAGACGTAACGTCTCCGTTCCCTACTCAGGGAAAGAGGGTTACATGCGTAACCGAGACGTTCCCTTTCGTAGTAACTACGAGTTCCGTCGTGACAACGAATGGGGTTCCCAGTCTAGTCACGCCACCTTCTCTGCTGTCTTCCAGTGCCCTGCGTAAGTCTGAGCTCCCTGTTGTGAGACTAGCTCGGACGAAGGAGTCCTACTTAACACAGGAATACCAAGGTACACTGGGAAACATATCTCAGTGGAAATATGCAATTATTGCCTGCCCGAAGGGAGGACTTAGGAATACACATATGGCCCGAAGGGGGGTAACATATGGAGAAACACTGGAGTGTCCAGCCCGTAGAGTGGAATGTTTCAACTCCAGGGATGGCAAGGTGACTTGCCAAGGGAAGACACATGCTCAGAGAGGCTTACAGTGGAAATACACATTTGGGGGTCACCAGTGGGGAACCATGCAGATGGAAGCACCTAGCCAATGCAAAAGCTGCCGCAGGCATAGACTCTGGCGTTGACGTCAACAGTGCTGGAGGAACTCAGGACTTCTCGAGGAAACTCACCTGAGGAAATATCGCACGTATCCGCGGGAGCCGCGGGAGGGCGCCCTCGGCGGCGAGCAGGCTGAGGGTTCTGTGCCGACGGCTGGGTGGAGGCAGCAGCAGGCCGTCGGGGCAGAATATGTTTTATCGCCTCAGTCTGCTTCTGGGCGGTTGAGAACAGTTGGGCAAAGTCCTCAACCGCGCCGCCGAAGAGGCCGGCCTGGGATATGGGGGTGTCGAGGAGCCGGGTCCGCTGGGCATCCCGCATATGGACCACATTAGTGGACATCACCTGACCCAGGGAGTGTGCGGTCACTTTCGTCGCCCAGAGAGGGAGGTCAGTGACGGCACGCAGCTCATTAAAGAGCCCTGTGTCAGTTCTACCCTCGTGCATATCCTTGAGCATCTGGGCCTGGTAGACCTGCAGAATGGCCATGGAGGAGGCCGTCGAGCAATCACGGGAAGACAAGGGTGCCTTCCAGGACCTCGAGACCTCCTCATGCAAGTCCGGGCAGAAAGGTATTGGGGTAGGACACTGATGGGGATCAGCGGCCGCGCCCAAAAACCAATCATCCAGCCGCGAGCGCTCAGGACAGGTCGGAGGGTTCCACTCTATCCCAATGCTCGCGGCAGCCCGGGAAAGCAAGGCAGTCATCTCGGGATCCGACTCGGACAATGCTGGGACACCCTAAGGTGGCAGCACAGTCAAATCGTCACTTCCCGAAGACTCATACACAGCTTGTGATGCTGCGATGGACATAGCATCTTCATCTAGAGCACCAAAGGACACCCGCGGGACATCCGAAGATGGGCCCGCCGGCGTCATGTGATCGCTCACGGGTTGCAACACTGAAGAGGGGGGTGTGGGCTGAGGACGAATCGTCAGCGTTTGGTTCCACACCGTCACCCTCAGGTCACCCTGGCCACCAGCCGAAGTACCACCTCTCGTGGAGGAGGTAGATTGGGGTGTGGATGAGGGGACTCTCCCTCTTACGAGGTCATTGAGTCTTGACCGTAGTGTCGCGATGGTCATGTTCCCACAGTGGGAACACGAGTCATCCACAAGCGCTGCTTTAGCGTGATCAATGCCCAAACACACAAAGCAGTGATTTTGCCCATCAGAATCAGACATAGTCCGACCGCAACCATAAGTGCACGGGCGAGGCATCTTTAAAATGACGTGCCGCGTGCAAGCTCTTTTTGTGAGAGGAAAACTCTGCGGATGCTGAAGCGACCAGGGAGAAACACATTCACTGGCAGGCCACTGCACCGATCGGCAGGCAATGTGAACTTCCTGGAGATCGCTGTCACACCAACACCGGAGAGTCGCTCGTCTCGAAGAGCGAAGTTGAGAGAATAAACTCAGAGTTGGCTGTGGAGTGAAGAGATTCTCTTGGCTCCAATGCAAAAACATATCTGCATGTTGCCAGCGTCCTTCCTTTTATACCCACGAGGTGGGACGGAGTTACGCTATGCAAATTCCGCAGACCCATGGCATTTCTTTGCCATTGGCTCGTTTTGTAATACTCGAAGTTGATAGGCTTTCGAAACCCCCCATATATCACCCCCATTCGTCGTCACGACGGAACTCGTAGTGACTACGAAAGGGAACCACAGTTAATTCTGATGTTTTCAACAGCTTCAAATTCAGATGTGGAATTCTTCTACTTGCTCCATTATCATGTCCATTGCAATTTTAATTCCAGTTGTCACATGAAACCGAGTTTCATTGACCAGGTCTGAATTATTGCTGTTGTTTAAGTGCAGTGTGTGACACCTAAAAGCTGCTCTTGCAGGTGAGTCTTCACAGTCTGCTGTGTCATGAGCATTAGAGATTCCAGTTCTGCTGGGGAAATTTTTTGGATTAATCAAAGTTTTTCTCACTCATATTGTCATGAGATCAAATGGATTGATGCCCATGGCTTTACTTCAAGTTGCTCTCATTACAGCTAGATCTGTGGGCAGAAATTAGTTCACCTGTTTCGGTGTTGCCTGCTTAGCATTTGCTGTTTTGTGGTGTCGTTCACACATTTGGTTAGTGCAGATCTCTTGTGACCTGCAAAAGGCTGTGATACTTCTGCTTGATGTTTAGCATTTCACACCCTCATTGTAAATTTATTTTTCTGATCAGATTAAATTTTTGTTGGTGCACCCCAGTCAAGGATTATTTCGTTTGCTATTACCTGTGCCACACTTCTAGCCGTGTTTTAAGGCAGAAAATAAAAGCACATCACCTCCCTTTTTGGCACTGGGTACCAGGCCAATGAAATCGAATTGTAAGGATTAATGTCACTTTCTCCAATTAATGCCCTGCTTGGCGATTACAATATAATTCATATTATAATTTGAGTTATAATACAATTATATTATCATAAAAATAATAGAAATTAAATAATATTATTTCTGGTCTCTGGAACAACTTAGTTGTCAAGGTGTTCGTTTTGCAAAAGACGATTCTTTTGATTTGGCTCTGCAGTCGCAGCTGTACTGGCACGTGCATTGTATATGTACAACAACGGTGAAAGCCAATGAGGAACTCCGCTGTTGTGAACACCCAATGAACTGCAAGCACATGCTAAAAGCATGGTCAAATCTCTGCTCGTTCTCATGTCAATACATTTGAATATGAAAAGGTTCTTTGGCTCAGGGCTGATGAGATGCACATTCGCTGTTTCTCTAGATGTGATGGATTTAGCTTGTAAAGTATTTTCATGGTTAATGCATTTGTGAATCACATTGTAACCACATGGTAATTCTATGCTCCTGTACCTGGTTTTACTGCAGCTATATTGAAAATAGCAGAGTTTTCCACCAAGGAGACAAACAAATTCAGGCCTAGAATGCATGGCATCTACAACCTTTTACCTAAGTGTTTCATACAACACTTACATCTTACATTAAAGCAATCATGTGTTTTAAAGAATAAACTTAATTAGCCTATGTGCACATGTAGTAGCACAAACAACTATAAAGTGTGTTCTATGACCACAATGTGTTACGCACAATTACAAATTTGAAAATACAAACAGGATCATTGCAATTTGGAGACATTTTGTTAAGAGTTCAGTTCAGCGAAGAAGTTCAGAGTTACTGAATCATGTTGTGAGGCTAAAATAGTTCCCATGGAATGGTGAGCGAATGTTTGATTATTCTTTTTAACTCTTTAATTATATTTTACCCCGTTTAGATTAAGAAACTATGTCGCTCAGAGGTCTTCACGTTTTCAGTTTTAACGTTGGTCTCATGATCACAAGTTCACCAGTTTTTGGTCATCAAACAGGAGGTAATTGGCTATATACCTGAGATTTGCCGCATTTCACGCTTACACAATCAAATATACTTTAATATAGCCCCCATGAATTTGCATACACTCGAATTTAAAGTGACGTTTACTTCAGGCAGGGGTATGGCCACTACTACAGATATAAGTCAACCAACTTTACTTCTCTTGTAATAGCTTGGATTGGTCATGCCGTGGTTTCCCACGTACACTTATCTAAAGTAACATTAAATTAAAACAGAGGTAAAACAGACGCACACAGATTTAGGTTGGTAAAGCAGTATTTTTGCTGCTCTAAACAGAAATAACTTGTCTCTGCAAAACAAGTACACTTGAATTGATGCCAATTAATAGTCGTCACTAATCTGACACAAACCTTACAGTAACATACGAGTCCGTGTAATCTACTTTGGAAAATAATCTCAGAGTCAGTCAGAATGATTTCAAACGTAACAATTTATAAATTTGTGTTCTCTGAGTGGGTTTAGCCATGCTAAACCATGCTGGGCTCTGTGTTATGAGCCACTCTCAGAGACATTAAATAGCAAGTCTGCTTTGTATAATTCTGGCCAAACAAAAAGTTTCCTTAACCTTTTAACTTGTTGCATCATATCATCCTGTTTTTCCCAACTTTGCTTTTCATAAACAAATGCATTGACTTGCCTTTTCATTTCTCAAATCACATGCTTTCCAATTGTTTACAAATCTAGAATTTCCATTTTGTCGTTTGCTCATTCTCATCAAGTGTTGCTAGTTTGTTGCAACAGGGTCAATAAAACAATGGAGAAAGCATTTTGCTGATTTTTAAAACTTTAAGCTCTAATTTACAGCTCTTCATCGAGTACCAGAGTGTCCGTCATGACTGGGTATTCCGACCCATTCTATAAATGTGTTTATATGGGATGTGTCTGTTTTTCCCTCAACACTTCTGAAAAGGCAAAAGAATTGACTTACCATAACAGCGGGAGGAAGAGAAGAGGATCAAACAACTTGTTGATTTTAAAATCCCAATACTTTGCTGGAAAGACGTTGCTTACCTTTATTGCGAGATCACGGAGGGTGGTCACCAATTTGTAAGCCCGGCTCAATCGGCCCAAAGGAGGTTTTCCGATCAGCGGGTGAAGGTCTCTGCGCGTTACCGTCTTTCCGCGTGGCAAAGTAATTTAAATGAAATACATTTTCTCATATGTATTAACTCGTTATTTCATCTGACTCCATAAATGAAAAAGGTTTTAATTATATCTGTGCATCATCAAGTGTGAGCGAATGTTTGACTATTCTTTTTAACTCTTTACTGAAAATAATGTCAGAGTCGATTAGAATCAAATCAAAATGTTTACAATTTATTATATCAGGTAAATGTATCACGCCAATTGCATAATCAGTTCAAAGATAATAGATAAAAACATAAAATGCTCTGGAATAAAGAGAGAAGATGCAATACCTTGACATTATAAAATACATGATGCAAAGTGTTTTGCTTTCACTTCGCATCACGGGCTAGTCTGGGCTACAGAATCGCGCCAGCCTCTCATTGCATTTTATTATATAGACAGACCAAGGCAGAAACCTCTTTTCAAATGTAAACATGAGTTCACAGTGGGAATTCACATTAATCACCGCCCCAGACTTACTGGGGGCAGAAGTTGATTTATATGGAACCATTTGCTAACAATGGGAATTTGAATTGAGTTTACACCTTCTGAGAGCAGGAGACCATTTGCCTGGAAGACACACCCTCCTATGTGTGCGAATTATCTCTAAACTCTTAAATACTTTATTACCTTTTGGTTTACTTCTTTGAGAATGAGACCTTTGTACCAGTTGCACTGAGACATTTTAAATTATATCAGACATGTGTAATACCGTATGATAATTATTCACATTAATCCAAATAGGTTTTTGGGTGAATTTCAGGTGATCTCAGCAAGAGAGAAATTCAAATGTTGATTTCCTTTGTTCTCTCAGAGAATTGCACTCTCTTCCAGTTCTTCCAGTTTCTCCAGTCTTACACTTTAAGACAAACCATGTGCAAATTCGTGAGTCAACACCATTGCTGTGTTCTCCATAAAACGCCAGGGAACCAAAGACAGTCTCAAAAACGCGGTTTGAAATCGTTGGTGGTTCTGACGTCACAAACTACCTTGTAACCAATCACGTCAACATGCCAGTGGGCTGTAGAATATCATTAACAGCAAAGCCTCGAGAGAAGCCAGGTTATCCTGTTATATTTTTCTGTTGGTATGAACAATCGGTACATTTAACAATATAGTGGGTTTGTGATGTATATTACAGTGTTATGATGAACTATATGCCTTTCTCCACTGACATTCTGAATTATTCAAAGCGTTTGTGATGATTGTTAGAAGACATGGTTTGTGCAAAATTAGCAACACATTATTAGCTGTTTGATAACATAGTGAAGAAAAGGCTAATCATATTAATTGAATTAATCATCATACTGTTATGTGTCCGACGTTGTAAAGAGCAATACCATTGTGCAGCGTTTACCTCAGTAAGTTGGCCAACTAAATCTGTGAGCTGGTGTGAGCGAGTGGAGGCAGGGCTAATTTGCATATTCATGAATCTGCATGTACTAAATGAAGCAAGGGTGTAGAGTTACATTCAAGCTAAGGCATGAAGACATTTTTTTCACAGGAAAAAACTTTAAAATATGTCATTTTGATGATCAAAGATGAGTTTTAAGGGATACAATTACACTACAGCGGGACTTTAAGACTGAAACAGTCATTGAAAAAAAATTACGATTTTGTACACACACACACACACACACACACACACACACACACACACACACACACACACACACACACACACACACACATACACACACACACACACTAACACACACCTTTATACCATAGGCAACTGGTCCCATCCACCAGCTCAAATGATCCTCTGAGATCCTGAACAAACTCTGACAAAGAGAAGAGGGCAATAGTTGTCAGTCTATTTAGCATCTAACAGAGCACTTGACCCTGAGTTATGATGTCTAGCAGCTGCTGGGACTGAGCTAGAGGGTCCAGTGGGAGAAAGAGGACAGAATGTCTCACAAAACATTTTGATCTCATGTGATTCTATATGAATATTGACAGAATGACACAATTGAAGCAGTCATGGTGAAAATTAAAAAATATTGATAATATCATTAAAGCTAGATGACAAAATTACCCCTGTCACTCATCTATATGGGTTTTACAGTTAATATATCAAAGCTGTTGGCAACTATAGGACAGGCCACTTGTGTACTGTTGGATTGGAGCACCAAAATCCAGCTGAAGCACTCAGACGTGCCCACACACTCAGACAGGAGAGCACTGGAAACATTTGACCCTGACTGAGAGAAGGGGAGAAAGTCAAAGATGATTGCCGAATTGCTACCCAATTTAGAAGAACATAAAAAGGTGATGATGGACAGAAGGCATTTCATCCTGAGAACAGATACGCAACCACACCAAACAGTACCTAAGCAGATCGGGACAGTCAAATAGACTTATTATGAATCTGTGCTATGTTTATAATTGTGAATTTGATACAACATTTAAATGAAACAATTATAAAGTCAATCTCACCAGCAGCACATTGAAAGGGTGAGCATATTTGTTTGACCACTTTTGATCAATTTAGGAAACGCAGTTAAAACTAGATTTGCTGCTATTATTTTAAACTTTATTTTAAACTTTATTTAAACATTGGGTCATCAAATTTACATGGCATTGCCTTTCAAAATGGCAAGAATCTTGGAAAGTTGATTGTCATTGTATTGTACAAACATTTCAGAATATTGCTTTAAGAGATAATTTAGTTTGGGACCATTAAATAATTTATAATAACAATATTTGTCTTTTTTTACACTTTTATGTTGCTGTTTCCAGTATCCTTTAAAGTTGAGTTTGGTTTTCACTAAATGGAAATGTCTTGTTTGAACTAAGAAGTGTTATTTTGAAATAATTTGTACAAAAACATTCTTCCAACAGTCTTCTGGTTCTCTGACAAACTTTAGATGGGTGCCATGTTGTTTTTGGTGAGCATTGGCTTCCTCCTTGCAATCCTGCCATGCACACCATTCACATTCAATGTTTGTATGATAGTGGACTTGTAAACACTAGTCAATAGACCTTATTCAGAGCAGCGCCATGACATGTATGAAAAGAAGCGAGGCTGTGAGGGATAGACCGTGTTTTTTATGGCATACGCTGTAAAAAGCCGTATAAAGCAACTAAATCACTTATAATTTTCAACAGCTCATGTTGTCTGCAATTTTTTGTCTACTGAAATGTCTTAAGAAGATATTTCTGCAGTGTTTTGTCATCAAAACAATCCAAATCTATCCCTCACAGCCATGCTTTCATTCCTGTTAAAAATCAAAGATGGCGCTGCTGTGAATAAGGTCTATGCAAGAGAGTCATATAGCCTATCCTTAGATGTTACCCTGGTGTTTTTTCTGAATTTTATACATCTAGATTTTGGTTGGATGACCACTTTTAGATTTATCCCATTTTCACACTGTTGGCAGACTCTAAAGTTTTGTGAACTTTTCAGGAAATCTCTTTTGACCGAGGCATCCCTTGTGAAAAAGGGAACTGTGTTCTTTTTATGTTTAGGTTTATGTTTTTCAATAGGGATAGGGCTGCTAAATTAATTACAAAAACTCACCTTTTTATGAACTGATTGTCCTAGAGGTTACTAGAATACACATACTTTCTCCAGCAAAGACATGTACTCAGACATGTGACGCACAGGAAAGCATCTCTACTTCATATCCACATGAGTGCAGACTTTCAGAAATCAGGGTACAGCTACACACTGACAAGCTAGATGACAGAGTTCAATATATGCAAAAAGTCTTTATTCATTACAAATTAAAAGCAAATGCAGTGTGCATATTCACTTGAAATTTGGAAATGAAATTCAAAGAAGCTGTTAGCAGGCAGCTCTTTGAATTCTGTAGTTGACAGGCTTCAGAAAGCGTGGGGAATGTGAGAGGGTCATGTGATTGTTTCCGCTGTATGGTGAATAACAGTTATTAAAACACTGCAGGGCCAGGCTCTTACTTCTACCAAAAAAATAATAGCCTACTCTTACTAAAACTGCATTTGATTCATTGTTACAGTCTTACAACACAGTTAACTGACGTGTAGGTGGTACTGGGACTTTTACTTCAGTAAATATTTCTCTTTTTGTTTTGTAGACAGATACCTTTAAAAAAAAAAAAAAAAACTATAACCAAAGAAAAAGTTACAGGTTATTTAAAAAATGTTAACCTATAAGAGGGTAAATTGTCACAATAAAAACCACAGACAGATTTAAAAGAAATTTTTTAATAAGTGTTTTAAAAGTGTTTTAATATGAAAAGTATTAAAGCCATCTTATCAACATATCAACACACAACATATCAACATATCTGTATTTAAATTGTAATACATATATAATTGTTAATTATCAAGAATTTTTAGCACATTTTTACTGATCTTTTTTATTTTATAAAACAGAACAAATATAATTTAATATAAAACATGAATAAATTATATTAAAATAAAACACATAGAACACATTTGACAACTTACCCAAACCTGATATTTATATAAAAAATCCTGAGAAGTTCATAACATTTGCCTTGATTATAAAGTTGACTGATGTCTGAATGTATGTCAGTTTTGTCATATGTGCTTATAACCAACAGCTATAGCAAAACAATTTTAGTTATTTTTAGATAAGAGGACAGAATTCACATCAATTATTTTCATTTAGACAGTTTTGAACTAGGAGAATAGTGACAACTAGCCCCGGTGTTGCTTATGTAGATTGCAATTTTCTGACACAAGACTCACATTCAATGTCTTGACGGTGGCATTGTAGTGAATTTCTCAATAGGTTAATGAACATTAAAGGGGTGGTAAAACGCATTTTTTCGAAGGCTTGATTGTGTTTGTGGGGTGCACTGTAACATGTGTTCATGCTTCATTTAAAAAAAAAATTGCATTATTTTTCATATATTTTACCTTTATTCTACACTGCTCTGCCCCTCCTTGTAAAAACGGTCTGATGGTTTCCTGGTTCTATGAAGCCAGTCCCTCAAAACTACGCAATGGGCTCAGATTGGTTAGCTGGCCCAGTGTGTTGTGATTCGCTAACCGACTAGTGCACGTTTTCCGGAAACGTCACGCCCCTTGTCTTTACCGGTGTGCTTTGGTGTATTATAAACGATGGTGTCAATAAAACCAATCGGACCTGGGGAAAAGTTAGTGAAGATGATCGAGCAGAACCTGTTCAAGAACGGCTGTTAAACGACGTTTCAGAAAGGTTTGTTTTTTTGTTGTTCTCTCATTACTTTTTAGATACGCTGTTATTTAATTGTACTAATTATTATAGAATTACAAAAAAATCATAAACAAGAATTACATATAATCGTTATAACAAATTATACTACAGTCCTCAAAGGGATTTTTTTGAGTAAAGACTGCGGATCTATAGTGATCGTTTCTGACTGTATGGCACGGTTACTTTTGTATTTTTAGAACGATTGTAGCCAAATATTTGTCGACAGAACTATTAACCCAAAACGAACACTAACATTGGCTTTACTAATGTTACAGTAGCCAAATCAAACACAGAACCATGTTTAGTATGCCTGTAGATAAACAAGCATATAGATAAACATAAAAGCTCTAATCAAAGAATAATTTACACTAATTCCAAGTTCGCTGTTGAGATTAAAAAAAAGTTTGTAACGTTAGGTGTTTTTCGGATAACGTTAAGTATGAATGAGCATTTAACAAACCAGCAAAGCCAAACAGCGTTGTCATTTGTTTACTTCCTTGCTACAACGTACAATTAACAATACGAACTATTACAGGAAAACACATAGACGAAAAATAAATCATACTTACAGGTTGTGGCTCGTAAACAAAAGCTTTTGTTCTTAAAGTTGGAACTGCTCCATCTTTCAGGACAAGCTGTTGTGCGAATCATGCATTGAACTCGCGAAGATTGTGAAAGCTTCCCTCCGTGTGCAGCACAGAGAGCGAGATTTGGGTCATAATTATGAGGGGCCGAGTTAAAAATAAATTTTAACCATTGATCCTTAACTCCCTCGTCCCTACGAAGGCTGAACAAAGTGGACCTGCAACCGGGATGAAAATAACAGCAGTGTTTCGACGGCATTGCGACAACTCATCTCCAAAACAGCAATATAAAATGGCCTCGCCCCGCTTATTAAGTATTCTCGGAGGAGGGGTTTATGTAAATAATGGGATTTGCTGACGTCAACAACTCCCGAGGAATGTCGTGTAGTCCAAAACCGGCTGTTTGCTGAAGTCCTTAGAAATTGATATTTTTAAAAGCAAATATCTCCCTTTGCTTTGAACTTTGAGCGCTGTAACTTTGCAGATGTTGTTTATGCTCAAACAGCAACATTTCACACTAGCTAAAGTTAGAAAAGTGAAAACACGGCGTGTTTTACCACCCCTTTAAATGTAATTATTCTGGTACCTGGTTTGGCAAACTTTCTGTGATTATGATGCACAACTATGTTATTGTATGGGGGAGAGATAGGTGAGCTAGTAAATCTCTCAGTGAAGTGAATTAACTGAACATATGCTAAATAATATTGATGAAATGCATTACAGGCCTCTTTCCCTCTATTTGTTGGGGAAAATTCTGGATCAGCGTATATCCGATCAGTCATGTTGGATGATGGCAGCTCTTACTGCAGCGTGATTAAGCCATGTATTGAGCTTAGAGTAGATCAGGGCTCTGTGTTCGCTCAAATGGGTAATGGTCTGGTTTTAATTTGAATTACTGCGCAAAAGAGGAAAAACAAGCCCTAGCACTCGTCCAAAAAGCTTCCCATCAAAGCAAAACAATAAAACCACAACATAAGAGTTTTTCAGAGAATTGACCTAATGGATTGTAAATTAATTAACTCTGTTACACACACACACGCACGCACACGTGTTTTCATGTTTTATGTGGACTTTCCAGACACATAATGATTTTTATACTGTAGAAATGGTATATTTTATCCCCTAAGCCTATCCCTACCCATCACAGAAAACTTTCAGCATTTTTAAATTTTCAATAAACATCACGTAGTATGATTTATAAGCTGTTTTCCTCATGGGGACCAAAAAATGTCCCCACAAAGACAAGGATTTCGGATATATCCATCTTTGTGAGGACATTTTATCCCCATAATGTATGGTTTACCAGGCCACACACACACACACACACACACACACACACATACACACACAGAGAAATGCATGCATATTTAATTAAACACTACAGAAACAAAATACAAAATATAGCTGCAAGCAGCCATTACCGGGGCCAAGCGCAAGAAGATGACAACAGATGGCAACATGGCTGGGAGTGTCAGACCAACTGCAGCAAGAAACAATTGAAGACATTAAGAGAATTTTGGGCAAATGGCTAAAAAATCATATATACAGTAACTTATAAGATGATTTAATGGTTTATCACTTTCGACAAATAGGTGGTGCAGTTACGAAATCGATGTGATGTGGTCAGAGTGAGGTGACAATGACACATACAAAGTTTGGTGTCAAAATGTGAAGGCATTGCAGAGTTAAAGCCCGAATAGTCATTTTGGCAGCATGCCGCAAATTTGATGTATACGAAAACGGTTTCATCTATCAAAACTAAATCCATAACTTTTAGTCGACATGGTCTGGAGATGATACGATTTGATTTAGGTGAAAATTGGACAAACGGTCTAGGAGGAGTTCGAAAAAGTAGGTATTGAATGAAAATCAAGATGGTGGACAGGAAGTTTGGCTGACTTTGACAAAATTGTTATCTTTGTTTTCGGCATAACCCAAGGAATCTATTAAGACCAGTGTCAGAACAATAGGCAAATTCATTCAAAAGTTATTAGCATTGTTGTAAATTTAATTATAACTTTTGACGAAAAGGTGGCGCTGTCTCAAAATCTTTTAAGTACCTTCAGGGCATGCTGCTGAAGGCACATTCTGAGTTTTGTAATGTTACACCAATGCATTTGTTACAGTTTTTTTCGATTGCTAAACGACAGTGAGCACAACTGGAGCTACATGTGCAAAACTCTTAACTACAGTCTGCACTACCAACAGTCACCTGAGCTAAACAGTTCACATCACCTGCAAAACTCATTCCAAGCAACACAACTATTAACACATGGCTCAAAACAGGCTCAGTGCAGCCAAACACTACACAACCCTCACTGAGATAACACACACTGTCACTCAGAACACACTGAGAGTAAAAACACTATAGCATCAAACACCAATACAGAAAATACAAACTTTTCATCTTTACAGTTTGAACAATTTCAGTGACTTCATACAAAGTAATATTTTCTTCAAAGAAAAGAGTGTTATTCTTTCACATGATTTATTCAAATTTTTGGAACATAATTCTTTAAGGTAAATGAAAATTAGCAGTTTGCTTCAATAGTCTGTAGTAATTTACGGAATTACAGTAATGAGAAAAAAAGGTAGAAACTAAAAGTACATACTGTAATTCAAACAAATAACAAACAAGACCTGCTTAGCCTTTCAGCTGAAATTGCAATCATCAGTGTTTGAAAGGCACAAGGCTGAAATCTATTCTGTTGTGAATGTGTGGTTCACAGTTTTGACAGCATTGTGTTAGCATTTGAACAAAGTGCTGTAAATCCACAGTGTTGTGCAGGTTGTGGTTAAAGTCATGGGATAAGTGTGTAGAGTTTTGAAAACTGTGTTCAAGCAATGAAAAACGAACTAGAGTTTGGTCCACATGAACTGCTGCTGTGCAGACTGTAGTTAGAGTTTTGCACATGTAGCTCCAGTTGTGCTCACTGTCGTTTAGCAATCGAAAAAAACTGTAAGTATAGCCTTTTAATCACAAAACTGAATTGAAGTCAATGGCAATTTCACGTTTTGTTCTATTATAGCGCCAACAAGTGGCACAATCTCACCATTTTTTTCATGTGTCCTCAGAGTGAGTCCATACATGTGTGTCAAATTTGGTGAAAATATCTAATTTCATTTGGAGTTATAGACATTTATATGTATAAACGCGTAAAAAATGACTCACACAAAATTTTGTTTGCATTTTTATGCCACTTACTATTACTATGTTGACATTTGGGTATTAGCATTTAGCCAACGACCTATGTCTCCAAACTTCTGACGGTGGTTTCGTCTCGATTGGTCTGACGGTTTCGAAGATATTGGCATATGTTTTTTAAGCGCTAAATCACAACGTAAGGCGAAACCTAGCATGGGTGGTATCGTTGGACTCGGCAAGGATTCAGGAACGCAAGGGGATGACTCCCATGAAAATCAGTCAACCACACCCAGAGTTATACGCATTTGAAAATTTAATTTGACCACTAGGTGGCGCTGGTTTGAAACTTCTCAAGCTCCTTCAGGGCATCGTACAGATGACCCATACCGAGTTTCGTAACGATACGTTCATGCGTGCAGAAAATACAGCATTTTGGTACAAAATTCACAATGGCCGACGCCTAAAATGGTCGATATGGACAAATTGGATATCAGTCTACTCGGCATGACCTCCTGAATCTATCGAGACCACTTTTATGATTTTTGGACAAACCCTTCCGAAGTTATACGCAAAAATAGCCATTTTTCATGTCTCCGGACCAGTAGGTGGCGCTGCGCCAAAACGCAGTATGTAGCCTCAGGTCATGCTTGTAATGACCAAGTTTGGTCTGAATACGATAAAGCGTTGCGGAGATCAGTGATGGGAATAACGGTGTTATAAATAAACGGCGTTACTAACGGCGTTATCTTTTTCAGTAACGAGTAATCAAACGAATTACTGTTTCCCCCGTTACAACGCAGTTACTGTTACTGACAAAATAATGTGGCGTTACTATAATTGAACTCACTGAAGCGGTTTTCATCCGAGTAGGCTCTCTCTCCGCCATAGGACCTGCAAAGTTTTTTCTCTGGTGTGTGTGTGTGTGTGTGTGTGTGTGTGTTTATGAGGCGCCGGAGTGGACAAAAGCGAAGCGAACGCCGCGAGTGCGCTCAACAATGCGCGAGAGAGACCGAGTGTGTCCGAGAGCGCGCTCAACAGTTGCGCAAGAGAGACCGAGGGTGTCCGAGCATTATATAGTTTGTTTATAAATAAATGACAAATTTCAGCATTAGAATAATCTCTATAGCCTATTGGTATCATCTGCAACGTTTTAATTAATTTACATGGTTATACAAATAAAATCTAAAAAATAACCTGCAGGGAACATTCTGGGAAGGTTATAAAAATAAAACCTAAAAATAACAGGGAACGTTCTGGGAATGTTCTCTTTAGGTTATAAAATAAAACCCGAAAATAACCTGCAGGGAACATTCCCAGAAAACATCTTTGTTTGACCGGTTGTAAACACGTGTGGCAAACATGCCTAGAATTTGGCTTAAATAACCTCTGATGATGACGTTCTCTGTAGGTTATAAAAATAAACCCCCAAAATATTATATTTTATTATTATTATAATTTTTTTGGTAAATTGTTCAGTATTATATTGAGAGAGCACTTCTTGTTAAACGGTTTACTTTTGTGAGGAAGAAAATACTTAGGCTGCTACAGTATGTAGACAACTAGTAGTAGTTGTGAAGTTGTGTAACAGTTTTAGCATTTTAATATGCACTACAAAGAGTATGTATATTTTTTATTATTATTTATTCATTTTTGGTACATATCTTAATTAGCATAATTTATTTTTAAACTTATTTGTTGGCCAGTTGTGGTCTGTGCGATATTAAGTATAAACCATCTATTATGTTTTATTGTTCTACTATAGTAATGATAATATTTAGAATAATATATTGAATTTATAGGTCTCTCTCACATTGTCCCACAGCAACATTAAAATAGTGTAGATTAGTGTTCAATGTTTTATAATAATAATTGATTCTATTAAGTGTCCATTTCATTTATTTAACATATTTAATACTGGGGGCATCCAAGTTATTTTACATAGGCCTATTTGAATTTTTTTTTTAAAAGTAACACAATAGTTACTTTCTCTGGTAATTAGTTACTTTTATAAGGATGTAACTCAGTTACTAACTCAGTTACTATTTGTGAGAAGTAAATAGTAACTATAACTAATTACTTTTTTTAAGTAACATGCCCAACACTGGCGGAGATACAGCCTTACGTCTGTTTTCGCAAGCGCAACGTAAAATTTGTTTGCGCGATTTTCGAGAACGGTTTGACGAATTAACTTGAATTCCAAAAAACTTTTTGTCAGCACTGCCTGAAGATGATCTGGTTCAATTTTGATGCAAATCGGACAAACCGTCTAGGACGAGTTCGAAAAAGTAGTTTTTTTTGACAATTCAAAATGGCGGACATATTTGTATGACGTAAAATTACGTCATGGGATGGAGTCGAATCAGCACGAGATCAGGAATCCGAGGAAAAAAGAATTTTGTTTCTACCCATTATGGTTCAAAAGTTATTAGACTAAATATGAGTGAAACTTTGGACAGTTGGTGGCGCTAGAGGGATTGATTTTGAGACGCCAAATTTGCACTAGTGACTTTTCAGCCTGTCCTCTATCAGTGTGCCAAATTTCACAACTTTCCCGCAAGCGGTTCTATGGGCTGCCATAGACGCCTAGTCAGAAGAAGAAGAATAAGAACCGGAACAGATAGGTGTTCGCACCTTCGGTGCTTGGCCCCTAATAACATAATATCTTTTGACAGAACACAATGTAAAATACATTTCATAGCTTGTGAATACAAATAGAAAATATAAGAAACATACATACACGTTGAATTACAGTTTTCTGTTTCCAAATTATGACGTAGAAATAAAAGCGTAAATATCAACATAAAATTAAGTAAAATTACTCAACTTTTCTGATACTGGTGTTCCCATCATGCACTTTGAATAATTAATGAGGTTGATTTGTCACTGTTTTCCAGCTGTATTTACACTGTTTTATCATTGCTTTTGTTGTTAGGATTTGTAACTTGCCATTTTGTGACATTTGGAGTTAATTTTCTACTCAAAATGACACATTCATACACAAAAACAATCCATCAAATGTTACTGTCATTGTGTGTTGTGTACCAAGTATTGAGTTCTCTGCTTAGATGTTTCTCAGTAAAGAATATACTTTAAAAGTGTGTTTTTATTCAATGTAATATTGTTTAAGTAAAATATATTGCAAAAGAAACTTAAACTAAATAGATATTACTCAAACGTTTACTGGCCAAGTTGTTAAGTAGAGTTACCTTAATTCCATATGTGAAATTGAATAAAATTTTCTTTGTCAAGTTTTTGCACACATGTTTTTAAAGTAAATTTTACTTATTGTTTTTTTCAGTGAAGGCTGCTTATATAGTATAGTTTGCCCACAAAATAAATATTGTCATAATTTAACCACCCCTCCAAACTTTTTTGACTTTCTTTTGTGAAATATAAAGTTAGCCTGAAGAATGTTTGTTCTGTTACTCTTTTTCACACAATGAAAGTGAATGGTGACCACATGAAGCTTTCAATATTTTAGACTCGAATTTCAGTCTGATCACCACTCAAAGCCATCATATGGCTTCAGAAGACTTGAAATATAGTCACATTGACCACTTTCATGATGCTCATGATTCAATATATTGTGCTTTTTTTTGGGTCTATTTTAGTACTTGAAAGATCCAGTTATTCACTTTCATTGTATGGAAACAAGCAACATGGATGTTCTGCTAAGAATCTCATTTTGTGTTCCATTGAAAATGTCATATTGGTGGAATAAAAATGGCAAATTTAAACTGCACTTTACTTTGGGAAATGTCCACGAATAACAACTAAAACATTGTCTTCATCAACTCTTTTCATTATTAGGCAATAATCACATTTAATTATACCTTTAAATATTAATGCAGTTCATTAACTGCATGCAAAACCTGATTGTTTCAGAGGAAGCTGGGGACCATGCAGGGCTCGAAAGGAAAATGAAACCTTTTATAGATTAGAAATAGTTTTCTAACTGCCTGCCTGATCTGTGACGGGAAAACATATTTGTCTGGATGAAGCTCATTAATACATTTCAATCAGGGCTTCAGAGTGGATTGATTATTTTTTTCCCCCAGAGTAATTTGTAATTAAACATGGCCTGCAGGATTGTTCAAGTCTGTTCCCTCAGAAACAGCATCATGCGTCAAACAGCTCAAGTATGACTTTAAGGTCTGCTGTGTAATTCTTGACATGTCCATTAAGCAGAAATGTCAGTTTGATATACTAATCAGTTTGCAGTATCTGTGTCAGTAATAACATATGATTAAGTTATTAAATAGCAAAGGGTTGGTCGCACATGTGGCATATGCATTTCTGTTAATTAGCATTATAAAAAAGACATCAGATTATGATACTCTGTAACTTTAACTGAGACATTATTAATGATTAAATATTTAATCATAATTTTAAAAATTGAGACTGATGTCAGTGTTAGCTATATACGTCAAGACTTATGATTCTGTAGCTGTGATGGCTTTAATAAATATGCACCTTGTGGAATTTTCAACATTTTGTTTTAGAAAATAAAACTATGAGAATATTTACCAATTTTTGACATATATAATAATCTAAAATGACTACAATCCGTTGTCTACAATAACTCTAAAACATCCAGACAATTTTTTTTATATCCGCATGAATTGTACTTTTGTGCCTTCATGTATAGCACCTAAAAAGAAAGAGTAGTAATAAAAGCACCACGTGAAACAAGCAAGACTTGAGGTAACTCATCTAAATAAACTTGGACCCCATTTACTTCCATTGTATGGGGGGGGGGGGGGGTATCTCACTTAGTGTTCAACTAAAGGAATGGGAAAGTCAAAAAGACTTGAGTTTGAGTAAATTACAGACTTTATTTCTGGGTGAATTATCCCTTAAAGCCACATTTTAAAATGCATGAATTGCATTATATAACACATACAAATGCATTATATAACCAAAAATATCACAAGCAGTTTGAGGTAACCTGATCTAATACATCCACTTAAAATCACCTACACACCAGCTGATTAGAAGTCTTTGTAAAATTGCTCCGAAAGTGACAAGTTGTGAGAAAAACATTAACAGCATTTGTTTACAGATGCCACTTGATTTAATATTTTGTATTTAATCCAATGACATTTAGACATTTTAAATATCCAAAAAGTCTCCATATTGTTGTGGCCACTTTATATTAATACTTGAAAGTGGAAACTGGCAGGAATTTGGGTAAGTTATAAGTTTATAACGTCATTCCACTGTTGCTCAACCGGTCATTTTCTGGGCCATTCCAGATCATTGACGTTCATGCTTTTAAGCCTCCCTCTACAATTTCCCCCCTTTTTTCAGTCCTGTCGCATAGAATGTGTGCCAGCACTGCTTTTCATTGAGGGGGTGTTCTCAGTCTATGGTGTTGTGTGTTATAGCACTGAAGACAGACTAATCTAAATTGTGGAGTAAGATGCCTTTGGGCAAATTTAAGGCTTAAAGCCTTTCCTCTCTCTAGCCGTCTATTCAGGCTAGATTTCTGTGCATGTATATTATTGCTTCATGGACAGTTGTAGAATTAAAACTCCTTTAAAGATACCTAAACCCTCCGGCATTGTTCATTTGTGAGTCACACTCGTGTTGTTCGTGGTCAAAAACACATTTTATATAACGATTTCCCGGGGGAACAACTTTTCTTGTGCTCTTCAGTGCTCTGTAGCATCAACCGGATCATGCGGATCGCGGATCACGTGACCATTACCCTACACTGGGCATGCGCGTGCCGGTGTAAACAGGAATCAGATTGACTATTCCTCAGATTTCGCTGAGGTTGATAAGTGCTGATCTGGACATTCGAAAGTTTTCGCATCATTCCTCAAGAACCACAACTTCATTGATAAAAATATCCCACCATGCGCTGGTTCTTCCCGGCTTAACCCAAAACCGACACTCTATCTATGGTCAATACCGCGGTGAGGGTAATGCTGGGTGATCCACTGACAAATAGAACTACTGTAGGAACAGAGAGCTGGGCTAACTTTGGCCCTGTTTACACCTGGTATTAAGATGCGTTTTGGTCGATCGGATCACAAGTGGACGACGCTAAATATAGGTGCAAACAAGGTTGTAAGGGGTTGCTGGAGGTGTTGATGGTTGTGCAAATAGACCATCAGAGTGGGTATAAGGTGAGAGACTGGGATTTTCAAATCTGCAGTAGAAATCTTTCAGGTCATCGGCCAGTTCTTGATTCCCTACAGAATTGTGGGACATTGTCTGGTAGTTTGTGATGTCTTTCAGGCCTTTCCACACTGACACAGGGTCGCTGGCTGAAAACCTGTTTTCCAGCTTTTTAGACCATAAATCTCTTTTGTCAGTGTGTTTTTGGCCTGATTGTACAAGATTTTGTCCCCGTTCCTATGGGCATCTTCTTTGAACTGGCGAAACTGTCTGAGTTTTGCTGAGAACAAATGGTTTGTCTTTTTTGTATTTTAAATAAATCCTGGTAGGAATACACATATCCTTACAGAAACTGATGTATGATGTGACAGAATCTGTGAGCTCATCTAAATCAGTATCAGCATGCAGCTTCTTACAAGCAGGCTTGTAAATCCCTATATAAGTATATAAGCAGGGTTCCCTTTCGTAGTCACTCCGAGTTACGTCGAGTGACGGAGAATGGGGATTTCGCCTAGAAAGCCAATCATCTTCGAGTATTACAAAACGAGCCTATGGCAATGAAAATGCCATGGGTCTGCGGAATTTGCATAGCGTATCTCCGCCCCACCGCGTGGGTATAAAAGGAGGAACGCCGGCAAAGGCAGATCATGTTTTCGCTTCGGAGCCAAGAAACTTCTCTTCACTCCACAAGCCAAATCCTGAGTTATCAGTGACTTCTCTTCGAGACGAGCGAGCTCTCCGGTGTTGGTGTGACGGCGGTATCCAGCGAGTTCACATTGCCTGCGGTCTGTGCAGTGATCTGCCAGTTGGTGTGTTTCTCCCTGGTCGCCTCAGCATCGCTGAGATTTTTTCCTCTCTAAAAGAGCTGCACGTGGCACGTCTTTTTAAAGATGTCTCGCCCGTGTTCTTCTGGGTGCGGTCGATTCCTGTCTGCCTTTGATGGGCACAATCGCTGCTTTGCGTGTCTGGGCTTAGAGCACGCTAAAGCAGCGCTTGTGGATGACTCATGTTCCTTCTGTGGGAACATGACCATCGCAACACTAAGGTCGAGACTCAATGATCTCATTCGAGAGAGAGTCCCCTCATCCACACCCCGATCTACACCCTCCTCGAGAGGTGGTACTTCGGCTGGTGGACAGGGTGACTTGAGGGTGACGGTGTGGAACAAAAATCCGACGATACGTCCTCGGACCACGCCCCCCTCTGTAGTGTTGCAACCCGCGAGCGCCGCGGTGATTTTACCGGGTCCATCCGTTGATGCCCCGCGTATTTCATTCGGCGCTCCAGAGGATGACTCGATGTCGATCGCGGCATCACAAGGTGGGCAAGAGTCATCGGGAAGTGACGATGCGGCTGCGTTGCCTCCTTCTGGAGTTCCAGCGTTGCCCGTATCAGATCCCGAGATGACCGCCATGCTCTCCCGAGCCGCCGCGAGCATCGGGCTCGAGTGGAACCCTCCACCCTGCCCCGAGCGCTCGCGGCTGGACGATTGGTTTTTGGGCGCGGCTGCCGCCTCTCGGCCGCAGCCAACCCCAATACCTTTCTTCCCGGATGTGCATGAGGAGCTGACGAAATCATGGAAGGCTCCCTTGACCTCCCGTGCACGTTCGTCGGCTTTCTCCGCCTTTCCCCCCCTCGATGGGGCGGTCGCCCGTGGGTACACTGGGGTTCCCCCGGTTGAACGCTCTGTTGCGATGCAATTGTGTCCTCAGAGTGCTTCATATCGTGGTAATCCTAAGCACCCGTCCAAGGCCTGTAGGCTTTCGTCCTCCCTTGTGGCGAAGTCTTACAAGGCTGCAGGACAGGCGGCCGCCGCTCTGCATGCGATGAGCACCTTACAGGTCTACCAGGCCCAGCTGCTCAGAGATATGCACGAGGGCGGGACTGACCCAGGGCTCTCTGATGAGCTTGACGTCTGTCGTTCGCATGACCCCGCTGGTTCAGTTTCTGGCAGCTTGGTTAGAGCTCCCCAGCCTGTCCCGCTGGGTCGCCCGAACGATCAGGCGCGGCTATGCGATTCAGTTCGCTCGGTCTCCTCCCCGTTTCAGCGGAGTCCGCTTCACTATGGTCGGTGGCAATGCCCCCATCATGCGAGCGGAGGTTGCCACCCTGCTGGCGAAGGGTGCAATCGAGACTGTCCCTCCAGCCAAGATGAGGTCGGGGTTTTACAGCCCGTACTTCATCGTCCCCAAGAAAACCGGTGGGTTACGACCGATCCTGGACCTGCGCGTCCTGAACCGCTCCCTTCACAGGCTGCCGTTCAGGATGCTCACGGCCAAACGCATTTTCGAGTGCGTGCGGCCACAGGATTGGTTTGCAGCGATAGACCTGAAGGACGCCTACTTTCATGTCTCCATCTTACCTCGACACAGACCGTTCCTTCGGTTTGCTTTCGAGGGGCAGGCATACCAGTACGCGGTTCTCCCATTCGGGTTGGCTCTGTCTCCTCGCGTCTTTACGAAGGTCGTCGAGGCAGCCCTTGTTCCCCTACGCGAACACGGGGTTCGCATCCTGAACTATCTCGACGACTGGCTGATTCTAGCCCACTCTCGAGCTCAGGTTTGCGAACACAGAGAACTTGTGCTCCGGCACCTAGCCCGTCTGGGCCTTCGGGTCAACTGGGAGAAGAGCAAACTCAGCCCCGTGCAGAGGATCTCTTTTCTCGGTATGGAGATCGAGTCGGTCGCCATGTCCGCGCAGCTTACGAGCGAGCGCGCACACTCACTGCTGACTTGTCTTCGTCAGTTCGAGGGCAAGAGTGCGGTCCCACTGAAATTATTTCAGAGGCTCCTGGGGCATATGGCATCTGCAGCCGCGGCAACGCCGCTCGGATTGCTTCATATGAGACCGCTTCAGCTGTGGCTTCGCGATCGAGTCCCGAGGTGGGCATGGCATCACGGCACGCTCCGAGTCCCAGTGACTCCGACCTGCCGTCAGTTCTTCACCCCGTGGAGGAACCTCAGTTTTCTACGGGCCGGAGTCCCCCTAGAACGAGTTTCCAGGCATATTGTTGTCTCCACAGATGCCTCTTCCACGGGCTGGGGCGCCATGTGCAACGGACATGCTGCCGCGGGCTCCTGGACAGGACCCCAGCGCCTTCTGCATGTCAATTGCCTCGAGTTGCTGGCAGTACGCCTTGCCCTGCACCGTTTCCACACGCTGCTCAAGGGTCAACACGTGCTAGTCCGTTCAGACAATACCGCAACAGTAGCATACATCAACCGTCAAGGTGGTCTACGCTCCCGCCGTATGTCGCAACTCGCTCGCCACCTCCTCTTATGGAGTCAGAAGCACCTGAGGTCCCTTCGTGCTATCTACATTCCGGGCGTTCGGAACCTTGCAGCCGACGAGCTGTCTCGGCTCCGTCCTTTCCCTGGCGAATGGCGACTCCATCCCCAGGCGGTCCAGCTGGTCTGGGATCAGTTCGGGGACGCACAGGTAGACCTGTTTGCCTCCCACGACTCATCCCATTGCGCCCTGTATTACTCCCTGACCGAGGGTACTCTCGGCACGGATGCACTGGCGCACAGCTGGCCGCGGGGCCTACGCAAATATGCGTTTCCCCCAGTGAGCCTTCTCGCACGAACTCTGTGCAAGATCAAGGAGGACGAGGAGCAGGTCACTTTGGTTGCGCCGTACTGGCCCACCAGGACCTGGTTCTCCGAACTAGTACTCCTCGCGACAGCACCTCCTTGGCCAATTCCTCTGAGAGAGGACCTCCTCTCTCAGAGATGGGGCACCCTTTGGCACCCTCGTCCCGATCTCTGGAGGCTCCACGTGTGGCTTCTGGACGGGACGAGGCAGGTTTGAGTACCCTGCCACCTGCAGTGGCGGCTACCATCACTTCCGCTAGAGCTTCGTCCACGAGACATCTCTATGCGTTGAAGTGGAACCTCTTCGTCAACTGGTGCTCTTCTCGCCGAGAAGACCCCAGGAGATGCTTGATCAGTGTCGTGCTTTCCTTCCTGCAAGACGGGCTGGAGCGAAGGCTGTCTCCCTCCACCCTGAAGGTGTATGTGGCCGCTATAGCTGCATATCACGAAGCAGTTGATGGTAAGTCTCTGGGAAGGCACGACCTGATCATCAGGTTCCTGAGAGGAGCGAGGAGACTGAATCCTCCTCGCCCTCCTCTCGTTCCCTCTTGGGACCTCTCAGTGGTGTTAAATGCCCTGCAGAGGGCTCCCTTTGAGCCTCTGCAATCAGTGGAGCTTAAGTTCCTGTCTATGAAGACAGCGCTCCTGGTTGCACTGGCCTCCATTAAGAGGGTAGGGGACCTGCACGCATTCTCCGTTGACGAAGCATGCCTGGAATTCGGGCCGGCTTACTCTCACGTGATCCTGAGACCCCGGCCTGGATATGTGCCCAAGGTTCCTACCACTCCCTTCCGGGACCAGGTGGTGAACCTGCAAGCGCTGCCCCTGGAGGAGGCAGACCCAGCCTTGGCACTGCTCTGTCCTGTACGCGCTCTCCGCGCTTACGTAGACAGGACGCGGTGTTTCAGGACCTCAGACCAGCTCTTTGTCTGTTATGGTGGGAGACTGAAGGGAAAGGCTCTCTCAAAGCAGAGGTTGTCTCACTGGATAGTGGACGCCATTGCTTTGGCTTACCAACAGCAAGGCCGACCGTGCCCCCTTGGTGTGACAGCCCACTCCACCCGGAGTGTGGCTTCCTCTTGGGCTCTAGCGCATGGCGCCTCGCTGGCAGACATCTGTAGAGCTGCAGGCTGGGCGACACCTAACACATTCACCAGATTCTATAATCTCCGAGTGGAGCCAGTGTCCTCCCATGTACTCGCTTCAACCAGCTAGTTCAGGACCCGCTCAGGTGTCTTCGCTTGCTCGCCATTCCACTCCACGGACTGGATACGTGCGGTTATTCTCCTCAGGTGAGCCTTCCCTTCTGAAGCCCTGAGTTCCTCCAGCACTGTTGACGCTGGCGCCAGTGTCTATTGCCTGTGCGTCGGCTAGGTGCCTCCGTGTGCATGGTTCCTCCCCTGAGTAACCCCCACATGTGTATGTCCACTGTAAGCCTCTTTGAGCATGTGTCTTTCCCTCGGCAAGCCACCTTGCCACCCCTGGAGTTGAAAGTTGCCACCCCACGGGCTGGTTACTCCAGTGTTCCTCCATATGAAGCCTTCCGGCCATATGTGTATTTCTAAGTCCTCCCTACGGGTAGGCATGCTGCGGCATATCTCCTCTGAGATATGCTCCCCAGTGTACCTTGGTATTCCTGTGTTAAGTAGGACTCCTTCGTCCGTGCCAGTATCACGACAGGGGGATCAGACTTTCGCAGGGCACTGGAAGACAGCTGTGAAGGTGGCGTGATTACACGGGGACCCCATTCTCCGTCACTCGACGTAACTCGGAGTGACTACGAAAGGGAACGTCTCGGTTACGGATGTAACCCTCGTTCCCTGAGTAGGGAACGGAGACGTTACGTCTCCCTGCCACTTCCGCTGTACCGCTGGGTAGACGCCTGAGTTCAGTCTCGGCTCCTCAGCGAAGACATGATCTGCCTTTGCCGGCGTTCCTCCTTTTATACCCACGCGGTGGGGCGGAGATACGCTATGCAAATTCCGCAGACCCATGGCATTTTCATTGCCATAGGCTCGTTTTGTAATACTCGAAGATGATTGGCTTTCTAGGCGAAATCCCCATTCTCCGTCACTCGACGTAACGTCTCCGTTCCCTACTCAGGGAACGAGGGTTACATCCGTAACCGAGACGTTATGTATTCCCAGTTATTGAGAATTTTCAGACATAGTAACTTACTTTTATTGAGTTTTACATTTAAATATATATTTAGAGATGATCAAAAACTAGTTTTTTGGCAAAGTTTAGATTTTTTTGAAATCTTGATTTGAAGTGTTTTTGCATCATGATTACAGTCAAACCAGAAGATAGAGAAAGCATCAAAATTTAATCCTTAATCAGAACTCGATTCATCTGGTTTTGATCTGATTTCAACCTCTTCTGGATCAACTTACTGGAAATAGTCTCAAACTCCTGTGTGTGTGTGTGTGTGTGTGTGTGTGTGTGTGTGTGTGTGTGTGTGTGTGTGTGTGTGTGTGTGTGTGTGTGTGTGTACAGTATAAATGTGTATACTTACACCCAGAGTGGGTGTGTCTGTTTTGCACTTTTGATGTTTTAGAGTTTCACCCCTTTACTGCTGTGTGCTTTATTTTTGCATTGTGGCATTTCCAATGGCGGTAATTTGGCTAAATTGACCAAGCAACACCAGGGGGTTAATTTTCTTTTTGTCCTGACACGGGTGGGTTGCCAGTTCTGGGCACATTCACTGTTGTTCCATTTTCTCTCACACATTTAGTGATGACCTTCACTGCTTTTCAAAGTATATTCACATTCAAGTTAAAAATTTTATGAAATATGTCTGGTTTCTAAGAATCTTCAGCATTCATGGAAGATTAGTTTTTCTCTTTATGATTTCAAGTTAGAAAGTAGAATGTTTCTCAGACACAAGTGTTTTTATGAAATTAAATGCAGTACCTAAGCTGCAGATTTCAAGTGGACTCTTGTGAAGTAATTACAAGTCACTGAAGTTGTGCAATAGCTTTTGAATTCTATAATTGTTTTTTAATGAATGTCCTTGTGTTATAATTTAAAAAAATCTTTTCAGAAACATGCTCTGGCCAAGCTCAGACATTTAAACTTTATTAATTATAACTTGATTAGTAATACAAAGTGCTAGCCATTCCTTAGAGAGCGATTGACAGTTGGTACTGTAAATTTTCATGAAATCAAACCAATTTGAGATAAATCAAATTACTCCACAACATAACAGGATCCATCAAATACATTGCCAATACTTACTGATGCATGTGCTGCTGTTGTCCCATTAAAATTGTGTTACTTTGTAAAAGATGATGTCATTATGGAACATTGTGGAAGGCTTTTGTTAGTTAAAGGGATATTTCACCCTAAATTTCTGTCATCATTTACTCATTCCAAACCCGATAGACTTTTGTTTGACTTTGGAACAACTAAATATATCAATATGTAAATCACTTCATTCAATTTTTATTAAACCACTGGAGTCAAATAGGTTACTTTTCTATGATGCCTTTATGAACTATACTTGGAGCTTGAAGTCAAGTCAAGTCACCTTTATTTATATATTTACCTCTGTAAAGCTGTAAAGCAGCTTTACAGAGATAACAGGAAAATAATGTTATAATAATATTGTTAAATATAAAATTAAATGTCCCCAACTAAGCAAGCCAAAACCCAATGGCGACAAAGGCGAAGAAAGGCGAAGAAAGGCGACAGTGGCAAGGAACCAAAACTCCATCAGGTGACAGAATGGAGAAAAAAACCTTGGGAGAAACCAGGCTCAGTCGGGGGGCCAGTTCTCCTCTGGCCAACGAACAAACAGTGTATGATTATGATTCAGGCAGCATTACAGGTCAGAGGTCAGATTAGATCAGAACATTATATTATGCTGTTCATCTGTTTGAAGACCGGAGTATGGAGATAAGTTTGTGGAGGATCAGTGCTGATGGCTGTCGTGTCGATGAGGCATTCATAGGGTAGAGTCTAGTTGACACAAGCTCTGCTAACACTTCAGGAATGAGTTGTGGTCGTGTCCAGGCGCAAGTCCACCATCTGATCTGGATACGGCCCGGGTCCGGCTGATTACAGTTAACCTCGGTACATCAGGTGTTATAGGAAGTGTTCCCGGTTCCGGCTGACCTAATTTATGCAACCTAATACTCATTTAACTGATTTGAATAATAGGAATGTATAGTGTTCTATGTATATGCCAGGTTGAAGTGATTGTTTTTAATCTAGATTTGAACTGACAGACTGTGTCTGCTTCCCGGACAATGTTAGGAAGACTGTTCCAAAGTTTAGGTGCTAAATAGGAAAAGGATCTACCGCCAGCAGTCGATTTTAATATTCTAGGTATTATCAACTGGCCGGAATTTTGAGATCGCAATAGACGTGAAGGACTATTATGCGTTAGGAGCTCGCTCAAGTACTAGGGATCTAAACCATTTAGTGCTTTGTAAGTAATTAGCAATATTTTAAAATGTAAACAATTTTTAATAGGGAGCCAATGCAGTTTTGACAGAACCGGGCTGATATGGTCATACTTCCTGGTTCTAGTAAGAACTGTAGCTGCTGCGTTTTGGACCAGCTGTAGTTTGTTTATTAAACGTACAGGGCAACCACCCATAATAGCATTACAATAATCTAGCCTTGATGTCATGAATGCATGAACTAATTGTTCTGCGTTTGTCATTGAGAGTATATGACGTAATTTAGATATAATTTTAAGATGGAAAATTCGGTTTTACAGATACTAGACACGTGACTTTCAAATGAAAGATTGCTATCAAAGAGCACACCCAGGTTCCTAACCAACGACGAAGACTTGACAGAGCAGCCATCAAGTGTTAGACTGTATTCTAGGTTATTACCTGAGGAAGTTTTTTGTCCAATAATTAGAATCTCTGTTTTTTCAGAATTAAGTAGTAGGAAATTACTAGTCATCCAGTTTTTCATAGGGTGGATTTGAAAGTTTTGATTATCTAGACTTTGGATGGATGGATAGAAATCTCTTTGGTTATATTTGAATATTTATTCTGAAAATGACGAAAGTCTTGTGGGTTTGTAACATTTGGGTAAGTATTTGATGACAGAATTAAAATTTTAGGTAAACCCACCTTTTAAATGGATGATAGAAAAGACTAACATGATGGAAACTGAAATTGAGGATACAGGGAAAAAATTATACATTTACATTTTAAATTGAAATAAAATCACCAATTAAAACTATAAAAACATGTTTGAAACATTTTAAGTAGGAACTGGATCAAAATTAAAAAACAGCTGGAATATTTCCTAATGAATTGCCAGGTTTTCCATGTTAGAAGTGAGTGCACCAAGGGACAAAATCTAAACAGCTCACAATGATTTAAAATGTAATCCTATGTCACACTTAATGCTAATATTGGGTTACACTTTATGGTTACTCTTGATTTTAAGGTGACATAGTTACATTGTACTTACTCAAATAAGTACTGTGTAATATGAATTAACTACATGTACTTACTATAGAGTTACGGTTAGTGTTTGGTTTAGGGTTACTTGTAATTATGCATAATTTACTGTTATTACTACAGTAAGTACTAAGTACATGTAGTAACGTGTAACTACTTCACCTTAAAATAAAGTGTTACCTAATACTGTGATGAAGGAAAACTAGGATTTTTTTAAATATATATATTGAGACATATACTGCATAATCACCCTCACACGAAGACTCTAAATGACTCGAGAGGTTCAACAGAATGTGAAACCCAGACTTCAACTAACATGTGTTTCCTCTATCAGGGTGAGTGCTCCCAGAGGTGCTTCAACATCTTTGTGCTGGAAACAGTGTGTGTGGGCTGGTTCTCCCTGGAGTTCCTGCTCCGTTTCATCCAGACACAGAGCAAGTGCGTGTTCTTGCGCACACCCCTCAACATCATCGATGTGGTGGCCATCCTGCCCTATTACATCACTTTGATAGTGGACTCACTGTCTGTAGGCGACCGTCCCACCGGCTCAGGAAACAACTACCTAGAGAAAGTAGGATTGGTCCTGCGAGTTCTTCGAGCGCTGCGGATCTTCTATGTGATGCGTTTAGCACGTCACTCTTTGGGGTTGCAGACGTTGGGGTTGACAGTACGCCGATGCACTCGAGAGTTTGGACTGCTCCTGCTGTTCCTTTGCGTCGCCATGGCACTGTTCTCACCTCTGGTCTTCCTGGCCGAGAGCGAGTTGGGCGCCAAGCAGGAGTTCACCAGTATCCCTGGGAGCTACTGGTGGGCCGTCATTTCCATGACCACAGTTGGATACGGTGACATGGTTCCACGCAGCATTCCTGGCCAGGTGGTGGCACTCAGCAGCATCCTGAGTGGAATCCTGCTCATGGCATTCCCAGTCACATCCATATTTCACACTTTTTCACGCTCCTACCTGGAACTAAAAGCGGAACAGTGTCGGGCCACACGGCACAAGCCCGATTCACAAGACAGCACCAAGTCCCAAAACAGTGAGGATTCACAGGACACTGACAGTTCGTTACATGGAATCACAGAGACCACTGCAGTCAGTGCGCACCATCGCAGATCTGTGGCTGTGGCAAGTCAAGGAGTCCCACAGGTCAGGCGATCTCTAAAGTCATAATGCAAACAATTAACTAAGACTAAAGAAAGATCCCACGTACAAAGACATGCTACAGGTGAGCGGCCATAGTACCTGTTTAAGCAGGCGACTTGACAATAATAGACACTGAGAAAATGGACAGGTTTGTAGTCCAAAGCACAATTCTTTAAGGAGTTAGTTCACCCTAAAATGAATATTCTGTCATCATTTACTCACCATCATGTTCCAAATGCATGACTTTCTTTCTTCCATGGAACACAAATGGAACTGTTGAAAGTGAATGGAGACTGGGTCTATAAATTCCAAAAACTATTTAAAAAAACACCATATGATTCATGGAACCCTTATTTAAAGCCTTTTGAAGCCATATGATAACTTAGTGTGCGAAAAGATGCACAATGCTCTTAAATCTCACTTTTGATTCAAAATTAAAATGTGTCATGCCAGGTTTGACATCAGTGACATGAAGCAACATGTTGTTGCGTGTATCATAAACCATCATGTCAAGCCATTTGAATAGGTGTAACTACTGGCCCTACTCGCACAACTTTGAAGGTTTTTTGAACTAGCATCAACCGGCATGGGTGGCAGGTCCATTAGCCTCTTGAGGCCAGGGGAGTGAGGTTTACTTGCACAGCTGACCCTGTTACATTCACCTTCCTAAACCTCACACCCCTGCCTGGTTCATGGCACCAATGTAATTGGTCTTACTCACACCATTTCAGAGCGGGATTTGAACCAGCATCAACTGGCATAGGAGGCAGGTGTCCTAAAAAGGCTGAAAGCTTCTGCCCCTAGCTTGCCTCTTGTGGCCAAGTGAGTGAGTTCAACCTGCAAAGCTATCTACTAGCTACCTTATATTTACCCGTATAAACCTCACACCCATTCGGGTCACAGCAACAATGTAACTGGTCATACTCCCACCGTTTCAAAGCAGGATTTGAACCAGTGTCAACTGGCATGGAAGGCGGGCACGTTAACAAATACACTAAAAGTTGCTACCCCTAGCGTGCCTATTGAGGCTAGAGGAGTGAAGTTTACCTGCACAACTATCTACCACCCGCCTAAATCGCACTCTCACCCGGGTCACGGCACCAATGTAACTGGTCCTACTTGCACCACTCCGAGTGAGATTCGAACCAGTGTTAACCAGCATGGGACAAGGGCTAGCTAACAAGGGTTTTAAAACTAGCAGCCCATAAAAACCTTGTCTCTTAAGGTCAGGGAAGTGAGGTTTACACAGCTCTTAATAGCTGGCCTCTTTTATACATACAGCAGTTCTAATGAGATTTGAGAGCTCAACTGCCTTTGTTCCCATTCACTTAAATTGTACAGAAAAAACAGCATGAACATTTGGTTAAACATCTCCTTTTGTGTTCCACCGAAGAAAGAAAATCATATGGGTTTGGAATGGCATGAGAATGAGTGATGATTGAATTTTATTTAAGCTCGTGTACCTGGTAGATGGATGCTCCTACCTGTGAAAACTGTATGACTGTGAAGATTGACACATTATTTGCATCAGAGCTTTTCTCTGATGTAAGAGCATACATTGTTACACTGTTCAAAACAGGCTATTGAACTTTAATTTATGCTCCTATATAGCTGGTTTGCAATAACTATGTTTATGAAAACACATTTAAACATATTTCTGTATAATTCTGCTTTTAGATGCCATAGTCTCAGGATATGCCGGTTGTAATAAACACAGTGAAATACCCTTTAAAAGAATAAAGGTTTCTTATTTTCAAATTGTCTTGAGTGATAGCTGGTTTGTAGGATATACTGTAAATATAATAGTAATAAACTGTCATTTTTAATTAAAAAGGAAAATGGTCTCAAACTCAGAACGACTTTCCATATTAGTACAGATGTAATTACTCAACCCATAATGTCAAGAATGTGAAGCAAAATAATTTCACTTCTAAAAAAATTCTATAAGTACCTTACTGTATGTTTTGGACATGGTACCATGGTAATTTTGAAGCACCTTGCCATGTATCATGGTATATGATTATAGTAATCCATTGGTAGCATGGTATTACCATCTGATACCATCAGATTATCATGGCTGGGTGTTGAAATATTCCTGAGATAAGCGTTTAGTGTGTTTAATGAGTCCAGAATTGAGTCCTGTCCAAACTGAACTGGGAGACCAGCACATCTATTCTTATAAACGATTAAATGTATGTGACAGATGGTCAGATTGTTGTGAAGCACTCATAACATTGATCAGTGGTAGATACATCTATACTGATTCGCCTGAGAGCCCTGCGCTCATAAAGATATTGAGAGACCTGCCAGTACAAACACTGCTATAATGACCACAGCCATAATGAATGCACTCTCAGCTTTCTATTTTAATGAAACTGGTTCAATGCCTGTATTTTATACCATGAAAAAACAGGCTCAAATGTTCAGTCTGTGAGACTGTAAGTTGACTACAGAGCAATAACGCTCAAATCATTATACACTACAGATTTATCTTATAGGTGTTGGTAAATGTGAATATGGATTAAGGATTAACTTTTTTTAAATGTCTGAATTTACAATAGCTTGATCATGGAACATCAAATGCATCTTTGGAGTAACCTGAATGCTAAATATTTTTAATTACTTTAAAATAAATAACTGAACATCTCTTGATTTAAATGCATATAAATGACAGCAGTATCCAAACGGACCTTTTAAAAAAAATTTTATTAACAAAACTCGCTATAAAAAGTTACATTGCATTGAATATAATATGTGGAGTGACCAACAGTATCCATCTTAACACTAACAGAACATTTGGCTAGACAGACACTGAACACCCCCCCCCCCCCAAAAAAAAACAAAAAACATACAAAAAACCCCAAACATAAACAGAATGATAGAGTAAACATATATATGGCTATGGGAACCAGAGTGTACATCAGTTACTTTCATTCAATGGCAAGAACCTTTAACAGAAAACTGTTTAAAATAATGACAATATAGATTAAAAAAACGAAATAATATAAACCAGCTATTGTATCAAAATGCAACACAAAGAGAAACAATATATATTTAAATGAAGTCAAACACATTTTAGAATCAACCAGGTAAAAAAAAAACAGAATAAGATAGAAAATAGAAATAAATAACAGCAATAGTAATAAAAAGGGAGTTTTATCTGAATTGGGAGAGTTTTTATCAAAGACAGTCTTTCATGTTTTTTTTTTTTTGTGTGATTAAGGAATCTGGATAAAAAATAATGTCATGACATTTGAACAAAGCAAGAGTGGAAAAATCACACCAAAAGGCCATCAATTGTGTTAAACTATTCCTCTTTAAACAATTCAACCCGTTTACCTATATAACAATTATAAGCAGCATCTCACTCGTAACACAGGAATTGTTTACTGGCATGTGACATCCATATAACTACAGAACCAGTACTAATCTGCAAAATAATAAGTAATAATAAGTATTTGTCAAATTTTCCAGTAAGACAAAACTGAAAAAAAAGAAGAAATTTTTTTTTTTTTTTTTTTTAATAAGCATAAATCTTTAAGCATCAGCAAAAACATATTAATGAGTAAAAAAATCAAGATATATTTTCTTTAAAAAAGTATCTGTTTTAAAGATCTTTGGGTAATTTTACTGGGAAATTACAAAAATATTTTTTTTCAGTGTATTGTCATGTTCAGGGCTGATTACTGACTCAATGTTTAAACCCCTTGGCCTTGAATACAGATAAAAAAACCCTTTAAATTAACCCCCAAAATGCCTCAAATACATTGTTAAAGTTGTACAAAGGTCAGTATATGAATTTGGTAATTTCCTAATTGGTCATTCTAACTAAAATGATTGCATGCAAATTAACCAGGACTGCTATTCATATCTCCAAAAATAACATGGGGGAATACATTTCATCAAGTCTTGTAGATTTGTGAATTGTATGAGGACTGTCTCCTATTAACAAAAGGAGAGTTTTTTTTGGTTCGAACAGACACAGGGCTCTTCCTGTGATCTTCATTTGGCCTTCACTGCATGACACACTACAGCAGGCTACTGAGGTAAAAACTTATCCAAATAAAACTATACTAATTGTATTAATCTCTTGTAACAAAAGCTTTGTACATTCATCCATCTAACGTCAGATACATTTCTGGTTATTCCGAAAGTCTGTAAGGCAAAAGTTTTCATAAGCATGAATGTTACCCTGGGCTGGCATGTATATACAGTATGTGTAAATAGAACTGCATATCTTTATGATATTGCATGTAAAGGTTGGTTTTACAAATAGTTTTACAGTGGCACCAAAAATAATCAGAACACTTCAGCAACACTTACTGTATGAATGTCACTTCATTGCATAAAATATAAAAAAACGTGGCATTAAATTTTAAGAAAAGATAACAGAAGCACAAAAATTGTGAGAAAAGCTTTTGCATCATAGTTTGATGTTTTGTATTCTAATGCGATGACATTTAAACATATTTAAGTGTGACTTAAGTACCCAAATACTTTTTGGGGAGATTGTACAAAAGATCTTGTATGTATGCATACATACATTGTAATATAGATTTGAGCACATTCCTTAATACATGCGGGTGTTTCATAGGGCCTTGGCGCTGGTGGTATGTGTGGTGTGTGAGATGGGTTTCTGTGGGTAGAGACTGTAATAGTACACTTGGAAGAGAATAGCGAAGTCCACGCACACCTGAAGGAGGCCGCAGATCCAGAACTGCATGGGAGCCTGAGTCAACAGGAAGTAGCCTGTCTTGAAAGTGTCTCCACTGGTCCACATCAACACCATCTTAATGCTGGAGGTACAGGAAGTGAGAGAGAGTTAGAGTCAGAGAGTGTTATTAAAGTCTGGAGATGTGAGAAAGAGAGGCAGATTGATCAAAATCACTGAAAATGAAAGAACTGGCAAGTGCAGGATGAGTTGCGCTCAAAGGTTAATACTATAGGGTTTGTTAACCTCAAGTATGAGCAATAATGATTGATGAGGTTGCTTCATCTAATTAATATACATAATTTGTCACAATTGTGAGAGAACATGAGAGCAACACTAGAGTAATATGGGTTTGGACTTTATAACCACCTCTCAAAGCGGAAAAGGAATTTTTTAATAATATGTCATATTTTGGGAAAGGACAGCTGTAACATGGAGCCTGGACAGTAAGAATGTTCTCACAGACCGGCTCCATCTGCTCCACATGTGGGTCTCGTGCTCTCCTCCACGCTTTGTTTAGAGAAAAAAAAGCATAAGATCACATGTCCACTTCCTTCCATGGAGCACAAAAGGAGAAATTTAAAGAATGTGTTGGTCGCACTTTTCCATTGAACACTCTACTATATTCCTACTCATCTGAAGGCATTTGATTGCTTTGTGTGAAGAACAGACATAAATTTTGGTCATTATTAATCGATAACCCTTGAGAAAAGTAAATTTAAGAAATTGTTCTTGCAGATAATATGTGACCCGTCACAGAAACCAGGGACACAAGTCGGCAGCACAACTTTCGAGCAAAATGAGAAAGAAGAGTTTTTTTTCAAAATTGGTGAATTTCATTTTTTTGCAGAATCTGTTAGTTGAAATCACGAAGAAGCCTCTCCATGTTTGAGATAGCAGTATTGGTATATTTAAAAGCTTACATTTTGAGGTTGAAATCGGCTTGTTTTCGGAGATTCTAGCACGCAGTAGGGGCGTGGCGTGTTACTGTCTGTGTGTATTTCCATACTGAATATGGCGCTTTTGTCCCCACCCTCCAAGTGAACCGCATGGCTACTTATTATGCTGTGCTCTGGTAGGCTCTATCTGATATCAAAATTCAATGAAGATGGACGCCGCAAAGATTGTCACAGACGAGCTGAACCGTGGCAGTTACACCGAAAATGTTTTCGCCGCTCGGGAAACTGAACCGGAGGTATGGGTGCGGCGCGCGCGCCCTCGGTGTTGAATATGGCGGCTCGGCTCGCTGATAGCGGTGGCTGGCTGTTTCATATGTGACGTCCCGATTGCTTTGAATGGGGAAAGTTTTGTGAACTGAACAGACTTAATGGACTGGCAACAATCTCCATAGAACATGAACTGGCACAGAGAATCGAAATAGAGGATGCAGTTAAGACCTTTGCTGCGATGAAGGCCTGCCGTGCGCGTTTCTGAAACTTAAGTTAAGCTTCATTTGCTCTTTAGTCGTTATTTAAGATGCTGAACCTGCTGATGATATAATGTGCTTGCGGACATTTCATTTGTGTGTGTATAGTATACGCACATAAGAAAGTGGTGTAAAGAGATTTGCAACAGTAATTTGAGGAGGTGAAATGTGATTATTTGGAAAATTCCTGTCATGACTGCTTAAAGAAAAATGCCAGCAGGCATTTGCCTCCTGCATAAACTTTAATATTGTTGACATTTTGGGCACAAGCGCGTTGCGCACTATTTGCGTTATATGTAGGCCTATGGCTTATTGGTCTTTGTGTGTTGTTGCTGGTTTTGCGTTATATGTATGGCATATTGGTCTTTGTGTGTTGTTGCTGGTTTTGCGTTATATGTATGGCATATTGGTCTTTGTGTGTTGTTGCTGGTTTTGCGTTATATGTAGGCTATATGGCATATTGGTCTTTGTGTGTTGTTGCTGGTACGTTGCAAATAGAGGGGCATCACAATTGTTTTTCGCCTAGAGCTGCTGCAGAAGTGCACTCATTCGAAGTGCAAAAAAAAGCTGTAAAGCACAGGGGGGAGCTTTACAGGGGGTATGGCTTATCTAAATGAGATGTAAATGAGCCCTATTGTCACTCCTAGCAGCAGAGAGAGGTGAGAACTGCACAATCTTTCGAGGTCGTTTTCTCATCTTTGAGCTTTTTTAAGTGCCTACCTTCAAATGGCCACAACTTCTCCAAATATTATCAGATTTCCACATGTTACACATCGTTTTGTGTGTACACACCGACTTGTGTCCCTAGTTTCCGTGACTGGTCACATATATTAATGAAATAAAAGGGCACTTAAAGGCAGGGTAGGCGATTTGTTCCAGAATTTTTCTTTTATGCTGGTGGAAAGTCTCTTGACATCCTGAGAGCAATCCCTAACTTAAGTGGTCTAAATGTATTTAAATGTATATACACTACAGTATATTGTCTGTGGAAGGTGTTAGGCCATAAAATGCTTATCCACTCATTGCATTTGGTCCGAATGTAATGATACGATGTCCTACCTGCCTGTCAACGCATGTATTTTCATACCTCCGCGCACCCTGCTCACACTGACACCACACGACATCAGCGCGTTTCATGCTATGCAGAGTTAGACAGACGTCAGTCACCGAGCACCGCAACTGAAACACCAGCCATCTTTTACAGTTCCTCCTGAACCCAAACAATGAACTTATACTGCGTTCACACCATAACTACTGTAATTTGGAAGAGGTGGAAACACGTGACATTATATATATATTTTAGTTTACAGCAGTATACTGTTTACACCATATTTCAATGGGTAAACAGCACTTAGTTCAACTAATTGCATTTAATATAAATTTGAACTTTTATACATTTTAATTTCATTGCAATTAATTTGCAATTATGTTTTCGAAAACATTACATTCAGTTCACACTTAAAGGTGCTGTATGTAAGAATGGCAAGAGTACCACATCGAAATACTGCAGTCCAAATTCAAAATATCAGAGACCGTTGTTTCCCCCGCCCCTTCCTCCTCAGACTGCGTTTTAATATGCTCTCGTTCATAGAGATTTTTAGATGGATACCGAGGCTTTTTAGGTTGTGTGGAATCTGCAATCTCTGACCAGTTTGCTTGCTCGTTTCAAAGGCTGCGATACGCTGTGTTTCCTGCCAACTGGCATCCCGGGGTGTCGAAATACTATTGGGTGAACTGGCAGTGGGCAAGGTCACACAGACAAAACAAAACCCGACTAACAACACGGAACGTGTAAAATAATAAGTAAAATAATTGGCTGTAGAAGTGTTTTTCAGAGAAACGAGAATGTGAACTTAGCATGTTTCCTAAATATCTGCAAACATATTATGGTATTTTTATGCTTTAGTAGAGTAAAAAAGTTACATACTGCACCTTTAAATATATTCTAAATATATTAAATATATTTAAATATATTCTTTTAAAGCATATAATTTACATAATAATGTATTTTAACCTCTTAACTCAACTACATCCCTAAGCCTGCCTCTAATCCTGACCCACAAACTTTGACCCTGTACATATTATGTACTTATTATAGTTATTATTATAATAACTAGGTACTTATCCTGTACCTATCCCTAAACCTAACCTTAACCCATGTAGTTTCCTTATATTAACCAATACTTTCTTAGGTAAGCACACTAAGTACATGTAGTGCACGTACTGTAAAATAAAGTGCAACCGGAATATTGTTTCAGTAACTTATCCTACTTTTCTAAATCAGTCACTCATCTTTAATCGACACACACTATTGCAATGATGCTGTTATATTCCTTTTATTCCAGTCTGTTTGTCTTTCTGCAGCATAACCTGATCATTTGTTTACATACATTGATGATTCACAGCAAAAGTCATTTAGTACATCATAAAAGCCTAATCTGAAATGAATAATTGGTGTAGTGTGGAGTGCTGTATTTTGGGTAGTTTAAAAAAAATGCACGTCTTGAATAATTTATTTGTTTATTAAGATGGTGGAAAAGCTTTATTCAGGTGGAATTACAGTTCTGTAATTCTGTGCAGTTGTGCGTGAAGATGCTGAGGCACCAAATATGGCCGCACAAAGGAAGTTTGTTTTTTCTCCTGCCTTAAATGTGAGCTGTTCTTAGTGCTTGAGGTTTACACATGGGTTTCTGCACTTGAGGAGCAATCTTAAAAATTGTTCCCCCAACATTGAAAATGTTTTACTCTCCCTCATGAATTCTGTATGACTTTCTTTCTTCAGTGGAACACAGAAGATCATGTTTTGAAGAATATCCTGGCTCTTTTTGCTTTAATTAAAGTAAGTGAGGACTGGGGGTGTCAAGCTCCAAAATGACAAATCACCATAAAAGTAAACCGCATAACTCATGTGCTATATACCAAGTATTCTGATGGCATTGATTTACAAAATTTACAATGAGTTAGTTTTCCTTAGGTACAAGCATGTGAGAAGTAGCAATGTCCAATTTGTGAACAAATAATGCTTTTGAGTTGAATTTTTTTTTCTTAATTCTTTTCACAAAACCGAATCAGACTGATCTGAATCTCAACCCACAAACTCAGTAATCCAGTTTCAGGGAAGATTCCCTTGTGAAAAGAAGCACAGTTTAAGACTATGTTTTTGGTTGACTGGAATATTGGTCTGCTTTCAAAATCATTTAAACATTATAATCATACCTACCTCTAAACTCACTGAAACCTAGTTGAGTTTGAAATTTTAAAGCAAATTGAATGCAAAAAAAATAAAAAATAAAAAGCGAGTGGAAAGCGAGTTGTAGACACTGGACATGTTATGATAGGAAAGCATTATCCTGATGCGTCTTTTGAGCGACTGTCTCAAAAGGATGAGTTAACAACTGGTTCTGAAAAGCAGACCAAAGCTGGAGAAAAGGAAACAGAGAATACAGACAAATCTTTTCTTGCCCAAAAGAAATTGAGTCAGGTGGGGGGTACAGGAGGAGAGCTGAGGTAAACACAGTTTTCTGTTCTTTGTTTGGCTCAGTGTTACACTCAAAGCAAAACTGAGAGGCGGCTTGATCCATGGCATCTGATAAAAGGCCACTGAAAGCTTATTAGAGCAGCACGTCCTAAAGAGATGAAAGAGCACTCTTACTGCCGCCGGGACACACCGATCAGCCTCTGTGCCAGAGCAATAAACCACTCCACACTCCACACAACAGAAGAGTTTAATGACTGTGAGCTATGACGAGGACAGGGTCATGATCAGATCATTAAAGCTAAAATAAAAGTTTCCCCACTAGCGACAACAAACCACTGGAATAAAATAAAGATTGTTTCCTGACATGGGATCTGCTTGTTCAGACAGCTTTTTCTGCACTAGTCGCATGCTTCAATTTTTAGACAACTGTAACCAATCCCATAATGCACTGCAATAAGCTTTTTCACTTCCACTAAAGGATTAGTTCACTTCAGAATTAAAATTTCCTGATAATTTATTCACCCCCACGTCATCCAAGATGTTCATGTCTTTCTTTCTTCAGTCGAAAAGACTGAAAGGTTTTGAGGAAAATATTCCAGGATTTTTCTCCGTATTGTGGACTTGCAGTGTCAATGCAGCTTCAAAGG
This sequence comes from Gila orcuttii, assembly GCA_026230005.1. Lineage (NCBI taxonomy): Eukaryota > Metazoa > Chordata > Actinopteri > Cypriniformes > Leuciscidae > Gila > Gila orcuttii. Next base: position 17,878,779 of record JAPDVR010000010.1, on the reverse strand, counting down.
GCTCTACAAGATACCAGCCGAGGAATAAGGGTCTTATCTAGCGAAACGATCGGTCATTTTCTAAAAAAAAAAAATAATACATACATTTTTTAACCACAAATGCTCGTCTTGCACTAGCTCTGTGATGCGCCACACATTATGTAATCACGTCGAAAGGCCACTTGTGTTCCCATTCCAAAAGGTAGGGTAGTGCGAAAAACTCCATCTCATTTTCGCGTCTAACTTCAAAATCGTCTGACATTGTTGTTTTACCTTTTTTTTTTTTTTTGCACATTCGCTTTGTAAACAGTATATCGGTACTTCCACCTATGTCACGCGTGACTTTTTTTTTTTAGAAAACTACCTTCTTCCTCGGCTGGGATCGTGTAGAGCACTTTGAAGCTGCATTAAAACTGCAATTTGGACCTTCAAACCGTTGCATCCCATTGAAGTCCACTATATGGAGAAAAATCCTGGAATGTTTTCCTCAGAAACCATAATTTCTTTTCGATTGAAAAAAGAAAGACATGAACATTTTGGATGACGTGGGGTCAAGTAAATTATCAGGACATTTTTATTCTGAAGGGAACTGAACCTTTAACTCTTTCTTGGACACTGACGGAAATTTCCGTCATTTTTGAGACAACAAAGTAACACTTTCTATGAAGCCTGTATAATGCATTATATGGGTATTCTTAATGCATTATAATACATGCATGATGCTTTATAAACAACATTATAATGTGTTGTATCATCTGATAAATAATCATAACAACAGTTCCAACAGATTATAATACTTACCTATTTGTGGTTATAATTTTTAAGAGTATAATGTATTATAACACTGGATGAAGCCTGCATTAACAATGCATCATAAGGGTATTCAGTTACACTTTATTTTAAGGTGTCTTTGTTACACTGTAATTATATATTCAAGTACTGAGTGATATTAAGTAACTACATGTACTTACTATAGGGTTAGAATTAGGGTTAGTTGCATGTAATTATGCACAATTTATTGTTATTACTATAGTAACTACATGTAACATATGTAACAATGACCGCGTAAAATAAAGTGTTATCGGATATTCTTGATGCATTATAATGCACGCATAATGCCTTAACCTTATAAACAACATACACATCACAACATTTAGAGCATGCATGGAAGACAAAATTGATATATGGAACCACCGTGGCAACAAGACAACTACAATTTTGAAAGAGCACCTGAAGGTAAATGAATGGGAATACTGGCATGCCAGGAACAAGAACTGACACATTCTTGGCCACCTAACATTAGAAAATACAACTTACATGAATGTGGTTAACCAGACAGGTTGTTACTTAAAGCAGACAAAAGCCACTTATAAATATTATGACCACTATATAAAGCTTTTTAGATGTTTAAAAGAAGACTTTTTTTTGTCAATTTACTTTAAGCAGTAAAAGACCACTCATAAGATGTTGTATGATACTGTACAGACCTTAAGTAAACTATGTCAAGATATGAGACTTGTGAAAGTAAAATATATGAATCTATGGGATATATAATCCAATATAACTTAAGTGGATAAAATTATGTTCATTGAGTGTAATAAATTATCATACTCTTAATAGTTATAACCACAAATAGGTACGTATTATTATTGTAGTTACGATTATTCATGAGATGAAACAATACATTATAAAGTTGTTTATAAGGCATTATGCGTCCATTATAATGCATTAAGAATTCCCTTATAATGCATTACACAGCGCTTCCCTGCCGTTGACGGTATTTTCTGTGTTTTTACTGTTATACAGTATGGAGGCGCTATTACACATCGTCGGATCAAAACAGGTAAAAAAGGAGCAGAAACAAGCGATTAAAGCATTGTATGTTGTATGCATGTGGTATTCTTTGAAAAAAACATGCTTTTCTCAACTTTTTGTTCAAAACATTGCTTTTTTCAACTTTCAAGTGTTCATAAAAAAAAGAATGCATGAAGCGAGAATAATTTTTTGTTGTTGTTTAAAAGCAGACACTCTGTTTTTCTTTTGATACATTGCATGTTCAGATATTCATAGAACAAAATATTCTGGGAGCAATGAAATTGATTAAAAAAATTGACAATTGACAAATTGAATTTTTTTTTTAAATGCTGCCAGGGAAAGAGTTAAAGTTTCTATCAAAGATGGAAATACTGAAAGAAAATTGGATTGCAATCCAATGCAATTACAAATAATAACAATTTTATGCACATTAATTAACTTAGGAAGTAACCGTGTAATAAGTGTGATAAATGTACAATCAGCTTATGATGTTATCATAAAATGAACCCCTTCAGGGTGAAAACAGCCTCTGTGTTGTGTCACAATGTGGTTTCATAAGACAGGGCTATTCAATTAGCTTCATTCGAGGGCCGGATTATTAAATCGAAAAGTTGAGGTGGGCCGATGGGTTTAGCTTATTTATTGAAACATAACAGTATCAATAAGTAAGCTAAAGTAAACATAAAAGTATTGTTTTTACTTGGAAATGTGATACCCAACAGTGTGCAGATTTATCAGACCATAATAAATAACTTATTTACATCTATGTACAAATATATGAATTATACAAGATCATAGCTATTGGTAAGAATTATTTTATTAATAATTATTATAGGCTTAATTTGAAATATTCTGACAGTGAGACTTCGTAACCATAGGTAAAACCATGCATGGCTACTCACTCACTACCACTGTATAAAAAATGCCTAAACAGGTAAAAACTATACACACAATTAATTATATATTTATCTAGCCCCCTAATAAATCGTAGTAGCATAGTATTCAATATAAATATTCCACATTTCTCCCCAAACCATGGTAAATTACTACAGTACATTCATGGTAAATGTTTGTAAGGCTGGTGATTAGGGATTTAGTCTTCTAACTTCGTTCATGGCACAATGTTTCTGCTATTTACCTCATCAGTCGTGTTGGGAATGTTGAGGCTGTTTCATCCGATTTAAAACTAGTTAAAATCATTGATTGATTTGTGGTTTGTAACAGAGAGATGTGTCAGATTGAAACGCTTCTCTCTGGATGTCGCAACGCTGTTTAATAATAGTGTCTGGGACCGGGAGTAAACGCAGTTCCGTTATCCAATGGGCCGTGCTGCGTAGTTCAAAGTAAACTAGTGAAACAACTGAAAACAGCGCTATTTGTTCTCTATTTGTTCTTACTGACTGAGAAACAGCCTCAGATGATTCAGTGACAGAACGGTCCGAACGAATCCGAATCGTTTCAGACCGTTATGCAAGTGCCTTTGGCCAATTCATGGAAAGGAAATAATCGAATCAAAGAATGATTAAATCAGGAATGATTGATATCGCTGGTTCAGTCGACAGAAATACGGGACACACACATAATAACTGCTGAAATATTCGGACTGAAAACGTTTCTCAGGTCAGTCGGAGCGATGGTACACACACAGTGCGTATAGCCATACAGCTGCAGGCGCCACTGCGGTCACGCGCATATCTAACCAAATTTAGCCGCACCGCCAGGAAAAGAAGAGGAGGGAGGTTGGGGTGCCCTCGGGCCATATGGAGATGATTGGCGGGCCGCCAATTGAATAGCCCGGTACTAGCATATGAAATACAGAATATTCTTTTTCTCTGACCGATGAAAACTTATTTTTGTATATTAACCATCAGAATCATCAAAAACTTGCTATAAATATTTGCTTTTTTTAATATAAAATCTGCACTTTGATTTAAAGCACAGGTGGAATGTTTTGGAGATGGAATTGGAGTGTGCCATCATACATATTGAGGTAAAATGAAAAAAAGAGAGAGAGAGAGAGAGAGAGAGAGAGAGAGAGAGAGAGAGAGAGTGATCAATCTTAACAGCTGCCATGGAAACCATCAGGATTCAATGAGGCTGATGGTTGCCATGGGTTCCATGATAGAGTATAAACAAATTCCTCTTTTCATCCTCACTTTGAGCCACAAAGCCAGACTCCAGCAACAGTTACCAGAGAGCAAGGACTAACACAAAAATCAAAAACAAGTAAGTATAGCAGCACTGCAACACTATGTTGGTTGCCACTACAAACAACGATTGGTTGCTTTATTTCACAGACCGAGGCTTGTAATGCCACACTAACACCCACACATTAACAGCCATGAGAGAGCCAAGATGAGGACATGAAAGATAAATATTATTAATATATAGTGAATGGAATGGTTTTTGTTACTTATTTTGTGACTTATTTCTGTTATTTTGAGAAACTTAAGATTTTTAATCAGTTCTTGTGTGTAATTATTGGGGTTGGCATTTTATGTGGATGACACTCATAGCAGAATATGTCTATAAAGGCACTGGACAGAGGTGGATTTCTGCAAAGCTCATATCTCATCTCTCTCTCTCACACACACACGTATATGTGGTTTATGGGGAATCTCCATATGCATTATGCTTTTTATACTTTACAAACTGTATTTTCTATCCCCTTACACTAACCTTACCCCCAAAACCTAACCATCACAGAAAACTTTTGGCATATTTTGACTTGCAAATATAATTAGTTTAGTATGTCCTTTTTAAGTCATTTGGTCTGCCATAAACAATGTTTACGTTGTAATACCCATGTCATTATGCACATTTGTGTCCTCATAAACCATACAAGAACACACACACACGCACACACACACACAAATCAGATACTATCTTTCTCAAACTGCATCAAAACGCAGAAGTAATGTAACTGAATTCTGCAATAATTTGATAAAACAAACTTCCTCATATTTTATCAATGTATTTGCATGTTGTTTTCACTGCTAGCCTTCAGTCTTCTCCTAATGATTTACTTGTGGGCAATATTCACGTTTCACCCATCAGAGATGATAAAAAAAAATCACTATACACCCGGTGCAATTACTTACCTTTTGTAAAAATTCCCATCTAGGGATTCTTTTTCATATATATTTCAGTCACATCTCATTACCCTCTCTCCCTAATTTTGTAAAGCCAGACTTTTGACCCCTTTTCTGATCACAATTAAGTTGTCAACTTTGAACCTTATGCTGCCCAAAAAATTACCCACTTAAGCCACACTGATATGTAAAAATTAACCAACCACAGTACAACAACAAAAAAAGTGACCATGGAGGGTAATTATGAAAATATATTAATGTTATATTAATATAAAATATTAATGCTTCACATACAACTGAATATCTTTCAAAGATTTGCAAATATTATAATATTTAGTTATGAGCACTGAATTCACTCTGTTCTTCACCCCAAAATGCGGTTTCTCTTCAGTCTTTTAAACAAAAAAGTAAAAAATAAACCAAAATAAAGTGAAATTAAGTAAACAAACTCTGAAGAACTGAATCTACTCTTTCCCCAAAACATTTTTTCCATTTGAGTCTTTCAAACAAAACAATAAAAATGAACAAAACACCAAACCAAAACTTCAAAAAAATAAAGTAAACAAACTGTCATACAAACAAAACAAAAACAAACAAAAAACAAAAAATAAATACAATAAATAAATAAAGTGAAGATAAGTAAAAAAAAGAATAGTAAAAAGATACTTTTTATATACTTTGTGTTGTGTGCCTCGGACTGTGGGCAATCAAATGCAGAAGTAGGGAGTACAACAGAAGGCGGTCAAAAGCCTCTGTAGCTGAGAGGATGTGTTAGATGTCAATGGCATTAACATGCCACCAACAGCCTGAGAAACAGGGCGTTCAGCATAAAGCAGTCAACACAAACACACCGCTGTGAAATACTGCTGTCCCGCACAGCTTCTCCTCATAGAAGCACGGAGGGCAACTTCCTTTTGTGGGAGCGTTCAATTCACCCAGCACCTGACTCAAGGCTCAAATCCACAGGAACGCACAACTTAATGAATGGTTTGTTTGCAGCCCGTGGATACAAACCAGCTTGCTGCTCAGTAAACACATATATAACATTGAGAGTTGCGTAGAATTTCAGGGTGGCCGTGAGATAATTCAGATTACTAAATAAGGCACTGAGGGTTTTCAAACTAACTAACATGACTCTGGCAATGAACTTGGCTGTGGGGGTCAACACTTTCCCTCCCATTCATTAACGTTCAACTGATGGACAGCAAAATAGATTTACATGAGGTTAAAGGTTATTTCACAGCAACAGTTACCAGGCAAACAATGAAGCAACTAACAATGGCTGAAGAGCTAAACAAAACAAACTAACAATGGCTGAAAAGCTAAACAAAACAAAAAGAAAATTTACTTTTTATTCCTCAAAAACATTGTTTTCCTTCACAGTCTTCCAAACAAAACAATTCAAAACTGAAAGCCAAAAAAAGGAAAAGCAAAAAAATCAATTTTGTCTTGTAATTCAAGGCTGTCTCCAGGAGATGAATCATCTGTGATTGTGGTAGGTCTGCACAGAACACGGCGTAGATCTGAATCTGATACAAACGTTTCCCATGCACTGCAAGTAACATAAATTACCTAATGTGACATTCAGGGAACATAAACCAGATAAAGCAGCACAAGAGTGCAATAAAAGTTGTCCTTAAGTCAGATGGAAGATTCTGAAGGTCTCTGGCCTCAACGATGCAAAGGCAAATCTGTACAACTGTTCACAGCTGTAGCTCATTACCACTTACAGATGAATGTGCATACTAAAATTTACTGCGATGTGTGCCATACTGCCATAATAAAGTCATGTTAAAAAGAAAGTACATCCTTTTGAATTCTATGGTTTTACGTGTCAGGATATAATGAAAACTTATCAAAATAAAGCCAAAATTGAGAAGCCATACGTAACAAACTAAGCACACCCTTACTGCTTCCATAAGAATTAAGAGGGTAAGTAGCAGTCAGGCGCTGCTAATCAAATGTCCTTGATTAATTGATCAACAGCAAGCGTGACCAACTCTATAAAAGCAGAAGTTTTGGCAGTTTGCTGGTCTAGAGCTTTCAGGTGTGTGTTAACACAATGTTAAGGAGGAAATACATCAGCAATGATCTTCGAGAAGCAATATTTGCAAGAGTAAGAAGGCCATTTCCAAACAACTTGAAGTCCATTATTCTACAGTAAGGAAGATTATTCACAAGTGGAAAACACTCAAGTCAGTTGCCAATCTTGCCAGGAGTGGACGTCCCAGCAAATGAGGACATGGGCACCTTGTGATCATTGTGTCGACCATGACAACCTCTGTATGCCAAAGTATTCTACAGTCAAATACAGCTAAAGCTTGGCCGAAACTGGGTAATGCAACAGAATGTTCAAACTGTAAACTCTAAAACAAGTGTAGCCTATTCCAAGACAAAGATTGTATCCGTCAAGGAGTATGCATTTTGAATTGTTTAAATTTGTATTAATTCGATTATACACATTTAGTTGCAGTTGTGACACAGTAATGTGCTTGCAGATGTACTCATTATTTGGTTAGTAGTCAGGTAAAAACAGAATGATGTGCAGCCAATCAGTCATTACCGCATAATAAACACTGACAAGATAATACAACAGGTAGATCCCAATAAACCCCAACAGGGAGACTTTAATTATTTTATTATGGGTGAGCTGAAATTGTTTTATTATTTTAGTAGGTTGTTTTATTATGTTTGAAATTACTTTAATATGCAGTGTGGAGTAATACGAGAGACATGAAACTAAAATAATGCAAGATCTAACAATTGTTCATATCAAATCAAGCTTTCCAGAGATACCATTTAAAAGTTTAGGATGAAAAGATTTTTTTTTTTAATTAATATTTTATTAAGCAGGGATGTATTCAATTGATCAAAAGTGACAGTAAAAACATTTATGATGTTATAAAGATTTTTATTTTTAAAAATGCTGTTTTTTGAACGTCCTATTCATCTAAGCATCCTGAAAAAAATGATCCACAAATTTTTCGTCTATTTTAATTTCCACAAAACTATTAAGTACCATAACTGTTTTCAACATTAATAATGATTAAAAAAACGTTTCTTGAGGATCAAATCAGCAGATTAGAATGATTTCTCAAGGATCATGTGAAATTGAAGATTGGAGTAATGATGTTGAAAATTCAGCTTTCCCATAACAAGAATGAATTACATTTGAAAATATATTCAAATAGAAAACTTATTTTAAATTGAAATAATACTTCACAATATTACAGTTTTTACTGTATTTTTTTATCATAATAATTGCAGCCTTGGTGAACATAATAAAAAACTTCTTTCAAAGAATTTTCGAAACTTTTGAATGATAGTGCATATTTATATGCATAGTTTTCTTATATCCTTCCTCCATTTTAATCCCTCTTTCTAAAACACCCCCACAGCCAAACCCACAATGCAGCAAACTTCAATTTAAAAATACATAAACATATACAAATAACCCTGCTTGCATACACACAGATACATACAATACAGACTCTATCGGCAGGTTTGCACAGATGTTTAAATACACACACAACAAGCAGCAACTCTCATCTTGTCAGGTTGGCATGATGCCAGTGGCAGCTCCCCACCTGTGCCATCAAATCAGTGCGGGTGAATGGACACACACACACACACACACACACACACACACACACACACACACAGAGAAAAACAGAGCACAGGATGGCATCTCACAGTGTGAGATGTTACCAAATACACAAAGTCACACTGACAGGACGTGTCTTTACAGCACACACACTACAGCTCTCAAAAGGTTATGCAAAATAATACACCTCTTACACACATACAACGCATCTCATACAATCTAACAATCACTAAGAAAAATGACCGGATTACTGTTTTTGTCCGATTCATTTTCCCTTCATTAATTGAGTTTTTTATTACTTAATTTGCTCTTTGTTTAATTTGTGGTCATACAATCTATACAACGAAATAAAAAATGTAATTAAATAAAAAAGTTCACTATTCCAGCTAATGTACTAGGTATCTAACTGTATATCGGATTCCTGTAGCTTAGCAACAGTGTTTCATAAACCAGTTGAGCAGGAAGTCTGACTAGGAGACATCAAGGAGTGACTGTGCTGCCACGTTTCACTTCCCATGTTCCTCTGTTCAAGCACTAGAGCAGTGGAGGGTTCTGTGTTCACTCACTGGCGCAAGATAGAGTGAAAATTAAAATGTCAAAGTGGTCATATCAGAATTTTTTTTAAGCAGCTTATTTTTTTCCCTACTAAAGGTCCACTAATAGCGTTAATCAAGGTTTATGTCACCATTTCTTTTTCATTTCCACTGTCTTTGAGCCTCAGAATTTAAAATTGCGTTAAAATGGAAGTAGTGACAGATTTTTTATTCTGTATTGTGATCCAAGTGTAACATTATTCAAAGAGAAAAAAATGTAGGGTGGGACTTGGCTTAATGCATCAGTTGTTGATTGGATGGAGGCAGATCTGAACGCCTGCTTGCAGTCGGTTATAAGAAAGGGGCGGGATTTAAGTAGACAAAATCATTGAAGAAGTCCAGCATAGTCTGTCATTTCACCAGAAGATCCAGTTATGACATTTTGATTTAAAATTACGAGGTCAAAAAAAAAGAAAACAAAAAGAAAACTTTGGATAGATCAATTGCTTTGTTAATAGTACATTTGTATATGCAGTAAGTAAAGTAAAATGGGCCTCTTAATTCAGTTCCTTTAAGAGTATGTAAAAAAACGTCTCGGTTACTAACGTAACCTCAGTTCCCTGAGAGTAGGGAACGAGTATTGCGTAAGTTAGCTTACGCTATGGGAAAACTCCTTTTCTCGAGAATATTGAAGCAATATATATTTTTTTAAAACGCAGTGTAGCTGAACAGCAGACATACAGCTGAGCGCCTTAGCTCGCTCATTGGACTGTGCTGCAGCAACTGCACGAACCTATGGTGAGTCGGCAAGGATGCGCGAACCAACCAGGACGCTGTGCGCCTGCCAGAATGGGCGTGGCTTATAGCTATATAAGCCCCCATTTCGCCATAGAATTCAGGTTAAATTGACTGAAGCGATTCTTTGATCAAAGCACAGTAGCACGGCGAGTTACGCAATACTTGTTCCCTACTCTCAGGGAACCGAGGTTACGTTAGTAACCGAGAGGTCTCTCATATTGCTTAAGTTAGCTTACGCTATGGGAACTCCTTTTTAAAATGCCGTGCTTTAAAACTTTGCCCCATACTATAGCCTAGGGCCTAGCGCCCAAGGCTCATAGAAGAGTAAAGTTATGAGTCCTAATATGGCCAGATCAGTAATGAGCCTTATATATACATAGGAAAATAATAGGAATGGGCCTTATTAGGGGCCATTCTCCTTCTTATATGGTATATAGAACCGCAGTTCATGTTTATCCAGGACCAAACCGACGTCAGGCCTTATAATTGTGAAAATGTGCTTAACACTTTATTCATATAAAAAGAACCCTTGCTTGCAAAGTGGGAACTTCCATATTATAAAACCTCATAAATGTGGACGGTGAGGCCCAGCATGCCGCCACACAAATATCTTCAATTGGTATTCTTGACAGCTTGACAGTCTCTGCTTTGTGACCGCAAAACCCCTGTTGGGCCTCTGAAGCATACGAAGAACTGTTCTGACTGCCTGAAGGGGGTAGAACGCTCCAAATAGACTCTGAGAGCCCTCACAGGGCAGAGTAGGTTTGCGTCTCTTTCGCCTTCTGACAGCCAAATGACCCGCGCTCTGAATGGAGTCGAGAGCACTTTAGGAACATACCCGTGCCTTGGCTCAAGGACGACTCTGGAGTTGTTGGGCCTGAATTCAAGGCAGGAAGCGCTCACTGAGAGTGCTTGCAAATCACCCACTCGCTTGGCTGATGCTAGTGGCTTTTTTGAGTGAAAGCGGCTTCAGGGTCAGCAGACTGAAGTGGCTCGAAAGGGGCTCCTTTCATGGCCTCCAGGACCGTGGAAAGGTCCCAAATAGGTATAGAGGGGGGTCGAGGCGGGTTCAGCCTTCTGGCCCCCTTGAGGAAGCGCACGACTAGGTCGATTCATCCCAGTGATTGCCCGGCCACGTGAGCGTGAAATGCTGCTATGGCCGCCACACATACTTTGAGCGTGGAGGTGCAACCCACGTCCAAAAGCTCTTGTAGAAAGGAAAGTACCCTTGTTACTCCACATGAGTAGGGGTCCAGGTTCACCAGTGGAGAATCTTTCTGTGCACCAGTTGGAGAACACTAACCATTTTAGAGCATAAAGACGCCTGGTCGAAGGCTCTTTCGCTTCATTAATGGTATTTAGCACCTTATCCGGGAAGGTTCCCGGATACCCATTGAGGGGCCATACATGGAGGTCCCACAAATCGGGACAGGGATGCCAGATCGTACCGTTCGCCTGCGTAAGGAGGTCTGCCCTCAGCGGTATCGGCCATGGGGCTGATCCCAGCAGCTGAGTCAGCACGGAAAACCATGACTGGTTCTTCCAGAGCGGGGCTACCAAGAGCACTGCACACTTGCTCTCCCTGATCCGTTCGATGACCTGAGGTAGCATCGTGACCGGCGGGAATGCGTACAGTGAATGCGGCGTACAGGGAATGCGGCGGGAATGCGGCGGGAATGCGAACCACGGCGTGGCCAGTTCTGGGCCAGTGCATCCCTGTCTTAAGAGAAAAATGTTTGGCAACGAGCGTTCTCTTCTGAGGCGAAGAGGTCGACCTCTGCCTTGAACCATTTGTGGGTGAAGAGACCATTCCCCTGGGGGGGACATTGTCTCTGGATAGCATATCCGCACCCTGGTTCAGAATGCCTGGCACGTGCGCTGCTCTTAGCGAGCGCAGGTTGAGCTGAGCCCATAGCAAGAGGTGTTTGACAATGGTGTGCAGGTTGCTCGACTTGAGACCGCCTTGGCGATTTATATAGGAAACCAATGACATGTTGTCCGACCGGACCAAGACGTGGTGACCTTTTATGTATGGGAGGAAAGCTTTTAGTGATAGAGTGTCCGCTCTCATCTCTAGACCGTTTATGTGTAGGCACCTCTCCGGGCTCGACCAAAGACCAAAGATGGACCTGCCCTCGTGAGTTATTAACTGCGCCTCCGATTGGGCTATAACCAGCCAATCGTCAAGGTAGTTCAACGCTCGCACAGTAATGCTCCTGTACAGACATTCCATTACCTTTAATCAATGAAACTATTCAGATCAAAGGCATCGTCGACAGCCAGTTCAACAGATTTAGTCGTGACAGTATTGAAAGAACCCCTCTGGTATTTACCTAATAACAGTGAAGGGACTGTGCTGGGAATTGACATTATGCGAAAGTATGGCTTTGTAATTCACTGCTTTGAAAAACAAATTAAATTGAAAACAGACAAAACAATAAAAAAGTGCATACCAAAAAACAGAATGAGCATTATGTCCATATCCACACCAGATCCCATTCAACAGATGGTAAACAAACACGATTACATTTGGGCTACACATGAACATGACTGCGGCCTCATTGACTTTGTTGTGTGCATTGAAGGGGAGCCTCCTCCCCACAAAAGCAATACCGCATCAAACCAGAGGCAGAGTCAGCTGTTCATGAAATTGTTCAACAACTTGAAATCAGAGGAATAGTCTGGCATTGTAGTTCAACCACAAACTCTCCATGTTTACCAGTACCAAAATCGAACGGTAAATGGTGTCTCTGTATTGATTGTCAGCATCTCAACAAAGTTTTGTCCAAGGCTACACCTATAGTGGCAAAGCCATCGACATTATTATCGCAGATGTCAACACAAGTGTCTTGGTTTACAATGCTCTATGTAAAGAACGGTTTCTGATCCATCCTAATCAAATGCGCTGATCAGTGGAAATTGGCCTTCACTGTGAATCAAATACATTACACGTGGGAGCGCATGCCACAAGGCCTCCATAACAGTCCTGCGATTTTCCACAGGGTATTAGAAGACACGCTCAATCCACTGACAGGGACCGGAAACGTAATTCATTACATTGACGATATACTTATTGAAACCGAGGGATCACTTGATGATCATTTGCTACTCGTTGATGAAGTACTGTTAACACTCGGTAAAGCTGGCTTCAAATTAAACAAAGAAAAAGCTCAAATCGCACAAAACGAGGTCCAGTACCTGGGTTATACGATAACGCAAAGCCACCAAGCATTAACAGATGATAGGCGGAAATGCATTGCTGAACTTCCCCAATCGATGTTGAGGGCCAGCCACACACGCCACACACTCACTCTACCAATTCAGGCACTAACCAATTGCTAATCAAACTATCCGCAAACACATCTGCGCAAGAAGCTGAACTTATTACATTACTCGAAGCAATCAGATCACATCACGAGCCACTGTGTGTATACACTGATAGTCGATACGCTTTTGGTGCAGTCCATGATTTTATGGCACGGTGGCAGTTGAGAAAATTCCTCACATCTGCCGGAACACCAATCAAACATTTTGACATCATAACTTCGATTTGGCAGGAGATTAAAACACGCGATTCCTCACTCTCCGTCATCAAAGTGCGCGTGCACATTAACAAAAATCCAGATGACAACGAGAGAAACAACAACATCGCAGATCAATTAGCTAAATTAGCAGCACAAAAGGGAGATGAATGGCAGCCTGGCAGGCTGATTGTTCCTGCTGTGAGTGCGGTTCAGACTATTCCTATTGACTTAAGACAGTACCAACAAGAACTGTGGAGTCCAGATGGAGAGCTGACACCGCACCTGCAGCAGGACCAACTAGTCAAGGTCACCGAAGGCATGATTTTAAGAGACGATAAATACATCGTTCCAGAAGCCCTCCAGAAACCGGTGATAAAGTTATACCACGATAATGCACATGTATCAGCTCCCAAAACACAACAGCTGATACAAAAGAACTTCTGGTGGCCACAAATGGTATCAGACATTCAAAGATGGTGTGACACATGCATCGTATGTGCCAACATTAACCAAGGTAAGCCTGGCCGTACAAAACTGTGTAGACCAGAACCACCCAAAGGACCTTGGAAGTCACTCCAATTTTATAGGCTCACTACCCAGTGCCAAAAGGGGGTATCGTTATTGCCTTGTGATAATTGACAAATTTTACAAATGGGTTGAAGCGATTCCTACTCGCAATAACAACGCAACACAGTGGCACGTGTGGTAGCGAACCAAATCCTCCCACTCTGGGGAGCACCAATCCAAATTGAATCTGACCAGGGCACACACTTCACGGGTCAGGTAATGAAACATATGCCAGATGCTGAACATCAAACAAAGATTTCACGTTCCATACATGCCACAGAGCTCCGGAATGATGGAACGGGCTGACCGCACCATAAAAGAAAGCATCTCGAAACGGGTAGCACAACACAAAAACCAATGGATTGATGCCCTACCCACAGTTCTAACAATACTGCGGGCAACTCCTTTAAAAGCCACAATTCAACCTAAGCTCTGAGGTGAAATTCTCAGGAGGAGACATGGTAATGGCATGGCCCATATGAAATTAAAGCTATATGCAACAGCTGTGTGGCCACAACCATAAAAGGGAAACTGCGATGGTACCACACGTCTCAGTGCAAATCATTTAAAGGTACACAGAATAAATAGATAACTGTCACTATCTTCTCTTCCTGCCTTCCAGGTCGACTGCAGTGATCCCATGGAGGCCGGATGAAAGAAAAGTGTCCGAGCCCACGTGCATCAGACTGTACCAAAGGATTTCACTCACACACAACCTGAAATGAGGGAAGTGGTGTGGAAATTCTCCAAGGGGCCAACCACACCAGAAATCACAGTCGCACCCAAAGAGACAGCTACATGGCCTCCCGGATCCAAATTGCACACTACAAATTTGCGTAGCACCCACCCATCTACAGGAAACATTTCAGGATACACTCGAGCACCAAAATTCATGCACAACCTCACTGCCTGGTATCAACTTAAAATAGATCCAGGCGACACAATAGGCAGCATGTACACTCTACACGAAAACAACAACGGCATAGACCCAAAAATTGTGCTATTATGTTAAAAATGTGGAACCTGCAACATATAGGTGCTCACATACAGAAACACATAATGGCACGCATATAAGATTCACAGAATTAGGCCGTGTGTCCACCAAAGCGTTTTTAACCGGCTGAAAACGCTAGGCGCTCTGCTGAAAACGCCTAGCACTGGGCGTTTGAGAGCGTTTTGGCAGCGCTGCGTTTTTTCAGTTGACACGATTCGTTGCTATGATACAGAATATCCGCAGCACAGATTACTTGTAACTGATTTCGTAGATAATTTATTTCATACTAAAAATGTATTTTTCATCCATTTTGTTCGGTTAGCTCTGCTGGTTGATGTCTTTGTACAGAAAGAATGTTGTGACAGTTGGTCGGTGTGGTATTTGTCCCGCCCCTCCTCCACTGTGATTGGACGGCTGTGTAAAAAGTGACAGTGATGAGCGCAGCGTTTTACCCAAAGTTGAACATTTTTCAACTCTCGGCGACCAGTAAAAAACGCCAGGCGCTCAGCGCTTGAGCGTTAAATACACGCTCAGCGCCTCGTTACGCTCATGGCGTTTAAAAAACGCGGCGCTCCCATTGAAAACAATTGGAATTTTAAGCCAGCTGCGTGAAAAAACGCTTTGGTGGACACACGGCCTTAATGTACGATCTCACATTGTACACACCTAACGAGCCAAAACCAAAAACTTTTGTGTGGACCAACCAAAAATAAGCAACGTATTGTGTCGGAGAATGTTCACATAGCATAGACAATTTCACCAATCCACACAACTGTTTATGGACTGTTACGTATTGTTTTAATTTGACCACCTGTGGATACACTAAACCCAAAAAGTGTCCGGAATTGCACTCAATTCCTCCTTGAGGACTGATTAGAGGAAACATCAACAAGACTTTATTACATGTCAATTTGGTAATGACACATGTAACGTACAACATTTCCAACATACTCTCATACATTGTAATGTTAATGAGTCATATGCATGGCTACAGTCACGAATCGATTATTTAATTTCTGATTACAAAGACAGATTTGCCGTCCAAATTCCACCTGCTCGCTCAAAATGAGACCTGCTCAGCAGTATAGCAGGATTGTTCGGATCAATTAATTCAGCAGCCTACACCTATAAAATAACCAAACAATCCCAATTCTCCACATGGTTGACAGATCAGATGGCCACTGGTTTCCAACACATCACCAATAGCAACGATAACATTAATCAGCCACACATTGTTCAATCAGACCTGTACCATCGAACGTGACTTAGCCTGCAAATCATATGCACAAGATTTGTTCACTGCAACAAGACAGGAAATTTTAGACCTTTGTCTTCACAAGACCCCGAGACATGTTTTGATGTATTTAATTGAGGTTTTAGATTTGCATATGTAGGATTTGAGGGCGAACCAAACACAAATGAATCTTCCAGGTGATTTGTTCAAACATAATTCCACACAAAACTCAACATTCCAGACCCCAAAACACCAGTCTAATCTAGGGCCATAAATGGAGTGGGCTCCAGCTATGAACTTTATGATCATGATAGCTAAGAGATGTGCCCAACTAAAGGAGAACCTTGTCAACGTTAGATAGTTTGGAAAAGATTGGTTCAGAGATGGCACGGCTCGGAACCCACCAAGATAATGGCAGAAGTTGTTTGAACCCATGACAAATGATTTAAAACAGACCTCCTCCTTTTTAACCACTTCAGCACGGCATAACTCTGCCCCTCCCCCCGGACCCAACGGTGGGTCCAAAATTTCATAATCATTTAAAAAAATCTCTAAGTTGTACAGCACAGAACTAGACATATATAGTATTGTTTGAAAGCTTAGAACCTCAGCTTTCATGACAATCCCATCACTTTTGTATTTATGTTACATAGAAAAAAATAATATAGTCTAAATTCGACCCCCCCGCAACGACCCCCCCTTGAGAAAATCATATTTATAATATTAAATTTCATATTTATATCACACAAACTCACCAAAAATGGACAAGCCATACATCAAATGAAAGCTCTCACTCTCAAGAATACCACTGTGCAGTTTATTTTACCGATCCAACACGTTACAGTAACATTATTATCCAAAGAATCACGAAAACAGAATCGAACAAGCAAACACAAGAGTCATATTCCTGTTCGGATCACTTCCATCGTGTGGAGCTACTAGCCTCAAACGCCATATCAGTTCGTTCCTTAGGTTGTTTTCTTCAAAATGAGACCATTTTCACATGTCTTCGAGCATGCATGACCAAATGACACTGTAATATGTCACCGATGTCCAGATCAAAACATGCGATGCAGGATAAGAGCAAATACTCTTATTAATCTTAGGTTTGATTGTCTTCGTTAGCTGCGATTTTTGATGACGTCATCAAATATTGCGTCATACGTCAAAAAAGCTCAGTCTCTCAGCAATCCATAGACACGTCGATCAATTTTCTAGACCACTCAGAGACGGAGATATCCTATGACAAAGTCGAGGAGGCGGGACCTCATCTTGATATGTCAGCGCGTGCCAGCGCGCATCGCAGACGTTAGGAGTTGAGTTTGGGATAGGTTGGTAAGTTTGGACAGTGTTTTTCGAGTTATTGCGTGCTTTTTACAACTGGTTGGAGTGTTTTGTCTTTGGACAATGGCTTCAAGGAAGGTATTTGTCGGCGTGGAGGCTGTTTTGGCGGAGCTTGATCGAGAGAGCGACACTGAAACTTGTAGCAATGCAAGTTTTGACTCTGTTAGACAAGCTGCGTACAATGCCGGCGAGGTTCCTGAATTTGAGTAAGTACACATTTCTAACTTATAAACGTTGTATTTTTGTATTTCATGAACGAATGCATGCAGCAATTGTACAAAATATCCATGCAACAGACATCGATAAATATCACAACCCATGCACGCTCTAATTCAAAGTAGCATGGGTGGTTTTGCTAACGCATGTGCGTTTTTTTTTTTTTTTCGCGTAAATGTTTGTGCATGTATATTTGAGATTTATTTTGCACCCAAAAACATATGTATGCAATAATAAATGAGCACAACCATGCATATATTCTTGGGAGCTTTTGCTAAGTGTTTTGTGCGGTTTGGTGCACACATGTGCTAAAGTTTATTTTTTCATATTTGCAGTTTTGCACGTGGTGTTAATCAATTCCAATGGTTGCATGGAATGTTACCAGGTGTTGCTCATCAGTTGTATTGATGCTTGCAGGTGTGTCATGTATCAATAAAACTGATGAATAAATGCCTGGAAAAATAAAAATCTGCATGTAACATGTTTAGCACATGTGGGCACCAAAAAGCACATGCATCACTTACATGCATGCACATATTTTTTCATCGATTGCATTGATGTATATGTGTCAAAAAGCAAATGCTCACAAGCTTATTTGAACTATGGCATATATCTATATATCTTTTTACATCTTTTATTATCTATACATGAAATGCATTCTACATGTTTCTGTCACATTCATATTTTAATCGGTGCATGCATGAGTTGTGCTCCTTTTATTTTTGCACACATTTATTTGTGTATCTTATGTGAATATGCAAATTATAATCTTGTATCTGTTATGTGCATATGTGAATTATTTTTGTGTGTAATATTAGCATGCATTTCTGAATACAAAGTGGATTTATAAATTTGTTTTGTTTTGCAGTCTGGACAGTGGTGATGAGTGGCAGCCAGATCTGCCATGCACCAGCAGCAAGGAGGTTGTTTGCCCACCTCACACCTCCAAGACCCCCACACCCTCTGTTGGTGATTCTGTGAGGCGGCCACAGAGAGCTGGAACTCCCAGCAAGCAGACCAGAGGGAGGGCTCATTCTGTACGGGGGACAAAAAGGTCAGCAAGTGCAATGTCAGAGGATGGTGGCACAGAAAGGTGGAATGACAGCAGTGTGGAGGATGAGGCTCCAGCGCTTCCAAATTTCCTTCCAAAAAGAAACCCAGGAGCACAGCTTGTAATGGACCGGATCTATTCCCCGTTGCAGCTCTTCTTCACAGGCTCTGTGGTGGAAACCATTGTGATGAATACCAACAGCTTTGCACAAATGAGGCCGGAGGCTGGAAAACGTTTCCTTTGGTTGCCTTTGGATGCACACGAACTGTATTCGTACGTGGCACTTGTCATCTACATGGGGCTCCTCGGTGCAAAGAACATCATTGATTACTGGTCTGGTAAAGAAATTTACCGCTTACCCTTCCCAAAATCGGTCATGTCCAGGTCCAGATTTCAGGCCATTTCTTGGAACCTGCATCTTTGCGATCCTGAGGATGATCGAGACAACTCTAGAAAAAAGGGGACTGAAACCTTCGACCGCCTTTTCAAGATCAAGCCCCTGTACAACGACATCGTCTCGGCATGCAAAACGTATTTCCATCCAGACAGACAGCTAGCAGTGGACGAGAGGATGGTGGCTTCAAGGGCGCGAATCGGCATCAAGCAGTACATGAAATACAAACCGACCAAGTGGTGCTACAAACTATACGTGCTGGCTGATTCTGCCTGTGGTTACACGTGGAACTTCTTCGTCTATGAAGGCAAGTCTTCCCCGGCCACTGGAAAAGGGCTCAGTTATGATTCTGTCATGCAGCTCCTGGATCTGTCACTTCTCGGCAAAGGCTACCAGCTTTGTATGGACAATTTCTACACAAGCCCATGCCTTTTGATGGACTTGCTCTCAAAGAAGACTCTAGCGTGTGGCACTATATGCACCAACTGGCGGGGCTTCCCCAAAACCAAGGTAAATGACATCAGCCGCAGAGACCAAAGGGGAACCATTCGATGGCTCCGAGACGGGAAGCTTCTGTTTGTAAAGTGGATGGACACGCGAGAGGTGACAATGTGTTCCACAATGCACAAGGCATATGACGGTGATGAGGTCCTCAGGCGTGTCAAGAATCCCGAAGGTGTATGGGAAAGGCACAGAGTCCCGATTCCAGCGGCAGTGAAGGACTACAACAAACATATGGGAGGTGTGGACCTGTCAGATGCCCTCATTGGGTACTATAATGTCCTGCACAAAACGACGAAATGGTACAAGACTTTTTTTTTTTTTCATTTTGTTGACATTGCGGTGGTAAACAGTTTCATTCTTTACCAGCACCTTTGCAAATCTCAGAACAAAAGTCCTCTCAGCCAGAAGGAGTTTAGAGAGAGACTTGTGTCTGAGCTGGCCACACAGTCCAGCACCTCAGATGCCCCAGAACCATCCACATCCACACCGCATGCCCCAGAGCCACCCGCTTCCTCATCGCATACCCCAGAGCTGCCCGCATCCACATCGCATACCCCAAAGCCGCCCGCATCCACATCGCATGCCCCAGAGCCGCCCGCATCCACATCGCATGCCCCAGAGCTGCCCGCATCCACATCGCATGCCCCAGAGCCATCTACACCTGCCACATCAGCAGGTGAGCAATGTTGGCCAGAGTACTTTGGGTCAGATGCCGCAAGTGGGAGGAGAGTTTGTGCTTTGTGCAAACTTTCAGGGCTCAAAGTAAAGACTCCTATGTACTGTACGAAGTGCAATGTACCATTGTGCTTGGTGCCATCAAGAAACTGTTTTAGAAAATGGCACACTGATGGACACTCTAAAATATAATGTCTTGGTGTGCTGTTTCGTCAACAGTTGCAACACTTCAACGGTTGCAATAAAAAAAAAACTACAAGTTGGGCTTGTTTCTCTATCTTTCTTCTATTGTATATTGTGTTTTTGCACATTTTAGTATAAAATATTTGTGTATAATAAAATACAAGAACTGCTACTTTCTCATACCTCACTAATTTTTCTAATATATTACATGACATTGGTTAAGTTGGGTGATAAAGTGTTTATTCTCTTGTTAAGTGTGACATGGTAAAAATAGTATTTTACAGATAATAAGTCTGCTTTTGTAATAAGTGCAATAATTTGGGTTTATGGAGTAAACGTGGAGACTTCAGAGAAGACATTGCCTCCCTTCAATTAAAGCTCAATAACTTTTGTTTAGAAGGTGATAGAAAGACAATTATTTTTTTATATATTCGCTGCCACATAGAGGATTCAAAAGAAACCTTCCACAGGGAAATAGACCAAACAGATCCTAAATTACAGACTCTCAACTAAAAGCTTCAACTAAAAATCAATCAAAATCTGACTTATCTTTATCATATAATTGTGAATAAATACAATAACATTTATGCAATATTCCACCACTGTGTTAAAATTTAAAGTGTTTTTTATAAAATGAGATCATTTTCATCCATTTACTCCAATGTACGTGGGTAGGACACCATTTTAAAGTCAGGTATGCACAATTGTTTTAGCAATCAAAAATGGAGACTTCAAGAGTACACTTGGAGACATCAGTGACTCCTTTCAGATAAATCTCAATAACTTTTTTTTAGATTGAGTTATCAAAAAAAATCTTTTTGCCTCTGTTTACAGCCACCTAGTGAAATCAAAAGAAACTTTCTGAAGGGAAATAGACCAAACAGATCCTAAATTACAGACTCTCAACTAAAAAACTTAAATTAAAAATCAATCAAAATCTGACTTTTTATCCTTATTTATCATAAAATTGGGAATTAATACAATAACATATATGCAATATTCCACCACTGTGTTAAAATTTAGAGTGTTTTTTATAAAATGATATCATTTTCATCCATTTACTCCAATGTATGTTGGTAGGACATAATTTTAAAGTCAGGTATGCACAATTCTTTTAGCAATCAAAAATGGAGACTTCAAGAGTACACTTGGAGACACCAGTGACTCCTTTCAGATAAATCTCAATAACTTTTTTTTAGAATGAGTTATCAAAAAAATTCTTTTTGCCTCTGTTTACAGCCACCTAGTGAAATCAAAAGAAACTTTCTGAAGGGAAATAGACCAAACAGATCCTAAATTACAGACTCTCAACTAAAAAACTTAAATTAAAAATCAATCAAAATCTGACTTTTTATCCTTATTTATCATAAAATTGTGAATTAATACAATAACATATATGCAATATTCCACCACTGTGTTAAAATTTAGAGTTTTTTTATAAAATGATATCATTTTCATCCATTTACTCCAATGTATGTGGGTAGGACACCATTTTAAAGTCAGGTATGCACAATTCTTTTAGCAATCAAAAATGGAGACTTCAAGAGTACACTTGGAGACACCAGTGACTCCTTTCAGATAAATCTCAATAACTTTTTTTTAGAATGAGTTATCAAAAAAATTCTTTTTGCCTCTGTTTACAGCCACCTAGTGAAATCAAAAGAAACTTTCTGAAGGGAAATAGACCAAACAGATCCTAAATTACAGACTCTCAACTAAAAACTTAAATTAAAAATCAATCAAAATCTGACTTTTTATCCTTATTTGTCATAAAATTGTGAATTAATACAATAACATATATGCAATATTCCACCACTGTGTTAAAATTTAGAGTGTTTTTTATCAAATGAGACCATTTTCAGCCATTTACTCCAATGTACGTGGGTAGGACACCATTTTAAAGTCAGGTATGCACAATTCTTTTAGCAATCAAAAATGGAGACTTCAAGAGTACACTTGGAGACATCAGTGACTCCTTTCAGATGAATCTCAATAACTTTTTTTTAGAATGAGTTATCAAAAAAAATATTTTTGCCCCTGTTTACTGCCACCTAGTGGAATCAAAAAAAAACTTTCTGAAGGGAAATACACCAAACAGATCCTAAATTACAGACTCTTAATTTAATTAAAAATAAAACTTGATTTAAAAATAAATCTAAATCTGACTTTTTATCCTTATTTATCATAAACTTGTGAATAAATTCAATAAGATACATGCAATATTCCACCACTGTGTCAAAATCTAGAGTGTTTTCTGTAAAATGAGACCATTTTTATCAATTTACTCCAATGTATGTGGGTAGGACACCATTTTAATGTCAGGTATGCACAATTCTTTTAGCAATCAAAAATGGAGACTGTAAAAGTACACTTGTGACTCCTTTCAGATAAATATCAATAACTTTATTTTAGAAGGAGTTATCAAGAAAATTCTTTTTTTCCCCTGTTTACTGCCACCTAGTGGAATCAAAAGAAACTTTCAAAAGATACATAGACAAAACAGGTCCAAAATTACAGATTTTCAAAGAAAAAATTAATTAAAAAATATATAAAAATATGAGATTTTATATGTGTTTATCAAAACATTGTGAATAAATACAATAAAATATATACAATATTCCACCACTGTGTTAAAATTTAGAGTGTTTTCTGTAAAATGAGACCATTTTTATCCATTTACTCCAATGTATGTGGGCAGGACGCTCTTTTAAATTCACATATGCCTAATTCTCTAAAAAAATTCAAAATATGCTGCAGAGCTGAAGTTAAGGACCTTGAAATGAACCCAGGGTTGAAATCTCTTAAAACCACAGAGACTGAGACTTTACATATAAAATTACATAAAATCATCTCAAAACAATTCTTGACGGACTTATAATCAAACATTGTTCAACTACATAATCCTATATTGTATCTACAACCTCTGTATGTGTCTATTATGCTTAGATCACATACAAGTCATGTAATTGAATTGTTATAACTATTAGATGTTTGAATGAAAGTGTGTCTTGTTTCCTATCAGTACGATCATATGTTCTTAATTCAGAAGATGGCTTGATTGAAATCTGTGTAAAATGTTTTGTGTTCTTATAATAGGAATCATGTCTAAACTGTACACTTTTATACTCTGCTAGAGCCGGAGAGTAAAGAGATCACAGATAACGCATGATTTACGATGAGAGGTGAAGAGAATGCCACCTCTTAAATAAAGACAGTGCCTAATTGGTCAGAACTCATCCAAGAGGCTGGACAAACAGCTGAGTTTAAAATCTTAGGACCCGAACAGAGCCAGAGTTTTTTTTTTTAGTTGGGTTGAAAGAGTTTGGTTGAGTTGAATTTGTTCGCTAGAGCAGATTTACAGAAGTCATGGAGAAGCCATGAAGCCATGAGTAACTGGACAGACGAGTAACCATGTAGACCAGCAGACAAAAGAACCCAAAATCAAGATCAGAAGAACATGGGTTAAACAGCTTCATTCAAGCCATCTAACTACTCTTGTCTCACTTTTCTTTCTGTTTCTTATCTTTATTTTATTTTCCATTGAGAGTCTCGATTTTAAGTTAAGTTTTGCTGCAAAGTTTCGTTTAAACGATTTCGACTGCAAAGCCCGCTTTCCAGCTTCAAAGACTTTCCATCCATCCGCCAACACACCACTTTATTGGCCGCCCAAGACATCTATCCAGGCACGAGGAGACCGCCAGCCAATCAACGAACTCGGGAAACACCCTTTTACGCCGACAAAAGGAATCCCCAAAGGAACGCAAAGACAAGCAAGTAGCCTCCACACTCTTAACTGAACTGGTGCTTTGATATAACATTTAATAACCCCGCCTAAGAAACGATAGAAGGGTTAAATTAATGATTGATGGTTCGTTCAAGTCATGTCTTATAAGTGCATATAGAAACTTGGGATTTCATCATCTCCCTCTTAAAACTCATTCTTTCCTCACTCTCTTTCTTTCTGCAACTCGTATGAATGTGTGTGTGTTAGATATTAGTTTTATGTGTTAAAATAATCAATAAAGTCTTCTTTGTATTTTAAGGATAATTGTTATTGTGTTATGTGCTTACGAATTTAATGTCTTAAACTGCTGATCTAAGTTACCTTGCTTATATATAGTGTTTCACTATAGTTTGGATATTTATATCTGTTTTAGAGTTGATAGTTACAGCCCGTTCAAATGAACGCTGGACGAGTCATTTGCTCTGCCGTTTAAGTGATTCATTTAAGATTCACTATGTAAGGAACTCAGCTTTTTGGAAATATTAATTAGAGATGCTCCGATCAGCATTTTTGGGGCCGATCACCGATTACCAAAATCATGATCTGCCGATTGCCGATCACTGCCGATCACAGAATGGCAGGGGAATGGGAATCTTTTATCTATAATCTAGCAGAGTTTGCACCATTTGTAAAAAATGTGTTTATTTAATTGTATTTAGAAAATGAGATGTCTTAAGGCTACTGTAGACCAGCTTTCCCAAATAAGGCAGAGTAACATTAAATTATTCCAAACAAAGAGGGGTCAGGCAGACCAACACACATCAGATCAGCCTAATGGGAGGGGATCAAGTTACACTTAGGCATATTTGGAAATTGTAGCCTCTTAATACACCCACTACATTTACTAATTGGCAACAAAATGTACAACTTGTTACACCAAAACTGGCTACTGATAAAAGGACATAAAAGTTTTTTTCTGTTATTATTATGAACGTCTGATGTAGTTTAGCAGAATGCTCTTTTATGAAGTTACTTCATAAAGAACATATTTAATGAGATTATGCCTGGAAAGGTTTTGGATTTTTTATCATATGTTCATTTAAAAATATATATTGTATAAAATGACTTCTTGTTTATATTTGTTTTGTTTTATTGTATTTATATGATATTTGTATTTTTATAATTGAATTTTTGCCATGAAAATAGCTTTGAATGCTGATTATATAAAATAATCTGATGTAGTTGAGGAACCAACTACGTCAGATCAAAAAAATAAAATACCACCACCACTTTTGAAACATCTCGCAGCACGAATGTACCAATACAAATAAATAAAAACATCTCCAGTTAACTCAGAGCATTCATTTTGTTCATTTGTTAAATAAGAGGCGATCTAGCGCTGAAATGTTTTTTTTTTTTATCAATTGATCAAAGTGCTCGTTGCAGCAGCTATCAGTGGCGCGGATACCGCGTTCTGTTGTGGCTCGCGCGGTGCACGGCCTTCACTCGGACGCGCGCTTCAATCCGTTGGGAGACTCCCTATTCGTTCCGGTGAAGGAGAACTCATGTTGCCACTGCCAAGCTCCACTCTGCTGTTGTGTGCCCTTGCGCCACGCATGCAGGTGGGAAAAAGTCGCGCGAGTAATTTACGTCACGTGATCGGCTTTTTTGATCGGCGCTTTTGGGGTTCGCCGATCAATCTATTTTTAGCCAATATCGGCCGATCATGATCGGCGTCCGATCAATCGGAGCATCCCTAATATTAATAATCAATAATAACTTGTTATTATTAAGTATGAATATTTGGGTCAGTTAATTGGATTAACTTGATGTGGCTGAATTAATATTAGAATCAATTAATCAGCTCGTCCAACGAACTCTTTTGATTATTAATTTATTCTAAGAAAAGGGTATCTTCCATGTACAGCACTTTGAGCAAGTAGCAAAAACCGTGATCGTAAAAGTGACTTTGTATTGCACACAAAACAGAACCAAATACATGTTATGTACAAGTTTTATTAACTAAATATAGATATTTATATGAATATAAATAAACTAAACAACATACACACATGAATAGATAAATAGGTGAGTGATAGAACGAAACCGAAAACGGAACTATTGAGAAGTTTCATGTAACTATATGAGAAGAACATCAGCATTTCATTTTCAAAGCATCAAATCAAAAGTATACTTGCATGCCTGGGTAGCGTACACTATTATCAAAGTTGTTGAAAACTGAAGTTGTTGATGATTCTGCGAGTGTCAGATGTTGAAGTCTCTATCATTTTCTTCTTTGTTGGATGAAGAAGATATGATGAACTTGCATGGTGGGTTAGAGTCGTTGTTACAAACTCCTGAGATTGTCCTTGGTTCTCTGTGAGAGAGTGTCCTCTCTCTTCCATGAGGCCGGATCTGGTTGGGACCCAGGCCTGCTGGGAGGCCTCTGGGCCCCCATGGAGGGGGGAGGGGGTTCCCCGTATCACCTGAAACAATGTTTGCGGCAGGATGAAACTACCAAGAGAGGGCGGTCACTGTTGCCTGCCTCTGATACAGCCTGAGAAAGAACCAACCCCTAAGGTTTGAATGGACCAATGAGTAAGGTGACATGTCCGCGAGGGGAACCGGCTCTTAGTTGATTTATGGTCTTTGTCCCCAGCGAGCTTAGACTGTTCATTAAAGCTCAAATAGACATAACAAATTCACATTGCATTCCAAGAGAAGGTGACGTACATCAAAGTGTGTGTCATTAAATGAGGATTAATTAGGTAGGAAGCATGATACAGGTGAGGTTATATTGACCGTTGGGTGGTTGTGCAACCACATACACCCCAATCAAACATACCATGCTGTTATAAATAATAGTACATGGGACAGTAAGTCATCACAGTTTCTGTGAGGCATGTTCCTTCATAGATCAGAGTAATACCGCAAAGTTTATTTAATTAAAGATTGTCTCTCTCTCTTAAGCATGTGGCGCATGTGGCCACATTCTTTTGAGGTCGTAAAAGTCTGTTATCAGTCTTAAAGTGTTCTGTAACCGGACACCCTGCTGACAAAGTAACTTCATTTGTGAGGTTAGTTTTGGGGGAGAGTTTCATAGACCTTTATATTCATTAAATATAACGAATATGAATAATTAGTGTGTGTCTGATTGGTCCAGACCCTACACCTATAAATTAATTAATAATTCCTTTTGAGCTAAATTGACCTGTCTGACCCTAAACAGTTACTACACATAGATGGTTCTCCTCAGAAAAAATGTTAAGTATTCAGAACTGTAATCCACAATTATAATGTATACTGGAAACTAATGTATTGGTTGCATTGGGTTTTTTGCCACTTTTCCTTTAATCCACCCAGATCAAGTTTATCCAAATTCCACTACTATTCGGTCCATTGGCGTGGTAGTTAAAGATCAGGTAAATAAATGGGATCACCTCACTGGATATATTTGACTTTGAAGGGCACTGAGACCTTGTTTACCAGTCGCACTTGTTGTCATGAAACTCACAATTATGATGTCTGTACATATAACACATTGCAGCCTTTCTCTCCTAATGATAGCAAACTCATAAATGTACGGCCATTCAAATGCTGTTCAAGTGTCTCATACACAGAGGTGTGAATTTGTTAACATATGGAGGACTGACCTGCCCTGCTAATCACTCCCTTTGCTTGGAAGTGACAGAGGACTTTTCTATGGGCCAGATCGTCATCCTCGGAAGGATGCCAAAGGACGGCGAGGTCTCCCCATGGTGGGGCGACACCTTTTATGAACACAGAACACAAGCTTTGGTCGACACGATGGACTTGGTACAGAACGTCATCCTCCAAACAGAGTACCACCTCTCTCAAGCGCAAGTGGAGACAAACTTGGCACGAAAGACTGCAAAGATTCTGTCTAGCTCATCTACCCGATCGGCACAGACTGCATACACCTAGTGGGACTAGGTAATTCGAGGTGGTGCGGTTGGAAGCACACTCATCTTCTCCTTCACGCTATTCCAATGTTGCTACTTCAGACACCTCATCAGATCAGTAAAAGCATCCACCAACACAATCTTAACTCTCAGCCCCTTATAGCTGCCCACCTTACAAAGATTGAAGTGACACTGCAGGAAACCCTGTGAGTGGCCCAGAGTGCCAAATGGGGGAAACTGTAAGGCAGGTGCCAGAAAGTCTGGGCTACCCATCAAGGAAGCAAAAGGCTCTCCTGAGAATTAACTTTTGAACCCTCCCTTGCATAATTATGTAACAGCAACATCCAAGACGCAGCACACAGTGCAACTCACACGTCACTTTGACAATCTCCCCCTCCTCCTCCTCACCTGAAAATGAAAATGTAATTATCTGAGTTTATAAGGAAAATGGGCAAAAAGGTTCGGGGAGTCTGTAGGTAGACTTCCCATACGATCGCTGTGTGTAGTTTTTCGTTGCCCGGTAAACGTTTCTTGAATTCCTCGATTTCCGAATTGTTGAATTGTATGCTCTATTTGATTGATGAATTTGGATCATGAATGGATTTTGAATTATTGTTCTATTACCTGGTCAATAAATTGTAAACATTTGATTTTATTCTGACTGACTCTGAAATTGTTCTCCCAAGTAGATTAACTGGATTCGTATGTTCCCGCAAGTTTGCGTCAGATTAGTGACAACTAATATTTGGCACTAATTCAAGTGTACTTGTTTTGCAGAGACGAGTTTTTTACGCTTAGGGCAAACGAGCTGCTTGACCAACCTAAATCTGGGTATGTCTGCTTTATCTCTGTTTTAATTTAATGTTACTTTAGATAAGTGTATGTGGTAAACCACGGGATGGCCAATCCAAATGCTATATATGTCAGAGGTCGCACGCCTCTGGAGCAACTAGGGGTTAAGTGTCTTGCTCAGGGACACATTGGTGTCTCACAGTGGATTCGAACCCGGGTCTCTCACACCAAAGGCATGTGTCTTATCCACTGCGCCATCACCACCCCATAAGTAAAGTTGGTTAACTTATATATAGTAGTGGCCATACCTCTACCTGAAGTAAATATTACATTAAATTCAAGTGTATGCAAATTCAAGGGGGCTATATAAAAGTATCTTTGATTATGTTAGTGTGAATCTGACCGTCTAAGATATTAGCCAATTACCTCTGTTTGGTGACCGAAACTGGCGAGATTGCGAGCGTGAGACCCACAGAAGACGCAAGGAACTCTGAGCGGCATAGCTCCCTAATCTGAGCGGGTAAAACATAATTAAAGAGTTAAAAAAGAATAATCAAATATTCGTTCACTAATATTCGCCCAGATATCATTAAAACCTTTTTCATTTATGGAGTCAGATAAAATAAGGAGTTGATACATATGAGAAAATATATTCCATTTAATCTTGAATGTTACGAAAAAGGAAAGACAGTAACACGCAGAGACCTTCACCCGCTGATCGGAAGACCTCCATTGGGCTGATCGAGCCGGGCTTACAAAAGTCTCCCCGTTGTCTCAGGGGGACGAGAGCTGCGTCCATGCACTTCGTAAACGTACGAGGTGCTAGGGATAATCCCCAATGGTAGGACTGTGTACTGATAAGCCTGCCCCTCGAAGGCTAATCTCAAGAATGGCCTGTGATGGGGTGCTATCTGAATGTGTAAGTAAGCATCTTTCAGATCCACTGAAAAAAGCCAATCCCCTGGGCGAATCTGCGTGAGGATTTGTTTGGTTGTCAGCATTCTGAACGGGCACGTCATAAGCTTTTGTTCAGGTGTCTGAGATCTAAGATGGGCCTGAGGCCACCATCTCTCTTTGGAACGAGGAAATATCGACTGTAAAAGCCCGACTTGCTTAGTGATAAGGGGACTGGCTCTACAGCCCCTTTCACTAACAGTTTTGACACTTCGGCGGAAAGATGTGAGCTGCGTCGCTTCTCACAGATGTCTCGACCACAGCTAGAAAGCGTGGGGGTCTGCGAGCAAACTGTAGCAAGTAGCCTCATTTTATTATGTTCAACACCCATTTTGATATTCCGAGGACAGCTTCCCAGGCCTTGGCCCGCATAGCTAGGGGTTGAATGAAGTCTGGGGACGGGCCGCTTTGTGATAGGGACCCGGCCACCCAGCTGTTTTGTGTTTGTGATACGGTGTGAATACTGTGTTCCGGTGGTGGAGATAGGGGAGTCCAGAAAAGCTGCAAAATCTGCATCCTTCATCTCTGTTAAGTTCAACCAAAGATGACGTTCAAGCACCGTCAAGTTCACCATGCACCTACCAATCGCCTGGGCGGTTGATTTGGTGGCTCGCAGAGCCAGGTCTGTGGCGCTGTGCAGGTCTCTGAAAGCTTCCGGTTCAGGTCCAGACTCGTCCATCGAGCGGAGAAGTTTGGCCTGAAAAACCTAGAGTAAACAGGACCGGCGAGGGTGTTTCTCTGGGAGAGAGCGTGGCACGCGGGGACTGGGCCGGCGTGTGCTCGCTCGTGTTCATCTGCTCTGGCATCCTCTGTGCTTTTTCTTGCGCAGCTCGATCAGAGGAAAAGATGGAGCGGGAGGCGCGGGGTCATTGTGGCCGAAGGTGGCCAGACAAGACCACAGGGTGGAGAGTGCCATTTCATCACACTTCGTGCAGTTGCCGCAGCACAAGCCTATGAGCGAGCTAAGGCGCTCAGCTGTATGTCTGCAGTGCAGCTACACTGCATTTTTAAAAAATTTGCTTCAATATTCTTGAGAAAAGGAGTTTTCCCATAGCGTAAGCTAACTTACGCAATATGAGAGACCTCTCGAAAGGGAACTCTCTTTGTATATGTAATGTAACAATGCTTTGCTGTATTTACGCACTGGTTTTAAGCCATTAAAGTGTTTGTTCATGAAAAAAGGAAAATTCTGTCATCATTTACTCACACTCATGTCTTTCCAAACCAATAAACCTGTGCTTTGTTTGTGCAAAAAAACATAAATTAACAAAAATTTTTTCTGGGGGCCATACAACTTTTATGAATATGGTTAAAAATGCAGGCTCTGGCTGGCAACTTACAAATAATATGCGTTAATAGGTTAATTAAAATCTTAAAGTATAAAAAAAACTCCTGCACAATATTGCTCTGTTGGAGCATCCCAAATTTCCCAACACAGGAAAATTGGCTAAACCAATGGAGTGAGTTTGGGGCATAATGTTCAGGAAACCATCTTATTAGTTTCTTTAATTTATTAGTACTAGCGTAAAGAATGTTAAACCCAAACACCAATTCATAATAAATGTGATCTTCAGGAAGACAAACATCTAGATTAAGCTATTAATATCACTGAAGAACCTCTGATGAACCCTTCTTTTTAGGGTAAGAACATTAGCAGAACAAACCTCATTCCTTCAGTAGATTTGTTCTGGTAGTTGCAATAAAGCTGTGGTGTTCCCAGCATGGCCTCCGTGAATACGGCAAGGAAACCCAGGCTCTCTACAAACAGAACCGAGTCCAGAAGCAGGTACGTCACGTAGGCGGCCAGCACAGTGAACGCCAGCACACACTGCAGGTAATCCACAAAATGACTCCAAAACCAGAAGTGGCTCCAGTCAAAGTCTAGAATTCAGAAAGAAAGAGAGCAAGTATTAAAAAGTAATCAGTGCATGAAATACAGTTCGTATTGTTTGAAAGAAGTAAACTTGACAACGATAGAAGAGGTTTAGAGGAAATTTCTGGAAGTATTTTGGGAGATGAATGAAATAATTTGAATGGTCTGTTTTTATCAAGTTCCTCTTTCAGCAATACGTTTTATAGAACATTGAAAACAATGGAGATGAATGATTATATTAGTATGGATGGAGGGTTGAACCAATGTCAGATCAAGTTCAGACCAGGGATCCTCCAAGACCCCCTCAAAATCATAAAGGAAGAGCTTTTTCATGATCATCCAATTCCCAGCATACAGGGAACTCAGCAGGGGTGAGTCTGACTGGTCTCTGACCCCAAATAATCCACTTTCGGCAATTATTTTGGCCTTGTGTTGACGGAGGTTGAACTCAAAGAACTCAAAAGCCTGCAAGTCATCTCTCCACACATCCAGGGTGGACGAGAAGAGCATATCTAATCAAAGCACACTGGGAGCTTCAACAACAGTTACTCTCATAAAGTGGCAATGGAAATGTCGATGCAACAAAGTGCAAGCGGAGGCCAAAATGGAAGCATGAGGACCACAGAGACAACAAAAGTGTCATGAAAATGTCAGGGCAAGCTAAAGCGAAGAGAATGACCAAAGAAAAGCACTGCTGGGTTTAGACTGGACTGAAGCAAGGGAAAACACATTCAGTGAATAACTGTAGAGCTGGATTAGGAAAACATGATTCCAGCAATACATTGCTTGGTGCGCATCTCTTTGGATGCCAGCTGTGCTCACAAAACATGATGAAGAGGGGGCGGCACGGCTTAGATGCAAGTGTGTTTGGGAAAACTGTTTTGGTAAAGCATTTTACATCCAAATCTCTGCCTCAGTATCTACAATCTTTGTTTACTCCATTACTAAGTGGTGTTCACTAAAGTTTTTAACAAAGTTTGAACAAACTACTAACCCTAAAAACTTAAGTACACAGCGTAGCGATGTATACGAAGCACCACCTACACAGAGGACGCTGCCAAACCAAGCTCCTTTCTATTGATCAACATGGCAAACTAATGTTCCAAAGATCAATAAAATAGAACACAATGGAAAATCCACATAGGGAGAAATTCTTCGCCACT
Source organism: Gila orcuttii (assembly GCA_026230005.1). Taxonomy (NCBI): domain Eukaryota; kingdom Metazoa; phylum Chordata; class Actinopteri; order Cypriniformes; family Leuciscidae; genus Gila; species Gila orcuttii. The sequence continues at coordinate 17,845,843 of JAPDVR010000010.1, read as the reverse complement.
ATTGAGACTTTATATACCTTAGCAACTGCATAGCAATGCCCCGACAACAATTCAAAGCACTAGATTGGTCCTCTGAATTTCTTTTTAGTGTAGATAACTATTCACCACAAATTAAATAAATGCATGGTTGCAAGTTAAAACATTATAATTTATTGATTTAATTAAAACTTTCAAGTCACAAAAAATATTTTGATGAGTTCTATTGACTAATGTAGATCGTTTTATCAACTTAATGTGATGTGTAATTTAAACAACAATTGCGTTCATTTTTTTTTTACATTTATTTTAATTTTTATTTAGTTATTTCTTTTGATAACTTAAAAAAATCCCAGCATGCTTTGCATAGGACCAAATAAGAAGAATATAATTTGAAATTAAGGCTACATTGACATTAATCTGGACACATTTGAAAACACATCTAAGATGTCTTGTTTGGTTCGACTGAATCGAACTCAAGTTCGTTTCCCCCCTTGTTGTGGATCTTTTGGGCAGGTGTGAATACAGCAATCACACTCGGGTACGGACCAAACAATCGTACCGAGACCCAGCAGAAGAGGTGGTCTCGGCCCAGTTCCAAACGAACTCTGGTACGGTGCACATACAGTAAGAGCATGCTCTCTCCACCGGAACAGTCTTGCAGCACATCTTTGTCTTTGCAAAATCTTACTTACAATCTGATAGATGACTGTGGCAAGCAGGACGAGGCCGAGGGCTGTGAGAGAATGGTGTGAGTCCGGTGGCATGATTTATTGTGCCAGAAATTGCGTAAGAGCTTTGTCTGATCTCTCTGTATTATCTCAGTGAGCTTTTATTATGATTCGGAGTAAGATGATTTTAAAGATTACCAATGGTTCCCTGTATTGTGAAATAGAGCATTTTGAAATGAAAACTCGGTTTCTGGAGTTCAAAAGAGCTTGCCAAAACAAACTTTTTGGAAAAGTAGCTCCGACTGGTAAACACCTTTGAACTACCATTGGTCCGTGAAGATTACGCATTAGGTAGACGTGTTATGTGGCATACCTCCTTTAACGTGAAAACATTTTCCAGTTCATTTCTTCTGTTCAGACACAAGTAAAAATATGAACACACTGGAGAGCTGCTTTATAATAGAAATTGCAGTTGTATTTATTGAAAGCGACACTGACAGTTTTTTCATGTTTAATACAAAGGTGCTTGCTTGCTAAAAGCAATCTGTTCTGTATAAGTGCTATAAATAAACTTGACAAGAGTGCTTAATTGCAGAGCTGATGCAAACATATCCACTACTTGCCATGACCATTTTGACATTATTTTGTGTGTAAAAAGAAGTGAAAAAGAACTCAATTTAGTACTTTAGGCAGCTTTATGTGCACGCACATGGGTGTGAGCACAAAATCTGCGGGAATGCATAAAATTGTGTGCAATGTGCACAATCCCACACCGAAATTCAAACCCTGTAACACCAACAATATTCATAGGGAGGAAATGAAAAGTGCATTTGGTCTTAAAGTGACATCAAATAACAAAAGAAAATTGTTAAAAAAAGAATCATTTTTAATCACGAGAGCACTTCACTAATAACTTCAATGTAGTCCTATATTTCATTCGTACAGTGAAGAAAGACTATAGTGTTTTTTTTTATATATTTGATTACTTGATTCAATTTCTGTATAGTATACTATTTTTATTAGAAGGATAATTTTTTTCTTTTATTTGTATCTTTTTTCTATTGTATACATTTTTTTTTGTATTGTTTACTGAGTTCACTTTAGGGTTTTTAATGAACGCACTGACAGGGGCCACAACAGAAAGTTTTGCTTAGGGCCCCCAGAAGTCGAGTGCCAGCACTGAATGCGGTAACATTTGACATTTTAAAGATTTTCTGTTATGTTGAAGTTTTTGTGGTTACAATTGTGCTGAAAAGCAGTGCTCGTAGTAAGGATGTGGATGGCTACATTACATTGACCACATGAGTAAGGACTGTGTTAATGCCAGTGACAAAAATAAATCGAACTTGTTCATTAATATTCATAAGTAAGTTACTGTATAGCAGGTGCTATGCAAGCTGTTAATTTGAATGGAAATTGATCAGATTAATTGGTTCAATAAATCTGATTTGTGTAATCAACTTAAAAATGATGTTTAGGTCACAAATTATGTTCCTCCAACTCAATGTAGTTTGTTGAAAATAATTTTGTTGAGCTAAAACATTTGTTTTTAGAGTGTAATCAGTTACTTAAGCTGAAGGGCAGCATGGCAATAGTGAACAATGAGAACACACACCTGTAGGAAGCATTTAGAGAAGGCATGACTGAGTATGTGCTTTGCATTGAATATGAGGTCAGCCATATTACACTAATGAATGCGGCCGATGTGGGACTCTCAGTGAGCCGGTCGTGTCTACACAACCCACACAGAGAACAGCGTGACTGTCGAGCACAGACAGCACATTGTGATGCCAGAGATATACAAATGAGTAACTTTACCACTCTCTGTCATGACTTATTATCTTAACCGCTCTTCACAACCAATTCTGGAAAATCAACTCGACATTAATTCCCATAATGTAACACTGGAAAACATTTTGAATATTTGATGTGGAGACAATGATAAATGGATAATGAGAGAGAAAGTGAGGTCAATGCTTTCCCAGTCTAAATGTGCATTATCGTAAACAAAAAAGCAAATCTGATCTCCATAAAGTGTAAGAAATGACACATTCAATATTGAAAAGGATTTATAAAGCATCTCATGATTCTGAATTTATTCATTCTTTGAGAAGTTTATGCCTGTCCGGAGAGAGAAATATTGCAAATGTTTAATCATGTTAAAAGACTTAGAACTGCACATTGTTTAACATGTTTTTGCTTTAATATGAATCTCATGAAAATTAAGCTAATGTCCATGTCATACTTCACCCTAAAATCAAAATAAATAAGAAATTATATTGTAATATATTTTTTTCGCATTGTGATTTTTAACAATTACAGTTCTCATTGTGAATCTAGACCTTTAACTTAAATATTTTTGTATGTTTTACATTATTCTCAATGATGCCACTCATTAAGATGTTATGAATGACTATAATAAAATAGTTAATAGATTTTCTATTAAATTCAGAAAAAAGGCAGTACAACTAAGAAGCGATAACAAAGAATCTTTATAAATAATTTTTTATTTTTTTTGTGTCTAATTGTCATGAGAAATCGGTCAAAAAATCCAAATGTTACAAAAACATTTTTTTAAAGATTCAAATATGTTCTTGACAGGTTTCATGAGATTAACCCGTAAAGGTCTAAGATGAAACTGTGATTAAACCAGCAGTTATCTGAGTCGTAAAATGTTATCGTACTGGCAAACTCAATTTGACAACATGAGAGACGTTGATTTGGGCCTGGCAGGCCGTTATCTAACTAACACACCATCAGAGGACACCGATAGCCAGTTTATGACATTTCAAACAGATTTATTGAAGTATTGATAATTAACGACACTGACATTTGAGATGACATTTTAAAATCAGATCAATTACTGTGCTTTTGTCTGCGGCCTGACAGAGAAGACAGGTGCAGGGAGTGTCTGTGTGTGAGAGAACATTTTTTAGTTCGACAGAAATATTATGAAAAAGCAGAAGACATTTTCCGACATCTCGAGAAAGTGACTTTAGTCTTTAATCAATGTTTTTAATCAATGTTTCAATGCAGTGTTTCATGCAGTGCATGACAAAAGTTAACAGGAACTACAGCGAGTCAACATAACTGTCCACCAACACATCTTCAGCTTTTCTGTTTAAACCGCCATGTCAATATTAACTTATGTATTAACCAACGTTGCAAGTTTAGGGCCAAGCTACCCTGTTTATTGAACAATGGAAGATAGTGTGGGGCGGAAAGTTTAAAATTTAAATAATTAAATTAAATTATAAATTAGAATTATAATGAAAAAATATCAATATAATACCAAAATTGATACTTGGCTATCAGTTAACATTCATTTTTCTTTTATTATGTTTTTCTCAAAGCATAGGACAAAGAGGTTTCAAGTTATTACTTTTTGATGACAAACATATTTTGCTCTGGAATAACATGCACTGATAAATTGCGCACAATAAGATCAGGCAACCTGATCTCACCGGAAAATGTAAGTATGTTATGAGGTGCCGATTTCGTATGAATTTGCATATGAATCGTCAGAAACGTACGATTATTAGAAAACAAAATTAAGCATGAAGATCCACCCCTAAACTTACCCATAAACATACCCATCACTGGGCGTAACAGATGTACGGAAACGTATTTGTTCATGCGAATTAGCCAACAATTCCACAAAACATAACTCAATATGACTTAAAAAACTTCCTTAGTTGCTGCAGTATTTGCATCAACATTATTATTGATTGTTGCGTTACATCTCGTCTCTGCAAGGAGCATTGACACCCTTGAGGAAAACCTGACGAAAGAATCACACAATCTCACGCTGACCATTTCACACTGTCTTTTCACAAGAAGCAGCAACTCTTTTCAAAGAAAAGCTTTTGGCAGGATATTTATAGACTACCTTCAAAATGTGCCAAGCGCTCTGTCTGTATCATGTCTGTCATGGTATACCTTTTCCAGTCTCATGCCCTAATATAAAGGAAACACACATCACATCACTGTCTTTCACCCATCAGTGGGCAATGGCATACAGTACTTGTGTATGTATGGAATTTTGGGCCTGGAAATAGCTTTCCGGCAGGCATCACTGTAGGAGACAGGATAGTCTGGAACACACAGATAACAGGAGCAACCTGGAAGAAAAGAAAAACACCTACACCTGGGCTTAGATGCAAAAGGACGTCCACGATAATACCGACACGACACCAGCACAGTGCCAGACGCCAATCAGCAGGTCTGAGATGCCCAGTGCTGAACTCATCCAACTTCTGAGATGTGAAATACTGTAGGACGTTCAACAAGACAATACAATGTTGAAGTTGAATAGAAACTTGATTTTATTCATGGGGAACTGACCAGATCAAAGTGGTACGAAGTAAATACAAATGGGATCTATTTTGAATTCGTGTTGATTTATTAACAAAAGTTTTTTTGTTTTTACAAATATCCTAATATTTTCGGGGGGGGGGGACCACATGGCATTTTACAACGTGAACTATAACATCAGAATTTTTACAATTATCCTGAATTACCATTTTATAATTAATTACATTTTTACAATCAAACATGACATTTTATATCTTGAACTAACTTTGAAACTAATATGAGATTTTTTATGATTATCCTGAATTACCATTTTATAATTATGATTTTACACACATTTTTTCCTAGTTTATAAATAGTCATGTTTTTGAGGAGTCGAACCACAAGACATTTTACAACTATTTTCAGATTTTTTTACAAATATCATGAATTACCATTTACAATTATAATTACATTTTTAGAGAGTCAAACCACATGACATTTTACAACCGAAGCACATGAACTTTATGATTTTAACTAATTTTGCCAGAACTAATATTAGTTTTTTTTTTTTTTTCAAATAACAAATTTCTTGTTTTACAAATATCATTACATTTTTGGGGACTCGAACCACATGATATTTTATAATCTTAAATAATTTTTCCTAAACTAATATCAGTATTTTTTTTACAAATATCATGAATTTACTTATTTTATAAATATCATGACGTTTTCGAGGAGTCGTTCGATGACATTTTAAGATTAACATTTTACACCATTACAAATTTAAATGTATTACCATTAATTTTTGGGGAGTTAAACCACATGCCATTTTATAACCGAAGCTCATGACATTTGACAACATGAACTGACATTGCCTTGTCATAAAAAGGTCAAATTATCTGATATTTTAAGAGACTTATTGACCTTAACACGCAGTCAAGAGGGTCTGCAGGAGTCCTTTCTATGATATCACGTTCCTTTTTCTTCATCATAGAAGGGGGGGGCATTCAAGTGACTGGATGTATGAATTACATTATGTATTTTTTTTAAATAACAGATCGAGAAAACTAAAATGAGTGTCATTGCCAGTTGTAGCTGTAATACTGTAAATAACAAAATTCTCTGAATGCAATGAAAATCGCACACACATATATAGAGCCTCTGTGTGTGTGTGTGTGTGTGTACGCGCACAGGGCTCAGGTAAAGGGCTCTTTAATGCTGTAGGCTGTGCGTGTGGAGAGGGCTGGATCAAAGCGGCAGTTGTGCGTGCCACACTGTATCGTGCCTATTGAGCGTTACGCCACTGCTTTACCCCGCTGTGCATGTGCGTATCGCTTCTGCCAGCGGGGCAATGTGTGGGAATAGACTGCCACGGTTTTTAAACAGCAACCCCACCAAGCTTGTCCTCCATTTCATCTCACCCCCACAGTCCTACATGCACAACGACAACTGCAAAACACAGATACTATACAGCAAACATAGGACAACGCTGAAAATATGCTGTGAAATTTCTTTTAACATATTCTTGGGCAAGCTGGCCAAATAAACGACTATTTAGAGGAATATAGCTGTCAAGACATGGCTATAGATTTGTTAAGAACTTAAGATGCTGCTATGTGGTTTCTAAGGTGTTCTGAGAGGTTTCAAGCATGTTGCTATGCAGTTATCTGTAGTTGCCCAACTACAAGTCGCTATGATATTCTGGTTTCTATACATATAGCTCAGGTCCCTTCTTCAAATGTAAGTTTATGGGATATTAAACTCAGTTTATGCACAGATTTCTTGCTAAGTTTGTTGAAAATATGGTAATAACAGCACAACTCTTCTCAACAAGTCACATGATTTGATGTATTATTCATCTTGACAGCACAAATGGGGTGAATTGCATACAAAGTTTAATACTTGTTCAAATGCCTAACTTAGTAAACAAGTCAAACTTTTTTTGTGAAAGAAATCAATACTTTAATTCAGATATTAAGCAAAAAAAATATTAAAGCAGCAATAAGGATATCAGTAATGTTTTTTGAGCAGCAAATCAACTTTACAATGATTTCTGAAGGATCATGTGACACTGAAGAATGGAGTAATGGCTGCTGAAAATTCAGCTTTGCCATCACAGGAATAAATTGCATAATAAAGCCATTACAATAGAAAATTTAAATTATAATAATATTTCACAATATTACTGTTTTCACTGTATTTTTTTTTTTAAATAAATGCAGCTTTAAACTCAAAAAAAAAAAAAAAATCTTTCTAACCCCAAACTTTTGAATGATAATGTAAATTGTATTGGAATGTAGGACGCCAGTGGTCACCAGTCATACTTACAGGAATGACGGCACATAACTATTTATCTTCATAAGCATTACACACAAAAATCTTTCTACATGGGTTTCCAAATGGAACAAATAACCTCTTTTCCTCTAAAACCTGCATTTTCCTCAGGGTCTGTCCTTATTTTCGTGCTGTCTTCCCCTAGGCCTACTATATGAAGTTTCACTCTGTCCATTTATAAATTAATAAAAAAAAATGGCATTCAGGCCAGGGGCCGAGAATGATTGACGTACAACAGAGTGGCACTATTATTTGTCCATTGCTTCTTTCAGCACAGCTTCAGCCCACATGCCAAGAGAGTCTGTCAGTCCCCTGCTCTAATTACAGCTAAGTGAATAAAAAAGATGTGTCAAAGAGGCCTTTGGATGCTTAAATGAATGACAGTTCTGGTTCTGAAGGGTGCGCTGGTCTTCATCCAAATCCACGCAATCTGTTCAATCGCTACTCTATCCAGTTTAGACTGCTGCTCAATCTGCAGAACTGTAGACTGACTAGCTAACGGCAGTCACCATCAAACGCTGGATTAAGATGTTATCGGGCTTGTATACGCCAGACTGAATTCACTTACCAGAACAGGAAACAAACAATTTGTCTTGCTGTAACAGCATTTACAGTTTGATACAGTGATTTTCTTGTGCTTTGTGTTGTGAATATGTTTTGGTAATATGTCAGCATTGATAATGCATGTAATTAGGGACGTCCTGAACCGATCTCAAGCATTTTTTAACTGACCGGTATCGGCTATCATTAGCCGGATCCTTTATTTTTTGTCAGCTGTCACACAGGTGTCGAGCAGTAGGTGGCGATATGCACCTTCAAGTGGGTTTGCTAACCGCCATTAAAAGGAAAAGCAGCAGTTCAAATGTCCACGCGTGACATGCGAGAACCAAAATGCATGCATGCATGCTCGAGCTTCTGTGTTTAGCATATTTAATGTGCATTTTTGTAATGCAACCCTCGAAAGTCATCACTGTTTATTTTGATCTGCCGTCAGACGTCATTGCTATAACGCGTATAATGCCATTGCTTTGGCATTTTTGTAATGCAACCCTCGAAAGTCATCACTGTTTATTTTGATCTGCCGTCAGATGTCGTTGCTATAACGCGTATAATGCCATTGCTTTGGCATTTTTGTAATGCAACCAAGGGGGTAATCCATCAGCCGGAAGTTGAAGCTGCCATTGTAGCTGGCTATCACCTGCTGTTAGCATCCCATTGACTCCCATTCATTTTGGCGTCACTTTGACAGCTAATAACTTTACATCTGAGGCGTCCAAAGACTTCATTTGTCTATTATTTATTTCTAAAGAAACACGACAATGTATAAAAGGCTCCATTACCTTGTATCTTACGTTATGGCCCCGTGGAAGCCATTCTTGTAAAAATAGGCTAAAAATTGCGTCATAACCACGCGACTTTATGTCGCACAATAGAGACATTACCGTATAGACAGGAGGAGAAGCTCGCACAGTCGCGCAGGCAGTCTTTTACTGTCTAAATTCAGCCCATGGCATAGATAGACAGAGTCCATAAAAGCAACGCGACAAAATATTTAAACAACGTTTTTGAGGAATTGGAAATAATTCGATATGTGGCAAGTGAATACATATGAAGTAACATTTATCCACGAACTTTAAATTATTTATCTACTACTACACCTACGGGGGATGGGGAAATTAATTATCAGGAAATTATACAGGCAATGGAAGAAGAAAAAAAACATCTCAATGTCTATCGCGGTTAACGTTGTTCCTTTATTTATTTACAGATCTACGCTTGGAAGATGAATGTGATCCCGTTCGGAAGCCATTATGTACAAAATGCCTACATAACGTGAAATAAAGAAAAACGGTTTTGTTCAAGTGTTTGTGACCATGATTTATTAGTCAAAACTACATGATTTAACACCTAGCTCACAATTCTTTATATATTGGAATATTATAGGGTCATGTAATATTGAATGGATACGAAAATGACTCAAGGGGACAGTATTTTATAGTATGGTTCCTGGGCTCATACTAAGAAGTATTTTTTGGATGGGTTATTATTCTGTTTGATGTAGAAGGAAACGAAAAAGAAGGGAAAAAAATTATTTGCATATGTGTCTATATTTGAATCATTTTTAATAATTTTGGAAGATTGTACTGTAGCCTACATGCATTTATTTATCTGTTATTTTTGATTGTATTATGTGTGTGTGTGTGTGTGTGTACTAGCCAAATATTTAAATCTAATGGATGTATACATAAACATGTTCAAAATAAACTAACTAAAATTACTAGAACTGCAGATAGGATACTAAACGATTACAATACTAAAGTAGGCTATTTTAAAGTCGATTTTAGCCACTTCTTTTATCATGTCATATTGTAATTATATAGCGTAATATGTTATATTAAATTAATTATTATAATTATTAATAGTATTGTTATATATTAATAAACATTATATTATGTTTTTACAATACTAAACGATTTGATTTCCAAAACACACACACCCACACACACACACACACACACACACACATCAATGTGAGTTTACTCTTTACTCTGATGCGTCATTGACCGTTCGAGATTAGCTTGCTTGCGCCTGCTAGTCAAAGCCCTTATTTCTGGAGAGCCGTGATACTTCGACCTTGGAAACTTCTGATCACCATTCAAGACAAGTATTGTGTTATAGGTGGTATTTTGTTAATTCAGTGTGATAACTTTTTGTTGGCTTTTTTCTTTTCTTTTTCTCCCCAGGTGATTTCATCTTCCCTTTTACTTCAATTTACTTGTTGCTAGCAGAGGCGGACAGAGTACACAGCTTCGTTACTTGAGTAAAAGTACAGATACCCCTTGTTAAATTTTACTCAAGTACAAGTAAAAGTACTACAGTCAGATGTCTACTTAAGTAAAAGTACTGAAGTTCTTGTTTTTAAAAGTACTTGAGTATCAAGAGTACAAGAGTAAATTTTCTAAATATTGCATTACTACTGCCACAGTGTCAAGTCAAGTCATCCTCATTTATATAGCGCTTTTAACAATGTAGATTGTTTCAAAGCGGCTTTTCAGAGATAAACATATAATTTAAGGTAACAGAGATTGGTTTGGTTTTATAGCGGTTCTTGAATAATGTTATTTTCCAGCTAAAGTTAGTTTTGATTGATTCACTTCCGTCGAAATGATCATTTGTTATTAAATTAGGGGCCGCTAAGACGACACCGTTCTCTCTAAACAGACTTTAAACTGAACCTGTGATAAACGCTGATGGCGTTCACATGCGCATTAAGAATTGATTCTATAGTTATGTGTGTTCGAATATATGTGTGCAGGTTTGTAATTCCCTACAAACCATGCCTAAACAAAATACTTGTCTTTGCCTATAAATTTGATACAGAATTTTATTTTATCACTTCGGGGTAGGTACGCGAACCGTGCTTACATTTATGTACAGAAACGTCCTACATGGAGTTATGAAAAATGTTAATGTTAATACCTTTGATAATCTAAAAGGAATTGAAAGTTAATTCAAGTCATTTTCATCTTTTTACCATGTTGGTTTATTTAACATTTCTCACTTGCCCACAAGGCAATGCACAATGGCAACGCTCTGACAAACCTCTGCTAGAGTTTTAATGGATTTTTTGCACCCACATTTGAACCCACATAAATCTGACCATGGAGTTTACTTTGGCGTCAGTTCAGAGCTGAAGGTGAAGGTGATTTGCTGATAGGCAGTCCCAATCAGTGGCGCCTGCACAATCCAATCACGTTTGAGAGGGAAACAACAAATTGAGGGATTCCGAGAATTTTTTTTTTCCTTTTTTTTTTTTTTTGAAGAAACGGGTACTCACGGTTATGGATAGAAATGTAGTGGAGTAAAGAGTACAATATTTGCCTCTCAAATGTACTTGAGTAAAGTCATGAGTAATCCCCAAAAATGATACTCGAGTAAAGTACAGATCCCTCAAAATTGTACTCAAGTACTGTACTCAAGTAAATGTACTCCGTTAATGTCCGGCTCTGGTTGCTAGCATATTGTCCCTCGTGCGAAAATGTCTTGCTGTGTTGCATACATGTGTTCTAAGAGACAAGTCTCTTCCAAGTTAAGCTTTTTCAGGTAAGTTAAGTCCACAGTCTCCATCAGTATAATGCATTATTTTAGTATTTTACTCATACTAAATGTGGCAAAAAAAAAAGATGCACGTAGTCCTCGACAGCTGACAGACATCTAGGTGACTTAAGACATGCAGGTGAAAGAAAAAAATTATTTGTAAGATGAAATAATAATGTTTATTTTCTAAAATCAAAATAAAGCTGAACACCTCAATATTGCAATGAATCAAAGTCGACACAACAGCCTTTAACGTCTACAAACTCTCAGTTAAGCTCAAGTGCACAAAAAGACTATTAGTAAACCAACATCCTTCAAAAAGGCCATGTCAATATAGAGGGCATATAAAATAGTGTTAATTAAAATTAACTAGTCAAAGGCTACTTGCACTGGATGTGCTGGTTTCGGCCTCATCAGCAGCTGCAGTCTTGGCACAGCTACTAGAAGATTTACAACTGTCAGTCAGGTTGCTCACGTGACATCTACATCATCAAGCTCAGTTTGAGCCTGCGCAGAACGCTTGGCTATCAGGAAAAGAGTGCCCATGTTTGGCTTCAACTCTCTTCGTTGAAATCAACGGGGTCGCTGTGTCCATTTCTTTTACTGTCTATGAATGCAACCCTCGAAAGTCATCACTGTTTATTTTGATCTGCCGTCAGACGTCGTTGCTATAACGCGTTGCTATGGGTTGCATCTTGCTTTGGACATGACTGACAGACTTGCATTCTGACACTGCAAGCTCCATGCTTTCTAACCTGATCTCAACATTTTTCTTTTTATTGTTATTATTCTACTTATTGTATATATACACACAATACAAAACACACAAAAGTTTGTAGTCCCATATTCATAACTTTGACCACACAGTATGTCTACCATTGCAACAGATGTTTACATCTACCAAAGTCTTTATAGCCTATATAGAGGATGTGAAGCAGATTTTCTGTTGTGATTGTCAAAAATGTCATCATGGGACATTCATGCTGCATCAAAAATTGCCATAGCAACTCATTATTCATGTAATACGCTTTTTTACCTTTTTTACATGTAAAAACGTACTCGGTTTCCTGAGAGTAGGGAACGAGTATTGCGTAGCTATACGCAGTGGGAAAACTCCTTTTCTCGAGAATATTGAAGCCATTATTTTAAAATGCAGTGCAGCTGCACAGCGAGCACAGAGCAGAACGTCTAGCTCGCTCATTGGCTGTGCTGCAGCAACTGCACGAACCTATGGTGAGGCGGCTGAGACGCGCGAACCAATCGGGTCGCTCCATGCCCATGGCGCGTCAGAACCCGCCAGAATGGGCGTGGCTTATAACTATATAAGCAGACCATTTCGCCATAGAATCAGGTTAAATCGACTGAAGCGACAGCACCTGAGCCAAGTTTAATAGCACGGCAGGCTACGCAATACTCGTTCCCTACTCTCAGGGAACCGAGGTTACGTTAGTAACCGAGTACATTCCCTTTTGAGAAAGTTCACTTCGTATTGTGTAGCTATGCGCAGTGGGAACCCATTTTAAAACGCCGTGCTATTAGCTAGCAACTTCGCCCTGAACCATTACTTGAGGCTAAGCAGCCCGAGGTCAACAGTAAAGTTTGAAAGTCACAATTCACCCTAGGACCAGACAAAGGTCGGGCCCTTTATTAAGGTATAATGTTGCAGAGGCTCGGGGCCCTCAGGGCCTATCCAAAGGCCTCAGGGTCCGGGCCAGTCTCATCCATAGAGCGGAGGAGCTTGGCCTGAAACATTTGAAGGATTGCCATAGAGTGCAAAGCCAATGCAGCCTGGCTGGCGGCGGTGTAAGCCTTGGTTCTCCATCCACTAGAGGTGGGCGGGCAGAGATGCGTGGCCACAGCTTCCTCCAGGGGGGGCAACGTGTTGTAGCCCTTCTCCTCAGCGCCGTCGATAGTTGAGAGCGTTGCGGAAGCTGAAGTCTTTAAGCGAGCCAAGTAAGGGGCGCGTCATGATTTGGTCAACTCATCGTGCACCTCGGGGAAGCAGGGTGCTGGTCTTTGACGAGGGGTCTGCAGACACCCCAACAGAAACCACCCGTCGAGACGGCTTCTGGAGGGCTCCTGAGGCGGAGACAACTCGATGTCGAGGCCTTTGACAGCTTTTGTGAGTATGCGAATAAGTTCAGCGTCCCCGCTCGCCCTAACGCTGTCTCCGCTGGCTTGGGATTGAGGGGCGGGGTCAATTGTCGAGCCCGGCCAATCTTCTCCCTCAGATGCAGCCAGAAACAGGCTGTCGTCACCATCTTCCTCAGATACGCCAAACGAAGAGACGCCAAACTGCCGCTTGAGAGGAGGGGCATAGATACGTTTGCGAGAAAAGCACCAGTGAGGGGGTCTCGCGAGGAGAGAGCGAGGCACTCGTGGGCTGGGCCGGCATGGGCTCGCTCGGTTTAGGCATCCATTGGCCTCATCGCTTCTTCCATCGATGCTCGAGGGGGGATGGAAGCGGGGAGGCGGGGTCGCCATTCAAGAGGAGAACTAGCTGTAAACACAGGATGGAGATGGGCAGGCTCTCACAGTGCGGGGCAGCTGCCACTGTTGAGTGCAGTCTCTGCGTGGGCGAGGCCCAGGCATGGGCCGCACTTGCTGTGTCCGTCAGTTTCATGCAGAGAGGCTCTGAGTGGATTATTATATTTAAAATAAAAATTCTCCCCAAAAATGTACAGCCAGCTGATTTTGGTCAATTTACTGTTTACAGTAACACAGACTGAGCACTTTTGGGAAGTTTAAGAGATTCATATTTATTTGAAACACCCCATTCTCCGATAGTAGTGATTGGATGCTAATTGAGGCGGCTGCGGTCCCCTGTAGGGATAATGTAGCGGAGCCGAGACTGTATGTGGGAGGGCCGCCTATTTACCTCCATTACTGCACAACCACAAGGACCCCAGCAGTCTGCCCTACATGAAATACATTTAGAAATCTCTGCCAGCTCCTGGACTGAATTACAGGCAATAGAGTCATCAGCAGTGAACAACCACCACCTGCTTCAGGCTTCAACGACGGACATCACCAGGATGACAAATACGGACGGATCAATTGAGATCTGAACGTATGGACATAAAAACTCTTGACTTATAGAGTGCTCGGATGTCATTCAGGAGCACTATTTGTACTGCCCTCAACAAGCAAACTGCTCATTCCAGCTTGACCTTTGACCTTTGGATGGATTAGAGCACACCTCCATTATTCAGATCCATTCAATCAATGAGCTTGTGAGCAAAGCAGCAATTAGCAAACACCTCTCAGCCTCTCTGTTGAACACACTTCTAATGAGGTGTGTGAGGGGCCGCTGGGCATATCTGATCAATAGAGCGAGCCATGTGAGAGAGAAAACAAATCTACTTTTCCATCAACTGCTAGTTACAGCTAGATTTAAAAAGTCCTCTAGCAGACAATGAATAAATCCTCAATGCTGATTTAAACTGACTAGGTACAAATACTAATAAAGTCTAGATAAAGTGTACTGCACAGTTGTGTTATTTTTAACTAAGGGTAAGTTTAAATTACCATGTGCTAAAAACGGAAATGTTTTTCCTTTGAGTTTTTTGCATTCAAACATCAACGATGTCAAAATGTTCCCCTTTCACACTGATCTGCGAAAACTACTAAAAACGCTGTATTATGCTGCAAGGCCAGTAGTCGGCGATGTCACTTTGTAAAGAAAAATAGCCTATAGACTGAACACGGAATACGCATGCACATGAAGTCACTGTATTCACAAATCCGTGTTTTTGTAGTTTACACAGAAACAATAATGGTATAATTTTCAGAAACTTTCACCTTGAAACCCATTTTTTAAAACTTTGCATTCAGGCCCCCAAAACACCGTTGTCAAGTAAATGAACAGCCAAAACGCATGAAACATTTTACGTTTTTAGTCGAAAACGGTGTCATGTAAACGGCCCCTAAAACTAAAAAAACATTGTTATTGTGAACTGAAATAAAACAAAATATAGATATTAGATTAAAAACTAACTTATTTTATTTCAGTCTGTTGCCAAGGCAACTTTTCTAATTTTCGTTCAACTACTAAAATTACCAAAAATAAAATAAATCAAAGCTAAATAAAAAAAATATTAAAAACAAAAAACTAATCAAAAAACAAAAACGCATAACAAAATTACTCAAATTAAAATGAAAGCTGAAAATATCAAATAAAAGCTCATTTAAAATATGAATAAATACTATAATAGTATATATATATATATATATATATATATATAAATATAACAGTTTGAAGTGTTACTTTGAAGTACAGTACATACTTTGTACAGTGAATTAAAAAGTAGGCCTATTCTTTTTGTTACATTTTGTTAGCTAAAATCTTTAAATTAAATTTAAATTATTTTATTTTTTTAATAAATGTGCAAAGTTATCTCAACTTTGGTTTTTACTTTGTCATTATGTAGTATGGTGATTGATGTGAAAAAGGATTTAAAAAGGATTTTAGCATAAAATGCGAACACGTATAACAATTCAACATAAAATGTGAATGGGTCTGAATAATTTCTAACTGCACTTTATGTTTCAGGGCATACAATATACAATCTAATTCAGTAATTAGATTTAGTATTGATTTGCAGTACATTATTACAGGGAAAATCCCAGAGGTTAAAGGTCTTGAACAAGGGATTAATAGTGAGTTAATTGTTCATCCCTTGCAGGATTCAAACCTACCAAGTTTGAGTAACCCAAATCTTTAACCTGCAAACCACCTAGTTTTAAGTGACTAACGTTGTCTCAATGGCATTGGTTCTCAAATTTAGATTCAACAAATATAATCTAGATTAAAAAGCTAAAAATAAAATAATTAAGGTGTAAACTGAAATCATACTTCTTTGCTCCCTCAATTACTAATATTTTTTTTCATTGACAAACATACAGTTCTTGAAATTTCTGGAAATACAAAATTAATGGCTAATTAATTTAATATATCAATACTCCAGGTTTCTGTTAATATATATTTATTTAATATATATATTTTTAAAGCAGCTTTGTCATAATTATAGAAGAAATAGCAACAATATTCATTAGTCAAAAAGGATGAGAACCACTGTTCTAAACTTTTAAAAAACTAACAGCTGTAAAACAGATTTAAATCACAAATGATTTTCAGATAGTAATTTATTTTACTTGGTCACAATACAAAACTGACAAGTTTCAAACAAGTTTGAATGGAAAACAGTAAAAATAGACAAATTTCATGTGTTGCTGCTCATTTTCACTTGCCAATCTAAGAGAGATCATCATACTCTATTCAAGTATGGAAATTTGAGGTTAAATGACTGAACCTAAAACTGGACTGTCGACCCTCACAGATGCTCAGAGAGAGGAGACAACATTAACAGTTGGCTGACCAGCACAGGAACTGAACTTGAAACAAATGCATCTTTAATAATAACTCCCCCTAATAACACCTGACATCTGCCACCTTCTACAGTCAATGACAAGATTATTTCTTCTGCAATCTTTTGAATTCTCTCCAAAAACACTCAGATGGAGGCCATACTTAAAAGTAGAAAAAAATCTAAGCGCATATGTGCCGAAAGTCAGCAGATATGGAAGTTTATGCAAAAGAGTCCATCAATCAGACTGTGCAACAGCAGATCTCAGGTGTAAACCACTAGCGCCACCTGCTGTTCATGTGGAACAACGGAAACCAAGGGTGCTGTAGGGCTGTGAACACACTGAGATGCTTTCACCGAAAACATGCCTGTTGGTTAACTGTCATGTGACATTGCAGTTGTTATAAAGGGTTAAGTCAAAATTCTACCAAGTAGAATACGGCAGTATAAAATAGTACAGTATGCAGCAGTATAAAATATTATTGAATTACTGATTTAGCAACCAGATAAACAAGCTGTTAGAATCATGTAAAACTAAATTATTATAAGGTCTTCTTGACTGGATAGTTCATGCAAGCCATACAAAAACTAGTATCAATTGAAAAGCAGTTCATGATCATCTATTTGCATGTAATACTAAAATTTTGGCATCCAAAACAACAAAAACATGCAAAACTGCCTCTATCACTAAACATGCATTTGTAATTCATTGTTATACGTCACATGTCTGTTTCAGGTACATGCAAGTGAAACATTAGGGTTAATAGAGAGTTGTGAATTAATGACAGGATTAGATGAGTATATGGTTCATTCAGGTCATTCTGGGAGGAAATGACTGGGGTGGATGATGGGGGGAAAAATCTATATACTGTATATATTTAATAAAAACTGGTGTTTTGTGGGGAAACACATCAGTACATACCCAGAAACAGCCTCTTAGGAACTTTGATTTCTTCGTCCTTACTGTCTGTTGCTTCAGACAAATAAGACAAATAAACAAAAAATAAGAACATGGGAGAGAAGGGGAGAAAAATAGATTGCATCGCTCCATCTTCATGGAGACAAAAAGCCCTGAAGAGATGGAACTCATGAAAACATGTCCAAGTCATATTCCATCCTAAAATCAAACGTTAAGATTTTGCATTAAGTAAACAAAGCATATTTTTAGAATCATTATTATCCTTGGCATTGTGCATTAAAAGGATAAAAATGTTGTCATCATTTACTCACCCTCATGTTGTTCAAAACCCGTATGAGTTTCTTTCTTCTGTTGGACACAACAGAAGATATTTTAAAGAAAGTGATGGACCCAACTGACTTCCATAATAGGGGGAAAAATACTATGGAAGTCAATGGGTGCTGTCAACTGTTTGGTTACAAACATTCTTTAAAATATCTTATTTTGTGTTCAACAGAAGAAAGAAACTCATACGAGCTTGGAACAACATGAGCGTAAGTAATGGCAAAATTTACATTTTTGGGTGAAGCATATATTTTCCCAGCAAGTTCTCATTATGGGTTTGACTGCATAGTACTAACTAAATAAATAAACATAATTTAAATAATAATAAAAAAAAATTGGGTTGAAACTGACTGGTAGTGTATCTGGGTCATAAAGTTTGGAATCATTGAATAAAAGTCTTAAAAGAAATCATATGCACATCTTAAAAGAAAACTGTAATATTATAACAATTTAAAATATTCATTTTCTATTTTAATATATCATGCGTGTAATTTATTCCTGTGATGGCAAAGCTGAACTTTCAGCATCATTACTCCAGTCTTCAGTGTCACATGATCCTTCAGAAATCATTCTAATATGCCGATTTGCTGCTCAAGAAACATTTCGTATTATTATGATAGTTGAAAACAGTTTTGCTGCTACTTTCACTTCCATTCAAAAGTTTGGGGTATCATTGATGTTTCTTGAGCTGCTAATGAGCATATTTAGAATGATTTCTGAAGGATCGTGTGACACTGAAGACTCCTGAAAATTCAGCTTTGCCATCACAGAAATACATTACATTTAACAATATATTAACATAGAAACAAGCTCTTTTAGATTGTAATATTTCACTATATTAATGTATTTTTGATCAAATAAATGCAACCTTTGTTGAGCATATAAGAGACTTCTTTCAAAAACACTGGTAGTGTGACCAGTAGTGTATGTCCTTGACAGATTTCATGAAATTCACCCAAAAATTTACATTACAATCAAACTACTGAAGCTACATATGCGATCAATAATTTTATGTGCACCAAACATGTTTATTAAAATGAGATCATGGGAACCTTGGGATTTGAATTCCAATAATGGGTCGTCTTATCTTGATTCAAATAATTATATAGAAGTGACAACGTCAGCGCTGTGAAATTAACATCTGAGATGTCGTGTCAGTCTTAAGACAGCAGTCAACCCATAAAGACAGAGAGGGCAGCAGCACTACTTCACACCAAAAGATAAAAACTGTTTAAACAGGATGTCCTGTGTAAACAGACAAGTGAGAGACTATTAGTTTAAGGTTTCATCAAATTTGTCCAAGGAGCGTTTCTAAAGTCAGAATACGTCTGTACCTCTAAGCACCGTGTGTTTTGTTCTCACATAGTTATTGGTTATTTTTGGAACAGCATACTTCCATACTCCACCAATAAGTTCAGCAGTATGTATAATGCATTTTCTGTATGCATGGAATACCCAGAATCACTCAATGAAACACATATGAAGTAATGTTATGTGACAACAATGAAGCATCATACCACCAGTTTGAAACATAGGTCCGGTTCCACAGACAGGGCTTAGACTAAACCAGGATTAAGCCTTAGTTCAATTAGGGCATTTAAGTAGCTTTTATAAACGTGCCTTTGAAAAAAAATCATTACTGGTGTGTATCTTGAGACAAAACAATGGCACTGTCTTAAGATTGTCAGTGCAAGTTGCTTTCAGTTAAAACAGCTCAAACATGCATTTCAGTCTGGGACTAGGCTTAAGCATGGTCTGTGAAACCAGGGGTTAATTTATACTGCATCACATACTACTAAAAACACTGAACTTTATGTTCGGAATGGAATACGTATGTACTGTATACTGCATACTATATAAAATTAGAGTACAATTACAGTACATACGTATTCCATTCCGAACATAAAGTTCAGTGTTTGGGCTCATTTATATACAAAATGGCAGTTTGAGTGAAGAACACAACTCAAGCATAAATAAACCTGAGACTGATGTGATGTTCACCAAGCAATCAGCCGGTCAAAGTTCATCCACTTCAAAGGCCCTCCTTGTATGATAATCTCGTGAAACGTGTTCAAAGACAGACCCTGACCATGTGACTGTATCTACTGTAATTCAATAGCCTGTAAACTCAAGTACCAAACTCAACTAAACAGACTGACTGGAAAAAACAAGAATTAGAGAATTTAAAGAAAAAAAAAGATTTAAAGAAAGAAAAAGTAAATGATTCATTCATTTGGGAATGCAAAACAAAGTGTTACACAAAAGTTCTCTTCAATAAAATGCTGAACACAACACTCATTCGGAGACTGTAAAGAGTCATAAAGATTCCCACCTGTGAACGAGCGGCGTTTGGTGTTGAGTTCAGTGACCATGCGGACGCTGGTGCACAGGTTCAGCATGATTAACATTGTGATGATCATGATTATACTCTGCCAAAGCAGAGGAGTCTCAAAGTAACGTCCAAACCTGGATAAAATAAATAAATAACAACACACATTCATATATTGGTCAGAGCTTTTTCAAGTTGTTACTGATAAATGGATGAGGATTTTTTAAAAATCATTGAACAGATTTTGTTAAGGCAGATTTGATATACTTTGTTTTTGTTGTTGTTGTATTATTAGTGCACAAACCAGACAAAATATTTGTGCACCAATAATAAATTTAAGCACCTCTCAATATTTAAAGGGTTAGTTCACCCAAAAATGAAAATTCTGTCATTAATTACTCACCCTCATGTCGTTCCAAACCTGTAAGACCCTGATTCATCTTTAGAACTCAAATTAAGATATTTTTGATGAAATCCAAGAGCTTTCTGACCCCCATAGACTGCAATGCAATCACCAATTTCAAGGCCCAAAAAGGTCATAAAGACATCGTTAAAATAGTCCAAGTGGCTACAGTGGTTCAACCTTAATGTTATGAAGCAACGAGAATACTTTTCGTGCGCAAAAATACTGACTTTATTCAATAATTTCTTCTCTTCCATGTAAGTTTCTGACGCTGTTCATGTGAGCACTAGGGTTGTGCCGATAGACGATAGTATCGTCGATAGTCCGAGATATCGCTGATGGCAGATGCCTTTGACGATATCTACGATAATTGGCTCGTTTTTACCATTAATGTATTAAATTATTATTATTGTTATAAAGCTAGTATTGTTATTAAATTAATATTAGGAACTACAATTAATTTGCCTTGCCTAAATTCATAACGTTATCACCACATAGCCTAACACTTGCGACAACACCGACATGCGCGTATGAGGACTCTTCTAAGAAAATGTTTTTAAAACAGACTAAAAAACTACATCTCACATCAAAATTGAATTGCAAGGTGATTCAGTCACAAATTGTCAAGAGTGCTTGTTTTAACAGACGCATCATTCTTATACAGATCCAAGATGAAAACGGCATAGTTGTTCTTTAGTATGTTGTTTCCATAGCACATTAACAAAACATTTAATGACAAGAATAACACTAAAACAATACAATTACTAAATATTAATAATAAGCGTGTTTACATGCACGTTCTTAACCCTATTATGCTGAATAAACTGAAAATGCATGTAAACGCATTAACCTGTTTTCCTTTATCGGAGTCAAGTCATAAGTTTAAGTATAAATCGATCGACTAAGCTAGATTTTTGCCCCTTACTCTGATTTCTCCCGGCATTTAAAACACATTAACCTGCGTTCTTTGGGCTTATTGAAGTGCAGGAGGACATATATCGCAAACTCCAACTCTTTATTGACCCAAGAAATTATTAAAACGTGTTCTCATCTCGTGCAGAAGTACAGTCAAAATGCTGCATCTGTAACGGCATGAATGTCAGATACAAAATGATTAGGATCTTTTTTTACCTCACTATACCGGGAAATAACTGATTTAGCCTATTAATAAACACTCCACCTCTGCTAGCAAAATAGAAAAAGATTCCCATATTTAAAACCAAGTAATAAAACAGGCAAAATAATGAGTAAATAAGCAAGTTAATAATCAAATAAGTAGCCCCGCCCCCCTCACGATAATATTGTGTATCGCCGATCTCACAGGCTGACGATAGGACGATATGAAAATGGAGCATATCACCCAACACTAGTGAGCACCCCGGGGCATGTGTGTGATTCTGATGCAGGATCCAGCCACTACTGAGCCAACGTTCTGACGTAGAACCTGAAAGTGCTGTACTGATTACAACGTGACTGACAGGGAAGAGAAGAAAGGTTGAACCACTGTAGTCACATGGACTATTTTAACGATGTCTTTACTACCTTTCTGGGCCTTGAAAGTGGTAATAACGTTGCAGTCTATCGGGGGTCAGAAACCTCTCGGATTTCATCAAAAATATCTCCATTTGTGTTCTGAAGATGAACGAAAGTCTTACAGGTTTAGAACGACATGGGTAATTAATGACAGAATTTTCATTTTTTGGGTGAACTAACCCTTTAATCCTTCGTATTTATTCCTATATATATTTAACAAATACAACTTTTGATTTTAATAATGCATAAATAAATGTTGAAATTAACATCAAGTAAGGTTGATATATGCTGTTGAAGTATTGTTCATTCTTAGTTCATGTTAACTAAAGTAGTTAACTAATGTTAAGACATGAATCCTTATTGTAAAGTTTTACTTCTATCTATCTATCTATCTATCTATCTATCTATCTATCTGACTATTATGTTTCCAGCATGTTATATGTTTGGCAACAGTTCTTCTAACCATAATTGATGGAGTGTGTAGCTGTGTTGTCAATACAAGGTCTTGACCAAAAAATCATGCACCTCTTGATAGACATAAATGTTGTGATGTTATTTCCATCAAGAAATGCATCATTTTTGGTCAAGATCGGGTGCAAGAGTCAAGCACTCAGTAAAATAAACTCCAGCACAACCCAAAGACTTTCAATGAATTTAAGATCTGGACTCAGAGGTGCCAATTCATGTGTGGAAATGATTCTTCATGCTCCCTCCCAACCATTCTTTCACAGTTTGAGCCTGATGAATCCTGACATTGTCATCCTGAAATATGGCCATGATGTGTCTTCCTACATGAAAAGCTAGACACTCCATCAATTAGGATTTGAAGAACTGCTGCCAAACATATAACATGCTAGAAAAATAAGAATCACTGCAATTATGATCCTATCATTGACTCTTAAGCATTTACCTATTTAAATCCAAACAGTGACATTCTTTGGCCAGGCAGTGTATACATATGTGATTAACAATAAAAAATACATACAAAAATGAACATCTAGCAAGCATGAGTTCTGCAAAAATCTGATGTCAGATAAATGTCTCTTTGTAAATACGCATTAAAGTGAATTAAGGCAGATGAGTGGATTATATGTCATGTAGGCTATTTACATTGTTTCCTCGTATAGCTGTCGTGCATAACTCACCTAAATAGTATTCTTAATATGTTGGCTACCAGCAGCACCAGGCAAACATATGTGGAGAATCCTTCAGCATTCTGAGTCCTGCGGATATCCCTGTACTGAGGGATGTATGGCACAACTCCTCCAAATATGATGGCAACAGATGCGATCCAAGACACCACTTGATGAACAACATACATGATCTGATCCATAACCACTTCATCCATTTTTGAGTGATGTATCTATCTGTCCTTTATAGTTAAATCAACTGAATGCAATTACAAGCTCACTAATTTAATAAAACATAAATCATTACTACTTTGCTATTTTGTTCACATATTAAAATGCAATTTTACAGTAAATGTACTTTCATTGTCCCAGTCACTAGCCACTGACTCATTAGAACTAATTCATGATTCAAGGGCTTCCCTTTTTTCAGGAAAGAAATACTTGCTAAATCGATGGGAACGGTTCATCAGCGTGTGTCCATATTAGATGGTGTGTATCTTCTGTCTTGTGATCTGTGTAAAGATGAATGTAGTGCTGTAAATCAATTTAATGCCGCTGTGATCCTCTCTGCTACATCTGGCTAATGTTCATAACAGTACTTCCGTGTTGCACTACGTCACGATACGCTAATTAATATTCATGAGACGCACGGTCCTAATGTCAGTCGAATTATTTCTGACGAGCGTATGACAAAAACAATGAATTATCAACGCCAGCATTTCAGCATTTCTAAATGTAAGCAATGGATTTTCCATCACATATTAGACGCACACTTGGCCTGATCTTAAACTGCTTTATAAATGACCTGATCTTAAACTGCTTTATACTTAATTATGACACAAGATTTGTCTCGTTTAATCCCCTCAAAATCCGAATAAAGTTGCCACGTGTCAAATCAACGTTACATAATTCATGAAAACAAAATTATTTTAGATTATCAGCACTGTGTAAATCAAAATAATTTTCATCAGTGGACTGTAAACAACACACACAAAAAAAGTGTTAAACGTGGGATTAAAAGGGTTAAATGTGGATATGCCCTCACATATTCGAACGAGGAAGTCCTTGCTAGAGTGAAAAGTTGAAAAGTTATAGAATAATTTTATTCTGATGGATAGCCTAGCTATATATGACTAACCAAAGATTTCTGAGGTTAAAGCATATACCTATTATTTTCACACTGGCTCTTTTTTAGTCGAGACAACGTTGCCTGGAGCTGAAACGAACAACTTCCACAACATAAACCAACTCAACAAACCTCATGGCAGGATCCGACTCAAATGCCGCCAAAGATTTGTCTGCAATTGCAAGTGTTTATTTTAATACATTTTAATTTGACAATTATTGGCAAGACGAGAACATTTTATAGCCTAATTGCAGCTTTATAATATTGTTTCATTAATCTGCTCAATTCGTTTCTTCAAACAGATGGAGACGACAATGCAACAACTTCAGAGCAGGTTTCAGAATTTATCTGATCAGATTATCTCCAAAAATATCTTTTCAGATACATAAGTTAACTTGTAGAAGTAAGAGATTAGCTTTTCCCCCGCTGTCATAGCACTAGCATGAAATATATTTGTATTTGAGTTGTTACCATAGCAATATCGTGAAGTATAGTGAAGTATAGGCCCATCTCGAAGTAGCATCTAAATTCCAATGATAGCCTATATCAGTTACCATTGAACTTATATACCATAGTATTGCCATATAATAAATCAATACTTTTATCAAGGATGCATTAACTTGATCGAAAGTGACAGTAAAGACATTTATAGTGTTAAAGAATTATAATTTTTGAACTTTCTATTCAAACAAATTTTAATGGTTCCACAAAAAAATATCAAGCAGCACAGCTGTTTTCAACATTGATAATAAAAAGAAATGTTTCTTGAGCAGCAAATCAGCATATTAGAATATTTCTGAAAATTCAGCTTTGCCACCATGAATTACGTTTAAAATGTATTCAAGTAAGAAAACACTGATTTTAAATGGTAATTATTGGGCCTACTCGTTTTTGATCAAATAAATTTAGCCAAAATCCTAAAAAATATCTTACCAACCCCAAACTTTTAAATGGTAGTGTACATAATAGTTTTAAAAACGTATCTTACATTAGAGTATCATGTTTATTCTTAATAAATGCATTTAGTTTTTCCTTAATGTCTGAACTGGATGAGATGGGAACACGTATAGATGACCTGGAGAACAATGTCGCCGATCTCATGACACAAGCAGGAATGGAAGATCATCACAAATCAAAGCAAGTGCATTGGTTTTATTTCATCTCCAAATTAAAGTTTGCTCAATACTTAGAGACAATTAAAACAACAAATCATGATATATAATTTAATATTTCTGTTTTTCTGCACAGTGACTTTGAAGAGAGAACAACCTGGCCAAAGCACTGAGCTGAAATGTGGCAAATCGACGTTACTTAATTCATGAAAACAAAATTAAATATTATCAGCACTGTGTAAATCAAAATAATGTTTCATCAGTGGACTGAAAATGACAAAAAAAAAGTCTTCTCTGCAAGGGTTAAATGTGGATATGCCCTTACAAATGAACGAGGAAGTACTTATATGCAAACAGTGAATGAGAGTGAAAAGTTGAAAAGTTATAGAATCCTTTTATTCTGATGGATATAAAGCTGACCAAAGAACTCAGTGAAAATGTTGCAGAAGCTTGAGATCAACAGTATATTTGTGTATTAAGCTATGCGTGTATTGTTCACATGTGCCTTATTTTCTTTTCCTTGTACATAAAACAATAAACAAACTTGTTTATCTTTTTGTGTAAAATCTTTTCCAGCATACAATATAAACAAAAATAGAAACGTTACAGTATATTCATATAAAGGACCTCTCAACGTTAGCGATTTTTGAAAACTGTCATATAGGCATTGGGACATTGTAGCCCAAAAATACTGTACTGGTCCCTTTTTAATGTGAAATAGTTGCAAAGGACATTGTAGCAACATATAACTGAATTTAAGGCAATATTTCCTGATTTTTAGTTTAATTTTGCTTGTATTTTGCATTATACACTAAATAATATCCTAGTGTTTAATAAGGTTTTGTTCAATTAGCATTATGCGATACTACACCATAGTGCGACATGAGCTTATGTTTGCTGGCAATTAAAAGTATATTTAGTAGGCCTATAGACTATAATCCACAATTTTTATTTATTTAATTTGCTATGTCTATAGTATTATAGTTTTTCACATTAACAAAGTGTTTTTGCTATTGGGAAAAATGTGTGTGAATGTATAGGCTACATCAAATGTAGCTTCTTTTATACTTTTTGGCCAACACGTGGCAGCATTGTTGCTCTCTTCTCACAGCTCTTTCCATAGCAGTAAATTGTCAAGGTAATTAAATCTTCGGAATCGGAGTCAGATGTGGGTCTTCAGGCAGACCATTATAATAAATGGAAGTTACAGTGTATCTGTGCATTTTCTCATGACTAGACATAAAAGAAAAAGAGACAGAGCCTTTTCAGTAAAGGGCCCTTAGACTATTGAACCGCATCCCCAAGATAGATATCTACACCTTTTTTTATTTTTTCGTTTATAAACATATTTGTATACGCTTGTATTTACTAATATTTAGGTATTTAGCTTAGTCAGTGACTTTTTTGTTGCTTTATTATGGATTTTTGTATTTGTTTTATTTTACCCTAGAAAATATATGTCTGTTTTCGTTATTATTATCAGTGAACTTAAAAAAAGGTATCAAATCTTCCGAAATTTGTTTGCAAATAGCAACATGCAGAGGCAATGCAATGACAAACTAATACCCAACCCGTATTTGAATCATATAAAATCTTCCCCCCCCCTTGTGGCTTACATGAAATATCGCGAGATTTGTGCGGACGCTATTCACCAAAGATACGCCACTACCGTCGCCCCCGTAGTCGCAAGGGAGATTACGCAAGAAATGTGACGTACGCTTGTCGCGCGTGGGCTGGACCGTGAGTTGGAGAAAGGGAATGTCGGTCGGTGAGAGATCGGTTACAGAGGCGGCCGGGAGCGTCAACAGAATGGGTGAGAATTTAGTCCCTGTCGCTTTATTAAACTCAAACTGTCAAACTCTTTTGTAAGTAGGTTTATGTGTGCAGTGTGTTTTAAATACGCTTGCTTTGTTGCGGGCAGTAGATGCGTTTCCTGGCCGCGTTAATAGACAAATAGATCTGCTCAAGCTCTCGGTTTCAGTGTAGCCTAATCTTCACTCTTTCTGTCATATTATGACATTCACTGTCTCTTTTCTCATATAAGGGATTTAATTGAGAGGTTTCACTTACGAATATGTACTGTGGGTGGTAAGGTAACATGATAGTATCAGATAGTAATGCAATGGAACTGAATCATAAGCTTATTCCTTTGCCATGGTATTTTCGTTGTTTCTAAGGTAGGCTACCTCAAAGAATGTCATGATGAACAAAACATCGCGTTAACATAATCATTTGTCCAGAAAAAGCAACGAATGAAATGCTATGGCCAGACATTTTTAGCTCTAGTGTTTCTATCTGGAGGAACACCTTCTTGTTTTTGTCACTCTCAGCTTTGTAGAAATATTCCAATGAGTATGTTGCAGTAGGTCTGGGTCTGGTCCTGCTCCTGGAGGCTGCCTTCCAGCAGAGTTTAGCTCCAGCCCCGATTAAACGCACATGAACCAGCTAATCAAGGTCTTCAGGATCACTAGAAACTTCCAGGCATGTGTGTTGGAGCTCAACACTTGAAAGTGGCCCTCCAGGAGCAGGATTGGACACCCTGGCTTTTGTTGTAGAGAATTGATCCCTTGCTATTGGATGAATGGAAGTATAGATACTAGATTAAAGGATGAAAGAATGGATAGAGAGATGGATTGACAAATGGGTGGATTGATGGATGGATGCATCAATAGATAGATAGATAGATATATAGATATGCACAGATACAAATAATTCACTATACAGATACAATTTGTACATTGATTAATCATAAAATTATTTGTTTCATTTTAAACATTAATTGCACAAACAACTTCCCAATTGTCGTTTGGTGACGATTAAGCTAAGTTTGCGTGAACCAGAAATTGCAGCCGACTTCAGTAGTGTGACATTATATTAAATAGAGGGCAGGGCTTGATTTTGGGGCACCTCCTCGTCATCTCTAGCTGGCAGCAGACTGACGCTTGGAGGTGTTTGGTTAAGAGCGCTGTGCTCAAGCCGTCAAACTGATGTCATCAGAGAAGGAATGCCATTTCACAGGGAAGCGCATCTTCATATTTTGACCTAAGATTACGAAGACAAACACATTTTCTTTTGTGGATTAACTTGCATGGATTAATTGTTCATTACATTACAAGACAAGATCCACTAATGTAGATCGTCAAGCACAAATCACCTTCAATTCCCTTTTACTGTACTGAAGGTTAGTCATAACATTCTCCTTTGCACTTGTCTAGTTCGTATTTAAGATGTTGCATGTGAATTACTTGATTTCACTTTTACTTTTAAGCAACATAACGTCTTGTACAAAGCCTCAGTCTTCATACAGAAGAACTGTACTAGAATAAATTCGTCTTATAGCAACACTCAGCAGGATCGTATATGAGTTAGATCTCATAAGATCTCTAGAGGGGTGAAGACCCTGTTGGGCTCTTGTTCAGTGAGAAGAATTCGCTCTTTATTTATTCCCATCATGTTTGGATCACATGGCTACTGCTTGAATCATTCTTGTCCATTCACATGTGACTGTATTTTTTCCCATGGTTAGTCCTGAGGCCTCCCTCATTTATAAAACGCAGCCAGATACAATCAAATTTGATCCTAAAATCCATTGATTTTTATCTTGCCTCAAAAGGGAATAAATCAAGATATAGGCAACTAAGCCAACTAAAGAGCATTTATAGAAAAGTTTTTAGGTCAAATACCAGCAGGGTCCGAAATTAAGTTTTTGGCTCACCTGCCACAGGGACTGGTAGATGAAAAAATCCACCAGCCAAGCATATTTTTTACCGGCCAAAATAATAAACAGCCTTTTTGTGTCACATATACATTAATTTCAGTACATTTAATTGAGATAAGGTATTATGTTGAATGACTAGAGTAGAAGTCAAAACAGAGCAACAAATAGTAAGACATGGAAGATGTGAGCATCGAACTAGTGGTCATAAAAGAACATTTGAAGGTTTTGTAAAACTATCAGATACTTTACCGAAAGTAAAAAAAAAAATACCGATTAATACTATCAGTTAAACGGTTTAAAAGTATGTATATATATATATATATATATATATATATATATATATATATATATATATATAATTTACTATATAATATTATAATATATTATTAATAATATATAATATTACTATAAATATATATCTATATATATAGCTTTTTTGTTTGTTTGCTGCATGGTTAAAAAAAAACAGTATGTAGCCTATATTTGTTAAATCCTATTTTTTTACAGTCTATGGTTAAATCACGGGGCGCGTCCGTCGACACGCGCAACAACACGCGCCTAAAGACATATTTCGCAAGCAAGCAAAATGAACCAAGCGAAAAGTAGCTACTGTGGCACCATTTCGACAGAAAGATCGACGAATACTTGGAAAATATGCTACGCGGTATTAAAATAAAGCAGTAGGCCTAGTGCAAGTAGGCTACAATGCAATATCACTTGCGATGCAAACATCCACAAGCAAATGAAAGGCGCTTTCCGAAGTTGGCCACTCTAGCGAGACGTTATCTCTGTATTCCTGGGACATCTGTGCCATCGGAGACGCAGACTAACCCCACATCATGTAGACATGTTACTTTTTTTAAGTAAAAACTAGACAAGCTGTGGATTGAGGTAGGTCTGCTATTTTTATTTGACGAAAAAAACGTAGTCTGATGAAAAAAAGCAGTTTTTTCAAAGCTTCAAACTGATTCAGTGTTTTATTTTTGTCATCTTAATTTGTTAATTATTTAAGTTAAAGAAATATATTTAGTGTAGGTCTATTTTAGGTGTGAAGAAGGTTCACACACGCTTCTTGAGGCACACACGCAAGGTCTCTCGCTTTCTACCTCTCAGGCGTGCACGCGCTACACGGTTTGGAGCTCAGTATGTGCGCGCTCTTTCTCGCTCACTCTAGATTCCTGGATATTTTAACTAATTTGCGGACATCAGGGAGCCGCTATCAATATGCGGGAGACTTGCGATGTCTGGAACATTCACCCGCCAGTGTGGCGGATAGCCTTTTAAGATTTACTCGTCAAACGGAAAATCTACCCGCATTTGGCGCTTGGCGGGTGTTAATTTCGGACCCTGAATACCAGTAATTAAATTAATAATCTTTTATGAAAATGTACAAATGAATAGCAATCACAATGTGCACAACAGGGATGGAAATTAGCACCCGCCACCAGCCAAATGCGGGTGATTTTGTGTTGTGGCGGGTAAACTCGCTTCACCTACCGGCCACCGTGGCGGGTAAATAAAAATAGCATACTGTTTCACCCGGACGGCAGACACTTTTAGAGGAGGCACACCTTCAACACCCGCGCGCTTCTTCCGTCGAGACTCGACGAGGGAAGAAAACGTGGGAGCGCGAGAGGCAGTGTGCCGTCCAAAGGGAGAGCTAGCCGCGAGCGCATGGTGTATTTTCAGGGCGGGGTAGCTCTCTTGCGTCGTAAAGAGCTAGCCGTGTGAACATCTACCCGCACGCTTCTTCCGTTGAGGCTTGAGCGCGAGAGGCGGTTATTGCCGTCCCAAAGGAGAGCTAGCCGCGAGTGCATGATGTAAATATGACAGAACAGGCATACTCTCGCAGAGAGAGCAACCTCCAGCATAGAGTGCGTTTAGTTTTTTGTTTAATCTGCCCTACTCATTTAATGAAATGTATATCAGTTCATGGTATAAGAGAGAAAGAGAAAATGTCAGTATTTCATTGAGACTTGAGATTAATTTAACTGCTTAATTATTGTAGATCTTGTAGTATTATTTTTCACATGCAGTTACACATTGTCGGTTAAAAACAAGAAAGTGGCTAGTAAAAACATTGAGTGGCTGGTAGATTTTGAAATCCACCAGCCACAGTGGCCGGTGGACAAAAAAGTTAATTTCCATCCCTGGTGCACAAATTATAATATGCCTACATGCATTTATTTTATTTAAAGATAAAATTATTTTTTTTGTGCAAATCGCTCTGAAAAAATTCCGTAAATTGTCGTACGTTCACATTTATGATCATTCTAAGCAGCACATCTTTATAAATGAGGCCCCTGGATTGAGGGCTCCCAGAATGCTCTGTTGGGGTTTTTGTCTCTCCTTCAATGGTGTCCACTGTCCACACCATACAATTTTATTATCTAAAGTAAACATTGTTTCCCTGTATTAATTGCTGAATTTGCCAAATTTGTCAAGATATTTGACTGTTTTATTTCAGACATTCAAAGGTATAATTCACCCAAAAATGAAAATTCTGTCATAATTTATTCGTCCTCATGTCATTTCAAACCTGCATGACTAAATTCTATGGGACGCAAAATAAGATATTTTGAAGAATGTTGGTATGTAATAGTGATGGTATCTAATAGTGATGTGACGAGACACTTGTCTCACGAAACGAGACACAAGATTGGGTTCACGAGAACGAGACGAGATTTTTGCACAATATTTTATAGAAATCGTCAAGGCCAAAATTCATGACAAAATAGTCTGCTGGTGCATTTTGAAATGTTTTAACTAATAATCTTGTAATGAATGTCATTTCAGCTCTACTTTGAGTATGAATTATCAATTATATTGAAATACAACAATAGACAAGCACTGTAAAATGTTTTGCCACAAACTCAACTGACTTTCATGAGTCTCTTCAGACCTTACTGTACATGAATTATGCTTTGTGAACAGTTTTTCTCTTAGTCTTAAGTGCAAACAATAAGTGCAAGTGCAACCATAAAGTACTCTCTCAATATTCAAAGTGCAAACAGACCAGAGCCACGACTACACAATCGAGATAGGTTTGATATCGGAGACAGGCTATTGTATGCAGTCTAGTTTGCGCACATCAGTGAGATTGTGTTATACTTTCACTTTCGGATTCGCAATCACACGTACTCTGTGTATAGGGAGCAGCGATGCTGAGCGCACATTCTACAAGATAAGACATTTATCAGATGCTTAGCCTCTGCCATCATCATGCAATCAGTGAACTGTGATTCCTGCTGCACTGTGTGGATGAGCAGACGTTTACAATAGTTTACAATGGCTTTTATTTTTATAAAAACAGCAAAACGACAGTCAAGGCGTTAATGTGAATGTAGCAGTGTGCTAATTTCACGCTCCATCATGGCGATATCATGAGACAGCTTTTCACTCGACGAGAAATCTCGTCACATTTCGTGGCACAAGATCTCGTCACACCCCTAGTATGTAAGTATAAAGTTTTGTGACCATAGACTTCCATTGTATGGACTCGACATGTGCCAGTATTCGGTAATGCGATAAATCGCGGTAATGAATATGCATATTGTTATCGTGGGCACTTCAAAATACCGTGAAAAATAATAGATCCGAATTTAGATTTTTAAAACGCGCATTAGCTTATTTACCATCAACCGCTTAAAAAAAAAACACTGCGTATATACTGCGCAAAACACGTGCGCACTCTGATGTAAACAATCCCCACATGTATAACACTGTATGCATGTGGCGCAGTGCACACTCTAGTCTAATGTAAACAATCCTCACATGGAGAAGTAGCATGGCGGAAGGGGGAACGCTGCCGACGATTTATCCCTCTTCTAAAAAGTCAGGGCTGCCAAAACTCATGCAATCGACACTTTTTACACGCTCTCACGCCACACATCCATTTTTTCATGCAGAGAAAAACCGCGGAGCAAAGAGGACACTGACACCGGCAGACTAGACAGAGCAGGTTACTTTTGATATGAAAAAAATTCTCAGCTCTCAGGTTCTGTCCATTTTATTATGAAATTCAGACAACCGTTTTGGCGCTTGTAAATGTGACGTGACCGATCGCTGTAGCACCATCATTTCAAGTGAACCGATGATCTGTTACTTTTTATTTAAAGATACTTACTGAAAGGTATATGTGCCTCATACATAATATCGATCAATCTGTGTTTTTCAACCACGGAAAGAGGTCAATAAAACTGCAGGAGAACAATGTGGTCACAGAACGTTACATTTACCTCAGGAAAGCTATTTAATTGAGAGCACTTTAGTTGACTAGAAAAAAATGGCTATAGAGAGGAGTATTTTGCTAAATATGTGCACTATATTACATATTTATTATATTTTTACTTGTCATTACATAATTGTTTTTATAATGAAAACCGCATTACATTTAATTTGTTATTTTTAACCTTTAATAATACAAGCTGATAGGGCTCTCTGTATGTTTACAGCATTATGTGAGATATATTTTTTTTCTTGAGAGAACGTAACATGTAGGCTATCTACTGTAGCCTTCCTAATATTTATCCAAATGAGTCAATATTGAATCAAGATTGAAATCAAATCAAGAATTGAACTGAAATTGTGAAAATTGTGTTAAGCAATACAAACAGTAGCCTACCAGTCATTGTACCATGTAAACATTGTAACATGTTGTCACTAAATTTAATAAAATTCTGTTTAGTTACCAAATGTTTTGACAATTACACCTATTGTGATGCAAGTTGTTGTTTTTTTTTACATCCCCCCCCCCCAATCCATCCGTTTCTCTTGTGCAACAGTTTTGGAACAGCATGAGGGTTTTTAGATGAACTACAACTACCCCTATGTAGCAACTACCCCTAATGGCAACTTTGGATATTGGATATTGATTGGTTTATCCATCTCTAAACATAACAGTGTGGTTGGTTTAATATATCGATTAGATGGTTTAAGTGGTTGGTTCCTGAATAAAAAAAGATGTTGTGTGGACCAGACATTGTACCAGTAGTCAAAAGTCTGGCTGTGTGGGACCAGCTGAGCTTATGGCTCAGGGTCTGCCATTCTTGTGAATGTAAATCTATTTTGGTCCTGAATGCAGATGTGGTAGTGACTTTATAGTGTCTTTGAGTAGGATGTAAAGTAAATAGTTTACAGCTGAAATCTTGAGAGAGAATGTTTGTCCGACTCTGAACTGTGGGTGGTCAGAATAGCCTTTATGGAGCGGATTGTCTGACCGATTTCATTGAGTGTGTGATGAGAAAACCAGGCAGAGGCAGGTGCTGTTGCGATGAGTCGACAAGATCAAGATTGACTGAACCCTAAACACGTTTTGTCACAAAAGCCGGAATTGTTCACTGTCAAGACATCGCAGTTCATGTTTTACAGCAGAAACCGACAAGCCCCCTTGGTGTTTGTGAACACATCTCGATAAGTCCGTTTTAGCGAATCAGTGCGCAATATTCAGGTCAGGTGACAAGGCTGTTAGTCACTTCGAAAAGATGCACTAGCCGAGAGGAGTTTCGTCAAAGCTGACTGAAAGTGTTCAATGATGGATAATTTCAATGAACTTGATGAACCCGTGATATCTAAAAGCTGAAACTTTTTCTCGCAACCTTGCAAAAGCAGCACGTTAGTGGTGAGGGAAAAGCTCCCTGTATTGCGTGTACGTTAATCACAACAACAAAGTTTTTCAGGCGTCTATGTCAGCTGAGGAGATTAATGTTACAAAGATTAACCGATTGTTGTATTATATTCTCATAGCAATTACTTGGTTTTGTTTAACTCTGAAACATGGAATGTGGAGTTATCTGCTTTTGCCAAAAAATTCAAGTTTCAAGTTTGAATTTATTTATATAGCACATTTAAAAACAGCAAACAGGGCTGACCAAAGTGCTGAACAATACACAAGATAAAGAACAAGGACAAACCACACATTCATGACAGAAGCTCACAATGAATTAAAAGCTAAAGAAAAAAAAAAGGTTTTAAGAGAGGATTTAAAAACAGTTAAAGATTGAGCAGCTCTGATGTAAACCGCAAGGCTGTTCCACAGCCTAGGGCCAGCAATCGCAAAGGCTCTGTCCCCTCTATTCTTTAACCGTGATTTGGGGACAGACAGAAGTCTCTTATCACCAGATCTCAGGTTTCGTACGGGATTGTGTGGGCAGAGTAGCTCAGACAAATAGCTTGGTGCCAGGTTATTTACGGATTTAAAAACAAGTAAAAGAATTTTAAACTCGATTCTAAAATGTACAGGTAGCCAATGCAGAGATTTTAAAATAGGTGACACATGATCAAATTTGCGTTTTCTTTTGAGGAATTTTGCAGCAGTGTTCTGTACTAATTGTAGATGAGCAAATATGTGTTTGGGTATGCCATAGTAGAGAGAGTTGCAATAGTCCAACCGCGATGTAATGAGTGCATGGATAGCAATCTCTAAGGTTTTCTCAGAAAGGGAGGATTTAATTTTAGAGAGAAGACGTAACTGAAAAAAAACACAAACTAATCACCACATTAATTTTTTTTTTCAAATTTGAGGTTCTGAACCCAGAGAACACCTAGGTTCTTAATGCAAGAGGACGTTGGATAAAGATAGTCCGGATCAGTGTTACTGCTGTTATAGTTGCCATGGGGGCCAAAGACTATAACCTTGGTTTTGGATTCATTCAAAACCACATTTTTACTTCTTCTAGGCATGCAAAAAGAGATTTTAGAGCAGTATCTTTGTTGTGTTTCAGAGGGAAATAAATTTGTGTATCATCTGCATAGCAGTGAAATGATACACCATGCTTTCTGAAAATGGAGCCCAGAGGAAGTAAATACATGGAAAAAAGAATGGGTGCGAGAATGGACCCCTGTGGCACTCCACAGGAGAGTTGGGCTGGCGAGGAAGAAAAGTTACCCAATTTGACAGAGAAACTTCTATTTGTTAGATAAGATCTAAACCAGCTGAGGACAGTTCCCTGGATGCCCACAGAATATTCTAGTCGGGATAATAGAGTTTTATGATCAATTGTATCAAAGGCCGAGGTTAAGTCTAACAGTAATAAGATCACAGTGTCACCAGCGTCAGTCGCTAACAGTATATCATTAGAAACCCTTAATAGAGCAGACTCGGTGCTGTGCAGAGGCTTAAAACCAGACTGAAAAGTTTCAAGAATTTGATTTGAGCTAAGATAAGACTGGAGTTGGTTGAGAACCGTTTTCTCCAATGCTTTTGTAATAAAAGGAAGGGTCGAAAATGATTAAAATCCCTAACATCGAGTGAGGGTTTCTTGAGCAGAGGTGTAACAGTAGCTTGTTTTAATATATCAGGGATAGTCCCTGTGCTCAAGAATTTATTCATAAGAGACACCAAACATGGTCCAACCGAATCAAAAGTTTGTTTCAAGATACGGGGAGAAAGAACATCAAGAGAACAGAAGGAAGGTTTCAAATGATCAACAATTTCTCTGAGAGATAGAAGAGAAACAGGGTCAAAGACACTCCATATGGGTGAAGAACAACCCAGTTCAGGTGAGACATTAGCAGATGATTGCAACTGAGATCTTAGAGAGGAGATCTTCTCACAGAAAAACCTTGAGAAACCTTCACATAATGATACTGAAGGATTTGAAATCACAATTATAAGAGGATTGAGAGCAGACTTTAACAGAAAATAAGGCTTTTGAACTATAATGATTTTTGAAAATTAAATTAGAAAAATACTTAGACTTAGCAGATATCATAGCTTTCTGAAAAGCACTGAGGGAGTTTTTCAGCATTTCATAAGAAATTTGTAACTTATTACTTTTCCATTTACATTCTGCTCTTCTACATGCTCGCCTCAGAGAGCGGATGGTATCATTGAGCCATGGTTCAATCTTAGGTTTTGACTTCTTAGCTTTTAAAGGAGCAGTGGTATTTAAAACCTCAGAGCATATAGTATTAAGCAGACTAAGATGTTCTTCAGCATCCAAGTTGGGTAAGGGTGACTCCAGGGACAGAGACAGACACACCTCATTAAAGGAGTTAGTGAATTCATCATGGAAACAGGGAGAAAAGGAACAAGTCCATTGTGCAATAGATGAAATGTGCGATCTTGTAGGAGGAAGGGACATAGAAAACACAACAGGCATATGATCAGAGATCAGAGTCTTAAAAACCCCAACATCAATAATGGAAACGCCATGAGAGAGTACCAGGTCCTTTCACCCACTGAACCATGTTAAATGTGTCAATGAGATTTAAAAACTCCATTGCTAGAGGCTTTGACTGACAGCACACATGCATATTAAAATATTCCAAAATTACTGGTGGAGTGTGGTATTTTCAGTATATGAGGACATAAATACATGAACTCTCCAGAGCTGCTCTGAGAGTCACTTCACCATTTCTTTTAATTAAACTATTTAGCCTACAGATACACACAGGAACTCTTAAGGGCTTCACTACAACCCACCAAAATAAAATGTTGGTGTAACCTGAAGAAATTATGACAAAAATGTATTTTAGTAGAATATTTCTCAAAGTAAACAATTACATTTTTTTATCCATTTATTAACAGTAAATTCCTGTTGCACATCATTTGTTTGCCAAAAAAAGGAATTGTTTAATTTTCATTTGGTTACATTTTGTGAAATCAATTGGTTATTTGATTATTTATTATTACACTTTAAATAAACCACAAAAGCAGAATTTAAATGGAAAACAGATTTTGGAAAATTAAATGAAATTTACAAAGAATTCAATGGATTTCAATTGGGCCTTCCCTTTTTTGCCTACATGTCCATACACAATGGTTTAGTTTAAGTCTAAAATTATCAGTTTTGCATCAAATTCATTTTTTTTATACTGTATTCGAACTGTACAGTTTGAATTAAATTGTGAAGTTCTGGTCCAAAATGATTTACGTAAAAAAGGGATATCACCATTTCTTAGACCATTCTCATTTTCATTGCGTTGTCTTTCTGTCTTTCTCTCTTTACTGCTTTAGTTTTAGGCTACCACATCTCTTCCGGCAGTTAAGCCACATACAAAAACATGTCATTGTTTCAGGACTCCAGTCGCTCTTTCTCTCTCTCTCACTCTCTCTATGTTCCCTTTTGATCTCATCTCTGCAAGGTTTTGGTTAGGTGTCATCTAAAAATTCCTTCTAAGTTGCTGTTCACGTCACTTATTTTGCACACTCAAGTTTGTTAATTTAAAATTAGACGCACAACAAGCGGATGAGCATTATGACGACCCAGCGAGATGGAAAAAATTTCAACTTTTCAGAATGCTGCAAGCGCACCGCAGGTCATGTGACAAGAGCCAACCAATCTGTTAGAAGAATTTAAAGTTATTATCAGTTGGTAAGGGTTATTCTACATTGCCTTTTCAGTTCTAATGGTAGTCTAATTACCTCAGACAAATCCAGAGCCGTTGCGCAGGAGAAATGGTTTCACAGCAGAAGCTCTGTTTGCAGATACTTGGGCCAACATTTTTTAGAAGATCCAGACCTGCCAACCTGTACGCATTTTGTGTAGCGGATACGCATTTTGACCTCAAAGTACGGTGGTACGATTTGTCACTCTAAACTACGCAAAAACCTGGTGACGCTTCTGTGCACGCGCAGTCCTCAAATCAAGCAACAGCAAAAGAAGCGGAGTTCGACCAATCATAGCGCTGGGTTCATTCCCCAAATAGCAAGCGGGGATGATTGACAGATGCGTAAGGCCTATCAAATTAAAAAGAGACTGAAAAAAAAAAATCGACAGCAATAAAGAATCCCACTCGATCCTCTTCCACTCCCTCGGCCCAACGTCTGATTGAGTTCATAAGTGAGGACAGTAGTCACAGCACTTCTGACTCCTGAAGGTAAACGGGCTGGGGTGGATGTGGAAAGTCGAAATATTGTTTTTAGTTAACTTAATCTGGATTCAATGATCACGCGGGAGTGATCGCATGGATTACTATAAAATACTCCATCATTCATGGTCACTCAGATTAGAGGAAAACATAATTCAGCCATGCAAATTATAAAATGCTTAAGTATTGATGAACAATAAATCTAAATAAAATTAAAATCGCTGTGGCTTAGTGATTATGAAAGTTCTGTGATAAATTGGGGATTACTGATAAACCTAGAGAAACAGGCGTTTATTTATTCATTCTCAGTGTTGAGAAACGTAGTCTGCATGTTATGTTAATGTGTTAATAATAACTAAAGTAGCCTACCTAATTATGTTACATAATTATTTTGTAAGAAAACTAGCGTATTAGTTACTTATGGATTAAAAAGTACCGTTGTATCAGTGCTGCGCAAGCTCTCTCTCACAAACACAGACCGCACGCACACAGAGAGAGATGATAATTGTAAATTGACGGGCTAAGTTTAAATTTTGTTTTGGTTGTGTTTTTTTCTGTCAAAATGACTGAAAGCATTTTGTATTATCCATCCGTGTTTTTAAAATTCGTTAAAAGACAGACGTTTTACTGTTAACAGCCCCACATTTCGGATTCATCTAAACTTATATTCTACTTGATCATTCTTTTTAGAATAAGTGATTCGTTTTGCTATTATTGGTCATGTGACAGGACTCCTGTCTATTGTCAACTATTTTCTATAAATATGTTTGTATTGGCTAACGTTTATTCAGCTAATGTGTGTCCTGTTTAAAATGTGCAATGTTCAAATGCAAAGACAGCACGTCATAAATAAAAGTCCTTTTTTCTGTGTGATTTAGTATCATATTTGGATATTGGAATAATAAATTAAGTAGCCTATCTTAAATGTACACATTCTTTTTTTTTTTTTTTACTGTTTTTTTTTTATTTATTTTAGACTAGTTGTTGACCAGCACACATTACACATTACATGCTTTTTTATGCAATGCAATATTGCAATGCAATATGAATCATGAATAAAAAATGGTTTTGAGCAGTATATTGAATTTTTGGACTTTCACTGCAATAGCTAAATTGCTAGCTAAAACTTTAGAAGTCAAAACTAGAATTATGAAGATAGGCATGTGTTTGTGTGTGTCTTGTATTGTCTCAAAAAATGACAACAATCCCCCCCCCCCCCCCCGGTCTTTGTCCACTCTGAAATAGGCTTTGAATCTCTCATCGTCCAGGTGGAGCTCTTGGATTGGTTGGTGAAATTCTCAATGTTTTCACGGCGTTTTCCTTTTTTTAGATGTGACGTGAACTTCCCCTAAAAGGGATAGTTCTCCCAAAAATGCAAGTTCTGCCATCATTTACTCACCCTCATGATGTTCCAAACCTTTATGCCTTGATTCTGTGGAAAGAACAAGGAGGATTTTGCATAATGTCCAAGCTACTTAACATGGCATGTTTTGATTAACTGTTTACATTTATTTCCATGTACTGGATGAAGGCATTCATCTGTCCAAAAATAACCCACATCAGTGACCCAGAATGTAACCTTGAGGTACAGTCGTCATGTATATCATATGTGTGAGGCTTGACATGATTTATTTTTGGTTGTGTGAGTCCTTGTGGACCATTTCTGTCAATGCTACACCACAGGAAAATCCAGTTGGGCTTTTTTTGGGGTCTCTGGCGTGTTCCTCATGGCGGTCTAAAGTGCTTTTTGCTGGTGTGTGGTTGAGACCATCAAAATTTGCATTGGTTCATTTGTATAAGTTAATTCAGATGTTCCCCTTCAAACATTCTGACTGTGTCATCTATGATAGGTTTTAGCCTTGAAGAAGGAACATAATTTACACCTTCCTCGTTTACCCCATGAGATCAGACAGAGTGCATGTGTGTACTCGAGTGTTTCTCACAATTCAACACCTGCCCTTGAACACCAAACGGTAACATCAGCAGGAAGTGGTGCAGCACTTTCGTATCAGACTTTAATTTGTGGTTTTGAGAAAGAGCATTGCTTATCCATTGTGTGGATGGGGAAAATGGAGTAAGAAAGGACAAAATCTATGTGCAATAATAATTATGATTAAATAATCTTAAAGGGATAATAGACTGCAGGGCTCCAGACTAACTTTTTTTACTAGGAGCGCTGTAGTCCCTGACTGAAAATTTTAGGAGCACAAGCAGAAAATTTAGGGGCACACCTTAAATCAGCTTGCAATGCAATTATTCAAATTCCCCCCAAAATAACTGTAATACTGACAAATTCTTTAATAATAGACTTAACGTACAGATATTACAATGTGCAGTTTTATTTTAAGTTCACAGACTCCAGACTAGCATCTGAGGGCAGCAGTTCTACAACACATATCTGGTAGCACTGGGGCTGACAATAAAGCACTGGGCTTAATTTAGGGTGTAGATGAAATTAACTTTAAATATAGCTGCGAGCAGCGATTACGGGCCCTTCATCGCTGCGAGCAGCTATATTTATTTATATATATATAAATGGTTTATCTAGCCCCCCTGCCCCCCTCACACACACACACACACACACACACAGAGAGAGAGAGACATAGACACACAGAGAGAGAGAAAATGTAAAGAGAGAAAATATCTGACTTCCTGTTGGTCGGAGCTAATGACTGTAAATTAGAAAGTTGTCCGGCTTCATGAGAACAATATACTTACGGAGTTTTGTTACTGTGGGTAAAACTAACCTCCCACTTTTGTCAAAAGAATTTAGAAAGTGACACACTTCCTGCTGCCAGTTGGCGGCGCTATAACTTTGACTCACAATAGTCGCATCCATCTGAGCGGCCTCTTACCACGAACACACTGCTGAAGTTTCATCAAGATCAGTTAATGTATGCAGAAGTTATAACACTTTGTGTTTCTCTTTTCTCGCCATAAATTCGTTTCCTTGCCACGGCCAAGCCGTTTGAGATATCAAAAATCCGTCCGCAATTTAGCATCCTCAATGTCTTGACTTCATGCACACCGAGTTTGATGGTGATTGAATGAATTGCCTAGGAGAGGTATTTCAAATTCCACAGCAAGCGTTTTCCAAACAACCCATAATAGCCGACTTCCTGTTGGGCTGACATAAAACTTGACGGGGGAAAGATGTTCGGCCCGATGAGATCTATATGTGTACCGAGTTTCATATTAATTCATGCAAGCATGTTTGATATATGGACCAAATTTTCCGACCCTGTTCAAGGGGGCGCTGTTGAGCCCCCCTGCCACGCCCGGGTACCAGCTTCAGCCCGGCCCTGATGGCCGTGGGTTCTGACCTGTGTGCAAAGTTTCAAGAGTTTTTGAGCACGTAAAGGGCCCCAAAAGCCCGCGAAACCTTGAAAAACATTAAAAGCAATAGCAGAGAGAGAAAATTCTCCAAAACAATCCACATTCAAACCAAAATATCTGACTTCCTGTTGGTCGGAGCTAATGACTGTAAATTAGAAAGTTGTTCGGCTTGATCAGAACAATATACGTATATAGTTTTATGATTGTAGATAAAACTATAAAACTAACATCCCCACTTTTGTCAAAAGGTGGCGCTACTGAGCCCCTGTACCACGCCCGTTTCTGAAACTTTGCACATGTCTACTGGCTAATAAATGTGATGTCTGTTGAGTTTCATGCAATTTCAAGCTTGCTAAGAGTCTCAAAAGCATCCAAAAAGAATGTTAAAGTTTGATGCATTGCCATGGCAACAGTATTTAAGATATCAATAATCCTTTCACAGGTCTACATCTGGCGTGTGTTTACATTATACAGATAAAGTTTTGAGCAATTCGGGTAAAAATAAGAGGGTGATTTCAAAGCATTTTGAAAGTGACACACTTCCTGCTGCCAGTTGGTGGCGCTAAACCTTTGACTCACAATAGTCACATCCATGTGATCGGCCTCTTACAACGAACACACTGCTGAAGTTTCATCGAGATCAGTTAATGTACGCAGAAGTTATAACATACTTCTGTTTCTCTTTTTCGCCTTAAATTCGTTTCCTCGCCACGGCCAAACCGTTCGAGAATTCAAAAACCCGTTCGGGGTGCTGCGCTTTCTATTATTGGTCCCAACTAATAAACTAATAGTGCATTTTCGTTCCGCTTTCATTTTATTTGCATTCGCTGCTCGCTGCTTCTGGTCGCGCCAGTGCCAGGCAGGAAAAATGGTCGCAAAATGCGACCAATTGGTCGCAGTCTGGAGCCCTGGACTGGTTAATATTATACTGTTATGATTTCAAATCAACTAAGCATTTACATGATGTTGAATTTTTTGCTTTATTCCTACTGAAATTGATCTTTTAAAGTGCATGTAAATGATGTTAAATGGCATTGGTTCTCATAACTTTCATAACTGATCATGCTGCAACAAAGTTGTATTTGTGAATTGTATAAATGTGATTATATCAGCGGAGGCGCTTGGTGCGGAGCCATGCAAAAATATGAACAAGGCTTCAGACAGTGTGCGAATGCTGAATTGTCGTCTTTTAATTAAACGGACATATTCACACAAAATTGTCAAAATGCCTATTGGCAAGTATCCACGTAAACCTAGTTGGTTATGTCTTAAGTGAACAGTTGAGAAATAAAACGCTTGTAACAGTAGACTTATATTTGATCCATGCAGTTCTTAAAGTGACAGCAGCCTAATAAACCTGCTTCTGTCTTTTAATGTTAATGTTTTAAAGTTAATCAAACAACAAAGGACAAAGAAAAAAATCACTTTCTACTCTTGACTAAATAACTTTTGTAACTTTAATAAGGAATAATCTATTTAATTTATACAGTGAAGACTCTGCAGGGTTATTTTACATTTTGATTATTCAATTTTTGTACCTGAAAACTACTGTTGGACCTACATGAAAAACATCAAAAGCACTGTTTATTTCTTGTGTATGTTTTTTCTGTTGTGTTTGTTTGTGCTATTGCTCGTATTTTATTATTTGTTCTTATTTTATTAGGCTACTTGTCTTTAACAATATTTGAAATTTATATGAGTTAGGCTAGTAGTTTTTGGTGTCATAAGCTTATTTGTTAAGGTTATGGGTCAAAAACTATGAAAACAATAACTGGGCCTATTTAATTTATTCATTACATTTTTGTGTCCGGGCCAGTGAAAATTTGGCAAGGCTATTGAAAATTTAAACCACTGTCCTGACTAGGCCAGTAGAAAAAAATCCATAGCATTGAAT
This sequence comes from Gila orcuttii, assembly GCA_026230005.1. Classification (NCBI taxonomy): domain Eukaryota; kingdom Metazoa; phylum Chordata; class Actinopteri; order Cypriniformes; family Leuciscidae; genus Gila; species Gila orcuttii. The sequence goes on along the minus strand of JAPDVR010000010.1, from coordinate 17,801,468 downwards.
CCTGAATATATTCTGTAGATATATTTGTTTTTTATCACTGGATTCTCTGATTCTGTTCACGCAAATTTGTATTCGCGAATTTTATGAAAGTGATTGTCACTGAATAACTACTTTAGTTTAAAATGTTGCTCTCTTCCTAACACAAAGCTAACTTAATACTTCAAAAGATCTTGAATCTAATGCATGCGTCGTCTGAGCTACCGTAGCCTTTACAGTACGTTGCAGCATACTTTCTGAATCATCACAAACTTGGATCTATTCAGCTGCATACGTGTCCCTTCAGGACATTTCCTTTTGTAGTGTAAGCAGAATGAAGGTTTTGATAGTCAAATGAGTTGGGTTTTTTATGTGCTGCAATCTCAGATATTTGATGATTTTCAGTTTCAGAAGAAAGAAATGCTATTCAGAGGAGGCCTGATTTATTCAGTGAGATGATTTTTACTGTCAATTTTACTGGCAGCATAAGTGCTGTGCTGAAGCCCAATTTCTGGCCTTCCTGTAATTCTGAATGTTTAGAGAAGTGGTTTAGTTGTTCAGCACTAGGTAAACACTATGTGCTGTACATTTTTGTGGTTTGTATCAGAACTAAAATAGGTTGGGTATTAACAGAAACTTCCACAGATGTGTTTTGTTCGCAAACTTATTTCATTTTTTGCATCAGCACAGTAATAGGTCATTAGCCATTTTACACCTGGTATTAACATGTATCTTGTTTGATCTGGTAATGTGACCATTGAACATGGTTTGATTGACCACAACAGTGTTTGGAGACTGTTCACACATGTATCCACTTGAGATTGGATCACGTGAGATGGATGTTTATACCTGGTGTTCAATAATTTATTATTCATTGTCTGCTCAACATCAGCTGTCAATCAAACCTGAGCCAATGGTTGTGGTGAAGACCAGACGCAGACCAGCAGTTACAGATGAAAACCTCTTAATGCGCTTGTCTTTCTTTTCTCATGTTCTCTCTTTCTCTTTTATTTTGTGTATGTGGATACCTCTTTCTCTGCCTGGTGGAATCTGATCCGTCCGTCCATCCATTCATTCATCCATCGATCTGTGGAACAACACGATCTGAATGCTCTCCAAAGTAGCAGTAAGCATGCATAAATCATTTCAAACACCTTGACAGAAATAAATAAATATATATATATATATATATATATATATATATATATATATATATATATATATATATATATATATATATATATATATATATATATATATATATATATATATCGGTTCAAAAGTGCAGCTATGTGCAACTTTCTGTGTTTGACACCCAAAACTTTCTGTTTTTGAAGCCAAGCTGTATTCACATGTTTTTCTATGGTGTTTATCAAAAAACACCAAATACAAAGTATAGAGGCTCTGCTAATCACTGTTGCTTAGCAAAATACTCTGTTCGTAAGCTCCACCCAGTCGTGGTTATCCATGTGGTTAATGTAAAGACATGGGGTGGACTTTTTGTTTTGTTTTGCACAAGCAAGCATTGACATTTTCTTCAGAAAATTTAAACGAATATCGTTTTTAAATGATCATTTGTCTTAAAGCCCATGCTTTTAAATACATTATTATGGCCAAATTTCTATGCTATTGTTTAAGTCTCTAACCCAATTTTTCTGTTTTTGAAGATTCATCTTGTTAACAGTAATCATGTGTAGTCATGGATGGCCTCCTACGTGTTTCTTATTTGTAGTGTTTTGTCAGACTAGCATGACAAAGCCGTTGACTCTGTTTGGTTTTGGTCTACAGCAACAGAAGAACCTTGAGGGGTACGTGGGATTCGCAAATCTCCCCAACCAAGTGTACAGAAAGTCTGTGAAGAGGGGCTTTGAATTCACTCTCATGGTCGTCGGTGAGTAGCTTCTGTCCAGTTCATCCCACTGCTGCCCACAGAATTTCAATTTTTTTCCTTAAATTAAAGCTCATTTGTCATTTGAGGAGAATTATAACCAAATCCTGCAACAACCTTTTTGGAATATCTGCTAGACATTTTCTTTCATTTAAATGTCATTTTTGATAAACCTTAAAAATTTTCCTTTTTCCTTGGAACACAAAAGAAGAAATTGGAGCTTGACATTTCTAATTCACTGGAATTAGAACAGTCTGTTAAATTTCTTTTATGTTTCACAGAAAATAAGGTAATATGGTTTGGTACAACTTGACAAGAGTAAATGTTGACAATTTTAATTTATGGGTGAATTAAGCCTTTAAAAAAACAAACATTGTATGTGTTTTTGAGGTTTGCGACATATGGAAAAAAGTTTGAATGAAACTTTAATAAAAGTGTCAAAAATAGAAGGCTGGTGACCCAGTTTGCAGTGCTATGTGGATTATATGCACTCATGTGTCTGGAGGTATATGGTTTCACACGGGCCGCCTCATGCCGGGCGCTGGCAGCTGTGTGCTGAAATGCATTAGTGATGGATTTCACATGGAAGAACAGAACGAGAGAACAGGGCTCCAAGAAACTTGCATTCGAAACAAATGTGCTTCCCATTCTCCCATGGACCTGGGTTTTTTCCCCTCCTTTGGCATGTGTGTGTGTGTGAGCGTGGCCTTGTGGGTGGGAAGTTTCCTGTAATCCCATTCATTCAGCCTGGCCTGAGGACTAGTATCTACCTCCACCTTCAGCTCTTCAGACTCCAAACAAAACACAACCTGAAACTGTCACTGACGCCCACCTGGGGTCACCTCACATCCTGCTCATAATGGAAGTAATCCAGAGCAGAAGCTGTGTTTCTGTCAGTTTTTCAGAAATCCATCTCCACAGGATTTTGGGAGGAGTGTTGGTGCAGCTACGCCCTGGAGTTTCCCCCTCTGCTGCACACTGGGCAGGAAACGAGCTTTTAGATGGCAATTTGGTGTACAGCGTGTAATTAGAATCGCAGGATAATTGAAGAAGTGCAGCGCTGTCAAACACTTCCAGCTCTTTCTTTGGATGATAAAGATACAGATGTTGTTGTTCGGAACATTTGTCTGTTCTTAGTGGGTCGTACAATGTGGTATTCTATGGTTTTAGACCTGTCTGTTGACTGGCAGTAGGGTAGAGTCATGAGTCTGGTGAAAGTCAATATTTACCAATCATTAACACATTTACCAGCCGTGTATAAGGATTGATCTTGGCTTGTGTAGAAGCTCTTCTTCTTCTCCTCCTCTTCCTTCTCCACCCCCCCCCCCCCCCCATTTATTATGAGTGCTAAGGATTATGAGCTCTGTAAAGCTTTACTTGCCTATGATTGCTAAAAAATAATAGTTGGATTTGTATTTTAGGTTTTAAACTGTTAGACAAGATGTTTTTACAGTGGTTGTAAATCAACACAGTACTGATACTGAACCTTTAAAAAAAAAAGTCAGGCACATTCAAATGGCGGACTGCAGGACCGGACCCTTGCTTTGTTCCAAGCGCACCGCGAGACATTGATAACTGTAGCACCATTTTACTGTTTCTAGTTAAAGTAAGCAGCGCCTCAAAACAACGGAGCAGTTCACACCACAAGCGTTCAGGGTCGTTTACGGTAATGATCTTTCGCCGCTGTATCCACTCATATTTTTATCTAGAGGCAAAAGCGCTTCATTCAAGCTCTTTCCGTTCCGTGCGCGTTGTTTCTCTCTCACTAAAGACGCTAAAAGTACCACAGATGGCGCAGTTATTTATTTTTATAACAACAGTAGCAGAAACGCCATGAGCAGTAAAATAGATGGATACTTTCGATAATACACTGTAGAAAACAGCAATGCTGCAAATAAAGTTATTTTTATCTGTCATACATGCAGTATACGACTCGGACCGTTGAAACCAGATTTGTGACATTTTTTCATCTACTTAGCATTATTAATCAGTATGTTAAGAGCATTTTAAAATAAGCATGTAATTGTTGTAATTAGAAAAATTATTTTTAGATGGCAAGGAAAGACAACATAAACTTTGAAATTACTAGTTAACTTTGTTTTCTGCTCATGATGAAGGGCGTTTTGATTGTTTTTAGTAGAAAATTATTTTAAGAAAAATATAAAAAAGGTCCAGACTTCAAGAGGAACAACCCTGAACCCGTATACACTATCTTTTCTGTCACATGGCTTTTCTGCCTCTAAATATAAAAATAATGATAGCTTGATAAAACAGCTGATCTTAACTTTTAAAATTCATATAATGGGGTTAAATACTGATTAAATGTTTTATTTTTTTTTATAGAAAAAAACTCAGATACCACTAGGGTTGGGCCGATGGACGATATCATCGTCCATCGTGATGGCTGACAGACATCACGATGTTTAGCCGGCATCGGCTGTATTGTTTTGCTATAAATTATATGTATTTAAATGTCTGAAACCTAAAATAAACATTATGTGGTTAAAAACACTGAACAGTTGTGATAGCCTATGACAAGCACTGAGGGCGTCCGTCTTTGGCTCAGCGCCAGCCATAGCGCGAAAGCACAGTTTGAATCTGGCAGTTGTCACGTCACTGTACATTCGCTCCTTAGTGGTCAGCTGCTGCAGATTTAGCTGAAATCGAAATTGCTGATGAGATATAGAGGAAAATATCTAGTGGAAAATGAGAATGTTACCCCCCCCCCCTCCTCCCTCCCGATATCATTGTCCATCGCGATGTTTCACTGTAGACATCGTCTGATACCAAATTGGTAGACATCGCCCAACCCTAGATACCACTTCTTTGGTGCCCACTACTGGTGCCCAAATGGACATTTATAACTATTCCAATAAAGTAGGACAGGTATAACGTCACTTTGTAGGCCCACCGAAAGTTAGCATCACACTGGTTCCCTCGTTGAAAACCCAATAGATTTTTATAATAGGCTTTTGGATTATTGCTGAAAACCAGCTCTGTGCTCAACAAAAGTTTATGATACTTGCACATTTTTCCATCAAAATAATTATCACAGATGAACACAACTTTTAGGATTTTTGAAGCCTAAATGCAGTCACCAGAAGTAAAAAGCTAAAGGTAGGCTATAAACGAACTACACCACGTTCCCACGAATTCAACGTCACCACCACTAAGCTTCCGACAACTCTTTCAGTTTTTATCTAAAAACATTTTCCCAGGATATTTGAGTTAGAATAGTTTGTAAGAGCACAATTATAAACATAACAAGGCTGTAAAAGTGGACTGAGTTCACCTTTTCGGCGTGATGATATTTAATGTCCCCGACAGCCTCTGTAGTTCCATTTAGCCATTCGCCTTTTTCAAGACACGTAACAGCTTCAAAAAATCACGAGTGGGGTAATATTGATGTTTTATTTCGTAGAAAGTGTCTTGAGCTTGTGTTCACCACAGACCTTATTTCAGCCATTTAACCAAAACCACATTCGTGTTTGTTTTATTTATATATATATATATATATATACACACTGTATATATCTTTCTGACAGCACACATAAACGGATCTTCTTTCCTGCATTCTGGTTTTATCCGAGCCAGTGAAAGTTCTTTGGAAGTTGGTGGTGAACTCTTTCCCTGCCAGCACAGGCCTGAGCTTTTCCTGCTTCCCAGCTTCCCCCACCCCTATCATTCGATGGGGAGTTCCCCTGGAATAAGCCCCCTGGTTTACACAGCTGTGGGATATTTCCTTTAAAGGAAGCGTGTTGGACCCTTACTGATCTGCCTGGTGGTCTTTGGGTTGAACTCCTTCAGTGGCATGACTCTCACCCCGCTCTTCTCTGGCTTTCCCTAAAACTTAAGATCTCTTGTTTAGATTGCCTCCATTGAAACAATTTGGACTTATTGTAGTGTTTGCTGTGTCTGAGAAGCGTTCTGTAATGGTTAATGTTGTGAAATACAGGAGGCTAGATGGATGCTTGTTTTGTGTTGTTTTTCATCTGCTCAAAGCAGGCCTGTTAGGATTTGACAGCACAAGCAGTGAGTTTCGTAATGCACAGAGACAGGGCGGGTTACAGATACCGCAGTTTCGCATTTTTGGGCGGCTGACAGGAAAGCCCTGATCTATCATCATTGTTGACACGGAGTTTAATGAAGGACTCTGTAATTAGCTGTAGTGTTAACATGGTAAACCATCTGCCCATTGTAACCTTTTTGTTCATTTATCAATGTCTTTCTCTCCTTCCTCAAGGCTAAACTCTGTCTGTATGTACACTTACATTTCTTGCATGGAGTGATTTAGAGTTTAACTAAAAGGAAAAGTTAAGAAAAAAAATGTTGTCATTTACTCACCGTCATGTTGTTCAAAACCTATATGGATTTCTTCCTACAATGAAACTAGAATGTACCTTTTTGTACATTCTGTCAATTGCAAGTAAATGGAGAAAACTGACCAACCATAAACGTTCACATTATTTTTATGAAAAAATATTTTTGTCTGTTATAATATGTTTGCTACAAATATGCAAGAAAAAAACAAACAAACAAATAATGTAATAACTGTTTCAGACACAGAAAGTGAACCTGCACCTCTCACAATTGCTTTGTAATGTGGTTCCTCATATTTTCATTTTGGAGGCTTAATATTTCACATATGGATCACCAAAAGAGAAAAAAATTCTTATACAGTATATGCTTTTGATGGTAAAAATTCAACTCAATCAGATGTTTTCTTTACTTGTAGACACAAATTTGCGCACATCAGCATTGGTCAGACTATTATTCTTCAAATCTGCGGATTCTGATTTGGTGTGAGGGTTTTTATTCATCAGCTGAAAAAAAAAAAAAAAGACATTCTGAAAGTTATTCCAACAATTTCATTATAGCTGTTGTGGACTTTGCTGTTCTGAACAGGCTTTTATATTAACACTGTGTATCAAGTTTTGTTAAGGTTGAGTTCAGGACATCTAGGTCAATTCATGAATAATGAGTGACACCAGGCCATTTAATTTACTAATAACTTTGCAACGCTTCAGTGAATCAGAATTATTTTGATAACTTTTTGCCACCACTATCCCTTGCTGCTGTGTGCCTAATTTGTTAGAGATCTAACGAACAGCCTAGGAGGAGTTTGAAAAAGTAGGTTTTTAAGAAAATTCTAATTGTCTGAACATCTTATGCCGTGAAATAAAGTTATGATCCAAAATGCAAATCGCCTTATAGTGCCTTTAGTGTCAGGTGGGTGTCTGTCTGTGCTCCTGAGTAGTGGTGCATGATTAGAACCTTCCTGCCAAGTTTGGGGTCTCTATGATTTGTCTCTGATACCCATACATTTTTGTGGAAGAAAAATAAAGAAAAAACTCAAACTCAGTAGGGTACCAGCGCGTTCTGTGTTTGGACCCCTAAATATACAATCTACTCCTGCAACGCTGCCAACCTGCATCTTGCATGAGCTTGCGTTTCCGGTCTCTCGCATTCACATGTATATGAATGGGAGTCAATGAAGTGAAAAGTGTAGTGTGATTTGCCCTTTACACACTAAAGCCAATAGCCAATTGTTACTCTTATCTGATGTTTGCTTTTTTTATTTTTGAACCCTGCATGGATCACAGAAGAAGCAGCAGAATATTTACATCGTTTCTTTCCATACAATAAAAATGAATGTTAATGGCTGCTGTTGAATTCCAAAAAAGGACAAAGAAACTCATAGGTGCAGCTCTCAAATCTTATTTACACAATATTCAAAAACACAATTTTTACACTTTTACTTTTTTTTTCTTTTTTTTTCTTTTAGTTGGCAGAAACAACGTAGTTTAGCATAATTGTAGCTGCATTTATCCTTTCTGGAGCTTTGAAGCACTTGTCCACTATCATTGTATGGAAATGAACAATGTGAAGAACATACTTTTTGCATTGTAGAAAGAAAGTCATACAGATTTGAGTTAATTGAGTATAATGTTTATTTTTGATGAACTATCTATTTAATACGGTGGCCGAGAGGTGCAAAACAAATCACAATTATAAAAACAAAATAACAAGTCAGAAAACACAACGACAATTCAGAAAACAAAATAACAGTTCAGAAAACACAATGACAAATCTGAAAACAAATTAACAAATCAGAAAACACAAAAACAAATCTGAAAACAAATTAACAAGTCAGAAAACACAACGACAAATCTAAAAACAAATAAACAAGTCAGAAAACACAACGACAAATCTGAAAACAAATTAACAAGTCAGAAAACACAACGACAAGTCGGACAAAACGGAAAAGGTAGGTATATGTGGCGAATGGAATACTGATCGCTGATTGGACGAGACATCTGTCAATCAAGACATGCAGATAATAAAGGCAGAAGAAAGATCGATTCACGTGTGCATGTGTAAATATTAGCTGTATCGTCTACGATAATTTTTTAATTATGTGCGAGGCTGTGAGCTGACATTATCGAATAGGTCCCTCACTTTGCAAAAAACAAACATAAACACTATTAGAATGCAGTTATAATGCCCTAAAAATTCCAAATATAGGGGCAATGCCCCTGCATGAGCTTTTGTTTTTTCTACATGTGGTTTTATACAGATCAATAGACAAGAAGTTAATATTGTGAATTACAATTTGTCGCTCGAGGGAGACTCGAACTCAGGTCATTCGCGTCAAAAGCTAAATCTGCTGTTCTTCCAATACACCACTGTCCCACTTCACCAGATCGAGCTATTTTATAATTTTGTCTGACCAAACCAGATAGTGGTAGGAAGATTTTAATTTGAAAAGTTTTGTTCTCCATAATAATCTCACTAAATTAGCCGGTTAAATAGACAGCTCTAATATTTACACATGCACACGCGAATCGATCTTTCTTCTGCCGCAGTCTGCTGTACTTTCTGCATGTCTTGATTGACAGATGTCTCGTCCAATCAGCGATCAGTATTACATTCGCCACATATACCTACCTTTTCCGTTTTGTCTGACTTGTCGTTGTGTTTTCTGACTTGTTAATTTGTTTTCAGATTTGTCATTGTGTTTTCTGACTTGTTAATTTGTTTTCAGATTTGTCGTTGTGTTTTGTGAATTGTTATTTTGTTTTCTGAATTGTCGTTGTGTTTTCTGACTTGTTATTTTGTTTTTATAATTGTGATTTGTTTTGCACCTCTCGGCCACCGTAATTTAAAGATTTTGTACTAAATTAGTGTCCTTAAACAGCTGCAAGTTACGATACCATAACTCCTACAAGCCACAATTCCATAAAATCTTCTTTTTTTTTTATGTGGATTTCTTGTAGCAGGGAAATTCTTCACTCTGGCAGCCCTATTATTCAGTACCATGTGTCTTCCAGCAGTAATTCCACCATCGTGACTGTTTTTCTGGTCTCTCAGCTGCACTGGTTCCAGTCCAGAGAAGGGCAGAAGTGCATCCCAGTACCCGCTTTGCTCCACCACTCGCTGCCTGCTTTTATTGTTTCCCTAATTCATTATGACATTTTAAAGAAGACTGTATTTCACTCAGTGTTTTCAAAGATCACGTTCAGAGAGCAAAATAAATCCTGTTGGGTTTGTCCTCATTCTGCTCAAAGACAGCAGTTGGTTTTTGCATCCCTCCAGGCTGTGAGTGGAAGATGTTTCTTTTGCAATGGTGAGGTCACTGTTGTTCTGCCCTTCTGGAAAACATTTAGGATTTGAAAAGAAGCGTTTCTTTGTTTGAAGGTTTTCTCCCTGTTTTACGTGCTGCTTTGGCTGGCTGTGGAAGTGGCACAGGGTTGGGCACTTGTTAAAGGTCAGGAGAGAAGCCCAGCACTCTGTGCCAGCATGCACCCAGTTTCCTTCACACTGTCCTCTTTGTTCCAGGACTTACAGGAACCACGTTGCCACGCATCCAGTTGATGGATTGCTCACGGATGCTTGGAGGAATTGTTCTGTGAAAAAGTCAATTGTTGTTGGAGACGTGCATTGTGAGGAAGCACTTGAAGTGTGTGGAAATCAAATGTCAGCAATATTTTTGTGGGAGGAGTTACCTTTTTGGCACATTACAAACTACATTTATACATTTGCTCTGAGTAATTTTTAGGTTACTCCAGGTGGTTGCTAAGGCATTTCTAGATGCGTGCTAGGTTGTTTTGTGTAGTTGCTTGTTGACATACACTACCGTTCAAAAGTTTGGGGTCAGTATTTTTTTTAATTATTATTATTTGAAAGAAATAAACACTTTTATTCAACAAGGATGCATTAAAAGATTTCTATTACAAATACATGCTGTTCTTTTGAACATTCTATTCATCAAAGAATCCTGAAAAAAATGTAGTATGGTTTCCACAGAAATGTAGTTGCATAACTGTTTTCAACATTAAAAATAATAATAAATGTTTCTTGAGCTGTAAATCAGACAATTGGAATGTGACACTAAAGACTGGAGTAATGGCTGCTGAAAATCCAGCTTTACTATCACAGAAATATATTACATTTTAAAATATATTCAAGTAGAATACCGTTATTTTAAATTATTATAATATTTCACAATATTACTGATTTTACTGTATTTTCGATCAAATAAATGCAGCCTTGGTGAACACTAGAATTCTTTCAAAAACACTTAAGTTTAATGACCCCATACTTTTGAACAGTAGTGTAAGTCATAAGAGTTCACCCTCATGATGGATTTATTGTCCACTAGATGAAAAATCATAAGTCTAGTTGGTTAGAAAAGTTACCGCGGCATGTACCTTTTCTAAACAACCCGGATAATTTGCTTAAGTTTGTGCTATGGATATGACTAACTTATTCAATTAATCCAGCACAGTTTAACACTTAGGGTTAAAGGTTAAGTATGAGCAATGGAAACACCACTAATAAAGTTTGTCATGTTTTTTGAACATCCTCTTTGTTTATCTTGGTTCTCAGCACACCCTCTGGTTCTTCTCCTGGTTTGTACTTTATCATGTTGAGTCTGAGTTTCAGACTGTTTAAAATTTCTCTCCATCTATCCAGATAAATAGTTGTATTCTCTTGTGGTTCATGGAATTTCACAAATTTCAGATGCTCTCTACGATTCTCAGACTTAAGCTGGGAACAACCCCATATAAGTTCATGTCAAAGCTGATTACATTATGCCACTCCTTTAGACTGATTTCCTGTTTTTGGAGTTAAGTTTAAAAAACTGAAACATCTCAGACATGCCAAGTGCTGAGTTTGGTAGATTTGCAATGATGTTCCTTATAGGGCCCTGTGAACTATGAATCGTGGAATCCAGTTCTTAAAATATAATTTATTGTAGAACGTGGAATGTCACAGAATTTGAAAACCTCCGTTGTGCAGTACTTCATTTAAATTAAATAAAACAATTCCTTTAACAAAATACTTTTTTTGTATCAATCACATTTTAAAAGATTGCAATTTTTAGTTTTTTTTTTTTTAATTCGATTACCACAGTTTTTCTGTGGGGGTGGGGATATTTTGTAATAAATCACAGAATCCAGGAAAAAAAAACATGGTGCCATTATTGTAATTTTTTTTTTTTGTGGTTTGTAATAAATCACAGAATTCCCCCCAAAAAATTAAACATTGAAAATGGAATTTGTATTTTTTTTATTTTTCGTCCCATTATTGTTTATTTATTAAATTATTAAATTGTTAAAATTGTATGAATGCAGTTGATTATACATGCTGTTTGATGATTAAAACTTAAACCATTCAAATGGAATTTGGAATAAATAAAACATATTTAATTGTCCCCTAGCTTTAGCAAGCACCATAAGTTACTCAAAGTATTTAATCAAACAGGCATGTAAGAGGAGAATGTGTAGAACATTGTGAATGATGGCTGTTGTGGAAATCTACGGACTCAAATTCTACACAGTCCTTGTTCATAAACAACAGAAGTGATGAGTGAGTCACGTCCTGACGTAATGTCTTATTCTCTGTCCTGCAGGAGAATCAGGTTTGGGAAAGTCTACACTCATCAACTCCCTTTTCCTGACAGACTTGTATTCACCTGAGTATCCCGGACCCTCTCACAGAATCAAGAAAACAGTTCAGGTAAGATCCACTCAGTATATGGATGTATCCTCTTTTTACCATGAGATCACTATAAAACGCTACACTGACGACATATTTTGTTGGCCAATCTGTAAGTTTTCATCACCCTGGTTCCCTCGACAAAAACACACTTGGAGTTTTCCGTTGGCTTTTGGATTACTAAAGTTTGGTTCTTACATTTATACATGTTTAAGCCTAAATATAATCTACACAAGTAAAAAGCTAAACGGTATTTATAAACAAACTTAAACCATGATTGCATGACTTCAACGTCACCACAATTAAGCTTCCCACAACATATTGATGTAAAAATTTAAAAAACATTTTCCCTGAAATGTTGAGTTAGGATAGTTTGCAAAAGAATGATTATAAACACGATGAGGCTGTGAAAGTGGACTAGTGAGTAGATGAGTTTACCTGTTTGGTTTGATGCTGTTTAATGTCCCAGACATCCGCTGTAGTCCCATTTAAACAGTTAGCTGTTAGCTGCCATGATATTACTGGTGTATTTTATGTCATAGAATAAAATGTGAAAATATCTCTTGCTTGTGTCAAACACAGACCTTATTTCAGGCATTTAACCAAAAACCCATAAAAAAAAACCCCACTGACTTCAGGACGATGTAATCAGAAGTGTAAAAATGTGTCACGTTTTTGGGTTTTGGATTACAAAAATGTCATCCTGCAGCACTCTATAGAGCTGTTTCTCACATCTGGATCACATATGCTTCAGTCTACCATGTGTAGGGCTGAATCTTTTGCAAAATCAGCAGTATTCTAGCATCAGACTAGTATCAAACTTTTACTTAGGATCTCATGCTAAAGACAGCTTCTCATTTCTCTAAAGGCGCTTTTCCACTGCATGGTATGGCTCGGCACGGCTCACTTTTTGGCGCTTTTCCACTACATGGTATGGCTCGGTGCGTACCGATACTAAAATACATGATGATTAACTAACTGTATTTTTTACGTACATTTCTGAAATGCACTTTCTGTAAAGCTGCTTTGAAACAATATGTATTGTGAAAAGCGCTATACAAATAAATTTGAATTGAATTGAATTGAATTAAAATGTAACGTGTAAACACTGCAGATCACTGATTGGTCAGAGAGAATTGTCACTACCAGCGTCATTGGATTTGCAACACGAGTCACCAAACCCAAACAAACTTCTACGTCTTGCAGTGAAAAACATCCACATACCAAGAATCAAGAACACCATTCCATCGATATGCTCCATTGCTCCTGTGTTGTGTGTTTGTTTTGTCGGGTTTACGATTATGCCACGGCTGTAGAGGCGGCACAACTATAACGATCAGTCTATAATCCCACCCACTTTGAAGTGGTACTAAACGGCCATGGAAAAGCGACTCGAGCCATGCCATGCAGTGGAAAACGCCACAAAGCAATTTCAGTCCTCGCACCTTCCCGCTCTGCACAGTTTGCATGTCTCCCTTATCTGACACATCTAATTCAGATCATCAGCTCGTTAGAAGAGAGCTGCATGAACTCGAGTGCCTCCCGATTGAAGGAGTCCCTACGCAGTGTTCCCTACTCCCTTAGCATTGGATATCTGTTAAAGTTGAACTTTGGAACACAGCGAAATGCAAAACTTTTCCCATGAGCCTGCGTTTCCTGTCTGACACATTTGCATGTGTTTGAATGGAAGTCAATGGAACGAAAAGTGCAGTGTGACTGCCCCTTTAATGTAATCTGTCAAATTCAAATGCCTAAACTGAAAGATAAAATATAAAAATAAGCGCAATTTGGTAACATGCCTTTTTATCTTGTTTAATGCATAATCATGATAGTTGACTTATAACTGTTGCGTCTTATGCACTTTACACCGAAGAACAGCCACATACAAACACGCCTGCTTCGGATTGGATTCTCCCTTAATGGCGAAATACCCTTTTAAGTTAACTTCACAGCACATATATGGTTTAATGGAACCCACCCCTCAACTGAGCGTGTCAGATAAGAGAGACATAAAAAATGTGCAGAGCGGGGAGGCACAAGGACTAGAATTGGGAACCCCTGCTCTACAGGAAGGAATATGTGATGTGGCCTTCTGCTAAAATACTAAACAGCAGCTGTCAATCCAGTGAGCATTAGAACTGGATTGACAGGGAATGGCAATCACTATCAAACACAGGTGTGACCCATGATCCCACACAGGCTTTTGTGGTATGTGGTTTGTCAGCTATTGTAAAGAATGCAGTGATTACAGTGCCAAACTGTATTCACACATTTCTGGGGTTTTGCAGTCAACACGACATGATTCAGGTCTTAGTTGGGACCAATTTCATGAGGTCTTTGTTGTTGTTTTTTATCTTAAACTTTAGATTAGTACATCTGTGAGGAACACTATGCAAAAGATTGAGATGATTGTTACATTATGTAACTGTGCCATCATATGACTGTCATGACACAAAGATCTGTTTGCACATGATGTACTGAAATCTTTTGAAGTCTCACAGAAATCAACCCCATCTACTTGATGTTCAGGGAGTTAACTGTCCCAAATAGCATTACTGTATATCATGTACTGTGGCTAAACTAGGGTAAAAAAATTAATTGCGATTTTGTTCTGATTAAAACTGCTACTGCGATAAAAAAAAATAAAAAACTCCCGGTTTGCTGTACTTGTTTGCAGGGCTTCACAATTTGGCCAAATTTTGTGATATTTTATATCAATATGGCTAAATAGTAGTGATAATAATAATATTAACACGTGTAAATGAACACAGTGCTGCGCTTCACACTGAAACACACATTGCATATATTTAATTAATTAAATCTCATTGAGATTTGATAATCACACTAAACCATATCATATCGCGATTTCAATTTTATTTTGATTAACTGGGCAGCCCTAGGCTAAACAAATTAATATCTAAACAGAATGTTTCCATTGAGTTTGATAATGTCTATGCTGATAGATCAGGAAATTATACTTTAGTAGAAACGGGTCAGTTTTGATATCATACTGCTCTTGGCCCATGTCAGGTGAAGGATTAGGTTCATTAATCTCAGGGATACATAGTTGCCATTGAGATGCCCTTTAATCTAGCCAACACTGCCACACATCTGATGAGATGAACATACTGATTGAATAACATGACATGCTGTTATACTGTAGATATGAAGAACTAGATGATGCATTAGCAACTGTTGCTAATTGCTGTCATACATCAGTGTGTCTGCCACATTGGAAAGGTCAAAATCTGCCCATAAATGTGTGCAAGTAAATTGACAGATGCAGTGTGTTATTAATGTTTAATGCCCCCACCCCCCATAAAAAAGATGCAACCATCTTATTGGTCTGATTACAGAATGTGCTGATTGATGAAAAATAATACAGCCTTGAAAACTTGATTTTTCTTAACTAAAAAAACATATCACTACAATACATAATAGAAATCATATGCACAGTAATTAATTTAAATACTGGGCCAATTTGAAAAGTATTTGTACTTGGAAATCGATAATAATAAAATATACTATAAATATATTTATAATTAACTACTTTATATAGGGGATGTATTGGGTATTTATATGACCTATATTAACTGCACAAACTGTATTATATAAACCTGTAACATTAAATGTCGTCTGTTCCAAGATTAATTGTTGACTAGGGCTGGGCAATATTGCTGAAAATATAGCTCAGTTTTATGTGTTTTTGTTTCTTAAGCAGCAAATCAACATATTAGAATGATTTATAAAGGATCATGTGAAACTGAAGAATGGCGTAATTGCTGCTGAAAACTCAGGTTTTCCAATGTAAGGGTTCTTCCATCAAATTTTCAGGAGACATTCATGGAGTCAACAAAGTGTAATTTTATTGACTGCAACACTTAAGTACTGACCAAACATTGTGCAGAAGAAAGAGAGAAAAAACAAGCAAAAAAAAAAAAAACTGACTAATAAATGGGACATCAGCACATTACTGAGTTCCGGGTCTCAGATGTTTCTCAGGGATCCCTCACCAGAACTAACCCAGCCACAGAAAATGAAGCCCTTTTAACAAACCAGACCACACCAGTTTTAGAATTACAGGGGTCTCACAAAAATTATCATTCCATTACATCAAACTTAAAGGGGAAAGTTTGGAAAATATAAAAAAAATATAAAAGGAAAATATATACGTTTATACACAAACTCAAATAAACACAAAAATCACATTTACCATAAAGCAATAATGAAAATACACTTAAACATACACACACACAAAAAAAAACATCATTTAAACACATTCGAATTAACACACAACCCCAACTCATTGTGTCCCAAAAACTACATTTCCCATTATTCCCAACCGAATAAAGGACACCAGGAAAGGCCACGCCCTTTTAATTCCAAGCCTTTGTAAGGAACCATGGGTAAGATGTACACATTCAAACAAACTTGTCAAACCCATATCTTGGTTGTGGTTTCATTTACTCACTAGCGTGCACTCTAGAAATAAATGGTTATTGGCTTTGCCGCTCTTTGAGGTTTAATGCGTGCTAATGAGACAACGTAGCTCCTCCAGTTCCAATGTTTGAGTAAATAATGTTTAAAGAAACAAAATAATTGCATAGAAATTTATAAATAAACGGACAAAAAAACATTAATCCTTAGAACAAATGAAAAATCAATTTTGCATACAAAAAATTAAATACAAAGTAATCCATTACTTTGACCATTCAAATTAAATGTTCATTCAGTGTGGCCTTAGCCATCACAACCAATAAATTACATTTTACAAAACAATTTGAGTGAGTGAAATGAGTTTATATGCTGATGAAATACCAGTCTAAGAATCTGAAGCCTCTGCTACAAGATAAAACTGATCGTATGTCTGGTCTCTGTTCTCTCCTGCACAATGAACTTGTGTGTGGTTGTTTGCCTCAGAGAATTCTGGGAAGTGAGTCAGAGAATCAGCATGTGAGTGATTTGTGCAGGAAGAGAAGCTTCATCATTGACGCTTCACACTGTTGCGTCACTCTTGTCAAACTGAAGAGCTCAAGGTGTGTGTGTGTGTGTATAGATGTGTAATAGCTGTGATTATGATGGTACACGTTAACCACCTACTCTGTGGTCTGGCACCAGTGTCCTGACTATTTTAGGCCTGTGTGTGTTTATTTGGCAGCACTCATTGAGACTAGTTATGTTGTTTATGTAAAGTGTTGGCAGCTCTAACTGGATATGTTTCCCATTGAGATGTGAATACATTGTGACAGGTTGAAAGATGAGTGTGTGTGTTTGTTCAATCCCTCAATACAACAGTTTGTCTGTTTGTATTAAACACAAGTAGTATGTCAATACTGCTAATCGACAGTGAGTGAACTTGTCTGGCAACATTTGGAAGAAAATACTAGTGTATAAAAGGTACTGCAGACTTTTGCGGTCAGATATATGAGTGTGTTGAAAGCTGAGGGTTTGGCAGAGCAGTGATGTGTTCAGACCTTCATACCTGTGGACATCTGAACCGTTTTTTTTGCCCTCTGTGAAATCAGACTCTGACAAGAGATGCTTGAAGAAGCAGTGAAGCTCTTCATCACGTTTTTATCCTTCGTTCTGCTCCACCTTTTCTGTACTTTTCAGTGGAGCATGGATAACTCAAGCACTGACCACTTTGAAAGACAAAACAATGACAAAACAAAATAGTTCTATTTCATTGCGATTTTAAATGTACTACTAATCGTTCTACTAATCGTTCGTTAATGTTTTAATAGAAGTTAGAAGTTTTTGTTTAGTCCTGAAATGCATTGCAAATGGGTTTTTGTGTTGACTTTAAGCCAAACCCCAAATTAGTAACTTCATTGGGGCTGGTGCTTATGATACTCTGTAGTTGCTTGGTTTCTGCTGCCATTTCTGACACCATTTGTCTGACAATTGCTTGGGATATTTATCCAGACTATTTCACCACCTCAATTGCCTGCGTCAGGTGAGAAGAGGACAGCCCACGCCAGCTGCTGACAATTTGTGGCTTGGCCAATACGATCACTCTTTCATCAACAAAGGAAGTACAAAGACCAATCAAAATCGGTGGATTTGGTTTCCCACTCCAGTCCAGTCACAGATGGAATTTAAGACGGTTATAAAGTCAGTCAAGATGTTCTCACCATTTGTGCACAGTTTCTGAGTGATTACACTTGTGTTTGGTGTGATGTAATTATCAGGATGATATCATTGATGTGGAATTGTTTCGTAAGACAGAAGACATGGGCTGGGTGATCACACCTCAGATTATTGTGATGCTTTTTTCAGGATTGTACAGCTAAATTTCTAGGCAGATCTTGACCACAGTTCCATATTACTTTGTCAGATTATTTCAGTTATTTCAAAGGTCCTTATAGACTACATCGGCAGAAGAACCAAAACCTACAAAGATATTGACTGAGCAAATAAATATGACAAATAATATAGGAAAAGCAGGCTTTCTCCCGTTCTCACTCTCAAACGCACACTCATACAATACAGACACACGGAAACTTGTTGTGTGCTGTTAGTCCTACACACATGAGCATTTTATGGACAAAAACCTGATAAATGTCTTAAAGGGATTCTATGCAGTTTTTTTAGCTTAACTGAACAGCTTCAGAGTTATTGAAATGGTTATATGACTTCTTTCGGGTTGAATGGTGGCCTTCTCGCACCCCCCTGGTGCCTGTGAGCGGAAAAATCTCACTTGCAACTTTGGTGCGGCGGGCCGCCGGCCTCAGCCTCAGGAAGTATCGCGTGATATCAGCTCTCGCGATGTAACATATTCCTTTACGGCACTGCACACATACACGCCCCCATCCAGGAAGGTAGAGAAGGATGGAGTTTGTCACAATATCGTCATGGCTGAGCCGGCATATAAGATGCAGAAAGCATTGTCGGTGGAACAGAGAAAGAGGAAACGGCAGACTGACCGAGCGAGGAGTCAGACACGAGCGTAATTTGCGGGTGTTATATGTCCCCATTGAAACATCTCGCGGCACGGATGTACCCATACAAACAAATAAAACATCTCCAGGTAATTCTAGTAGAGCATTCATTTCGTTCGTTTGTTAAATAAGAGGCGATCTGAAATGTGTTGTTTTTGAAATCAAGTGACCAAAGTGCTTGTTGCCGCTGCGATCAGTGGCGCGGATAGAGTGTTCTGTTGTGACGCGCACAGTCTTCACACAAACGCGCGCCTCAATCCGTTGAGGAGAGACTCTATATTTGTTACGGTGAAATCACAAAACCTAATGCACAAAAAACGTGTCCCTGCTTGAAATACAACCACTAATAAACATTCGGTTTTGATGAGGAAAATAAACTATACTAGTACGGATTAGAACCCAGAACCTCTGACACACTTGGCAAAAGAAATTTACGACAGTAACGTTAAATACAAGTACTCCACAGCGACTCTAAGGGTCGCTGTTTGACAAAAACGGGATTCCTGCCTGGTGTCCCTTTAAAATAAAGTATATCTGAACAATGTCTTGAGGTATGATTAAATAATTAATTCAACAGTCCGTCGTCAATTACACTTTGCAATTTTCACAGTTCTGGCTCCTTTTAGTAATTTTGAGGACTAGAAAATGAATCATTTTGGAAAATAATTTTAGATTTTAACAAACAAATTAGAAACAAATTCTGTTAATTTCTTAAATATAAAACAATAGATGTACCTGTTTACATTATAGTTTGCTGTCTATCTTTGTATTTAGTTTTTTTTCTCTCTTATGTCATTTGCCACGTCTATGAAACTGGATATATACATGAAAAGGTGTGTTTACAAAGACTTTTAATCTTAAGAATCAATAACATGCTTATTTGTTGAGTCACATGCTCAGACAGTCTTGAAAATTATCACATAGTGATTTCCAGGCCTTTTCACATAGCGATTTCCAATAACATAGTGATTTCCAGGCCTTTAAAAGTCATGAAGATGAGTTAACCATAAACTACACATTTTTTTTCACTTTTCTTCTATTTTTCTGTAATGGTTCATCAGCTTGTACAATCTATATACATTTGTTGTCAACTTTTTTTATCTAGTAATCTAAACAACAAGAAAAGTTAAGGGAAAATCATGGAAATTCTCTTTTCCAAGGGTGAAGGTTTTTTGTAAGTATGTTTTTAAAGCTCACTTCACAGTGAGCAAGTCCAGCTGCTTTCTTGAGTTACAAAGTCGAGTGTTGTTTCAGTCTGCCAGGTCTGAAGACGGGTAGCTCTCAGAGGTGTAATAAAATCATAGACAGGAAGTATTATGAGGAAGTACCATTGACTGTGTTAGTCTTGCGGTTTCTTGGCAAAGGCAGGTTATGACATGGCAAGGTGAATATCGAGCCCATGCAGTTATTTGTTCTTTTTCCTTTTCCAAACATTGTCACTTTCACGTGAATAAACGGTTGAAGTCTTCAGAAATAGATGATAAAACAGCAGCTCATGTTTGAATAGACGGCACAGCTCCACAGTTTCTCTGTCACAGCCTTCCTTAGCGTCAAGCCAAGCCAAATGTTTTTTCAGTTGTTGCCTGTAGCATGTCTTCACTCATTTGCAGAGGAATCAGAGGGCTACAGAGGAAACGCTGTCTTTCTGGTTTCTCAGCATAGCTAAATAACAGCGGTGCTATATCATCTACATGTCACTGCATGCTCATTTTTGCTCTTCCAATTTGTACAAGACCCATATCACTCCATGACTTCTTCTTAAATTCATCATTCTACTCAGATTTCTGCAGTGTAGTCTTACTGAGCGTAGGAATGTGTACGATCCTTTTTAAAGGGCGTGGAAAGGGCATTTTAAATTTCCAAAAGCACAACTGGACCTGCCTGTCTGAAATTCTCATTGCTCAAAAAATACCAAATTGCATTGGATCAAAACTTTAGTTTCCCCTTTGTTTTTTCTCTGCACCCTTGCAAGGCCTTGAAATCAATGGATTTGCTAATTATCTTACTGAGCATAATGCTAGTAGCCACTAGGGATGTCCCGATACCATTTTTCACTTCCGATACCGATGCCGCAGCTTTGGCTATTTGCGATACCGATATTAATCCGATATTTTTATTTTATTCTATTTTATTCTTGAACTAATACTAGGCCTAATAAAATATATGGAAGCACTTTGCTCAATTAGCAACCTAAAAACATCTCACTCAAATGGAGAACAAATACTTCTTCAGTATATAGTCCACAACAACAGTTGATTATGAAAGACTGCCACCCTTTATTCAAACAGGACAAAATACAGGCAGGCAGGCTACTTCAGTAGGCTACTTAAAGCTACCAACAGGTTTAAAGTTAATCATTTAAAATTAAAAAGCTTTAAAATTACCCATTGATCCGTGTGCTTTTGCGTCCATTCGTTTTTCCTTTTTTACCCGTAAAACGAAAAATTAACGGTTGTTGTATTTTTAAAACGCAAAGTTGAACACCAACATTTTAATTTGAACTGTATGCACACCAAAAGCTGCGCAATAAATAAATATTGACGTAAGTTATATATAAATAAGTTATTTTCTGTATGACCAGAAATGAGTATTTTAAGTTGTTTCCACTGTTGAAAGGAAACCGGAAGTTTTCGCGCCCGCGCTCCGTCCATGCAGTGCGCGCTCCACACTCTGCACACACACTTGCTATGCGTCAAAATCCTGTGTAGCATACAGTTTACAGCCTACGGTTTATAAACTGAGGAGACAGATTGCAAAACCGTGTTTATAGTACACCGAAGGTAGTGGGATGGAGTGTCTGTTGTGAGTTTAGAGGGCACGTCAGCCAGAGGTGTGTGTGTGAGTGTGTGAGTGTGTGAGTGTGTGAGTGAGTCAGTGAGTGTGTGAGTGAGTCAGTGAGTGAGTCAGTGACTCAGTGAGTCAGTCAGTGAGTCAGTCAGTGAGTCAGTCAGTGAGTCAGTCAGTGAGTCAGTCAGTGAGTCAGTCAGTGAGTCAGTCAGTGAGTCAGTCAGACAGACAGACAGACAGACAGACAGACAGACTACTGCCTGCTGAACAGAGGGTCGCCGGAAGAAGGATCTGAAGTGCCCGCCGAACTGATCCGAAACCAGCCCAATGTTTATCCACCCTCCCAAACCCATTTTTTGCCCGCAAAATAGATTGCAAAACCGCCCAATATGCGCGGCTTAATGTCGCAGCAAGGGAAATGCTATATTCAAGCATTGTTGGATAGGTATCGGATCATATTTTTTCTCCCCTCCGATCTAGCGTTCTGGGCCAGTATCGGCACGATACCGATGCTGTGGATCGGATCGGGACATCCCTAGTAGGCACCCTTAGGGGCAGTTCTCACTGAATGTGTTGTTTCGGAGTTGCGAGAAGTAAATGGGAAAAAAGCGTGAGGTCTTAAGACTTGTTGGACTTATTTCAACTTGAGCACTGCTTTATTTTTTAAATGAGATGCCACAAAATACACAAGCACAATGGTCAGATATGCATCTAGCCATGTAGAAAAAAAATGTAAACCATTGCACTTACATTCAACTTTCAAAAAGACCTTTTTCCATTCCACAGCTGGCATCTTGCAAAAATGTGTTCTATATAAATGGCCTCCTACGGTGTTGCCAGCCATATTGGGAGCACTTTACTTACCAAAATACCTCACTTGTTGAAATGAGTCAGTTAGGCTCAATTTATCGAAAGGAATTAGACCATTCTCTGGGAAGTGAACCCTTTTTGAAATGTGTACCCGCTAGCTTCGACCACAGCTTCTGCTTTGATGTTTACTTCAGTGCCAAGGGATATTAGCCCTGCGTAGGATGGCACCTTCAACCATGTCTCTTAAATATATCAATGCTGTGCTAGATTCAATGCTTTGAACTTCACAAGCTTCATGAAATTCAACCTCTCACTTGCTTACTGCTAACAAAACTTTGTAAACACCGGACTGATATGAGGAAGTGCAAGGGGGAAAACTTTTCCCCGTTTCTCAGACCGTTAGCTACTTTTTATTTTGGTTTGTATCGTTTTTTTTTATTTCTGAGAGACACACGGTTATGTTGAAATGTAGTAGTATGTGTCTCACGGAAACCAATGTGGTCAGCTGTACAGATGGAAGAAGTTAGTGAAGACTTTATGGGTTTATTACTGGAGCAAGGTGTCTCGTTTGCACAGTTTTACAGGCAGGTGGTGAGCAAGGTGTCTTGCTTGGTGATAAATCACACTTAAAGTGTAGGTAGAACATTTACATTTATTCATTTAGCTGACGCTTTTATCCAAAGCGACTTACAATTGCTATGTATGTCAGAGGTCGCACGCCTCTGGAGCAATTAGGGGTTAAGTGTCTTGCTCAGGGACACATTGGTGTCTCACAGTGGATTCGAACCCGGGTCTCTCACACCAAAGGCATGTGTATTATCCACTGCGCCATCACCACCCCGTGATGTCTGTCTTGTCAATGTTTGATGTGCCAACCCAAACTTCACTCCAAATGTTCTGCAGTACACCTCACACCTCTTTGGGTGCCTGTTTTAGTGCCATGTCAGCCCCAAAAAAACTCTATATATATATATATATATATATATATATATATATATATATATATATATATATATATATATATATAGTTTTTTAGTTTTTTTAAATGTTCTACCTACACTTTAAGTGTGATTTATCACCAAGCAAGACACCTTGCTCACCACCTGCCTGTACATATAAAAAGTTCAGCTCATGAAAAATGGGGGCAAAAACAAGTGTTGCGTTTATAATTTTTGTTCAGTGTATATATATATATATATATATATATATATATATTTTTGCCCCCATTTTTCATGAGCTGAACTTTTTATATGTACACAAAAGGCCTATTTCTCTCAAATATTGTTCACAAATATGTATAAATCGCTGTTAGTGAGCACTTCTCCTTTGCCGAGATAATCCATCCACCTTACAGTTGTGGCATATCACGATGCTGATTAGACAGCATGATTATTGCACAGGTGTGCCTTAGGCTGGCCACAAAAAAAGGCCTTTCTAAAATGTGCAGTTTTATCACACCGCACAATGCCACAGATGGTGCGAGTTTTGACGGAGCGTGCAATTGCATTGCTGACTG
The DNA here is from genome assembly GCA_026230005.1 of Gila orcuttii. Taxonomy (NCBI): domain Eukaryota; kingdom Metazoa; phylum Chordata; class Actinopteri; order Cypriniformes; family Leuciscidae; genus Gila; species Gila orcuttii. Next base: position 17,777,548 of record JAPDVR010000010.1, on the reverse strand, counting down.
CAAGAATGTCCACCAGAGCTGTTGCCCGTGAATTGAATGTTCATTTCTCTACCATAAGCCGTCTCCAAAGGCATTTCAGAGAATTTGGCAGTACATCCAACTGGCCTCACAATCGCAGATCATGTGTAACCACACCAGCCCAGGACCTCCACATCCAGCATCTTCAGTTCAGTTCAAGTTTATTGTCATATTAGTACAGAGTACCACAGCAATGAAATACAATGTGCCTTGGCACTCTCTCAGCACCAGTCAATAATAACAATTATAAATAACATTAAAACATCCAAGCACAGTAAACATAGTAACTAAGCTCAAACCTCCTTTCTGTCGTAATATCAGTAGCCTTATTGCCTGAGGGTAAAAACTATCCCTGAAACGTGATGTGCACGTTGGGATGCTCTGCAAACATCTCCCTGATGGAAGGTGGGAGAAGAGATTGTGTGCAGGATGACTAGAATCCTGCATAATACCTAGTGCTTTCTTAGTGCTTTGTTTCCAGTAAATGTTTTGAAGTGGTTCAAGTGGAACCCCAATAATTTTAGATGCAGTTGTGACCACCTTTATCAGAAGATTAAGGTTACGTGAAGTAGTCCTGCCAAACCACACTACAATGTTACCTGTCAGTATACTCTCAATTGTACAGCGGGAAAACTTTTGTAAAATATTAAGGGACATACCATATTTCTTGAGACACCTCAAGGGACAGATTATTTTTGCGGCACGACATGATCAAATTACTCACCTCATCCCTATAGGCAGTTTTGTTATTACTGTCAATGAGTCCTACCACAGTAGTATCGTCTGCAAATTTCACAATACGATTAGTGGGATGATTTGAAATACAGGCATAGGTATACAGACTATATAATAGAGGACTGAGCATGAAGCCTTGAGATGCTCCGGTGTTTAACACTATAGAGGCTGAGTATGTTAGAAAGTCCTGTATCCACCTGCAGATGGAATTGCAGAGGCCCAGGTCTAACAGCTTAGGTATTAAAATAGAAGGTCTAACAGTATTGAAGGCACTGCTATAATCAACAAACAGCATCCTGACATGCGTATCCCTGCCCTCTAGAGCACAGTATGTAAAGCCAAGGATACAGCATCATCCACAGCTCTATTTGATCTGTATGCAAATTGTAGTGGATTAGTAGAGACAGGTATGCTGTTGTTGATATATGCTTTCACGAGCTGTTCAAAACGCTTCATAATCACAGAAGTCAAGGCTACAGGTCTAAAATCATTCATACAGGTGGCAGTCGTTTTCTTAGGCACAGGAATTATGATTGATTTTTTAAAACAATTCGGAACCACACAAAGAGAGAGTGACAGGTTAAAAATGTCAGTAAAAACAGAGGCAAGTTGGCTATAACATGTCCTTAAGACTCGCGGAGTAATGTCATCAGGCTCAGTAGCCTTCCCTATTTTCACAGATCAGTGTCAGTAACTGAGACCTGATATGCTTGCCTGCTGAACACATCCCCAGTTGGAGATATGTCTGTGTGTGTATTCCTATTGGAGGTACTTTGACATGCACATCCCCAGTTAGAGATGGTCCCAGAGTCAGTGCCTCAGCAGCGCATTTTAAATGAACATAAAAAATGTTCCAGTCATCTGGGAAGGAAGTGGAGGTTGTTGTGACGCTGCTAGTTTTGGCCTTGCAGCTAGTGACTGCTTGTAGGCCTTGCCAAACGCACCTAGAGTCCCCTTCAGAACAATATTGCTCTATCCCCGTGTGGTTTTTTAGCAGACTTGATTGCGTTCCTAAGCTCGTATCTCGCGCTCTTGTAACGAGTGTCATTCCCAGAATTAAAAGCCACTGTCCTCTCATGCAATTTCGCGTAGATCACCGTTTACCCACGGTTTTTCGTTGGGGTAAATGCGAAAAGTACGCGTGGGAATACAGTAGGGCTGTAGCTATCGATTATTTTAGTAATCGAGTATTCTACTGATTATTCCATCGAGTAATTGGATAAAAAATTGTTGTAATAAAAATAGATCCAAGGGAAAAACAGCCTTTAAAATGACTTAAAAATACAAATAGGTAACACTTTACAATATGGTTCATTAGTTAACATTAGTTAACTACCTTAGTTAACATACTAAGAATGAACAATACTTCTACAGCATTTATTAATCTTAGTTAATATTAATTTCAACATTTACTAATACATTATTAAAATCAAATGTTGTATTTGTTAACATTATTGTAGCCTACTCTGAACTAACATGAACAAAAAATGAAACCAACATTAACAAAGATTAATAATTAGTTACAAATGTATTGTTCATTGTTAGTTCATGTTGGTTAATACATTAATGTTAACTAATGAACCTTAAAGGATTAGTTCACTTTTTAAAAAAACTTTTGCTGATAATTTACTCACCCCCATGTCATCCAAGATGTCCATGTCTTTCTTTCTTCAGTCGAAAAGAAATTAAGGTTTTTGATGAAAACATTCTAGGATTTTTCTCCATATAATGGACTTCATGGGGTACCAAACGGTCCAAGGTCCAAATGACAGTTTCAGTGCAGCTCCAAATGGCTTTAAACGACACCAGACGATGCATTTGTTCATCAAAATGAACAAATCTTTTTTCGAGTCATTTCGTTCGTTAAATGAATGAAATGACTCGAAAAAAGACTCGTTCAAAATGAACAAATCTTTTTGGAGTCATTTCGTTCGTTGAATTAACGAAATGACTCGAAAAAAGATTCGTTCATTTTGATGAACGAGTTCATACAGGAGAGCCACGAACGTGCATCACAGAACAGAGCAAGGCGAGCATTTGTGCTTATAAAACTTAAACTTTTTTATTTATTTTTTAAATGACCGATCGTTTCGCAAGATAAGACCCTTATGCATTGTCTGGTGTCGTCGTTTAAAGCCATTTGAAGCTGCACTGAAACTGTCATTTGGACCTTGGACCGTTTGGTACCCCATGAAGTCCATTATATGGAGAAAAATCCTAGAATGTTTTCATCAAAAACCTTAATTTCTTTTCGACTGAAGAAAGAAAGACATGGACATCTTGGATGACATGGGGGTGAGTAAATTATCAGCAAAAGTTTTTTAAAAAGTGAACTAATCCTTTAATGTAAAGTGTTACCAAAATGTATAAGAACAAGCAATAATTATTTGTTCAAATAAAGTATTAAAGTAATCATATGGGTTTTATTGAACAACGCTGTTAAAATACACCATGTAAAATAAATGATATAAACTAATATAAACATAACTTATGTACATTGCGTAAAAACAAATGTCAGCAGAGAGCTTCAACGGCTTGGTTACATTAAGGCATGATCAAATCCTTGTTTAATATTGGCCGAACAAAATTTTATTGAAATGTCAACTTAATCTTTAATATTTGGTCACTTCTGTACGATAGAAATGCAACATCATGCAAACTAATTTTGAACAAGAACATGTGCACGTCAAAACATGCAAACTCAGTGCAAGGGTTAAACTTTAATTTTGAAATCGCGATGAACATCAATTTGCATATATTTCAGAAAGATATTTATGTATTCTCCTGTGTTGGTGTAGATTTACAAATGAGTTGTGCTACGAATCTTGTGAAACGGCGTACACTGCGTGCAGATGAACGTTATAAGCAGACAAACTCACAGCATGCAGAGATGGAGTTTGAGAAATCTGAGACACTGACACGCATATAAATGACAGTGCAACTATGAAACAGCATCAGAGGTTTCGCGTTCCAGCACATGCAGAGACTGAGTATGTGTGGAGCAGCGTGTACTGTGAACGGAGCTGAGGTACTTTTAACACAATCTGCACGCATGTAAATAATTAAAGGTTCGTGCTTCTCTGCGGGGAAAAAAAAAACGTGGATATATTTTTTTAACTGATTCGCAGCCTTTGTGATTTCATGATAGCACTATGCTATATTATGATTGTTAATGGTTTTAAAAAGATTACGTAGTCTTAGAAAACGGTGTAATAATGTGGTTCATGGATTCTTGTCTGTGGAATGCGCCACTTCCTGTATTTTGCCGGTTACTCGACACGGGTAAATTGCAATTGAGGATTTTTTTTAAATCAAGTACTCGACTTTAATCGAGGAATCGTTACAGCCCTAGAATACAGCTGTCCACACAGAATTTAACATAATCAGTAAATGCCTCAGTGTACTCATGCAAGGTAGCAGAATCACTCAAAACTGAGCAGTCAGTAGATTCAAAACAATCTTGAAACATAAGCTCACCTTCCGCAGTCCAGCGCTGTACTGCCCTCACAATGGGTTTTTCCCTCTTTATCTCCTGCTTGTACACTGGGAGCAGCAGTACAGAGGAATGATCTGATTTCCCAAAGTGAGGCCGGGGACAGATTTATAAGCTCCCTTGATGGTTGAATAGCAGTGGTCGAGTCGTTTTGTTGCCTCTGGTGACACAGCTGACGTGTTTGTAGTATTTCGGTAGCGCTGTCTTCAAATTAGAGTGATTGAAGTCACCGGCTACGATGGAGAGGGCTTGCGGGTGCAGCCTCTCACATCTGTTGACAGTGTCGCAGAGCTCCTCCAGGGCTGCATTGGCATTGGCTTGGGGAGGGTATACTGCAGTGAGTAAGGCTGATGGGAATTCTCATGGTGAGTAAAACAGCCGACATTTGATGATAAGATGTTCAAGGACCGGCGGACAGGAATGGGACATCACTTCCCCGTCAATGCACCACAAGTTGTTCACCAAAAAGCACACACCCCCTACCTTTTGACTTATCAGTCGTGTCCTTAGCCCGTTCCGAACCAAATATGGAGAAACCGTCCAAGTGTATGGCACTGTCCGGATAGTCCGATGTTAGCCATGTCTCCGTAAAACAAAACACACAGCAATTCGCCAGATCTCGCTGAACAATAACCCGGACGTAGGCTGTATTATCAAACTAGTAAGTAAGGTTAACAATAACACTAAATGCAGTGTTAGAGACGCTCGTAGCATGTCGCCATCTTGATCATCCAGCATCTTCACATCCAAGATCGTCTGAGACCAGCCACCCGGACAGCTGCTGCAACAATCGGTTTGCATAACCAAAGAATTTCTGCACAAACTGTCAGAAACTGTCTCAGGGAAGCTCATCTGCATGGTCGTTGTGCTCATTGGGGTCTCGACCTGACTGCAGTTCGTCGTCATAACCGATTTGAATGGGCAAATGCTCCCATTCGATGGCGTCTGGCACTTTGGAGAGGTGTTCTCTTCACGGATGAATCCCGGTTTTCACTGTACAGGGCAGATGGCAGACAGCATGTATGGGCGTCGTGTGGGTGAGTGGTTTGCTGATGTCAACCTTGTGGATCAAGTGGCCCATGGTGGCGGTGGGGTTATGGTATGAGCAGGCGTATGTTATGGACAACGAACACAGGTGCATTTTATTGATGGCATTTTGAATGCACAGAGATACCATGACGAGATCCGGAGGCACATTGTTGTGCCATTCATCCATCACCTCATGTTGTAGCATGATAATGCACGGCCCTGTACACAATTCCTGGAAGCTGAAAACATCACAGTTCTTGCATGGCCAGCATATTCACCGGACATGTCACCCATTGAGCATGTTTGGGATGCTCTGGATTGGCGTATACGACAGCGTGTTCCAGGTCCTGCCAATATCCAGAAATTTCGCACAGCCATTGAAGAGGAGTGGACCAACATTCCACAGGCCACAAACAACAACCTGATCAACTCTATGCGAAGGAGATATTGCCACAAACAACAACCTGATCAACTCCATGTGAAGGAGATGTGTTGCACTGCATGAGGCAAATGGTGGTCACAACAGATACTGACTGGTTTTCGGACCCCCGAATACATTTAAACTGCACATTTTAGAGTGGCCTTTTATTGTGGCCAGCCTAAGGCACACCTGTGTAATAATCATGCTTTGTAATCAGCATCTTGATATGCCAGACCTGTGAGGTGGATGGATTATCTCGGCAAAGGAGAAGTGCTCACTAACACAGATATAGACAGATTTGTGAACAATATTTGAGAGAAATAGGTCTTTTGTGTACATAAAAAAAGTCAAAGTCTTAGATCTTTGAGTTCAGCTCATGAAAAATGGGGGCAAAAACAAGTGTTGCGTTTATAATTTTGTTCTGTGTGTGTATATATATATATATATATATATATATATATATATATATATATATATATATATATATATATATATATATATATATATACACTGTGTATATATATATATATATATATTTATATAAACAAACAACAAAATGAAAGTAACAAAAGTAAAGTGGCAGCCCCTCACGGACAACAAAATGACAACAAAAGTCCAGGCCTGGTCCTCTCTCATCCTTCACTGTCATCACTCCTCCTTTTATCCTTCCGGAGTTCCTCCTTGGGACTCGAGACCGGTGTGACCGCATGTGACACTCATTAGCACTCGCGCCACCAGCCTCGCTCCTTTCCCTCGGCTCTCGGCCCCTCCCTGCTTGTCACAGTGACATTTGTCCATCCATATATCAGACCATCAAATTGAACTATTTCTACACATGCAACATGTCTTTAAGAACATGACTTACACTTACTTGTTGGATTTTATAGATGCGCAGTTCTCTGCATTTTTATTAGCATTAAAGGTCAGAGGTCAGCAGTATGATGTGTATTGCATATGATGTATGTTGGTGAGTGCTCATTGAGATCACAGTGAGACATGAGTGGAAAGCTCACCAGAAGAGTGTAGTTTGAATCTGAAGTCACCTGCTGACCACAGACAGTAAAGCGCACAGGAATCCACCACACGCCCAACAGCAGGTGTGCGGCAGCAGGCATCGTCACGCTCGCCTGGAAAAAACACTCTTTGCATTCCAGAGCCGACGACCTCCTGAGAGCAATTTCTCCTTAATTCCTAGCCCTAAAATCATTTCTACATGTTTTTTTCTTTCCCTGTTTTTGTGGAGTTGGTAATTTACTGAATGACAGATCTTTGGTGGCTGCACGTACGCCTTAGCGCATCGTGTTTCTCATGTTTCCAAAACATCCCCATGGCCACTCAGATAATGCTAAAGGTTTCGAAAACAACACCTCGACTGAGAAAAAAGAAACGTAGCCAATGTGCTCTCATGTTTGTTTTTTTTCCCTTGGTAGGCTACTATGTTGCCTGAGGGTGTGAGAGTGTGTTTAGCAAGAGGATATTCACCCAAATTGTCTTTTTTCCGTGGAAAACAAAGATATTTTGAAGAATATTCATGCTGCCCTTTTCCATTCTAATCCTTTCAAATAAGCCATTCAGTGCTTTTGTGAGGATTTACGTGGGATCAGATTACACCTGAATTATAGTTTATTGATGGTCGATGCCAATATCTTAAAGAGCAGTGTGGCCGATGGACGATATAAAGGTGGTATACATCACAATATTTAATCAGATAGTAAATACAACAATTGCTGAAATTAAAATTATATATTTTTTCACCTGGTAGTTGTTGAAATAATTGGCAATAGATAATTTTAAAATCAATCAACGTAAAAAATAATAATAACTTGATTTTAAAAAAAAAAATCAGTAAAATTAACATTTTTACTTCACACAGTCTTAACACACAACATGAAGGACAGATGTCATCCGTTTGAACTTGCACACTCTCTAAAGACAGCCTTGGTTCAGGATAAGTGTAGATCCTCCATCCCAGTTGCTTGGAACACGACGTTGGCCACATTTCTTTTTTGGGGGTTGTGCTTCATGAAATGAATGTCCTGCACTTGGCTTAGTGGTGTCCGTCCGAGCTGTGGAATGTGGAGCGCTGTTTAGGAGGAAATCATAAAATGCAGCCCTGAACAACCCAAACCCAGAAGCCACAGTCTCAGACCACAGTCGCTTTATGGTGCACATGGAAAGGTGTGGGCTTGAGCTTGTTTTAGCTGAGGTTACACACATGTGGGCTGAATCTGTTGAGCTCGGACTGTTTGAGAATGTTTAAAGGGCTTAGAATTTCCTATCATTGATGGAAGAGTAAGACTAGATTTCTCAACTTTATTTGAGGTATCATTCTTGTCCATAGAGCAAGTTATGCCAAAGTTTAATGACTTTGGGTTAAGGTTAGGCTTAATGCCAATCAGCTGTTCCACACTCGTATCAGAAGCAGAAAATCTTTGCTTTCCCTTTTTTGTAGCTCTTAATTGTGCATCTAAAAACCTCTGAATGGTTGTTTTCAGCCCTGCAGACCCTGATATTGACTTCATGATTGAATGGAAACCTGAGTGTATGTGCTCATCACGAGTTTTGGCCCTCAGGATGTTTGCATATCCGCTTCAAATCCATTCTCTGAAAATAGCTTATTCATGTAGATCTAATTGGGGTTTTCTGCAGTTTCTTGTTTTGTGTCAAATATCATTCAGATACAGTGCTATGTTTAAGGACTAAAGACTTGTATTAGCATCATGATTGTAAGCTAAAGGTCTGTTTACATCAAGTCTGATTTTTATATCCATTTTCATTACAACATTTTAAAACAAAAAATAACCCCTTATAACTAGTACAAAAACATGTCAAACAGTAAGATTTCAGATATTTTATTCATTCATTCAAGAAAGAAAGACATTGAGCCCTAACATGTTGGTTTTTGAGTACATTGAGGCTATAAACAATTGGAGTGAAAATAAGTGAAAATATGACAGTATGACAAGCAATTGCTGACTATTTTTAAATTAATATAATAAATGCAACAAAATAAAAAAAACGTATAGTATGTGAATGCAAACTTTTTCCTGAGAATAATGAATACATTTGCATCAGAATTAGCATGTGTTTTGGTCACATTGGATTTGGTGTGAACAGTCCTTAAGTTGTTTGAATTTGTGCTTTTTTTTATGTTTTGCTAATAGTGATTTAATTTATTGTTGCTTTGTGGTCATGTGACTTATGTTGTCATATTTTTTGTCAGGTGGAGCAGTCCAAGGTGCTGATTAAAGAGGGTGGAGTTCAACTGCTGCTCACCATCGTGGACACGCCAGGCTTCGGAGATGCTGTTGATAACAGTAACTGGTACGTGTGATTTTGTGCATTTTCTGCATCTCACGTGTAAACAGCTGAGAGTCTCCTCATATTGTTGTTAATAAATGAGGGATGGCTAATTTGTTTATATTACATTTCCATGTTAACTCTCAATGTTGATTATGTGTTCTGTAGCTGGCAGCCTGTCACCGACCACATTGACAGCAAATTTGAGGATTACCTTAATGCGGAGTCACGCGTCAATAGACGCCAGATGCCCGACAGCCGAGTGCACTGCTGTCTGTACTTCATCGCTCCCTCTGGTCATGGGTAGGCACTCCGTTTCAAGCCTTAGACGCACACAAATTCTGTATATTCGGCTTGTGCTTTTCTTTTGCTATGGAGGGGCTTTTAGAAGGGAGCTCTAAAGTGATGCCAAGTACATTAGGATTTATTGCACTGTCAGCGTTTTCAGACTAAGTTGTCGTCAGATGACTTGTAAAATCTTGTCCTCATCCGGTGGTTAAAAAAAACATAACCTGGCCTAAAACTTTCTCTGGCTTAAAGTCATGTTCTGACTGTTTTTGTCTGCACATCCAAGAAATAAAAAAAAACCCTGAAAAGTCAGGAAAACATAAGTATATTTAGCTGTGTTTGTCAGGCAGTTTACTGTTGCCCATACTTGAGGTTTTGAATTTGAAGTCCCTAACCGTTTTATGTCTCAAAACGATGAGATTTGTTTTTTTTGGTTCAGTTGATTTGTTTGTTTGTTTGCCTGGTGTTTGGTTTGATGTATTGTTTTTTGTTTGGTTTGTTTGTTTGTTTAGTGTTGTTGTTGGTGTTTGTTTTTTATTTTTGATTTAGTTTTTTGTTTTGGATTGTTTGGTTTAAATGTCCTCTTTTGGGCCATTTCACAACCCCATAGCAAAGTGTTAAAAACCACCTTAGCACACTTAAATACCCCCTGAACACCCTAGAAACCACATAGCAACGACCTTAACCATCAGTCAGAACACCTTAGCGAATCCATAGCAATGTCTTGGCAACCAATCAGATCTCCCCAGTACCTTAGTGGTTGGTTTTGCATGGAAAGGCACCATATGTCGCACATTTGTATGTGTGTAATGGATAAAGCTGTGAAAGTTGTACTGGCCTGAGTGGACAAGCACAAATGAATTTCCTGCCATTTATTTATTGCTCTTGTTGCAGCACATGTGGCTTTACTACGAGCCGAGTTACAAGTTCAGCCAAGCTGCCAAACAGCAGTGTAAATGTGATACCTCACTACTGCACTACAGAGGAGACCTTAGCGGCTGTTTTTGGACTCATTCTCAGTGTTTAGTTTGAAACGTTAAACCCTCATGCTCTTTCTCTCTCTCTCTCTGTCTGTCAGACTGAAACCACTGGATATTGAGTTCATGAAACGGTTACATGAAAAAGTGAACATAATCCCGCTCATCGCAAAAGCAGACACACTGACTCCAGAGGAGTGCCAACAGTTCAAGAAGCAGGTGAGTGTGCTAATGGCAAACACTGTACCAGTACACTTACTGTATAACAAGGCTTCTTGTCCTAAAAACATAACATCATAACTACGTTCAACATTTTCCACCCTGAGTAGGCTATTAGACATAAGCTGGTTGTAAACTGTGTTTAACGTCTTTGCCATGTTACTGAATCTTGAATAGGTGCTGGGTTCGGCACTGCACAATTAATGTGCAGGTGAATAATTTCAATTCATGTGCATAATTTCATAATTAGTTTCTTTTTTTTCTTTGTTGTTAAGGTGGAGGCTTTAAATAAGCCCTTTTTCTGCCTCTCCCTGCACAGTATATGGATTGTACTTTCTTGTTTTATTGTATACATTTCATATTTGTGTTAAAAAAACACTAAAACTGAACAATTAATCTTAATAAATTTTTGAATAGATATTAAACAATAGCTGAAATAAAAATAAAAAAAAAATGTAGATTTTCAGCTGGCTCAGAACGTTTTGCTTTAATTCTGTGGTGCAGGTCACTAAATAGTGTGCATTGGGAAATGCAAGGCACTACAGGTTCACTTTTTAACATTCATATAATTCCAAACATTTCTAACCGCTACAAGTTATTTTACAAATGTGACATCAGAACATATTGAGGAACATAATACAAAAATGTTGTCAACTACAAACAGAAACAAGAATTTTCTATCAGTTATCCGCCAAACTTGAAGGTTTATGAGATCACCTAAGAATTCTCTGTTATAGTGAAGCATTACTGCAGAAGTATGTAACTGTTAAGTATAGCAAGTATATCGTCAGTATAATTCACTGGTATATTACAAAAATATTCAGTCTGACTGGCAATAACAATGTTTAAAAAAAAAGAATACTTCTGTACCAGTAATACATATATAATAAAAAATACATACCTTTTTAATTGGATGGAACAAATGTGATACTTTTTAGTACTGAATAAAGATAAAAAAAATTCTTGACTCTCTGCCATCTTTTTCATTGAGCCAAAACAATGGGTCTCATTCACTAACCGTGCGTACGCACAATTTGTGCGTGAAATCTGCATACAAACATTTTCACAAACAAATCATGATTCATCTATAACTTTTGTACAAAATTTTATTCTAAATTTACGAAAAAACGTTGGAGCAGCAGAAACCACTCATACACAACAAAGCTCACATACCCTGGGTGGCCTTATAAACGTGTTAAGATTAAATTTTATACATATTTAATCTTAAAGTCCCCCTGTAGTCAATCATTTTATCCCTTAAAACTCATCTTTGATCAACAAAATTAAATATTTAAAAGTTTTTTCCTTGAAAAAAAATTTCTTCGTGCCTTAAAAAAAGCTTGAACGTAACTCTACACCCTTGCCTCATTTAGTATATGCGGATTCATGAATATGCAAATTAGCCCCGCTTTCACTCACTCGCACCAGCTCAGAGATCCACTCGTTGATGATCACGTTGACGTAATAGGTTGCAAGGTAGTCTGACACGTCAGAAACACCAGCAATTTCAAAACCTGTTTTTCAGCACTTTCTTTGGTTCACTGCAGTTTTAAGGAGAAAGTACTCAGCAATAGTGTTGACTTATACACAATAGTGTTGTGTTAAAGCATATTAAAAACAGCACATAGACATATAAACATTAAAAGCTGGATTTTCACCACAGGGGGGCATATTTAATTACACACACACACACAGATATATATATATATATATATATATATATATATATATATATGAGATATATTTTATATATATATATATATATATATATATATATATGTGTGTGTGTGTGTGTGTGTGTGTGTGTGTGTGTGTATATGTGTATGTGTATGTGTGTATATATATATGTATATATATATATAGTATATTAAGAGTATAAAAAGGTGCGTTATAGCTCAATCTGCGAGATTCCTCTGCGTAAAGACACAGATACGCGTATGTACAGCTGGCTAATCAGAGGTCTATAAACTGGGTCTGCATTAAAGGTGTTTGTGTTTGAATATGTTTCGAGGATCATGCTGTGCGTGCTATCAGGCGAGAGCGTGTCTTTAAGAGTAGATTGAGAGCGTCATTGCTGGGAGTGACGAAAGGAAAGGGTGTGCGGAAAGCTCTTATATGGACATGGTTTGGGCGTGTTTTATGCAAATTACTTACCTCGGACTCTCATTTAGAATACTCCAAATTCATTTATCTAAGAATGAGGTTAAGAACAAATTCATGTGCGTATATGCACATGTTGTGAATTAGGCGGAATTTTTTAGTGAGAAGTTCCCCTCCTCGTGTAAAACTAATAATCCACGCAATTATTAGTGAATGATACCCAATATCTTATAACGCATACAAAATTTGCTTAATAGCCTTTGTGTCAGCTATTGCACCTGTCTGTGATAACTTAAAATGCTTTTTAGTTAGGCAGGATTTGGAACAGAGCCCATGTGTACATACATGCATACATACATAGTACATTGACATTTATTTATTTAAAAAAGCAAATAAAATCTTCTTTTCATTATATAATCCCTTTTGCATGTGCATGAACAAACATTCAGCCTCTGTTCAGTTTGATATTGACTGACCTCACTGATGAACAGCCCTACATAGAGATGCAGGAGTTATGTCAGACCACAGCATCATGAAAGCATTCCCAGTATCTCAAATGATGCATGTGGGACAGTTTAACATCTGCAAAACATCTGAAGTGACTGGTGTGCGTGTCACAGCGGCAGCAGTGAGAACGCATCATAACACGAGCGATAAATCTGTCCATTCAAGGTTTTTGCTGACTCCTTTGAGAGTAAATGCAATCTCAAACCAGTGACACTGAGAGCCTTCCGAGCCTGCAGGGAGATTCCACGTTTTTTTATTACTTGTCAGCACCAATTTTATTCTTTATTTTTCATCCTGTCCTTTTTCCAGATAATGAGAGAAATCCAGGAACATAAGATCAAAATCTATGAGTTTCCAGAGACTGATGATGAGGAGGAGAGCAAGCTAGTGAAGAAGATTAAGGTTTGTGTTCACGATTGATGATGAATGATTCTTTCCGCTCCGACTCTGAAATTGGCCAAATAGTGGGTTGTTTGAATAATTAGATACTGTTAAGGCCCTGATATACTTTTAAAAAAATTGAAGAATCAATGAGTGTGATGTAATTTCAAACTAAATCTCGCCGAAACGAAGATGTCTTGGAGTTTGTTTTAGTGGTTTGAAATAGTTTGAAATTGCTAGCACGAGTAAAAGCATGAATTGTGTAGTCTTTTTATTTTATTTCAGTTAAATTTCAATATATTTTGCTTTATATAGTTTTAGTTAACGATAATAACCCTGTTCAGATTGCACTTACTACTCAAATATTGGCTCCCTAATTCAGCCCATCAGGGAAATAGGTCAAACAGAGACACACACTCACTTACTCTGTCTCTCACACACACACACACACACCCATTAAGAGTCGATATCAGCCACCAGACGTTCCCAGTCTCTCTCTCTCTCTCTCTCTCTCTCTCTCTCTCTCTCTCTCTCTCTCTCTCTCTCTCTCGCTCTAAACATGTCTGTATGTTACATGTATGTGTTTTTGTCCCTCAGGACCGTCTGCCCCTGGCTGTGGTCGGCAGTAACACCATCATTGAGGTCAATGGGAAGCGTGTACGAGGGAGGCAGTACCCCTGGGGCGTGGCAGAAGGTAAGGGGTGAAAGGTCACCTCCCCATGTGCGTGTGTGTGTGTTTGTAGGACAGACCCTGAGGGTGTTGATCTGGTCTAGTACACAGCAGATCTGAGAGATGTGTGTATGAGCTAAATGTAGTTGTTTGGCTTCATTAGTGTCGTTTGCTAAGGCTATTGTTGCCGTTCCATACCTTTTAGGCTATGGACAGTAATGTACCTCCTATTGTGCAGTTTGAATATGATAAAGCAGTCCATTTGATCAATGACAGCACAGAAAGCTTTAACTTGTGACACATTCACCAGATGATGTCTATCCTCCAATGAATCATTCTGGATGGACTCTACCAGTGACAAATATAAATACTTTCTTGTCATAAGATCATTAAAGACCAGCAATAATGATTTTCTTTTTTATGACATCTTAATAGCATTATTTACACATGTCAGATGTATGTGATGCCTGATAACTGTATTAAACTTGACTTAGGTTTCTTTTTTTAAGATTATTGTGTCATAATTTTATTTGTCATTTTATTTATAATTCCAAACTGGACTGGAACTTTAATGATTAATTACCTTAATAATTAATTAAATCATAAAAATGTAAAATAAAACAAATCTAAATACATAAAAATCTAAATAAATCATCTGACATTAAATTATTGATATTATTACTTTAATATTAATATAAATATATAGTGTAGAGATGATTTATAATATTATTTGTGTACTATTCATTTTTTATTGATGTTTTGAATTAGCGTTTAGAATTTTTAATATTTCTAAATAATTGATTATAATAAATAATAAAAAATGTTTTATTTCACTTAGTAATAAAAGTATTACAACTTAAACTTGACAAGGCAACGTTTCAAACCTTTTTTAATCTAATATTTATATTTTTCAGCTTTATTTTAATTAGCAATTTCAAAAATATATATTTTTAGTTTCAGTTAACATAAGTCAAGTCAAATATATTTATATAGCGCTTTTCACAATACAGATTGTATCAAAGCTGCTTCACAGTATCAATCAAAACAACTTAACAATGTTTGTTTATTACTGGAAAAAAGACATCCAAGTTTGGTAGAGCTGATCAATGGTATGATTGGTTAATTAATTTGAATATCTCCAAATGAGCAAGCCAAAGGCAACAGTGGCAAGGAACCGAAAAACTCCATCCAGTGACCTAATGGTGTCCTACCACCCCATCAGATGA
The DNA here is from genome assembly GCA_026230005.1 of Gila orcuttii. NCBI lineage: Eukaryota > Metazoa > Chordata > Actinopteri > Cypriniformes > Leuciscidae > Gila > Gila orcuttii. Next base: position 17,762,184 of record JAPDVR010000010.1, on the reverse strand, counting down.
CACAATGGAGAAAAAAAAAACCTTGGGAGAACCCAGGCTCAGTCGGGGGCCAGTTCTCCTCTGGTGTTTATGAACTAGAGGCCGAATTTACAGTAACTGTAAGATAAAAAATGTATATGAATGCCTGGCTAAATAGATGCGTCTTCAGTCTAGTTTTAAACTGGGAGAGCGAGTCTGAGCTACGAACAATATCAGGAAGGCTAGAGCTTCGGAGCTAAATGTGAAAATGCTCTGCCTCCTTTGGTGGATCTGGATATCCTAGGAATGACCAGAAGCCTCGAATCTAGGGATCTTAAAGAGCGCGATGGATTGTAAGGCGATAGAAGATCCGTTAAATAGACTGGAGCTAAACCATTTAGAGCTTTATAAGTCAAAAGCAATACCTTGTATTTAATACGGAACTTGATAGGTAACCAATGAAGTGATGATAAAATCGGTGTTATATGATCATATTTTCTTTATCTAGTAAGAACTCTAGCGGCTGCATTTTGGACTAACTGTAGCTTGTTTATTGAAGATGCAGGACAACCAGCTAATAAAGCATTACAGTAATCTAGTCTCGAGGTCATGAATGCATGAACTAACTTTTCTGCATCAGAGACTGATAGCATATTACGTAGCTTAGCAATGTTTCTAAGGTGGAAAAAGGCAGTTGTACACATTTACTGTATAACAATAGTTTAACTACATTGGTGCAAGTTAATTAAATAAAAGTCCTCTTACTGAAATGAAAGAATAAACAAGTGACATTTAAAAATGTAAGGCATAATGAAGTGATTGTCTTCATAGTGTTAGGGTCATGAGATCAACACTCTAGGCTATGCATTGGGTTGGGCAGTAAAGTGAAAGCCTGCTGATCTGCAAACAGGAAGTGTGTGCCTTTTGATGTTTCATCGAGAGCTCCTGTAGGGCCTGTCACGTGTTACGCCGCAAACATAGTATCAAAAATGAGCATGAATGAAGCTTTGTAGATGAAGTTCCAGTGATGTTTCAGAGCTCATGCATTTCAAGCAGAAGATCGTATGCTGATTTGACTTAGTCTCATCTGTTCACTCACCAAAGTGGTTTGGCTGGAGCTGATGCGAGGGCGGACTTCCTCTTCTTTTTTAAAACTTCAACCTCTGATAACACCAGAGTTGTCAGGCCAAATCCTCTCAAGCGACCCGTACTGCGAGCAGGGTTATTGTGTCTGAGCTCAGAGTTTGTCTGCTCTAGACAGTGTAAGCAGGAAGGCCATGGGTTTCATTACTGTATTTGAAACCAAGGGTTATCTGTTTTAAGAGGCTGAGTTTTGAATGCCTGAGATACTTTCAGCAGCATGTAAGCACACAGATGGCGTGTGGTTGGGAAGGAAGGAGAGGTCTGCTTCATTCATTCGATAAGTGACGCACACGCAGCAGGAGTCAGTGCCAGATCGGGTGCCACCTGCTGGTCAGTTTATACATTACAGTAGCACAGGAATGATGAATGCCAGTTTGTGCCTATGAGTGTCAGAACTTATCAAAGGATTTTGTTTGGTTTACTTGTTGTTGTTTAAATGAGTAGGTTATTTTTGTTTTAATTTTAGTTTAGTTTGGTATTTTTGTTTTTATGGTTGTGTTTTTTGTTTTTGTTCTGTGATTTTGTTTGTCTTTTGTCTTTTGTTTTTGGTTTATCTGTTTGTTATATTTGTCTTTAAAGCATGTAAAAATGCATTTTTCCTTTCATCTGTGTATAAGTTTTTTTAGTGATGATATTGTGCATTAAACTGAGTGTGTTTTTTTGCAAACTTTTGCAACATATATTTCGCATTAGAAAGTGGTGGATATTGTAGTGTAATGTTGTCAAGGTTTCTTTATTCACTTTTAATACTTTTTGTTTTTAGTGGAGAATGGGGAGCACTGTGACTTCACAATCCTACGAAACATGCTCATCAGGTATATAATAAATCTACACCAGCACTAATACCTGATGATGGAGGTGGAATTCTTATCATTTCTCCAAACTGTCTTTTCAAAAACATCATCGTCCATATTAGAGTGATTCATCTGTTGCCTTCTGTAATACAGTAGTGTTCAAAAGTTTTAGGTCTGTAAAATCGATTTTTTTTTTTAAAAGAAGTATCTTATACTTCTTTTAACCAAAGCAGCATTTATTTGATCAAAACTACAGTAAAAACAGTAATATTGTGAAATATTATTACTATTTTAAAAAAAACTTTATTTCCTATTTGAATATATTTTAAAATGTAATTCATTTCTATGATATCAAAGCTGAATTTTCATGAATGATATTAGAATTCCAATATGTGGTTTAGATATGTTATTATCTTATTACTATCAATGTTGAAAACACTTGTTCTGCTTAATATATTTGTGGAAACCATGATAAAAAAAATTCAGGATTCTTTGATGAACAGAAAGTTCAAAAGAACAACATTAAATGTCTAATCCTTGCTAAATAAAAGTATTAAATAACAGTCGTGTATATGTCTGAGCTGAACATGCTGAGATATGAATCTGTTATTTATTTGTTTTCTTGTATCTCCTCAATCACAGAACTCACATGCAGGATCTGAAGGACGTGACCAACAATGTCCATTATGAGAACTATCGCAGTAGGAAGCTGGCTGCTGTTACTTACAACGGCATAGACAACAACAAGAACAAAGGCCAACTCACAAAGTGAGTGTTTTTCACCAATACAAGCTCGAGAGCCTATTTTAAGTCATTCTTTAAGTGTACATCAACATCAGCAGCACTGTTTTCTGAGGTCAGTTTACTGTACATGAAGCAGTTCACATGGTGTCATCTCTGTGGTTGTAAAATGGCGGTAAAGGATCAGAGTGTTAATCTGGACCCCAGAGCTAGACTGACACATGCTAATAGTGCGGAAGTCAGTGCTGTGACACTGATCAGGCTTCCTAACAGCCACAGCTGTTCACCCTCAACACAAGCCTGTCACTAACCCTCAAATACAGTCCAAACGCTCGCTAACCGGCCATTCACATCCACTCTCACGCGTATACAGCTCTGTCTAAACTAAGAGTCCCCATCTTAACCAAAGCATAAGAGTGGCTACAAAAGTACAGCTGCTAACATTGTTTTTCTAACACATGATGCACTGTGAGCATGCTAAGTGTGTGTGTGTGTGTGTGTGTGTGTGTGTGTGTGTGTGTGTGTGTGTGTGTGTGTGTGTGTGTGTGTGTGTGTTTTTTATTTTAGATCTGACTCAGTTGAAGGCATGTAAGTGTCACGCACAAGTTCACATTTGTCTCGTCCTCTCCTCTGCTCTCGGTTTTCCTCCTTTATCCTTGTTTGTTCACATTCGGAGTCGGGCATCCTGCTCAATGTTTCTTTCTGTCGGCAGTCCCAGCTTTGTGTTAGGAACCTGTAGTGTGGTACCTTTTATGTCGTCCTTTATTTAGCCATTTAAGGGGGTTTATCCTGCTTTCCATTAGCTTGGCAGTCTTGATACAAAATTAAAAGGATTTATTAATTTAGTATAAGAAGCTGGGCAACTCAGGACATGTTCATGGTAAACTGATTTGGATGCTGCCTGACAGGAGCTAAAGCCTGTACATACAAATTCGTGAATGTAAAAGCGTATTTTTTATTTTATTTTAGCACACTGTTTAGAAAAAAAATAGTTTGGAAAAGTACAGAATTTGATTTGAGTAATTTTAAGGTCTGGATAAGTATGGTAAAAAAAGAAAAAGAAAAGGCTACTGCCCCCTTTTCAGTTTTCTAAAATATATAATTAAATAATTTATTATACAAGCAGAGTGATTTCATGGCAAAAGTTTAGTGATCATTTAGTGATTGTCAAACATGAATTAATTAATTCAAGGCACACATTTTCATTACGCAAACCTGTTTTTACCTGTACTTTGCTTTTTGGTGAGTGTGCCACATCAAACTATGTACAGTTTCAAACTGATTTATTATTACATATATATATATACATATATACAGGTTAAAAAGTGTTTAGGTTTCTACTCATCATACAGTAGTCAACATTTGAAGTGGATCAAAAAAGTTCATCAAAGATGTCCTAAGACAAGAACAGGTATTGTTCAAAATTCATGCATAACTTTGATGAAAGGTTTTGATCCACTTCAAATGTTGACTACTGTACGCATGCTATCAATTTAAGAAAATCAATGGAGAAAAAAAGTTAAATTATTTACAGATGACTACTATATACCAAATATAATGCTGAAAATAATGCTGTAAGAACCATTAATGTCAAATAAGGTCAAAATCTACAGATGTTTGGAAATTTGAGTCTAAAAAGTATGCAATTTTGAAATGAAAAATGTGTTGGAACCCTGTTTTATTTACGCGTCTAACTTTTTTTCCACAAAATAATGATAATCTGCATCAAACTCAGTGTGAGTTTTTATAATTATTTTTGCAAACTTTTGCTCCATTTATTCGCATTAGACTTGGTATGTACAGGCTTTCAGTCCTCCGTAATTCAGCTCTGGATTATCTGTATATAATCTTGACTAGTTATTTGTATGTCATTTTGCAGCCCATGTTAATTGGCGGGTTAATTTGCTCATATTGTTTGATGAGTGACTTTGTGGCTCCCTGTGCTATCTGAGCAGTGTTGATCTTGCGGCCTCGCACTAACACAGCCGCGATTCAGCCTACTAACTCACATTCCTCACAACTGCACCGCACTGGGTCCTAAAACCTCTCCCTCCAGGGTCCTCTCTTCCACTACTGCTCCTTTGTTTGTAATACTCAAAAGTTTTGGATTAAACGGTCTAACGAATGTGCGTTTGTGCATCTGCCCTTGCGTTGCCTGTGTGTGTGTGTGTGTGTGTGTGTGTGTGTGTGTGTGTGTGTGTGTGTGTGTGTGTGTGTGTGTGTGTGTGTGTGTGTGTGTGCGTGTGTGTGTGTGCGTGCGTGCGTGTGTGTGCGTGCGTGTGTGTGTGCGTGTGTGTGTGTGTACGTAGGAGCCCCCTGGCACAGATGGAGGAGGAGAGGAGAGATCATGTGACAAAGATGAAGAAGATGGAAATGGAGATGGAGCAGGTGTTTGAGATGAAGGTCAAGGAGAAGATCCAGAAACTCAGAGACTCTGAGACAGAGGTACCACCTCACGTGCACACACCCAACAAAACCAATCCTGTGTTTGTCTCCTAAAGATGAGCTCAAGTGTATTTGTGCTTAAATATACTTAATATGTTTCTGAGCAACTCAAACTGTTTCTACAGTATGTTTAGTTTAGTTTAGTATACTTTATTGTCCTTTTCCAGGAAATTTGTCTTGGACTCAAAGCTGCTGTAGTACACACATACACACACACAACCAAAAAAAATCTTGCTATTTAACATATTAATAGACACAGGAATAAATTATTTTTTGAAACGGTTACTCTTACAAAATGGGACTCTATAACGTCTCCCTGATGGTAGAAGCTGATACATTGGAAATAAAACATGGCTTGAATCACTCACTACTGTCTGTGCATTCTTAAAAACCAACGATTCATAAATTGATTTAAGTGATGTGTACTCTTACACCCATAACTTTAATTGCAGTTTTAACAAGATGTGCAAGCTGTGATTTTAATTGGACCGAAAGATTGCCATACCAAGCTTGCATCCCATCATTTAAAACACTACCTAAAACGGCATAATAAAATAATTGCATAATTCTCTGATTTACACCAAACAGTCGTCTTAAAAAATACAATCGTTGCTGGAATTTAGAACAAAGACAATCAATGTGGGCTTTCCAAGTAAATGAACAATCTGTGACCACACCTAGATACTTGTAGGTATCCACCTGCTCAATGATATTATGCTGAATGATAACTGGGCTGTAATCACCTAATCTTTCTGGATCCACTATCATTTCCTTAGTTTTTGAAGCATTTACAATAAGATGATTTACATTGCACCACTGCACAAAATTCTCAATTTCGGACTGATACACTGATATATCATGATCTTTCCCTAACAGACTCAATAACACAGTGTCATCAGAGCATTTGATAATATAGTTATTCTTATATATACTAGAGCTGTGCATGCTCTAGTATGCATATACATCTACTATGTATACTGTGCACAGTATGCAGATTTTTTTTGGATGAGATACTGGGTGCACTACATTATCCCACAATGTAATAGGTTTCAACTTTACATTTCCTGTATGATAAATTAATGAAATCGAAGACCATTTTAGCATTATTTGATCTGACAAGCTAAGACATTTTTCACAAAATTTCATTAATATTGCAGAATTATTGTTTTTTTTTTTTAATGATATGGGCTGAATGAGGGCATTTGGCAACAATGTACTGTAGCATATCGCTGTTTGAATTTTTTATTTCATAGGCTGTATACATTATAAATGATTCTTAGTAAATCTTTTTTTTTTTTTTGGTCTATTCAGCTGCAGCGGCGTCATGAACAGATGAAGAAGAACCTGGAGGCCCAGCACAAGGAGCTGGAGGAGAAGAGACGTCAGTTGGAGGAGGAGAAGGTCAGCTGGGAGGCCCAACAACGCATGCTGGAGCAGCAGAAACTGGACGCTTCCAGGTACACACACTTTTACAAAACTAGTGCGCTGCATAAGGTAAAAGGACTGCATGCATCCTTCATGAATAAGGAAATTCTAGAATGCATTGTGTCAAGCTTATTATTATTATTGTTATTCATATTAGGTAACACTTTATTTCATTGTGCTGTTGTTACACGTTACATGTATTTATTATAGTAATAACAGTTAATTATGTATTATTACAAGCAACTAACACTAAACCAAACCTTAATCCTAAAATAAGTACATGCTGTTAATGAAAGTGCTCTATTATGCTTTTCAGATATTACTTTAATGTAGTGTGTATTATAGCTGTTTGTTAATGTAAAATGTCTACAAAATTTCAAAGATCAATGTCCACAACAAATGGAGTTATTATGGGCGTTCGCATCGGAGGAACCTTTTCATAGTTCCTATAAGTAATTGTGGAAGTACCCGCTTTTTGCCGTTTTTGCACCGCAGGAACTGGGAACAATTTTAGTTTTAGGAACTCCTTTTGGAGGAACTCATTTAGCTCCTATTTTAGAGTAGGGTCTAAACAGCACTATAGAAACTACCAGTGACACAAGTGTATGCTGATTGACCGAACACACACGAAACACCAGCACCCGCCATTTTTAAAAAAGCTTTGTAAATGCACAGATTATAGCCTTGATGTTTACTCCACGAACTAACTCTACGGACATGGAAAACAGTGATAAGGGGCTTTCGCACCGGATAGTTCTAGGAACTAACCACCAGGGTGGTTCCCCGAGAACTAATGGTTTCCATAGGAACCTTTTCCCGTTGCATTCGCACCACCAGTAGGAACTCTGAAGTGACGTAAGCCGCACTCGTTGTTGTGACTTTTATTTTGACAGCGCGGTGGACCTTTATTTTAAGAATGCCAGAGTCTGAGCAAACAAACTCTCATTCTCCATGTTCATTAGGTTATGATCTGTCTATACGACAGTCCTGTCTAATACGTCATTAGATAGAACTATTATACATAAAAGTAGACAGTATATGAAAGGTTATAAATATATATGGTAATACATGATCATGTTTCGCTTGGTCCCCTCAAAGTTGGGTTGGATTTTCTCCTTAACGTAATGGTTAAGAGGCCCATCTATCACTGTTTTCCATGTTCGTAGAGTATGTTTCTGGAGTAAATATATTGGCTATAATCTGTGTTTACATGGCTTTTTTTTTTTTAATGGTGGAGGCTGGTGTTTCGCGTGCTTTCGGCCAGTCCGCGAACACTAACGTCACGGATAGTTCCTATAATGCTGGTTTAGACCCTACTCTGAAGTAGGAGCTAAATTAGTTCCTCCAAAAGAGTTCCTAGAGCTAAAATAGTTCCTAGTTCCTGCAGTGCGAACACGCCGACATCCGGGTACTTCCGCCAATAGTTCTAGGAACTATGAACCGTTTCCTCCGGTGTGAAAGCCCCTATAAACTTTACGCTTTATGCTAAGGAGAATATCCAACGCAAGTTTAAGGGGACCAAACCAAACATGATCATGTCTTTCTGCTCAGCTATTAACACTGAGTAACTAAGTTACTCGGTGCGAAAGCCCCTATGGAAAACAGCTGTAGATGGACCGATGCCGAAGTCCAGACACTTCTCAGCCTTTACGCTAAGGAGGAAATCCAATGCGACTTTGAAGGGACCGGGGTGGAAAATAATTATGTATTTCTGCTCTGCTAGCTACTTTGGGCTTCAACCACACAACAAACACAGATCATAAAATAATGAAGCTGGTGAATGAGAGCACTGTGTGCTCAGGCTCTGGCTAAGTCATTCTCAGCACCGTCAACATGCAACCAGGAGCGATGCAACCAGGAAAATGGTCCTAGGGGAACATTTAGTTCTCGGGGGACTGCTCTGGTGGGTAGTTCCTATAACTACCGGATGCGAAAGCCCCTAATGTCGTAAAATAAAGAAACGATTCTGAACTGTCTGAAACGAGTCATCAGTAATTCCAATCTTACTTCCTACACAAACCTACATAGGTTTGTAAGAAATTTGCATAATGCCAGCCTGTGGTCTTCATTGACTGCCCGGGAACGTCAACTTTAACCCGCCGTCAAATACTGTAGTTGTAGCGGAGGCCTGGAGGAGTTTTGTTTGTGTTTTCAACAAGTCGAGAAAATGCTGTTTTTAAATCCACTTAGCATGCATTTCCTAAGGATGAGGACTTGAGCTCAAACAGACTTTAGTCAGGTTCGACACCTTATTGAATTTAACACCGATGAAAACGAGGATGTGAGGGGTAGATGTACAGTCTTTACAATGGCACGCGCTGTATAAAGGTCCTGGGTCACATAAGTTTCACAACTTTTGAAACTGATTTATGGAGTTTTTGTCTCTGAATTTTTTTTTCTTTTTTCGGAAAGATGTATCGTCAGCTGAACAATCAGGATTGTTGTTAAACAACAGTACAATCCATTGAATGTACTTTATTCTATCTCTCACAACCCTTGTTTTCATTCCTGTCTAAAATTAAAAATGGCACTACCATGACCAAGGTCTGTTGATACGGTAAAACCAATGACATTGTTACTGTTCGAACCGAATCTTTTACTGGACTATTTCAGAAACTAAGAAAAGAGCTGCAATGTATATTATGTGATTTACAGTGTTTTTCCCCCCTTGGATGCATGTAAAGCTATTGGAGGAGACCTTCAAAACTAAATTAGGAGCCTTTAAAATAGCATAATAGGGGCACTTAAAAATTACTCTTGCTTATTTGTGTAATTACACTGTAACAACAGCACATTAAAACAAAGTGGCTTAATATTATTATATGCATGTTATATTCAGTCCTAAAAAAGAAAGTTCCATCTAATTAAAAATATTGTGCAATCCTTGATATTTTAAATGGTTATAAAGTGTGAATGCCAATGTTTATTTTCTCTAATTTTCTTTTTTCTTATTTTAATTCCTAAAGGACCTTGGAAAAGAACAAAAAGAAAAAGATATTTTAAATCACTTGGACCATCACCACATTCTAGTTGCCAATTATACCAGCCTGGACCCTCAGTCAGTCTGTCGACCAAAATCATACGTTTATATAAAGCCCCATGTGTAGTTTTTTTCTGGGGACAGTGTGCCTCTGCACTCCCCACTGACCTGGAAACATTTATCACTGTCCACACATTATGTTCTTTTTACACATCGGTTCATTTGCCAGACCTCACAGAAACTGAGAGCGCAGAAGCGCACTTAATCTATAATAAATAAAAGCATAAAAACTTCTCAGAGATATGCAATATTGTACGAAACGTCGTTTTGAATTTGTAATACGTCAAATTTCCCTCCTGCATCATGTTTAGTGTTTTTAGATCCAGAGGTCACTTCCTCCTCTCCAACTGCATATTGATTGGCCACATCAATAAAACCTAAAGGCTGAATCTTACCTCAGGCATGTCTGTCCTTTAAACAACTTATTTTGTGGCTTCTTTTCCCTTCCTGAAATGTTAAGCTCTTTCAATATTTGTGTAAATTAAATTATTTAGCCATGGACCTTAGCCATTAATGAAATGTTACTTCGGTTACTATTATTTTGTCATGTTTAATGACAAATCATGTTTAATTTGTTTCTCATATAATGTTCCAGTTCACTGTTTGTTTGAAGCGGTAGCAGATTGTCACCTACAGAGCCTCCTATTATGAAGTGCTGTACGACATTATGCAAATTCTAAAAAAAGGATTACTCGCATTATTTGAGTATTTTGTTTGTCTGTTGGCTACCGTCGGGTGTGTTTCCTGTTCTTTGTCATGTAAACTGACCCGGAAGCAGTGAGCTGGCTTTCTTGGCCAGTTTTTTTCTCTCTCTCTCTCTCTCTCTCTCTCTCTCTCTCTCTCTCTCTCTCTCTCTCTCTCTCTCTCTCTCTCTCTCTCTCTCTCTCTCTCTCTCTCTCTCTCTCTCTCTCTCTCTCTCTCTCTCTCTCTCTCTCTCTCCTCTCTCTCTCTCTCTCTCTCTCTCTCTCTCTATAGGCACAGAGTTCCACCAGAGCTGGCCTCCCCCAATACCACACTTAGCTTTCATTCATGTACCTCTGCAGATCCTTTTTATAATTTTGTTTCTCTTTGTTTGCTTTTTCATTTTTATTGTACAAAGTCACATAATAAACTTGTGATGATGCCATTTGAATAGTACGAGTTGTTTTGTTTTGACATTCTCAGTGGAATTTGTAAGCGAACTTTGTTCACAGTTTGAACGTTCTTGTTTCCATTTGTTTAATTTCAAGATCTGAGGTGAATTATCAATTGCTTTTACAGCTACAAAGCTGAGGGCAACTAGGCCTAAATGATATTCGAAGTCATGCTTTTAACATTAAATAAAGCACATAAACATACCTGAGATTATCATTGCCACACTTTGTGTTTGTTGTTCCAGCCATCGCAGAAAAAAAGAAACCGTTTCTAAAATAGAATAGACAAAAACTACTTTAGTTACTGACATAACCTCAGTTCCCTGAGATGAGGGAACAAAGTATTGTGTAAGCTAGCTTACGCTATGGGAAAACCCCTTTTCTGGAGAATACTGAAGCCAAAACTTTAAAACGCAGTCTAGCTGCACAGCAGACACAGATGAGCGTGAGTGCGGTCTTTGGCTGTGCTGCGGCAACTGCTCGAACCTATGGCGAGGCAGCTCAGACGCTCGAACCAATCAGGGCATTTTGCGCCCTGACACGTCAGAGCCCGCCAAAATGGGCGTGGTCCGCGTTCATAAAGGGACCAGGCCTCGCCTAGGGAGCCCAGGTTTAATCGACTGAAGCGATACCCAAACACAGCACAGTAGCACGACGGGTTACGCAATACTTCGTTCACTCATCTCAGGGAACTGAGTTTACGTCAGTAACCAAAGTAGTTCCCTTTCGAGAGGTCTCTCGTATTGCGTAAGCTAGGCCCAAACTCAAGGCAGGAAGCGCTTATTGACAGCGCTTGTAAATCGCCCACTCTTGACTGAGGCGAGCGCCCGTAAGAGAGCGTTTTTTAGCAAGAGATGCTTAAGGTCCACAGACCGCAGCGGCTCGAATGTGGCCCCTTTCAGTGCTTCCAGGACCGTGGAGATGTCCCAGATAGGCACAGAAGGAGGTCGCGGAGGGTTCAGCCTCCTTGCCCCTTTAAGGAAGCGTACGACAAGGCAGTTTCTTCCAAGCGAATGGCCGGACACAAGAGCGTGAGAAGCTTTTATGGCCACCACATTCACTTTGAGCGTGGAGGAGGTACGACCCGCTCCCAAAAGCCTTTGTAAGAAGGTGAGTACACTCGATACTTCGCATGAATAGGGGTCCAGGCTCCATGCAGCGCACCAGGCAGAAAATACCACCCATTTCTGAGCGTAGAGGCATCTAGTTGACGGCGCTCTTGCCTCAGTGATAGTTTTCAGCACCCCTTTCCAGGAGACACCCGGGTATCCATTGAGGGACCATACATGAAGGGCCCACAAGTCGGGACAGGGATGGCAAATTAATCGGTTTGCCTACGTGAGGAGGTCTCTCCTCAGCGGAACCGGCCATGGGGCTGTTTCCAGCAGCTGTGCCAGCCCGGAGAACCATAATTGGGTCTTCCAGAAAGGTGCTATTAGTAGCACTGCACACTTGCTCTCCTTGATCCTTTCGATGACCTGTGGTAACATCGTGACCGGAGGGAATGCATACAGCGGGTGGCTTGGCCAATCGTGGGCAAGCGCGTCCCTGCTCTTTGAGAAAAATATTTGGCAATGAACATTGTCTTCTGAGGCGAAGAGGTCGACCTCTGCCTAGCCGAAGATGCACCATGCATAGCTGAACCGTCTGTGGGTGAAGAGACCATTCCCCTGGGGGAACATTGTCTCTGGATAACACATCCGCACCCTGGTTCAGAATGCCTGGCACATGCACCGCCCCTAGGGAGTGCAGGTTGTGCTGAGCCCATAAGATGAGGTTTTTGGCCATGGTGTGCAGTTTGCTTGACCTGAGACCATCCTGGTGATTTATATAGGACACCACTGCCATGTTGTCCGTTCAGACCAGGACGTGGTGGCCTTTTAAGTACGGGAGAACAGCTTACAGCGTTAGATCGACTGCTCTCATCTCTAGACAGTTTATATGTAGGCGCCTGCCCTCGTAAAGGGCCCCTCAACCTAGATTGGAGGCATCTGTCAAGATCACTTTTCTCCTTGTAACCACACCCATACTCACTCCTGACTGATACCAGTCGTCTGCTTTTCAGGGAGCCAGGGCTCTGATACAGCCATGGTTTGCTCTGATTTGTAAGTGGCCAGATCGCCATGTGAGTTGGTACACGTGGTTTTAGCCAGCGCTGGAGAGGACGCATGTGCAGTAGTCCAAGCTGGAGTACTGATGATGCTGAGGCCATAAGACCCAACATCCTTTGAAATCTCTTGAGAGGCGCGTACGCGCCTGCTCTGAAAGATGCCGTTAGGCGCTAAATAGTGAGCGCACACTCTGATGTGAGGCACACTTTCATTTGTATAGAGTCTATCACTGTACCCAGGAAAGAGATACTCTGTCTGGGAGACAGTGTGCTCTTTGAAACGTTGATCCTGAGTCCCAGGCTTTCTAAATGGCTGAGGAGCCAGGATCTATCAATTGTTCCTCTGATTGGGCTATAATCAGCCAATCATCGAGGTAATTTAACACTCGCACTCCCCGCTGTCTCAGGGGGGTATGTGCTGTGTCCACGCTAGAGCTTAGATCGGGCCCAAAAAATCAAGCCCGACCCGAGCCCGTGCACGTTGTGTCCGAGCCCGGCCCGGCCCGGCCCGACACATTAACTGTAATTATGAGCCCGAGCCCGATTTAAACCCGACCATTTTTAATACGTGGGCCGTTATAACCAGGGGCGACGCCAGATCGTTTTTTTTTAACGCAGGTGCTAGACCATTGACAGTGGAGAGCTGCGCAATTTTACAGTATATATATTATATAAATACTATTAAGAAATGTACAAAAATTGGCTACTTAATATTTAATATTCAATTAGCCTATTTTAATTATCACAATGAAAGTTTTAATTTTATTAAATTGAACAAGCACAACATTCAGCATTCAATCAAATAGGCCTATTCTTACAGATTCATTATTATTAATAATGTTATTTCGACATATGTGTGCGACGCGTGCAACAAGCAAGATGTGCATTTGTAAATTCGGTGACCAGCGTGCCGAGAATTGATTTAATTTATGATGAGATGCTCCAGTTCACAGGCTATGGTGACCGCGGCTCGCCGGCGCCTTCATGTCATGATTATATTCTCTGCTATATTTGCTTCTTATTAAATACAGGCAATTGGTTTATGAAAAATGAATTAAAATTAAGATACAATTTATACAAAACGAAATTCACTTTAAAGAAAGGCTTTCTACAAAACCAAACATAATTAAGTGGTCGAAATCATGCCTGAACCACTCCATGTCTCCCGATATTGCGCATCCTCCTATCTACTCTGTTCACTTTCATTATCAACATAGATGGAATAAAACAACATTATAATGTTTTAATATGCAACTAAATGTGATTATTTAAAGGCTACAACACGTACTATACACAGACTCTCTATTTGTACAAATTGCTACACATTCATTTAATTCTGAATTTTGCACACTTAAGTTGAAAGGCATGTTGCCTTTATTGCGTGCATTTATTAATTATTATCTTTATGAATAATGTAACAAGGACGAAGCATGTAAACTGCGTTGTTTATTTATTCAGAATCGAATGGATCGCAAATGGATCCGAATGAAGAAACGTAAAAAAAAAAAGAAAGAAAGAAAGAAAACCTCGCCCTCAGCGGTATGCTTGGAGAAGTAACAAAAGAGGACATTGAAGGCTGACTATCATCCTTTCTGTCATGGCAAGCCTGCTTCATGTGTCTGCTCATCGTCGAAGTCCCCGTTTTTTTGCTGTCATAGCAGCGCGCCGCACTTGCACTCAACAAAGCCAACACATATGTTGTCACTGCCCACGACTAATTTAAAATATTTCCATACCTCCGACTTTCCTTCATACTTGCTCAAAGTTAATTCTCCTGTTTTCTTTTTTGTCTTTACTTCTTCAAGCTCCATGTTGCACTTAAGCTACACAATACAGTGTGCGTGCGTGCGAGTGGAGGAGACGCTGCGCGTGACACGTGACGTGCTTGATCAAGGGCCCGACCCGACCCGAGCATAGTGGTGGGAAATATCGGGTCGGGCCGGGCTCGGGCTCGGGTAGAGAATCTAAGCTCTTGTCCATGCACTTCGTAAAAGCACGAGGTGCCAGTGATAGGCCGAACGGTAGTACTGTGTACTGGTAAGCCTGCCCCTCAAGGCAAATCTGAGAAATAGCCTGTGATGGGGCGATATCTGGATGTGAAAATAAACATCCATCAGATCCACTGAGATAAACCAATCCCCCAGGCGAATCTGCGCAAGGTCGCGTCATAAGCGCTTTGTTCAGGTGTATGAGGTCTAGGATGGGTCTGATACCGCCATCTTTCTTTGGGACGAGGAAGTAAAAGCCTGACTCGTTTTGTGATAATGGGACTGTTTTCACAGCTCCCTTCTCTAACAGTTTCGACACTTCGGTGCAAAGGACGTGAGCCACGCCTCTTCTCACTGTTGTCTCGACCACGGCTGAAAAGCGTGGGGGTCTGCGAGCAAACTGTAGCGAGTAGCCTCGTTTATTACGTTCAACACCCTTTCTGATATACCGGGATGGCCTGCCAGGCCTCGGCCCGTATAGCTAGGGGTTGAATGAAAAACTGGGGACGGGCCGCTGTGTAATAGGGACCCGGCCGCCCAGCTGTTTAATGTTCGCGGCGCTATGCCCGGCGTGCGTTCGCTTGTGTCCGTCCACTCTGGCATCCCTTGTGAGCGTCGCTTCTTAGCGTGGCTCGATCAAAGGGAGAGAGGGAGCCGGAAGCGCAGGGTCGTCGTCAGCGAAAATAGCTAGTCGAGCCCGCATTGTGGGGAGGTCCATGTTGTCACACTCAGGGCAGCCGCCCTTAGTGAGTGCAGCTTCCGCGTGGTCCCGGCCCAGACAGGATGCGCAGAGGATGTGACAGTCTCCGCTGAAGAGAGGGCCTCTGACGAGGAGCATTTTAGAAAGAGGCATTTGAAACAACGCCTCGGAAATTGTCTTTTAGAAAAAGTGTGACGCAACGGCGAACACACTACTGCATTAAAAGTATATAGCGCGCTGGATGGCACAGCAGAAACGGCGGGCTGAAGGCGGCGAAGGGAGCCGACATTCTCAGTACTGCGATGCAGCTGCTCGTCCCGCTGGAAGCTTTTCAACGGCGCGAAGGCTTGTATCCGGAGGTCAGCGAAGTGGAGGTTCGCTGAAGGAGATAAATCTGGGCTCCCTAGGCGAGGCCTGGTCCCTTTATGGACGCGGACCATGCCCATTTTGGCGGGCTCTGACGTGTCAGGGCGCAAAATGCCCTGATTGGTTCGAGCGTCTGAGCTGTCTCGCCATAGGTTCAAGCAGTTGCCGCAGCACAGCCAATGACCGCACTCGCGCTCATCTGTGTCTGCTGTGCAGCTACACTGCGTTTTAAAGTTTTGGCTTCAGTATTCTTGAGAAAAGGGGTTTCCCATAGAGTAAGCTAGCTTACGCAATACGAGAGACCTCTCGAAAGGGAACTCTGATTATGGAAAAGATACCCATTATCGCGTGTAGTTAGGACACGGTCTTAACCGTTATAAAACAGCATACATCTATGCGGCAAAAATACAATGACTGGGCCATTGACATCTATTGTAATTTGTAAGTCCAATAAATTGTGGTATGATAGGCATATTTGACAACGTGCCAAAGATGCTGCTTAAGATTATATAATAAACCTTGAACATAAAGTGGCTTGTTAAGAAACAGGTTTGACAGGAAGGGGGCAGCAAAGACTGCATGAACTGTAGGTCTGCCTTAGTGTCAGACTCCTATTGCTGTCTTATGACTGAATTGTTCATTTGTACATTCATGATCTTACACACACACACACACACACACACATATATATATATATATATATATATATATATATATATATATATATATATTATTGTTTAGCATTATACTTGTGGAGAAATATCTTAAACCAATCTGTGGACTCTCACTTTAAAATACAAATTAATTTTAAAAAGTGGTTTTGTTTTTTGTTTTCAGAAACCAGTAACCTAGAAAAAGCAGATTTAAAAAAAATTCACTTACTTGACATTTCACTGTTGTCTCTAAGGCAGTAGTATTTATTATAATTGAACTAGCAGTTTTTATTAATATTTTAAATTAGTTTCTTTTTATATTTTCCATTTTTATTTGAAAGTTTTAGTATTTTTTTATAAATTTTTTATGTCTATAGTTTTTTTTCTTTAGTTTTTATTAGTACACCAAGTTAAACTAAATGAAATTGATTAATTTTGCCTTGGCCCATAACTGAAATAAGTTTAAGTTTTGTTAAGTTAAGGTTTTGCTATATTTTATTTCAGTTTATTTTAACTATTTAAAAAAAAGGGGGAATAAATCTTAAAATAATTTAAACATCTTAATTAACATGCAAAAAAGAAACAAAGATGTACAACGTTGACATAATATTGACATTGTCAATATTTTTATGACAACAGAAGTACCAAAGGTACATATCAGCTTAGACTCGAGGGCCTTCGAATATTGTTTTCAACAATGGAGGGCCTTGGAGTCAAAAAAGTTGAGAATCAGTGCGCTAGACTCGACGTGTGATGCTTTACTTATGGGCAAAGTTATAGGCCTATATGAAATCTTTAAACTCATTTAGAGTAACTTTCAAAATGTATGCAATATTAACTTTTTACATGAAACAAACTGCCATCAAAGTTATTATGTTGGTGGTGTATAACGAAGTTCATAGAAAAATAGTCCACTCCTAAAAGGATGATTTAGGGTTCAAACAGGATCAGTTTTGGACCGACGAATTCATTCGTTTTGTTTTTAAAATTTGACATCCTATATGTGCTTTCCTGTTCACTGTTGTTTGTTTTTATAAACTGAGGAGTCCTGTGGTAATCAGCATGTGTTTAACTCATACTATACCATGGTCTGTCAGAATACTTGATTTTGATTGGCTGGAAGGTGTGCAATAAAACCATTTTCATTGAAGCGCGCACACACACACATACGTCAGTCGCACACAATGGAGATGGTGCTGTTCACACAGAAACATTCAGGAGGACAGAAACTTATCAATGCTACCTCACAACTTGTATTAATAAAATAGGTTTGCTACTCAATCGCTACATTATATTTCTCAGCAAGAGGGTAACATCGCTGGTTTTGAAGTAATTAAACACAGCTTTTCACCCCTTCGGTCAAATATTGTGCCGCAAACATCAATAACAGCTTTCAGTTGTCAATGCTGGCAAATGACCATGGTATAAGTGGGATAATCCACATTCCCAGCACTAGTACATTCACCCAGAAATGGTTTAATTTCAGTCATGGGATCTCATCAGGCTTGACAACACAGTCTTGAGGTCTCTGTGCTCTTCAAGAAGCTCCTCCAATACAGTACATGACATTTGTGTGCATTTGATCGTTCCTATCACGTATAACCTCTGTCCCCATTCTAAGTGGAACTCTCAAACAAATGGAGAACTTTGAACTAATGGAGTCTTGCAATAATCGGCGGGAGGATTCGCTCATCAGGTGATGTGACTTTCTGTGATTGGCCCACCATTATCCCGGATCATCAAGATAGATGATGTTTCAGCCAATCAGCGCCAACTCTAATTTTTTACATCATAGGGTAACTGGAGAGAGCAGTGTGGACAGTGACTGAACACTTCTCAGCAGTCTGTTTAGGCTGAAATAATGCATAGAGGTGCTTTCTGAAGACGTGGTAAAGATTTCCTAGTAAAATCAATGTGCTAGTAAATAAAATCTGTGTTACGGTATGACTAACTCAAACTGATATGAGATGTTGCAGGTTTTCTCTCCAAAATTTGCACACTTGAATGACAAAAATCACAGAGTAATTAATAATTATCTATTAATCAGATAATCTGTTTAGTCACTGTAACCTGTTCAAACCCATGAATATGGACTAGAAAGATTTCACAAAGGGAAAGACAGAAAAAAGACCCTTGCAAAAAAAGAACACAGTGGTTCCATCAAAATATGTTTAATTCTGGTGTAGTACTGAGTCCAGTCAAGGTAATATTTGCGCATATAATAGTAATATTTCTTTATTTTAAATTTTGATTTAAACTTATTATATTGAATACCTGGATAAACTCTTGCAGAATCACTCAGTTTGCCTTGAAATAAATTACACATATTTAAAAAAAAAAAATTGTGCCAACCCCGTAATATTCCATGTTTAGAGGTTGAAAGAGAAATACAATACAATACAAAAAAAATACAATTTAAAATTTCTATATGAAATATATATTTTTTCAAAACACGTTTTACTTTAAAACTGTGAGAAAATCCAAGCCATAAATCTAAACAAGCTGTGTTCCAAATTTGAGGTTGATATAGATTTGCTTTCAATAAGAATTTGTTTGTGCCTGGTACAAAACGTTGACAATAGATGAAATTTATCTCCAATTCATTTCCAATGCAATCATTTTTGACCGTGTACAATACAAGTGTGACTATTTTTTTTCAGGACCATTTAACCTTTTTGAATCATCTCCATGATTTTTTTTTTCTCACACAGCAAGTCCCAAAAGCGTTATCAAGTTTTGTACCATTCTGATGAAGTAAAAAATTCAACAACAAAAAACCCCAAAACAAAACGTAAAATTTGACTTAACAGCACCAAAGGGTTAAGTAGAAAATCACATGATCAGATCAATTAAATAATTGTGTTCCTGTAGCTTAAACAATAAATGCCACTAACAGTGCCAAAGTACACTAACTGGTTTGAATCTGGAATGCATAAACTGATAAAATGGACATCTTGAATGCAAAGTTGCAGTGGATAGGTCAGGGAGACGAATGTCACCGTGTCCTGAGAATGACCCACAGTAAATTAGATTTTAAACAGCTACACGGATGGAAGCAATATCATTTACTGGCCCCATGTTTGCCTCTTGCACACAGAGTATGTGGTAATATAGGCCTACTCTATAAAGTTCACCTTAATGTTTGATTAAGCTTGTGTCCATGTTGGCAGCTGTGTTAGTCTGGAGGCTGTACTGTGTGAGCGGTTGTTAATGTGTTCCCTCAGCGCTCTAAAGCCCTCTGGCTGATCGCTCTTATGTAACCAACACAACGCTCTTTATTTCATGCCAAGGCTGGACACCTCCTGCCAAATACAAGCCCTTACCATGACATCTCATTGAGCAGGACAGACAATGGCTTCTGCCTGCCGCTGTGGTTTGGCCAATCCTAATGTCCTGCTTAATGGTGACCTCATTCTCATCGGGCTCGGTGCAACATGACTGGCTGGCCGAGAAATCTGCAGACTCATCAGCCATTGAATCAGATCTACTTACTTTCTACAGACACCACAAACTTTGTCTTTGTGTTGCTACTAACAGTTACTGTAGCATGAAGTCTTTATTTGCATATTAACTCCATGCTGTATAATATGAAACACTCTGAATCCACAAGGATCAGTTATGTCATATTCATGCCTGTCTAAATTAGGTTGCACCACCTGTAGTCTCTCACCATGGATACAGTCCGTTACCAAGAAATATAATTACATCACCTAGTTACATTCATTTCACTTGTTTCTGAACCCCCTGAACTCAACTCACATAAACTCAGATCCTCAAGTACACTTGGAAGTCTATACAAGGATTTAATTGGTAAATATTTGCTTGCAGACATCGAGCCATGCAGTGGATTGTACACTGCATCCGAAATCGCATATTTCCCTAGTTTATAGAATGGAAACAGTTTGCCAACAGAGTAGTATGTCCAAATACATAGTATTTGACAAACAGCAGGTGAAAAGTACCCGGATGATCTACTACTTCCGCCGAGATTCTGATGTGTCAGATGGACACTTTACTATCTCATGTACTCTCACGAATTGTGAATGGCAGTGAAGTGACGCGATTTATTGCCGAAGGTCACATGATAATAACAACATTGTGGATGTAGTATGTCTGAATTTCAATTTCATTACTTTATATAGAACATACTTTTTCAAAACAAACGCTTTTGGACAGAGCGATAGTGTATGATATGCTCACAGATTATTGGATAAATCTCTCTTATGCCAATAGATGAATGCCCATAGATTAATATTATCATGATATTTCCTATAAAATTTGTAAAATTATATATTACATTGTAAATACATACATACATACATACATACATACATATATATATATATATATATATATATATATATATATATATATATATATATATATATATTTGCCATTATACAGAGTGCGAGTAGTGTGTGCACTTTAATTAACCTGAAAAAAATTGTGTGGAATGTTGGACACTTTATCAGATATGAGTTTTGTGTCCCAAATGATGCACTATACACTATGCACTTATACTCTGCAGTTTGCACTATGTGCGCAACTGTTTAGTGTATAAAAAAGGCTATTTTGTCGACATCTGAGTTCTATAGCCCTTCCCACTCTAAAGCTATGACAGTTGTGTGCATGTGTAACGGACGCAGGCCAGTAAGAGCTGTGCATGTAAACCTCACTCCCCTGATCTCAAGAGTCGTGCTAGCGACTGATGCTAATGACTGTGGTCTTTAGCGTTCTTGTTAGTGTGCCCGTCTCCCACCCTGGAGGCACTAGTTCGAAATCCGCTCAGGGCGGATTGAGTAGGACCGGGTACACATAAAGTGTAATTATTAATTTGGTTAATTAACTGCATCATTTGGGTATTTAAAGTACAGGGATTGGGACTCACCTATGATCTTATTATTGGGAGATACCAAGGTACGCGGCTCTACCATTGGAGAAAGCAAACGGCTAAATTGGATCAAATGTGACTTGATAACTAATCACATTACAGCCTTGACTTCATTGAATTTCTGTCAGAGTCCTGCGACATTCACTCTGCATCTGAAATCAAATACTTCCCTACTATAGTATGCGAAAAACAGTACATCAACAGAGTAGTATGTCTGAATGCATAGTATTCGAAAAACAGTAGGCAAAAAGTACCTGGATGGCCTACTACTTCCGCCGAGATTCTGAATTGCGCATTTGATGGACACTTCACTACCATAGGTCACATGACAGTGACAACATAGGAGAAGTAATACATCCGAATTTCATTCATACTGCACACATACTATATATTAGTATAAATTAGTATAACACACGCTTTTACCAGTCACGAAGTAAGATTAAAAACAAATGTAGTACCTGCTATATAGTATGTGATTTCGGATGCAGCGTAATTGTTTGTGGATATCATACAAATGAATGAATAAACTGAATCCTATCTGTTGATTCAAGAAGTGATAACCTATTTCCTCACAAAAACAGCTTAAAAGCAGCCTCCCCTCCATTGACATCCAATCAAAAAATGGCCTCTGGTCTGCTCGCCTGTGTACCGTTGCATCACATTCTTCTTTTTTTTTCCTTCTATTTTTTCCTTCTTTGTTTGGCTTAAAGCAGCTTTGACTTCATGTAAGGGGAGGGACTATCAGACTCCAATGGTGGATGACAAAATATTATAACATTCATACACGACTGTAGAGCAGTGTTTCTCAACCTCTCCTGCAGGGACACCCTGACAGGACATGTTTTTGTTTTAACCCTGAAATGGCACACCTGATTCAATTAATTAAAGGCTCAAAGGCTTAATGTGTGGCTGACTAATTGAATCTGGTGTGCCATTTCAGGGTTAAAACAAAAACATGTCCTGTCAGGGGGTCCCTGCAGGAGAGGTTGAGAAACACTGCTGTAGAGTATTTGTTACAAAGTAAGTCCATAGTTTATATTCCGTCATTTCGGACACTGGACACAACTACAGTCTTGTGTACTGGGGATTTTGCCAGTATGCCGGCAGTAGATGGTGGCAAATGACACAAGTGTCTTTATGGTTGAAAAAGTAATGAATCTTTCACTAAACCGATTCGGTGAAAAACATTGATTCATTCAGGGACACAATCAATGACTATTGAGATAATGAGATTTAGGCAATATAGCGATTAAACTTTACCTCATGTAAACACAATACTTCGGTCAAATTGATGTGATTAAGCTTATAATTGTAGTAACCAAAATCGTAGTAAAATATGGGGGGTATGGTGATTTGAATCACAATAAACAGGCATGTAAACACGAATCGCATCTATTCCACTCTGAAAAAGTGTGCATGCGCTTGTGACGTAAATATACGGAGGACGTTGTCATGCATAAACAACGTTAAAGGCATCCGATTTTTTGGATTGCTAATGAAACTGAGTTCATGTTGACAATGACAACACTGACAACATGTTGTGCAAATATATTGCACAACATAAATATATTTCAGTGTATATTGATGGTCGAAAACATCGAAATGAAGACATTTTTAGCTGTGTCCCATATATGTCCAGAAATGTGTTTTTTATTTGACGTAAGTTGATTAAAATAGTGGCCAGTAACACACCTACTGCGAGTTTATCATTTGTGCTGTGCATTGGGGTATGTGAATAATGGTGGGTAAAAGAAAATTCTTTGTGGATAATCAGAATAAAGAAAATTGCATGTAAATGGGAGTGAAGAGGTTTGCTTGTGTTCAATAAATAATATGGCTCTAAGTTGGTACTAAAAGTTATTGTCTTGATAACACACATCTCAGTACTAGATGTGAGGAATTGGTGCTGGATCACACATTACCTAAACTATAACATAGAGAATGCCAGAAATGTGAGCTCAACACATGATCGCCAATGTCTGTCTAACCCCAAGCACACCTTGTTCCAGAAATAGTTTAGCAAGGAACATTTAAACACAATAGGCAATTTGTGCTCCAGAATGCTAAGTAATATATTTAAAATGCATATCTACTGTATTCTTTGATAGCACAAAGAATGGTAGTCATAAATGTTATGTTTATTATTGTGTGATAATTTTGGACTGTATAGTTTTACTTTAATCTTTTATTTTTTATTAAACGGATATGCATCCCTGAAAATAAACTATTTAAAATCTTTACTTGAGGCAGATTTTATTTTCTGTTTGCTGCAATCACAACCAAGACTAATCATCTGACTGGCATTCAGATCAGATGCTAATTGTGGCATTGATTGAATTGACAACAGCTCAAAGCACATTGTGAAAGTTACTTTGCCACACGGATTTAAAGATAGGCCTATACAAATAGTGTTATCATCTCTCCTGACATGTGTCAAACAAACAAGTTATTTCATTCAGTTTTTAGAAAATATTCAAAACATAATTTAAACAACCTTCTAGAATGGATATTTAAGCTCAGATTTGTTGTACTTAATTTTACAATCCTATTACTACTTGTACAATAAATCTGAACAAAATGTTCACGAGGGATCCAATAATCACAATAGCTCCGTGTCTCTATCAAGTGTCGTATTGGGAGAGTCACAGACAATGCCCAATAATAAAGACAGGAGGAAACGCCCCCATCAGGTTTGATGAGTGCTTTGAATTGCTTTGGGAAGTGCGATTTATTTTAGAGAGTCGATTCGTTCGAACAAGCTGGTCCGTTGAGTCATCGCTCGAAAGCGATCACTTTTTTTTTAAGTTGCATAAATTCTAATTATATTGTGTGTGCAAGTCTAAATGTTCCAGTTTGATTATATGACTCTGCTTGTGAGTGAGTGAGTGTGTGTGTGTGTGTGTGTGTGTGTGTGTGTGTGTGTGTGTCAAGTATTATCATAGGCGGAGTTTGACATTCGAGCCAGGGGGGGGGGCAAAAAAAAAAAAAAAATCATTGTAGCAGCTGGGACCTGCATGGCCTATCAATTGGGGTACTCAGCACTAGCACATATGGACAAAACAAACATGCTAAATAAACACATATTTATTTATAACCCAAGAAAAAAACAGTACAACAATACAATCATATTTGTAAACAGGTAGAACTTCGCATAAACAGCCACTTGACTTCGCATCACATCTTCGTTCGGACCAGTGCTCGAAGTGGGGGGGTACACTTCTACATTTTACTCTTAAGCGTACCAGCACTTTTTCTTGCGTACCGCTACTTCTCGCATGTACTCTACCACTGACAGAAAAAGCGTCAGTGTCAAGCCCGTTTCACATATACTCCATTTGCAGTGCGTATGTGGTGCGTATTTATCTTACCATAAATGCATTTAATTAAATAAAATGTAGGCTAGTAATCTCACCATAAATGTATTTTTGGACTTGCAGACTTGGAGGAGTTCCGTTTTCTCACTCACACACACACACACACACACACACACACACACACACACACACACACACACACACACACACACACACACACACACGACTTGTTTAAATACATTTATGTTGTTAATAAATAACAATAAACTGTTGTTGTACCAGCAATATCTCCAAGTTTTGTTTTTCATAGTAGAAATCTCAAATGTCATGATTTGCCAATGCAAGAGAGCCTACCGGCACCTTTTTCCCCCACTTCAAGCACTGGTTCGGACACAATTAGGATCAATGAAATGTGGACCACTTTTGCACCGTTAAAATATTATCTTCAACCAAAACGAAAAGATTTTTAAAGTTTTTCTTTCCTTTTTTCAAAACACACTGTGGCAATGAGAGGGATTAAAAAACAAGTTATATTTCGCATTTTGTTGTAGGCTAGGCCTACTTCATGAAACATTTAAAACATTTTGAGACACGGGAAAAATGAACAGTCACACAATACTCTCCACTTTTGAAACACATTGTGGCAAAGTTATATTTCGCATTTTGTTGTAGCCTACTTCTTTGAGACACGGGAAAAATGAACAGTCACACAATATAGGCTACTCTCCACATTTGAAACACATTGTGGCAATGAGAGCGATTAAAAAAAAGGTTATATTTCGCATTTTGTTGTAGCCTATTTCATGAAACATTTAAAACATTTTGAGACACGAGAAAAATGAACAGTCACACAATACTCTCCACTTTTGAAACATATTACTGTTACTATTATATATTGTATACTATTATAATGTTAGGCTACTGTTGTTTGTGTTGTATCCTTAGATCCCGACGACTGACTATTTGTGTCATTTGGAGCTCGACGTTTTAAAAATCTCCTTATGTCCATATTTTGGTATAACGAGTCCGACCAGATAACTAGGCTACAACGCTATTAAATGCTAGCTGAGAATCGCTGGACTTACGTTAGCCTGTCACTTGTCACATGACCCAGAGATTTTTTTTTTTACTTTTTTTTTTTTTTACTAAAGCAGTATATAAAATCAGATGTATTACCTACCACCATTTAGTTGTTTTGTGTTATTTAAAATATTTATAATATCTTTTTTTTTTTTAAATGCAATTACCCGTTTCAGCCACCGGGGGGGGGGCAATGCTCCCCTGCCCCCATCCCCCCCCCCCGCAAACTCCGCGCCTGAGTATTATCATCCTTTTCTGATGTTATTATGTTGATCACGTTCATTTAGTTTTCTCACAGAAAGTTCACACCAAGTTATCTAGTTCGATAACTATAAAGATAACATTCTAGTAATTAAAAGTGCTCGCTGCAGGTTTGTCATGGTTCTGATTGGCTGATTGTCAATGTTTTATCGTTCAAAAGCTGGAAAAATCGTTCTGAAAGTGATTTCAACGAAATCGTTCATCTGTGTAGTTATAGCTGTCGTGTTCTCTTCCATATTTTCTTAGAATTAGAACGATTATTAACCCGTTATAGTAATAGTTATCGTGTCCACTTGACTGGCATTTAGATTTCTGTGATTCTTGAATCCTTCTTAAATTGATTCGATCGAATCATTAAAAAGAGTCGGTTCAGGTTCAAAAGAACAATTCGTCCGCGAATCGGACAGCACGACATAGAAACCGTCCTCGCTAGGGTTCACTTCAGTTCAGTCTGCCTGGATGCGCGTTGACATGGACGCTGTTCCTTCTGCTCTGAGACTGAGAAAACACGGGGAATTCTGCAAGTACTGACACAGATAAGAGAGATTACAGTGATATCTGTTCGTGTATGTTTAAGGAGAAGTCGTTAAAGAATTTATAGCTTTAAATATCAAGTTCAAATATCAAAATTAGTCTATGTGCCACCCGGATCTGGACGGGATTCATTCTCAGTTCCCGAACTGAATCACCGAGACACATGGGTGGGAATCTCGGATGCCACCGGTCCATTCCCAAGGACCCCACGGATTTCTGCCAGGGCAAACGCAAGTTCAGCGCGGCATGCAACTTCAGCCACATACTAGTGAATCAGGAGCGCCTGAACATCAACACCGCGACCGAGGAGGAGCTCATGACTCTGCCGGGCGTGAACCGCGGGGTGGCTCAGAACATCGTGGAGTACCGGGAATGCATCGGTGGATTCAAGAAAGTAGAAGACCTGGCGTTAGTCAGTGGAGTCGGTGCAACTAAACTAGAGGCGATTAAACTAGAGATCTGCGTGTCGAGCAAGAACAGCTCGTCTAATCACTCCCCTTCATCTCTGCGCAAAGAGCACGAGCACCTGCCGTGCACCGGCGTGAACATAAACACGGCCACGCCGCCGCAGCTCATGAGCGTCCGCGGCATCACCGAGAAAATCGCTAAGAACGTCGTAGAGTTCCGTTCCGTGCACGGCCCGTTCAGAAGCATAGAAGACCTGGTCAAAGTGGCCAACATAAATTCATCCTTGCTGGACAGGATCCGTTTCCAGGTGTTCGTGGAGCGCTCCAGGACTCCTTCCACAAACACGAACGGAGGGTTCACGCACCCGAGCCCCACGTCCTTCAGTGTTCGCAGCGATGAGATGGACGTTCCGCTCGGAGGACCGCCGCTCCTCACATCTGTCCGGCCCTGCGTGGAGCCTCCAGCGGGCACGCGTGATGGAAAGCCCGTGGTGCGAGTGGCCACCTGGAACCTGCAGCGCTGCTCAAGTGAGAAGGCCAACAACCCTGGGGTCAAAGAGGTCGTCTGTATGACCCTACTAGAAAATGAGTGAGTAAACTATAATTGCAACACTAATGCCTTTTTTAGACAAGTAATAGCCTACCACCATTTTTGACCATACCTTAGTATTCTTTTTAGTACCTTTAAGAGTCATGATACCATATTTTTGTACCATCATATAATCATATTTTGACACTCTACCATGGCAATACCTTATGGGCATGTGCCAGGGTAATACCATGTTTTTGGATGTGTACCATCCAAATACTTTGAATTTGGAGTACATTTATATGACCATGTTTTCAGACATGCACAATGTGTTGTGGACATAGTCTGTTTTTTTTTTTTTTTTTTGATGGACCATTGAGTACCATGCAAACAACATGGTACATGAGTATGGTAATCATTCAGTACAGTTACATATTAAAGGACCATGATATTATTATCTGATACCATCGCTGCACCCTGGTAGCATCACAGTACTTCTTTGTAAAGGTATATGGACATTTGGACCTTTACACCCTGAATAGTGTAAAACATTTAACTAGGAATGTCCCGATCAATTTTTTTGTGCCTCCAATCCGAGTCATTGAATATTGAGTACACCGAGTACGTTAAAGTTATTAAAATCAATATATATATATAGGAAAAATAGAAATTTGGTTAGATTTAATTTATTCAAATGATAATTTCTGAAGTCACAATTAAAAAAAAGAACAGAAAATGTCATTTATCCATTGAAGAAGTAACGAGGAAAAAAGAGAAAAACTAACTTTTGGTTTCTTTTTTCTTTTTTGCATTTGCACTGTATGGTCTGAAAACTAAATTGTGAAGCATTACGACCTCTGATGATTTATTTATCCTCAAATCACATACTTTGTTTTTTTGCAAGGGAAGAAGAAACAGTGTTGCAGGTTATTGCTGTACTGTAGTGGATATAGGCAGTCCAGCTGGCTTGTGTTGCAGCTTGCTGGATCACATGCAGTGCTAGGCACGGAGGTCTTTAGTTCATGATAATCTGACTGCACGTTAGAATTCAGCACTGCCCATGTTTTATTATGTTTTATCAATTCTTGAAGATAAATGTTTGTACTGTTGGTTGTGTTATGGTTATGGCATGTGCACACACTATAGTCTAATTCTCAGGGTGTTGTTAAGGTACATGCCCTCATTCTTTTTATGACTCTGGGAGGGTTGTTATATAGTCTTGTGTGTGTGTGTGTGTGTGTGTGTGTGTTGAAGGGGTTTGAAATAGTAGTTGTATCAGCAGGGAGAGTATAGTGTTAGTGTTATGAATTACATCGGTGCTGAAAGCTGTACACTGTGACTGTAACAGCAATGCAGAACGCTACCGTCCCTATAAAGCAGTGATTCTCAACCAAGAGGCCCATGTAATATGTTCAAAATGCATTTGGAAAGATTTAGATTTTGCTTTGTTTCATTAATAAATTGAAATATTTAGTTCTGATTGTTAATGTTTGTTTATTTTCTTTTTAAACAAAAAAAAATCAAAATGTGACAAAATTGTAGATAGCAATGGTAGCAAAATGTATGTGCTACTTTACTACATAAACAACTATCAGTTATTTTTTTGCAGTGTTGATATCATTAACTAAAACTATTAAAGGGGTCATGACATGGATTTTTCTATTTTAATAAGTTCCTTGAGGTTCACTTATAATGTTAATAGTTTTTTGCACAATAATACAAATATATTTGTTGAAAAGGTCTGTCTGAGGGGGCTTTTACACGGTGTCTCCTTTAAGCTTTAAGTCAGTAAATGGCCACTGTTATGATTGGTTTATGTCATTGCATAGGAAACAGTATCAACGCCCACTCACTAATTCTACTTGAGTTTAAAAAACATTAGCCCTATAAAAGCATAATTTACAGGCAAAGTATTTTGAAACTGTTTACTGACAGTTTGTGACAGCTGCTGTCAGATCCAATACATCTGACTGCTTCATCTGTCAACAAAAGTACTTTGTGAACTCTCCATTACACTGTGCCTCGTTTACAAAACAATTTGCAGGAAAAATTCTCAGAAAAAACACAATCCTCCATCCCGAACCAGGATGCCATTAAAAATAAACCCTCCACTTACTCCTGACGCTGGTATCCTTCTGAAGTCTCTACAGAAATGAGCAAATAAGCTGTTTAAACCGTGAATGTTTCATTTTACGGTTCATTTTTCTCTTCCGTTTGTCGTCTTGTCGGCAGACTCAAGCACATGGAGTGCATCAGAAAGTGAACAGGCATGTGTATACTGTATCCACCCAGTGTAGACCGTGTCAGTAATTGTAATGGGTTCTATTTGCTTTTGATGAGACGCGACGCTCGCATCTGTTGACAAGTGTCAGCCATTAGGTGACTGAACTCCAGTGGGCTATGGTGCGATGATATAAAACTATTGTCGTGCACTGGAGGCAGGCATATGCAAATGTATTTGCCTGCATGTGTGACGTCAGAAATCACACAATATCCTAATGAGCTGTTTTTGGAGCTGGGTTAAATAAACGCTTTGTTTATAACAAGAAAGACGTTTTAAGCTATGAAACTTGCAGGATGTTGTAATGGTACAAATACGTCTTATATACATGTCAAAAGATCAAGTTTTTTAACAAGGATTTGATTTGTCATGTCATAACCCCTTTAAAATGTTTTCGGTAATTGAAATAAAATACAAATGTTTGATGAAAAACTGAAGTAAAAACCTAAATTAAAATTAGAAATAAAGCAATTTAAATAAATGATTAAATTTTATCAAACCAATTTTATCAAACCAAAATTAAAATCAAAACTGCAACAAGAATCTCTCAAGGTTGGTTTATCACTGTTGATTGACTTAGGTTTTGGTGGAACAAACTTACAAACTCCATATTTTGAAATCCCTTGAGAAACTTGAGAATCTATACAACCTCTCTGGTGCTTTGACCTATTGACTAGATAACCATGAAAACTCACTTTACTGTCTGATTGGATTTGGGGAAGGCCTTTTGTACAGTGAAGGTCATAGGGATGTCATGAATTTTCTTGTCATTGCCATTTACCAAAATATTACATAAAATGGTCAAATATTCTCCACAATAGTTTTCTGCTACATCAGCATGGAAAGTTTGGGGTCAGTAAGATTTTTCTGGGTGGGTTTTTTTTGGAAATAAATTAATACTTTTATTCAACAAGGATGCATTAAATTGATTAAAAAGGTGACATTTATAATGTCTAGGGCTGCCCCCGACTAAAGATTTTTCTAGTCGACTAGTACTCATTTATTTAAGCCAATAGTCAACTAATCACATGTTTATTAATATAAATTGAGTGCTCAAGCGCACACATTAAGCTTGCCGCAGCGAACCGGCAAAAGTAATGTTTATGAATGTGTCGGGGGAAAAAACAGAAAGGAGACTGTCTGAACTAGTGTTATCAAAAGTATTGACTTTGGTACCAAGTCGGTACTGAAATTTAAAAAATGTGATGACACCAGCATTTCCCTCTAGCATTTTGAGCGCTGTTGAATAGAGGTCGACCGATAGTGGATTTTACCAATACCGATATTTAGGTTTGACAGTACATGTCGATAACTGATTATTCAACCGATTTTTTTTTTTTATGGATACTGGGATTAAAAACAAACATAATACTCCAAGTAAAACAGTGCTGAACTGAAATGTGCTAAATGAAATAAATATATAGATACAAATATATTAAAATGAGAAGTTCTACAGAACGAATTCTACAGAAAATTATTTAAACATTAAAATATTACAGGTCAAATGTGTGTTTCTTTAGCTATAACCTAGAAACATAGTCTATGTAAATCTCATAGGTAACACTTTGCAAGTCCCATTTGTTAACAAGGATGTATTAGCTAGCTTTCATGAACTTTATGCAATATACGTTTTTACTCAATGTAATAATGAGTAGTACAATTGTACCTTGATCATTCATGTTAGTTCATAGTACATTACGTAAGGTAATAACAGATCAAATAAAAATTAAAACTCAATTTAAAATGTATTAGTAAATGTTGAAATTAACAAACTAACGATGAGTAATACTTCTACAACATTTATTAACCTTAGTTAATGCTAAAATTGTAATCTTGTTACCATTTCATATGAGTCATATGCTTAAAGATGGCCATTTTTAAATATCTTCAAAAGGCCAGAGCATTAAAATTATATAAATGTAGACCTATATTACATGTATAGTCTCTCACTTTATTTGCTTCTATTTTAGAACACTTGATGATTATCTAATCAAAATAACAATATGTATTGTAATGATAAAAAAGTAGTTTCTGATTTGTTTGTTTCTGTCGGCTACATAAACATATCAATGTTGAGAAAGCAATCCCGTCATTAGCTTTAAATATTAGGCTTCGCCGGCTAATGAATGCATAAAGTGACAAGCTGGATATAAACTCATGCAAATAGATAGTAACAATTGCAACATAAAACAGGTTTGCGTGTTTTTGTCACATTGTTTTAAACGCTTGAGGTATAGCCATTACCAATGTTAGTCCTCTCAGACTCGATGGCAAACATACTTCTGTTCTTTCTCTGCTGATGCAGCATCTAGTCAACAAATTAATTACTTTATAATGACATGGCAATATGTACTTTAGTGTTCTGTATTCATACTGTTTCGCTATCTGTGTTTTAAATGCGCATCTGAAGTGTTAGCGCACTCTGTATAATGTGTGATCTCTGTGCTCCGCACAGCCTCACATGTTAATGTAAACAACTCAGCCAGTGATAGTTTTATTTGTCCTCTAGAGGCTGCTCTCGCTCTGTATAATGCCAGCAGTCTCTTCTCAGCGCTCTCGTACTGTGTAATGACTCCGCACACTTCTCAGCCCTCCAGCAACGGACGCAACCCGGAAAAACTATCGGTGTGGATTTTTGCCGATAACGATAGTTCCACCAATCAACTATCGGTACGGATATACCAGCAAAACCGATGAATCGGTCGACCTCTACTGTTTCTCTACTGGATTCTTAAAAACCTCTGATTGGCCATTGTGTTCACGCGCTCAACATAAATGTCTGTGATTGGCTACAGTGATCAACGCTTCAAAAACATGTCTTCACCGAACAGCAAGTGCTTAAACAGATACACACGGAAGCGTTTGAAAGCAGGCCAACATATATGTTGAGTGCGTGAACACAATAGTCAACCAGAGATGTTTAAGAATCTGTTCAACAGCGCTCAAAATGCTAAAGGGAAATTCTGGTATCGTCACATTTTTACACTCTGTACCGAAGCCAGTACTTTTGACACTAGACAACACTGTGTGGCAAGTATATGCTGAGTTTCGGTTCATTTTTGTGACGCTCCAGTACACGAAGGCCGAGGCGGCAGAAAGCGCACTCTGTTTGTTTTCTTTATTTTACAAAAGCACAAAGTTTTGTTTTTATTATAAGTGTACAGAAAAGTAGACCCTTTACAGTTTCAAATGTTATCTTACTCTTATGACCAAAAATGGAGTATTTTAAGTTATTTCCGTTGTTATCAGGAAAAAAGTGATCACACTGGCGCCTCCGGGTTAGTCTGCATGAATTCTTGATATTTGAAAAACGCTGTTTGGAGGTTAGTCGGATCGACACACGAACAAACAACAACAAACGTGTGTAGCCAATCAGCATTAGGGGGCGGATGACGGTGGAGGAAAAAGAACGGGCAAGAGAGAGATTTGAAGAAAGACTGCAGAAAATAGAGATGAGACGCAATACAAAAGAGAAAAGCTCAGAAGAAATCACTGGAAAATTGAGGGTTATGACTGTGCAAGATCGAGCTTTAGGACCCACGTTAATATTAGAACGCTTTCCAGCGCTGAAGAGAGCTAAGCGGGAAGGCCTGAAAAGAGACATGGAGGTTGCTTTGATTCAGCTCCACACGTGAGTAACACTGTGTCATTGTTTGACTGAAGCTGCTGTGCTGTTGTCAACTAACAACTAACTCTTGTTTGTAATTACTATTGTGTACTGTACGTTAATTTATTTGTGCTTCCTTGTCATTTGTTCATCATCTGTGCTTTATTTTTCGTGAAGCATTATTTTGTTGCGCTTTTGCTATGATTAACAGACGGCGGCGAGGTTCGAGACCGACTCGGAGCAGGGCGTTTAGGATTGGAAGGATTGTGATGCGGACGTGGACGATTCTGAATCTAATCTGAAATGTCAAATATCGATTTTTTAAATGTTAATTGATAAAGTAATGTTGACGGAACGTAAAAGGTGCCTGGACAGTCTCCGTGCAGCTGTGAGACGCATGATGGTTGAGCGAGAAATCCGACCGGCACCCTTTGCATTATAATCTAGCGTAACTTTGGCTTCTATGAAGTTGAAGAGAAAAAGGACCTGGATAAGAGCCAGACTTTATGCAAGTAGGGCTCCAGACTGCGACCAAATGGGCGACAAGAGGTTACACTGGTGCGACCGACCACCATGTTGTCCAATTGATAAGAGCTGTAACTTTTGTAACGTACGAGAAATATCAAATGGAAAATGAAACGAAAGAGAAACAAAACCGTGCTATTTGTTTCAGCTGCGCTGCATGGACCGTTTGAGCTCAGAACAGGTTTACTCGTGGGCCGATCTCAATCGCGCGACACTGTTATTACACAGTGCTGGGAGATCCAATGAGAAAGCGTTTGAATCCACCGCAAAATGAATAACATCGCAGTGAGAAGCATTCAAATTCGGTGCATCATGAGGTGCCTAGAGATTCCCACCCCTATTTTTGAGGTGGAGCAATGAAGAGATGGGTGTGTTTGTTTGGGTTGATTTCAAATATCAACATGTCTAACAGTGTTTTTGAAATATCGCTTACCTCACCTTTAATAATAAGATATGTTTCTTGAGCAGCAATCGACATTTTAGAATGATTTCTAAAGGATTATGTTTCACTGAAGAATTGGCTGAGAAAAATTTAGCTTTGCCACCACAGAAATAAATTGCGTAAAATATATTAAAATAGAAAACAAATTAGATTTTTTTGCCCATTTTGTCACATTGTGTAGAAAAGTAATAGCCTAATTCTTCTCAACAAGCTGCATGACTTGCAATATCATTCATGTTAATAGCCAACTGACACCAAAGCTTAATACTTAAAGATATGTGTAAACATCTCAGACAAACATCTCGATCTAGGAGTCACTGCAGGTCACCCAATGCCACCCGTCTCCAGTCATCACAACGGAGTCAGCCACCAGTGTGCTGTGTAGCACAACAAACTCCTTTAGGTATACTTATATGATCTCCAGTATGGGTTGTTTTTGTAAATTAAACACTATCTGGTAGACTGATCTGTTATCAGGGTAAAAGGACACATTAAAACCCACAGTGCTTGAAATACTGTAAAAGATTTAGTCTCAAACACACAGGGTGGAGAAGCCATCAGACTGCTTGATCAGAGGTTACTATAGTTTGTGTATTCATAAGTGTACACAGAGATGGCCTGTAGTAACCTCACTATACACCCACCAAACCAAACAATCCGACTCATCTGACTAATCTGTCAACTTTGTGAGTGTGGCACACGTCACATGTTTAGTCTCCATGGTGCTGTACTACATTATGATGACCTATCTACAAAAAGACAGTTTCAGATCTCTAATCTTGTGTCCTGAATGTGTAATTTTGGTTTGACTGGATAATCAGACTGAAACTATATTTATTGGAGCAAAAGAGTGGTGCTTGCCTGTGCAAAAGCTCCTCATTTGACTTAATTCTGCTTCCCCCTCTCTTTCAGGTTATGCTTTTTTTTTTCTGACATTATTCTGTAGTTGTAACTATTTTTTATTTTTGAAAGCAGCATCTATGAGCGTGGACCAAATATACCCGGTACTCTGTACTGCCGAAATGCTGGTTCCGCCAATTTTTATTTATTTATTATTTATTTTTTTGTACCGACAAATACCTGTAGTACCAGTACATTTGACAACCCTAATTCAGGTACAGAAATGTAAATAAAGTAATCAATTTAAGTAAAATAACACATGAATAAATTAAATATTGGTTAATCCTTACAACTAAAGTTACAAAAGTTATTCAGTCAAGAGCAGTGAGTGATTTTCTCTGTCTTTTGTTGTTTGATTAACATTATTGGCACAGACAACAGCAGGTATATTAGGCTGCTGCCACTTTAAGAGCTCGGATCCAATATCCTGTCTGTTCACATCCCTTTTCTTTTTCAGCTGTTGATGACCACTTAAGGCATTACAACTGTTTTTACGCCAAGGCAGGCATTTTGACATAATTTTGTGAGTATGTGATTGTTAAAGTGCAATAATCTTTGAAAAAGAACTCAATTTGGTACTTGCAAGCTGTTTGAGAGGCGGCTTTATGTGCGGCTACTAAATGGTTTTAAATCAGTCGCAAGTGAGAGAGACGCTGTAGCTGGTTTGTGAAATTACGTCTAGCATAGTTTTCAAATGACTGATTTGATCTGAAAATCTGGGTGTTTTAATGTTCTCATTCAACCTACCACCCTATAGTGAATAAATGTTTGCGGTAATTTCCCGCATTATAAGTACGGAACCTGTGGAAATTAGTAAAATGATGCGCAATACCCACAATCCTGCACCAAAATTCAGGCCCTGCCACATAGGATGTTAAGTGTCACAGTCAGTTTTGCAAGAGCTTTCATTTTTATTGCAAAATAAATTGAGTTTCGAAAGGTTTCCTTTCAACAAAAACAAGGTGTTGACAAGACTGTGTGAAAGAAGCAGTTGCTGTTGATTTATTTCCAAGACTGACATCAGGGTCACACACATGGTTGTATCAAAGTCATAATTTTCAATTCTCTGGAAACCTTTCCATTTCTGCTGACACAAAACGGCTTATTATAAAAGAGTCTGTGTGTCTGTGTGTCTGTGTGTCTGTGTGTGTGTCTGTGTGTGTCTCTCTGTCTGTCTGTCTCTCTGTCTGTCTCATAGGACTTTTTCCATGCTTTTCCTTTAGTGCTGTAATGAACTGCCAAACACGTTAGGAACTGCAGACTCAGTTACATTTTGACAGAGTTGAACCTTGTCTGAGTTGTGCTCTTATTGATTGAACTGTCACTACTGTTGTATTTGCACTGAGCAGTTCATTTGCAGCTTCGGTTATACTTGTAGTCTTGAGAATGGTCTATAATACCTGGGGAAACTGAAAGCTATCCGTTAACATTACGTTAACATTACATTACCATTCTTTCTCAATGGCAGTTGCTCGACTGGTATTGGAACCCTTGGAAAATTTTGATTTGGAATCTGCCTTCTTTCCCATACAGGATTTCTGAGTCAATCACCTGATGCATAAATACCATGTGACTAATCACTTTAGTGCCTCAGTAAAAAAATAAAGTAATTACTGACTGATTGGTGGGTTTATCTGACAGATTATACAACACAAATAGGTCGCCATTGAAAACGACTAGTGATCTCTCAATTTTTTTATAATCTCTGTGTTTACCAAAGTCTTCTGAGTTCTGGTTTGAGGTTTTATGTTGTACAGCTTTACATACTGTACACTTGAAATAGCATTGCACTGTTTTATTTGGACCAGGCCTCTGTATGCTGCACAACCACGGGTAACCTTTGTCCCGGTCTATAACATGCAAAAATTTAAGGAACAGTGTTCCTCATGCTCATGTGAAAATATGCTAATTTGGCAATATATGTAAATAAAGACTGAAGAAAACAGAAGAATGTGTTGGAAGGTTTGGATGACAAACTGTCCGAACAAGACCAGCTTATTTTAGAACCAGTGTCATTTTAGTATTATTTATATATTATATTTATAAAAAAAATCAGTTTGTTACATTTTAGTAATTTTGTTATGAGCATTTGTCATTTGTAATTTAGTTTTTGTTTTTTCATTTATTTAAAATTTTTATTTTGGTTGTTTTAGCACTTCTACTTTAAGAAATGAAATTTTATTCACCAAAAGCAACAGTTCTAATTTTTGTTCAAGTTTAACTTTTTAAGTTTAGAAATATTTAATTTCAATTAACGAAAATAATTTGTCACCTTTTTTAGCAATAATAGCACTGCTCAGAACGGTGACTGCATCATTCTACAATAGATTCTTATTTAAATTAAAATGAAAAGAATGTTCTGAGTAGTTTTACATGACCATGTGCCACCCGCTCTCAGACCTTTTGAATCGAATGAGATGAGTTTTGCTTCTGTGCCTTCTATGTAAACACCTTCTTTGCATGTGAATTTGTGAAATGAGAAACAATGCTTTCCGAACTTCCCATTTCCTCCTTATTACGTCACTTTGACTGGACGGGCAAAGATGCTGGTCAGCAAACAGGCACTGCATGCTGTCAGAATGAAATCCAATAACTTTGGAACAAGATGTTTTTGCATGTAGTTTAACAAATGCTGTTTTTAGACAGAAATATTTAATAAAAATATATGCAACTCTTATTGCCTGCTTTGACGGCAGTTCATTACAGCACTAAAGGAAGCAGGTAATCCATAGAATCTAAACACTTGGTTGCACAGGAGTTCTGCTGTTTCGAAGGCAGTGGGAAGCTTGTTGAGGGGAACTAGTCGACAGGCCTTGGAGAATCGATCCACTATAGTGAAAATGGTGGTGTAGCCTTGGGAATTGGGTAGATCAGTGATAAAATCAACAGCAATGTGTGACTATGGTCGTTGAGGTGTTGGGAGAGGACGTAAAAATCTTCGGAGTGATTTGGAGGTTTGACAGTTGATGCAACTTTGAACGTGTTTGATGGTATCGGACGAAAGGGTGGGTCACCAGAATTGATTTTGGAGTAGTTGAATAGTGGCAGTGATTCCGGGATGACCGGAACTTGGGGTTGAATGGACTTGATCGAGGAGACGGGGCCGTAGTGTTTCAGGTACAAAGAGGAGGTTTGTTGGGCATTCGGTGGGGGTGGGTATCTGAAGGTTTGCTTGTTGAATCTCGGTTATGATATCCCACTGGACAGGAGCTACTAACAGGTTTTCATGAAGGATACTTTCAGGATTGGGGTTCTGGGCTATCTCCTCAGTTTGTCGAGAGAGGGCATCAGCTTTGGTGTTCTTGGTGTCCGGGCGATATGTGACGGTGAAATTGAAGCTGGTGAAAAACAGAGCCCATCTAGCTTGACGGGGATTGAGACGTTTGGCTGATCGTAGGTATTCCAGATTCTTGTGGTCGGTGAGAATGATGAATGGTTGATTAGCTCCTTCCAGCCAGTGACGCCATTCTTCTAAGGCTAATTTCATGGCTAATAGTTCACGGTTCCCAACATCGTAATTACGTTCAGCTGAGGTAAGTTTGCGGGAAAAGAAAGCACACGGATACATCTTGGCTGGGTTCCCTTGTCGCTGGGATAATATGGCTCCCACTCCTGTATTGGAAGCATCCACTTCTACGATGAATTGGAGTTCCGGGTCAGGGTGACGTAGAATGGGTGCTGTAGTGAATCGTGTCTTTAGATCTTGGAATGCTTGTTGTGCTTCGGGGGTCCACAGTATGCGAGAGTTGTGTCGTTTGGTTAGAGCTGTTAGAGGAGCGGCTATGAGACTGAAGTTTCTGATGAATCTTCTGTAGAAATTTGCAAATCCCAAGAATCTTAGCAATTCTTTTATGGTCTGGGGTAACGGCCAATCCAGCACTCCTTTTACCTTCTTCTCGTCCATGGCTACTCCCTCCTGACTGATAATGTATCCCAGAAAGTATATGCTTGTCTGATGGAACTCACATTTTTCCATTTTGGCATAGAGATGATATTGAATGAGTCGTTGGAGAACTGATCTGACCTGGCGAATGTGCTCCTCCAGTGAATCTGAGTATATCAATATATCATCAATGTACACGATCACCCATTTGTCCAGCATATCCCGGAAAACGTCGTTCATGAAGGACTGGAAAACGGAAGGACTGTTGGACAGGCCGAATGGCATAACAAAGTACTCATAGTGCCCACTAGTGGTGGAAAAGGCAGTTTTCTATTCGTCACCTTCACGTATGCGGATAAGATTGTAAGCGTTGCGCAGGTCGAGCTTGGTGTAGTATTTGGCTCGACGAAGCTGTTCTAAGGCGGCTGGAACAAGAGGTAGAGGATAACGATATTTGATAGTGTTCTCATTTAATCCTCGATAATTGATGCATGGTCTGAGTCCCCCGTCTTTTTTCTTCACGAAGAAGAAGCCGGCGGCGGCTGGTGATGTGGAAGGTCGAATGAAACCTTTAGCAAGCTCTTCTTCTATGTATTGTTTCATGGCCTCAGATTCAGGTTGAGATAGGGGAAATATTCTTCCTTTTGGGGGTGTAGTACCGGGAATTAAATCAATGGCACAGTCGGTTGAGCGGTGTTCAGGAAGTTGTGAGGCCTTTTCTTTGCTGAAGGCTTCAGAGAGATCGGCATATGCAGAGGGTATGTTTCCCAGTTCGGGGTCTGATGTGACAGATTCTGGTGTTGAACAGGTTACTTGAGTGACTTTGGACAGGCAGCGGTTGTTACAAGTCTCATCCCAGTGAATTATTTGACCTTCTCTCCAGGAAATGTGTGGGTTGTGGATTTGAAGCCAGGGATGACCAAGAATGATGGAATGATGTGGAGCATGGATGACATAAAACTGGATGTACTCGGAATGAAGAGACCCAATGTGCATTTTTACTCTCTCCGTTACACGCTGGATCCTGCCCTCTCCGAGGGGACGTCCATCTAGCGCCTCCACTGTTAGGGAAGAATGACAAGGGTTTAATTTGAGGTTACATTGCTTGGCAAATGTATGAGAAATGAAGTTTCCCGCTGCTCCAGAGTCTATCAATGCGGTAGTATCAGTAATTTGATCTTGAGTGGTCAAACGAATAGGGAGAGAGAAACTGGCTACAGAATTTAGATGTTCTCCCTGATGACTCACCGATTGATTGTAATTAAAAGGTCGGAAAGGACAGGAGAGCTTCATGTGTCCAGGTTGACCACAGTACATGCACAGCCGATTCTGCATTCTACGTTCACGTTCCTCTGGAGTAAGATGAGTGAATCCGATCTGCATAGGTTCGTGAGCTGCTGCTGCCTCGGGTAAGTAATGGACTGGTGCTCGGGTGGTACGTCTGGACCGCATAAGGTTGTCAACTTGAATGGCCAGAGCTATATATTCGTCCAAGTTCTTTCCCTCGTCTCGACAGGCTAACTCAGACTGAACTTCAACTGTTAGTCCTTTCCTGAAGAGAGTTTTCAATGTATTTTCGACCCAGTTGGTTTGGGCAGCGAGCGTGCGAAATGTGAGAGCATATTCAGCTGTAGTTTTCCTCCCCTGGGTGAGAGTTAAGAGTTGTTCTCCAGCATCTCCTCCTTCTGTGTTATGTTCGAAAACTTGACGAAACTGTTGAATAAAGTCTTCAAATGAAGCAAATGAGGAGCCCTCTGGTCTCCAGACGGCGGTAGCCCACTCTAGTGCTCTGCCAGTGAGCAGGGAACAGACAAATGCAATGCGGCTGGCATTGGTGGAATAAAGAGTTGGTTGTTGGTCAACGAAGAGAGTGCATTGTAGTAGGAACCCTTTACATCTAGTTGGAGTGCCATCAAATTTATCAGGGAAAGCGAGCCGAGGATTAACTGATGTACTCACTGTATCTGAAGGATCATTTTGAGGTGGTGGGGCGGCGGGAGTACTCTGTGCATTAACGACTGCTGTACGAAGTTCCTGCAACCCTCGTACAAGTTGTTCAGTGAGTGTAGTCAAATGATTCAATTGTTGGTGATGCATGTCCAGACGAGAAGCTTGGGTTGTGAGCTCAGGGGTCAATTGCATGACTGCTGCTGGATCGGTTGTTGGCGAAGTCTTCTGTAATGAATCACTAGACTCCGCAGAATCCATTTGCAGCTTTTAATAAGGAAGGTCGTACAGGCGGGGTCAAACAGGGCAGACAGAGCAAGGAAGATCAAACAGCAGGGATAATCCAGACAACAGGCAGAATTCGGGGCAGGCAGCGATAATCAAAAGTCCAAGAACAGTCCAAGTCAGGCCAGGCAGATAACAATCAAACAAATGAGGAAACAGTCCAAGATCAAACTAGATAAACAAGACAATAGATAAACGCTCAGAAGTGATCACCAGGGCAAATCAAGACTTCGCAGAGAAGTGGTGAGTGGAAGTGTCTTTTATGAGTGTGTGTAAATGCAGTGCAGGTGTGAAGCGCAATCAGTCCCAGGTAAGAGGTATTATGGGAATTTGAGTTCAGAGCCAATAGTTAATATTCCGGAGAAGGTTCCCTCTGGTGGCAGAGAGGAGGTGGTACGGGAGCCTCCTCTGTGACAGATATGTTTAAGCTCACTGTATGAAATGCTTGAATGTGCACATGACCACATTTCTGTATAACTAAATGGGGTTGTAGATAAAAAAAAAAAAATCACAAGGCGCTATTACTGATGTATTTCATGCCGTTAAATAAAACGCATAAAATGTATTTGTGCAAATAAATAGAATATATGCATAGTGCGGCCTCTCTCCTATTTTTTGCATGTTAATCATCCAGGCCAGCACTCTTAAGTTTATAAGTATATGCATTGAGTGAAGCCTGCTCCTATCCTCACTTACTTGTTAAATAAAACGTAAAATATTTTTAACTTGTGATAACCACAGACCTTATTTAAGACCTTATGCTGACTGCATAAGTTGCGATTGGGACAGTGTTTTAACATCGAAAAAATGAAACGCTTCAGCTTTAGGATAAATGTTGCACTTGTTTTTGACCATACAATGAATTGCTGTGACAGTGAATGCAGTGAACTCTGGGAAAGCCTGCAGGAGTGTTCTGTGCTTCGTGACAGTACAGTA
The DNA here is from genome assembly GCA_026230005.1 of Gila orcuttii. NCBI lineage: Eukaryota > Metazoa > Chordata > Actinopteri > Cypriniformes > Leuciscidae > Gila > Gila orcuttii. Next base: position 17,719,866 of record JAPDVR010000010.1, on the reverse strand, counting down.
CAGTATAATTGATTTGTGTTTATAGTTGGTCTCTGATCTCTTCTAGTTCATGTCAACTTTGTGGCACCAATTTGAAGTTCTAAATGGCTCCAGTGTAGATAAACATCCCTGTAGTGACAGGGACCTCAGAAGAGGTCTAAACGAAGTTATGCACTGCAGTTTTATCCGTTGGAATAAAATGGACAATGAATGTGTAGGTTATGTCTTATAAATTTGACCAGCAATGTCATTCATATTGTAAGTCTTGTGTCATTGGACCTGAAACGTGTGTGCGTTTCCGAATCTTGGGTATATCCACCATTAGGCGAATTCCAGTTGGTCGTGCCATCTGCTCATAATTATTCATGAGTGGTAGGCAAAGCAGTTAAAGTGAATGGAGTGGGAATGATGGTTTAGCGGACAATAAAGAAACTAATTTATTTTTATTTCAGTTTTAGTTTTGTTTAAAGCTAAAAACAAAAAAGGCTAAATAAAATACTAAAATTAAAATGGAAACACAAAAATTTATTCAAAATATTGATAAATGCTATAATAGTGTATAATTAATACTAAAATAACACTGTCCTGGGCAAATTCTCAGAAAGGCTTTAAAAAAATCACAAGGCAGTATTACTGATATGCCGTAGAATAAAACTAGCTAAAATGCAGCTTGTTTCTGGGTTTTGGCCTTAAAATATGTCTATATGCTGATATAGAAATACATCTTATGCTGACTGCATAAGTTGCAATTGGAACAGTATTATAACATTGAAAAAATTAAACGCTTCTTTAGGTAAAAATATAAAGGCCGAAGTTTGTCCTGGAAGTGCTGTCCATATGGCATGAAAAAAAATAAAAAAATGACGTTCTCACAGATTCTCACAGTTTTACTTTTGGCCCCACCAATTTCGCATGTACATGTGTCTTCATTTTTTGTGTGTGTGACAGTTTATAAAATGCCATCTTAACTTCCAACACTTATTTAATGAAAAGCACAGCTTTGACATTTTTGCTTGTGTGTTTGAGTGATTTATTACTGGAATATTCACAGAACCATTTGCTGTTTGCTGTATTATATTGTTTGAGCAATAACCAGGAGAATTACCTTAGAGAACAAACTGCTCAGTGGTTATTAGGGCTGTAAACATCAACACTGCTTCCAGAGCTTTGTCATTAACTTCACTGTCGTCACCTTGAGTTTGTTCTTGTGTTTGCAAGATATATAATTTATGCTGAAGGGATCCGGCGCACAGCAGGAGGTAAAAGTGCTAGCTGGCGGATTTAAATGATGCAGTTGAAGACGTTATTGATCTGTTTGTAGGGTGGGCGCCACACCTTGAACACATGCAATCTATTCTTATTGTTAATTTGTTTGATTAAATATTCAATTATGTTGATATACTAGTGGTCTCACATGCCTTGTTTTTCTCTCCCTCTCTCCAGCATCAACCTGCTAGCGGTTCAAGACTTGGCCGATCGGGAGGCTCTAGACAAGGTAGTGTTACAATTTAACAGACAACACACACCTCTTCCTTTTATCACAACATTCCGAGGTCACTTATTCTCCGATAATAACCATCGTCAAAATCAACGCTGTATAAAGACACTCGTCTGGGTATTTAAGGCCGGCGCTTCATTTAATGGCTCTCGTATCACACCGTGGAAGCGCTCTCTCTCGTTTCATTCAAACACAGCTGGTGTATTTTGCGGCCCAGTTATCAACTGAATTTACTGTAAAATAAAACTAGAGGACTTTTGTGCACTGTAATTGATTATAAAATAATACTCAAGTAAGATTTTAAAACATTTTCTTCTCGAATCTGTATTTCATGTCCCAATCATTATTAATGCTTGTGGGTTTGTCTTGGCTCATAGCTTCTAGGAACTTTTTTTTCCTTTCGTGGAAGCTTTGCATTTATTGAGCTGGTAAAAATTTTAAACTCATATCAATATTTCGTGTCCATTTACTTACTTATGTTGCAAGTAGCCATGTAATAAGCAGGATAATGTCCATCTAACTGGTTGTTATTGCAAAATAAACTCCTTCAGGGTGATTCGAAACTCCTGCTGGGGGTTTATTTTATGATAACAACTGGCTGGATGTACATTATCCCTTATGTATACACTTTTGTTGAAGCTATCAGCCCGCATTATTTCATTTACTTAAAAAATAAGTTGTTTAACAGTTGAATTCCTGGGGGGAAAACTACATTACCCATGATTTTGCAGAGAATTTTTATCCAATCAATGAATTGTGGTCAAATCATTTATGGTCAAACATCCAATGTTTATGTTGTCTTTTTTTTAAATTTTCGAAAAGACCAGCATGACCATGTACACGAATAGCTATGTGTGTTGTGTGTGTTTGAGGTCTTCTCCGCAGTGTCTGATAATGGGAATAGACTAGTAAAGTAGGTTAGCAGGGCAGCAGTTTGTCAGTGAGAGGACAAGGGCAAAGTGTCCAATATTTCCAAGGGCAATATTTCTACTAAATCCTCTTTCACTGCAGACTTGAGATGTTCTTATTCACTGACAGCGATTATCAATAACAATGTGACCTGAAATAATTCTTTTTCAATAAGAGTGGGTGGTTTAAGACAACATGAGTGACCTTTATCTATGCCGCCGCAAAGCTGAGTTCAACTTCGTGTAAATGCGCAGTAATTTAATAGCTCAATTGTTGTGACAATAAGATATTCTATATGAAAATCTGTAATAGATCTGATGGGACATTTCATGTAATTTTACAGTTAATCACTGTTAAATGTACAGCTTTTGGAAGTGAAAAAGAACCAAGTCATCTTATATTTTACAGTAAATAAAACGTAAAGTGACATTCCCAGCATTCTCTGTTACACGACATTTGTTGGTTTTTCATTTTAATATTTATGTTTCTAATTAGCTTTTAGATATAAGTTATGTGCATTAGGGATTTAGGTTACATTTTATGTTGTTAAATTAATGTTTATTGCTTTATTTTAGTGTTACATGTGTCCATGATAGTGTTTTGTATTTGTGTCACTGCGTGCACCTTCTATATATTAGTATTTACCTCGGAAAAGCTACTTATGATGAACGTTGAACTTTGATTCATCATGTGACTTTCTTTTTACCAAGGTGGATGTCAATACATTATAAAGGTTTAAAAAAACAGATTTTAGTAATTGGATATTAGCATAATTTCAGTTAAATATAGCTATTTAACTATACATATCTGGCAACCACAATTTATGTTTTTTTTTTTCATGGAATTCATGGATTGTACTGTAGAATGCGTTGGATAAAAGTGTCTGGTAATTAACTACTTACTCAATTCTCAGTTTGAGGTCTTTATTTTTGTTCCTTCTCCTTGAGTTTATTCTTGATGCCATTACTGTGTAACTGGGAGTCATATGGGCCATGAATGACTGATTTTAACAGCGCTACTGTCTGCTGGTGTTATGCCGCAGTGAACCCGAAGTGCCGTTCTTTCCTCCACACTGCTTTTGCAAATGCTGACTGGCCAGACCAAGAGGGAAAGGCATGCTTATTTGACTTTTGGCTCAGAATGAAATGACATTGTGTTCTGAATGTCTCTCTGGACTCCGGCTTAGTCTGAGATTAACTCTGTTTAGACAACGTCTGAAATTCCATCATTCCCTAAATGATATTCATGGAATCCTGACACTTCCAATTAATATTATGACTTCAAAGACAGGATATTATCTTAAATTTTTCACATTTTTAAAAACGTTGAGCAGAAAGTAGTAGATTAAAACCCAATTTCCTTTGCTGACATATTTTTTGTTGAAACAGTAAGTTGGGCTCGTATTTGTATTAATAGCCAGCATCCTAGTTTAAGGACACAGCCCAGCAAAATCATCATCTTGCTACATAGTCCAGTCATTTTATGAAAAAAGGTTGAACAAATTGCAACAGAAGCAAACTCAACTGATTTTGTATCCTCAATATGTCCTGAGTAAGGAAAAAAAAGCCCCGAAGAATCCCATTAGGGGAAAGTTTCGAAAAAGACCCAAATATAGTCTATTCATACGCCTATTCATTATTTTTCTCACGTGAATAGGGTAAAAATTTTAACCTTTAAATATCACCATGAAAATTACTGACTTGATTACTTACATCAAGACAAACAAAAAATGTATTACAAGTTTTTTTAAATTGTTTGTTAACATGGACAAACGGTGCATAATCTAATTACATATGTGCTAATTTGCGTAAATACCACAACAAATCTAAACATTGGGTATAGCAGGTGAAAATGTCTTGTTGAATCTTGTTGACATATAACAGTAAAATACTTCATGTTAAGGTCTGAATGGAACCCATTACCCATGAACATTAATACATAGAGGCAGGAAGAAATACTTAAGAAACCAGCCTTTATTAATTATTATTAGATGGGGTTTGGGGCTGGGTCAGTGGGACTGTTTCTGGGGGATAAATCTGAGGGAAGAACAGGAGACATGGGTAAGGGCTCGGAGAATGCAGAAGACAAAAGGTAGGTAAAATAAAAAGTGTCTGGATCAAAAAATCTAGTTACGTACACAATGCACTCAATGCCCAAACCCCATCTCTGCAATAATAATTAATAAAGGCTGGTTTCTACTTCCTGCCTCTATGTATTAATGTTCATGGGTAGCCTAAATGGGTTCCATTCAGACCTTTAAGACATTAAGTCTTTTACTGTTATATGTCAACAAAATTCTACAAGACATTTTCACCTGCTATACCCAATGTTTAGATTTGTTGTGGTATTTATGCAAATTAGCACATATGTAATTAGATTATGCACCGTTTGTCCATGTTAACAAACAATTAAAAAAAAAACTTGTAATACATTTTTTGTTTGTCTTGATGCAAGTAATCAACTCAGTAATTTTCATGGTGATATTTAAAGGTTAAAGGTTATTTTACCCTATTCACGTGAGAAAAATAATGAATAGGCGAATGAATAGGCTATATTTAGGTATTTTTCAAAACTTTCCCCTAATGGGATTCTTCGGGGCTTTTTTTTCCTTACTCAGGACATATTGAGGATACAAAATCAGTTGAGTTTGCTTCTGTGATGGTAGGGACATTTGTATTTTTTATAGTGCGTTTTATATGCGCGAGCAGATTTCAACAATATATTCGGTCTGTTTTCCTTGAAGAGGAAATGGTAAAAGTTGTGATGTAATGCAAGTATCAACAGATCTTTTCTTCTGTATTGTGACGCCCATCTGAATGTAACATATTATCCAAAAAGAAAAAGATATAGGCGAGGACTTGGTTTTATTAAAATCAGTTTGAAGGAATGATTCAATGACTCGCTCATAAATACTTCACTGTTTTTTTTACTGGATGAATCTGCTTTTTTGAACAAATCTCTTCAATGAATGATTCAAGGACAAATAATTTTTTTTTAAACGGCTTGAGTTGTATAACGCTTTATACAATACAGATTGTACAATACAATCGTTATTTGGTTTAAACAAACTACATGATTGCAGAAGTCCAGCATAAGTCACCAGAGAAAAGTATGACCTTACATAAAGTTATATATTGATTAAAAATTACATAAAAAAAAAAAATGAAACGCGCATGGAGGAATGAGATTATGGGGCCGTTTACACAACACCGTTTTCAACTAACATAAAAAAAATGTGTTTGTTTTGGTTGTTCATTTACACGATAACTGCTTTTTCAGAGGACAACTGGCCCCTGACTGAGCCTGGTTTCTCCCAAGGTTTTTTTTCTCCATTCTGTCTCCTGATGTGGTTTTGGTTCCTTGGCTTTTGGCTTGCTTAGTTGGAGACATTTAATATTCAACAATATTATTGATCTGCCTTACTTCAGGTGGACGATGATGCAATTTTCTTCTAGAAATAAACTTTGTTGTATTTTCATGTTGTGCTTTGCTTTGCAATCTGTATTGTAAAAAGCGCTATATAAATAAAGGTGGCTTGACTTGACTTTTTGTGGGGCCTGAAAACGCAAACTTGAAAACAGGCTTCAAAGGGCAAGTTTTTGAAAACGATACCATCATCACTGTGTAAACTACAAATCGTGAATTTTTGAAAACAGTGATGTCATGCGCTTGTGTGTTATGTGTTCAGTCTATAGGTGCATGGTTTTTCTTTACAAAGTGACATCGCCAACTACTGGTTTGGCAGCATAATAAAACATTTTAAGTTGTCGTCTGTACGCAAAAAACGTAATGGAAAAACTGTTTTTAGTACATTGTTGTTGTGTAAACATGCCCTAATAATAAATTTAATTTAGAAAATGGAGTGAATTTCATGTCTACTGTTGGTCTGGTGAATTTTTATTTTAAGTACACTGGCATATAGATCTCCATAAAGCTAATAGACGTGGACAAAAAGCCACAACGCTTGGACTTAGATTTGAAAAACACAGAGTGAGTGTTGGGCTGTTTGTTTATTGCTTGTCTTGGTTTCCATGGAGTTTGTGGTTTAGCTGTTGCTCTGCTATAATGCATATTTCCACTGAACTCCTCAGAACCAAAGTGACTTCCCTTAGACATCAGAGCTGTGTGTCACCATTGAGTTTATTAGCGGGCAAAAGAACCCAGACCTCTTGTTAAAGAACCTCTCGAAAGGACAATAAAGTCACTCCCTCTACCTTCTCCTCTTCATCTTGGTAAATTTCTGTTTGTGTCACCCTCAGAGCACAATAATACATTGCATGCTCTCATGGAAATTGTCAGTCATTCGCCTAGTGAAGCTAAGCGTTCTCTGTGTTTGCCACATGCTGTACCTGTTGAGTGAGCAAGTAAGTCTTATAATAATAATAATAATTTGTTACATTTATATAGTGCTTTTTCTGGGACCTCAAAGCGCTTTACATAGAAGGAGGAATCTCCTCAACCACCACCAATGAACTTATGGTTCAGGTCACTCCTTCAATGTACATCTGTGGGGTTTTTAGTCGTGTGTGTGTGTGTGTTTGTGTGTGTGTGTGTGTGTGTGTGTTTGTGTGTGTGTGTGTGTGTGTGTGTGTGTGTGTGTGTGTGTGTGTGTGTGTGTGTGTGTGTGTGTGTGTGTGTGTGTGTGTGTGTGTGTGTGTGTGTGTGTAAAAATTAGAACATCGAGCAAAAGTTCATGTATTTCAGTAATTCAAATTAGGTGAAACTAATATATTTAGTATATATAACTATATACATATGCATGATTATACTTTTCAGTTGGGTCGACATTTCTGTATTTAAAATCCTTTTTTTTTTTAGTTGATTTCATGTAATATTCAAATTTTCTGAGATTTTGAATTTGGGGTTTTCATAAGCTGTAAGCCTTATGAAACTTTTGCACGATATTCGAATTTTTCGAGTTTCGCCTGTATGTGTATGTATACGTGTGTGTGTGTGTGTATAATTGATCCTGGTGTACTGGTTGAGGTCAATGTGTGGTGGCACTAGGAACGAGAGACTTAATAAATATTTTAAAGGGGTGGTAAAACACATTTTTTCGAAGGCTTGATTGTGGGGTGCACTGTAACATGTGTTCATGCTTCATTTTTTAAAAAATTGCATTATTTTTCATATATTTTTCCTTTATTCTACACTGCTCTGCCCCTCCTTGTAAAAACGGTCTGATGGTTTCCTGGTTCTATGAAGCCAGTCCCTCAAAACTACGCAATGGGCTCAGATTGGTTAGCTGGCCCAGTGTGTTGTGATTCGCTAACCGCCTAGTGCACGTTTTTCGGAAACGTCACGCCCCTTACCCTTACCGGTAGCAAAGCGCATAGAATTCTTTGCCGGTAGTTTGTGCTTTGGTGTAATATAAACAATGGCGTCAATAAAACCAATCGGACCCAGAGAATGTTAGTGAAGATGATCGAGCAGAACCTGTTCAAGAACGGCTGTTAAACGACGTTTCAGAAAGGTTTGTTTTTTGTTGTTGTCTCATTACTTTTTAGATATATGCTGTTATTTAATTGTACTAATTATTATAGAATTACAAAAAATAAGCTTCATAAACAAGAATTTCATATAATCGTTCTAACAAATTATACTACAGTCCTCAAAGGGATTTTTTTTTGTGTAAAGACTGCGGATCTATAGTTACCGTTACTGACTGTATGGCACCGTTACTTTTATATTTTTAGAACGATTGTAGCCAAATATTTGTCGACAGAACTATTAACCCAAAACGAACACTAACATTGGCTTTACTAACGTTACAGTAGCCAAATCAAACACAGAACCATGTTTAGCATGTCTGTAGATAAACAAGCGATAAGCCATACATAAAAGCTCTAATCAAAGAACAATTTACACTAATTCCAAGTTCGCTGTTGAGATTTAAAAAAAGTTTGTAACGTTAGGTGTTTGTCGGATAACGTTAAGTATTAATGAGCATTAACAAACTGGTTTGCAGAGCCAAACAGCGTTGTCATTTGTTTACTTCCTTGCTACAACGTACAATTAACAATACGAACTATTACAGGAAAACACGACGAAAAATAAATCATACTTACAGGTTGTGGCTCATAAACAAAAGCTTCTGTTCTTAAAGTTGGAACTGCTCCATCTTTCAGCACAAGCCGTTGTGCGAATCATGCATTGAACTCGCGAAGATTGTGGAAGCTTTCCTCAGAACAAATGTGCAGAACAGAGAGCAAGATTTGCGTAATAATTATGAGGGACAGAGTTAAAAATAAATTTTAACCATTGAGATCCCTAACTCCCCCGGCCCTAGGAAGGCTGAACAAAGTGGACCTGCAATCCGGATGAAAATAACAGCGTTCCGACAGCATTGCGGCAACAACAGCCTAGTATACCACAACAACTCTTCTCTAAAGCAAAAATGGCCTCGCCCCCCTTATTTCGTATTCTCGGAGGAGGGGTTGAGTGGGGTTACTGACGTCAGCAACCCTGGAGGAATGTCGTGTAGTCCCTACCGGCCGTTTGCTGTAGTCCTTAGAAATTGATTTCATTAAAAGCAAATATCTCCCTTTGCTTTGAACTTTGAGCGCTGTAACTTTGAAGATGTTGTTTATGCTCAAACAGCAACATTACACACTAGCTAAAGTTAGAAAAGTGAAATCGTGTTTTACCACCCCTTTAATATTTAGACTGTAATTGCATGACCAGTCTCTCTGAGTAATAGATAAATATTATGATCCCAATCTATTTATTGTTATCAGCAAAAGAATTTCCCAAAGAAACTCAAAATAAGATTTTAATTTCTGAATCGCTCTCATATACCACATTTACTGAAAAAGATGCAGATTATAAATGTATTCTGTACAATACTAAAAGGTATTGATTATATCAAACTCTAAAGTGTGCAAAATGGCCCACCTTTCAGTATCCCTTTGTTTTAGAAGTTTCTGATTTATTTTATTTTTTTCCACTGGGATCAAAAAAAAAAATTAAAGGAGAGAGAGTCTATAATATAAACTTCTAAGTCATAAACCAAACTAACCAGCTCTTAAATGGATAACAGCATTACAAATAGAGTTTGAAGTATAAAATATATAAAAATCTGAGAAAAAGATTGTACTTACATCCCAGGAGTGAATGAACTACTCATTTCATGAAACATTTTGAATGACAAAATAATAATATTTTATATATATATTATTGAGATATGTTGCCTACCAATAGTTTGATAGTGTTGGGAGACTGATTCAATTACCTATTTCACAAGGCCTTAATAGTAGTGGCTGATTCCTGCTGAGCTCTTTTGCATTGATTTTACCATTAGTAACAGCTTATTTTAGATAAAAACAAACTTGAAACATTTAAATGAAAATTAGAATTGTTGCCTTTGTAACTAACTAAAATAATTTTGTTGAAGCACTAAAAAGCAACATAATTATTTTTAAAAAGCAAAAGCTAATAAATAAAAATGACAAAAGGACATACAATTATTAAAACTTGAACTAAAATTAAAATAAAACTTAATTCAAAAAATAATAGCTATTTATTATAGTATAATAGTATATAGATTCTGGATAAATTGAAAATCACTGTTTTTTCCCCCCAAATAGGGATCACAATTCTGAACAGACTGTTTAACAAAATAACGTAATTTACTAGAGGTTCTGACACAATGTTAATTGCTGCCATCTATTTAAAAAGGTTTAATTAATTTGAAATAATTCTTTTTTTAATTAAATCGGTTTTAATGATTATTGAACGACTCACTCATTAATACTTCACTTGTTTCATTACTGGATGAATCAGCATTTTTGAATGAATCTCTTTAATGAATGATTCAATGACACTCGCCACCTAGTGGTGTAATAATGTAATCGATACTATCTATATTTGATGCCTCAAGTTACTTTCAAAAGGTGATTTACTCGATTTTGATCACTTCCGTGGACAACAGTGTTTATATCTGAACTATAAACTTTTATCTCAGTACTTCTGTGATAATTTAAATATTTGTAACACAGAAAGAACAATACTGTGTGGTTGGAAAGAGGGAGTGCAAATGTAGATTTGAATGTTCTGGTGTGATTGTCAAAAGGTTCGTTTAATAGACACAGGTGAATCATTTAGGAATGAGATCACCTGGGTGTTGTTGAATCAAGATTGTGATCTTTTTATGATTAATCGTGAAGCTCTAGTATATAGTATATAAATAATACTAAAATAACATTGCTTCCCTGGTATATCTCTCTTTAAGATTATAGGTGATGGTTCTTCGCCAAGAATTCAGCTATTAAATGTTTTTTTTAATAGCTAGGTCCATTTTTTGTGCAGTCAACAGAGTTGAAGAGTGTTGCAGATCAATCACTTATGAGGGTTAGGATGCTAGACAGCTGCCAGTGAAGACCGTAATGTCCGTAATTGTTCATGATCAACAGCTCAGTGCTCACGGTTCACCATCATTTCCGTAAACGTGTGGGAATCTACTGCTCGACTTCCACAAGTGGCTTGATCTTGTGGTAAATTAGATTGTACGTACCTTAGCGAATCCATTGACAAACACAATGCCAAAGTCCTCTTTGGCGTCATTACCTGTATTTAGTTGCAGTGACTACCAGGCGCTTGGTGATTTGCTCTATTTTGATTGCTTCCATAGTGATGAATGATTAATGATTAATTGTGCAGCTCTACTACCCACAAGACGAGATGCAGAGCAGACACGTATTTGGCACCAGGACTGAAGTATTTTGGGGGGTCTTGTTTTAGTTCTGAGTTTGTTTTGACGTCAATAGAAAGGTTTGTTACATTAAATGTCTCTGTCCTGCCCACATTCCTCAAGCGCTCTTTACAGATCAGCTGATAATATGAACTTCTGGTTCTGTCCCCTGGTACCCTGCAGGAAACTCTCCCCTACTGCTCCTGGTTAATTATAGGACCAAACTGGGGGGGTCTGAGGTAATGAGAATGACACATGTAGTTATCAGATTTCCCAGCTCCAGTGAGCGTGCTCAGCACGTACTCTTTGGTAGGATAAGGCCAGGTTTTGTTTGCTAGAAGATTCAGAGGTCTATCTGCAAACTTACAGATGCTTTGGTTTTGTCTGCTTTGATGAAATAAAAATGTAAAACGCACTACAGCATCAGAAAGTTGCATCTCCATCAAAGGCATTGTGTTTAAGTAGGAAAGATGAAAAGCACCCCTTTTTTGCATTTGACTGAGGTGGCAAGCAATAAAGTGCAGATCTAAATCCCACTGAAAGGGTTAGTTAACCCAAAAATCAATTACTCACCCTCATGTTGTTAGGGTTCCAATATCAGACTCCATTTTAAACAATTAAACAATTCCTGCTTACAGGGGGCATACCCAAAAGGAAGTGTAATACTTTTTCATTTTTTCACTGCTAATCAGCTATCCTTTTGTGTTTGTTTGTGTCAGTTTTGTGTAGAGCTGAATCAGCCCACTCTCTGCAGCGTACGCAAGTGGAAGAGTGCCAGAGGCCTGTGGAAATGTGCTGTTTCAGACTGTCCCACCGGACAATCCAGTAATGTAAGTTTATACCCCTGCGTTAAATGATATGGGGTTAAAGGTCCAAAATGTTTACCAACTGCCTTAACTAGCAAATATCTGCTGTTACATCATACAGAAAGCTGTCCACTGATTCATTCTCCTTTAAGGCAACACACTACAGGGGAAATAACAGATGTCACCATACTTTCCCAGTTGATTAATCAAAGTACGTTAAGACAATTGGTTTGTAAAACAAGTCTTCTGAAAAGTAATGTTTAAAGGGTTAGTTCACCTAAAAATGAAAATTAGTAGTAAAGGCATCATAAAAGTAATTACTTTTACTCTGTGGATTATTTTGATGTCTTTACCTCCTTTCTGGGGATTGAAAGTGGTAGTTGCATAGGCTGTCAATGGAGGGACAGAAAGCTCTCAGATTTCATTAAAAAGGTCTTAGTTTGTGTTTTGAAGATGAACGAATGTCTTACGGGTTTGGAACGACATGAGGGTGAGTAATTAATGACACAGTTTTTATTTTTGGGTGAACTAACCTTTAAATAATTGAGGCACTAATTAAATATACATTTGCATACATTTCCTGAACAGAAATCTGAGCAATGGATAAAGCCAGGTTCAACTCTGTTGTTTCGTTTTATTGACATATTATACGTTTTTACAAGGGGGATTTTGGATATCTCTTTTTATCACTCTATAAATCAGAAAATACCATCAACAGGCAGTAAACATAATCACCATGTTTTTAGAGATAACGTTACATAAATCAGGCAAATGTTATATGAACAAACTTTCAGAATATACAGTAGATGGGAACAAAACTGGTGTAAGTGCTACTGAAGTGGAGATTTTGGCCTCAGTAAATGAGAAAAAAAACTTTCAATGTATGTATTGTAGTTAAAATCTACAGATAAAACTTGACAGTGTAATAAAATAAAACTAGTCTGAAAAATTACAATATGTAAGCAAAAAGCCCAAAATCTTAAAATTAACCAGTGCATGAAAAAACAAATGTCTTGCCTGTAATGTCTTGCCTTCAAAAAGGTAAATGATTCAATAAATAAATAAAACACAGAGTTCATGTTTCATCTAAAACTGCATTTTAAGGATTGAGAACATGAATTTGAAATAAAAGCCTTACACAATAGTTAAAGACCTTGACCATGTCTAGAGGTGTCTGGTCGAACACAAGATGTTCTCTGGATAGCGCTGTTTACCCACACAGGAAACATCTTACCGGTGACATGTGGCAGATATAAACTCCACAGAAACTGTGCTGTCACATAGGCCAAATGAATGAGATTACACAGGAGAAATGTATGTTCTTGACTCACAGAGGTCTGCTCTTCATCATGGAGCATTACTGTAAAGATTAATATTAATCGATGTGCTGTAGGATGTATTAGACCAGATTTTTTTCCTATAGTGGAGATATGTGTGATATCTGATTACTGCAGTGTGCTTTTAGAGAGAGAAAGTGTATAAGCCCTCATGTGCTTTTACATTTCACATTTGGAATTTTCTAATAATTCAGGTTCCTGTTTTTTTAAGTACAGGTAGGCTTAATCCTGGTTCTCATTTGCACCTCAATAAATACAATCACCATCCACTTTCAACACAAACTCTATTAAAGCCACACCTGAAGACACATAATAGAGATGTTGTGATGCACACGTACTGTGTACTTTTCCCCTGATCTCTAAGCTGTGCTTCCTCTGTGCATATAAATTGGACATCAGGTACAAAGGCTGTTAAACCAAACTAACTCCAGTCATGATGATGCAGTGGCCTTTAGTTAAACACACAGCTTACATGGACAATCCACAATTCATGCACTCTTTATCTATGCAAATATGGAGTCGCTGTGTCTTGTTGTGCTGCAAAGAAACCCTTCACTTGTCTTATGCAGCTGCCATTGTTATAAAGGTTAATGGACCAGTGTTATTTATTTATTTATTTATTTATTTTATTTACTATTTATAGTATTTATTCATATTTTGAATTGGCTTTTATTTTTGTATTTTCAGTATTCATTGTAATTTAAGTTTAGTAATTTGTGTTTTGTCATTTTTATTAGTTTTTTAATATTTCAATCTAGCTTTAATTTAGTTTATTTGAATAATTTTCGTTCTTTTTTTCATTTGTAATTCTGCTGTTGTTTTGTAGTTTTTCATCTAATACTTATTTTATTTCAATGAATGAAAATGATTTTTAATAGTTTTATTGAACAACAACACTGTTTTGGATTAATTGAATTCTGAAAATTTACCCCAAACCTGTATATTTGTTAATATTCTCTGGAACACAAAAGATGTTTAGCTAAATGTCTTGGCTGTGCTTTTTCATACTTGTTTTTCTTAGGGAAGTAATATGTTCTTAGTATCAGATTTACTCTGGAACCTTCCACCTCCCCCAGTTCCACTTGCCTAGATCTGCTATGGGATTTATGTATGTCTATTTATGCAGCATATCTTACACGCTCACAAAGCGTGTCTGTGCATCATGTAGCAGTAGGGTCAATGCTTGCTTGACCAAATACATTAACATTGATATTATTTAATAAAATACTAAAACTATTCTGAGACTGATTTGTCATGATTAAAATGCTTTTTCTCTTTAATAATGGGTATGGTTGTTGGGAATGTTACTTGTCAGATCCTGGTTATTATGGTTTTGCTGTAATCCTGTAGGTTTCTGAGTACTCCGGTTTCCTATGGGACAGCTCTTCTGGGATTAAAATGAAGGATGCCACTGTCTTGGAAAATTCTGCGACTAATGGTAATGGGAAGCATCCTCATCCTCAGCCATACCTGGGACATTTTTATGTAAGTAAACCTAGAATACAGCTCTATCTGTTAGTGTTACCAAGCAATTTGTTTTATGCAGTTAGTTCGTGGTAGTTCACATACAGAAACGTCTGTGGTCAGTAAATTCTTTTAATGGAAATTAATATTTTTATTCAGAAAGTTGAATAAAATAATTTTAAATAAATGCTTTTGAACTTTATATTCATCAAATAATCCTGAATAAATGTGTCATGGTTTCAACAAACATATTAAGAAGCACAACTGTTTTTAACATTCTTGTGCAACAAAGCAGAATATTAGAACGATTTTTGAAGGAGCATGTAACACTGAAGACTGGAGTAATGATGCTGAAAATTCAGCTTAGTCATCACAGGAATAAATTACATTTTAAAGTATATTAAAATAGAAAACATGTATTTTGAATTGAAATTATATTTAACTTTTTTTTCTTTTTTTTCTGTATTTTTGATTAAAAAAACAGTTAAATATAGTTCTTTAAAAACAGAAATGAGATTGAACTAAATATATTGACTCTTTCATCTCAGCTAATTGTATGACAGGTAATGTTGACATTTGATCATTTGAATGATTTATCTCACCCAATTTTCTCTGTAAACAGATTGGATCATCTGAGCTCACGCTGATCAATTTGCACCTGAAAGCAGCACCATCGCCTGCAGAACAGAGAGGAAAAAACACTTATGATGAGCTCAAGGCTTACAGGCTGAGCACTGGTATCCAGGGAACTCTCAAAGGTCTGTTTTAACATGATACTTAGTGCATCATTGCAGGAGTCACTCTTACAAGAGCTCCTTATCTGTTATGTGTCCGTGTCAGCAAGCTCCATGTTGCTATCCGGTGGAATCGTAGCCTTTATGGTCGTATGTTTGTGCTGTGTATTGACTGATACTGTGTGTTCTAGTGCAAGGAGAGAAATTAACAAGGCTTGAGAACATAAATGATGCCAGCACCCCCTCAGTATTTCTCTGTTGGTGTTTCTGGTGTAGGTGAGAGAGAGCTGCTGGTGCTGGGTCACTTTGGCATGGCTCCCGACAGCCCTGAGATGGAGTGCCTGAGGAAAGAAAAACTCTCTGCCCTCCTCGCACCGTCCATCTTTACGAACATCAGCACTCGCACACCGCAGGGCTCACACTGTCTGGACAACATCTGGGCCAGTCGCTCCCTCAAAAAGATCTACACTGGTTGGTGGTGTAAGATTTAACATTAGATAATATTTACTCTTTAAACAAGTCGGCTCTGCCACTTAGGAAAGCATAAGAGACTTTCAAAAACATCTTTGATTCCATACTTTTGACTGAAAGTGTTGTGTTTGTGCTGCCCCCTTCAGGTCATTGCTCGGTGGTGCGGAAGGGCCTGACCAATCCATGGATTCCCGATAACTGGTCGTGGGGTGGGGTGGCGTCCGAGCACTGTCCTATAGTGGCAGAGTTCTTTGTGAACATCATCCTGAAGGAGCACCTGTGCAGTGGCAACAGCGTGGCAGTGGTGGAGAGAGGAGAAACCATGTCCAAACATGAGCGATGACCTTTTACATGGTCACAAGCGTCTGGACTGACTGAATATAAATGAAAGAATGAGAGAAGTGCACCATGATTGCCTTTTGTTTTGTTTGTTCAATGTACAGTAGAGATTCTAGAGTAACAAACATTAGATTTTAATATAGAACAATATAATGAGAGAGATATTTAAACACAGATTTATTAAAGATGTACATAAAATGAAGTGAAATGAAGAAGCAAATGACAAGTGTGCCAACTTTTTAAGTGCAAATAATAAATCAATATTTACAACCTAAGTTCGTCTCATATGCGGTGATTTAGGTACAGTAACACATGAGCCGTTGGGAATGGCATAAAGTTTCAAAAGTTTGGCGTTTTTATTTGTTTGATAGAAATTAATACTTTTATTCAGAAAGAATGCATTAAATTGATCAAAAGTGACTGAAATCTTTTGTAACATTATAAATGTCTTTACTATTTCAAATTAAGATTGAATTTAGGCTTTTATTCACATATAAACATTGATCAGCGAACATAAACAGAAGCTCAACCGAACCTGCTTGATGCACGAGAACAAACCTGTCGTGGAAGCTCAAACATGCCGCGTAACACACGAGAACAAACCTCTCGTGGAAGCTCAAACATGCCGCGTAACACACGAGAACAAACCTCTCGCAGAAGCTCAAACATGCCGCGTAACACACGAGAACAAACCTCTCGCGGAAGCTCAAACATGCCGCGTAACACCTGAGAACAAACCTCTCGCGAAAGCTCAAACATGCCGCGTAACACACGAGAACAAACCTCTCGCGGAAGCTCAAACATGCCGCGTAACACACGAGAACAAACCTCTCGTGGAAGCTCGAACATGCTGCGTAACACACGAGAACAAACCTCTCGCGGAAGCTCAAACATGCCGCGTAACACACGAAAACAAACCTCTCGCGGAAGCTCAAACATGCCGCGTAACACACGAGAACAAACCTCTCGCGGAAGCTCAAACATGCTGCGTAACACAAGAACAAACCTCTCGTGGAAGCTCAAACATGATGCGTAACACACGAGAACAAACCTCTCGCGGAAGCTCAAACATGCCGCGTAACACACGAAAACAAACGTCTTGCGGAAGCTCAAACATGCCGCGTAACACGCGAGAACAAACCTCTCGCGGAAGCTCAAACATGCCGCGTAACACCTGAGAACAAACCTCTCGCGAAAGCTCAAACATGCCGCATAACACACGAGAACAAACCTCTCGCGGAAGTTCAAACATGCCGCGTAACACACGAGAACAAACCTCTCGCGGAAGCTCGAACATGCTGCGTAACACACAAGAACAAACCTTTCGCGGAAGCTCAAACATGCCGCGTGAAGCCTTGTTTATACTCGACGCGTCCGCACAAGCGCGAGTCTCCGCTGACTGCGCGCGCACCTCTCCAAACGGACGAGGCGTTTATACTTGACGCGCTCGCCGTTGTGCTATTCTGTGAAACGACAGGGGGCGACTCGGAGTAATTCTTCTCTAAACCACCAGGAATCAGCAGTGAAGAAGTAGTTTCCCGTTTATTAGTAGTTTATTAATTGCTGATTCATATTTAAAGAGTAATAAATGCAGTAGGTTTATTGTACTTTCACTGCATGTAAACTAGTTAAACAACTGAAGCCTTATTGAAGAGTGTTTAAATCTTAATTTCATCAGCAGGGCTTACTTCTGCTATTGTAGGCTTATTTTGTAAATGTAAGCAGTTACTTTAGACAAGTGCAAACTGGGTGCTTAATGCAAATTTGTTCCTATTCACAAAATGAGAGGCTTTTATGGTCGCCCATCAATGCAAATGTCTCTGTGTATAGAAGGGTCATAAACATGCTGGTACAGACGTACCAGTTTGGCCAGATTCGGCTCGAAGTCGTTCATCTTCGGATGCGGCGCCGCGCGCGATGTTACAAAAAGTGCCATGCACACCGCCAGGCGAAATGGGGTCTTGCGCACCCAACGCGCACGACCGCCCACACCGCAATGACGTCATTTTTGCCGCGCGCACCTTCGCGCTCTTGCGGACGCGTCGAGTATAAACAAGGCTTAACACCTGAGAACAAACCTCTTGCGAAAGCTCAAACATGCCGCATAGCACACGAGAACAAACCTCTCGCGGAAGCTCAAACATGCCGCGTAACACACGAGAACAAACCTCTCGCGGAAGCTCGAACATGCTGCGTAACACACGAGAACAAACCTCTCGCGGAAGCTCAAACATGCCGCGTAACACACGAAAACAAACCTCTCGCGGAAGCTCAAACATGCCGCATAACACACGAGAACAAACCTCTCGCGAAAGCTCAAACATGCTGCGTAACACAAGAACAAACCTCTTGCGGAAGCTCAAACATGCCGCGTAACACACGAAAACAAACCTCTTGCGGAAGCTCAAATATGCCGCGTAACACACGAGAACAAACCTCTCGCGGAAGCTCAAACATGCTGCGTAACACAAGAACAAACCTCTCGTGGAAGCTCAAACATGATGCGTAACACACGAGAACAAACCTCTTGCGGAAGCTCAAACATGCCGCGTAACACGAAAACAAACCTCTTGCGGAAGCTCAAACATGCGCGTAACACACGAGAACAAACCTCTAGCGGAAGCTCGAACATGCTGCGTAACACGAGAACAAACCTCTCGCGGAAGCTCAAACATGCCGCGTAACACGAGAACAAACCTCTCGCGGAAGCTCAAACATGCCGCGTAACACACGAGAACAAACCTCTCGCGGAAGCTCAAACATGCCGCGTAACACACGAGAACAAACCTCTCGCGGAAGCTCAAACATGCCGCGTAACACCTGAGAACAAACCTCTCGCGAAAGCTCAAACATGCCGCGTAACACACGAGAACAAACCTCTCGCGGAAGCTCAAACATGCCGCGTAACACACGAGAACAAACCTCTCGTGGAAGCTCGAACATGCTGCGTAACACACGAGAACAAACCTCTCGCGGAAGCTCAAACATGCCGCGTAACACACGAAAACAAACCTCTCGCGGAAGCTCAAACATGCCGCGTAACACACGAGAACAAACCTCTCGCGGAAGCTCAAACATGCTGCGTAACACAAGAACAAACCTCTCGTGGAAGCTCAAACATGATGCGTAACACACGAGAACAAACCTCTCGCGGAAGCTCAAACATGCCGCGTAACACACGAAAACAAACCTCTTGCGGAAGCTCAAACATGCCGCGTAACACGCGAGAACAAACCTCTCGCGGAAGCTCAAACATGCCGCGTAACACACGAAAACAAACCTCTCGCGGAAGCTCAAACATGCCGCATAACACACGAGAACAAACCTCTCGCGAAAGCTCAAACATGCTGCGTAACACAAGAACAAACCTCTTGCGGAAGCTCAAACATGCCGCGTAACACACGAAAACAAACCTCTTGCGGAAGCTCAAATATGCCGCGTAACACACGAGAACAAACCTCTCGCGGAAGCTCAAACATGCTGCGTAACACAAGAACAAACCTCTCGTGGAAGCTCAAACATGATGCGTAACACACGAGAACAAACCTCTTGCGGAAGCTCAAACATGCCGCGTAACACGAAAACAAACCTCTTGCGGAAGCTCAAACATGCGCGTAACACACGAGAACAAACCTCTAGCGGAAGCTCGAACATGCTGCGTAACACGAGAACAAACCTCTCGCGGAAGCTCAAACATGCCGCGTAACACGAGAACAAACCTCTCGCGGAAGCTCAAACATGCCGCGTAACACACGAGAACAAACCTCTCGCGGAAGCTCAAACATGCTGCGTAACACACGAGAATAAACCTCTCGCGGAAGCTCAAACATGCTGCGTAACACATGAGAACAAACTGCATTGGTTCTTGCGGAAGCTCAAACGTGCTGTTTAACACACTGGTGGGCCGTCAGGGCCAGCAGGGCATTCTCTGTCAAAATCAAAAATATATTTTTTTCATAATTAAATTAAATGTGTGTCTGAACGTGTCTAAATTCAATCACTGTCTTTTTACGTTATAATTATAGTTCCAGAAAGAATATGGTTATTTTTTTTGAGGCTGAGCTGGATTTTCCATATGTCATCTAAACGCAGCTCTGTGGACCAGCACTAGTAGTATAGCTATCCTTCCGTTGAAGCTGCCGTGTGACTGACGTGTGTTATCAGCAAATTGAATTTTAGGGGAGATCGTAACTGAAGCACCTGACTGAAACCGCACGGTACGCCACTGGTAACACACAAGAATGAACCTCATTGGTTCTCCCGCGTCAAGCTTCTGGTCAATGTATTTGCGTCTTGTTGGAGGCCAATGGAGTTGTGTAAAACGAATGCGTCACCTTTTAATAGAATAAGTAGCCTACTGGTTGTCATCATATCTCTTTCCTCTTTACAGTGGTGAATTCACTCACATTGGTCACATCATGACTCACTTCATAGGGTTTAGCAAAAAACAAAAGTAGAAGCATATAGAAGTTGAAAAAATGCCTAAAGATTAAAGTCCTCTGTCATACTTCTGTCTATCTGCTTTTAGACTTCTGCTATTTATCTAGCAAACATTCACCTGTCTGATACACATGATCAGTGAACTTTACACACTCAGTGAGAAGCAGCAGAGTTTATTTTGTGTTGTAAAGCATGTAAAATGCAAGCCCTTGTTTTTTTTAAACAATGTGTTATCATTACCCATGTAAATTCTAATATTAACAAGTATATTCCCCTTCATATTTGCAATTTTTAGCACACTAGGAACATGAAAATGTCCAGCCTTGACTACTTGTTTCACAGGAAACCCAAAGACCAAATTCCCTTAATTATCCATCACGAAAAGGTAAAACCAGACAATAATAGTTCTGATGTGCAGCAAAAGATTGTTGAGATTCACAAAAAGTGGCAGTAAAGAAAATCGCTAAAGTATCGAAAATTCCCATTTCCACCATCAGGGCAAAAATTTAGAAGTTCCAATCAATGGAAAATGTTATGAATCTGCATATTAAAGGACGTGTGTCTATATTGTCTTAATGCATGGTGAGGAGGATAGTTTCAGCAGCGAAAGACTCTACAAGGATCACAGATATTCTGGGGTCAGAAAGCCTAAAAAAATATCACCACAAGTTGTTTGGGAGAGTTTCAAGAAAATTCTCTGCTCTCATCCAAAAAACAAACTCAGTTACATATTCAGTCCTCATATTCAACATATGAGGTTGTCAGACATTACTGGACCTTCAAACAGGACTGGTTTCTATGGCCAAATACCAACAGATACAAAAAAAATCTAAACTTGACAGCCTCTGCTAGAAATCTTAAAATAGGCCATGGTTGGATCTTCTATCAGGACAGTGATCCAAAACAAAATCAACACAAAAATGAGTCACTGAGCACAAAATGAAGGTTCTGCAATGGCAGTTCTAGACCCCTGACCTGAATCCTGTTGAAAACTAAAGAGGAGAGTGTATCAATATGGACTCTGGAATTTGAAGGATCTGGAGAAATTCTAAATGGAGGAATGGTCTCTGATCTCTTGCCGGGTGTTCTCCAAACTCATCAGGCATTGTAGGAGAACACTCAGAGCTGTTATCTTGGCAAAAGGAGGTTGCAAAAAAGTGTTGATAAAAAAAAAAAAAATTTGATTTCATGAGATCTATATGTCTATCTACACACGAAGATAACATTGATCAACAGCTATCCTGTTTTATAGTTATAAAGACAAAACAATGATAAAAATCAGTTGTTGAAAGTATAATTAAAAACAATGTACAAGTGTAATGTACAAGTGTAATTTGAATTTTACACAAGGAAACTATTAAAAAATATTGAAAATAATTTAATTTCAATTTAAAATGTGCTTAGGGCATGTCTGAATATTTATTGCACAATCAGACATATAGATTAGCAGCTATCCTGCTTTAAATGGCCATAAAACATTTATGGGGTTTTGTTTCTTGCAGGGCAGTGAGACTGTCCAGTGTGTGTCCTCTAGTGGCCACTTACCTTTACTGCCTAAACTGGCATTTCATAACTGAATGGCAAATGGATAAATAGAAGCTGTCAAAATAAAATGTGATTTATTAATGTAGTATTTAAATCTTAATGTTTTAAACATGAATTAAATAACTTTAATTGTAAATTTGTAAAATTCTTAATTTATTTACATTTCTAATTTAAATGAATAGATAATCGATTATTTTTTAAATTGGTACTCATCCTCGATTCAATTGTGTGCCTGTCAGTGTGTTTTGAGTGCCTGTGATTTGCATGTTTATACAATATTAATTTGTGCTGATATAACAAGGACAGGATGATTTTAGTCTCATTGTTATGTGATTATGCAGAACAGCAGTGGCAGATAAATATAAGCCTCAGATTTCCACACACACCATCATCAAGTTCTTTTAAATCCCAGTTAAAATATATTGCATTTCAACATTAAAATGTTTATATGTTCATATATCATGAGCATGAATGTCCACATGATTACCCACAATCCCAGTTTAATCCCACAGATTGCAGGAAGTGTGAAAGCTAAAACTTCAGAGAGATTAATGAGTCTTGACACGTGTGTGTGTGTGTGTGTGTGTGTGTGTGTGTCGGTTGTTAAGCGCAGCTGAAAACAAACCCTTTGTCCGTCCTCGTTAGGTGTCAATCCGCAGGATCTGCTTACAAAGACATGCGAGAACAAGACACCTGTGGAAAGAGTTTGCCAAAAGATCACTTACAGTGTGTTTGAGAGGGCCTTGTGGGAATGGAGATTGATCATTGCTCACTTGTAAACAATGACCATTCTTTGGCAATATTACATCCTGTAATTAATGATCGAATGTCCTATGGTCATATGCAGTATGATGCACCTTAAACAGATGATTTACAAGTAAAGAATGATCATAGACAATCAGGAAGACACAAAGTAGAAAGAACAAACTGAATCTACTTCCCATGACCCAAACAAATACCCAATCTTTAACATGCTTTAAAGTGAACATCTGAGCAGGGCATTCTGAATGAGTACATTTATTTTATTAATTTAAATATAGTAAGATCATATTGAGAGGAAGTTGTCATTGGCTATAAAGCGTTTTATAGGCAACTGCTATAGTGCTTTATGATCTATAGGAAAATGGCAGGAAGAGAGCAAGGTCAAAGGTCAACAAAACAGTCAAGGTAGAGCAGCTGCGCCAGTGAGAAGTTATATACAATATATTTAGTATGTGACATTTAGGACACATACAGTAGGATTGTCAGCTTCCACAGAGGACACTTTAAAACAAAGGTTAACATCTTGGCACCCAGATTTGTAATCATCAACTTTTTGATTATTGTTAACATTTGATTATAAGTTATATTGTCAAACACATGCCATCAGAAAGATATAAACATTTATATCACACAAGCAGTTTAGAACTCAGGAAATAAACCGTTTAAGGAACTTGTAGTACATATAAACATATATTTGGCAATTTTTAAGTGATGTAATTTTCAATGTCCCCTCAAAGGAGAACACACACGTCCTGACTGAGAACCTTCAGAAGGGTCTTAATGCTCTGCACTGGCTAAAATTGACCAGAAAAAAACAAATACAGCTCTATAGGTTCTTATATAGACTGATCACTTTATTTTCCAATCCTCCTCAGAATGAAACTCACGAAAACATGTCAGGGTCACATTTCACACTAAAATCAATTAAATAGAAAAAATTACACTTTGCTTTTAGAGAGAAAGTTAAGTCTACTATTTCGATTTTTTTTCATTGTATCTTTGCCACAATGTAATTTTGCCATATATATATATATATAAACATTTTTTTACATTTTGTAATAATTAATCTTCACATAACAGTAATCAGAATGAGATTTTTGTACATTTACGCTAATTGGGATATGGAAATTACAAGAATTGGAGGTCGGAAAGGGCCTTAATTGTCATGAAAACATACAAAATATAAAATATTTAATTGTCTTTATTTCTTTGGTTTAAAAAAAAAAAGTGAAATATTACCTAGACAGGTTTCGTTAGATTCACCCGTTAACACACCATCTTTTTTCTATCTAACAACACCGTCCATGTCCATGCCGGAGGTCACATGTTCAGGAATAAGAGCGCACAGCTCTTCATCGGTTAACTGGTTGACCTCCATGATTTTATGAAGTTGCTCCGTGTAGCGCGCTTGATCCTGCAGGAAGTGAGGGATCCGCACATGCTCCATCAGAGCCAAACCCTTCAGACGCTCCACATCCTCATAGGACACCTGCACAACCACACACACACACAAGTCATTCGATTTTGTGCGTTCTGAATAAAGTGTGTGAATAACACTGTTCATCTGAATAATTAAAGGTTAGTTTTGAATGTTGACCTTTCCCAGAGCCATTAGCAGCTGGAAGTCAATCTTGTCCCTGTGTCTGAGGATCTTCAGGATCCCATCTAGATAAACCTGGTCCTTACTGAAACAACCTTAATAGCAAACATATTTTATTGTTAACATGAATAAAGAACAATGATAGTTCTGTGAGACGTCATATTTCTGAGAATCAGGATGTAGCACCTGGAAGTGCAGTGTCCGTCTGTCCTCGTTTGGCTCTGACGCAGTAGTCCCATCGTGTGTTGGCGTTGTGGACGAATCGGCCCAGGTTGTGAAACAGCTGTGAGAAGGACATGCGGCTTGCCTGGTAGACGGTGTAGTAGAGCAGGGCGGCGCGCCACAGGGTGGGGTCCTTGCGGAAGAGCACGCTGTGGATACTTGCCAGACCCTCCTCCGTGGGGTTGATGGGACGCAGACCATGTTTCTTTCTGCCCCCGCCGCTGCTCCACGGCTGGTGACTGTTATTGATGCCACGGAAGTAGTGCGTACCTGAGCCAAAGATGTAGAGAGGTTTACTTTACCAATCAAATCAGAACAATCTGGAACTTTATCAAAATTAAAGATCAAATGAAGATCAAAATTAAGTTTTATAATAACTATTAATAGTTACCAAGACCCTAGATCATTGTTTCTCAACCTCTCCTGCAGGGACCCCCTGACAGGACATGTTTTTGTTTTAACCCTGAAATGGCACACCTGATTCAATTAGTCAGCTACACATTAAGCCTTTGAGCCTTTAATTAATTGAATCAGGTGTGTCTTTTCAGGGTTAAAACAAAAACATGTCCTGTCAGGGGGTCCCTGCAGGAGAGGTTGAGAACCACTGCCCTAGATTAAGCTCATTGTACACTTATTTGGATGTGTTGACTTACTAAGCACATGTAAAATACTTGACTGTGTTATTCATACATACATTTTGATTATTATTACATTTGATGAATATTATTACATTCCGCAGTACACTTTAACCATATTTCAAAGACAATATATGAAATTACAAATAAAGATTATTTAAGTTCTTCTTAAGTGGGTCAAAAAACTTTAAAGGTCAGCTTATTGGATGTAATACAAATTTAAACTGTAATGCATTTTAATTGAATTGCTACAAACATGTAATTAAGAGTCTGAAAAAATACATTTAGTTTGCACTTAAGTCAAGTCAAATCACCTTAATTTATATAGCGCTTTTAACAATTAAGCATATATTACTGAGTGCTCTATAATAGTGCTCTATAACTCTATAATATATAAGTGTACTTCAAAGTACATTCAAAATAATTCTGTTTGAATGATCTTTAAAAGTAAAACTTTTAATTTGACATTATTACTTTTTTTTTAAAGTGTACTTAAGTGTGTTAAGAAACAGTCAAGAAAGTGAACTCTCCTTAAGTACACTTAAAGGGATAGTTCACACAAATTATGTCATCATTTACTCACCCTCAAGTTGTTCCAAACCTGTATGAATGTTTTTCTTCTGCTGAACACAAAAGAAGATATTTTGAAGAATGTTTGTAGGTGATGGACCTCATTGACTAGTATTTTTTCCCCCCATACTACAGAAGTCAATGGGGTCCATTTGGTTACCCATTTTCTTTAAATTATCTTATTTTGTGTTGAGCAGAAGAAAAAAACTTAAACAGGTTTGGAACAATTTGAGGGTGAGTCAATGAAATGGGTGAACTATCCCTTTAAGTGGTCTTTTATTTTAACAATATCATATTATCTACAAGTAAAGTTCTTTAAAAGTATACTTTTAATATTTTAGGTACACTACAAGTGCATATTTAATACAATTAATCACACTTTTTCACAAGTGACTCTCTTGTGACTAACTGAAAATTTCTTTACAAAAACATTATAAACAGCGCTAACCCCTGGGGTGTCTCCAGCACTCAAACCCTGAATTGTGTGCAGAGAAAGTGAAGGAGAGAGAGAACACACAGCGTGGGAGTGTAATTACTGTGTTCCTGACACTGAGCTCTGATACGCTCTGGGTGTAATAGTCCCTGACAGCAGGAACACAAGCTGTTGCCGACACGGATGGCTGATTTTCATGGGGTGACCGTGACATGATCCAAAGTACAGAACACAAAAGAGTGGAGCTGGTGGATCATGAAAGTCTTGAATGGGTCTTACTATTCTATTCGGTTATTTAATATGAGCCTCAACTGGCTATCAGATGCTCTTACACACAAACACACACCGATTTCATGCCTCAGCATCCCCTCCAGCCACTGCTCTCTAGCAGTAGAGATGTTAATGGTGAGAGTAGGTCTGCTGTTCACCACAGTCATAGACGCTCTGGACAGGAGGTCATCAGTAAGATGAACCACAATCTACAGAGAGAGAAATTTCTAGATTTAAACTTCATAAAGATGAGACAAAAAATCAATAAACTACCGTTCAGAATATTAAGGGTCAGTAAGATTTGTTTTTTGAAGGAAATTGATACTTTTATTCAGCAAGGATGCATGAAATTGATTAAAAGTGACAGTAAAGACACTTAAAATGCACTTAAAAAGATTTCTTTCAAATAAATTCTGTCCTTTTGAACTTTTTTATTCATCAAAGAATCTTGAAAAAATTCCACAAAGATATAATAGTAACTGTTTTCAACTGGTTTGAGCAACAAATCGGCATATTAGAATGATTTATATAGGATCATGAAGTTATTTTAAATTTTAATAATATGCTACAATTTTACTGTTTTTACTGTATTTTGATCAAATGGTGAACATAAGAACTTTTCAAAAACAACTTACTGAACCCAGGCTTTTGAACATTACTGTATATTGTTTTGTATTTTTCTCGAATGTTTGAGGTTAGTACACTTTTTGGGGTTAAATTAAAAGTGCAGTTAACAAACTGAATATCCATCTTAACGTTTCTTTCTAATTACCTCACTCTCTCACCTCTCCTATGCATCCTTCCTTCTCCATGTATTTCTTGACGTGGTACCAGATGCGGCTCTTGGTGAGGAGGTTTCCTCCTGTAGCCTGCTCAAACTTCTCATAGGAGCCGTACTTCTGTAGGGCCAACTCCATGATCCTCACAGCCTGAGACATCAGCAAGCACTCAGTCATGGGCAATAGGAGAGAACTTATAGGAGATTTTAGAACAAAGAGAAATACAGCAAAGCAAGGCTTCAGTGATGATTTAATGGTTCCCTGTCTATGCCAGAGGTCATTCTGTTAAAAAATAGGTACCCACTTATCATTTTGAGAAGTGATTCTAATGTAAATGATTAATTTTTTACAAAACTTCAGATTATTATTTTGAAAAGAAAATGTAAGCAGCATAAATATATTAAATTTGTATATTATTAATGAATGTATATTTATATGATAGGATAAAATGTTGCCTTAGGTAGCAGGGGGCTGGGACCCACTAAGGGGCCTTAGCAAACTTACAAGGGGCCGCAAGATGCCATAAAAGTATTTAAATGAATGAATTTTAAATATAACTTTAAATTAAAATACGGTTAAAGTATGAATGCATAAAATCAAGGTGTAAACTGAAATAATATTCATTTTTATTTACCCTCAATAACTATTGTTTTCAATGAAAAACATACAGTTCTGGGATACAGAACATAACTTCTAGAATCACAGAAAGAATTTTAGTTCATT
This sequence comes from Gila orcuttii, assembly GCA_026230005.1. Taxonomy (NCBI): domain Eukaryota; kingdom Metazoa; phylum Chordata; class Actinopteri; order Cypriniformes; family Leuciscidae; genus Gila; species Gila orcuttii. The sequence goes on along the minus strand of JAPDVR010000010.1, from coordinate 17,691,661 downwards.
TAATATTAATTTAATATATTAAATTATCCATGTTAATTAATTTGATGTATCATGAAAAAAATGTATAGAATTAGAATAGAATCATATTTCTGTATTTAGATGGGGCCTATGAATATTGTGTTGGATAATGGGGGGCCTTTGAGTCAAAAAGGTTGAGAACCAATGAGTTAGACAGTCTTGTGTTCAAGGTTATGAAGCTACTGATATTTTAAAATATTTATATTTTAGTATCCATTTTTCAATAACCATAGTAACAAAGGTCGAAATTGTAAGATCAACTTTTGTATCCTAAGTGAGCCTAGTAATCTCAGGTTTCTTTTTAGAATTCCATTTTTAGCTTTCAGAATTATAGTTGGACTGATATTTGGGACTCAGCTGTTTGTGCTTTGGGATGAAACACTGTCTGCATAAGTGAAATAAGACACGCTTGCAGAAGCATGACTCAAAATTATTCTAAATTGTTATGTCATGAATGTAGACCTCAGTAAATAACTAGGCCACAGTTTGGGACTTTTGGTGCTGAGTGTGGATTTATGAGAACTGATTTGTGATCCGTCAGGATCAGCCTGAGGGTGATCCACAGTGAGCTCAGCACTCTGAGACAATCAATATAATGGTCTGAAATGACTCTGCTCCAGCACATAGAGCCCTAATAAAGCCACTTCTATACTTTCTTTTAAACATTATTTAACCTGTTGGTAACATATAACTTGATCTGTTGTTGTTATCAGCTTTTGCAGCCGGTTGAGCCAGGAACACTAATGAGGGATCAGACTACTCCCTATACAAAGTGCTCTGTAACCCCTTTCCAAACTCCCCTCTCAGTGTAGTGATGGCTGTGTTAATAGCTAGCGGGAAACTGAATTAAATTGAATGAATTAACTCCTTATCATTCAAAGAGGTTTATTAGTCTGATTGTGTTGTTGGTAACACATTGCTTTTGAGCTGCTGGATCCAGGTTTATAGTACAGAACTAAAGAGTCAGAAAGTTTCTTTTCAAGAGTAATTCCATTTAATCCCATTTATAGGACTATGACCTTGCGGGATGTGAATAAGAGTAGCACAAAACCTTACAGAAGATACCAGCATAAAAGGATGAGGGAGAATGAATGAAAGTGCTAAATGCGGCAAATCGTGGGAGAGAGTGAAATAAAGACCTTGACGTCAGATTTGCTGTGACTTCTGGCACTCTACAGCACTTTAACCAAGTTAAGACGAGGTCAGCTCAGAGATCTCAGACAAACATGGCAGAGTCCTTATGTACATCTGCTAATTCTCTCCCAAATACTTCTTAAAGGGGTCATCGGATGCAAAATTCACTTTTATATGGTTTGCATATAAATGTGTCTTTGCAGTGTGTGGACACAACCACCATACAATGAAAAAAAATCCATGAACTCCTTTTTTTTTAAATCCTCGAAATGTCTAAACACTCTCAATAATCAAGCCGTTTGGATTTTCTGAGCAATATGATGTCATATTGCTCATGCTCCACCCACAACCGCTGACGGACTGTCCAAAATTAGCATATTTCCTGTATTAGCATATTTACGCCCTCAGCCATTTGTATACTGTCCGCCAAGGCATCATTTTATGTGTCTTGTGTCGACACGCCCCATGGAAGAGGGGAGTGGGGTGAGCAGTTGCTCATTATCTTTTAAAGAGACATGCACGGGTCGCAGTGGACAGAGCTGTTTTTGAGGAGGTAAAAAGATAGTTGTTTTACACAACCATTGAGGAATTTTAACCAAAGTATGTTACAAACTTTACATGAAGACCCTAAAGAATCATACCATCTTGTGGAAATTGGGCATCCCTTTAAAGCAAAGCGAGCAATAAATGACAATAAAGCCATTTGACAAAATAGCATAACTTATAGGTTGCATCTCAATTTGCATAATAGCCATCTTAAATAGAGTAGCATTAGTGCACACCACCTTACAAGACTCTGAGAAAAGTATACTAAAGGCCCTGTTATACTTCAAGTAAAATTGAAAATAACTAGTGTGACGTTATTTTTAAAAAATCAGGCCAAACCGAAGTATGTTTAGCCAAAGTGAACTTTCCGGAAAAGTTAGCTCCAGCTGGTAAACGCCTTTTAACTACCACTGGTCAGTGGCGATTATGTAATAGCTAAGTCAAGGCTCAGTCTTCTTTGTGACTGACTTTGTATTTTTCAGTTCGTTGAGAAACATGAACATATTAAAGAGCTGCTTTATAGTTGAAATTATCATTGAAAGCAACACTGTTTTTTTATTTTTATTTTAATACTGTAATGCTGCTTACTTTAAAGAAATACATTGTATAAAGTGATAGATAAACTTTATGACTTATCTGGAGTGCCAAATTGCAGAGTACATGCAAATATATCCACATCGCTATGATCAGATGCTTTCTTAACTGCTGTTTTCTTCCGCTGACATTGTCATTGTCGCTGTATTTTTGTGTGCTTATGTTGTTATTAAGAGGAAAGTGTGCAGCACATATTTACATATTTATCTAAACGCCGCTCCCAGCAGCGTGGGCGGTGTCGGGATGTGAAGTACTTCAATTCTATTTTTCCTCTAAGCAAAGATCAAAAAAGAAATTCGCCCTGAGTTTATTGGGGCCTTAAATTTATTCAGATTACTATTCGTTTATTTATGAAGTTTGCAACCATTCATTATTTTCCATCTAGTATTGCCCACAACCACTTGCACAATGGAATATTATGAGGTTGGGATGGTTCTCCAATGACTTTATCAGTTGTAAAAAGTGGCAATGATTAAATGAATGAATCTTAGTTAACTGATTATGAATTGTAGGGTAATGAAATTAGCTAGATGTTAACGCTTACATGCAAATGCAAACAGTGTGTGCAAAAATCGAAAATGCAATAAGTAAAAAATATATGACATGCATTCGTACCAAACAATGCACTTTACCATCACAAGTGAAGTCTATACTTTTAGTGCATAGTAGTACACTTCTAGTTAGCATGATCTCACACGATTTTCACATGGCACGTTTCAAAATGCAATCATAATGAAACACAAGTATGATTTGCATTCTTGCTGGTCAACACAGAAGAAAAACAATTGTAGAAAATGCTATTGACCCCTTGAGGCATTGGACACGTCTTTGTTGTATATAAAGGTGCGGTCACATTAGTGAAATCTCAAGAAAATTTTGTTGACAAAAAAGGTCCATTGTGTAGTGATGCATTAGGCAAAGCTCACACAGAAGTCCCTCTTTAAGCATTGTTGGTCAACACAGCAAATTTGTGTGACCAACTTGAACCTGAAATGCGGAATATGCATGGGGAACATCCTCACACGAAATTGTACATGTTTGTGACTAGATTATGATGAATACCACAGGTTACAGTAAACAAAAATGTCTTCATTAATATGAAAAAGGTTCTTAATATGATATTTATGAGAGCATGGGCACTTACCTGTGTGAGGAAGCGGTCTGCAGCGTTGTTGTGCTTTGCTAGTACTTGTGGAGGCAGAGGATTGCTGTACTCAAACTGAGGGTTGTATTTAAAGTCTGATTTGAAAAACCTGGCCTTCTCCTTCTCCACGTTGGATGGCTTTATGGCAGTGAGGATGCACAGCTTCTTGATTGAGTTCTCTCCATCACGTGCAGTAGAGAGCACTCTGGAAAGCTGCGGGAGTTTTGTGCCGGCTGGGCAGCTGTTTTTGGGCCTGGGGATGGGGCAGGGGGACAGACGGATGGCACTGCCCAGCACAGTGATGCTGTTCGTTTGCTTGGAACTGTTGGTGGAGAAACAGGAGAACACAGACTGAGCGTGCCTGGTGTCTCTGCAACCAAAAGCCAGCCCACTCATTGTGAGAGGTGCAAGGGTCGGCAGGGATCTGTCGCGATGCGTTGCCGTGGAGACTCTTTTCGGGAACTTGTAAGATGAGCTTTTAGGGCTCTCCTGAGCATCTGACTCTTTCTGCAGCATTGTGTTGTAGCTGCTGGTGGTCGTGTTAAACAGGTCCTTTAGAATGCCAGAGGATATGTGCTCCAGACGCAGCTGACTGGGGCTCACAGGCTTCTCCAAGGGGCTCAGGACACAACTCTTAGATGTTTCCATCCCCGGCCAATGGAGCAGTTCTGGAAGGAAATATCACAAGATTTAATATTATAGTCTACTCAATTCTCTAGTGGCTCTTTGAAAATGAGGCATAACAGGACTATGTCTTGAAGAAACAAACATATGTGGGTCATGCTTCTTTTTTATTTTCGAGAAACCATTTAAATAACTATATATACAATATATACTCAAGGATGTGCAACAATATATTTCAGTTTTGTAGTCAAGGCCAAGACAAGAAGAGGGCCTCTTTCGAATCAAGTCTGTAACCAAAAGAGGGTCTTGTCCGAGTAAAGTCTGAGACCAGAAGAGAAATGTTTCCGAGTCAAGTCCGAGAACAGAAGAGGGTCACGACCAAGTCCAAATACTTCAGTGTCCATTACAAGACCAAGACCATGAAAATCTGGGGCCTCATTTATAAAAAGTGCATACACAGAGATTTGAACAGAGTACGCTAAAATCCACGCAAACGTTCAAATTTATAAAAACAGTGTTTGATGTCGAAAACTGCTTTCAGCCACGCCAGGGTCTATGCAGACTTATGCACTTTTCCTTGTAGCAGAGAGTCGGAGTACTGCAATTTTTGCTGCTCGCGATTCTAAAGGATTTGGACATTGACTGGTGCCCTTTTATATGTTAATGACATTAATTAGGGGGTGATTACAAGGTGGCAATCTGAAACCATTCATTTACGATTTATACATTTCATATCTGGCATCACGTTTTTTGTGCGTACATTCGTTCTCTGAATCACTCGTACGCACATTTCAGAAATTAATGCAAGATTAAATGGACGGTTTCTAAGCAACATTTTAGAAATAAGGCCCCAGGTCTCGAGTACTATATGGCTTTACTTCGCGAACGAAGAATTAGGGAGGGTTTTGTCTGTGTTTGTGTATGACAAGGCCAATGCGAGACAATCAATCAATCAATCAACATTTATTTATATAGCACTTTACAACAACCATCAGGTATCCTTGCTTCACATAAAAGATTAAAAATAAAGACAACATATCATACCATACAAAGAATAAACATATAAAAAGGTAAAAATCAAAAAAGGTTGCATAGAACAGACACAGGAAAATGTCACACCACTACTGCGTATTAAAAGCCATTCTAAACAGGTAGGTTAGTTTAGACCTAAAAAGGGTTAGCCTACATCTGTAATTGTGCGAATATCAGGGGGTAACTTGTTTCATAGTCTCGGGGCAGCAACTGCAAAAGCCTGATCACCCCATCGTTTATATCTTGACCTTGGGACTTCTAAAACTAGTTGGTTTGAAGACCACAACGATCTGCTGTGTTCACGCAGGGTTAAAATCTCGGATAAATACTCCAGGGCCAGTCCATTTAGGGCCTTAAAAACAAACAATACAATCTTAAAATCGATTCTAACGCGCACAGGGAGCCAATGTAAGATGTAGAAGACGGGAGTGATGTGTGCCCGCCTAAATGTATTTGTTATAAACCGAGCAGCAGCATTTTGCACAAGTTGAAGACGTGAGATGGAGGTTTGATTGATAATATCCCCTAAAGACAACATATAGAAAACAGGATTGGGCCAAGAATTGAGCCCTGGGTTACCCCACAAGAGAGAGGAGCAGCTGACGAGGAGCAGTCCCTAATCATGACAGAGAAGCTCCTATTTGCCAAATAGGAGCTAAACCATTGAAGTGCCGCACCTCGAATGCCTAATAATTAAGTCGAGAGAGCAGGACTGCATGGTCCACCGTATCAAACGCCGCTGTGAGGTCCAAAAGCACTAAAACAGCAGGATTTCCGGCATCTACAGACAAGGCAATATCATTAAGTACTCTCAGCAGTGCAGACTCAGTGCTGTGACGTGATCTGAAACCAGATTTAAATTTTTCAAGCACCGAGTTCTGTTGCAAAAAGGCTTGTAACTGTATAAAAACAACTTTTTCCAAAACCTTTGACAGAAAAGGCAGATGAGAGACTGGTCTAAAATTGGACAACACTGTTGGACAAGCACATCCGGCAAGCACATCCAGCCACAGAGGCTACAATAGAAAAACTGTAGTTAAGGGTGTATTCACACCAGGAAAGTCCGATAGTTCACTTGCTTTGGTCCGGACCAAATGATTAAAAAAAAATTTTTTTTTGGTACGGTTCGCATTCACACTGCTCTTTTTGCAAGTGAACCAAAATTTGTAAACAAAACCACACGTGTGCTAAGGTCGTCCATTCATTGGACAAGGATTCTCAAGTAGGGAAATCTGGAAGTGCAAAAAAGGCTTAACGTAAATGAACACAGCATCATCCTTGTATTGTAGGCTAACTATCGTTACATTAACTGTTATGCTTTTTTTTTGCATCTATGCGCGATTAGACTAAAGAGAATGCTCTGTATGTGAATGTCCTGATGCACTCACTCATTCATTCATTCCATTCCATTCCAATGATGCACACACGACTGTACAAGGGGTGTGTAGGATGGGGTGTTAGGACACCATTAGGTGGGGTGTTAGGACACCATTAGGTCACTGGATGGAGTTTTTCGGTTCCTTGCCACTGTTGCCTTTGGCTTGCTCAGTTGGGGATATTCAAATTAATTAACCAATCATACCATTGATCAGCTCTACCACACTTGGATGTCTTTTTTCCAGTAATAAACAAACATTGTTAAGTTGTTTTGATTGATACTGTGAAGCAGCTTTGATACAATCTGTATTGTGAAAAGCGCTATATAAATATATTTGACTTGACTTGACACGACGCGCAGAAAGACGCGCAACAGATGTAATGTAGTAGGCTACAACAGATCACTTTCCCATAACGCAACTCCGACTACGGAAGCCTGTTAACTCAAAGGCACAGTGCTTTCTTGCAATTGGGTCGGTTCATGTTCACACCGTAAACGAACCGTACCAGAGTTCGTTTGGAACCGTACCGAGACCACCTCTTCAGCTGGGTCTCGGTTCGGTTGTTTGGTCCGCACCCGAGTTCGATTGCTGTATTCACACCTGCCCAAAAGGTCCGCACCAAGGGGGGAAACGAACTAGAGTTCGATTCAATCGAATCAAACAAGGCACCAAAACCAATACAACCAATACACCCTTAGTGTTGCAGTGAAATGATTTTTCCAAAAGCTCCATTTGTCTTCAAGACTGACTCAAAGCAGCTCAAAGCAGTTGACAGCCTGATGAATGGTATGTCTCCAGGTTACCTGATCAGAGGCTAACTGAGACCATTGGTGGTTGTCAATTTGACACGCACCAATGGATTTCTTCAAATCGAAGATTTCTTTCTTCGATTGTCTTTAAACCTCCTCATTGGTGCTCCTTTGTTGCGATGACCAGTAGCAAGTTCACTGTAGAGCACGATCTTGGGTAGGCGATAGTCCTCCATCCTGGAGATTTGACCTACCCAGCACAGCTATGTCTTCAGCAGCATGGCCTTGATGCTGGAGACTTTCACCGTTTCGAGATTTCGGTATTTGTAAAAAAAAAAAAAAAATAAATAGAACCAGTGGATGATTTGGAGACAGCACACTAATCTTTGTATTCTTCTTCAGGTGCTTGTTTTTTTCAGACTCTTTTGTACAGTCTGCCGAATGCGCTGTTGGCCTTTGCCAGCCTATTCTCAATCTCTTTGTCAACCATGGCATCCATGGAAGTGATGCTTCCTAAATAAAGTGATCTGAGGAGGATTGTTGACTTCCTGTGGTGTGGGCTAATAGAGAACTCTGGTCTTTTTCAGTACTACAAAACTACTATATTGTGAATCTTAGTTGTGCCTAACAAAGGTTTAGCTGTTATTATATTCACAGTATCGCAGCCTCTTGTACTGTTAAATATATTATGAGGGGAGAGCAGAGAACACCAGGTGGACTTTCAAGTAAAGGAAATTAAGCTCTTCTTGAATCTTGAATCTACTCTTGAATTTGAGACCAGTCGCGCCATTGTTAGTTCAGTGTTGTGTCTCCATTTCCCTGGAAATAAAATCTCCTTTGCCCATTTACCCTTGACTTCAACAAAAGACGAGAAACAGATCCGAACAGCATAATGAAATTAAGCTTGTTGAAAGCAGCTCTTTCACTGTCTAGTGAAGGCTGATTTTTATGCGTGGGACCTGTGCCGTAGCCTCTACGCGTCGGTTTTTATTTATACTTCTGCGTCGTTGTGCACAACGAGGTGCAATTCCACATGCAGAGGGAGCATGTGTAACCCCTGAGGGAGGGGTTCTAACAGACCAATCACAGCGCTTGCGGTCAGCGTAGAATTGACGCGGTGTTACATTTTTGGAGAGGTACACGTCAGGCTATGCCATAGGCTACAACGTAGCTACGGCGTGGGTTCAACGCAGAAGTATAAATCAGCCTTGAGTTGAATTCATAGACCAGGTTAATCCTATTACAACACAAAACAAAAATTATTTCCCATTCAACATGACAGGTACTGCTGGATAATCCTGCCCTGCCTGCATTCAATAATTCCTGCAGGCTTTCATTTGTTGCTTTAGATAAAAGCATCTGCTAAATCGTTAAATGTTAGTGTTTAAACTGTTTGTTACTCTATCATCTCAGGAGGACAGACTAAGGATACATCAGTTACGTCAAGCAACTCTGTGGGACACAATGGCACATGCCTCTGCAAAATGATCCCACGCTTCATTAGAGAACAGCTGACAGGTGCACTGAAGTAGAAGGACCACCACCTCAGCATCAGAGAGCCAAGCTAGCCAAGAAGCAAAACTGTCTGTGTATGTTTAGATCTCTGGGGCTTCATTGGCTGATGTAGCATGCATAAGTGAAATTGAAAAGCACAGTTGACCACACTAAACAAAAACATGAATGTCAGTGCATTAGATACAAAAAAGTGATAACCAGCATGGCATATTCAATTTCTCAGAACAAATTTTTACTTTCAGAGTCTTTATTGCAATTATTTTTTTAAGTAACCGGTGTTCATTCTAAGGAATTACATTTTAATTAAATGTACTTCAGTTCCCTAAAGCAGTAGGTCATTTTGAAATTCATTGAAAAACATTGTATTGTAACATTAGCGTAAACTGACAGATTTACCTGTAACTTCAATGGATTCAAGCATCTCGCTCGCGCTGTGAATCTCAACTTTTCACCCGTAAAGCAAATGTGTTTTTATCTAAAATAATGAAGCGCCCAAACGACACGACGAATATTCAGTGACGCTGTGATAATATCCTGCACGTGTCCAGCACAGAGAAATGCTGTAGTTTGCAAATCTCCGCTTGTAAGATCTGACCGCGCGCAATCTCCGACTGCACTGCTGCTTCGGTCTGGACCAGGTCTGGACACTGAAGCAAGCGCATAAGAGCGTTGCCATGGTGCGCTGTCAACGTCACCCAACCCTAAACGTCAGTTCCGTTTTGAAGAGGCTTCTGTCGTGTATAATCTGTTGCTGCGTCCCAATTCGCCTACTTATACTACGACCTAAAAGTATGTACTCTTTTGTGAAGAAAAAGTACATACTTTTGAGTGTGTAGCAAAAGAGTAGGCAAGCTTTGGGGCATAGGCCTACTATCACGTCATCTTTAACGGACAGATCTGTCGCGTGCATCCTGTCACCGTAAACTGCCCTGTCAATCATCCTGTCACAGTTAAAATCCTCCATTCAATCTAATTTGATTTCCAACCGTTTCGGAGAGCACGTTCATCTGCCAGTCGTGGGTCTTTCATGCGGAGACTCTCCTCATGTGTTTGCAATTTGAATATAATGATGCATTTAAAAGGTAATGGCTAAACATATCTTTACAAAAGTTCAAATGCTGCTGCAGATTAAATATAATGTAGACAACGTTGAATAAATAGGCTACATTTTCGTCAGGTTAGATACTGATAATTAATCACTCAAACCCCTTTATCTAAACCTCTACATAACCGCCGGACTCGCGCGTCCTCCGTGTCTGTAGTTTTTAAACACTTTTCACTCGTGTTTGTAGTTCTAACCGAATCCTCGTCCAACGCGCGATGGGTTGTGGGCAATATCAGTCGTTAGAGTGCGCATCGATCTGCACTTCGGATTCTGACCGGATATAGTAGACCATCCGGGTATCTTTGGAACACTCATTTCAACAACGTACTGTGGCTGCGTTCGGAATCGCATACTCAATGAGTAGGTACTTAATTTCAATGAGTACGTACTTAACGAGCGCTAAAAGAGTAGGTACTTAATGGCCAAATCTCGTTAAGTATGAATGCGATCCGGACATCATTCGCCATGTTGACGTTACATGTGACCTATGACGTTTTCACAAGCGCAACAATTTAAAAGTCATCAGCGACAGGTGCACTAACAGCTGATTGCATCAGTAACTCGACAACTTTACTAGAACGGTTTAGTTCAGCGTTTGAAATGGTTGGCATGTCTGCAATTGTTAGATTAAGGTGTGCACAAAGGAGATGTTGGGCAGCTGCTCGACGATCTCGCCTTTGGAGAAGACTGATGATTTTATTCTCAAACAAAGCAAGTATTACTACTTAAACAATTAAGATTACCCCAGAAAGAATTTCATTACTAGCCCATCCCAACACTTATGCACAATAATTATGACAAATGCTGTGACCAACAGTTAATTATATAACATTATTATAATATATATACATTATTAATTATGTAGTTTTGTAAAACAAGCAAACTTTGTATTATCATATGACATAGCTATGAATGAATACACGCTAGACAAATGCAGATGATGTAAATACATTTTTATTCATGAAATTCATATTTTATTTACTGACAACAATATGAAACATGAATAAAAATAAGTGAATGAATAAAAGAAATCATCACAATAAATAAATACATATACAAGTCAATACCACATGAAACATTGTTTTTGATTGTTTTGTTCTAACAAACTATGATGTATTTATTGCAGGCAGTGAACCCCACATCATACTGCCATCTCAATAGAGCTGTTCCCATTTTGCGGCTTTATCTTGATGAGGCAGCTGACCACCGTGCCCACCTTCGCCTGTCTATGCCGTCCATCAGGTCCCTGATTGCTGCAGTCAGACCTGGATCTGACCTTGGATGGAAACGGGAGATTGTGGTCCTTGTGTTCCTGCACTGGCTGGCCCATGCAGCATCCTACAGGGTGGTGTCGCAGACCTTCGATATCCCAAAGACCTCTGTGCATGACATTGTGCACAGAGTGAGCAAGGCCATCATGGGAATTTTGAGGAGGGTGATCTGCTTTCCGACCGGAGATGACCTGGAGGGTCAACAGGAAGCTGTTTCACTCCATCCAACTCCAGGCCATCTCTGATCACCGGGGGAAATTCCTTGATGTCTTTGTGGGATATCCTGGGTCTGTGCACGATGCCAGGGTGCTGAGGAACAGCCCTGTGTATGCTGGCAAACTTTACCCACCTGCAGGCAAGTGCATCCTCGGGGATGGAGGCTATCCTTGCCTGAGTGCACCCATCTGCCTCATCACCCCTTACAGAGAGCCTGTACAGAACCCTGTGCAGGCTCGTTTCAACAGCAAGCACTCCCGTGCCCGCAAACATCGTGGCGAGAGCTTTTGGGATGCTGAAGACACGCTGGCGCTGCATTTTCTTCAAGGTCTTGGAGGTGAGCCCTGCCTTCGTGCCTGAGATTGTTGCGTGCTGCGCTGTGCTTCACAATCTCGCTCTAGCCAATGGGGACATCGTTGAGCCAGAGGATGAGGAAGACCATGATGACGGCCCCCCTGATCCCCACAACCTTGCAGCAAGAGTGGGAGAACAAGTGCGGGACAATCTGGCTGCTGCAGTGTCTGCTCCAAACATCCCTGTGCCGGCTCTCCATGAGCATGACTACCTTTAAAACATTAAGAAAGATAAAAATGTTTTAAAATTCATGTTGTCAGCATTCAGTTTCTTGACAAATGTCATTTTATAGGTTTACAATTACATGCAAATATTTGTTAGAGCTTTAAAACCTTTTGTAGTGTAGAGGGATAAACCAATGAACTGGTTAGAAGATTGCTGGTCAATCAGCAAGGGACTTTACTCCAGGTTTGTCCAGGGTCATTGTCCCTGTAAATAAATGGAGTTAATCACTTTTGATAAAAAATATGTCAAATGCATAAATGTGATTGATATTTGTAAAGCATTTTTTGAACCAGTCATGGGAATAAACAGTCAAAGCTGCTTAGTTTGTCAAGGAATTACTATAATGCAAAATGCATACATAAATTTACTACAATTTATATTTGGTGGGTTAAAGGGTGTTCACCTCAACATATAAATACAGCAATTATTTACGGTTTACTATTTACTTATTTAATGTTTTTATTGTTTAAATACAAAAGGGAATTTTTGTCAAGTTTGTTCTGCTGGTTTCATACAATATCAGTCAATGGAGCCCAACTTTCAGAAGCTTCATGGCATTATTTAATGACGCTTTTGAAGCTTCTGAAAGTCCATTGACTGATATTGTATTAAACCAAACAGTACAAACCTGACCAAAATCACCTTTTGTGTTCAGGAAAACAAAAAACAGAGGGATCAAACAACATCAAGGCGAGTAAATAATGACTATTGAATTATTACTATTATGATTTATTTGCTTGGGTTAAGTAACCCTTTAGTCACTATTTTACTGTGTGTAATTTGTGTAAACAGTCTCAAGTTCAGCTTCGGTCATGGAGGACTATTATCCAGCAGAGTTTTTCCAACCCTAATTATACACCCCTGAATCAATTTAAACCAATTAATAACTGACTACTTGATATTTACTGACAGGTGTGCTGGAACTTAACCCTCCATGACCTGCCTTTAAGATCCTTGCATGAACTCTGTAAACCTTTAAAAGTCATATAATACACTCCAGTAAACCAGTGTTTTAAAGTGTTTTTTCTTCTTACATTACACCATACATTCACTAATTATTAATCAACGTTTCATAAATATTTAATTTATGAATTTGATTACAATCTTAAAGTATCACTAAATTTCTAGAAGTCTATAATGTACTGTGAATGCCTAGGAATAGTTTGTTTTATATACATATTATTGTACAAAATTCTTAGGCCACCATTTGTAGTAGTTGCACAGTACTGTGTGTATATATATATATATATATATATATATATATATATATATATATATATATATATTAGGGCTGGGCAAGTTAACGCGTTATTATCGCGTTAACGCATTTATTAATTAATGCCGACAATTTTTTTATCGCACGTTAACGCAGTTTTTTTTTATTATTATTATTATTATTATTTTGAAAGTCCGTTGCTCACTGGCTCTGAATACACATAGGCCTACAGTCAAACCATGATCACAGGAGGGGTGGGATGTTGGTCAGCCAGCAAATAACCCACCCAAACAAGCAGTGGAGAGAGGCAGGTTCTCTCTGGTGAACAGTTAAAGGGTTGCGCTCCGCGAGTGAATGACAGGCGCTCTATGGATAGTAGTACCTATAAAACCTATAGATAATACCTATTTAGATTCTGGAAACTCACTAACAGCGAGCCGAGGATCAGTCTCTCTTCTAATGAATTGTGCTGCGCGTCCTTTATAAAAAGTTATAGACAATTCAACTTCGGCAACGAGCGGACGCGGGCGCGTGCTTGAGGCGAGCATGACCGCAACCGTTTCACAGGAACGCACCCGCTTCTCGCTGCACCTTGTGCTCGACCACTTCACCTCACTCTTGGCTGATTTATACTTCTGCGTCGGACTTACGCCGAAGACAATACGCTATAGACTACGCGTTGGTTTTCATTTATATCTCTGCGTTGTTGTCCGCGTTGACGCGCAATTACACATGCAGAGGGAGCATGTGAAACCCGGGGAGCGGTTGTAGCAATCACAGCGCTTGCGGTACGCGTAGAATTGACGTTACATTTTTGGAGAGGTGCACGTCAGGGTACGCGCGCTACACAGCCACGGCGTGAGTATAAAGTATAAATAGTTTTTTTACTCTGTTTAATGTAATCTTACGTGGGAAACCATGGCATGACCAAACCTAAGCTACTATAAGTAACGTTGGTCGACTTATATAGTAGTGATCATGACCTCTGACTACTACATAGACTGTTTCTGCTGCTCCCTGATAAAAGATACCTGTTGATACCTGTTCAGAAAAAAAACAAGAAAACTGGACTCGTTTTAACAAACTAGATAAAAGGTAATGCCCTGGCAGTGGCAAATAGCTTTGTTTAAATATTTGATTTGATTACATTAATGTTTAAATTGAGATTTGAGATTACTGTGTAAAGGGAATACTGCTGGTATAAAAGCACCTTATTTGTTTAAAGTTATTGCACTTTTGTGTATATAGCAGTACATTTAAATCAAAAGTGCGCAATACACTACTTTAGAAGTCATTATTCAATTTTGCGCATAACAATGCGATTAATCGCGATTAAAAATTTTAATCGTTGCCCAGCACTAATATATATATATATATATATATATATATATAGATTCCCATTTTTATTCACAAATTTAATTCACATCAACCCAAATGTGCAAAAGATCAGAAGATGTTTTTTGTCAAATAATTTATTTTTTGGCGAGCATCTGAAGAACAGAAAGGAACCTTTCATCCCTTTCGTTGGTTTCTCTTTCTCTCCTTTCCTCTCTCTCGACTGCCTCCCGGTGCCATCTCTCTTCTCTTTCTCTTACTTCTCTTTCTTGTCTTTCCTCTCTCTCTCGTCTCTCCCGTTCTCTTCTGTCCTCCTGCTCCTCCATTTCTCTCCACAGCCTCTCCTCCCTCTCAGCTGCCTTCCGCTCTCTCTCCTCTTCTCGCTCCTCCATGTCCCGGATCAGCTCCTCCACATCTATAGCCCTTTTCCTGGCTCTTGCTGGCTCTGGCCTAACTGAGGATGAAGAGACCACAGCAGCATCCGGCCCACATGAGGCAACGAGGGCAGGAGGAGAGATGGAGGGTCTGCCCCCAATTGCCTCATCCATGGCAGTGTACCACTTCCAGGATGCTGCTGTGGCCTCTCCATCCTCAGTGCTCACCCCCGTCTGCGGACATTTCAGATCCTGCAAAAATGCACAAGCATGATACAAAAGCAGTCATTTTAACAGCACAATATTTAATCATTTAATTTATGTATTAGAAGTAACAAAATGATCTTACTTTGTATTTTTGTTTCAGGTTTTCCCATTTTTTTTTAACAAACGCCGCCGTCACCCTGCCTTGCAGGCTCTGCTCCTCCACAAAAGATCTGCAGCAAGAGAGAAATCAAGAATGAAAAAGTTATATATCTGTTTGAAAATACAATAATTGAAATGTACTGCAAATAAAGTATTCAATTGATTTTTAAATATTTCTGTATACTCACTCAAAGCCTTTGATGGCAGCATTACGCGTTCCGGTGAAGAGCGCTTCATGAGCCACTCTCCACCGGATAAGCAGCCGCGTGTGCTCATCCGTCCCTGTAACATCCAGACAAGACTCACGTTACCTCTGTGATTTATGAGCTCAATACTACATTTACATGTTGAGGTTGTTGCTAATAAATAGCTTTTTATCCATCATAAATGTTCAACAATTTTTCAACAGTACTAATGGATAAATGAAATACATTACTTATGTTTAGTTACTTTATGTAAAATGCATTAAACTAATAAAAACAGTGTTAACAACAGTGAATTCTCCTAAACAATAGTACACACACGTCACTCAGATGTCTATTTCATATCAGTTACACGTAGTAATCTTGCCAGATTTTGAATAAATATTTAGTAATGGTATTTCAGATGTATACGGTTTAAAATGTATGCAAATACAGTTTAAAGACGTATGTGTCCTTATGGAGCTCCTCTATCCAATAAAATGTGATTTACGGCAAAATCACAAATTTACCATATTATATAGCGTCTTTGCACCTTCAACAGTTCAACAATTTACTGTACAGAAAGTTAGTTCAACACATGCGATTTGGTTTGTATTTGTAATACTCACATTTGAAAACACTCTCGTCCACCCTTTCCGTCATGTTTGAGTATGAAATATCTACTTCTTCTTGTTCTTTTTTATATCGTATCCTCTCGCGTGGCCTCCTGGGATAGATGAGTACAAGCTGAAAAACACTCAAATGTCTGGGCGAAAGCAGGAGATCATCCGGGAACTTCTCGCCTACTCTTTTAGGAATACTGATGTTTCGAACGTACTGCTTCCCTCACGTACTGTTTTCGCCTACTATATAGTAGGAAAGTAGGCATATTCGAACGCACTATCGTCCAAATCTCGCGATAATTAGTACGTCAACCAGGTAATTCTCGCCTACTCTTTTATGAATACTGAGGATTCGAACGTACTTTTTCGCTCGCCTACTCTTTTCGCCTACTATATAGTAGGGAAGTATGCGATTCCGAACGCAGCCTATGATTTGGGACGTACTAATTCTATTTTCGAATACTATTTAGGACGGATAGTATGCGAATTGGGACGCAGCATGTAAATGAGTATTTTATTAAAATAATACTTTAAGTAAAAGGTTAATTTAATAGAATATTTCACAGTACTGACCACACTGTAAATATATTTTAGTATGTTTAGTTGCCATTTGTCATACAGTATCTCTTAAAAGTGTCAGTAATTAAAAAAATTTATAAAGCATTAGAACCTTATTTTATGCTTTAAGGAAATTTATTTAAAATTTAGGTTGTAAGTTCTGATCTCATGTTTTTGACGCTACAACACTCCTGTGTACTACTGTATATTTACTTTCTTTTTTCTCCTTTTTTTCCAATATGTTTATTGTCCTTTTCTCATTTTATAACCACAGAACAAGTACACATGCTTACACCCTCTCACATATACAGGTCCTTCTCAAAAAATTAGCATATTGTGATAAAGTTCATTATTTTCCGTAATGTAATGATAAAAATTAAACTTTCATTGCACACCAACTGAAATATTTCAGGTCTTTTATTGTTTTAATACTGATAATTTTGGCATACAGCTCATGAAAACCCAAAATTCCTATCTAAAAAAATTAGCATATCATGAAAAGGTTCTCTAAACAAGCTATTAACCTAATCATCTGAATCAACTAATTAACTCTAAACACCTGCAAAAGATTCCTGAGGCTTTTAAAAACTCCCAGCCTGTTTCATTACTCAAAACCGCAATCATGGGTAAGACTGCCGATCTGACTGCTGTCCAGAAGGCCATCACTGACACCCTCAAGCAAGAGGGTAAGACACTGAAAGAAATTGCGGCGTGGAATGGAGGCAATAAGCCTGTGGCACTGCTGAGGTGTTATGGAGGCCCAGGATGCTTCGATAGCGGCCTTAAGCTCATCCAGAGTGTTGGGTCTTGGCGTCTCTCAACTTTCTCTTCACAATATCCCACAGATTCTCTATGGGGTTCAGGTCAGGAGAGTTGGCAGGCCAATTGAGCACAGTAATACCATGGTCAGTAAACCATTTACCAGTGGTTTTGGCACTGTGAGCAGGTGCCAGGTCGTGCTGAAAAATGAAATCTTCATCTCCATAAAGCTTTTCAGCAGATGGAAGCATGAAGTGCTCCAAAATCTCCTGATAGCTAGCTGCATTGACCCTGCCCTTGATAAAACACAGTGGACCAACACCAGCAGCTGACATGGCACCCCAGACCATCACTGACTGTGGATACTCCAGTGCTGCTTCTCTGTAGCCCAGGTCAGGCGCTTCTGCCGCTGTTTCTGGTTCAAAAGTGGCTTGACCTGGGGAATGCGGCACCTGTAGCCCATTTCCTGCACACGCCTGTGTACGGTGGCTCTGGATGTTTCTACTCCAGACTCAGTCCACTGCTTCCGCAGGTCCCCCAAGGTCTGGAATCGGTCCTTCTCCACAATCTTCCTCAGGGTCCGGTCACCTCTTCTCGTTGTGCAGCGTTTTTTGCCACACTTTTTCCTTCCCACAGACTTCCCATTGAGGTGCCTTGATATAGCACTCTGGGAACAGCCTATTTGTTCAGAGATTTCTTTCTGTGTCTTACCCTCTTGCTTGAGGGTGTCAATGATGGCCTTCTGGACAGCAGTCAGGTCGGCAGTCTTACCCATGATTGCGGTTTTGAGTAATGAAACAGGCTGGGAGTTTTTAAAAGCCTCAGGAATCTTTTGCAGGTGTTTAGAGTTAATTAGTTGATTCAGATGATTAGGTTAATAGCTCGTTTAGAGAACCTTTTCATGATATGCTAATTTTTTGAGATAGGAATTTTGGGTTTTCATGAGCTGTATGCCAAAATGATCAGTATTAAAACAATAAGACCTGAAATATTTCAGTTGGTGTGCAATGAATCTAAAATATATGAAAGTTTAATTTTTATCATTACATTATGGAAAATAATGAACTTTATCACAATATGCTAATTTTTTGAGAAGGACCTGTACATATTCAATTTACACTTCTTAAAGGAAGAAAAGCATTAAAAAAAGAAGATAGATAAATAATAATAATAAGGAAGTAAATAATAATAAAGGAATTTGTTACAGACAGTGTTTACAAAGTCTTTTTCTGTAAGGTTTACATTCCCAGTTTACATGATATTTATGTATGGCTCCCACAGCTGATCAAAGTCTTTCCTCTTGCATTTAGCAATATAAGTTAGCCTTTTTCCAGTCCGATACAGTTTGATATCTCCTTTATCCACATTTTCATGGATGGAGCATCCATACTCTTCCAGCATAATGCAATAGCTCTTCTGGCTTGAAGCAGACCAAAGTCTATAAATTTAATCCGTCTTGATGTTTGTATAAAGTCCATTAGATATATTCCAAGAATACAAAGTTTTACATTCAAGGGAATTTTAATGTTAAACATGTCTGACATACATTTTATAACCTCCTTCCAGAAGTGCTGTATTTTTGGGGATTGTATATTTCTGGCACAGCTGATCCAATGAAAGTAAAACTCCATCTTCATATAGATCCATCATTTTCTGAATGCCTCTTATATTCCATAACTTAAATCCTCTATCTTTATTACCAGGTATAAATTGTTCATTACCCCAAATAGGTGTAAATTGGGATAATCTCAGCATATCACCAATATGCTGTTTTTTTGTTTTCTTTAATGTGTACTGTATATTGAAACGACATTTAATATTTCTTTGATATTTATAGAACACTGAACGGAGTTAGACTCTTAGGCCACCCTAATACAAATAACTCCAGTTCTCATTACACATGCATGCATTCATACTCCCCAAAGCATTACATTTAATTATGCTTTAGAGTAAAAAAAAAAAAAGGCCCCCATCTAGCAGAGATACTGAACATTTGAAGGTGGTAAGACACTTCTATAAAAGGTTCCATTAGTCCATAAAGGATGGGTGGGAGGGGATGGCGAGGGGGAGGGGATGGAGTTAATTCTTGACCACAAAACACTGACTTGAATTTTAGAAAATGCCTAAAGGTAATGTTGGTAATATTGTTCGGGAAGTCACTGCAAGCACATAGGTCTCATTGGCAAAGATTTATTTGAAACCAAAAAAAAAAAAAAAAAAAAAAAAGGGTTGTGGGTTACAATATACTTTTAAGACATCTTATGACATTGACACAAAAAAAAAAATCAAGATTGCATATACCAAGTAAAAGTTCTACTTTTTAAAACGTAATAAAAATACAATAATAAAAAGGTAAATGACATTTGTAAGAACATTGCTGTAATTAATGTTCATCTATATAAACCATGTTTTACCACCAGATCATTCACACAGTTCCTCATACATTGTCATTTTCAGAATTTTGGCCAACAAATAGCAAGCACAATCTCTATTATTACAGTTCAATGGAAATTATTATTTTTTCCTTCACTTCACGGCCAAAACTTTTCTAAGAAGACCTGCGTTTTAGAACCATAAATTGTTGTGAGGCTTTATGGATGGTACAGCATTCAGTTTAGGAAATGCGAGTAGCAACTCAGATGTTTGAACATAACTGGGATGAATACATGACTTTATACAAACTTCAAGTTTAAATGTCTCATCAGGGAGTGTCCAAGAGCAACAGCTTTAATGGTTCTGTGTGTTGTCAGTCAGTCTATTATCTGCAGATCTTTGGGGAGCTGCTCTCTCTCAGCTCAGCTGTGGTTACTCCATGCTCTCAGGGTCAGCCTGGGCCATATATGCATCCAACTCGGCATCCAGGTGGCCCTTGGTCTTGGACATGTAAGCATCAAGCTGGTTGTCCAACTGCTCACGTGTGACGATGGCACGTCCTGCTCCTCGGCCTCTGCCGCGTCCACGACCTCTTCCAGCAAACCCTCCGCGACCTCTCAGACCTCCACGGCCTAAGAGAGAACCGTTGAGAAACAATTAAAGGGGAACTTGGCAACTCTAGCCATTTCTTCACTGATTTTCACTTTTGTTGTCGCATGTTTTCTCAACGAGCTCCCCCTACAGCTGTAGGGTGTATATTTCACAACACTGTCGTAAAAAAAAAAAACTTACTTGCGGCACCCTCCTCCCCCTTTCTACCGCTGCTCATGTGCATTTTTTATTATCGGAGCCGGCCGTCTTTATCGTGTGGAGCTATGTCTACCGAGGTGGGTAATACATCATACACATTGAGGCGGGCGTGTGTGTTTATTTGAAATTGCCGTAAAGCAGTTTGTGTTTCTCGCTCGTTCTCGCTTCTCACGAGACTCCCTATTTCCATCTTACCGGGACGTTAGTCCTTATGATGCAAGGTTGGTTCTCCGCCTGGGAACGTTGGGGGGAGCGGGGAAAGTCACCATTTTCACTGGAACAGGTTATTAAACCATACAAATGATTTCTAAACGGTTTTATTAAGTTGAAATAGTTGCCAAGTTCCCCTTTAAGCATGCAAGAGAAATAATAAAAAAAAAAAACTGGCAAAAATGTGTTTAACTTTTCACTTTTAGGCAATCTAGCAAGAATCTACTAATATTATACCTCTTCCTCCAACTGCTCCGCGAGCTGCACCTCGGCCACCAAAAGCTCCTCGTCCTGTAGGTCCTCCACGCTGACGCATGCCTCGACGGAGACCGATACGTCCAGGACCACCCCTGCCTCTCATCGGACCTGCACCTAAGAAATAAAAACATCAGTTTTACTAAAGGAAAATGAATGGTAAAAACACTTCCAGAATGCACAAGGGACTGCTTGCAGTTAAGTATAGCATATTATTATTATAAGTTGAGAATACAAAGATCAATATTGGTTGGTTGGTGTTTTAATCATGACAGCTTTCATGGCTATATTCTTGGTAACAAAGTTAAAAATACTATAAAAGAGCAATTTAAAAACTGATTTAAGGTAGGGCTGCACAATACATAATTTCAGCATAGACTTTGTCAGCATCGAAACTAATAGTTTTCTGCAGAGCTGCTTTATAGCTTAATTGAACTCATGAAAACGAATGCGCATCATTTTATTGGATTTGTGCATTAGGTCTTAAAGTGTGAGCAGGCTTATATACCTTCTGCCATCTCTTTTCTTTTGTTGTTTTGTTAACATTAATGACAAAAACACTTTTGTAGCTATAACAAATATCGATCATATTTCACTTATACAGTAGGGGTGTAAAGCTATTCAAACCTAACCGAAAAAGGTGCGTCTTATGCATTCAAGACGAATACAGCATTGCAGCCTAACACCATTAATCGCAGTAAGCTCTGCGTTTTGCTACTTTTGATGAGAAAGTGTCATTTCAAATTATGTCCATTTTATCATGAAATACAAACAAATGCCGTTTTGACGCTCTTTAATGTGGCGTAACAAATCAATAAATAGGCGCCTATTTATGAATCTATGAACGCGATCATCTCTTCCTAATAAACATGAATCGACATCTGAAGGCATGCTGAAAGATACAGTACAACTTAATGAAATATTATATCTCGTGTAATTGCTCAATCAGTATTTCCACGGCGGAATATCTCATGTAACATTACATTTACCTCAGGCAAATCATTCAGTGTCCACAGCTTGTTAATCAGCTAGAGAAATTAACTCTCGCTAAATATATGCAATATATCAGCCTATATATTCATTATATTTTACTTACCCTGTAAGTGATGTCTTGATTATTTAATGTATGTTTAAAATATCTGTCATGAGAATGACAGCCAGTGTGTAAATGATTATATTAACAACGAATTAGAGTAAAAACTCCAATGATTAAATTTAGAAGTTAGGCTAATGCAAGAACCCCCTTGGGCAGTTTACATACAATGTTATTTGAGTGTTGATTATAAATAGCAATATATTTTTATAAATATAAAAATAGCAACTGAATTTAAGCTAATAGTTTGGGCTATGTTGTGAACCTTTAATATTATAGTAATGTGCAAGTAAGGGCTCTCTATATAGTTTACACTATTAGCAGAGATCATTTTATCCTTAAATTACAACTGAATTCATTTAAAGACACCATTTGTTCAGTAAACCACTGTCTAATAAAAAAAGCAATTTAGGTTCTCTCATGGCTCCTCGAGGTGGCGCTCAAAACATGAATGAGGGAAACGTGAACAAAAGTTAACTAGCCTAAGAAAAAAAAAGAGGTTATTAACAGGATGGTGGACAGCAGTTTGAGCAAAATAATAGACGCCCAAACCACGTTTAAGTCCAAAGTCAGGACGCACTCTTGCTTTTATACCATTTATGTGACGACCATGTTGTAAATGTTATAATGGTAAAGCTTTGACGTTCTACATAGAGTACTTTGTGAAGGATTTTTTTTTTTAATTAATCATAACATTCCTTTTTCTTGCAGAATTAACCATTACATGCTTTTGAAACCTAAAATGTCCCCAAACACTTTGGCCTAAGTCAGTGAGTCTCTGAAAAATTTCCGAATATAACAAAAGAGGATATGAAACTAGACATGTTTAACTATATAAACTCGTGACTTTTGAGTAACAAAGTGAAGTAATTATGAAATCAGGATTTGCTTTTACCTAGTAAAAGGAGGGTTTGCTGAATTATACATATGACGCACCAATCATATTGTAGAAAAATAATGTAATTAATCATGTCACTATTGCCACGCTCCTATTCTATAAAAATTGTTGTACTCTTTTTGCTGGTGGGCTTCTCTCTGAAATTGGTCTGAGGCCCTCCGGCCGTGATTAAAGCATATTCAAAGGCATTGTCTGGAGTCTGTCTAGTTAATGCTGCACAGCAGGTTAAACACTAGAGATGTTCCTTCTATTCTCAAGTGATAGTGTTTAGTGGAGGAGCACTAGACCTTATTCTCAAGTGATAGCGTTCAGAAAAGGTTGAGACGTTGGCCGAATCGAACAGATATTGAAGTAAGCTTAGTTGAATATAAATTCATAGGTGTCTGGGACACCCGGTTTAACTTACATTTAGGCGCATAGGGGGAAATCTACCACAGCTTACACATACACACAGGAGCATTTGAAAGCAGGCAACTATGATAGACGCCTGCTTTCAAACGCTCCCGTGTTTATCTGTGCAAGCACTCGGTTTAACAGCGTCAAAGATGTCCATTTACAACATGTTTGAAGCGTTGATCATTGTAGCCAATCACAGACATACAGGTCCTTCTCAAAAAATTATATTGTGATAAAGTTAATTATTTTCCATAATGTAATGATAAAAATTAAACTTTCACATATTTTAGATTCATTGCACACCAACTGAAATATTTCAGGTCTTTTATTGTTTTAATACTGATGATTTTGGCATACAGCTCATGAAAACCCAAAATTCCTATCTAAAAAAAATTTGCATATCATGAAAAGGTTCTCTAAACGAGCTATTAACCTAATCATCTGAATCCACTAATTAAATCTAAACACCTGCAAAAGATTCCTGAGGCTTTTAAAAACTCCCAGCCTGTTTCATTATTCAAAACCGCAATCATGGGTAAGACTGCCGACCTGACTGCTGTCCAGAAGGCCATCATTGACACCCTCAAGCAAGAGGGTAAGACACAGAAAGAAATTGCGGCGTGGAATGGAGGCAATAAGCCTGTGGCACTGCTGAGGTGTTATGGAGGCCCAGGATGCTTCGATAGCGGCCTTAAGCTCATCCAGAGTGTTGGGTCTTGGCGTCTCTCAACTTTCTCTTCACAATATCCCACAGATTCTCTATGGGGTTCAGGTCAGGAGAGTTGGCAGGCCAATTGAGCACAGTAATACCATGGTCAGTAAACCATTTACCAGTGGTTTTGGCACTGTGAGCAGGTGCCAGGTCGTGCTGAAAAATGAAATCTTCATCTCCATAAAGCTTTTCAGCAGATGGAAGCATGAAGTGCTCCAAAATCTCCTGATAGCTAGCTGCATTGACCCTGCCCTTGATAAAACACAGTGGACCAACACCAGCAGCTGACATGGCACCCCAGACCATCACTGACTGTGGATACTCCAGTGCTGCTTCTCTGTAGCCCAGGTCAGGCGCTTCTGCCGCTGTTTCTGGTTCAAAAGTGGCTTGACCTGGGGAATGCGGCACCTGTAGCCCATTTCCTGCACACGCCTGTGTACGGTGGCTCTGGATGTTTCTACTCCAGACTCAGTCCACTGCTTCCGCAGGTCCCCCAAGGTCTGGAATCGGTCCTTCTCCACAATCTTCCTCAGGGTCCGGTCACCTCTTCTCGTTGTGCAGCGTTTTTTGCCACACTTTTTCCTTCCCACAGACTTCCCATTGAGGTGCCTTGATACAGCACTCTGGGAACAGCCTATTTGTTCAGAGATTTCTTTCTGTGTCTTACCTTCTTGCTTTAGGGTGTCAATGATGACCTTCTGGACAGCAGTCAGGTCGGCAGTCTTACCCATGATTGCGGTTTTGAGTAATGAAACAGGCTGGGAGTTTTTAAAAGCCTCAGGAATCTTTTGCAGGTGTTTAGAGTTAATTAGTTGATTCAGATGATTAGGTTAATAGCTTGTTTAGAGAACCTTTTCATGATATGCTAATTTTTTTAGATAGGAATTTTGGGTTTTCATGAGCTGTATGCCAAAATGATCAGTATTAAAACAATAAAAGACCTGAAATATTTCAGTTGGTGTGCAATGAATCTAAAACATATGAAAGTTTAATTTTTATCATTACATTATGGAAAATAATTAACTTTATCACAATATGCTAATTATTTGAGAAGGACCTGTACATGTTGTTTAACGTGTGAACCAATGGCCAATCAGAGGCGTTTAACCCCTTAAGTGTCACCGTCCCGCTAGCGGGACGCCTAACTTTAATTCAATATATTACTATTAAATCCTAATTTAATCATAACAAACTATATATCGTTGGAAAGGTCTAAGACTCCTAAATAGATATTTTTGCACTATTTTTTTATTACAAATTATGTAGGAACAGTAATATATGAATTTTTGACAAGAGTGCGCCTCAAAAAATCTACGTCATAACAGGAGTTTCTGACCTTTGTCACAAAAAGTCAACGCACACACTTTTAAAAATTGAAACTTTGGTTTTTAATGCTAAAAGTTCATAATAAAACATAATCTAGTATTTGTCAATAAAAAAAGATGAAATAATATTTGAAAAAGTAAAGTAAAAAGTCCTCTAAAAAATATAATATATATTATATATATACATTTTTATTTTTTATCATTATTATAAATTAGGTCAAAATCATAAATTAGGTATCATTTAAAAGCTTACGAACTCAGAATTCATCCTGTGAAAACCGTTTTGAAATTGGACGTTGCGTTACCATAGAAACGGTATTTTTGTATTAGGCTCCTCCCCTTTTGGGCATCATCTTTCATAATTTTTTATCAAAAACTTTTCTAATCTTGACAAAACACATATTGTCAGAAAGGTCTGAGTCTCAAGGTTCCATTTTTAGTAACAAAAATGATATTTGGATAGAAATTTATTAATTTGTTATGGCAGAATACATACAATTAGATTCAATGGAATTTAATGGCACCCGGTGGCTATTTTTGGTACAACGCCTAAACAAAATCTCATGGGAACTTCAATTTTTGTGATATCAACTTCAAATTTGGAACACAACTTGGTTAGATATTTAGCTTTCATTTTATAGTAATTTTATACTAAAAAATATTTTGTAAAATATTTATTTTATATAAAAAAAAATATTGATAAAGTATATTTGATTTACTGTAAATTTTAACTTCCATAACTTTTTCATACTTTAATTTTTTGAAGTGCTTTCACTTCAGTAATAATCTGCTGATTGTTTTCTTTAAAACAAGACCAAACTTAGGTCTGTATTCCAAAGCATTCTTGAATTACAACCATTTAAGTTTGTATAGTGCATTTTAATGTCAATTATCAAAAGGGGGATGACAGCTAAGGGGTTAAGAATCCGCTCAACACTCAAAATGCCTATGGGGAAATGCTGGTATCGTCACATTAAAACTTTAAAACACCCAAGTCGTTACCTTTGACAACACTATTCCTAGGTTTATTTTAAAGGGATACTCCACCGTGTTTTCATATTAAACTATTTTATTCCCTTAACTAAGTTGATACATACCTCTCTCGTCTCAGTGCGTGCACTAAATCGCTCTGTCTTGCGGCGAAACTTTGTTAGCACTTAGCTTAGCCCAGTTCATTCAATAGGGGCCAAGCAGAGAAGCGACCAAACACCTCCACGTTTTCCCTATTTAAATACAGTTACTCGAGTAGTGTAACTCGACCTAGGACGGTGACACAAAATAAAACGTTGCGCTTTTCTAAGCGTGTAAAATGGATAACTATATTGTATGGCGGAATACCATAGCAAGTGCTTGGGAGCACTTCGACTTGGCGCAGTAATATCATCACTCGTGAAAAATCCTCTCACCGGCCCGAGTGATGATATTACTGCGCCGAGTCGAAGTGCTCCCAAGCACTTGCTATGGTATTCCGCCATACAATATAGTTATGCATTTTTACACGTTTAGAAAAGCGCAACGTTTTATTTTGTGTCACCGTCCTAGGTCGAGTTACACTACTCGAGTAACTATTTAAATAGGGAAAACGTGGAGGTGTTTGGTCGCTTCTCTGCTTGGCCCCTATTGAATGAACTGGGCTAAGCTAAGTGCTAACAAAGTTTCGCCGCAAGACAGAGCGATTTAGTGCACGCACTGAGACGAGAGAGGTATGTATCCACTTGTCTTAGTTAAGGGAATAACAGTTTAATATGAAAACACGGTGGAGTATCCCTTTAAGGAAGCTGGTAAACACGGAGATGTTACCAAGTTTAAATAAAAGAGGTTGGTACATTTTTAAATGTACCAGGTTTATAAAACAAGTTGATAAGCAGCTAAAGGTGTCAGTTTACACACAAAGAAAGGTTTAAGCTTTTAAAAAGTATAAGCATCAAATGTTTAAATTTACTTTTAAGTTTTCAGTCTAAAATAAATTTAACATTAAATAAAGTTTATTAATTGATAATAAAATAATTTAATAAAGAGAGAAAACCTGCACATAACCTTTTAACAGGCATTTTGTTTTCATAGTTAGATATCGTGATGCATCATATAGGATTATCTAGCAATATATTGAATATCACAGAATTGCTGTATCGTGATATTATCGGTATCGTGAGTCATTTATCGTGTATAACGTATCGTGAGCTACCCTGTGATTCCCACCCCAACTACATAGATGAACTTCTCTCAGTACCCAAGAGGATTTAAGGGGGGCAATGAGTCAACTGGATAAAATTAGTAGATACTCTTTAAACTTCATTATAGCTAACAAAAAAAAAAACAGCTCTTAATCATCTACACTGCTTAGGGGAACAGTAGAGCAGGCTCAGCTGTCTCCTCCTGTTACCACCTAGAGACTGCACAACAGGTGCAGGAACTACAAATCTAGTAGCACACCAGGGGTCTCCTAACAGCCATAAAATGACAGTTTAGCCCAATCAGCATGACGCAAAGTTTAGAGAGAGGGTGGCTAAACATGTGAAAAACATTACCACTGTAAAACATTATCTCAGCTGTACTGCAATGATTGACAGTTCCAAATGAAGAACAGATTTCTTTTGACATGTTAAGAAGCTCACACTGCACTTACGGCAAGGAAAGCTTTATTCCGAAAACACATGCATGCATCTCTTCTTCAGATTTAGAACTATAGCGAGCCAGAGTAAATGTATAAATAGGATGTGTGGCTTTTTATTAAATAAATGCAAGACAGGATCTGATAAGCACACTGGAAAACGGGAAATAAAAGCAGTAGTGTCATGTAAAGACTGTTTGTCACCTCTAAGCGAGAGTGCTCCTCTCATGGAACCGCCTCTCACTCTTCCTCGCAGTCCTCGTCCAGCTCCACGCAATCCTCCAGGAAACCCTCGCCCTCTGCCACCGCCCGGCATTAATGAGCCGATGGGCCGACCCAGTCTGGCCTGGATATTGCTCTTCCCAAGTCGCTGCTTCAGGCTCTACAGGTGATATAATGGATTGTTCCTTTATTAGGCACATCAATTTTTTTAACATTTAAAGTCAAAATGAAATTTCTTTCATAATCTATCTGTAATACAGAAACAGGGCTAGAAAAAAAAAGCGAGGGTTTTATACTAGAATGACTGAACACAAAACAAGCCTGCAATTAAACTTGGTTTTCTTTGAATACTAGTCATTTGTGCAGAACAAGATGAAGAATATTTCTTAAGTGTATTACAAAAGTGAAATAATACCATGTTGATTACGTTTATGATGACTTTAATTGTACACTACCGTTTACCACTGGTATTTTTTTTTCTCTTATTACATCTTATAATAAGAGTAATTAAAGCTGAATTATCAGCATCATTACTCCAGTCTTCAGCATCACTCATTTGCTGCTTAAGAAACATTTTATTATTAATGTTGAAAACAGTTGTAACGTTTTTGTAGAAACTGTGATAATTTTCAGAATTCTTTGATGAATAGAAAAAATAAAGAACTTCCTATTTGCATAAGTGTCTTTTCTGTCACTTTTGATTAATTTAATGCATCCTTGCAGAATAAACCTAAATATTATTTTGAAAAAAATCTTACTGACCCCAACCTTTTAACAGTAGTGTACATGTTAAATACATTTCGTTTTCAAATACCACGATGCAGCCATCAGTCGATTTGCGACTCCAACTATATAACCTGAATGTGCCTTTGAAGTCGTCTTTGTGCATTTCATCTCGTACCTGTTTGTGTTGCAGGGCAGCCTGCACAGAGGGCCTGTTCTCCATCTGCTGAGCGAGCCGGCGGTTGCGCGCACTGGCCATGTGCTGCTGCTGCATGGTCGCCCGGATGCTACTCACTGTCGGCTGCTTGTTCTTCAGCATGTTTGTGAAGCTTGTGGAACACAACAGGAGGAGACAGAGAGAGAGAAAGAGGAGGGAAAGGGGGATACGAGGAAAGGAGGGTTCCAAATCAAATCATTTCACACAGCATGGACGCAGCTACAGCGGCTCGTGTAGCAATATAGTGAATGCCCTTTTTAGACCACACGCGCTTTTATTTACACTCTCTCTCGGTTACATGTGGAGACACCCCAACAAATCAGTAGTTTAGTTTTAAACTGAACGCTTATAGTATGGCTTTGAGAATATAGGGATGGCAGAAGAGAAAACAGAGGCTACATCGATATTAATACAGATACTTTTGAAAACAGCTTTTTCCTCAACGTTTTGGCCTTCCTTCCACACCGATACAGAATTTTTGTCCTGTACAAATGGAGACTTTCAAAACCCTTTCACAAATGGATAGATTTGAAAATGCTGTTTTTTGCAACATTGTAGTGCACACTTGAAAACTGTGGTAATCAAAGACTCATGTGACCTATATTGTACCCGTGGACATCTATGATTATACCGGCAATGTTGTGCCATCTATTAATTTTCACAGTGTTGTTAAAAATAGACGTTACTTTGTACAATCTTCCTACTACATTCCTGTTAAGATGAAAAAAAATTGCTGTCCTGTGGTAAAACATGAGGGCAATAGCATTTTAGATTATACACGGAACAGCGATTGTGAGTGCGACCTGAAAACATCAGTGGGGAGATATATCATAATGTGCCAGAAGCAGCGTGTTAGAACTTTATATCTGGTCTCTCTGCATCATCTCAGTGAGCTCATATTGTATTTTATGCTTCTGCTGCAATAAGATGATTGCAGCGTGGACAAGAGACTTTTGGAAACTCTAGTTTTGAAATGAAAAAGCTATTTTCAAACGTATCTGGATTAATGTAGATGCAGCTGGAAACAGAAAAGAGGCAGGTAGATTTATTTCAGAGTGATTGCCACTTACAGGCCACCATCAACCTACTGTGATGTCATCAGTCCGAGACACCACACGGTGAGTTGGCCCAGGGCTAGAGGGGTGTCTGGCCACCCAGCCACTTACAACCAAGACCGTGACCTGGTACATTGCTCTGTAAGATGCTTCTTCTGAGAAGAAAGGAAAGGGGGTTGGGGGACAGGTCACGTCTTAAGTATGGACTGGGCACCTTTAATCCGTAGACAGAGAGAAATTGAGAAATGCAAAGGAGCAGAAAAAGGTCATCTAAGAGAGAGAGAGTGTGTTTTGTGTGAGAGAGGGCAAGAAATATGGATGGCACACATACCATCCTGCACTATCAACTCATTCCCATGGTCGAGGATGCTCTTCTGCAGAGAACTCAAGTGCAGTCGGCTTACCTCACCACCATTACCCTCTCACCTCCGGGTGTGCGCTGCTTACACAAGAGACTCCTTGCCAAACATGGCACATTATTAGATCTTATACATCGACTCAAGTAACCGAAGTCTTGTTGGGTAAGCGGAGCACACCGTGCGGGCAGTCTAGCGTCCATGTCAGATCTGATGTCTCCCCCTCAAAGACCTCCATAGTACACGTGTCTTGAGGCTTCACGCCTTAGTTATCTCTGTATGCTTTTCCCCCCGGCCTTGAGATAATGCTGTCAGGATGCGTAGCGCCTCACCGCTCATTCAGGGACACCTTGGTGGTGCTTTTCAGCACGACTTTTTGAGAAGAAGGGGCACTCATGTTTCTTCAGACTTGCAGGGATCTCTCCTGTAGAGGAAACAGCAGAATAAAGATGTAAGATATCTTTACTGCTGCATCAAAAGTGAAAGTTTCAGACAGAAATAAGGACGTCAATGGGGTGACTTGACCTCAGATACAAATTGGCTGTATTTTAAAACCTAGCAATTTGACTTTCAGATGCCACAAACTCCCAAATGTGTCATCGTCGTGTGAGGGACCCCCATCCTAGAATTGAAATGCCATCTATATGGGTTCTTGTATAAAGAACAAATTTATACCGTGAACATATTGTAAATTAGTCTAAAATATTTAGTTTCTATCAAGTCATTATATATTTTTTAATTACATGTATTTTTGCTCTTTTTTTAAAAACAATCCACGGACCCGCGTAGTCTGAAACCCCCGACCTAGGCATCATTTTTCTTTTGTATTGCAGTTTGTAACATGCTGGAAGGCTGCAAGTATAAATGATTACCAAATGTGTTGTGTAGCAGAACCATTGGTTTGAAAACACCTTTTAATTCATACCATGCGTCAACATAATGAAAATAACAACGAGTTTAACCGGTTTTATGTAAACCAATGTAACGTTACTTACATAGGTTGCTAGCTGCTAACTGACTTCACCACCCTAGTAATATCACCGTAACTCACACAAAACTTATTCGGATACACATATTAACCAAGTCAATAACACATACATCCATTCATGTTTAAGGCATATTTAATATGTATAAATGTTTAAAATATATTAACTTACCTTTTCTCTGGACGACTAGTGCAGTTGAGTCAGGGCAGAACTGTTAGCTGTGAGGCTAGCGCGTCGCTGAAGCAGCAGACTGACTCGACAGAATCCCTACTCAAAACTTCTCAATTTGACGGCCGGAAATTGTATAACTATCGCCCCTCTTCTAAATATATTTAAGAACTAAAAACAAATCTATATCCCACAGAATAGGTTATTTAACACCAGTCTACTTTAATCTGCAACACTATCTGCCTACCCTCCCCTCATTCATCACAAAATGGTGCTAACAACTGCGCGAGTTCGGAAAATGGAGCACTACTTACCACGTCATATATCGCGAGATTTAAACGTGAAAGGTTGTGGCCCAAATAGCATACTTA
Organism: Gila orcuttii; assembly: GCA_026230005.1. Classification (NCBI taxonomy): domain Eukaryota; kingdom Metazoa; phylum Chordata; class Actinopteri; order Cypriniformes; family Leuciscidae; genus Gila; species Gila orcuttii. The sequence continues at coordinate 17,659,561 of JAPDVR010000010.1, read as the reverse complement.
CATACTAGTACTAGGGTTTGTACATGAACTTGTGCATCAAGATTTTAGCTTAAAATGTATATAAAAGTACAGGGGAAACGATTTGAGGTACTCTGAGCATTTTTAAGTAAAGTTGAAGTTTTAACCATTTTAAACTACAGAAAAACTAAAATGTACTTTTCATTTTAATTTTTCTGTGGTAAGACAACAATTTAAGAATTAAAAATGACAGATATTGCATTTGCATGTATGTATAATGTTTTTTTGTTGTTGTTGTTTTTTTTAAATAAAAAAAGTTTAAGATAGTCTATCACACTCTAGGATGACAAGACCCCGCCAAATATGATCATCTTTGTGCGAGGGACTCCCATTTAGGCAGCCACTGTATATGTTGTATAATTTATACAGTGATATAGAATATTTTGTTGAAAATATTTAGTTTTTTCTTTCGTACTGTACTTTTTGATGTATTATTCATTTAAATCTAACTTTATTTATTTATTTTTTTAATCCCTATTATTATCTATCTATTATTATGATTATTTTCACCATTTTTTCTAAACTGACCCCTACTCCCTTGCGGATCCTAGTTCGAAAACCCCTGCACTGACTAACTGTATCGATATCATTGATTAACAAGTGTACAGTGAGTGTATACTAGCCTATAGTATACAGTATACATTTCATTAGGCCTATTGCTTGAAATTTCAAGTCAGTTAGCCACTATTTCTCCAGTATACACCACAACATCATGCAATGTATACTGCGTCGTATGTACAGCAGTAACGTTACGCTAGTATTGTATTTGAACCATAGTCGATGAATTGCTGACTGCAGTTTCAGTCACTTCCGTGTTGGTTTCAAGGGAGAGACAGGAAGGTGACCGTTGATTTGAACACAGCCATATGTGTGACGCAGAATGTACGGAAACGTGGAGATTCGCTGATTTACAAATCATCACACAGTTCATGTACGGTCGCTGTTTATATGTGTTAAAGGCGCAGTGACTGTTGTATCAAATTAAAGTGCAGTAAAGATGGCAGCGTTAGCAGTTGTGGAAACCCCATCAGGGAAAGATGCGCTGGCGGAGGGAATGCTGGACCTCTTGAGACCCGCGGTACAGCAGCTTGACTTACATGTGCACTCAGTCAGGTAGTATATTTTGGGAAACCAAAACCCTTTTAAACCCTAGAAATGTTTAATTTACAATAAACAGTTCTGTTTGCTAGCATGCTAATCACTGTCAACATGAGACAGGTCTTGTGACTCAGAGATGCTGTGACCATATTATATGTAAAACAATGACAGTTAATTTATTCGTTTGTTACTGTAAGCAGTTTCGCACGATTTATGCTTTTTAGATATGATGCATAGTAATTTATTTTAAAGCGTGCATAAATATGGACAGTTATATTTACTATATACTGCAAATTTATCTTCACAGAGAAAGCCAAGTGGAACTTAGGGAACACATTGATAATTTGGCATCTGGTAAGTTATGACGTGATTATGCATTTGCAGTTTTTCTCGGTCGCTTTGGTTTAATTCTCAAATTAGATTTTTTATTTTCAAAAATGAAAATAATAAATGTTGATCTCTGAACAATTAGTAAAGGTTAGTTAACACCAGATTTGAATTTCTTATCAATTTAAGAAAATTGCATGTGTTTTGACACTTGTGCAAAATAGTAAGTACAATTTATACAATTTGCACAATAACTAAATGCACATAAAGTTGATTCTCTGTGAAATTGTCATAATCTGCACAACTTCTAAACCTTCATTTATTGTGTGAGCCATCAAATGCAAAATGATCCGTTCAGTTATCAAAAATGGGTCAATCATACATGTATATTCTGTAAATATTTATAACAAGGCATGATTGTGATTTCTGCTTAATTGACAAATGACCTGCCTTAGTAATGAAATGGTAATCATAATTTTACCAATGAAGGTTTGAAGCATAGATAGAGCTTGTCTGGATGGCATTTTCTGGCATTTTTTTTTTCTTTTTTTTCAGTATAGTAGAAATGTAGAAATGGACTTTCTGTTTACATGTAACACATTGCTACAAAAATAAATTTACTGTATGCATATTCTTTTTTTTTGTGTACTACAATATTGACTTTTCCCAGTAAACTTTTAACATACTGTTGAAAAGCTCAATGTGATACAGAATAGCATTCAGTTAGACAAAACATACATTCTTGTGTAGAAATATTGTATCGTAAGTGGTCATTGAAATGAAATTGAATGAAATTTCCATAGTGATAAAAACATTCAAACATTTTCAGTATGGCTCACATGATGATACATAAATAGGCCTGTCGCGATAATCAATAAATCAATTAGTCGCACGATAAAAAAAAAATGAGCTCGATAATTTTTCCAGCCGCGATAATTTTAATTTGCATGCTTGTTTGTTTTCCTCGTCTCTCTCTCTCTCTCTCTCTCTCTCTACCAAAGAGACTGGATGACAATATCAACGCTGACCGTCACACCTTGATTTTCGAATGTTGTTTTTGATTATTATTGGTTTTTTTTACTGAGCCCATTTACGCTTGTCCCTCTCAATTACCCCTTTTCCACCAAAAAAGAACTGGTTCGGAACTGGTGCTGGTTCAAAGTTGGTTCGGAGTTGGTTCAACTTGCGAACCTTTTCAGAACCTGTTTGTTTTTCCACTGACTAGAGCGCCCAACGAACGGCGTCGTTACGTCACTGTGTACGTCGCCATACGTCTTAGCTAGAAACGCTTGCAAGTACAACATTACTTTGGGATTATCTCTAACTTGTGTACCAAGAAGGCTTCAAAAACAATTGAAATATGTAAGTCTTTTAATCTTTTCCTTTTATATGTAATCTTTTCTGATTAGTTATGTACCCCTGTTTTGTGTCTTTTTTTTCCCTTTCCATTTATTTGTTCTATATTGTGACTGTTTTCTTCTTTGCTTAGTTATAATGTTTTCAAAAAAATAAAAAAATAGAAACGCTTGCGCCAACTTCAACCATAACATTTACAAAGGCGGACTACATCGTGTTTCTGCAAATGTTCCGGGCTTTGCGATCCTATATTATGGTCAGAAAAGATGTTTAGAACACATCTAAACCCGCCCCCAGCCCCCGACGTAAGCATGACGTGGTAAAAGAACGGTTCTAGTCCAGCAAAGAGTTGGTGCCGCTTTGGAACCAGTTTTCCTGGCCGAGAACCGGTTCTTTGGCTGTCGAAACACAAAGAACTGGTTCGCGCGCAGGCACCGGCTCCGAACCGGCTCTCAAAATGCTTTGGTGGAAAAGGGGTATCTCTCGCGCGCGCTCTCTCACCCTCATATGAGGCGCCGTCTAGGGCTTAAATCAAACTTCATTCACGCACAGCACACATATATGAAACACTTGCATACACATATAATAAGTAGTCACACATACATGTATACCGCTGAATGCTCAAACAAATACATATGAAATGCACAACGACACACCTAAAGTCGCTCACGCACATACACGCGAACTCTACACACACGAGATGCGCGCACACACAAACTCTCCACGCACATATGAGACGCGCGCACACACACACAAACGCGCGCACACTCATATGAGACGCGCGCGCGCACACAAAAACTCTCCACGCACACACAGTACTCATATGAGACGCGAGCACACACACAGACACACACACACACACACACAAACAAACTCACTAACTAGCGCACATACTCATATGAGACCACACAGTACATGATGCATATGATTCTCAGTGTCACACATTGTTAAGTGCATTTTTTGTTAACAGAGACTGAGAGTCCATTGCTTTTATTGTTTTCTGTTGTTTTGTTCATTGAAATAGTCTTTAGAAATAAAAGTTTATTGATCTTTGAAAAGGTGTACCTGCATTATTATGCCATTTATCATTATTTTAGATGAAAATGGTATCAGAACAACAATATTATCGTTTATTATCAATATTATCGTTTATCGCAATAATTTCTTGGACAATTTATCGTCCAGCAAAATTTGTTATTGTGACAGGCCTATACATAAAGGTTAATTTTGGTGGCTTTGTTCAATTTCCTTTGAAGCATGAATCAAATGTTTTGGGCGAGTTACTAAATGTTGCATACCTTTCTCTAAACTGTAAGTGAAATTGTTACAACTGTTTTATGGGACATCACAACTCTATCGCAGTTGTGATGTCCCATAAAACTGTTGTGACAATTTCACTTACAGTTTAGAGAAAGGTATGACTGTTTTAAAAAATTAGTCAATGCAACGTGTTATGATTATGACTGACTCTTTTGTCATAATGTAAGAACTATTTCTGCAGAATTCATGAATATTGTATCATCTCATGAATGTTATGTGTGCACATTTCTTCTGCAGAGTTGTGTAGGATCAACGAACACCAGAAGGTGGCACTAGACCTAGACCCATATGTTAAAAAACTTCTTAATGCCAGGAGAAGAGTGGTGCTTGTCAATAACATACTCCAGAATGCACAGGTAAAAGACACAGAGACGTTGAATATAAAACATCAGTCATGCACATTGTTGTCCTGTGTTTTCTACTTCATCTTCTCAAATGTTTGTTTCAGGAACGTTTGCGGAGGTTGAACCATAATGTGGCTAAGGAGACCGCACGAAGGAAGACCATGCTTGAGGCATCAGGAGCATTTACCCCACGCTCTCCCAGCAAACCATGATGTCCTGTTGCTCACATCTTGAGAATGCACCATTACACTGTGCTCAATGCCAAGGACCAACGCTCTAGATTCACAGAATCTTCCTCGCATTGTTAAAGGGCACTGGGCTATGCAAAGCACTGCTACAGCAGAATTAATGTCAGTCCATTTAAGAGTAGTCGGGGAGACCGCAGTGTATATATGCACTCATTTCTTTGTTCAACATGACTTTTTGAATAAAAAGATTTGTCTGTATGAATGTAACTGATGCTGAGAAATGCTCTTATTGCAATGCTCTGGATTTCCTAAATATTTGCAAATTTATAAAATGATTTATCATTAATGTCAGAGATCGTATCCCATTTAATGTACCAGATAAGGAAATCTCCTTCTCCCAGTCTTGATCTAATCAGTGGAAGCAGATTATGGTTTTACATTTTTGCTCACATGTGGAAAGCAGTATAGTGAATTATTTTCTTACCATATTTTTTTATTTTATTTTTTGGTTTTATATGCAAGCTCATTTCTGTTACTTAATAATAATAAAAAATACAAAATGTTTTTGGGACTTTTTATCTTACAGTTCTATTTTTTATAGTTTATACCTCACAATTCTGACTTTATAACTCGCAATTGCGAGTCACAATTCTGAGAAAAAAAAGTCATAATTGTGAGATGTAACCTTGCAATTGAGAGATAAAAAAGTCAGACTTGTGAGATAAAGTCACAATTTGGGTGAACTATCCCTTTAAAAAAAACTTTTAGAACTTAAAATAGACTTTGCTGATAGAGCCTTCAATAGATTAAATACTATTCATTGATGTTGATTTTATTATTAATTTAATTATAATGGTAATAAATTGGAGTGTCATAATTACATGTGGATTGAGGTTACAAATCACAGACCAAGCCAATATAAGTGTTTAGAAATACAATTTGATGGAAAAAATGAACTTCCTCAGAATCCATAGCATTGCATTGCATTATAATTGAATCAGCAGTAACATCTTAGGTATGCACATGTCTTATGTTAATAGTGGATGCATTGTAAGAGGATATCAGAAAGGGCAGATGAAGGTGACCTCTTGTTTTAGCTGAAAGGGAGAGGGTTAGGAAAAGATTTCAGGACAGGTGAAAGGTCAAGGGAGGGAATCTATCAAGGAGGAAATTGGAATTACACGAGGGGCCTCCTAAAAGTCGTTTTGTTGATGAGAGATTAAACACAGATTGCTGGAAATCAAGTAAAAACGGAAGAGTAAAGGCCATTTCGAGTCTGTTTATATTTAATGGTGACTGCATACGCAAACTAGACTAAAAGATAACTGCATGCTACTGTATGTTGTTCCTGAAAAATATCTTTTTGTGTCCAAAAGTAATGAAAATGCTCATCTGACCTGTTGTGCAAGTGTCTTCACATGCTTAATGTTGCAAATTTGTGCATACATATTTACAATATTAATTTTCACAATATAAATTTAATCTTTATTGCCTATATGAAAATATATAGCTGCCTTTTAAGTTTTAGGATGGGGGGCCCTCGGACCAGGATGATCTGGTCGAACCCCCCCCCCCCCCCCCCCCCCCCAATATAAGTCTTCTTATTTTATTTCTTTGTTTTATAATCCTACAACGTTTTGTTTATTTCAAGGTTAAATAAACAAAATCAGGGTTTTCCAATGTGGTCTCAAGCCATTGGGCCCCATTGCATATATTTTATTCCTTTATTAAAGCTGACTAAAGAATATGTCACAAGTTTTCTACTGCCTATTACATGCGCCAGTTGGGAGCTAGTCTAAAAGTAGGCATCACTGGCTGTTGTAAATTTCAATCATCGATGGAAACTGAGCAGGGATGAATGGGGCGGGGTGAGCTGATATGGGGCGGAGTAATCTCAGCGGCGCCACCTTAAAAAAACAGTCGCGCCGATATGTCAATCCAGACGCGACCCAGACAGACCTCAGCCCGGGGGCCCAGCCGTGAGAGCCGCGCCGTGATTGGATGAGCACCGTCGTCCTTTTGAGACTCGGCCTCCCATTGGTTGGAGCCGGACGAGACGCTCACGCGCACAATGTCTACCCGCTTTTGTTATTGTAGCGAGCGCGAGGAGAGCGGCAGGATGCGCGGACGAAGACAGCGAGCCTGATAGTCCGGTATCGACTGAAATTAGATGTAGGAGGGGGAAGGGGACGCGGATTTGTACCTCTCCGTCCTTGTTCAGAAGACTGCTTTTTGCAATTCTCTAACAATACGACCGATGTGTGAGTATTTTTTTTTGTACATGTATGTGCTTATTTATTAATTTTTAAACGCACGCTGCACCATTCGAGACCTTATTGGAAACTGATCAGGACTGTCGATTTGACGATACATTTCCCTCGTTTAAAACATATTACGTCAAAGGTGTGCCTTCTCGTGTCGTAATAATTCATCTTTGCCCTTGTCTGAGCTTTGAAATATCTCGTTAACGTTACTGTCTAGCATTTGGATATTGTCTCAAGCCACTGACACATGATGTCCACCTTCTCACTGCAAGTTCCCGACCAAGAGTCTGTTCCTTCAGCAGTTCACCTTGATTTTATTGATCCAAATTCCGACTAGTTAGTTGGAATGCACAAACGGGTTGCATGTCATCTCAACTGTGCTCATATCCAACGGGAGCTCGTGAAATGTTTAGACGGCGGACTCGATGACGTCATGTGACCAAATATGGCATGTGCGCCGCTGCATTTGTTTGCCCGCAGAGCAGTCAACAGTTTGGCTTTAACTTTGAATGACATTTTTATGAATGCTAACTGTTATTCTACAGAGCATTAGGACTCTGTTCATCCCCTTTACAATTAGGCCTGCTATCATTGTTATTTCACGTAATACAGATATTTTTGCATGTTAAATCTGTTGATCAGAGTCAGTATCTTATGATGGGATCATAAACCTTGGGGTTTCATCATACTATAGGTGATATATTAAGCAAGGACTGGGTCTGAATGTCCTCTAATCATGCCGTCATGCATGCTTTACTCAAGCACACTGTACAATATAGGATGAAATAACAGAGTAATACACTCAGATACAAAGAAAGGAATAATGCATGACTGTGTCAGTCAAGATTAAGAAGAAGCCCCTTTCTCAAATATTATAGTGTATGAAATCTGTTACTTTAACTAAGAGTATTGTACATTCTGTCTTAATGTAAAGTTGTTCCTCTGGTGCTCATGCCTCAAGGGCCACTTGCGCAGACATGGAGAGCATCACTGAGTCTGATAATAAGGGTCTCAGAGAAGCTCCCCCCAGATTAGAGTTGATGATGCTCAGAGATCTGAAGTGCCAGGATCCGTCAGCTCTCCACCAGCTCTCAATTACTGCACTCCAGAAATCTTACACTTTTGCACTTGCAACATCTCATGCTAAGATCATCACAGGGGTTTTTAGCAGCTCCATGAAGTTCTGCTTCTTATATACCAATTTAAATTAATCTTACATAAGTCGCTTATGGCATATGCATAAAATGTTTTTGGATATTAAAACGCTTTCTCCTATCCCTATTTTCTGTAAATTTAGGAAATTGTTCCTCGTCATCTGCGCCTGTTTTATTTGGTGTGCCCCAGGGATCTATTTTGGGACCTTTATTGTTTTTCTCTTTATATGCTCCCCTTGGCTCTCATTTTTCAGAAGTATAACATTTCATATCACTGCTATGCAGATGATTCTCAGCTTTACCTTCCAGTAAGGCTTGACAACACTGCTTCATTTGATGTGTTATTGGAATGTGTAGTTGATATTAAGAGGTGGATGACAAATAATTTTCTGCAGTTAAATGAGGATAAAACAGAGGTTTTAATTCTTGGCTGTCTGGCAGATTCCACTCCTGCTCTGAAAGCCCAGTTAGGTCCTCTTTCAACAAAAGTATGCAAACAAATAAAAAAACCTTGGAGTGATCTTTGACTCTTCACTATTTTTTGACAAACAAATTGGTGCTGTTATTAGAGGAAGCTTTTTCCATTTAATATCACTTGCAAAGTTAAAGAATGTTCTTTCAAGCAAAGATTTAGAAGTTGCAATTCATGCATTTGTAACATCACGATTAGACTATTGCAACTCTCTTTATTGTGGTCTTCCTCAATCTACATTATCGCGATTACAAATTGTTCAAAATGCGGCTGCACGACTTTTGACTGGGTCTTAAAAGAGGGATCATATTTCTTCATGTTTTGGCATCCCTTCACTGGCTTCCCATTAAGTTTAGAGTTGATTTTAAGATCCTTATGTTTGTATATTAGGCGTTGTCTGGCTGTGCACCAAGGTACATTTGTGATCTTATTGTGCCATACTGTCCTGCTAGGGCACTTAGATCTTCAAATCACTTGCTTTTAAATGTGTCACGATGTCGCTACAAATTAAAAGGTGATCCGGCTTTTTCTGTCGCTGGGCCTAAGCTTTGGAATGCTCTTCCTTATCATGTGAGGTCTGCTCCTTCATTGGATATTTTTAAATCTACTCTGAAAACACATTTTTATTCTTTAGCTTTTGGAAACTTGTAATTGTTTTTATAGCGTAGTTCTGCTATGCACTATGTACAGCACTTTGGATCAATTTGTATTGTGTTAAATGTGCTTTATAAATAAAGGTTGTTGTATCCCAGTTTATTGTGCAAAGAGAATATAAGCAAGCTATTTGTTGGTTGGATGGCTCCCCGCTGTAAATGCTGTTGCTTTTTGGCTCTTTGAAACATTGCCTGCTATTTTTGGACTTGCATACTAATCTATTACTACTCATACTATTTCTGCTGTATACAGTATGTATACTGTGCAAAGTATGCACTTTTTCTTTGTATACATAAAGCAGATAACCTATTATGTTGTCAAACATGTGCTGTAATTTGACAAATCACACTGCATTATGGAACACTGTATCCCGTAGTCCAATACACTCGACCTGGTCTTCCATAACAAATGATCTCTTTTTTGATCAGACTGCTAAAAGTAAAGACATTTTAGAAAATGTAATTAAAAATACAAAATTACAGAGCCCTAATTACATGACACAGGGGGGGGGGGGCAAGATTGAACTAAAACGAGGGAAAAAGTAAGTAAACCTTGGCCACAATTTAACATAATGGAAAAAAACACAGTACAGTATGATTTAATTAAAATGAGGGAACGAAATTGTACAAGGAGGCCATGTTTTAATTAAAATGAGGGGAATAAATTGTTACAACGTGACCACTATTTATTTAAAACGAGGGAACAAATGTGTACAAGGGGGCCACGTTTTAACTCAAATGAGGGAACAAATTGTTACAACGTGACCACTATTTAATTAAAGCGAGGGAACGAATGTGTACAAGGTCGCCACAGTTTAACCAAATGAAAAAGAACGGGGAACAAATTCATAATTTGTGGCCATGTTCTTGGCTCTGTATAAAATAACCTAATAATCTATTTCCAAGATGAAAACACAATGTCACTTACATGCAAGGCAAAGATCATTTAACATCAATTTTATCTATTGTTTGACAGGTTTACCGTGGTGCAATTCCCACTGTTTCCCACTGTTCAGCAAATAGTTGGCAGTATAACTTGTATACCATACGTGTATTATAAATATTACAAGGGGTTTATAATGAATATATTATAAGGCATTGTATGGCTAATTTCCATGAAGCTTTACTACAGTACTGACTGTGTGTTAGCATACCACATGCAGTGTGTAAGAGTATTGTGTATTGATGCTGCTGTTCTGTTTTCCCATCTGTCAGAGCAGCAGGATGTCCGTGAACCCTCCCAACAGTAATGACGCCTGCCTCAGTATCGTGCACAGTCTCATGTGCCACAGGCAAGGCGGCGAAAACGAAGGCTTCGCCAAGCGTGCCATCGAGAGCCTGGTCAAGAAACTGAAGGAGAAGAAGGATGAGCTGGACTCCCTCATCACCGCCATCACCACCAACGGAGTCCACCCCAGCAAGTGCGTGACCATCCAGAGGACACTGGACGGACGCCTACAGGTGAACCGCAGTTACAGTAATTGACGTTGAACCATTAACATTTGCTTTAATGCTCTTAGAAGTGAATTACAGGAATCCCTCCAAATGTTAATGCTGAATGAACTGAACGGATGAGTCATTTTTGTTCTTGTCTGCTTTTCTTGGTGTTAGATAGGTTTTTCAGACATGGACGTATAGCTGTTTAGGTTGTCATCAAGAGACATTTCTTCTATTTCTCTATCAATGTTGAAAACAGTTATGCTGCTTAATATTTTTGTGCAAACCATGCTACATTTCTTTCAGGATTATTTGATGACTAGAAAGTCCAAAAAACTGCATTTATTTGAAATAGAAATCTATAAATATAACATTATAAATGTCTTTGATGCATTAAATTGATCAAAAGTGACAGTAAAGTATTAATTTTTTTTCAAAAGCACCTAACCAACCCTGATTTTTTTTAATGGTGGTGTATGTTGGTATTATATTGGTCATCAGCAGCACACAGAACTTCACAGAACCACACATAGAACTTATTTGGATAGATATTGCATGTTATCATCGTTAGAAGTGTTTAAATCCATACCACAGACGCAACCCCACCCCGCCCCCCAAAAAAAATAGACGGCACAGAAAATGCGAGAAAGTTTCTAAGATTCATCGTCGGTCCTGCTCTCTAGATATCGTTTTTTGGCATCGGCCGTTTAAAAAACTCATATCGGTCAACCACTGTATAAACTCTTCCCTCTGCCTAGAAAAACGTTGTTCACACAATTGTGTTCCCCCTAATCTATTTGTGAATCCTGCGATAAATAAAGCTAGACAATGTAAATAATCAAGGCATTGTCCATTGAATAAACTTGTGATTGGGTGTTGCTTTGGGGCCCAACGCTAATCAAATCCACACCACCCATATCTGAACATACGGCTTTCATATGGGAGACTGATGCGGTCGAATAGCTTCCTGCCCGTCACTGTCCATGGATACTAGATGATTGACAGCAGCTACAAAGAGAGACATTCATCACAAGGCCTTATGACTGTAAACCTCGACAACCTCAAAGTTAAAGTGGTGGTTTATATGGAGTAAGGACTATGTCTGCGCAGTTTCCCCACCCTTTCGTATGGGCAGATTTAGAGGGAGGGGTGGAGGAGAGGTTGTGAAGGTTGTTTTGTCTAAAACACAGGAAAGGGGCTGGGTTAACTTAAGGCCGTCTATTTTTTCCTCTGTGTAGAAGGGCTGCTGGTTGATAGTACGCTCTATTCTTTACACACAAGATGTGATGATATCTAGGTAACACAAGTGTAGGAACTGTGTATGTGCAGTAATAGAGAACCTGATGCAATAAAACCGAACTACTGAGCAAGACGTAATGTGTTACCTTTTTGACCTTGCCAGAGACAGTGGGCCTCATTTATAAACTGTCCTACATGCGTGTGATTCAGAGAACAAACGTACGCACACAAAAAACGTGCATACGCCTCTCTTCCAGATGTGAAATCTATAAATCGCAAATGATCTTGAAATTGTGCGCAGCTGAATGGTTTCAGATCTCTGCCTTGTAAACTCCGCCTAATTAATGTCATTAATATATAAAAGAGCACCAGTCAAAGTCAAAATCCTTTACTTGAGAGTGGCAAATACCTTCAGCACTCTGACTCTTTACCTCAAGGAAAAGTGTGTACTTCTGCTTAGACCCTGTCGTGTGTCGCTAAGCACTATTTCATGTCTAAGACGGTTTTTATAAATATGAACGTTTGCATGGATTTTAGCATAAACACATTCTAAGATCAAATGTGTGCATCCGTACATTTTAGAAATGAGGCCCAGTGAGAGCAAAAAAGAAAGACATTAATTTACAATTGTAAAATAGCTGTACTATGTAAACGTAACATGCTAAACCACATGCAAAGTCCTTGATTATAATTTTAGTGTGTTTGATATTACATTTAAAGGAAATATAATATATTTTAAATGTACTAAATTGAAACTTAATCTTAAAAAAATGTGTGATTACAAATATATTTAAATCCATGACATACATGACATTAGTTTCATTAGAAATGACATTAAAAAAATATATTTTAGTTTACCATAAATGCTTGTCAGTACATTCGGCAGTACACTTGTTTCAAAGACAATAGAAGTAATTATGAAATTGCTTATAAAGATGTACTTAAGTCCTACCTGGGACCCCTTAAGTGGGTCTTAAGGTTCTCCACGTTTAAAGTTCAGTTAAATGTCTTCAACATAGATTTAAACTGTAATACATTTTCTTGCGTTTTCTTCTCTTTCTCATTTGTTCATATTGTTTGACATTGATATTTATCAAGATATTTAATACCATTAATGGGGAATGAAATGCATTCCACATGTTTGTTCCACAAAGAATGAATGTAATGATGACCTTTATTAACATTACTTTAAACTTAGATTTTCCGTCCGATACATAGCTATCAATGTTGTTTTATCACCCAGCCCTACGTTAAGGGGATTTTAGGCACTCTGTAAAGCATCATGCCTAACAACATCCTATAACCGCAGTAAAATCACTAACATAAGAACGTGTTCACCAATGTTTGTCAGATGTGTTTCAATAAGTAGGTTTTCTAAACACAAATTATAGTAATTAATAACTTAAATGTTTTTCTGAAATTCTGTTGTGTAAAGGAGGTCCACCTGGACCTTAGCAGCTCTCTTGTCCCCTCTGGGGTTTGAACTCTGGACCTTTTGGTTACCAGCCCCACCACATTTCTGTCTTTGTTTCAGCCCGTCTTCAGTCCTAAATGGCACTGACAGCTGGATTTATCCCTCTCCTCAGCTCTAGTATCATGCTACTACCGCACAACTGTAATGTCATGCCTTTAGTGTTAATCTACAACGGATTATCATATCACACACACGTCCTCCCTGCTGTTCTACTACACTAAACAAACACAGGCAGCTGTGATACGGACTCAAAACTCACCACAAGACCTTTCGCTCACTGTGTTTTCAGGATCATGTGATGCTCTTTTGTCATACTACTGCATACCTGTCACATAGCTGCTTTGGTAAAATGTTTTGGTCATGTTGCTGTGTCCTTAGCAGAAATATGACTGGCAGTGGCATCACAATAGGTCATGTGATCCAATGTTCAGTACCTGATCTCAGTTTCAGTCTCTCTGGCCATTCAATAGACATAAGGGCCAAAAATAAAATTTAAAACAATGCTTATGCTAAGGAGCATGAGGAATCCGTTGTTAGCCAAAACTGCATTATATAAATTGCAACTGCAATTTCAAAATCACATGTATTTCACACAGTTTGAATATGCTACTGAACCTAATATGCGCTGAAACATGAAACATACTTGAGCTTAAAAATACATAAATTTGACAATAAAATTAAATGTGCTGAACCAGAGTTGTTATTGTTAACTAGAACTAAAAAATAAACAAAAATTAGAAATGTTAAATTAAATAAATGCATTTCAGTTAAATTACTAAAACTGAAATAAAATTAATTAAAGCTATATAGAAAAAAAACTAATAAAATGACTAATAAAATAGAACAAAAACAATTTTCTGAACTGAAAATAAAGAAATAAAATAAATACTATTATATATAAAAATACTAAAATAATGCTGTACTGATCAGAATTTAGTAATAGATTGCTAAAGCATTTTGAAATGTATCAAAATAATCCAATTAAACCAAATCATAACCCGATTTCAGATATCATGATGTATCGCTGCATCATTTAATCAATAGTTTAGAAAATTAACTGAATTGAATTATGTCAGTAAAATGTTCCAATCATTATAATAATATAATAAGTTTAACATTTTCTCATGACTGGTTAATATCTATGTTGTTAATTGCAGTATTAGAGATTGTGCTGTTTTCCTTTAGTATTATTACACTGTTGTACTCCTCATGAACATTTCTTTTACTCTTCTCTTTTTTTTCATTTCTTTTTTTTATCTGAAGGTTGCCGGTCGTAAAGGTTTTCCTCATGTAATCTACGCACGGTTGTGGCGCTGGCCCGACCTTCACAAGAATGAGCTCAAGCATGTGAAATTCTGCCAGTACGCATTTGACCTCAAATACGATAATGTCTGTGTCAACCCTTACCATTATGAGAGAGTGGTGTCACCAGGCATCGGTGAGTCTACTATCCTTTTATTCATCACCATGAACAAAGACATATCTGAGCTGTGTTATGCATTTTTTTCTCAGTGCAGGAAAACTTTGGTCAATTTGCAATACGATTTTCTCTTTGTTTTCTTTTTTTGCTCTTCTCAAGTTGGTCTCAGTCTTCAAAACACGGGTAAGTTAAACACTTTTGTCTGCAGATATTTGTCTATATTTTATTTGAAATTGTTTTTTAGTTTTTTTTGTAACAATATAAACGTCTTTTAAATGTTAGTATATATAATGCTAACAATTAGAGATATTTACATTTTTACAAAAAATACTGTTTAAAATAAATGCTGTTCTTTTGAACTTTATATTTATCAAAGAATCCTAAAAAAAAAATGTATCACGGTTTCCACCAAATCGGCATACTAAAGGTGCATTGTGTAATATTTAGGAGGATCTGTTGACAGAAATGCCATATAATATACATAACTATGTTTTCAGTGGTGTATAAAGACCTTACATAATGAACCGTTATGTTTTTATTACCTTAGAATGAGCCATTTCTATCTACATACGCCCTTATATTGAAATGGCCATTTTGCACCTCAATGTTTCTACAGTAGCCTAAACAGACAAACGTGTTTTGTCACTATGTTGTTCACTTCATGCAAAGAAGTTAACTAAAGTCAGTGAATAAAACACTGACACAATGATGAACAAGAAACAGTTATTCAGTAAAACGATATGTTATTGCGAATATTACTTATTTATTATAAGTAAACATAATTTCTTCATTTATCTTTGTAAAGAAACCTCATTGCTTAACTGGCTACTCTCTGCTGTCTCAGACGACGACATATTTTCCTGTCGGCCACCGTAACTTCTGTCGGTTGCAATTCGCAACCTCACCACTAGATGCCTCTAAAATTTACACACTGCACCTTTAAAATAATTTCTGAAGGATCATGTGACACTGTTGCCATCACAGGAATAAATAATATTTTCAAATATAATAAAATTGAAAACTTTTTATGATTTTTATTTCACAATATTTTTACTATTTTACCCTTTAAAAACATTAAAAAATCTTATCGACCGCAGACTTTGAACAGTATGTATATATGATTTAATTTAGATTTAAATTTATTTTTTAAATCATTGGGATCTTTTTAAGAATGACAACATTAAGCTTAAAAAAAAATGAAAAATGGCTTACTATTCCGCACAGGTTCAAAAAAGATTCACTGATTCGATTAAGTCTCAAATGAATCAGTGAATTGTTAAATGAACTGATTCAGTAAAAATAGCATAATTTGTCCTCTGACTGGTGTCTAGGTCCCACTGGCAGACTGATAAAGGAAGAGTACAGCCACGACTGCATTCAGATGGACGTTCCCCCATGCCTGCCTCCCCAGCAGGACCACCAGGGGGTGATGAAACTCCCCCCTCCAGACCACTACGGCCAGCCACTGCCTCCTCTACAGCTGCCTCCAGAACCCACCCGCGCACCCCCACCGGTCACCCTTTACTCTAATATGCCCCTCTCCCCCACCGGTAAGTGCTGACCTTTGGCAAAAGAGGACTCTGAGAGGTTAAATTGTGCAATGTTGTTGTGTCATCTTCCAAACTCTCATGTCTTTCAGCTTCAGGCTCTATGATGCAGATGCAGGGAGGTCATGGTGAAGGCTTACTACAGATTGCATCTCCTCAGGGTCAAGTCATGACCCCTACACCTCCCCCCTCTACCCCCACACATGGACCCCCACAGACCCCCATCCCACCCCAGCCTCCACCAAACCAGAATGGCTACAACGGCTCCAAACACTCCCAGACACAAAGCTCCTTTCACAGTAAATTACACTTCTCATAACCAGTCACAATGTCAAATGATAAATCCTGTTTATTTTAATGTGAGTTTTTGATCAGTTATTTATATACTATTATAGTATTAATCATATAATAAACCAGCTTTTTCTTAATTTATTTTCATTTCTTAATTTATTATTTATTTTATAAATATTTGTAATAGTTTTAGTATTATTAACAACTTGACAAAACTTCTGTTTTTGTAGTCCTGCCCACAGTGAAATCTCATTGGTCCAAATCCCACAAAGCTGTATATTAACCTTCATTCAATATATTCTAATAGGCTTTGGTTTTGGAATGTTGCTTGGTAATTTCTTTTTCGGTGTAGATAGATAAAATACTTGTCGCATTTTCACTGCTTCATATACAAAACATTTTTAATCTCTATATTGCTGCAGCAACCTGGACAGGCAGCAGCACAGCCTCCTACACTCCTGTAGGACCCCAGCAAAATGGGCGTGGCCACCAACCTCCTCTCCACCACCCACACTACTGTACGTTTGCCTTAAACATTACAACGAACACTTCACTTAAATGGGCATGTATGCAAATATACCATTATTTTATATTTAACTAATTTAATCCATTATAATATCTTCCTCTATCAGGGTCTCAACATCACAGTACAGCATCTTTCCCTCCTCCAGTCTCCAACCATCCAGGTTTCTACTTTATATAATCTCCACTTTATGTAAACAAAAAAGTAAGATTTTGCTTAAAAGAAATTAATACATCTATTCAGCAAGGATGCATTAAATTGATCAATAGTAACAGTGAAGGCATTTAAAATGTTACAAAAGATTTCTGTTTTAAATAAAAGCTATTCATCTGAGAATCCTGAAAAGAAATGAATCTCGGTTTCCACCGGAATATTAAGCAGCACAACTGTTTTCAACATTAATAGTAAGAAATGTTTCTTGAGCAGCTAATCTGCATAGAAGAATGAGTTCTGAAGGATCATGTGACACTCAGCTAAAAATTCAGCTTTGCATCACCGGAATAAATTACATTTTAAAATATATTACAATAGAAAACAGTTCTTTTAAATTGTAATAATATTTCACAATTTTACTGTTTCACTATATTTTGATCAAATAAATGCAGCTTTGGTTAGCATAAGTGACTTTTTTTCAAAAGCATTAAAACATCTCTCTGACCCCAAACTTTTGAACGGTTTTGTACACTTTAATTTCTATTTATGCTCTCAGACTTACAGTTCAATATGCGATGTATTAACAGGTCCTGAGTTTTGGTGTTCCATCTCGTACTTTGAGATGGACGTGCAGGTTGGAGAGATGTTTAAAGTGCTGTCCAGCTGTCCGGTGGTGACGATTGACGGGTATGTGGACCCCTCAGGAGGTGACCGCTTCTGCCTGGGTCAGCTTAGTAATGTGCACCGCACAGACGCCAGTGAGCGGGCCAGGTATGTGTGCTGCAATCCAACAACTGTTCCAGTGAAAAAATATCTTAGTGTGGTTGTCAGAGCTGGGTGATGTACTGAATATTTATGATTTGTGCAGTATTATTTTGTTGCAGATATAAAACCTGCATTGTGAATATTACTGTTTACTGTGCTTTTTATTTAGCTATGAAGTTTTCTAAAGACCTGTGCCAGAAGATTAGTTCCATATTTCTTCTTTTATCACAACTTTAGAGTGTGAAAGTGCTAAAAATTGAGTTTTAATGGCATTAAAATAAAGAAGGTAATTATTGGTGTTAGTATATACGGACAGTTGTTAGCTATTAAAGAAAGAAATTGTTGGACGAGAAGGAGACACTCGCTGCATCCGAAATGGCATGCTGTTTGAGCAGGTACTAGAGGGCTGCATTGGGATTGGGATCTTAGTGGAGGCGGGGCTAATTTGCATATTCATGGTTCGGCGTATACTAAATGAAGCAAGGGTGTAGTTACAAACTATTTTACAAGCTATTCAAGCTATTTTAAGCAGTCAATAAGTAATAAAATAATAGAAACTTTTAAATATGCAATTTTGTTGATTAAAGGTGAGTTTTAAGTGATAGAATTATTGACTACAGGGGGACTTTAAATCTATTTTTAGGCTCCACTAGATTGGATGTTTTGTTTTCATAAAAAGCTGGCTGAATGTGTTTGTCATTTGTGGTGCTACCGTGCTAGCATTAATTTATCTTGTGGTCAGTGTAATTAAACGCAATTTCTGTTATTCTGAATGTTTAGCATAGCCCTAATGTTGGTGTAATTTTTTTCACAATTTCTACAAGCTGTAACAGAATGTTTGAGGGTGCGGGCGGGAGTGGAGAACTGTGGAGTGGGCGGTAATGGTCAGAAATTCAGCGGGAGCGGGATTAAGAAAACAGTCCCGTGCAGGGCTCTAGTAGGTACTACATTTGAATTTGAATTTACTTCGCGAATTTACTTCGCGACCATTAAGAAACTGTTCTATATAGTATGAATGTGGGTAATAGTATGAATGAAATCCGGACGTACTACATCCACTATGTTACTGTCATGTGACCTACCAGCGTCAGCTGCATCACTTCACTGCCATTCATTAGTCCTCTCCCGTGACCTCACGGGATAGTAAAGTGTCCATTAAATGCACACTTCAGAATCTCGCCAGAAGTAGTAGGTCATCCGGGGACTTTTTGCTTACTGTTTTCGAATACTGTTCATTCTGATACTTTATACTCTGTTGGCGTACTGTTTTTAACATACTATGTAGAAGGGAAGTATTCGATTTCGGGCGCAGCAATTATTCAAATCTTTTTTTATTTTTTGTTTTAGTGTTTATACTCTGTTGGCGTACCGTTTTTCACATACTATTCATATTTATGGCTTGTTGAGCCATAAAAGTTTCACCACATCGAAGTATTCGATTTTGGGCAGAGCGACGATTTATATATAAAAAAATTAGAAATATTGCTTTGGCAACTAACTGAATAAATAAGCTATTGAAATTAGTACTAAAGTACTAAAATTACTAAAAACTAATAAAAATGACAAAAGCACATATAAAAACCGAAAAAGCTTAAATCTTTTTAAAAATAAAAGTTTCACCATGATATGAACCTTAATTAGAAAATGATGTGCTTTTAAACATGAAATTGTCTATGGTGGTTAATCTACTTGGCAGCAATGGCCAAGGTTGAAATGTTGGTTCTTTTGTGGGAAAGGTATGTTTTTTTGTTTTGTTTTTTGCTGTAAATATTGCCATTAAATAATAATAATAATAATAATAATATGTTTATTTTCTATAGCGCCTTTCAAGAAACCAAGGTCGCTGCACAATGTAATACAAAAAACAAATAGCAAACAAACAACAAGCAAACAAATACAAAGGCCATCTGCTTACGAGAGACAAAACGGATGGAAACAAACATACACTGGTTTGCATGAAAAAAAGGAGATATTGCATTATTTATCAAAATATGCTATTATGATAAAGTATGTAGCAGATAGAGTTGGAAGAGTGTAGAACAGAGAAAACAGTGATAAGGAAGATGATTTATTGGGCAAGCTTGAAGAAATGAGTTTTCAGATGTTTTTTGAAGGACCGGATGTTGTCGTCCGCACGAAGATTCGGGGGCAGCTTATTCCAGAGCGTAGGGCCAGCAACATTAAAAGCCCTTCCGCCCACCATTAAACTCTTAATATGGCCAAAAGGCTGAAAAATATCAAGCTACACTGTCCAGACCAACTGTCTATATATATGTGTGTGAGTCTTTGTTTTGTGTATAGATGAATTTCACAGGTTTAATGTTTACCTTAACACTCACTTGCAAAATCAGCTTACTGTGCCAGAATGACACTGTGATGAACAATAATAAACAAACAGATTATTCAAGGACAACAATCGGGAAATAACTGGCTTTGACAACCTGACAAAATAGAATGCAAGCATGTCAACAAAGGCGCATCTGGTTTTGGTTATCACACTCGGTGGCATGTGTTCAATTGTGTTATGTAACTATTTGATGTTACAGTCATTGATTCTGAATCTGTCTTCTCATCCTGTCTGCAGGTTGCACATAGGTAAAGGCGTGCAGCTAGAGTGTCGTGGAGAAGGCGACGTATGGATGCGCTGCATGAGCGATCACGCCGTCTTTGTGCAGAGTTACTACCTGGACAGAGAAGCAGGCCGAGCGCCAGGAGATGCGGTGCACAAAATCTACCCAGGGGCCTACATAAAGGTAAAAGCTTCGAACCCACAAATACTGCGGACGTCACAAATGAAAAGCTTAAAGGGGGGGGGGGGGGGGTCATCATCATATTTTATAAATTATTTACGAGCGGAAATTGTGCAACGTTAAAATTAGAATTGACTTTTTGTAGAAAACTAGATTGTGGGCAATTAGGAATTTATTAGATTTATTTTTAGCTCTAAAAAGTATAGATTTTTTTACAATTAAAAAATTGTGTTTATTTTATTGTGACATGTAGCTATATTTGAATAAAAACCAAACACTAATTCAAAATAATAAATTTCAATTTGAACTGCCCCCCCACCAACCCCCCCGTCCCCCCCCTGTGCGTGTATGCGTGTACATTTTTAATATTTACTACATTATCATCCTCATCAGTCCCATGACCTGGTGTGGTCGACGGGTCATCGTACATATTTACTACAAAAACAAATAAATATATATATTAAATCTATTTTGCTTATTTATTTTTTTGATTTGATAAAAACAAGCAACTTGTTTAAATATATCTGTCAAATTCGAAAAGTTTATTTTATTGTTACACTCAACTACATTTTATACACAAAAAAACAGCATTTCAAAAAAATGAAATAAGCAACTTGTCTAAATATATCTATGTTAGTTTGAAATTTGATTCATTTAAATTTTTTAATTGTTTTTTGTTTTTAAAGTAGTTACATGTAACAAGAAAATAAACTACAAGCATATAATTAAAAATTTTAATAAATCACTTTTCAAATTGATAAATAAATGGATAAATTCCTCATAATATGACCCCTTTAATGCCAGACTCGATGGGCAGTAAATACCTTTGTACACTTGAGAGCTCTGTGTGTATTTTAGCTTCCTGTCACGTTAGATTTGCTTTATCCAGAGCTTCACTTTTTTCAAGCCTGTCTAAATGACTTCTCATCAGCCATTGTTTTAGGACACTGCAGCGAGGTCTGTGTGCCTCAATGCTGTGCTGAAAGCTATTGTGTTGTTTTGTTCCTGCAGGTCTTTGACCTCAGGCAGTGCCACAGGCAGATGCAGCAACAGGCGGCCACTGCTCAGGCGGCAGCAGCAGCGCAGGCCGCAGCGGTAGCAGGGAATATTCCAGGACCAGGAAGTGTTGGTGGAATCGCGCCTGCAGTCAGTGAGTGTCTGCCTCATTCCCTGCAAACCCATGAGGTCAAAATTAGATGTCTGTTAGCTTTGAGGTCCTCAGGTAAGGGATAATGTACATCCAGCTGTTTTTTATCGCAAAATAAACCCTGACAGGGTGATCAGGTCCCTGCAATTTATTTTGCAGTAATGACTGACTGGATATACATTATCCCTCTTACTACTCAGTCTCAGACACTTGCCACATAAGTAAATCACACGGAATACTGATTTGAGTTGAAATATTTTATTAGCACATTAAACGCAAAGCTTCTGCTCAGAAAAACAGTTCCTAGCTGCAGCTTTGAGCCTAGAGGAACAAACAAGTTAAAACAAGATGAACATTTGAGGGACACATAGCTTTTCACCACATAAATAATGACTGGGTCATGAAATATTGATTTGAGAAGAAACCATTTTAAAATCTTACCTTTTTACAGTTAATACAGTCGATTACTGATACGCAAGATGCAGCAGCTGCATTTGAATGAAATAAGAGGGAGAGTGTGATACGAGAGACCTGAAAGAATCACTAGCCTCAAATAACTGGATGACCGTCTTTATACTTCGATGCTATTGTATTGACCACAGCAGAGATTGTCTTATCATCCACCTTACTTTTCAATGCGGAACTAAGCTATTTTCTGTGAATGTGCGATACTTCCGATTCATTAGCCGTTATAGGGAAATAACGAGAAGAATAACAAAGTGCAGTAAATGGTAAAACTGTTTGCGCTACAGAACAGTATGTTTATAATTAAGCCACTACATTAAAATAATAGGGTAAGAAATACCAGTTTGCAATATCATGCAGCACAACAATCTTTTTTGTACATCTAAAAATAACTGGAAGCGGATGATACCATAAGCCAGACAGAGACACATTAAATTTACAAATGGCTGCTCCCGATCTTACCTAAAAAATAAGGTGGACAGGGAGATGAGAGGGTCTGTATCTCTTACCAGTGGAGAAAGCGTAACGGTTAACTCGGATCACGTTAGGCACCTCAGCCTATCGGGTAATGACAGTGACGTCAGTGCCCGCCGTTTAAAGTGTTATGACAGTCAGTTACAGTTTACGTTAATCAGTTTCTTGTGGATTATTAGAGTGTTGGTCTTGTGAATAAATGTTCTATATTTGGTGTTATATTGCTAGTAAACATACAGTAGGATTGCATTGTTTGTTGAATGTGCTTTACTGCGGTAAAATAGAGCGCGAATATGTCTATTAGCGGCAAAATAGTCACTGCAGGGCGCATAAAACTACATTTAAGAGTACCGTATTTTCCGCACTATAAGGCGCACTTAAAAGCCTTTAATTTTCTCAAAAAACGACAGTGCGCCTTATAATCCAGAGCGCTTTATATATGGATCAGTTGGTTAGTTGGATTATTAAATTAGCCCGCGAACTCGCGCTCGTGTCCATTTTATGCCAGCTCTGTCACATGGCCAGTTCAACCTCGTATAAATCAGGTTATGTGTGTAAGTCACGTGCCCGCTCACGAGCGCTCACTCTTACTAACAGACACACGAACAGACACACTGTCCCCGGCGCTGCTCGCGCGTCATAGAATGTTCATAAAGCGCTCCCCGTTCACAGTAACCGGTCGTCTCATTCAAAACAGCCAGCTGTTGCTGTTAGCGAGCCGCCGCACATGAATACTCATATGAGTCAGGCTGCGAATGTAAGTTACGGGCCCGCCCCAGCGCGCTCACGCTTACTAATAAACGCCGCGCACTCGCTACATTCCCCTTAGCACATCAAGTGGATGCATAACGCAAACCCAGTCAAACGTTTACCTGCAGTATCTTATGCGCCTTATAATCCGGTGCGCCCTATATATGAAAAATGTTCTAAAATAGGTCATTTATTGAAGGTGCGCCTTATAATCCGGTGCGCCTTATAGTGCGGAAAATACGGTACACTAAACTCTAACTTAATTGTAATTTAATTCATTAAAATGATATGTATTTTTACCTTCATTCATTAAAAAGCATATTAGACACAGCAGTCATAAATCATTGCAATTGTTTTGTATTGTTTATCGTAAGTATTGTTTAGCGTAAAACATGTTGAAGACTAGCGGACAGGCAGTCGATTCATTAAATGATAAGCTATTTCCTCACAAAAGTGTTTCATTCAGTGTAGTGAAGCTTTTTCTCCATTGACATCCATAAAAAAATGGCCTCTGCTTTCCTTCCCTGCGTACTGCCGCAGCGTTAGCATTAGCCGTTACGCTTTTTTGGCTAAAGGTTGCAGGCTTGCCTTCTAGTGGCTTTGGACCACGGTCATTTTCAGGGAATAACTGACCTCAGAATGTTGTGACGGACCAGCTAGAATCTAGCATTTCAGAGAGCAGTAATAAACTAAGCCAAGCCTCCAAGGTTAGCGACAAAAAAAAAAAAACATAACACAGCAATACATGGGAAAGCAGGCCTTTTTTTTTAATGGGTGTCAATGGAAGAGAGGCTTCATTATATACTGCTTTTGTGAGGAAATAGCTTATCACTTAATGAATCGACTGCCTGTCTGCTAATCTTTAACATGTTGGTCATTAAACATTTGTTTTGGACTGATCTATTTTAAGAGTTTACAACAAAAAAATTTCTGAGGTCAAAGCTGTATTGTGATTGGTTATCAAGTCACAAGTGATCCAAGTTGGCCATAACGCTTTCTCCAACAGTAGAGCCGCGGACCATCGCATCTCCTAATAATTAGACCATCTCTGTAATAAATGCTTACTGTTTCAACAGGAAATAAGTCAACATAGGATAGAAAACCGCTTTTAATGGGGGTATTATTAGATAACCTAATTCCTTTATAAAGTTTTTGTAGAATCAGTGCAAATTCAAAAACTGAGTGGTTGGTGAATTTACGAATGTTTATTTACAGGCCTCTCAGCGGCAGCAGGGATTGGTGTGGATGACCTCAGGAGGCTGTGCATCCTGCGCCTGAGCTTCGTGAAGGGCTGGGGGCCTGATTACCCCCGGCAGAGCATCAAGCACACCCCCTGCTGGGTGGAGGTGCATTTGCACCGGGCACTGCAGCTGCTGGATGAGGTGCTGCACACTATGCCACTGGCAGACCCTGGACCAGCTAACTGAGACGGAACAATACACAGAAAACACTCACAACACAGATACTGGACTCACTACAGTAAGCGTGCAAGCCACATTACGTGCTACAGTGTGGTTTGCTCTTTTATCAGTCATTAGAATCCTAATGAAAACAACACAGAAATTCACTACTCTAAAATTCATGTTTTTGAAAGATATTTCAGTGCATTTTATTGTTCTATAGTGAAATGTTGCATTTCTTTTCGGGTGAATCTCACAAAAACATGTCTAGGTCATATTTCATTCAAATATAAAAATATTATATTTTGCTTAAAGGGTTAAATTTTTTTTGTCTGTCATTAATTACTCACCTTTATGTCGTTCCAAACCCCTAAGATGTTCGTTCATCTTCGGAACTCAAATTAAGATATTTTTTATGAAATCCGAGAGCTTTCTGAACCAGCAATATCATTGCAACTTTTAAGGCCCAGAAAGGAAATAAAGACATTGTTAAAATAGTCCATGTGACTACAGTGGTTCAACCTTAATGGTATGAAGCGACGAGAATATTTTTGTGCGCAAAAAAACAAATACTACTTTATTCAACAATTTCTTCTCGTCTGCGTCAGTCTTCTATGCTGTTTATGTTATAAATACAGTGCAGCGTTTCCAGGTTCTACGTCAGAACGCCGGCTCAGTATTGAAGACGAATGTCTCCCGGGTTTGGAACGACATGAGGGTGAGTAATTAATGACAGAATTTTTCATTTTTGGGTGAACTAACCCTATAAAGAGAATGAAGCCTGTTTTGATGATTTTTATTATTATTGTGACATTATTTTTAATTAATTAAGCATTTCCCCCAAAATTTACATTATTGAAATGTTTCCAGATGTTTCATTTTTGAGTTTATGCAATGGTGATTCTGATGAGAGTTCTGCATTTTTTTATTTAAAAAAAAAACTGTGATGCAGTGATTCTGTTTTATTAAAATCATCATAAATTAAAGGCAGTCCAACATATACTACAATGATGTACAATTACTTAATTTAAATATATATACGTATATATTTTGATGGATTTGCTAATTAGCACAGTTTTTCAGCCAGTCATGGGTGGAATAAACATATGGCAGGACTTTTACTTTCTGACCCCTGGACTTGGACTTTACACCTCTGAAAATAAGTTACTTTCACTTTATACACTATATCTTTTTCTATTACTTTCTCTTGACTTTATGGTGAAATATGATCTGAACATGTTCTTGATGGGATTTGTGAGATTTATCCATTCAAATTAGATGTATATACCTTAGCGCTACAGGTCTACTAATGAATGCAAGTTTACACAGGGTTGATTGCAGATTAAGTTCAGGGAAATAGCTTTATTGTTCATATGCCTTTCTAGCTTTGCACATCATGCAGTTATACTAAGAATATTAGAGCCTAATAGTTTTGCAATACTGGTATGAAATGCTTACAATCTGTCCTTGCAAGAAATTCATTTATGGCTCAGTGTCTGAACATAAAACAAAGCACGAAAAACTGCTGTTTTTGCAATGGCCTTGGTTCCGGAAGTATTTTTCCATTCACTTACTCCATAAAGAGTTCTGATCCTTGAACCAAACCAAATAGCTACAAGATGGAACTGGACAAAAAAACAAACAAATGCATTGTGAATTTAAATCAGCTTGCATACTATATATTTGAAGTTTATTTGTTCAAATATTCAAAAAGTATTCAAATGTTCAATTACTTACTATATTGAGAGTACAGCAAGATTGACTCGATTCTTTGTGAAGAAAATGAATGGTATTTTTACTGATAATAGCACGGAACATTGTGTTGTGCTCTATTAGACTCTGATATCACACAAACACACACATACACACAACACGAATCAAGTGAGGAAGAGACTTTTCAACCTCCAACCAAGTTTATTGCATAACTCAGAATATCTTGAGATCCACGGGTTTGGTAGCACTAAATGCCTCAGAGCAAATGTATATCGCTATGTTGGCGCTGGTCACTTCAGGAACCGTTCGAAAGGACCAGCTGATGTAGATGCAAACCTGCCTCTGGGAGACAAACTGTACCAGACAGATAACAGGACAAACTGTCAAAACAAAACGCTCCTCATCTCTGTGCTTGTGCTGTGTTGCTCTACATGTGGACCTCAACTCAACTATTACGCGGCTTACTATCCAGGCATCTTATTAGTTAGACTTGCAATAGCCTTCCAGCTCCTTTATTTTCATACCAAAAAAACAAAAACAAGAAAAAAAACAAAACAAGCCTGAATTGTTCAGCTTTAAAATGGTGGTATTAGTATTGTGACGCAGTTCGGTGTTTGTAACCAAATCATTTGCCATGTGGTGTAACTCACCAAAGCCAGAATACCTCATGATAATCAAGCATGAACCCAGTGGATTTTCCTTTATGCCAAAATGTGTCTGGAATCTTCTACTTTCCGGACGTCATGCTCACCTCATAATTTAACCAAATCAAAACAAGGCGTGTCTTGAACCGAATGTAGAGCCTTGATGCACCGACTGACCGATTTCAAACAACGGGTTTTTGCCAACTCCAGTTGCTCAGCTTTAGCATTTATCCCGCCCCGCAAATCTTGTCTCGATTGGGAGGGAAATTCAGTCAGTCAGCCCCATACCACTATAACCTTTTGCAAACGGGTAGAACATCTAAACTTCGAGCATTAAATATTATTGTTTTGCTGCCTTCCCAAATAGAAATGTCTATATTTTACTGTACACTTACAGGAAATTATGCATTTATTGAAAGACCCTTTTTATTGGTTTATTTAGTCTGTGCATCCAACACAAATGCAAATCTAATAATAAAACTGGAACCTCATTATAGTTTGTTAAAGTCAACATGAAATTAAAAAAAATGAATTCTCTTACGTAAGTATTGCGTTTCTCTGAGCAACTTTGTGTTCACTCACAAAAGCTCTGAAGTATAGTTTTTCCTACTACATCGTATTTTTCCATCACAAACGTTTTGTGAACGAATGCCAAAGCATTTGAAATATAATTTTTCCTCCCACCTTTTTTATTTTATTTGACCATAACCATGTCTCTTTAGGGGCTCTGTAGGTTTTACTGTATTTTTGATCAAATAAATGCAGTCTTTGTGAGCTTAAGAGACTTTTGCAACCCCCACTTATTACAGTATTTGGCTGGGAAATATGTTACGTTACGGAAGAAAATGGGTTGCGAATGCCATTTCATGTTGACTTTAATCAGATCCTCACTATTTTTAGTGCTTGACAAGTGTTAGCTGTGGTTAATGACAACTTAAGAGAAACGATTTAGTAGAGGATTGTATGATGTTCTGCGTTCCCAGTAAAGTAATAATCTTTGTGCCTTTCCCTTTGTGCTCCTTTGTTCATATATAGATTTTGAAATAATTAAAAAGCCCATCCCAGTTATTCTCACATTGATTATAAACTTAGCAAACCTTCTATTGGTCTGAAATACTCCAGTAGTTTTAAGCAATGAATTACGTCAGGGATGTTTTAGTCGTCTTACAGTCATAGAGTGTTTTTTCGGGTTTCGTTTTGACCCTATATGACATTTGTAAATTGGGCGATTCAAAAGATGCAAATTCTACATCTGCAGGATTGATCACATCGGCTCAGGTCACGTTGAGAATTATGAGCCTTTCGGGAAATTTATTGTAAAGCATAATGCCTTCTTTTTCTTGAACGTCAGTTGCTATAAAACACATTAGATGTCAGGTACACTCATTGTTTTTCGATGAGTGCCTTTGTGCTGTATTTCAATGGATACGTGTTTCCATATGCATACACTGCAGATTAAAGGCTAATTACAGTAAAGCTGTAGTTTTAATGCAAATTTCAAAGGCACTTTGGAATGTACGCAATCAGTGTTGACTTATCTTTAAATCGGTATGCTATCTTGAGGTCATTTTGGGTGAAATAGATTTAAGCTCTCGCATTACACATCCGATTAACATGATAACATTTGTTGTATTTAAAGATAGAAACATTTATAAAAATAGACTTAGACAAGTATCTAAATGTCATTAGCAATTTCAGTGCATAGCTTGATTAGAATTACAGGTATGATTCGAAGCATTTTGTTGGTTTAAAGAGTTTGCCAAAAACTATCACCAGTGTTGGGTACGTTACTCTAAAAAAGTAATTAAGCTACTAATTACATCTTCAACAGTGTAATTAGATTACTGTACTAATTACTCTTTCCCCAAAAAAATATCGTATTACTTTTTACTAATTACTTTCTAAATCCCATATCAACCTCAACCAGTTGAACAAAACAAGGGCAGACATGAAACATCTCTTTTAAATAAATATAAAATTGCATAAATTATTCTTGAACTGACTGAAATATTTAAAGAGAGGTTACATTTTAACATCAGATGTTACATTTTATTTATATATAGAATTGTTACATAGTCTATACAGTATTTAATGCAATTACATCAGAAGTAACTGTAATTAAATTACAGAAAAATTAAGTTATCCATTACTTTACTTTTTAAAGGGAAGAAGTAATTAAATTACAGTAATTAATTACACTGTAAAAAGTTATCCGTTGACTTCACTTAAAAAAGGTGAGGAAAAACAAAGTATGCGTAATTGAAAAAAATAATTTGTGTAATTGTCAAGTTCATGTAACTTAATTTTTTCAATTAAGCATGAAGTGTATTTACTTAATCATTTGAAAGCAACTGGTTTCCTCACTTTAAGTAAGTCAACTGATCACTTTTTACAGTATACTAATGCATTACACCCAACACTGAATATCACATGGTCCTCAGTCATTGGATGGTTATTTTGCCTTTAAAATATGTTACAATCGACCCCAAAGGTCATCGTGACATAGACGTGCAGTTACTATTGTCATTGAAGAGTAACTTCAATTTACTTTTCTTTCATTAGCTACTGTGTTCTGGTCTGTAATTTAGACTTTCTTTCACTGTATCAAAGGTTTAGAAAATAGTCCAAATTATGTTTTTTTCCCCCCCTCAAAAATATGTGGCCTAGTCCCTTGTAACACTTCTAGAATTTGTGTGTTTTCACTGATGGGCATACTGTATTGTGTAATTGATGAAGCCAACATGTATGTCAGTAACATGACAATCACCCAACTGGAACTCAATCAACAGCATTCCATATATGAAACCTATTTCTTACAAGTATTTATCAGTATGTTATCCAGTGTGAATATATTTGAATTGACTATTTTATTGATATTGTCATTTCAATTATTGTTGTTATTATAATTATTCTATTGTTAAAGGACATTCTGCTCCTGTATGTTGACTGTACACCAAAGTAAAAAAAAAATCGTTTTGATACATATATGTTTTGAGTTGTATTTTCTTTCTGACATCATGTAGTCAAATTATGCCTATACAGAGTTTGCAGTTATATCATCAAGGTTATGAAGTCATGGAAAACTGGAAATATCAGACGATTTTAAAATAGTGCTTTATGGCCCTTGAAATAATAGAATCTTGAGTCATGTAATTCTATGCAAATGCAGTCTCCATAAAATTAGTTTTAAAAATACTTATCTAGTAATTAGCTACAAACAGCTAAAAATATATTAATTAGTGAAAAGGTTAATATTCAGATCAATATCAAATTAATATTTAATTTTATACAATAGAATAATTAGAATATAATTGTAATTTTAATATAAAAAACACATACTATATAATTCATATTTAATTAAAAAATAAATACAATTGTGTATATAATAGGCTATAATGTTCGAATAAAATATGCAGTGCAACACTTCAGATTCATAGTGTTGCCTGTTTTTTGCACTGTAGGGGACGCTGAAGGGCTTGTATTTAAATAAAAGTTCAGTTGGCGCTGCAGAGCCAAATTACGTCTAGCTCCCCCTCTCTGGACGTCATGGGGTGAAGCTTGACCTAGCCCAGCTCCATCTATTGATTTAATGGATGGAGTGATGGGATATGTTTAATGTGTGGGGTTATGGTGTGGTTGGACCTTCTAGCTACACCCGTTACGCCCAGATTACATTCTAAGAGGGGGAGCTGGACGTCACGATCCACCCATTGGCTCTGCAGTGAACAGCCTCTCCATCACACTTTCATCTGGAGCGGAGGAGGAGGAGGCGGGAGCGCGGGCGCGTCACCGAGCGCATCTTTGAGGAGCGCGCAGGCACCGACGAAAACATCCTACAGCTCGGCCACCCATTCAGCTGGAGGATCGGCCTGAAGAAATTCATGGAAATAAAATAGAATTTCATTTCCTTTGCTTTTTATTTTTTGTTTTCTGATCACAGGCAAGACAATGGACTTCAAAATGGCCGAGATGACTAATTTAAAACCAACCTATGGTAAGTCAATGTGTCTATCTATATTTACGTAATTATGGGCTTTTACGGAATCTGTATAGTATACGCTATTGAAACTGCGATGGTGTTCCTAGGCTAAATGATTCGACATAAATATTATTTGGTTTTTAATTCATTTCGGAGTCAGATTTTAGATTTATGTTTTATTTTAAATAGCCTACATATTCTGAGCAATATTTTCTGGGTAGTAGCCTATGTTTATTTAGTGTATAACCTGATTTACCTTATATATTATGTATAGTGAGTTAGGGCAAGTTATTTTGGTAATAACTGATAATAAAATAGATAGGCTACTGAAATTCTTAATTTTCACCAATCAAGTGTAAAGTGCAGCACCGGAAATAGGCTACGCACATGAAGCCTACGTGATTCACCTGAGACAGATTAAGTGTGTTTATGTACACACACATGCTGCGTCATGTGATGATTTATTTCATTTGAATAAGTCTCAAAGTAGCAATAAATTTAGTCCTACTTATTTAAGGAAAGGCGCATTTAGATACACTAAACTCTCGCATCCCTGAAGACACTGCGTGTATGACGTCATGTCTGTTCACTGTTCACGAGGCGTCAACTGGATTTGTGTCCTTACCTCAGTACATTATGTATTATATTCATAATGATATATAATACAATCTGTTTCGCGATTAGGCGTACATGTTTTCAGAAGGGATGGTAACCACAATCAAATTACAGTTAACCTATACATTACTTGCCTATTCCTGTTATAAATGTATAATGAACACATGATGATATCACATATTACTATTTAAAGGTCTAACTATGTATGTGTATACGGTCCCTATTTCAGGCTAACATTTTAAAATTGTAATGATTATAGGCTGTGTTATAAGACATTATAGGCTGTATTATAACACATTATAAATATCTGTATAATGCACATTTGTATAAGCTTCAAGTATAGGCTACCACTAGCCTACATGCTATTCCCAATATTATAAATATCAAATTTGTGACATGCCACAAATAATTGATGCCTACATTTTATTTGTCATCACAGTATTATTATTGGTCCTATTTTTTATACCACGGAGCATAGGCTATATGATTTTAACAGGATTGAATAGGTATGAAATAAGTTTTAAACAATCAATTCACCACTCATTTTTGAATACCCTGGTAGCCCAACTCACTAAAATATAACCTATAGAATTATTTAAAAAAAGATCAATAATGACCATACTGTCCAGAAAATACTGCTCAGAATATTTAGTGAAAAATAAACCACGATCCCATTAATCTAATATCTGAGTTCAAAATTACATTTGAAGTTGTTCAATGGTTTTAAAATCATGAACCGTCAGATTTATCTGCTGTTAATCTTTAGTGGGATTATATCACACGCTGGGGGAGGTGGACCGTTTTGACGCGTTTCCTGGTGAATGCGTGTGATGTAGTTTGGGTCAAGTATTTTAGGAACCCGTCTGAGGCATCTTGGATCACAACCCACCACGTGGGAGTTGCCTGGAGACAGAATCAGCAGCAAGATGTGTGCTCGAGAAGAAAATAACCAGGACTAGTCCAGCCAGATAAACACAGTTTTAGGGTTTCTGAAGCCATGAAGGAAATAAAACCCTTTACTCCTTCAGTATTACAAGTTTCCAGGGATTTGTCTGTCCTCTCTTAAAGAGAAAATTCTATATGATGTGACAGGACAATAGAAAATCAGAACATGTTGTATGTGTGTGCATGTACGGTTGTGAAGTGGGGATTTTGGACAGATGAGATTAGATGGTGGGTGAGGCTATCAAACACAATGCCACAGAAATAGAAACAAAGCCACTAAAACATATATTGTTGCTTGGAAATCCTGCTGATTACCTTTCTGGAAAAGAAATGTGCATTATTTTATTGAATGTACACGTGAACTTTAAATCTTAAAAGTATACTTGCTGATATATCAATGATAAAAGGCCTCGTGAGTACTTAAAGAGAGTTCACTTTCATGACTATGTTTTAAAAAAGTGCACTTTGTATTAATGTCAAATTATGAGCTTTAAAGTACATTTTAAATCATTATGTTTTAATGATCTTTTATCGTGCTTTAAAGAAGTACACTTATTTTGATTTGTTGACTAACATACATTTATGTTACAGCACATGTAAAGTCCTTAATTAAAGCCTAATTTTAACTGTAGTGTGTAATTCGACATTATTTTAACGTTAACAATTTAATTTACTTTATCATTACAAATGTGTAATTTCAAATATATTTAAATGCATAACATGCTATTATGCAATTAAGTGTTGAAAACATTAGGCTACATTCAGTTCACACTTAATTAGATTCTTTAAAAGTAGATTAATTCTGTATTAATAAGTACTTTTAAAAAGTATGTTTAAGTGCACTTTCACAAGGACTGGTAGCTTTATATAGATTTCTGATATATGACATCAAACAAGCATATCACTGTGTCTTAGTCAGGTCCGACATGATAAATTGACAAGCGATAACAGATATCGATGCCACAAACTAGATATATTGCTTGCTTTCTAGTTTCACTAGCTCCGCCCCACATTAGAATATCATTGGTCCAAATCCCATTCTACATAACTGTATATTACACTGCAACTATGTTCTGATTTTGTTGCTTCATATAGCATTGTTGGTTTCAGTGTGAAAAGACAAATCACACCTAACAGGGTGTAAATGATTGAAAATAGTGAAACAAGAAACTGCATGGTTTCTGAATTCAAACTGAATTCTGTCAGATTAAGGCTGTATCAATATTAATCAAATGTCAAGTCCTCTCAGATAATAACATTGCCTTCATTGATTAGGCAGAGAGTCGAATGACCTTGCAGGACATTATTTTAATGGGCAAAATAGAATCAAGAAAGTGCTTTCAGGAAGGAAGGTGACCAGGTCAAGCCTTAAACGTTAATAGCATCTGTCGTTTGCTTGTTTTATGGATATTCACAGTCTAGTTGGGATTATTAATATTGACAGCAAAAGTACATAGTGACGTCAAGTTACTTGAATGAGCCTGATTAAAAATGATATAATTTTACTTGTAACATAACATTTCAGAAATTATTATCTCAGTAGTGTGCATTTTATTATACACTGTAACCTACACTGTTGGTTTAACAAAGTTAAACCCTTAAATGTAGTTTTTTTAGTGTCTATCCTAATGTTTTTAGGTTGATTCTGTGATCATATTTTTGCCTTGAATTAAATTATTGAATATATTATTAAATAGTGTAATAATTATTACATTATTAAATATATAAATAATAATTTGGATGTTCCACATGAAGCATTTTTAGGCTAACATTTTTGTAGACAGATTTCAGTATTTCAGAGAGTGTTGCAGAATTTCTTATGTGCTCAGACCCAGCCGTGTGTGTGTGTGTGTGTGTGTGTGTGTGTGTGTGTGTGTGTGTGTGTAATGGAGAGGTATTTTATTTTATTTTGAAAATATGTGAATTTTTATTTGATTCATTTTGGACTGTTATAGCAATTTAAATAAATCGTGTTCAACTCTTTTTACCGCAAACTGTGCAAAGTAAAAAAAAAATCATTAATAATTCAATTCAAGAGTTGTTTTTGAAGACTAAGAGGCTTAGAAGTGATGTTCTAGCCCCGACTATATTTGAACTCAGCCTATCACACATATCTGGTATCTAAGTGTATATGTCTTGTTCTCCCTTTCTCTCTCTCTTGTGTGTGTAGAGGGTGTGTGAAGCCGCAGTGATTGAACAATGGGTTGATTTATGCGTGTGACTGGTGTCAGAGTGACAAGTCTTCTCTGTCCCTGCTGAAATCCAGCACACAGTGTCTCTACTACACGACTGCTGGTGATAAAAACGGCTGGTTTTCACCCTGCTGGTACTGACATACTACCACTGACAGCATATAGAGAGGGAACCGTCTTGATATAGCAGCTAACTAAACCTCTTTGTGATCCTGTTGAACGGAGAGCAAAACTGTGGGTGGCGTATAAAGAAAGGGAGAATCTGAAAACTGAGAATCTGGCAGTGCTGAGCATCATTATCCACACCTGTCCGCTTCGTGACCAGTACATCCTTTTTTCTTAACTTCATCATTTTCCTATCCTGCTTTCTCTTAATTTCTACTCATCACAAACCCCACCCTGCTGTAAAGCTCAGTGGTGACTACAGACAATGGGATCATTTCTCATTTGTGGGCGATTTTGTCCAGCTTATTAATCATGTGGGCTCAGACGCAAACACACTCATATTCAGCACACACTGTTGTGTGTACTTGTGCAACTGACGCACATTATGGAGTGTGTCAGAATCAGCAGGAAATGTATTGTTTTTTTGAAAAATTAGCCGTGCTGACGTACATTAATATCTGTTGAGATAAGTGCCACACATTTTCGAGCGTTTAAAAAAATGTCAGATTTAAAATTCTAATTTAATGGGTGAAAAAATACACCTATTACAATTTTTTTTTTAAAGAGATGCTTGCCTGTGAAAAAGTTGTCATCACTATGCTATGTGGTTGCTAAGGTGTTCTGAGTTCTTTTAGCATGTTGCTAAGTAGTTGCTAGGGTGTTCTGGTTGGTTGCTGGGTCGTTGTTATGTTTAGAGTTATTTTAGTGTTTTACTAAGTGGTTGTTAGGGTGTATGAGGTCAAGTCTGGTCTTAGACCACCCAGAAGACCAGATATTCTAGCTTGTAGAACCTTGTGAAAAAAAAGCACACTTTAGCATACATTTAAAAAGAGTATTTATTATGGAAATAATATGTTTAAGGGGCGGTTTACATGACACTGTTTTTGTGTTTTGGCCGTTCATTTACACGACAATGCTGTTTGGGGGGCCCGAAAATGCAAAATTTGAAATTGGGTTTCATCGTGCAAGTTTTTGAAAACGATACCGTTATTGTCTCTGTGTAATCAACAAAAATGTGAATTTGTGAAAACAGTGACGTCATGTGCATGTGTATTATGTGTTCAGTCTAGTTTCTTTTCAAAGTGACATCGCCAACTACTGGCCTGGCAGCATAATACAGGTTTTAATCGTTTTCACGGATCCGTAGGATCAGGGATCGTTTTAACAGTAGTGATGTCTGTACGTGAAAAATGCAAAGGAAAGGGTTAGTACTTTGTACTTTAGTATGTCAGTTATTGGAAACTCAGAAGCGAAGACCAGGAGACTTGGTTGTATCTTCAGCAGGATTCTTTATTGAGAACACAAGCGGTCGGTAGCTGCAGTCATCAAGTCTAAACTCAATAGCTAAAACACAGTGTTTTATACCTTTCAAGGGGGAGGGATTTGTAAATGTAAATAAAAGACAGTAAGTCAGCCCGTTCCCGGAAATTCCCCAGACCTGATATCATAGAGACAAAAGCCCAGCTGTTCTTGAGAAGTAACAAAAGGTTAATGTCATCAGCTATGCCTCCAAATGGTAAAAACTTGTGTAAACTTTCTCAGTTAAAATACTGTTGAACCTAAATTAGATC
Organism: Gila orcuttii; assembly: GCA_026230005.1. Taxonomy (NCBI): domain Eukaryota; kingdom Metazoa; phylum Chordata; class Actinopteri; order Cypriniformes; family Leuciscidae; genus Gila; species Gila orcuttii. Next base: position 17,622,708 of record JAPDVR010000010.1, on the reverse strand, counting down.
ACTTAATAAATTTGTAACACTACACAGTCAACGCATCAAAATAAGTGTACTTCTTTTAAGCATGACAAAATATTATTAAAACATAATTGTACTTTAAAGTAAAACTGTAAATGTGACATTATTACAAAGTGCACTTTTTAAATTTAAGTGTGTTAAGAAACAGTAATAAAAGTGTGCACTCTCTAAGTGCACTTAAGTGGCCTTTTATTTCATTAATATTATATTATCTGCACGTACAGTTTTTAAAAATATATATACTTTTAAGATTTGAAGTACACTACAAAAGCCATTCAATACAATTAAGCACCCTTCTTGTTCACAAGGGATTATGGTTTGAGTCTCTACTTTAATGTAAATCTAAAAATGTAACAGCACATTTTTCAGTAATCTGCATATTTGAGGTCTCATTAACAGAAACGGTGCGGTGTAAAACTTATGGTTAGGATTTTGTTCAATCCATTACTAAAATATGAGCAACAGTAATAGTATTAGCTTGGGCATCCACTGCTAATAGTTATTTCAGAGATCATTTAGATACTTATTACCTAGTATGTCAGATTTCAGTTTTATTTATGAAGCAATTACCAGAGCGAGAGCTGAGTGTATCAGCTGGCAAAAGGATTATTTCCCTGTGCTTCTTCTCTCGGAGGGGTCGTTTCTAAGCAACAGAAGCAGCTGGCTTTAAAACATGCAGCCAAAAGTGACATCATCTGGCCCGGAATCCCTCCGGGGTGGTTGAAGCGCGAGGGGTGCATCCTTTGTGTGGACAGAAAAAGGGCGGGGTCGACCGAGGCTTTTACGGGTTGGAGTAAAAAAGACATTAAAGAGAAAGCAAGAATAATTTAGGTAAAATGTCAGGAAATATAAAGCCAACAGGGTCACATAATAGAAAATGACATACAGTTTTGTATCAAAGATGCTGGTTTCAATCAGGAATTTCAAACATCTTATGTCTCCATGTTTGTTTTAATCAACACCCTTCTTAGAGAGGTTCTTCTGGGGTTTATGGTAATCCGAAAAAATCTTTCTGATAGACTGCAACGTTAAGGCCCAGAAAGCTAGTAAAGACATTGTTAAAATAGTCCATGTGACTACAGTGGTTCAACATTAATGTTATGAAGCGACGAGAATAATTTTTGTGCGCGCAAAAAAAAAAAAAAAAAAAAAAATCGGAAGAGTTGCACTGTGTTTACTACATGAACAGCAGAGGAGAAATTTGTTGAATAAAGTCATTTTTTGTTGTTGTTTTTGCACACAAAAAATATTCTCATTACTTCATAACATTGTGTTCCGAAGGTATTGCGGGTTTGGAACGACATGATTATTATGACAAATTAAAATTTTTAGGTGACCCTTTAAGGGTGGACTGTTTTGACCTGGCCCCATAAGTAAGTACCCAGAATACCCTAGCAACCACCTAGCAATACGTTAATAGAGTGCAACAGTACCTGTACCCCTTTTCAGCTGTGCTGGTTCTGGAAGTTGTTGTTTTTTCCCCATAAGGATTTAAAAATAGCCTTTCAAAAAATAGGAAAAAAATATTCCTAAAAATAGTCTCACTTATAGCTACTCTTCGCAGTCAAAAATGACTGCAGAAATGGATGAGAGACGAATTTTACCTAGTGAAAACATTTGGTACTGCGGCCAAATAAAATGTTTCTGAAAAGTAACATTTTGAGATATGAGGCTCAAATTTTGAACACAACTTGTTTAGATTTATGGCTTTGATTCTCTCACAGTTTTAGAGTAAAACATGTTTTTGAAGATATACAGTATATTTCATATAAAAATTGAAAATAGTATTTTTGCACATTTTTCATAACAATAAATGTAAAATTCTGTAACTTTTTTTCCTTCACTTTTTAAAACCTTCTGCACTTCAGCAATAATCTGCCAAGTGTCATCTTTGAAAAGAGATCAAACTGAAGTCTGTGCTCTAAAGCATTCAAGATTTACGACAGTTTAATCGGATGCCCATTTTCCACAAGTTGGTATGATTCTTTAGGGTCTTCATGTAAAGTTTGTAACATACTTTGGTTAAAATTCCTCAATGGTTGTGTAAAACAACACCCTTTTTACCTCCTCAAAAACAGCTCTGTTCATAGCGACCCGTTTCGGTGCATGTCTCTTTAAGTGATAATTTAATTTGAAGTGATAACTGCTCACCCCACCCCTCTCTTCTGTGGGGCATGTTGACACAAGACAGTGCTGCCATGGCAACCTGCTCAAAGTATACAAATGGCTGAGGGCGGAAATATGCCAATACGGGACAGTCCGTCAGCGGTCGTGGGCGGAGCATGAGCAATATGACATCATATTGCTCAGAAAATCCAAACGGCTTGATTATTGAGAGTGTTTAGACTTTTTGAGGATTACATTTTTTGGGGGGATTTTTTTCATTGTATGGTGGTTGTGTCCACACACTGCAAAGACACATTTATATGCAAACACCATATTAAAGTGAATTTTGCATCCAATGACCTTTAAGTTGGAAATTAAATTTTCAGGTCTATGCTCAAAAAGAGAATAAATGGATTATATAATTTAGTACCATAAAATCCCCTAAAAATACTAAATAAAAAACATCATCGAACTTAAATATACTACATTCATTTCATTGAAAAAATAAATATATAATTCTGTCAATTTTGACCGACACGCTAAGAGGACCAGAGGGTTAAAGAGTTATAAGCCATAAACCACAACACTACAAATGATTCACAATAAGTCAAAGTTTGCTAATGTACAAGACTGTGTACTTAACGGTTTAAGTGAGGGAAAGAATTGCAATCCTATGAAGAATTGCAAACAGCATAATCGAATTTTAAACAATGGCGAAATATAAATAGCAAAATATGCATATACAAACATTTCAGTATTTTGAGAGCATAGTGAGCTCAATCACGTCATACGCAGCACTTCATTGGATTGGGTGGAGCTAAAGAGCTATTTGGGAGCTTGTTGCTTTTTTTGACTCTCTGATTGGTGTTATTATTTTGTATGAGTAATGTAGTTTTTCACCAGGAATTCCTCTGTTAAACACGATTATTTTATAAAATAAACTGGAATAACACACGCTGACGGCTTCGGCAGAAGTAAATACTATGGATTAACAACCTCTTAGATTACAGTAGGTCTGTCTTTAAAGGTGTGAATAATTTATCATTCAAAATCAATTTCCTAATTGAAAATGAATGGAGTTTTTACTTCCGGAACCCAACTGTTGCACTCTATAAACACTGCCTAGCAATGCCTTGGCAACCATGTTGAAAAGTTTTCCATGAGCAGCCTTCATTCATTAACTAACAGCCTAAATTAAATATTTTATTTTAATGTAGGTCTTAGGTTTTCATCCTTCATTTTCAGGAAACCTGTAGAGCCTTGGATGAGTTACTCTTGAGTGGTCGGTAAGCTGCAGTAATAGGCAAGTTCTTTGGTAATGCAGCACACCATCTTCCTCTCAGATTGAGGCCAGCAGAGCATTAGTGATGTTTTACATTAAAGCAACAAACTATGCTGTCGGTAATCTTGTATGAAATGTGGTGAATGCTATGTGGGTGAAGGAGTGGGTGTGTGTTTGTACATGCTTGCTATAGTTTATAAAGGAGACTAGTAAGACTTAATAAATGTTTTATTATGATAAACAGTTAAATAAATATAATATAATGTAAGTGTCCACCTAAGAATTTTTTTCCCAAGGCTGGCGTATTTTTCCAATTGGTTTCAATGGGAGCACCGTGTTTGTTAATGGGAGCGCCGCGTTTGGCAGTAGCATAAGTAGGAATGCGCTGAGTGTCTATTTCACGCTGAGCGCTCAGCTTTTTTTTCTGGTGGCCGAGAGTTGAAGAAAGTTCAACTTTGGGTAAAACGCAGCGCTCATCACTGTCACTCTTTACCCAGCCGTCCAATCACAGTGGATGAGGGGTGGGACAAATACCACAGTGACCAACTGTTACATCCTGCTGGGACAAAGGCAACAGACAACAACAACAGGCACAACAATGGAACAAAATCATTGAAAACAACAGCCAGAGCAAATACTTTATATTATATCAACTTTTTTATTTCCAGAAACAAACTATATTGGAAATCAGATACTAGTAACACTTCGGCGGATATTTCGCATATAGCACATATAGCGTCTTAACCGGGAAAAACTCCAACGCTCTTCTGAAAACACTTAAGAGCGCTGGCCTTAAGCTTTGGTCACATTTACAGCTGTTCAGTAAAATTTCAATAGGAATCCACGTGATCTGGAATTTAGCAAAAATTGTGCACGTTGGTCACACAAATTGGCCATGTGGACCAAAACTTTATAAAGGTTCCAAAAGAGTTTTCAAAGCAATGCCACAGAAGAACCATTTTGAGTCCCTAAATAGCCTTTCATTAAAAAACTTTTTTTTTCGCCATAAAGAACCTGTTTTTTTTTAAGATTGTACAATTAAATAAAATGACATTTTCAGCAGGTGGCTTGTCTCCCTAAAGTTTATTGTTGTACTTTGCAGCTTGGGCATGTGGTTTGTTTCTGTGTTCCCATTGGCTGGCATTTCCTTAAGGCTGTTGTGTGGAGCAGGAGAGCACATCCTGTTCTCATCAGCTCACTGAACCCGAGCCCAACTTAAAATTCCAATCAGCTCTGACCGGCATGACGAAAGAATGGGACCTGTTGTTGCCACGGTGACCTGAACACTTCACCACCCAGGCCTTTGGAGTTTGGGAAGAGGAAAGAAAAGATGAGAGAAGTGGAAGGGAGGAGAGAGGGGCAAAGAAAGAGGGGTGTAAGACTGTGAAATGAATATAACAAAAAGAAAAAGAATAGGGAAGAGTGTCAAGTAAGTAAATGGAGAAATGAAAGAGAATGAGACAGACAAAGCAGACTGCAGAGAGAATGGCAAAGAAAATGGAGTCTGTGGCAGGGAATCTATCAAAGAAATCACTCTTAAACCTTACCGTGCTACACACAAAATTAACGAGTTTGTTTCCATAAGTTAACATGAAATGCTCCATCTCTAAAGCAATAGGTAATATCTCTCTAAAACAACACATTCTCTGGTGATGTCATCTAAGCCGTGCAAGTTTATTGGTTAACCAGTGACCAAATAGCTATTTTGGCATTGTTCTCGGCTAATGTTGTTAGTTTCTATATTCTTATCAATAGTTCATGCAATAATTTAATAGTAGTTAATAGCGGTCGACTATTATTTTGGCAGCATTTAGAACTCTGCGCCTGAGTGCAGACGCACATTAGCGCCCATTGACAGTCTTCATTAGTTTACTATCTTTGTTGAACAGTTCTGTCTAATAATAGAAAGGCAAACACTACCACTTTTTTCATGTGCTGTCAGCTTTCAGCAAATACGCATTTCTATCATATTAACAAGCGTTTGAATATCTAATTAACATTTAATGCCACAAACCTCGCAAACTTCTGTGAATCCATCTATTATATCTTCGAGTGTACGTCTATATTACAGATTTTTTTTATCCAGTTCAAATTATTTTCTAAAGTTTATTCACTTGCAAATAATATATTTCTAATTATTTTAGTAAATATTATGTAAAATAAATGTGAATTTAAAGGTGCAGAAAGTGTTTTTTGACAAACACACCCCTTACCCAAAAGAAACACACCCCTCCCTTCATTGCTCCGCCCCCAAAATAACGACCATGCAATGAAACGCAGGCAGCCAGTGCTGCCAAGACTGCTATTTTCCCTTGAAATTGGGCTACTTTTACACTGTTGCCGCAGGTTGTTTCTTAGTTCGCAGGTTGAAGCAACCAAATACCCCTCTCCCGGGACATGATTTTTACCCCCCACATCCCCCGACCATCTCCAACCCCCCTTCCCCTCCCAGGAACTCGATTTTTACCGGGGAATTCCCCCTAATAGCAATTGGGCTAGTTTAGGCCGTGATTGGGTGGGTTTTGTTATGCAAACCTGGCAACGACTAACGGAGCATTCACACTGGGCTTCACACTTCCAATGCAGGCATCTTTATGCAAATACCCTAGCTCATTAAAGTCCAAGCTGGAAGTAATGTGATTGGCTGTTGTCACTTGCACAAAGCTTCAGACACGCCCTCCGTTAAGCATTGACGCAGACGCCCCGTGTGAATGCAGTGTAACAGCTGCCACATCAGACAGCTGGCACAAGTATGGATAAATCAACTGTGATTCAACTACAACAGCATACAATAGCATATCTTGGTCTGTGTAGCATAGTGTAAACCTATATTACTCACGTATAAATTAGAAACAAAGCAACCTCAGCATTTGTTTTTTTAGGCCTTCCTGCTCTTTAACATCTCTCCAGTGCTGTAAAGCTTTTCCAATATTAACGCAGGTCATTTCTCTTGCCTGATCAAAACCTTCTTTCTCCAATTACATTTCTCAGATCTTTTCCTCTTTGGTATTATCTCAGCCATCTCTCTTTCTACAGTCTTTCTACAAATGTCCCGCTTGCTCACTCTCTCTCCTCCCCCATCATGAGTGGACACACCCCCTATTTTATCGTTTTTTCTGTGTATTTTCTTGTTATTTTAAAGAAGAAACATTGTCCTAAACAATCAACCTCAGGCACATTCAAATGATTTTAGTCAAAGCAAAATGGCGATCTATATCTTTTCTACATAAAATAAAAAAGAAGTCAATCTACAAAATGATGAATAAAGCGCATTGTTTGTGTTTTTGCTATATATTTTTATTCAATTTAAGAAGGTGCTGTAAATATAATTGCTATATTCTTTTCAGCTTGTACAATGCGGTATTTTGTACATGCAACTTACTGTAGATGTCTTATAATTGTAAATGAAAAAAAATAATAATAATTTTACAAGATTTACCACTGCATCTATTCTGCCCCACATTTTCTCACCGACTCGCCCCCAACTCGGAAACTCCAGATGACGGGCGACAGTGGAATATTTGACCTCTGAATCCCATGGTTGACCTGTCGGAATCAGAGTCAGCATTCGCAGGCCACACTCCCACAAAATGAGATATTGTGAAACACCAACCTTTGTAGAACTATCCAGATCCCAATTAATAAAATATTATTGAAGTAAAATGGGTGGTGATTGTTTAATTTTGTCCTAAAGCCATGTGTAGAGCCCTCCGGACATTGGCATGCTACTTTGTCTTTTATTACATTTATTTGGGCAAAGGGAGCCCATAGTGTGATGTTTTCTAATTGAATGCCTTGCAGCATAGGGCAAAAGAAGATCCTGCCAGCTCCGGTTAAGCTTGTTATGGGCGGTTTCTGACATTTGAAAGTTTCAGGGGAATTGTTTTAATGAGCCAGATATGACAGTCATATAAATGACCAGATTCTGTTGGCAGTGTCAGTTTCGTCACCTTTAATGAAACAGAAGAGATGTCTGGGTGTTGAGATTAGGTCTGTGTGAATAACAGTAAATGCTCCAGCCAGGTGAATGTTACTGCTGTGCTGGATCTTCTCATGGGCTGTAATAAAGAATCCGTGATCATAAATATAACTGCTGTGCTCAGCATCACCCCCATTAGATAGCAAATGTTTTTGAAGCAAGCAAGAAACATACAGTCATGAATTAAACAGGAAAGAATCCAAGCTGCAGCCAAGAGCAAGAATTATCCTGCAATATACCCAGAAATTTGTTTTTCATTACCACGGATCATTTCAACAGCCTACCTAGAAAGCTAATTTTTAAATTTGAGTGAGATTTTTCTCCCACACAAACAAGTATATTCCATAAATCTTTTTTTGCTGTTTTTTTTCATATGCATGTTTTTGCATTTGCCTGTACTGACCTGAAGCACTGCTGCTGTTTTTCTGAGTTCTCTTCCCTGTTACACTCTTTTCTAACTGGGTCAGTCTCTTACCTTAATTTGAGGCCATCAGTGTCCGTGTTTGTTGTTCTGTTTAATTCACTTTCAGACCAGATGATTTTCTCTAGAAACCTCATCCAACTCCACATCACCCACATCTGTGTGGACGTGGGCCACAATTAAAATTAAACTAATATAAATTATGAAGAAAAATGATTTGTGGACAGTATTTAGTTAGATGTTTGATAATGTTACTTATTCTTGTTAATTTTTTTTTATGTTTTCTGCACACTTATTTTGTATAAAGATTCATGAATAGACAAAAGACAAGACAACATGGAAATATATTAAATAATAACTAATTGAAAATAATTTCTACATAAATGTCCAAAATGCATATTAAAAGTACAAACAACACATTACAGACAAAATAAAATGATGGCATAGTATCATGGCAAGTGTATTTATTTAGTAACTTAATCACTTGCAGTATGAATGATTGCTTTGCTCTGTTTCTGCAATATTCTGGCATCTTCAGTCTTTTCGCTCGCCAATTTCATGGAAATTGAAATTGAAGTTCCATTTTTAGGAATTTCCTTTTTATTACATCATTTATATCTAAAAGAAGGCATATAATGATGAAAGATCATTTTATCTTTAATACAAATTCAGATTCATTATCTAGGTGTAAAGTAAGGGGCTATTCCCTTGAAAAAAGAAACATGAACTTTTAGCTGTGTTTTTTCTTCTGTAAATGTTCACTCAATAGGAAAGTTATCTTTGTTATCCCTATAGTAAATGGGTAGGTAACTGAGGGGAGACTTATCCTCCTAGACTTATCCTACTCTAAAACTGCCCTCAGTGTTTAACATGTGGTCACCTGTATATACCTTTCTGTGGCAAAATTTCCACAAGCAGTTTTTAAAAAATAGAGGCTGCATGCTTGTTATGTGCTATTCTTGTCCAATCCTCCATCCTCCTTGACAGAGAGTGTCAAGAGACTCTCTTTTATTCTAAATGTCATGTTATTCAGAAAATATACTTTTTTAAAACACTTTCTCTCGTCTCTAATTTGGTGTCCAAGTCAAACCTAGAGTCAAAGTGTCAAAGAGTCAAAGATGTGAATTCGAGACTCTCTTCTTGAATTTATTATCATGATGTCCCTTGTGAAAAATAAGGATACTTAATTGTATCGAATGTGCACTTGTAGTGTAAATTACGTCAACACATTGAATAATGCTGCACGCTTCAAGGCACTTCAGAGGGCCTTTAATATACATTTAATCTATAAAACATTTCCATTTAATTGCAATCAACATGCAATTAACTGCCCAAAAACATTACATTCAATTTGCACTTATATGTAAATATATGTATATAATTATACTTCAATATATTAATTCTGTAATAAGTACCCCTTTTAAAAGTATGCTAAAATGTATTTCTTTTCCTCAGGAGGTGATCTAATTTCTTGTCTTTGTCTCTTTCAGATGTGTCCCCAGTGCTGGCAGGTTTTCTGGGTGCAGGGGTCTTGGTTGTCTCCGTGACAGTGGCCGTCTTCCTGTGGACGTGCTGTCAGCGGCGATATCGTCAAATGGCAGGTGCATACAAGCTGACCAGCGGCCCCTACGACCCACCCGTTGACCCCCCCTACAAGTTCATCCACATGCTCAAAGGCATCAGCATCTACCCCGAGACCCTCAGCAACAACAAGAAGATTGTACGGGTGGGCCAACGCTCAGGATCGAGTTCCTTGTTAAGAGAATGGAGTCGTGGATCCCGAAACGGTGACGTGGTCCTTGTGGATGCAGATCCTGAAGGTGGTACCACGCACCTACAGATGAACCACCTGGTCCCCCCTATGGGTCCTCCCAGACTGGAGAGGGCGTTGCCCATCCGGGCGGACTACTGCTGTATGGAGAGCAGCTCAGGAAGCAGCAGTGAAGCACCCAGTAAAACGGCATCACCCTACAGTCTCAACTCGCCCTCTCTGGGAACGCTCAGTCTGGCCATTGACTACAACTTCCCCAAGAAGGCCCTCGTTGTCACTATCGTAGGAGCGCAGGGACTCCCTGCGGTGGACGAACAGGCGGGCAGTTCTGACCCCTACGTGAAGATGACCATCCTACCCGAGAAGAAGCACCGGGTGAAGACACGTGTACTGAGGAAGACTCTGGAGCCAGTGTTTGACGAGACGTTCACCTTCTACGGCATCCCGTACAGCTTGCTGCCCGAGCTTACGCTGCACTTCCTGGTGCTCAGCTTTGATCGCTTTGCACGAGATGATGTCATTGGGGAGGCGGTCGTGCCGTTGGTGGGCGTAGACCCAAGCACGGGACGAGCCCATATCACCCAGCAAATCAGCAAGAGGAACACACAGGTGAGTGTTTCTTGACCTTGCACAGGATTGTGGGATATCTTAGGCCACGTACACACTGTAAAGTTTCAGGAGTGACAACCCCATTTAAATATAGAAGTGAATCACCTAACGTAACGGAACACGACTCACTCCTTAAATTGTGATGATTGACTCCCTGTTAACCACAGCAACGTTCTGGCGTCTTTTGTGTTTGGTATCTAGTATTTTTGACCAAAATAATATTTCAGCGACTAAAAACTTATATAGTATACTTATTTTTTGTAAGGGGGTGCAAGTCACAATATTTTTGTCTTGTTTTCATATAAAACATTTGGATTTATTACTGTTTATTTTGGGCTTATTCTTATTCTCTGTTTTTTTCTAACAAAATCAGGCCATGAGAATGAGTCAAAGCTCATACCTCGTGCCCTGTGATTTATTTGCAGAACTTTTGTAGAATGCAATTGTTACTTCTGTAAATCACAAAACTTTGTGTGTACAGAACAAGATTAAGCACTAAAAGGTGAATTGACAACCGAATTTAGCTGCAGTGTGTATGTGGCCTTAGATGTCTGTAATTTTCATAAAACCACACTTAAATCATTCGGAAGCATGAAAACATCAGTATTGGGTGCTGCTGGCCCTGCAAACGGCATCATATTCCTCGGCTGTTATTCGACGCAGCAATCGTTAAACTTAATCATTCCCATGAGATGGCTGCTAGAACCTTTATGGATCTCCCTAGATGTTTTACGGTTAGCGGCAGTCATTGTGGGTGAAAGGCTTTTTCTAGACATAAACCTGCAGGAAATGAAGTAAAAGAAAAGATTTTGAGATCTTTGCCCCAGGTTAAGCGTGCCTGTGATTGATATAAGCAATTTCAGAGTGATAGCGCTGCCATCAATTCCAGTTAATTGAAGCTATTATACCACAGCTTTCCTTGAGATCGAGTCCCAGAGGTGTTGATTTTATTGTGTTGACTTTTTGAACCTTTTTTTTGTTTTGGCATTTTAGAGGATATAAGACTTGTGATTTGTAGACCTTTGTAGCTGCATTTGTACATTTATATTTATGCATTTAGCAAACGCTTTTATCCAAAGCGACTTACAAAAGAACAAAGCAATCCTTGTAGTGCAAGTACACAATGCCAGGTTTATTAGACAACTAGATTAGGAAACCAGCTAGAGAAGAGAAGAAATGCAGATTTTTTTTAAAGTGTGTGTTTGTGTGTGTGTGTGTGTGTGTGTGTGTGTGTGTGTGTGTTGGTGTGTGTGTGTGTGTGTGTGTGTGTAAGTGCATTAGTGCATAGGTGCGTCTTCAGCTGCTTCTTAAAAGATGTGATTTTCTCAGTAGTTCGAGTGGAGATTGGTGGCTCATTCCACCAGAGAGGAACAGAGAGAGTGAAGGTTTTGGAAAGTGACTTTTTGCCTCATTGTGAGGAAACAACAAGAAGTCGCTCATTCAGTGAGCAGGGAGGGAGCATACATTTTTAGTAGTGGGTTGAGGTAGGCCTGAAAGACAGCTATAGAACTTTAAACTTGATTCTGGCCACAATTGGGAGCCAGTGAAGTGAGATCAGGAGGGGTGTGATGTGGGTTTTCTTAGGCTGATTGAAAACTAGACAAGCTGCTGCATTCTGGATCATCTGCAGAGGCTTAGTCGTGCTGGTTGGGAAGACCCGCTAGTAGAGCATTGCAGTAGTCCAGTTTTGAAATTACAAGGGCTTGGACGAGTAGCTGTGTTGCGTATTCTGACAGGAAGGGTCTGATTTTCATGATGTTTTTTTAACAAAGTTTGGGAAGATTACATATAGATAATCTACCCAATCAGCACGAGAGGAGGCTTATATATTGAGCTGACTTGCTTCTGCTCCATGACAGTTTTTCCAGCATCCACCACCTCCACCCTCACTCTTAATTATTCCTGGGGGGAGTACTCTGGATTCGGGCCAAATTCCGAGCTCTGAGGCCTCTCCTTGAACAGCACGCCAAATACACATATTTTATTCTAACTTATATGCTAGTGTGAACTCGTGAAGTTTCCATTTGTAACTGTCAGATTAAAAAAGTGGTTTTAAGGGAAAGCTTTTTAATTGAAGTTAGTGTGAAAAAGAAGTACACTTAAATGTACCAAGCACAATGTTCTCTTATCATTCCTGATTTCTAACATGCACTCACTTCATTCGCCATGGTCTTGCGGCTGTCAGAGCAGGAACGAAAGCTGCTGCTCTCTGTACGTTTTTCCATCATCTCATTTCGCGTTCAAATGTAAATTTGCACAAGCTTATTTCGTTTATTAGATCAAAAGATCAGGAAAAAGCCCATACTCTGACTCACCCATAGACCCGTCCCCTTGAGGAAATCAGGTGGACAAAAAGAGTGGACAAAGGAGACGGTTTAAAACACCTGGTATAAATGAGAATGTGTCTTCTTTGTCTACAAAACGCATCTTAATACCAGGTGTAAACAGGGCCAAAGATTACATTAGAGAATAGACTAGAGAGAGTTTATTGCCATTACAGGCATGAACAAGTATGCAGTGGAACAAAATGTCAATTCACTAGGTGTGCGGTGCAGTTTACAAAAATACAATATTATTATATGGACACATGGTGAGTAATTCAATTAGTTCACTGTAAACAAAGCACTGTGAACAATATTCTTAGAAGACTAATATATATATATATATATATATGTGTGTGTGTGTGTGTGTGTGTGTGTATATATATATACACACACACACACACACACACAAACTTACTTTAATATAATTTCAAACTTACTTTAATATAATTTCTGATTAAACTTTTGTCATATATTTATTTGTGTTATGTTACAAGTATTTGTAATCACACATTTGTACCGATGAAGTTATAGTTTAGTCCATTTAAAATATATTAACTTGTAATATCGAATAACACTGAAAATTATAACTAAGTACTTTACATGTGGGCTTTAGTATGTTACTCAACACATCAAAATAAGTGGACTTCTTTAAAAAATGACAAAATATTAAAAAATGTATTTAAAATGTACTTACATTGAAATAAAAGTTTAAATTTAACATTATTACAAAGTGTGTTTTTTAAAAGTTAAGAGTCTTGCAAGTTTATTCTCTTTATGTACTATTATTTCATTAATATTATATTATCTACAAGTACAAGTTTTTAAAAATATATTTTTAAGATTTGAAGTACACTACAAGTGTACATTCAAAACAGTTAAGCACACTTCAGCACACCTTTTTACAAGGTTTGTTAAGTAAAGGTTGCTATTACTTTTGTAAGTGATGATGGGGATTTAGATGTGGGGGTGGGGAATTAGAAACCACTTAAAACCACCTAGACAGTTTTGCGTGGACAAACATCAATCATATTTTCTTCTAAAATCATCCTGTGCTTCATACTACAGATGTTATATTATGTAGCTGTATACCATTGTGCTCCTTACATGTATGGGCTGGGCTTTATGGGTGGTGAGAGCGTCTATTGATCCACGGCCCATTAAAGTGGCATTATGCAGACAGAGAGTGTAGCCATAAAGGTTACAGACTGCAGGGGGGGCATCCATCAGTACAACCATTTGGAAACTAGCTCTAATACTAACATCATTAGCAATGATACTCACAAACAAAACAACAAGCATATCTTCAGTTATTCACCTCATGAAAATTATTGATACTTTCTATGCTTCTGTAGTTTCTTACCCCTGTTTACAGCTGGTATTGATGCCTTTTATTGATGGAAAATACGTTTCCTGTAACCACTTGTGATTGTATTTTGAAGGGAGGGTCTCTGGTGTATCAGCCTGATCTCATGAAAAGCGTGTTTATCGTGCAAATAAGTTTTCATGCATTTGATACACACTTTATTGCGTGTAATACACACGCACCCCACACCACTAATCCTAACCAAACGTATAATACATACGTACCCCACACCACTCCTAAACCTACCCATGCGTATCATATGCACATAAAAACTCATTTTCGCATATAAATTGCACGATAAACACAATGCGTGCTATAGAGACACATTTAGTGTGACCGGGTTGTTGACTGTATACAGTTTGGGGTCAGTAAGATTTTTTAATGTTTTTGAAAGAAGTCTCTTGTGCTTACCAAGGCTGAACGTCCCCCGAAATTATATAATATAACAATATCACAATAGCAATATTTTGAAATATTATTACAATTTAAAATAATTATTTTTTATTGTAATATATTTTAAAATGTAATTTATTCCTATGTTTGAAAAAACTGAAATTTCAGCATCATTACTCCAGTCGTCAGTGTCACATGATCATTTAGAAATCCTTGTAATATGCTGATTTGCTGCTCAAGAAACTTTTTTATTATTGTCTATTCTTTGAATGAATAGAAAGTTGAACAGCATATATTTGAAATAGAAATCTTTTGTAACATTATACATTTCTTTACTGTCATTTGATCAATTTAATGCATCCCTGATAAATTAAAAAAAAACTGTAAAATCTTACTGATGTAAAAAAAATGTAAACAAAGCATTGATTTGGCGCACTATTGCTTAAAATATACCTCAGTTTCAAGTGGAATGCTCATTGTTATTTTAGTTATTAGTGATATTTTCCTGATACTGGCATCTGTGTTGACTGAACTTAGGATGTGCTTTACATGATCTGTACAACTGTGTGTTGATGTGGAACTTCTCACCAGGCTTATATAAAGTAAAATTTAAACCCTCTGTTTTAGTGTAATGCATGATTGAGAGGTGACTAGGCATTTACTGTAATGTCCAAGAGACATTAGAGCAGATCAGTGTTTACACTCCACTGTGATCAAATGCATTTTGACTACCTTGAAATATACTATAATTTGTGATCACAAAATGTTTTGAACCTCTTTTACACCTGTATTTAGAGAACTGATTTTCTGCCTGTGATGATCAGGTCACACAAGACAGATAGCAGGTGTAAAAGAGGGCTAAGTGAACACTCATTGAAATAGAGAGAGAGCGTGATTAAGTTATGATGAAGGCTTTGCAACCATTTTCACTCAAACACAAGCAGAACACTGTTAAAAGTGGTTGCATAACACATAATCATAGTCTAATAAATACACTGCTGTATTTCCATCAAAACAGGAACAATAGCATTATACGCGATGTTCATAATCTCATTCTCTCTGGCCACAGGAAATTTTAAGTACTTGGAGGCAAATAAGTATTTGAGCTTGTGTTCCCGCTTTGTAAATCAGCACACAGAATATGCAGAGTAAGCTTGTTCAAATCAGAGAACTTCCTGTCCGCTTTATACTCTTCTATAAAGAGAGTATCTTAAATTGAATCAGTGCCTAGATATGGCTCCACAAAACAGGAGCATTAGGGTGTTGGCTGGGAGTGGTGGACAATCGATTCAATCGAAAAGAGAGAGGGAGAGAGGGAGGGAGGGGATTATGGGAGAGAAGGAAGGAGAAAAAGCTCAGGAAACAGATGGGGTGCAGTTTGTGCAGTGAGAGAGAGATGGTTGATTATGAGGAGTGAGTGACATACTGCGGCAGCGCCATGCTCGTTACGCTTGCTTAGCCTCCATGTAAGAGAAAGAGAATGAATGTGAGCAGAATAAGAGGAGCTAGGGTGACCTCAATCAAATTCGTAGGTATCTGTTTTAAAATATTCATGTATATATTTGTATTTGAATAGACACTTAAATACACTATCAATGTTTTGACAGTATCTAAAGTGTAATCCCTTTTATGTAACTTCAACAAATCCTGAAATTAACAGAAACCACCAAGTTCTCATTAGTTATTTGTTACGTTTATCTCCTGAGTGCCGAGGTGTAAAGGCCAGGTTCAGAAAGTAAAAGCCCTCCTCAGTATTTTGTTCCAATCACCTGTATTTGCTAATTAGCACAGTTTTTCAACCAGGAGATAGAACTAATTAGTGAAATCAGCTGGCTGAGTTCATGGGTGGAATAAACATATGGCAGGACTTTTACTTTCTGACCCCTGGACTTTAAACCTCTGCCTGAGTGTTACAGTCACCAACTGTACTTTTTAATAGCTGATAAATTGGATTATCATAAAATCTCAAAAAGTATAGCATACAAGTGAGACATGCTGTAACTTTAACATGCACAAACTGTTAAATATTTCTGTTGAAAATATTCCAGGTTAATAATTGCACAATTCTTCAGCAATTTCACAGAAAATAAACCAGCATGGAATGATTTTAACTGTAGATTTTGACTATACAGTACTTTATTGTAAAATAATACTATTAATACTGTAAATTCCTGTCATATGTTTATAGTAAATATACCCCTCCCCCTTCAAATTGATCTATGGTCAAAATACAAATCAATAGAAATTTAAGAACACAGTCAACCTTAAAGACTGAGTCTCATTGTACAGCTAAAAAGAAAATCACAAACACTTACAGACATTACACATTAAGATGAAGGCTGTTTTAAGTCCATGTTTTAGCTCCAGGATGCCTCCTAATTCAAGTTGCAATGGTGATGACCTGGAGCAGGACTGGAATCTTTACTCTCAAAGAAGAGAAGAGAAAAACAAAGACGGAGACGGCAAGAAAAAGAAAAGGCAACGTTGTCTAGCTATAGAAGTCTCTGTATATGATGTGGATGAAGGTCTGTGCCACAGAAAAAACTATCTTTACTTTTACATTTCTTTATTTAGCAGATGGTTGGATAAAAAAGTGACTGAGGAAAAACACAGATAAAGAAGCCAAAATTATTAGCAGTCTCAATATGCTATTGAAAGAATAAAACAGAACAGCTCTAAAAATTTAAATCTTCATCATTTCTTTTTCAATCTGTATTTTTGTCTTGTTGTCCAGTACAAATATCTAAACATCATAAAAACAAAATAGATTTACAAAAAAATTGCATAATACAATAAAACTTTTAAGAAAATAGCTTGAATTATGTTAATTCTTCTAATCCCATTTAAACAGTTTAAAATAAATGTAAATGTTATTGTTTTGAGCATAAATCTAACAGTATGGTTAAACTGGCATATCTTGAAAATTAATTCAAGATATACTCTCTGAAAACCTTTTTGCTCCTCAACAATTGTGCCCCTCAAATATATTTCCCAGAAAATAAGGCAACAATTTTTTGCAGCAGTGTAGACCAGAAATAAATGTGAAGAACAGTACTGAAAAGGATGTATTTTTATATGGCAATAAGTGGCTTTATTTATATCTTAAGCTGTTTTTTGTGGTCTCAGCAACCGGGTTAAGGCTGGATGCTTGTTCTACCATTGAGGGACAGTGAAAGTTCAGCACTGAAACTAAACACAGTGACTGTACAAAGTAACACTTAATAATAAAAACTTAATAAGGGAAAGCATTAAGCCAGTTTATATTTGGTTGCTTGTTGCTAAACAAAACTTGCCGTTACATTTGCCGGAACTGTTCTACATTTGAAACTTAACTGTAATCAAAATTTGCTATTAACACTGCCTTTACTATGAGGCAGAGCTTAATAACTCATGATTAAAATTCTGGGTTAAAAGTCATCTTAAGCTATTTTAGGTGGTTGTTGCTGAAGGTTTCAGCGCTCATAAGTCTCAGATTGCAAGACTGTATTCGCAGAGACGGTTAGAAATGAATGTCCTCTGGGAGTGAAGCATGGCTTGCAGAGATGCCAATGCTCTTTTTCTCCTCTTCTCTTGTGACAATGGACAGGTGCCTTTGATTATTCCACCTTGCTTACCCACATGAACATATGATCACCATTGCCCAGGGAGAACTGTCAGGTGCACAGATGGGTCACCATTGCAGTTCTCCCTCACACTTAGAGAATAAGTGGCAATTTGATATATCATGTGAGCAGGACAAGCTCTGGTGTAATTGCCGTGAATGCTCTCTCCTCCATTTCACTGTCTAGGAGATAAAGTAGGTTTTTCATCTAGCACCCAAGGTGGATAATGACTTCATCCAGGTTATCAGATATGTAACATCTGGGATAAGGTAGCATACTGAAAGGAAAGCCCCTGTACTCCTGTAAGCCCGTCTAGATCGGTCCAATGGAGGCATCCGATAGAACGGGTGAGGTCTCTGCGTGTTACTGTCTTTCCTTTTACGCAACACAAACAAGATTAAATGAAATACATTTTCTCATATGTATTACCTCGTTATTTCATCTGACTCCATAAATGAAAAAGGTTTTAATGATATCTGAGCATCATTAAAAGGGAGTGTTTTGAATGTTTGATTTTTCTTTTTAACTCTTTAATTATATTTTACCCATTCAAATTAGGAAACTATGGTCCTCAGAGGTCCTCACGTTTAAACGCGGGTCTCACGAACACAAGCTTATCAGATTTGGTCATCAAACAGAGGTAATTGCTATATACCTGAGATCGTTCACATTCATGTTTACACAATCAAAGATACTTTGGTATAGCCCCCATGGAATTGCATACACTTGAATTTAACTTAACGTTTACTTCAGTAGAGGTATGGCCACTATTACAGATAAGCTGACCAACATTACTTCTCTTATAATAGCTTTGGATTGGCCACACCGTGGTTTCCCACGTGCACTTATCTAAAGTAACATTAAATTAAAACAGAGGTAAGACACACCCAAATTTAGATTGGTCAAGCAGCATTTGCTGTTCTAAACGGAAATTCACTTCTTGTCTTTGCAAACCAAGTAGACTTGAATTGATGCCATGAATATTAGTTGTCACTAATCTGACACAGACTTACGGTAACATACAAATCCATTTAATCTACTTGGGAAAATAATTTCAGAGTCAGTCAGAATAAAATCAAATGTAACCGTTTATTATGTCAGGTAAATATATCATGCCAATTTCATAATCAATTCAAAGATAATAAATACAAAATATCAAATGCTCTGGAATAAAAAGAGAAGATGCGAACCTGACATTATAAAATACATGATGCGAAGTGTTTTGCACACACTCCGCATCACGGGCTAATTTGAGTCACGAATCGCCACGAGCCTTCTTCAGCATCTCCCTAAACACTCAGACCAAGGCAGAAACCTCTTTTCAAATGTAAACATGAGTTCACAGTGGCAATTTCCATTAATCACTGTCCCAGACTTAATGGGTACAGAAGTTGATTTAAGTGGGGGCATACCCACAGCAGTTATCTCTAAACTCTCCACATCTTATTATCTTTTTGGTTCACTTATGTGGGAATGAGACCTTTGTACCAGTCACACTGAGAGAGACATTTGAAATGATACCAAACATGTATAATACTGTATGATAATTGTTCATATTAAACCATATAGATTTTTGGGTGAATTCAGGTAGGGATGGGAGAAGGGAATGATGTGTAAATTGGGAGGTGATCAACTCAAGTATGATAGTGTCTCGAATGGGGATGGTAATATAGCAAGAGAGTTCAAATGTTAATTTCCTTTGTTTTCTCAGAGAGTAGCCCTCTCTTCCAGTTCTTCCAATTTTTTTCAGCCTTACACTCCCAATGCTCCTAGAGTTTTGGAGGACCCTGACTTTGCTGACAGAAGGTACTTGCCAATATTTCTGAAGACTTGACACCAGCAGTCCATATGCAGTCATCTTTTTGGCCAGTTGAATCCCATTTCAGTTCTGGAGATCCTACAGAGTTTAGCTACAGTTTGTCCCAACATACATTCCTGTCAATTGGGGCTAAACTCTGCAGGACAGTGGTCCTCCAGGAGCAGGATTTGAAACCCCTGCTCTTGACCAGGGGACCCTCCAAAGACAATTTCCAAAAACATCTTACTTTTAGTCTGGTTTTGTCCCAGAGGTCAGGAGTGCCAGGAGAACACTGGGTTCCTGTATTGCAACACTTCCTTAGCTTTTAATCCTATAACTTGCAAACCCTACCTTGTCCCAGAATCAGGGGTACCGTTAGGTCTCTCAACAATCAGACACTGACTTGGCTATGATGGCCATGGTAGTACTCAAGTACTCAAGACCGGCCTCTGCCTGAAGTCCAAGCTCCGAGACCATATTTTCATGTTCTTGGCCTTGTCATGGACTTGGGAGCATTTGTATTTGGCCTTGAGTCAGAATCATTGCTGATTTGTGCATATGATGCACTCTATGGTGCTATCGTGTTTCTCCGCAGGAGTGACACTGTGTGACACTGATGCAAAACCAGGTTTTATTCATCCTGAACTTATTTACACTGCCTGAATCGTTCACACCCTCTTCAGGTCTCTGTATTATATCTAAACTCAACCCTCTTCTAGTCTTGGTCTTGGCCTTGGACTCGATAGAGCTGGTCTTGACCACAACACTGGGTGATAGACATCCTCCTCTTGTTAGCACTGCTCTGGGAAGTACAGTATGGATAGTTGGACTAGGGCTACCTTACTATGGGACAGAGTCTGAAAGGGCTGAGTATCATGAGTTGTTGGGGCAATCCTTTTACATCAGTCCTGTGTGATCACCGACAGGTCATCTCGGGTGGCTCATCACTATGATCCTTAGTCATTTATCTGATGGACTTTTGTGTATGCTTATAAACATTTGTTCAATTTCTGTTCTGTTTCTCCATAGTGTGAAAGTCGTGGGGAATTGCTGGTCTCACTGTCCTACCATCCTGTTACTCACAGGCTTAATGTGGTGGTCCTTAAGGCCAAACACCTGCCAACCATGGACATCAGTGGTCTTTCAGGCAGTAAGTACACAGCACACATATACACAAAAATACACACTCTTAAAAATAAAGAGGGGGGTTGCAAATATTATATTTTGGGTTACACCTGGAACCATAGATGCCAAAAAAAATCTTTATTTTTAAGAGTGAAGATACTCAAATAATCCCATTGATGATGCCAAAAACGTATCAGTATCTAACCTCTCACATCATTATTTCTCTTCTCTACCTACAGACCCTTATGTTAAAGTGAACGTCTTCTACGGCCGCAAGCGCATAGCCAAGAAGAAGACGCATGTCAAGAAATGCACACTCAATCCCGTTTTCAATGAATCCTTTATCTACGATGTTCCCGCTGAGCTAATGCCGGACATCTCTGTGGAGTTTCTGGTCATTGATTTTGACCGCACCACGAAGAATGAGGTTGTGGGTCGCCTGGTTCTGGGTGGTCAGAGCCCCATTCCATCAGGGGTGACTCACTGGAGGGAAGTCTGTGACAACCCAAGGCGGCAGATTGCCAAATGGCATAACCTTACAGAGTACTAGTGTCTGGCTAAAACATTGGGAAAGCAAAGTGTATTATTCCACTTCCTTCCTGTCAGCCCCTCTATAGAAAGAAGCCCATTTAACAATCTCTCATTATCCCTATATAGATAGGTGAATGAGTGGATGAGTATGTGTGTCAGTACAAAGGACCAGGAGCAGTCTAATGGAACCACTTAGTAAGTTCTCTATTAAACTTATAGCAAAAAAGTCTCAGTCATAGAAAAAAAAAAGAAAAAAAGTAAATTATGGCTCTGAATACCTGTATGAGAGTTATACTACAGTATCCTCAGAGCCTTTCACCAGTATACATGCATATTCACAATATACATACACTACTTTCAATTAGCCGCATGCTAGAGATACTGAGACACTTTTATATTTAGCCTAAAGGAGGGCGATAAGAAAAAGTGAGCTTCTAGCCCACTTTTTAGGAAAATAATGGGGTGAATTTTTCATAGTAAACACGGATGAATGGTGATATAAACTGGACGCCATCATGAACATTTTTGCTAACATGCTAATATTTACCACAGAAGGAAAGCTAGAAATATGGCTATTATTTATATCCATTTAAAAAGTTTTTATTAATGCTTAGTCTTTTGATGATGCTGAAATTAAGATTAAGAAGATAATTTCTCCATCTTGATGACAAAGCACTTCTATGACATATTTGCTGTTGCATATCTTAACATATCTACTATTCATTGACTGATTTTTTTTCTCTTCAGGCATATCAATGCACATTTCCATTTTACTGCAAATTACTTTTAACCCAGTTGCTGTGCTGCCATTACACAGAGATCAGGGAAGGTTCGTTCAAAAAAGTTGGAGGGAAATAAAGATTAATTAACAGTCAAAGCCAAATGTGACAGATATTAGCATATTTGCGTATTGTCTGCAAATTTGTAAATTTTAAGTGTACCTAACATCACAGTTTTAATTGCCAACAAACATGTTTTTAAGGCCACACTTAATTCTTAAGGCAATGCAACTAATTCTAATGTCTTTGGTCAAGATGTACATAATGTATCATAGGGTGTAACACTGGTACTCTTCGATTTTTTATTTTAATAATACAATTGAATATCGCCAAATATACCTTTGACATAAAGGGTGTCATGAAATAACAGAAATTAAATTTAGCCAGACCTCTAACCACCCCAACTTTGAAATCTTAATAACTTTAGTAACCTTTTAGGTTATTCAGTAAGTTAGTCTATATGAATTAAAGCAGATATATGCAGATTCAAAACAATTTTTGCACTTTCGTAGAGTACTGTATTTATTTTTATGATTTGTTTTCAAAAGAAAGAATATATATCTATATATCTATATGTATATGGTATATCAAAAACCTAACAACTATGATAGGACTAATAACTGACCATTTTAGGATTTTGGCATGAGCCAGTAACCATTACCTAGTCAGCGCCAGCTGTCGAAAACTAACCAAAGTAGATGGACCAATGTTTTGTGGTGTGTATATCGCACCCCTGAGAAAATTGAGTGTCGGGGACCGCGATGAAGTATCTCACACTGCAGTCTCACAATAGGCCCATGAGTCTATGTTTGAAGGCATGCAATGTGGATGTGGATGTGTTCCTAATTATGTCATTCGGTGCCCACAGCCCCTGAGGCAGATTTAAATGCCATTTTCCCAGGGCAAATGAGCGCATATTAAGTTAGTAAGGCAGAAAGTGGGAGGGTGAGAGCAGGAAAAGGAAATCGACTGGCACATTAGAGATATTTCATATTTAACATGTGAAATTAATATAGCAGTAAATTAGGCCCAAGCATTCTGGGCAGTCAAGCTCATTGTGAGTTTTAAAGATCACATAATGAGATTAACCATTGTTTAGGAGAAAACTAATCACATTTTCATGAAAATCAAGAAACTATGTGCCCATCATCCTAGTCCAGACTTGCTATTTCACTTCCAGGCTATACATTTACAATTGAAGACTGAACTTTTCCACCTTCTATAGTGTTTTTTTAACCCTGCATGCATTCACTATTTAAATTTCTGCTTCAAAACTGGTGTATATATTACAGTTTTTAGTGGTTTATATATGACAGCAAAACCCACTTTTGTAAAAACAGCAACCCAAATTACACAATGCAACCTAAGTGAAATGATACATGCGTGATTTTCTTTACTTTAACCCTCAGCTCCCTGTGTTACTTGGAACTTTTTTGATCTTTTGGGCATAAAAAGCTTGTTTTATATCAATAAGTACATAAAGAAGAATATAACCAACTGTAAATGAGTGTTTGTTCCAATGCACTGGTGGGCAGTAGCACTTTCTGCTCTTCTTGTATCTAACTGTTTTACTTGGAATGGAAATGGTTTCTTTTTGTGTAAACCTCATATTTTTATGAAGTACTATCTGCCCCTCTTTCTCTCTTTGCCACTGGTCCCTAACAATCCCTCAGTTTTTTGCTGTTGTGTGTTGTACAAATACATTGAAAGCTGAACAAAGAAGAAAATTAACTGAGAAGAAAATTATTGTAATAAATATATTAGTCCATTTGGATACCGCAATGTCGATATGTGAAGGTGGAGTGAAGTTAGTGATTCAGCTTTATTTTAGTTGTCCCTAAAATGACCTAGATGATAAACAGTGTTAGTTCACCACAACTGTAGTGTGATTCATGTTGTTACCTGGCCTTTTAAATATTTGTAAGTACAAGTTGTCTATGTATAATGTAAGTACAGTGTAATAACATGTACTTTACATATCTAGCTTAATACTGCTCATTTCACTACATTATCTTCAGGGACATCTAACATAAAGTATGAAGTGTAATGCTTTTGAGGGCAAATTATCTGCATACTGCTGTGAGTTTATGCTAAATACAGTATGTTACACTAATGCTGACTTGTACTGTATGTTGAAGTTGTTAACACAATGGACGTGCAAATAAAATAAAAACTGATACACTAGATCAGATCTTCACCTCTTTCTCTGTTTTAAAGATACATTGTCAAAAATAATTTCAAGTTGTAACCTGATTTGTAATCTATCGCCTACTCACCCCTTATTTTGCTCAAATTACAACAGCAAGTTTTCCATTATAAGGGAGTGGATCAAAAAAATTATTATTATTTTTTTTTTTTTTATAACAGCTACACATGACAAACAGAGCTGTGGCTGGTTGCTTAAATGGCTTTGACTAGTCTTACAAGTTAGTCGACTATGTCATAGCCTTTTTTAGTCAGCAACATAAAAACACAGATTAGTCTAATTTGAATCCGAAGAGTAAGACTGATTACGCTTTGGTTAACTGCTAGTTGGTCAGACTATTTCTTATGATACAGACTTACAGTCATTATGAAATCAAAATTGACAAATCTTTTTTAATGGAATATTGCAGTATTTATTCTAAACAATTTATCCGTGCATATCATTTATTTTTGATCAATGTACCCTCATATTCTTCAAAATAACTTCCCCTCCATCTAGCAGCATCATCTCTTCTCTGATGTTTACTGGCGGGGAAACCTGTCACTCACATGAGATCACAGCAAAAGCAAACCACAACCATCCAGTCATTTCCCAATAGACCTTTTTTTTCTTGTTTCACTCGGATATACATCACAATAGGGAAGAACAAACTATGACAGCTTCCCTTTCATGCCATCTTTAAACATAGTGGCTGTGTTTACACACATGGCCTCTGTAGTTACATTACAAGAAAACTGTTCACTAACCATGTTTTTTTTTTCTTGGGACATCCATACATGGTACTTATGAAATACCTTTGAGCACAACTTAAAGGGATAGTTCACCCAAAAATGAAAATTCTTTCATTAATTACTCACCCTCATGTCGTTCCAAACCCATAAAACTTTTGTTCATCTTCAGAACACAAATTAATGTTTTTTTAAAGAAATCTGAGAGCTTTCTGTCCCTCCGTTGACAGCTATGCAACTACCACTTTGATGCATCAAAAAGTTCATAAAGAGCTCGTAAAACTAGTCCATATGAATTGAGCGGTTAAGTCAAAATTTTCTGAAGAGAAATGATTGCTTTATATGATGAACAGATTGAATTCAGGCTTTTATTTATTTTGCTAGAACAAAAACATAAACAGAGGCTAGCGGGTGTGCTGCGTAACACACGAGAATTAACCTAATTGGTTCTTGCGGAAGCTCAAACGTGCTGTGTAACACGAGAATCAACCTCATTGGTTCTTGCACGTCAAACGAACATGCTTGAACCTTCGCTTACCACAACTGATGTGAAATTTGATAAATGTTTATGTGAATAAAAGCCTAAATTCCATAAAGTTATCATGTCTCTTCAGAAAATTTGGTCTAAACTGCTCAATTCATATGGATTAGTTTTACGATCTCTTTATGAACCTTTTGAAGCGTCAAAGAGTCAGTTGCGGCTTTCAATGGCAGGACAGAAATCTCTCAGGTTTAATCCCAGCTAACAAAAATAAGTTGTCAGAACGTTTTGCTAACATTCCCATTAGGTTAGGAAAATGTTATTTCGGAATGTTTTTTAAACATTGAAAACGTCCAGTTTTTTTTAATATATTAAGAACGTTTATACTTGGTTAGTGTGAACGTTAAACGAACATTCCATTCACTCATTCTGAAAATGTTATTAAAACGTTATTTCCGAATGTTTTTTAAACGTTGGAAACGTCCAGTTTTTTTTAATGTATTAAGAACGTTTATGCTTGGTTAGTGTGAACGTTAAAGGAACATTCCATTCACTCATTCTGAAAATGTTATTAAAACGTTATTTTGGAATGTTTTTTAAACATTGAAAACGTCCAGTTTTTTTAATGTATTAAGAACGTTTATTCTTGGTTAGTGTGAACGTTAAAGGAACATTCCATTCACTCATTTTGAAAATGTTATTAAAACGTTATTTCCGAATGTTTTTTAAACGTTGGTAACGTCCAGTTTTTTTAATGTATTAAGAACGTTTATTCTTGGTTAGTGTGAACGTTACAGGAACGTTCCATTCACTCATTTTAAAAATTTTATTTCGGAATGTTTTTTGGATGTTCACATCACCCTGATGTGGTTGGCCCATCCATCACCAGGCTTACACACAGACACTCGAGTATCACTAATTCACCTATGCTGCATGGGTTTGAACTGTGGTGGAAACTGTTGTAGCTTACCTGAAGGAAATGACAGAGAACCTGCTAACTCCTGGTTTCAGCCGGGACTCGAACCGGGGACCTTCTTGCTGCGAGGTGATAGTGCCACTGAGCTGCTGTGCTGCCCTATTTCTATTTTTATTTCTATGAATTCATAAAATGTAAGCAATTCATTTCTTACAGCTACAGGTCTGGATTTCAAAGTGACATGATTTTTAAGTACTTACTAAACCTGTTGACACATTTGTCCAGAGTGTTTAAAATTTTCCCGAGTATAACGTTTCTAAGTTAATTAAATATTTGAATTACAAAAATAACAGAAAAGATTTTACTTCAAGATTCACATTTTACTGTGTAGTACACAACATTTTGTACGAGTCTCTGCCCAGCTAACAGGGAACGTTCCCATAACTTTCGCTAACGTTATGTAAAAGTTATGTAAATGTTAATAAATAACCTTCCTGAAATAATGTTTTTGGAACGTTCTTATAATGTATATAGAGTTAAAATACATTCTCGTAACGTTGAGAGAAAAACGTTCTTAGAACAAAGTTTTAAGAACGTGCTTGTAATGTTATTTGTTCTTGACTGATGTTCTCATAATGTTGAGTGAAAACGTTCTTATAACAAAGTTCACTGAACGTTCTTGTGATGTTCTCATAATGTTGAGTGAAAACATTCTTATAACAACGTTCACTGAGAGTTCATGTGATGTTCTCATAATGTTGAGTGAAAACGTTCTTATAACAACGTTCATGGAACGTCCTTGTGATGTTCTCATAATGTTGAGTGAAAACGTTCTTATAACAACGTTCATTGAACGTTCTTGTGATGTTCTCATAATGTTGAGTGAAAACGTTCTTATAACAATATTCATGGAACGTCCTTGTGATGTTCTCATAATGTTGAGTGAAAACGTTCTTATAACAACGTTCACTGAACGTTCTTGTGATGTTCTCATAATTTTGAGTGAAAACGTTCTTATAACAACGTTCACTGAACGTTCTTGTGATGTTCTCATAATTTTGAGTGAAAACGTTCTTAGAACAAAGTTTTAAAAACGTGCTTGTAATGTTATTTGTTCTTGACTGATGTTCTCATAATGTTGAGTGAAAACGTTCTTATAACAATATTCATGGAACGTCCTTGTGATGTTCTCATAATGTTGAGTGAAAACGTTCTTATAACAATGTTCACTGAACGTTTTTGTGATGTTCTCATAATGTTGAGTGAAAACGTTCTTATAGCAACGTTCATGAAACGTGCTTGTGATGTTCTCATAATGTTGAGTGAAAACGTTCTTATAACAACGTTCATGGAACGTCCTTGTGATGTTATTTTTTCTTGACTGATGTTCTCATAATGTTGAAAGAAAACGTTCATATAACAACATTCTCAGATAGAAAAGTATGTTCTTAGAATGTTTTTCTAACATTCCCATTAAGTTATGAAAACATTATCTCTGAATGTTTTCTGAACGTTCCAAGCATCCGTTTTTTTAAAGTATTAAAGAACGTTTTTTTCTTTGTTTATGTGAACATTAGAAGAACATTACATTCTATAATTTTGGAAATGTTATGAAAGCGTTATTTCTCAATGTTTTCTTAACGTTCCAAACATCTGTTTTTTTAAAGTATTAAGAACGTTTTTATCATTTTGGAAATGTTATGAAAACGTAAATCTTTTAATGTTTTCTAAACATTCAAAACATCCAGTTTTTAAAAAATGTTTTAAGAACGTTTTGTCTAAACATTTATACATAACTTTTAAAGAATGTTAGGGAACGCTCTCTTAAGGTTATAAAAAACTTGCAGGGAACGTTCTGGAAAGCTCTCTTTATAATATACTGTAAAATAAAACCTAAAAATAACCTACAGGGAACGTTCTGGGAAGGTTTTCTTTGGGTTATAAAATAAAACCTAAAAATAAAGGGAAGGATCTTGAAAGTTCTCTATAGGTTATAAAAAAAGAACCTACAGAGAACGTTCCTAGAACGTTCTTATTTGGTTCCCAAAACAATTACCAAATGGGAACCATATGGGAACATTAGGGGGAAAGTTCTGTGTTTGTTGGGTTCTTTGTTAGCTGGGATTGAACCTAATGCATTACACTAATCAATCAGGACTTTGAATTTCCATTCTATTCCATTCCATCCAGCGTCTCCAGGCAACCATTAACCATTAATTCAGCTAACAAAAATAAGTTGTCAGAACGTTTTGCTAACATTCCCATTAGGTAAGGAAAACATTATTTCGTAATGTTTTTTAAACATTGAAAACGTCCAGTTTTCACTCAACATTATGAGAACGTATCATAATGCACGTATCATGAACGTTGTTATAAGAACGTTTTCACTCAACATTATGAGAACATCACAAGCACGTTCCATGAACGTTGTTCTAAGAACGTTTTCACTCAACATTATGAGAACATCACAAGAACGTTCAGTGAACATTGTTATTTACATTTATTCATTTAGCTGACGCTTTTATCCAAAGCGACTTACAATTGCTATACATGTCAGAGGTCGCACGCCTCTGGAGCAACTAGGGGTTAAGTGTCTTGCTCAGGGACACATTGGTGTCTCACAGTGGATTCGAACCCAGGTCTCTCACACCAAAGGCATGTGTCTTATCCACTGCGCCATCACCACCCAACGTTATAAGAACGTTTTCACTCAACATTATGAGAACATCACAAGAATGTTCAGTGAACGTTGTTATAAGAACATTTTCACTCAAAATTATGAGAACATCACAAGAACGTTCAGTGAACGTTGTTATAAGAACGTTTTCACTCAACATTATGAGAACATCACAAGGACGTTCCATGAACATTGTTAAAAGACCGTTTTCACTCAACATTATGAGAACATCACAAGAACGTTCAGTGAACATTGTTATAAGAACGTTTTCACTCAACATAATGAGAACATCACAAGAACGTTCAGTGAACGTTGTTATAAGAACATTTTCACTCAAAATTATGAGAACATCACAAGAACGTTCCATGAACGTTGTTATAAGAACGTTCTCACTTAACATTATTAGAACATCACACGAACATTCAGTGAACGTTGTTATAAGAACGTTTTCACTCAACATTATGAGAACATCACAAGAACGTTCCATGAACGTTGTTATAAGAACGTTTTCACTTAACATAATGAGAACATCACAAGAACGTTCAGTGAACGTTGTTATAAAAACGTTTTCACTCAACATTATGAGAACATCACAAGAACGTTCCATGAACGTTGTTATAAGAACGTTTTCACTTAACATAATGAGAACATCACAAGAACGTTCAGTGAACGTTGTTATAAGAACGTTTTCACTCAACATTATGAGAAAATCACAAGAACGTTCAGTGAACGTTGTTATAAGAATGTTTTCACTCAACAGTATGAGAACATCAGTCAAGAACAAATAACATCACAAGCACGTTCTAAAAACTTTGTTCTAAGAACGTTTTCACTCAACAGTATGAGAACATCACAAGAACGTTTAGTGAACGTTGTTATACTGTAAGAACGTTTTCACTCAACATTATGAGAACATCACAAGGACGTTCCATGAACATTGTTATAAGAACGTTTTCACTCAACATTATGAGAACATCACAAGAACGTTCAGTGAACATTGTTATAAGAACGTTTTCACTCAACATTATGAGAACATCAGTCAAGAACAAATAACATTACAAGCACGTTCTTAAAACTTTGTTATAAGAACGTTTTCACTCAACATTATGAGAACATCACAAGGACGGTCCATGAATATTGTTATGAGAACATTTTCACTCAACATTATGAGAACATCACAAGAACGTTCAGTGAACGTTGTTATAAGAACGTTTTCACTCAACATTATGAGAACATCACAAGAACGTTCAGTGAACATTGTTATAAGAACGTTTTCACTCAACATTATGAGAACATCACAAGAACGTTCAGTGAACGTTGTTATAAGAACGTTTTCACTCAACATTATGAGAACATCACAAGAACGTTCAGTGAACGTTGTTATAAGAACGTTTTCACTCAACATTATGAGAACATCAGTCAAGAACAAATAACATTACAAGCACGTTCTTAAAACTTTGTTCTAAGAACGTTTTTCTCTCAACGTTACGAGAATGTATTTTAACTCTATATACATTATAAGAACGTTCCAAAAACATTATTTCAGGAAGGTTTTTTACTAACATTTACATAACTTTTACATAACGTTAGCGAAAGTTCTCTTTCATCATCTCGTTTCGAGATCCACCTATGGGAAGGGCATCCGTACCTGACCTCTGCAGAAGCATCCAATTGCACCAAGTCTGGCTAACAGACAGAAGCGCGCAGCCACTGCCAGGTAAGGCCACACCCCCTTACCTACGGGCATATAACAGCTGGGCGCGCTGCTATTCCTCAGTTGACATTCGCTTCTCGCGATCTCTGCATTGACACAGTTCGGTTGGATTAACCTTACGCTGCTCACTTTCGAGTCTTCAGGAGGACATATCGCCAGATCAGCCTCCGCCAGACGTGAGTGACAGTCGTTTCTTCAGCCTATCCGCTGTGTTTTTTGCATCCGGAGCCGCCCAAGCTCTCGCTGTCCTTCACCTGCTCCTCCTGACATGGCTGCCCGCCACGGATTTTTCCGAGCTCTTCACCGCTGGCCCACCCATGGCTATGTGACCGTCTAAACAGCCGCTTCCCCCGGGGAACAGCCTATCACGACGAGCCTGCCCGGCCGCGTGTGGTGCTCTCATCGCCGCTGAGGACCCTCTCGTCCTGCGCGGTCTTCTTGGGCTTAACACGCTCAAGAAGCTTTGGAGAACCCGGAGAATTGCGGTCATTGTAATTGCTGCCCATGTAGTTTTTACTTAGCCGGCCTTTAGTTGCACGACCATGCACCGCGCCGTGCTCGGCCTTTCTGACTCGGAGGGGAGACACGGTGATGATGACGCGCTACCGGGGGACTCCCGGAGCGCCACCTCTCTAAAATATTTGAGCTGACATCAGCCCAATCCGCATTCCCTGAAGAGGACATCTTCGCGGGAAAACCCCACTCTCGTTGACGAACCGGTCGGTTCCGGCGACGGGGATGACGCGGTCCTTTTAGCGTTCCCTAGGCTAGCGCTCACGCGGCTTTGCCTCAGTCCATCCTCCTGGAAGTTTGTGAGCGAGCGGCCGTTCGCCTCAACAGTGTTTGGCCAGCTCCACAGAGCTCCACCGACCAGGATAGGAATATTTACGACGGGTAAGCGCTGGGACCACCGCCCAGTCTGAGGCGGCTGGAGCGTCCCGCTAGACTGTTAACACGGTCTCGCGGGCCTTGATGTGTTACGATTACGTGTTGAGGCCTTCAATTTATGCCTTCCTAGGAAGGCGGCCCCGAACGCAAGCGGCCTGCCTGTTGTTCGACCATTGGGAGTAACGTTACACAGGGTCTCCCACCGACGGTCAGTTATTCCCGTCTCGTGGCTGCCCAGCCCGTGTGTTTAGTGGACGTTGTGTGTGTGTGCCCCCCCCCCCCCCCCCCCCCCCCCCCAACAAGTTACAGGGGGTCTGTCGTGAGGAAAAGTACATAGCAGTGTTACCACACCGCACGCACTTGGTTCCCCTCACCCAGTTATTAAAGGCTTCG
The DNA here is from genome assembly GCA_026230005.1 of Gila orcuttii. Taxonomy (NCBI): domain Eukaryota; kingdom Metazoa; phylum Chordata; class Actinopteri; order Cypriniformes; family Leuciscidae; genus Gila; species Gila orcuttii. Next base: position 17,590,607 of record JAPDVR010000010.1, on the reverse strand, counting down.
GCCCCAGTGTTTCCCAACACAAAACACACACATTACTAAACAACACATTTAATAAACGAATCAAATGAATTCGTGCAGATTTATATATCTGCCAACATAGAGAGCAAATCTCTCTGATCCCATGCATGTCGCCCTGAGTCCGTCCACAAGAGGGCGCCATTGCCTCAAAAATCAACCAGCTGGGCTCACACAGCTCGGGTGCGGCTGCCCAGCCCATGTGTTTTTAGTGGACGTTGTGTGTGGAAGGCCCCTGTGTTCCCCAACACAAAACACACACATAACTAAATAACACTTTTAAACAAACGAATTAAATAAATCCGTTTCAGAGGGAGTATCTCTTTCCGCTGATATTATTTTTCTGCCTGCGCTTAAGACTGCCCAGTTCATGTGTTCAGGAGATATGTGTTTTTCCCTCACTTTCAGGGGGCACCTTGCGAGGGAAAGTTCAGCACAGTGGACACCACACTATGTTCCCCTCACTCGGTCAATAAAGGCTTCGGCCCCAGTGTTTGCCCAACACAAAACACACAAAGTTACGAATCAAATGAATTTGTTTTGGAGAGAAGACCTCTCTCCGCAGAGAAAACTTCTCACTGCAGAGGGAGTAAATCCCTCCGAACCCCTGCATGTCGCCTCTAGTGTGTCCACTAGATGGCGCCTTGCATCACAAATGAACCAGCTGGGCCCATACAGCCCCGCTCCGGCCCGAGCGGGGGCGCTCGCTAGTCACAAAGCGGCTTGGCAAGCCGTTTCAGCGCCCGAGTGGGTTTTTTTTGTGTACCGTAACCCAGGGTTACAAGCTACAGTTTGCAATAAAACCTCCGCATTTCAACGGCGTTCTCTCTTCTCACACAGAAGAAAACGTCTCACACATTCTGGAAGAGGAAATTTCCTCCCTCCTAACAAGGGAGCGATTCAGATGGTGCCACCCAATCTGATAAACCATGGTTTTTATTCCTGGTATTTTCATGTTCCAAAAGGCGTGGCGCCCCCCGCCCTATATTGGACCTTCGAGTGTTGAACAAACATTTGAGGAAATACAATTTCAGAATGTGACACATGGCTCTCTCGCCTGTGCCATAAAGCAGAACGACTGGTTCACATCAGTCGATCTGAAAGATGCTTTCTTTCACATAAGCATCTACCCTCCACACAGGAAATATCTTCGTTTCGCCCACCAGGGCATTTGTTACGAATTCACAGTTCTTCCGTTCGGGTCCCCGAACGTTCTGTCTGTGTGCGGAGGTGGGCGTGGCGGCCCTGAGACTATCAGGGCTGAGAATTCTGACTTACATAGACGATTGGCTCATCATAGCCAAATCGAAGGAGAAGATGTCGCTGGACACCGGCCGGGTGCTCGCGCACATCACATCCCTCGGGTTCTAGGTGAATGCGAGCAAAAACAATCTGACTCCCAGTCAGAATGTCATTTTCCTGGGCTTGGAATTGAACTCAGTCTCCATGCGAGCGCGTCTCTCTCAAGAGCGCGTTCGCTCTCTGATGAACGGCCTGTCGCAGTTCAGAGAAGGGGCGAGAGTACAATATCGCACATGCCTCAGGCTGCAGGGTCTCATGGCTTCATCTATCCAAGTTGTGCCGTTGGTCTCCTGAGAATGAGAGCGTTCACGAAATGGGTTTTGTCACTACATTTCAGCCCGATTCGCGATCTCTGCCGCTCGGTAACGGTGACGCGCGCCTGCTCGGCGGCCCTGCGCCATTGGGAGAGCTAGAACTTTTACGCACGGGGAACCCCCCTCGGGACGGTTACGATGCGGGAAGTTGTGACGACAGATGCGTCCTTAACAGGCTGGGGAACCACCCAGGAAGGCAGAACGGTGAACGGTCTGTGGCTGAGCAGACTACGTTCAGCGCACATTAACTATTTAGAGCTTTTACCAATTGGAAAGCTCTGAATCATTTTCTGCCTGGCCTGCAGGGACATCCCGTTCTAGTACGGTGCGATAATACCACGGCAGTGGCTTATATCAACCGTCAGGGCGGCATGCGCTCGTCGAAACTCCACGCTCTAGCTTACAGGCTTTTGGTGTGGAGCAGACAGGTTTTTCTGTCATTACGCGTGACTCATGTCCCGGGCGTTCCGAACAGAGGCGCGGATCTGCTATCGAGGGGAAACCCAATCTATGGGGATTGGCGTCTTCACCCGCAGATAGTGGAGAGGTTATGGATGAGATTCGGACAGGCAGCCGTAGATCTTTTCGCCTCGCGCGAAAATCACCATTGTCCTATGTTCTTCTCGCTAAAGGACGTGGACGCGCCCCTCGGGGCAGACGCACTGGCCCACCCATGGCCCAAAGTGCTGCTGTATGCTTTTCCTCCCCTGTGCCTGATAATTTTCACACTGGCCAGGGTGAGAGAGCACGACCTGTCTCTCATTCTGATAGCACCCAGGTGGCCCAAAGCCCCGTGGCTGGCAGAGATAATCCCTCTGTTATACGCCGAGCCATGGCACCTTCCCGTTCGCACGGACATACTGTCCCAAGCCAACGGGGAGATTTACCACCCCCACCCGGACAGGGTGGCTCTCTGGGCCTGGCCCGTGAGAGGACGAACCTAAATGCACTGGGGCTCCCGCCGCGTGTAATCGGCACTACTCAGAATGCCAGGGCCGTTTCCACGCGATCCCTATATGGCTGTAAGTGGCAAGTGTTCGAAGGGTGGTATGATGGGCGTGGTCTCACATCTTATCAGTGCTCGGTGCCTGATATTTTGTGTTTCCTGCAAGACCTCATGGAAAGAGGCAGGTCCTTTTCCACTATTAAGGTCTACCTGGCTGCGTTTTCAGCCTGTCATGTGGGTTTTGAGGGCTCCACCGTCAGGCAGCACCCTCTAACCCGCAGTTTTATGAAGGGTGCACGCCGCTCTTTGCCAGTCATCAGGAGACCTGTTCCAGAGTGGGACCTCCCCATGGTGCTGGAAGCGAGGTCTCTGTATCCTTTTGAGCCTCTGAGGAGTATTTCCCTTAAGCTGCTGTCCCTCAAGACAGCTTTGCTCTCGGCCTTGGCATCTGCTAAACGGGTCAGTGAGCTACATGCACTCTCGGTTCACCCCTCGTGCGCCAAATTCTCCCTAAGTGGAGATAAGGTTTTCCTTAAGCCTAACCCGGCCTTCATGCCGAAATGGTTCCCTGCGTTCACTTCGGAGGTTTTGGAGCTATCCGCTTTTCACCCTCCACCCTTTGCCTCCCCGGAGGATCAGGGGCTGAATGCTCTGTGTCCCGTCCGTGCTCTGCAAGCATATATGACCAGGACCAGTGCTTTCCGCAAGAGCGACCAGCTCTTTGTTTCAAGGGCTCCCCTGCATAAGGGGAGTTCCATTTCAAAGCAATGCCTCTCACATTGGCTTGTGGACGCTATACTATGGCTTATGAAGCAAAGGGAGTGCAGCCCCTAAGGGGCATCAGAGCTCGTTCCACAAGGGGCTTAGCCGCCTCTTGGGCTTTGTTCAGGGGAGTGCCACTGCAGGACATCTGCTCCGCGGCCAGCTGGGCCTCTCCTCATACCTTTGAGCGTTACAACCGGTTGTATGTCACCAGAACTTCGGTGGCACACTCGGTCCTAGGGGTAGGGTCCTCTTAGCCCTTTCCCACAGCCCCGTTTGGTTAACCAACGAGGAGTGAATGGGCCGGCTGGCCATGTTCATTCCTGTCACCAAGCATTCGCATTCCTTCTTGGGTTTAGCTATGTGCATTGGTGGTGCGGGGGCCATTATCATGTATGTGTCTCATGCATGTTTCATGCCCTGCTTGTCCACAGCAGTTTAACGTGGCGGAAAACTTGCAGGGTCATGTGTGTGGGACGTGTCAGGCACCGCCTCTCTGAGGTGACCGTCCTTCTCTGGCCTTCAGAACCTCACTGTGAGTGTATTGGGCAATCGGGGAGCTGTCCATGTCTCTCCCATAGGTGGATCTCGAAACGAGATGATGAAAGAGAACAATAGGTTACTGTCGTAACCCCGGTTCTCTGAAACATCGAGTGGAGAGATCCACCAGCTTTGCCCCGCTTGCCGCACGAGAAGCGAATATACTTACTGAGGAATAGCAGCGCGCCCAGCTGTTATATGCCCGTAGGTAAGGGGGTGTGGCCTTACCTGGCAGTGGCTGCGCGCTTCTGTCTGTTAGCCAGACTTGGTGCAATTGGATGCTTCTGCAGAGGTCAGGTACGGATGCCCTTCCCATAGGTGGATCTCTCCACTCGATGTTTCAGAGAACCGGGGTTACGACAGTAACCTATTGTTATGGGAACGTTCCCTGTTAGCTGGGATCAAAAAGACCTTAAATTGTGTTTCAAAGATGAACAAAAGACTTACGGATTTGTAATGACACGAGGGTGAGTAATTAAAGGGTTAGTTCACCCAAAAATGAAAATTATGTCATTAATGACTCACCCTCATGTCGTCCCAAGCCCGTAAGACCTCCGTTCATCTTTGGAACACAGTTTAAGATATTTTAGATTTAGTCCGAGAGCTTTTTGTCCCTCCATTGAAAATGTACGTACGGCACACACTCTTTGTCCAGAATGGAAATAAAGACATCATCAAAGTAGTCCATGTGACATCAGTGGGTTAGTTAGAATGTTTGGAAGCATCGAAAATACATTTTGGTCCAAACATAACAAAAACTACGACTTTATTCAGCATTGTATTGTCTTCCGGTTCTGTTGTTGATCCGCGTTCACGATTCCGCAGTGACCCTGCTGACGTAAGACGATGATGACGTGTTATCTGGTGCGCCCGAGCTTCGTTTACAGTCTCGTGTATTCGGGTTCAAATAAATATGGCTGGGCAAAAAAATGCAAGTCTTCCTCTGTGTCGAAATCCTTAGACATGTTTGCGAAGATTGTTTTGTTTACAGCGCCCGTCTCCCTCAAACTGTAAACGAAGCTCGGGCGCACCAGATAACACGTCATCATCGTCTTACGTCAGCAGGGTCACTGCGGAATCGTGAACGCGGATCAACAACAGAACCGGAAGACAATACAATGCTGAATAAAGTCGTAGTTTTTGTTATGTTTGGACCAAAATGTATTTTCGATGCTTCCAAACATTCTAACTAACCCACTGATGTCACATGGACTACTTTGATGATGTCTTTATTTCCATTCTGGACAAAGAGTGTGTGCCGTACGTACATTTTCAATGGAGGGACAAAAAGCTCTCGGACTAAATCTAAAATATCTTAAACTGTGTTCCAAAGATGAACGGAGGTCTTACGGGCTTGGGACGACATGAGGGTGAGTCATTAATGACATAATTTTCATTTTTGGGTGAACTAACCCTTTAATGACAGAATTTTAGAACTACTTAACTAGGTACTAAACCTACCCCAAAACCTACCTTAAGCCATGTAGTTACCTTACATTACTCAGTACTTTGTGGGTAAGTACACTGTAAGTACATTGAAAGCACACATACTTTAAAATAAAGTGCAACAAGTCCTTGAAGACTGTAATCATTTAGTATAGTATCTATTGATCATGTGCTACATGACTGTACCATGGTACCCAACACAGTATTTTAGCCACTGTCATCAAAAACAATTTATACAAGATAAAAATGATTCATAAAGCTTCTTAATATGGAGATTAAATACCATATATTTATTTTACTGTTGTATATTTATATCTTTACTCATACACTTTTAATTTATTATAGTTTTACAGAAGTAAAAATAACTGTACTAACTAGTATTTAATTGATTTATGTATGTAAATTGATTTATAATATTTATATTTCATTCTATAACTTAGAGTTCTACTTTGTCATTGTCAATTGTCAATGGCCTGTAATTGTGCAGGCTTTAGGACCCAGCATCTTCACGCTGCTCCATTCGTCCATGGCTTTGTATGTTTACAGTGAGAATTGCATGGCAGGAATTTTCTAACATCAAATATTTAAACATAATTTGCATCGATACAAAAGTCCCAATGGAGACAGAGATCTTGTGACACAGGTAAGCCACCAAGTAACTCAACTCGGTGTCATTGTTTTATCATGTACAGAATCACACTTTTAAAAGCAAAATGACTGTGACGGCGGCGGCTACTATGTTTCGTTAGTTTATTTTATTTTACCGACTCACGTAAACTGTCGCTGAAGTATATAAGCTTACTCACTCACATCGATGAATTGTGGGCTCTTCTTCATCAACTTCAAAAGAATGTTAAAAGTTTCGCGGAAATTTTGATGACCACTAAAAAATTATAAAATAAACGTTGAAATTATAACCAATAACGTTATTTATACACAAGTATATATGCTGCATTGTCAAAAGTTAACTCAAAGAATGTCGTCGAGGCGTTCTGTCTATTAATATCACAAACTATTGAATTGCAGTTAATCCAGTCCTGTCGTGCTGTTCATTTCAAACTCGGTCATGAAATAATTACCTGTTACTTATCTTTTGGTAGTTTAAAATACTCTTTTTTCGTGGTTGTGCATGTTTCCCTTTTAACTTGGGTATATTTAAAGCGGAGGATTCAAGGTTCATTTGTGCCACTCAATGACAAAAGGCCTTTATATTAAAGTTCCCTTTCAAACGTACTATAGCAACCATAGTTTCCGCCAACATACCTCAGTTACACGGTTACAATAATCAAGTAGCTGCAATAAAACTGTCAGCAAATTATATAAGTTGATTTTGAAGCTCGAGGCCGAACTAAGTTTAGCTGCTGTATTTTCTGTGATGTTTATATTTTTCCAACATTGTTCATTTTCCAACATCATATTTGTTAAACTCATATTTTTGTGTGTTTTTGCATTTTCTAACAATAAAAATTAGATATTATAAAGTGTAAATACTATAAATTAAATATAACCTATGGTACCCCAAAGTGCACTATAGTTACCATGGTAAATAAGGGGCAACAGAAAGTCCAATACCAGAAACAATTGGTTGAATTTATGATTCTCATGACTGATTAAAAGTGACAATAATAGGGGCTGTAGAATAATGATTCTGTCAATTGCTGAGCCATTTATTATCCACTTACAATGTTATATTCAATGTTGGACAGGACACCACAAGAGCTGCTCATAACATTTTCTTTCATGAATAAAATTTTCGATTGCTTTCCCATAAACAATGACAATCAATTACGACAGCAACACAAAAACACTAACACACAAAATATAATCAAACAAACATTATATGGACATACAAAATGAGAGTTAGGGGAGCTGCTTTTAACACACACAATTAAATAGAGTTGCTCAAAACATAAAAATGCTACTCAGGTCAGGTGTTATTTCGACTGTTGGAAATCACATAGAAGGGCTGCCTGCTCTACAGTAACTAATGCAGCATCACAGTCAATGACAATGGAAAAATGCATCAGACAGGGGTACACTGGCAGATAATCTATTATTGACAGTGGTTAATGTAACACCCACCCTGTGGATGCTTCGCTTTGTCACATGAATAGCTTGACAGAATGACTCACTTCCTCTTCTCCATCAAACAGAAGGTTGGGTGTCAAACACAGCCTCTACAAGTGCTTTTTTTTCTGGGTGTTTTTTTGATGTTCTGCTACAGGCCCGCATTCATGCAGCAGTGCAGCTGTGGAATTAGACACTGAGTGTTCTATTGTTTATTATGATGACTTGACAAATCACCAAGGACCATCTATCTATCTACCGTCCGTCCGTCTCTAAAGTATACTTTAAACTTGAACCTTTAAAAGTTTTTCAAACTATTTTAAACAAGATTTTGTTTTGTGTGATGTGTGTTTCAGTGATTTGGATGGAGTCCTCACGAAGCACAGGGGGTCACTCCCGCGAGTACAAGTTGGTGATGTTAGGAGAGGGTGGTGTGGGCAAAAGTGGTAAGTAACGTAGTTCTCTCCCCCTCTCTCTTCTTCTCTCTCTCTGTTTGTCTCTCTGTTGTTGATATTACTGCTTTCTTTCTTTCTTTCTTTCTTTCTTTGTTTTTTCCCAAATCAAGGCAAATTTATTTGTATAGTGCTTTTCAAAGCACACAATACATGTTTTGAAACATGTTACGTACTGTAATGTCTATGTTAGTGAAGTTCACAACGTAAATTCCGGAGGAGTGAACCCATCTAATCTTTCAATGAACTGCCGGAGCATATAAGCAGCCACTCAACTTGCTCTGGCATCAGCTGTTTTGGCATCCCTCCACCTCCCCAACTCCACCAACATAATTTAGGCATCTTGCTACCATACTCATCATCCAAGCATTTGTAGTCCCAATGCGGGGTATATCTAAGCTCGAGTTAAAACTGCTTCCTCTAGCCCCTCCACTGCGGACAGCAAGCCAAATACACTTTATAGATTATATGGGCAAAGGAACTCGTGAAATGCATTTAAGGGATAGTTCACCCAAAAATGAAAATTTTGTCATCACTTACTCACCTTCTAGTTGTTCTAAACCTGTATGAGTTTCTTCTGTTCTGTCAATGGGTGCTGTCAACTGTTTGTTTACCAACATTCTTCAAAATATCATTTTTTATTTGTGTTCAGCAGAATAAAGAAACTCATACAGGTTTGGAACAACTTAAGGGAAAGTAAATGATGACAGAATTTTCATTTTTGGGTGTACTATCCCTTTAATGCTTTTAACATTTTTAAGTGATGATGTTGAGAAATATAAAAAACAGCTTTAATTTCGATAAGTGATTTCGACAAATCTTTAGAAATAATTATTATATTTTGATTTCTTTCCTTACTGAGCTTGAACATTACTCATATTGTGTCAAATATTTTGGTGAAATAGCCCACCTCTAAGTAGCTTAAACAGGGACCTACTAGAAAGTCACTTTATAATGCTTAAATCCTCCAGTGATCAAGTAAAAAAAAAAATCTCTCCCCCACTTTATCCCATCCATCTCCCTTAAAACACTTTTCTTTGTAAGAAATTATATGTTTTCATAAAGGATATGTAAAGGCCACTGTGTGTTTTGGAACATATTTAAGCCAGGGACACACCAAGCCGACGATCGGGCTTCGGGTAACGTCAGGACGCTTTTAAGTGTCGACTGACGACTTCGTTTTTTCAGTGTGTTGGTGTTGGATTTTTTCCCCCAGTTTTTCAGTGTGTGGCTCTAGTCGGATGCCGTCGTTTTCTTTTTGCCGATACAAAATGTAGAATCGGCGTTGGGCCGTCGGTGAGAGAGAGAACTCTGATTGGCTGCTCAGTTTAGCGAACGAGTCTTTGCACAAGAATAAGAGCAAAATAGATGAAAGCGAGCACAGAAGTCATGACGGGACAGACATAAAGGCTGTTCTAGTTTTACGTCATCTTACCTGAGCCTTCCACTGCACATGATCAGCATGATTGATATTCAAAACGGTAAGTAAGCACTGCTTTGTTTATGGTTTGTGTACCTGCAATCTTACTTTTGCTTTCCCTTTTTGAATGACGAATATAGACGAATATATCTGCTTTAATAGACAGTTATCTCCTTTACACGCAGCCATAGCTGACAGCATTGTAGCTGACAGTCGCCTGTAGTCCTTTCGGTGTGTTCAAGCGTAGATTTTTCCTCGACGTCAGGCGACAACACAGTTGGCTTTCATAGTTCTTTGGCGTCGGATTGGTGTCCCTACCTTTTGGAGCATTAAAAAAAAGCACTTGTATGAAATATCTATTATGTTATAGATGTTTTTTTTTTTCTGTGTCAATTCAGTGGAGACTCTCAAAAGCATAACATTTTTCTTTGTCTACTTCAGTGGGCGATGACCTTTGATTTAGCCTGCCATGATATATATATATATATATATATATATATATATATATATATATATATATATATATATATATATATATATATATGTGTGATATATATATATATATAAACAGTGGGGTGGGGGGTTGGGGTGAAGCTTATCTTCATTTCTAATTGATCTTTTTGTTTTAATTATTTTATCTCATTTATAAAATGTTGTGTAGGATCCTTACTAAAAGTGTATGTGCGCACGAAAGCCAAAAATGGCGTACGCAAAAAAATATTCAGACTTATAAAACCGTGTGCCAGAAGCTGCGCAGAATTCACTTTATAAATCCCAGTAAGCGGAAGATTGTGCGCACATGCGTCTCCTCCCCGAAATAACCATATATGGAGCTTACAATGCCTAGTTTTACTATGCATATCCTCATCTGCATATCATTTGCATATGATTATTCATCCACGTGATAACATGTTTAACGGTACAAGACATTAGGAAAATATGAAATACGGATGTGCCTTCACATTACATTCATAAAAATAATTTAGTAGCCTATCCTTCCCTGCTTGTTTTTGAATAAATAAATCAAATAGTGTAAAATACATTCCAGAGAAAGTTTTTCTCAATCTTTTTCACTGGCCAAATAGTATTTTTAATTGATTTATATTTTTAATGGAAACAGATAGACCTTGTTGTGCATTATTTGCACGAAACTATTTTCTTAGACAATCTGCTATTATCATGACAAGCAATTATCTCTGTAGTTAAAACATTAAAACACAGCATGCTAGTGGAAAGTGTTCAAAAGCATTGCATCCACAACAAATATTTCTATTTATTGAATATAATTTTTTTTTAATGTAGTTTAAGTGTTTAACTTAAGTCTTATTAACATTAATAAGAATGGCATATTTAATCTAAATGTTTATATCAGAATTAAAACATAGTTTAAATCATTATTTTATTTAAACTGTTATTGTGAACATGTAATGTATTTATGATTAGTATTTACGTTAGATAGGCTATATATGCGTCAGCTCGCTGGCGCGACATTTAAGAAGGGATGGATATTTGCTTTAAGTGAAAGGCTTGGTGAGTGAAATTATATTTGTATTATCTTTCTGTATATGTATAGTTTTTTTTTAGATTTTCTGTCTAATAGTGACCAAAAAGACATTTAACTTTTTGTTACTGTTAACATTTAACAGTAAGACTATTCAATGGTGAATTGATGTCGCCAAATTGCTCCATCTCCAAACGTTCGTACGCATGGGTCAGTTTTTGCGATTTTATAAATCACAACTTATGCGTCGGAAGTGGTGTACGCCTCTTTCAGGGCCTGTTTTGTGCGTATACAACAGTTATAAATGAGGCCCCTGAACCAGAAGCGATGCAACCTGTCTCAGAGACTATGGAAGTTTGTTATGCATAACCCTCATTTGTCACGGTTCTGCAAGAGAGAGAGAGAGGACCCAGACGTAGAATGAGCAGTGATGTTTTATTGACAAGATTGTAGACAGGGCACTACAAAGAGAGTGAGGCGTGACAGTTCAAACAGTAGGGCAGGGCAGACGACACGATGACAGGCAGGGCGGATGACCACTGAGACCAGTCCTGGCTGGGTGACAACAGGCTTGAGGACTGCAGAGGAAGAGGCAGCACCAGGTGGGATGATGTTGAGGAAGACAAGGCAAGAACACAAGGAACCAGAAGCTTTATGATCTCTTCAATGTAGCACCGGTCTTACTGCCAGGGGGAGGCTCACAGAACCAGAGGCTTGACACTTGAGAATTAGACTGCTACCCCAGTCTAGCTGCCAGAGAGTGAGGGTCAGTGGCCATCCTGGAAATCCCAGGATGCAGGGCAGGGAAAAACAAGACTCACAATGAACAAGACAAAGCGAGACAAGAGAGAAGATAAATGAAACAAAAGGCAAACTAAAACCTGATGTAAATAACTATGGTTAGATAAACAAAAGAAAACAAAAAGAAAATAAATAAATAACTGGAACTTGCAAACAAAGAATAAAACAAAAGCACAAACTTGCAGGAAACTAAACACTGGAGGTGAAAATCTGAAGTAAAAAATCAAAAGAAAAAAACAAAATAAGTAGTGATGTTAGCCGTGACACTGAAAGCTCCAAGGCGTGTGTCAAAATAATGAAATGATTTTCAGTGAAGCATTGTATCGATGCTTGATTCGTTCTATCAAAATCACATGACCAATGACATCCGAAGCTTCGTTTTACACACACTTTTGATTGACAGCGATTTTGTCACTGACGCTGAAGCTATTCGAGCTCAGTCCCATCGCGGATTTCGCAAGTGAAGTCGAAAGACAAACTGCTGCAACCTATTTCTTGGTATTTGCTTGGCAAAATTGCTAGCCAAGTTTCATCATACATTTCACACAATTATACACCACATTCCTTGTTTCTGTTTAACCTAATTCCCACATTTCATCCGTTGAGTTTATTGTCTTTTTTTAGATCGTTCATTCATTCATTCATACAGTATATATATATATATATATATATATATATATATATATATATATATATATATATATATATATATATATATATATATATATATTTGTGTGTATGCACCTGCATTTATATATATATATATATATATATATATATATTAGGGGTGTAACGGTTCACAAAATTCACGGTTCGGTTCAATACGATACACTGGTGTCACGGTTCGGTTCGGTACGGTACGTTTCCGATACAGCAAAAAGAAAGAAATGCCAGAGAAATTTCCTTGATTTAATTTTTTTTATTATATTTTTCTTAAAACTAACATCATAAAGTATGATATTTTTTAACTTTGAGCAATGATGGAGCTATACTTGACTTTTCTTAGGAGCATATAAAACAAAACAGCTCCTTGGACAAAATTAAATGTAATATTGTAGTAGGTTTATTTTAGTTCAGATTAACATTTGAGGGCAGCAATTGTATTCATAATGTCAAAATAAAACCGACGTCATGTTACTTGAAAGCATTATAGCCTACTATTCCTGCCAAACTTCCATGGTTACAGTTAGTAGTGTTACTAAAGTAAATCCATGGTGAATATTGCTGATCTGTGGACACTGATAGTTCATTCATGGCACAATGTTTCTTCCTGGTTTCCACGTCAGCGCTGTTTGATCCGTTAATAACGGAGAAATGCGAATGTTTCTCACTAGATCTCGCAGCGATGTTATTATTTAAGTGGCGAAGTCAAATGCTTTCTTTACTGGATGTCTCAGCGCTGTGTAGTAACAGTGCTGCTTGAATAATATCGGCTCGCGCTGCATTGGCCCAGACTGATAAACGGTCCGTCAACCACACAATAAACGAGTAGCTCAGTTTCGTTCCGCTTACATTACATTTGCCATTTGATGTTGGGCAATGTTGTGGTCACGCCAGCGTCTCTCACATTATGAGCGCGCTTGCCACGCGCGACGCGCCTACATTTGAAATAACGAAGTTTTGGTCGGCAGGAAAAATGGTCCAACGAACCGTTCGGTTCAAAAATGCGTACCGAAAACCGAACCGAAAGCCTCGTACCGAACGGTTCAATACGAATACGTGTATCGTTACACCCCTAATATATATATATATATATATATACATATATATATATATATATATATATATATATATATATATATATATATTTTTTTTTTTTTTTTAAGTATAAATAAATGAAAACATTTTATGATGTAGGCCGAAAATGAGCTTCCCCTCTTTGAAAGACCAGCACCCGCCACTGATACATACTCCCACTGTTTCAAATGACTGGTCCCAGTTCAAAACACTATAAGCACTACCCTCTCCCCAAGCACCAGTAATTCTAAAGAACACTTCTTACAATGATCATTAAGCACAAAGCCGCTATAAGCCTTGCCCATCTGGGCTACAATACATTGTTGGTCTGTAGTAGGCTACAGATTTACATAATCGTGTGAAAGTGTGTGTGTGTGTGTCTTTGTGTGTATGCACCTGCATTTAATTACTTCCTCTATTCATGAGTTTTATTTGTTTACAAACAGGAAAAATTTTCACATCCACAATACAAAATGTTTTCTTTGTTATTTTGAGTTACTAGTATATGCAATGGAACAGATTATTGTCATGTATTTAATATATTGATTCATTAATTTATTCATCCATCCATTCATTTATTTTTGCTTCTAAGATTAATGCGTTGGTTGGTTTTTGAAACATTTTGCGACACAGCACTTTACCTCACTTTCAGGTCCTGGTCCTGGTCGAGCTCTGATTTGAAAAGCTTCGAGCAATGAACCTTTGTCCGATACAATTGTGTTGAATGCTTCGCTGGTTCAGAAAGCTTCACTTCACCATCGTTACAAAATAGCAACAAGGATACACTAGAACTAGAAACAATCGGATACACTAGAACTAGAAACAATCAAATACACAACTAGAACTGCAGACACATGCAAGCGAACAGGTGCATACCATAGGATACAAAACGAACCAGCAAAGACATGAAGGAAAGAAACACAATATAAAGTGAGCAGAGCACATGAGGAATAGGTACACACAATCAAGCAAATGAGGACTAGACAAGGACTAAACAAGGGGGTGTGGTAATGGGAACAAGGAGGCGGTATGAGAGGATCACATGGCCAACACAAACAAAGACAAAGCCATGTGCTCAGGCACAAGACAAACAAGGAAACATTAAACAGTGACAAAACAGACACGACCATTTGGCTCTTCTTAAAACATTTTTTTGTGCTTCTCTGGTCTACTGTCTGTGACATCACAGTTCATAAAAGGGTTTGGGACTGTATACAAAGATGGTAGATTTGAAGGTGAGCAATATCCACTGAGAATGCTAATGCATAACTCTGTAGTCTTTTAAAAAGGCATCTGAAATAATAAACTAAGTGCATGTACTGTTGTCAAAAATATACATTTTTTCGATACATATCGATACTTAAATATCTGAAATGCTTCCAATACTAATTTTCCACAGAATAGATACACAATACCAGCTGCACGTTCTCATCTCTCTCATTTCTCCGACAGCGAGATGACACATAAACCCGCCTCCCCTCACTCACGCGTTTCATTTGCTCCGTATCAATATTGTTGGTCTTACAGAGCTTGAATTTCATGCGTGCACATAAAACAGCCTCTCAGTACTAAATTGAGTTATTTTTCTCAGCTTATTGCACTTAAACAGTCAATTACACACAAAAGAATGTCAAAATGCCAGTCTTGGCGAGTATTCACGTAAACTCAGTCAGTTGTGTTTTAAGAGAACGTAAACAGTTGAGAGAGATAAATCATAATGGGTACGTGCATCAGGTCTTAAAGTAACAGCAGCTTAATATACCTGCTGCCAAATAATGAGATAATATTCAAAATATCTATATGGCAGTTTTTCCCCATGGTACTGATGTCAAAATTGTGGCCAGTGAAAATGCTGAGTGGCTAGTAACTTTGTAAAATCACTAGCCACAGTGGCTGGTGAGAAAAAAAAACTTTCTCACTTTCATGTTTGAATGGCTTCTGTTTGTGATATGATGTGGATTCTGACCACCGTAAAAGGTAGAAATATTTATATGCGATGCAAAAGACTATGCACGCTAACCATTACCATTAGCCTAGAAATCTAGATGCACCCTAGTGGCAGCAAATTTTAGTTTGCAGCCAGTGTCATCTAGCAACTCTCCGTTGGCTTGTGAGCTGGAAAAAACACTCTAGTCAGGCCAATCACATCGTGTATAGAGTCGGTGGGCGGGCTTAACATAATGATGGTAGAGTTGCACCGGTTCCGCATGAATTCCCTGCTACTTGAAGACAAAGAAGATGGCTGCTGCTGCTGGCGAACAGCGGTCTTCAAATCGGCTTTGGCCGCGACTCTTGAAGCTTTTCTTTGAAAAGCACTGAAGTCCGTCGCTCTGACTATGTCACCTTATTTGTTGCTGTGGTTGGTTGTAGCGCTATCCTATTGCTTGCAGAGGGAATTTGACAGACAACCGTTTATCCCGCCCCTCGGATTGAGCCCTGCCAATGGTGTGTTCCCAGGCTACACTACCATAGTAAACATGGTAAATATGAACGCTTGAAGAAATCAGACAAATCCTAAAGGCTATCACAATCATGTTTTTATTTTATCTGTCAGTAGCCTCGTCTTTTTATACTTTATATTTATATAACTGTAGCCTACTGGGAGAGAGTGCTAAAGCTCCTTAAGTTGTATTTTTGGTGGCATATTTGTAGAAATGATCATTCTTTCTAAATGTGATGTAAATATGTCCTGTAACTACCAAATAAACAGAATCAGATGCGACTGAATAAGTATGTCTGTCCTCTTTCTTTTTAGAAATAGACCTAACGGTAAACCACTTTATATCTGTGTGACTAATGTGCAATTTTGACACAAATTAATTCATTATGATCAATGTATCACTTTTTATTGTAAACCTGTGGTAAAACATCGATTCTTGGGTTTTAAATATTCAAGTAAACAACAAAAATGCCAGCAAACAGTCGCTTTTATCATGTTTGTTTTGCGATCACGCGGTTTCCAGTGATTTCTTTCTGACTAGTTTTCTGATAAAACTTCCATTTATTTTTTATTTTTATAAAACTAAAATGATGGGTTAGTGTGACGTTGTTCCAGAGGCGTGTTACGGGCGTGTTTTGGTGAAGCGCTGTGGAGCTTCTGGCCCGACAGTGGAAACGCAGTGTGTTTTGGGCTCGGTGCTACAGGTCCAGGGCTATATTAGCCCGGCACGGCCCGTTGAAAGCCCTGGCTGGTTTACAGTTGTAGACAAACAGTCCCTGGCAGCCAGACAATAAAAGTGTGGGTGTTGGCTCAGTGCTTCAGTCTGGTCGTTATGAAGGCGCAGGTGCCTAGCAACTTCCTTCGCCTCCAGGAGTCTGTTGCCTAGGAGATGAGCGGAGGTCACCTGGTGAGGATGCACGAGCTTGGCTCTCCTTGTTTGAGAGTGCACTGCAGAAGGTTCTTTAGGGTGACTGATATTCTCTCTTTATATCGCTGTCTCCATGGGAACAGAGCAGAGAGCGCATACAGAGCAAATACATGCCGACAGCAGGGTGTGTTTGCTCCGCATGAGGGAGAAGGGGGAGATGTTTACACTCCTCTTGTTGTATTTCATGATACCACAATTATGTAAGAACTCTGCTTGTCTCTTTCTCTTTGTCTCATAGCCATCATCATGCAGTTTATCAGTCACAGATTTCCAGAGGATCATGACCCTACTATCGGTGAGGAAATATCTAACATGTCGTCTTAACTTAACAGTTAATTATTATATTACATTTCATGTTGATATTGTGTTACATTTTTGTGACCTCACTGGTATAGATCAGCAAAGTATTTTCAGAAAGAATTATGGTAAATTCAGGATGACTGTCAAAAAGTGGCCCAGTGAGTCTTAGCCTAGATGGATGACATATTTAATTTGATGCAAATTTGCAAATTAATGGAATAAATATATATATATATATATATATATATATATATATATATATATATATATATATATATATATTTATTAAGGTTGTAATACTTTCTGCTATCCATGTTGAATGAGCAACCTGAGCAACCAGTCATTTTTGGTAGTGTCACAGAAATTACACATTTTATGTTTGAGGTGATGTCAAATTTATTTTTACAATGTAAATTGGGTATTTTACAAGCCATTTTTCTTTTGCTATGTTGAATCTATTTTGCTGTCTCTGTCTCATACACCGTTCAAAAGTTTGGGGTTGGTAAGATTTTTTTTACATTTTAGAAAGAAGTATCTAATGCTCACCAAGGCATTAATCACACACTTATCGTGGAATTAAGCATACACTATTTATCTTTTTAACACGTTAATTTTGTCATCATTTGCTATATCCATCACAGTTTCTATATCCATCAAAGTAAACAATTAGATTGAAGGTGATTCTCACAAAACTGTGTTTTCTGCAAGTTTTTTTTAGGTGTCTTTCCAAAAAAGGACACCTGGAGACTCCAAAAGGACACCAAATAGCCAAATGATATAAGGAGTCCAAATAGCTAATTCATAAATGTATGCACACCAAAGCACCCATGAAAAAATAATTACAGAGAAAAAAAACTTTTCAGAATTCACAATATAGTATGTGTACAGTGCAACAGCAAAGAGCTTGTTTACATTTTAGACAAGTCAAGTTGCGATATCGAACTGAACCACATGGAGATATAAAAACCTAAACCATCTGGCTTGACCTGACTGCATATACAGTACATGGATCCATTCAGAATTACTAAACACAGCAACATACACATGACAAATCAAAACACTATACTGAATGTGTGTTGAAACAACTTGAATGTACTGAAATGTGTCGGTGCATAAATACAATCTCTGATCAGTGCGTCGATGTGCGTTGAAAACTTAACAGAGAAGAAAAATTGAATTTAAGAAGAGAAATGAAATAATAGAATAAAAAAATTTCCTCCTACCAAAGTTACAGGTGCTTGCGCCATTGTAGTTGCTCAGTGTGATAAACTCCTGACTTCTAAGATCATGTAACTGTGTGACATAAATTATGTTCAGTAATTTGGGGAAATAATAATAATGAATAATAATAAAATAATAATGCAGAATAATGATAAAAATTATTTTAAGGCATTAAGGATTTTGAATTAATCACATGCGTTTACGTTGACAGCCCTAATATATGTATAGTGTGTGTATATATATATATATATATATATATATATATATATATATATATATATATATTACTGACCCCAAACTTTTGAACAGTAGTGCATACTCTGTCTTTACTCATCAACCATTGCATTATGTTTATGCATGTGTTTTTACTGTTTTTAGAGGATGCCTATAAAACACAGATCCGCATTGATGATGAGCCAGCAAACCTGGACATCTTGGACACAGCAGGACAGGTAGGCGGGAGGGGTGTTGTGATAAAGATGAGCACATGGAAAACAAAACCAGATTCAGACAGACAGTGAAGCGCAAAAACCTCTGTTGTAAAGTTTAGTAAAGTCAAGTCAACTTAACACTCTATTTTGCAGACTATAAGAGGGTCGTTCTCCTTCAACAATATGTCTCACTTCCCTTTTTCCGTTTTCGTCTTTGCGGCCGTCACTTCACAAGACACAAACACACAGACACAATGTTTCTCTCTGAGTCAGCTGCTTTTTCCTCATTGGATCACTCAGCACTGTTATAAAATACATTAGTCATCTCATCACAAGTTTAATTAAATTTTGACTACAGTATAATAATCTAGTTTACGGTTCAATTGGTAACATTGTTGAGACATTCAAGGAATGTTTCATAATGCATCTGTGGCACAATTAAGTCAGAAATCTTGACCTATACTAATCACTTGTTTAAAATAAAAAATAAATCCTTGTTTACAGGAATGCACTATGAGGCCAAAAGTATAGACACAAGACTTAAGGCCCGTTCACACCAAGGACGATAACTATAAAGATAATGAAAATATGTCGTTCAAAAAATATTTTTCAATATTAAAGAATAGCAGAGTTCATACCACTGCTATAACAATAACGGCACAGAGAAACGATATCGTTGGAATCACTTTCAGAACAATTTTATCCAGCTGATGAACGATAAAAACATTGACAGCCAATCAGAATCCATCCTGCTGTAACAAGCTCGAGCATTTAAAGTGACAGACAAGCACTCGCTTAGAAAATGTTTTTATGTCTACATTTATTTATTTCCACATTTATTTATAGATTTATTTATTTCTACATTTCTTTGTCCATATGGTAATGAGAGGGGCATGTTTTACCTTAGACATAGCAATCAAGCTCAGAATGGCAATGCTGAAGCTTTGAGGCCACAGTGAAACCTTGTGGTGTGACCAAACGAAACACGAGACTTTGCAAGTCACACAGGAAATAAATGACTTATGGGCAATATGGCCAAAATCTTATATCGTGGTTTAAGTAATTTAATATCACCCTAACTGTATGTGTTTTGGGTGACCATACATACTCTTTATCCTGGACATGGCCGTAAAACTTTGTCTGGTTGGGATTTCTAAAATGGCTTGGCACTCATGAACAGAAACCACATCTTCAACAGATCTGATAACAGATATTTCGACACGGAAGCATGTACATATGAAATTATCCACTATGGAAAAAAGTAAATGTAGACATAAATACAAATATACGTAAATACATGTGAAAAAAAATACAATTATACATAAATGTGGAAATAAAAGTATAAACATTTCTTTGTATATTTATTTATGTATATATTTATGTATTTTAGTTTTTTTACATTTCTTCATATATTTACTTATGTATTTATTTATTATTATGCCAGCTTTGGAATTTCATACTAATGTGGTAAAATTGCCTAATAACCTCTGTGTCAAGTTATATATAATGTTTCAACTCCTGACATCAGTGGTTGAAGTGGGCTGCACTTCTTAACCCTTGGTAGTGCTGGCACTTTTTTTTTTACCCATTTCGAGCACTGCCTTTCATGACAATGTAAATCCAGTGAATTCCATTATTTTGCATGACATGAACAAAGATACAAGACAGTGACTTTTTATCGAAAATTCCACAGGAATTACATCGATAAAATTTAACCAGATGTTCACCTGCCTATAGTGGTTCCTGTTCAAATAGCTCTAATAATTCATATTTTTGCAAAGGAAAATGTACCCTATAAAGCCTAATAATAATAAATACATAGATTATAATATCTCCTATTGGGAGATATACATTGATAACTGATATTTATATTTATTTTATGAAAGTATCTCATTGATTTACATTGCAAGCTATCAGAATTTCATCTTACTTTTTGGCCAAATAAATATCAACTGCTGCAAATTGCATGTTAGAGCCTCTGAGCTCCATTTTCTCACTATATCATACTATATGAGCCATAAAAGCCTGATGTATCAAATATAATACTCTAAGAAAAACAATATGACCAAACTTTTCTTTTAACAAGTTTTTATATATGTTGTCTAAAGGTTCAATAAATGGTTCCATTTATATAAAAAAGGCATACAGGGTTAATATGAGATTCAGAAGCTCTGGAATGTATTTACCCAATAGACTTCTATTGTAAAGGAATAACTATAAACATGATTTTTGTTGATTTAAAACTTGAGGGAGGAGTTGAAACTGGTAGTGGTAATCGACAACGTCCCATAAATGCTCTTGACTGAGCTGCATTGATCTTCGGAATATTTCTATAATTTATCAACTGATGTTGTCATATTCATGAGTAGGTGGATGGACAAGGCCTCATGTATTTGTCTTAAACCAGGCGGAGTTCACAGCGATGCGTGATCAGTACATGCGAGCAGGAGAAGGTTTTATCATCTCGTACTCCATCACGGATCGCCGCAGTTTCCAGGAGGCACGGCACTTTAAGCAGCTGATCTACCGTGTGAGACGCACCGTGGACACCCCCGTCGTACTGGTGGGAAACAAGTCTGACCTGGCCCATCTCAGACAGGTGAGAAAATTTACCGGAAACCCCTGTACCTATAGACCTTATGCACCAGGGAAACGAGGGCGCAGCCATCTTTAGAATATTGTCTTTGAACTTCCGTTTTTGCGGTCGCTCTGTATATTTCTATGGCATTGCTGTCCAGGAGTAATTAGCTTTTGAAGTGGATTTACTTAATGTAAAGTTAACGAAAGTTATCATGGGGATTGTAATGTTTAAAGCAGATGTTTTAACAAATGTCAGTAGACTGGGAAGATTTAAAAATGAGCCGTTCATTCATAAATACGCAAGATTGCTGTGAAAATACAGACCGGAAGACAAAAGACAACGAGCGCAGTTCTGAAAAGGGGCGGGGCTACATAAGGTCTATAAAAATAAAGTGTTTATATAAATATTCACCCCCCTCAGATTCTGTTGCATAATATTGTGATTCGTTATGGAACCATGATGTATCCAATCAATTCAAAATACTAGGCTATAGGCTATAAAATTATAGATATTTTTGGCAGCAGTTATAGAGCACTGCAATGATGACATATTTTTGTAGTCCAACCTGTAAGTTCACCTGGGATTACAAAAAACCTGATAGGATTTTTTTAATTGGATTTTGCATTATTGCAGAACATAAGATCTGTGACCAACATACAGTAAGTTTATGATTCTTACACATTTTGTTAATCATGATAATCTTCACAAATGAACACAACTTTAATGAATTTTGAACCCTAAAGTAAAAAGTTAAACCTAGGCTCTGAACGAACTACACTACAGTTGCATGACTTCAAAGTCACTCTCTTTTTCCCTGAAAGTGTGAATTGGAATATAACAAGAGCGTGATTATAAACACGAGGCTGTAAAAAGCGGACTAGTGAGTAAATGAGTTTAAGCTGTTCAACGTGATGATGTTTAATGTCCCAGACAACCTCTTTAGTCCCATTTGGACATTTGATAGCAACTGCCCTTTTCAAGACAAGTAAAATCACAAATGGATATTACTGATGTATTTTATGTTGTAGAATTAAACATTAAAAAATCTTGCGCTTGTGTTAGCCACATACCTTATTTTAAACATTTAACAAAAAAAATAAAAATGTTAAAAACCCATTGACTTCCGGACGATGGAACCGGAAGTACTCAAATGCAACTCATTTACAGGTTTTGGCCAACAAAAAAACAAGTGGGAGCTTTACTTATCCAGCTGGAAGGGTACCATTTATGAGGAGCAATTTAAACTGATCCACCAGTGCTTAGAATTGGATTATTTTATTTTGACTAGGACTTTAATCTTTTTAAATTTTAAGTCATCTTTCAAAGTCATTGCACTGAAGGTAATTTTTCTGTTCTCAGCTCCATCCATGTTCTCTCTGTCTTTATGATGTCTCCATTGCCTGCCAGAGGGAAGAATCCCTAATGCACAATGCTGCCACCTCCATGCTTCACTGTAGGGATGATGTTCATTGTGATGTGCTCTGTTTGATATGCGTATGCGCCAAACACAGTCTAGCATTGTGCTGACTGAGAAGAACACAGAATCTTCCTGGCCTTCACATGCCTTTGGGCAAACTCTAGCCAAGATACCATGAGTTCTTCACTCTTTCGCACAAGCATCTCTGTCATGGAAGACTGTAACTTCTGAAGAGTCGCTGTAGGCTTCTTGATGGCCTCTCTTACAAAAGTTCTTGTTGGCTGTATGATTTGGTAACACTTTAGTTTAGGGTCCAATTCTCACTATTAACTAGTTTCTTATCAGCATGCATATTACTAGGATATTGGCTGTTTGTTAGTATGTATAAAGCACATATTAATGCCTTATTCTGCATAACCATATTCTACATCCCTTAATCCCAATTCCTAAATTTAACAACTACCTTACTAACTAAGCAGAAATTAGGAGTTTATTGAGGCAAAAGTTGTAGTTAATAGTTAGTTAATAGTGAGAATTGACGGCTGCCTCGTCCGTTTTGTTAGGTAGGATCGGAGATTCGCGAGATGAATACTGGGGAGTGCAGTGCGGAGGCCGCGCTCGCGGAGTTTAACCAGCACGCCGGCTCGCTTCCCGCGTTTGCGTCTGACCACGCGTTTGAACAACAACGCTGCCCCTCCGAGGAGAATGTCCTGCAAGACGTCCGAATAATCAAAAACTGTAGAAAAGTTATCTTGTGTGTGTTTCCTAATGTCCAGTAGTTCGTCTTTGGTGAAACTGATAGGAAAATAATGACTAAACTCAGAACAAACGAACAAAAACACTGACCAACTGGCCCCGGTCTTCACCCAGATCTTCAATAGATCATTGGAGCAGTGTGAAGTTCCCTGCTGCTTCAAACGCTCCACTATCATTCCTGTCCCCAAAACCCCCCAAATCACTGGACTTAATGACTACAGACCTGTCGCTCTCATGTCTGTGGTCATGAAGTCGTTTGAAAGACTGGTGTTGGCCCACCTGAAGGACATCACTGGACCCCTGCTGGATCCCTTTCAGTTTGCTTACAGAGCAAACAGGTCTGTGGATGATGCAGTCAACATGGGACTGCATTATATCCTGCAACATCTCGACAGACCAGGGACTTATGCAAGGATCCTCTTTGTGGACTTCAGTTCGGCCTTCAATACCATCATGCCTGGTCTTCTCACAGCCAAACTGACCCAGCTCTCCATACCATCCTCGATCTGTCAGTGGATCACCAGCTTTCTGACGGACCGGCAGCAGCGAGTGAGACTGGGGAAACTCACATCCAGGACTCTCACCACCAGCACTGGCGCCCCCCAAGGGTGCGTTCTCTCCCCACTGCTCTTCTCCCTGTACACTAATGACTGCACTTCTAAAGACCCCTCTGTCAAGCTCCTGAAATTTGCCGACGACACCACTGTCACCGAAACGGTGACGAGTCTGCTTACAGACTGGAGGTTGAACAGCTGGCTGTCTGGTGCAGTTATAACAACCTTGAGCTGAACACGCTCAAAACAGTGGAGATGATTGTGGACTTCAGGAGGAACAGCCCAGCACTCCCCCCACTCACCATCATGAACAGCACTGTGGAAGCAGTGGAGTTATTCAGGTTCCTGGGCACTATCATCTCTCAGGACCTGAAGTGGGACAATCACATTGACTCCATTGTAAAAAAAGCCCAGCAGAGACTGTACTTCCTTCGCCAGCTGAGGAAGTTCAACTTGCCACAGGAGCTGCTGATTCAGTTCTACTCAGCCGTCATTGAGTCTGTCTTATGCAATTCCATCACTGTCTGGTTTGGTTCAGCTACCAAATCAGACATCAGGAGACTACAACGGACAGTCCGGACTGCGGAGAGGATTATTGGTGCCCCCCTGCCAAACC
This sequence comes from Gila orcuttii, assembly GCA_026230005.1. Classification (NCBI taxonomy): domain Eukaryota; kingdom Metazoa; phylum Chordata; class Actinopteri; order Cypriniformes; family Leuciscidae; genus Gila; species Gila orcuttii. The sequence goes on along the minus strand of JAPDVR010000010.1, from coordinate 17,566,060 downwards.
TCCAGGACCTGTACTCTTCCAGAGTGAGGAAGAGAGCAGGTAAAATCATCACATAATCCACTCACCCTGGACACCTCCTGTTTGAACTGTTACCCGCAAGACGGCGACTCAGATCACTGGCCACAAGAAAATCTCGGCACAGGAACAGTTTCTTCCCACAGGCCATTTCCCTCCTGAACAGGTAGATTTATATGTAGATTTATTTATTTATAATATTCAAAACACTGTAAATATGTTCATAATCTGTAAATCTGAAAATGTCTATTCTGACTAAACCCAACTGTGATACTTTTATTCTCATATATTTCTATTTCTATTTTTTATTCTTATAATTTGTAGTATTATGTTTCTTGTTGTATTTGTATATGTCCACTGGAAGCCTCAGTACCAAAACAAATTCCTTGTGTGTGCAAGCACACTTGGCAATAAAGCTCTTTCTGATTCTGATTCTGATTCTGAGAATTGGATCCTAATCTAAAGTGTGACCCATGATTTTAAATGATGTCTCAGTCTGTTCACATTCAGTTACAAAGTACAATATTTTCTCAGCTTTTTACAATAGGCTGCATTGTGCATTTAGGATATATGTGTTATGATGCGGTTGAAACAAGGAGGAAGCAGGATCCAAATGCAGCACACTTTATTAAACAAAGTCCAGATTTACAAACTCAGATTCGGGAACGGAACAACCAACACGCAGCTTTGCAACATAGCATCAAACGAAAACACAAGGACTGAACAAAAACACAGGGTTTAAATACAAGGGCAAACAAGCTAAACAAGATAACAAGGGGGCGTGGTTAATCTGAAACACCTGGGGAGACTAATAGACATAACAGGGAACTGCTAAACATGAAAAGACAGGGGAACACGGACTGACATAACAACAATATGAAGCACTGTGAAGATTCTTACTGTACCATAACTGGTATATTTCCAAAACCACTGAACAACCAATTCTAGAATCGCCACCACAGTGGTTGTGAGGGCGTTTCTGTGTGGTTGCTAGATAGTGGTTGAGAAAATTAACATTAACAGATTAATAAATGCTGTGTAAGTGTTTTATAGTACTCATATATTTTTGGGTAACACTTTATTTTAGTGTCCTTGTTACATATGTTACATGTACTTACCATAGTAATAACAGTAATTTATGCATAATAACATGCAACTACCCCTCAAACAAATCCTAACCGTATAGTAAGTACATGTAGTTGCTTAATATTACTCAGTACTCACATCTGTAACAATGACACTTTAAAATAAAGTGTAACCTATTTTTGTACTTTAGTGTATAGTGTAGGCTATATTAACACTGTATACTACTTTTCAAAAGTTTAAGGTCAGTAAGATTTTTAAAAGAAATTAAGACATCAATAATGTTATAAAATGTTTCTGATTTCAATTAAATGCTGTTCTTTTTAGTTATCAAAGAATTCTGAAAAAATGAATCAGAGTTTAGACAAAAATACTAGCCTGTTTTCAACATTGAAATGAATACAAAATATTGTTCAAATTAAGTTATTTAAAATAAGCATAAATAAATGTAATTGCTATATTACAATATTACTGTTTTACTTTTTTTTTTTTATCAAATAAATGCAGTCTTGATGAGCAAAAGAGACTCTGAGCCCGATCTTTTGTCATATATAACTTTTATAAACTTTTTCATATATATTTACTATTGTTCTGTATATGTATTTATTTATTTTGTCCTTACACTTTCAGGTGTCTGTCGAAGAAGGCAAACAGTTGGCGAGAGAGTTCCAGTGCCCGTTTTTTGAGACCTCCGCAGCGTTCCGTTATTACATCGACGAGGTGTTTGCCGCACTGGTGCGTCAGATCCGCCAGCACGAGACCGAGATGGTGCGGGGAAGCGAGAGGAAAACCCGACGCAGCCATTCTTTCTGGAGTCGCCTTAAAGCCCCCTTCCATAAGAAACAGCAGTCCGAGCACTGAGAGAGCCACAGAGAAGGGCATGTTCGAAAACCGTGGCCTTCCAGATGATGGTTCTCTCACCTACAGCTGTATTAGTCCCACCTCTTTCAGATGGTTTGGGAACTGTATTTATAGTTCATATTTGATTGTTTGCAATGATGCACTCCCAATCATTTTGGTTAGACTACAACCCTCACTGTGCGGGACACACTCACTCGTCATATGGGACGTGGGCTGATTTACTGATATTACTGATATTAAGAAAGAAATATTAAACTTGACAGTAGTTTTTTTCTTTTCTTTTTAGACAGCATTATACTTTGTGAAAGTGAATGTCAAGGGGAATGTTGTACCTCATTTTAACTAATGGGAATGTAGGAAACGGGGCATGTAAGGATTTGCCACCTGTGTTTTGAAAGGACTGAAGTGAAGAGAGCTAAGGTCATGTCAGACACGCGTCAGAGATTTGCTTGCAGGAAAATATGAAGGTCAAATGAGTTTAAGAGAGCAGAGAGCATGTGCAGAGTAGAAAGAAAGAGCAAAGTGTGTGCAGAGGTTGGTAAATAGGCAAGGATTTATGGTAGACATATTAATCTGCCAGTATATTGAGTACTGTAAACCATTCCTTTAACATGGCTGTAGTTCTGTTAGATGCATTTAAAAACAATTGCTGTAGTTTAAAATGAAAATGAATGTTTGATTTGCTACTCTTATTTATAGCTTTTCAAAACCTACATCTCACAATAACATGTCTGGGTCACATTTCACCCCATATATATATATATATATATATATATATATATATATATATATATATATATATATAATGAAAACCATTATGATTTCATTCATATTACAGTAACGAGAATTCTTTTTTTTTGCATTATGGGTAATGCAAATTTAAAAGGGGGAATTGCTTTATTGTCATAAAAATAATGTCACAATGCAAAAATGCTCCTAAAAAGCCATAATCTTCTTGAATCAAAATATAATTTATTATCTGAAATATGACTTGGACATGTTCTCGAAGGTTCTGTGAGATTCAGTGCCTTTGATGGAAACTGAGCTGTATGATGTAGCTGCAAAATACACTGTATGAATGATTTTGTGAAATCTTGCTGAGAAAAATTCAGGTCCGCCTTTAAGGACATTAACAGAATTACTAACTTGATTACAATGGAAAGCAAAATTGTTTCCTTTTTACACAGGGTCATTTTTATTACAGTGGTTTCTGTAGTCAATGTCGGAAATGAAACACCTTAATGTGGCCTAAGAAAGTGAGTCCTTATCTGGATATCCTCGTTCACATGCTGTGCACTTACTACGCATCAAATTTGAATGTTATGTCTGTTCATTTTGGCATTTCATGGAAAATTCATGTTACTTTTTTTGTGATTATTAGATTTAATTTTTAATTTTTTTACTATATTTTCCTTTATTTATTGTCATCTGAGATTCTCAAATAAAAATCACTTTACCAATCTATTAAATAGTCTGATAATAATAATTAATATTTCTTCTTGTTAGTTGTGAACTCTAATATTAAATCTATACCTTTTAATTTTGGCGACCCCTTGTGGCTAGTCGCCATAAACTGACAGTAAATTCATAAAGCTTATGTTGTTGCATATTAAAGCTTAACTTGTCGTTACATATTAAAGCTATCTAGTTTAATACAAAATAAATGGACAGTTTACCGGTTAATTTCTTGCCCTCTCTGCTCTCTGACATTTCAACCCCATTTGTCAAAATGAGACTCACCGTGTTATTCAAGGACAAGTGCATGATGCGATTTCAATCCAAACGCGAACGGCGTGTCCCTCTTCAGCTGCCGTTCACGGACGAACTGTCAAAGCGACAAAAACATCAAGCGCAACAGAGCAAGTATGCAACATACTTCCAGCACCAGACTGCTCTCAAAAGTACGTATTGTCTGAAAACATCAAGGATCTTTACGGTCAGCTTGGTTAACCTGTATCTGGCGCCGTGAATATCAGTGAATACGCGCGTGAAGGACGCACGGGCCCAGTGTGTGTACGATGGAGTCATGGGTGAGATTCAGCTCGCAGAGTCAAGCCAAAGAACGCGTGTTCAGGTACACAAACACTCACTGCATGCATGCTGACAGCACTACCACTACATGTACTACATGTTTCCTTGACTGCGTGAACTTTGCAGCCTGTTTAGATACTTAAAAGTGCTGCATTGGAAGAGTCTATACTTTTTTCCTCCATCTACCTAAAACTAACAACAAAGCACAGTGGTATTCACATGTTTTTGGTTATGGTATTGTGCCTTTGAGTAAAGGTCCATGTAAATATGGTATATGAATATAAAACCTCATTCAGTTCAAAATTACTTTCATGTGTACTACTGTAATTATACTATAAAAGCATTGTTTGCAAATAAAGAACAAAAATATCACCAAGCAACCAGGCATATGAGCGCAGATGCCACTTGTTACGGTTCCTAATGCAGGGGTTTTCAAACTGGGGTCTCGGCCCCCAGGGGGTCCACAAAAAAGTTGTAGTAAAAATTGTATACAAAAACTGATAATAATCATAAAAAAAAATTTAGATGTCCTTGCAGTGCAATTATAGATTGAAGTAGGCCTACTGAGTAATCTTAATTAAAAACATGTACTTACGATTAGGTTTGGTTTGGGGTTAATTGCATGTAATTATGCATAAGCATAACATATTACAAGGACACTGTAAAATAAAGTGTTACCTAAAACTAAATAATTATTACAAAATAAACAGTTACAGAAGGACATTATTCGGATTTCTAATGACTGTTTTTTTAATGCTGAGATGAATGGCTCTTTAGTTTATTATATTTTATGTTTCTCTTCAGGTTTATATTTCTGGTGGGTAAAAAAAGGATACAGTGTCAAATTAATTAAAAGTAAGAAAAGAAAGTATTTTTCCAGACAATATTTTACATATATTTCTAGCATTTTGTTCTTATAAATAAATGTACAGTTCTGCTCATACATTTACATACCCCTTGCAGAATATGCATTAAGACATAAAACTTTTTGAATTGGAACATCAGGGTAAATTATACATATTTTGTCTTCGGGGAAACATTAGGTAGTTTCTGAAGGGCAGTATTAAATGGAAAAAATAAATAAATCTTTAAACAAAATAAGAAAAATATTCCTCCCTCCCCCAGCTCTTAAAGGGCTAGCACGCTCATCGGATAGCTGCATGCTATGTTACTATGTAAGCTAACTAAAAAACACTAAGAATGAGAAATGTTTAAATCCACAATCTATATTCTATAGCTTCGGTTATATACTAGTATATGAAACACATAAGTTAAAAGACATTAATGACTCGTTATAACGTCGTTCAAACGTCTTCTATAATAAAGTGATTTTGTTTGATTTGTAACCAGGCACTAAAGCGATTACCCATAAAACGTGCTTTGAACCAATCGGATTGCTTGGGTCCTAAGCTGGGACCCAATACTTCAGTGGGACCCAACACTTCTCCACACCGGCAACAAAACAGGACAATCTCGTGCACTGAAAATGTCAGAAACTCTCAGTAGCTGTGTTCAGTTCGAACCGGAGTCGGACAATAATGCCTACAGAGCCAGAGAATATATGCCGTATGAAGATAGAACAGGTATAGTTTAAATTAATTACAGTCATATCTTATGCTGTCATTTTGGATTTATCCACTAGTACAAGCCTGTTGTAGCGGATCTCGTCCGAATGATGGCCAAAACTTTCAAAGTTTATTGTACTTCACACAAAAGATGAAGCGTCTGTTTCACTCCAGAAAATCAATGTAATTTCTTTTACTGTCTATGGAATAAACACAGTACAAGAAGTGCGCATTAAAGTCTTATCCATAAACTCCCTCTCTCCATTTCATTATCATCAACATACACATCGAAGTACACAAAACACTCGTTACAACTAACAGTAAACAAATATACAGACCGTATGTCTTTTTGGGGGGTGCTTAACAAATTGGTAAACTTTATATCCGTAAAACAACTCCTATGAACTGTAATAAAGTGCGTGCGCTCCCTTTCATTACTGCCGTGAACAGTATCGCTCCGGAGACTGTAAGCTGGATCATGAACAGTTGGTACTGATCCATCCTTGAGTAACAACTTTTTAGCAAAACCTGTTTTGTATTGTCCCTTTGTATTGACCCTTGTTTACGAAGCAGTCTGGTGTAAAATGATTCGCTCAGATATACTAATTTTTCCCTTCGCTACAGCTGCTCCGGTCTGGAGAAAATGGCGGACAGTGTTCAGCTCACTCAGCACGGGGTCTATGTTATACGGCAGAGTCCGTCAACAGTTGTGGGCGGGGCCTGTACAATGTGACGTCACTTTGTACAGAAACTGCAAACGGCTTGTTCTGAGACACTGCTTATGATTTATGGGGATTAAAAAAAGAAGTGGATTTTTTATCATTATATTTTGTTTGTGTACACACACTGCCAACGCACATTTATGTTCAAAAGTGAATTTGCATAATCGGTCCCCTATGCATCATCTTGCCGTCCTGAGCATCAGTCAATGTTTTCACCTTTTTAATAGTTATGTATGAATCCCTCAATTGTCCTCAGTGTGCAAAGATGGATCTAGCAATCATACAGTCACTTATGGGAAAGGGTTCAAATATACAGAAGATGGTAGAAAACCAATGAATGTGCGGGACCTGAAGGATTTTTCTATAGAACGGTGCTAAGTTTAACTGCTCAGGAAAAACTATCACAAAACAAATATATATATATATATTATACACGGGTAGCTATGTAAACTTATGAGCAGAACTGTATTTATATCCTTCCCTCTCAAAGGGAAAATAATTTTTAGGGGTCCGTTGCATCAAAAAGTTTGAAAACCCCTGATATAATGCAAAGACATTCAGACATTAGTAAGGATGTAACTGTCCAAATGAATGTTGGTGCAGTGTAAATGCTCATTTTCAATAATTGATTGTGTCTGAACAGGGCTGCCCAGTACGCCTGCACACTGCTGGGTTACACGCTGCAGAGAGGAGGAGCCAGAGCAGAGCTGCTCACCACCATTAAACAGCTGGAAGCCCACATGAGCCTGACCAGAAAATGTACGTTTGAGCTCTTCTGCCAGAGGCAGTGGTCAGTAGAATGGGGGTTGGGCACAACTGGCTCTCTTTGGGTTTTGGGTTTTGGATTTTGAAAAGAGAATTTGAATTGACAGGATGCTGGATTGGAATGGCAGAAGTGGAATTTACTGAATTGCAAAGTAAAGAAATTCAGCTCAATCACAAGTTTTCATAAGAGAAAGACCAATGCAAGTTTGCTGTAAAATATAATTAATAGCTTAATTAACCCTGAGAGACACAGCATAGCAGAATGGCAACACTTGTAAAAAACATTTAAATAATACCCAATTTTTTATTAAATATGGGTAAAAACTACACATAACAGTAGCTGACACTTATCACAATGGTTTGCACATTACAGTAACTGCCATTATCAAATGTATCTATTTGCAATAGAAAAAAAGTTACTGACATCATATGTATACATATGTATGCGTGTATATATGTATGTATGCATGCGTGTGTGTGTGTGTATGTATGCATGTGTGTATGTATGTATGTATGCATGTGTGTATATATGTATGTATATGTGTATCAATGTATCAACAACATTTTACAACCCTAAATGCCCAGCATTGCAATTTTTACATAATTTTGTTCTACATTAAACCACAATGTAATTTTTGCCTAAATGAAATATAGCTAATATCTTCCTAAAGATATTAAAGGGTCTCTGAGGGTTAATTTAGACTTATTATCCCTACTAATACTAATATTAATAAAGTGGTTCCATAAAGTGGCCCCTGTTGGCTAATCTCTTTTCACTCACAGAATCTAGTTATGTTAATATGGCTCATTGTTTGACTGATGCTGTCTGTCCGTGTGTTTGTCTCAGTGATGCGGTTAGGGAACTCCGCTGAAGCTCTGGAAGCAGCGAAACGCACTGTGCATCTGTCCGACTGCGTGCTCCGTCTCTGCGTCACAGTGGCCCATCTCAACAGAGCTATGTATTTTGCCTGTGATAATGTACTGTGGGCCGGCAAAACAGGACTGTTGCCCGAACTGGACCAAAACAAATGGAGCCAGAGGTCGTTTAGGTGAGTGCTAGTTTCATTTGTTTTCTTTGCAAAATTAACTTTTTAAACTATTTCCTATTAAAATAAATAATTATATATATATATATATATATATATATATATATATATATACTGTATATTCTGTATATGTACATGTGTGTGTGTAATTTTAGTGGGGTTTTTTTCTTCTTTTTTTCCGGTTAAAGTTTATTTTATATAAATTTACGAAAATGTTTTTATGCTTTTAGTTTAATTTAACGATAATAATGATTATTACAACACACACACACACACACACATTAAATTAGGCTTTGAGTGTGAAAATTTGATTAACTTGCATCACCTTGACTTGAATTTGCATCATCCTGTTTTACTAAAGTCTATGGTGATGGCTGGATATTTAATTATTTTGAGCACAGTGCAAAATATTTTTATTTTTATTGTTTAATTTAATTACCTGACTTTCTCTCACTTCCTGTAAACAGATACTATTTGTTCGCACTCATCCTCAATTTAACCCGAGACGCGTATGAAATCCGTCTGCTGATGGAGAGAGAGTCCCGCAGCAGTTCAGCTAAAAGCTTTAACTCCAGCCCGTCTTCCCTCACGCCGACCCCAGAGAACGGAGAGTTCCCTTTAACCCCGTCTCCTTCCTCAGCGATGTCTCCCCTCCCGATGTTCACAGCCAGGCTCAACAAGCAGTTCTGTCTCTTGATCACTGTGCTGCGCAACAACCCTCCGCTGCTCCTGGACCTCCTGAAGAACCTGTGTGACGTGTTTATACCGCTTGACCGGCTGGGTTTGTACCCCACGGGGTCGGGCTTTGTGGGAGCCTGCGGCCTCACGTCCTCTATCCTGTCCATTCTCACTATAGTTCACCCCTGGCTCAAACTCAAGCCCTGAGTGACACATCATAACTACATATCCTGTTGCTTTGTTTCTAAAGAGAACCTCTCTTGAGGTTGTGTTGATAATGGAAAGAAGAATGTTTGCTCCTTTATACCCAGTTTAATTGCACATTCAAAACCTTTTTTTTCTCTGTGTGGAAAAACTAAAAACAAGATCTGGCCTAATCTGATTAAAACAAACAAAAAGAGCTTTGTTAAACAGTTATTAAAGTCTGTTTAAAGGAATGCAAGTCTGAAAATGTCCTAGTCTGTCACCATATAATGGTGTAGTTTTCAGTTCTAGTGTAGTAAAAGCACAGAACTACAAATGGTACGCTTACTATACTTACTATTCAGAATCATACCTTTCTCTTAAGGGTGAATCATTGAAGAAATGTCAAGGTCATGTTTCATCCCAAAATGAAAAATGTTTTTGATGAAATGAAAAATGTATAAAAGTTTTATAAATTAAATCTAGTACAATAAATACTATCATGACCTTTACAAATGTAAAGCAAAAAAAGGATTAACCTTGATTAAGACTTAGTGTTCATTCCCATGTTTTTTTCCCCTTTAGATTTGTGAATTCTTTTTAATTTTTTTTTTACAGATGTCATGAAATTCACCCTAAATTACAGAGCTTAAAACATTTTCAAATCCTTTAGTGTCAAAAACTGTGCTTACTGCTTACCAAGCATTATTGTACAATGATAAAATGGTTACGGTTAAATATATATATATATATATATATATATATATATATATATATATATATATATATATATATATATATATATATATATATATATATATATATATATATATATATTGTATCTGTTTGAAGCATTTCACTTGCTGTAGTTGTGAACCTCAGCATTTTGTTTCCAAACTCATTTCAAAACTAAGAGTTTACTACTTTTTTTTGTTGTTGCTGTGATTAATGAAATATCAACCAAAAAACAAATTAAATATGATACAATAATTTAGGTTATTGCATAATTTTTCTTAATGAATAAAAACTACATAACTGACATTGTGCTGTTATTTAGTTGTTGTTTTTTTAAATTGTGAGCCTTGAGCCAGGAGCTTATGTATATGTGACCTATGGACTATTTTCTTTTAAACTGAACAATATTTTGAAACATCCTAAATGTTAATACTATGCACCACTGAATGTCGACACTCGACATGATGGAGCTGTGAATCTAACTTTTGAAATAAATAATGCCTTGAATTTTATTCTTCTCTACTCTGACTTTCCCCTAGTTTTCCTTGTGCATTAAATCTCAACCATTTTAAACATTTTATCGAATCAAAGTTCCTTGAACTTTCTGGCTAGAGTCAAAGCTGCTATTTGAAGCTCATCAATGATTAATCTGTTGTGTTGAATCACTGCATTGCCCTTTCTTGCAATGCAGCATCTCACCAGTAGAGGAAAACATAACACAACATTTACTACCGGAAACATGAAATCGTTTCAGTAGGCAGCAGCTTTCTGGCAAGAAAATAAGATAAATAAACCAAATAGCTGCGAACAAATAGTTTAAGTACTCAGAAACCTTTTTGTTTGAGAACACTGAGACGGTTTTGTTGATGTGAAATGATTAAGATAAACATTGCTAAGTGTGAAAATATAAATTCATGAATTGCATAAAAATGCCCAAACTAAAACAATGTAAACTGAGTTTAAAACTGCTAGTGTTTAAAGTTGATCACATGCTTATGCATTGTTCTTATGGAAGTTTGTTATTGATGTGTTTAATGGCAGAAAGCACATTCCCTCCTGCTGTGAAAGCTGCGGTGGGGGGTCTGTCCTCCTCCTACTCTCTCTTTAGTTACATCACACTGATTCAGATGCTGTGTCACTCCCACATGGCTCCATTTTTGCATTACCCCCCAACCCTCTCGTTCTCTCTATCAGGATCAAAATCACTTTTAATGATCCAGAAGCCTACATGTTTTCTATACTGGGCAGCATGCAGATTCTCAAGAGAGGGCGTTGGTGGAACAGTTATATGAAATGCTAGGTACACGTGTCTTGATTTTTGGTATTGATTTTGAATGTTTTCAGTAGGAAGCTTATGACATAAATGATGACCAGGATGTGAAGAGGGCAAGAGTCATCAAAACCACCCACAGTCACCCACAACAGATGCTCTCTTTCTCTCTAGGGTTCTGTTTATATCTCATTCTACATCCTTGCTTATCAGGCTATACTCTTTATAGTTTTGTTTTTTCTCTTTTACCTGGTACATAAACAGACCCTCTTTATATGAAGTGTCTTTAACTCCTATGCACTTACATTTAAATCATATGATATAGTGTAATATGATATGATATATGTACACTTATTGTGTACATGCTTGTTTTTATGTTGAACTTGTACTTAAAAATACCTGCATGTTATTACATCCACACTCTTAAAATAAGGGTTCACAAAGTTTTTTTTTTTTTTTTTACAGTGATGCCATAGAAGAACTATAGACTTGTGTATGGCCGTTACCGGGAGACAGTGATTATAGTTTAAATATGGACATTTTTTCACCTCACCTACTTACAACATGCACACAATAATACATCGTACCATACAATTTTTTTTTTTAACTCAAGTACATTGTAGTTAAAGACATGGGACCACATAAACTATTATCGTTTTATAGGCTCCCAAAATGTGGTAGTCATAGAGATACTGAATGTGATTGAGATCAGCACAATGACTTCCAGTGAGGTCCAGGTCTGAGTCTCAGACATTTGCACCCCGCCAGCAAAGATCTGGACACACACAGTGCCGCAGACAGTAACATTAAACCAGGACACACACCATTTTTGATAAAGTTGATGAGAGAGAGGATGAGTAATGTTTGGCTCGTCCCAACAGTGCAAGTCTTCATGAATCTGTGCCAAGAGCTTAATACTGTGTTAATAGACAACTGATTGTCTCTGAACTCCTTACATAAGCTCAAGTTTGACCTCTTAAACCAATCACATTATCGCCAAACAAGGTGGTCTATCCCCCCAAAATACTGTCTGTAGCAGATGGGCATTAAAAAGATGTTTTGACAGTGGTTAGAAATCCAGTACCATGGACTTACCAAATTAATTTTAAGATCCTAATTTTAAAAAAATCATGGAAAGGTTATGGAAATCAATATCAATGTATATATATTTTTAGTTACACTCAGCTCTAAATTATTCGAGCAGCTAGAAATTGCTCTTTATCAGTGCAAAATCTATAAAATGATTATTCATTAATTTATTCTATTTTATTTGAATTTTGAATTTGAACTAAAGGGTCTAAATTCATGGACAAGTCAAGGAAAACAAGTTATGGAAATTAAATAACAATATATATTTTTTCAACAAAACCTTAGCTCGAAATTATATTATCATCTAGATATTGCTCTTTGTCAGTGTAATAAAAAAATATTTATTTACTTCAATACATATACATACACATTTTACAAATCCTTATTTCTTCTGTAATCATAAATCACTAAAATCAAGTCATGGAAATATATTAGTTTAGTGTTAAGATTCTAAGTTAAAATTAAAAAGTTTAATATGAAAATCAATATCAATATACTCTCTCTCTCTCTCTCTCTCTCTCTCTCTCTCTCTCTCTATATATATATATATATATATATATAAATATATATATATATACATATACAGTATACATATATATAGTTTTTCTATTATGCTCAGTTCTAACTTATTTAATCAGGAATTGATCCATCAATCCATCCATCCATCCATCCATCCGAGAACCCTAAATATTGTTTAACTAACTTTTCTGGAAAGAATTTCGGAGTCACTGTCCTTCCCATGAGTATTCCCTACACAGATCATTTTATGATACACTTCTTTGACTGGATTTCCCCACCACACACTGTATCTCGTACTATAAGGTCATATTATCTATCCGTCCTGAACAATAATCAGCCCTGAGGTCTATGGTTTATCTTTTGTCGAGAGCTGATTCATACAGAAAGTGTTTCAGTGGACGGATCATGTGTCTTTATTATGCACACAATCCTATCAGATGTGTGAGATGATTCAGATCAGACCTCATGTCCTGTGCTTGCATATGAACCGGATACGTGCTGCAGGGATGAGTGGAATACAGGGGGGAGAGGGGAGGGCACGGGTCGTGCTTGAAATTCTGTCATCTCAATGCAGAAGATAAACACAGCGCTGTGGCATTATCAGGACGCCATTGTGCAAAACTCTGTATGACAAAGGGGACGTCAGGTGAAGTGATATGAATACCTGCCACATTCAGCTGATCTAGATACATCAACAGTATTACCATCCTGGAAAGGTCAACATGTCATTGTTTATGGTTTATATAATATAGTTTGTGCAGTTCAAATAGGGCATATCTATTTTAGACACTTTATAGTCCATTATAAGTCATTCATTATATACACACGATTATAGTGTGCAATATTCATTATCGTTCAAATGTTTGGGTTCAGTAGGATTTGTTGTTTTTGAAAGAAATTAATACTTTTATTCAGCAAGGATGCATTAAATTGGGTAGAGTGGCAAGATATTTATAATGTTGCATTTGTAATGTTTATAAAGATTTATATTGCTGTTCTTTTGGACTTTCTATTAATCAAGGAATCTTTTAAAAAAATATCGCTTTCCAGAATATTATTAAGCAGCATGACTGGTTTTAACATTGATATTAATATGAAATGTTTCTTGAGCAGCAAATCAACATAATTAGAATGATTTCTGAAGGAGCATGTAACACTGAATACTGGAGTTATGATGCTGATAAGTCAGCTTTGACATAACAGGAATAAATTACATTTTTAAAATAGATTACAATAGAAAACTCTTACTTTAAAGAGTAATATTAATTCACAATATTACTGTTTTTTTTTACAATATTTCTGATCAAATAAATATAACTTTGGTGAGCACGAGTGATTTCTGTCAAAAATCTTTTGACAGAAAGATTAAAAAATCTTTCTGTTCCCAAACTTTTGAATGGTAATGTATATCAAAGTAATATTATCTGAAACCCTAACTGTACCATGGTACTGTCACAGTAACTTATGACATGTGCTAGAGCTGCATGTTTGTCAGGGTTTTTCGTTTTCTTCCTCTTCTTTTCTGCTCTGTCTTTTTTATAAAGCAGCAACATCAGTTGAAAAAAAAATGGTGTAGGATTTACTTTGAAACAATTTACAGTAAAAAAAAATGCTATAAATTTTACAAAGAATTACAAAGAAAGAGCAAGTAATTAAACACATTAAATTAAATGTGAGATTTTGAAGTAGAAAGACTGAAATAGTATTTTCTTGTAAAACATACTCCAGTAATCTGTTTTATTATAACTTTGTAAAGTTTAGGTAAAATATCAAACCAAGTTGCATCTGCAATCAAAACATGCTACGTGTTCCAAATAAATTTTTGGGGTCACATTTGAATTGCAAAACATGCAGGGTGACATGTTTAGACTGAAACAAGACGAAGAGCTTAAGCGGTTTCCTATTTGAACAAATTCAATTGCTAATGGTATAAACCACTGCTTTTATCACCATAACAAGTGTTTCATTCATTTCCTGGACTACATCAGAATCACTATGCTGAATTTTTTAATTTCCTTATTTCCCACATGGGGAAATGAACTGCAGCTGAAACATTCAAATACTAACAATGCTGTTGTGGGCCGTGGGTTTACAAGGGCAGCTGTTGGTATGAGACTTACGAAATGCCCTCAGGTCCTTGTGTGGGCCTGGCCCGGCACTAGAGATCCCTCTGGGACTGAAGAAGGGGAGTGAAGACCAAATATGCCCAACCCTGCTTGTCCTTCTGTCACGGGGGAGTAAAAATACTGCAGCTACGTGCTGCCCGCCGAGCCTCCTTCTCCAATGCAGCGTGTCCCAGAATCCTCTGGGAGAGTCTGTGTATGGCTGGATGTAGTGTCTGCACTTAATAGGGCAGAGTATGGGACATAAACTCTCATGGAAATCAGCAAAGCAAAATAAATATACAATGTAATTAAATGAAAAACATATTCAAGCAAGTGTTTCAGTTTTCATTTTTTTTATTGCTTTATTTAAATTAATTAATTAATTAATTTAATTTTTCGTTTTTAATTTAAATTCTATTTTTACTGTTTAATTTGAATGGATTTAACCCTTAAATGCGTGAATGTTTCACCAATAACTATTACATATTCATGCTTGAGCGTCGCGCTATATCTAACACGGATGGATCTCTACCTTTTGTTATAATATAAAACTCTCCTGATATTAGAGTAACAATTGCAGAAGAATAAAATAAAGCATATTTTGTTACTTTTTGGAGCTTGGAAGAGTTCAGTTTGAGCAGATGTTTTATACCATCATCACTGTCCTCATCAGAGCTCATTTCCCAGTACATTCAGCATCTGGCTTATATTTGCCATCTTGAACATTCTCAAAACATTTTCAACATCTTCCAAATCAATATTTTGATCGCTGACAGCTTCTTCACCAGATCCACCATCAAGTGACAGTGACACTAATGTTTGATTGTGTTCAGAACTTCCTCTGCAGTAAATCTCTGAGTCATTTCAAGTTTTGCTGATGATAGTTCCTATTCTTTTGTTTTCTGCCTGCAGTAACTATGAGTGAAACATCACTTCATCATTGTGTATCAGACATTGCCACTTTGTGGAATAAAGGTGACCTGCACTTATTTAGTCATCAAAGATTCAATTATTGTTGTGCAGAAAAAAAATTACTTACACTGTTACACGCCTCGGGTCGTTAGTTACCCTATATAATTTTTTTTTTACAAAAAATGAATGTGAAAACAATTCTTTTATAAGTTTATAATTTTTTTTATTGTTATTTAGTATTATTTAAAAGATTAATGTCTAACTTTAAAAAATAAATGAGGAGGGTAGTGAATGACGTACCGGGTCATTAAAGACATGAGGTATGAGTTTTAAGGGTTAATTAATTTAAAAATAAATAATTTATGAAAATAATTGATATTAATTTGTGTATTTTTTGACATAAATATTAAGAGTTTATACATAGTAGTTTGGTATGACAAACAGAGCTGAATACAACATAAATATCTAATTTTCCATGTGCTTCACTGCAGAATTTAATAAAGACTTTATTTTTCAAAGGATGTTCTGGTGTTCTGTGCATCCAGCTGGCCTTTGTCACTAATCTTGATAAACAACTTAGCCTTCTTTGAGGTCTGTGTGAGGGTGAAGAATGATATACTGCTTGATATGAAAGCCTGGCTTTGCCTACGTGAGGTATGAGGTTCAGCGCTGTCGAACAGAGACTCAGAGATAAAGCAGGAGAGGAGAAACGTGGAGATAACAGACGGACTGCCAATAACACTCTGACTGCTGTTGGCAATGGTGCCACTGAGCTGAAACTCTGTATAGATGCTTGACTGTTGATTTAACATCAGCTAAGCGCTATACTGTTCATATTCATTTTACATTTACACATTTGTAAATCTTAAACCTCATAACTCTCTGGATCATTCTTGGAAAATATACATGCAGTGCAATATAGTAGATGTCCATAGCAAAGACAACTAAATAAACAATCTCAAATACTGAGGATGCAGAGTAACCGGTACTTAACCCGCTCCACGCGGGATTCTAACTCGGGTCGCCTGCATGGGAGGCGGGTGCGCTAACAAGGACGCTAAAGAAAACAGATGCATCTTGAGGTCAGAGGAGTGAGGTTTAAACACACAGCTCTTTCTGGCCTATGTACGTTACACTCACCCCCCTAAGCCTAACTCCCATCAGGGTCACGGCACCAAACGTAACTGGTCCAACTCGACCTGCACTGAGCAGGATTCGTACCTGAGTCGACGGCATGGGAGGCGGGCATGCTAACAAGGACTAAAGATTGCAGGCGCTTAGTTATACTTTTTACAGACATATTACAGTTTTAATTTGTATTAAATACATCTTAATATACATTACAAAGTGCATTTTTTACAAAAGTGTACTTACAGTAAGTGTGTTAAGAAACATAGAAAGTAAACTCCATTTAAATGGCCTTTTATTTCATTAATATTACGTAAAAGTACAGTTTAATAAAATATAACTTATGATTTGGAGGACACTACAAGACAAGTGCACATTCTGGTCAATCAAGTGCACTTCTTATTCTCAAAGGTTTTCAGAGGTAGAGCAAACCTACAACCCATGAGTAAGAGTTTTCATTCATTTCACATGTGTAGAATGTTTATACAATAGTGTGAAGGCACAGCAGCAAAAAATGTCTAATTTTAACCTCAGGGCAAAGAGTGGGTGGAAAATCGTCATGCAAAACTAAAATATGACTGTGGTTGTTGGAAAAAAACAAACATTGACTAACAATATTAGTGGAGCTCACAGACAAAAATGGAATAATTAAAAAAAAAAGACAGTCCTGTAAAAAACATGAGATTTGATGGTTTTAGCTTTATTTGACCATTTAATGAATTGATGTAAAGCTGCATAACACAGTGGACTTCCACAAACAGTATATTTCATTCTCTCTCATTTTCTGTTCCTCATCCCTTGTTTCATAGCCGTTTTTCTTGTCTGCTTAACTCAGCTCCACACGGTTCAGCCTCACCACCCCTGAATGCACAGATACTTTGGCATGGCTGGGCAGAAAGCCCTAAAAGGACCAACAGCAAAGAGGTCTGGATCACACACACACACACACACACACACACACACACACACACACACACACACACACACACACACGCACGCACGCACGCACGCACGCACTCACGCACGCACACACACACACACACACACACACACACACACACACACACACACACACACACACACACACACACACACACACACACACACACACACACACACACACACACACACAGTGTTGCACAAATCAAAGATCTCTTGCAATCTGAGAATGTGCTGTTGTCTGCTGTTCTCCATGTTACACAGGGACACAGAAAAAGCCATTATTGTCTCGTTTTCCTGAGCTCGGCTCATAGAAAACAAGGACGGCAGCCACTGGACACCTGGGAGCAGTAATGAAAACTATGAAAAGCAGCCAAGAGATGCAGGTCAGGAGGCTGGTGCCTCTAATGAGTATCAGTGATTACATTATACAGCACTGCTCAGCTGAGGGTGGTCCAGCTATGGTGGTCATTCAAACTCAGGCCTCTGTCTTAAAGAAACAGTTCATCCAAAAATGAAAGTTCTGTCATCATTTACCTTCAGCCTCATGTCATTGCAAACCTTAATTTTTCAATGTTTCAATTGTTTTTTTGTCCATGCAATTAAAGTTTGACTTTGTATGTACATATTTTTAAAACATCCTTGTTCAACATTCTTTCCAATAACAGCTCATATCCGCTGGCAGCACAGTGGCAGAGTGCACGTACTTCATAGTACACAAACATCACGCACATCTCCATTATATTTAGCAAGGAAGTATTTCTGTTTCCTGGGAATGAGGTGCCTTTTTGCACTGTTCCAGACCCAGTTTCATTTACTCAAACCTTAACCTGTGTATATTTTAAGAGCTAGTGTAATTCTGGTCTCTGATCACACCAAAGGGTGACCTCACACAAACTGTTCCTTTCCCATGATCCAGCCACCCAGAACCAGCTGATGTTACCCTACCAGACCCCATTTGTAAATACAATGCCAGATTATCATGGAAAGTTTGGTAACGCCTATATTACAGTCCGGAAAGTACTGCGTAATTAAGACGAATTTACAGCGTAACTTTCGGTAATTATAGTGTTCCTATGAAGTACTTGCAAGTATAAGGGAACAATATGTAAAGTTTGGGAATAAAGGGGTAACAACCAGGAGAATTAAAAAATATGTTTACTGTAAGTATTATAGAACTAAGGGGTATTATTCTACTATTATGATACAACAATCTTACATTTAGGAGCAATTTAGCAAGACTGTGTACCTTTTACAAAGGTTTATAGGCTTTTTTAAAAATTACAGGGTACATATCTATACAGGTCCTTCTCAAAAAATTAGCATATTGTGATAAAGTTCATTATTTTCCATAATGTAATGATAAAAATTAAACTTTCATATATTTTAGATTCATTGCACACCAACTGAAATATTTCAGGTCTTTTATTGTTTTAATACTGATGATTTTGGCATACAGCTCATGAAAACCCAAAATTCCTGTCTCAAAAAAATTGCATATCATGAAAAGGGTCTCTAAACGAGCTATTAACCTAATCATCTGAATCAATTAACTAACTCTAAACACCTGCAAAAGATTCCTGAGGCTTTTAAAAACTCCCAGCCTGTTTCATTACTCAAAACCGCAATCATGGGTAAGACTGCCGACCTGACTGCTGTCCAGAAGGCCATCATTGACACCCTCAAGCAAGAGGGTAAGACACAGAAAGAAATTTCTGAACAAATAGGCTGTTCCCAGAGTGCTGTATCAAGGCACCTCAGTGGGAAGTCTGTGGGAAGGAAAAAGTGTGGCAAAAAACGCTGCACAACGAGAAGAGGTGACCGGACCCTGAGGAAGATTGTGGAGAAGGACCGATTCCAGACCTTGGGGGACCTGCGGAAGCAGTGGACTGAGTCTGGAGTAGAAACATCCAGAGCCACAGTGCACAGGCGTGTGCAGGAAATGGGCTACAGGTGCCGCATTCCCCAGGTCAAGCCGCTTTTGAACCAGAAACAGCGGCAGAAGCGCCTGACCTGGGCTACAGAGAAGCAGCACTGGACTGTTGCTCAGTTTTGCATGTCATTCGGAAATCAAGGTGCCAGAGTCTTGAGGAAGACTGGGGAGAAGGAAATGCCAAAATGCCTGAAGTCCAGTGTCAAGTACCCACAATCAGTGATGGTCTGGGGTGCCATGTCAGCTGCTGGTGTTGGTCCACTGTGTTTTATCAAGGGCAGGGTCAATGCAGCTGGTATCAGGAGATTTTGGAGCACTTCATGCTTCCACCTGCTGAAAAGCTTTATGGAGATGAAGATTTCATTTTTCAGCACGACCTGGCACCTGCTCACAGTGCCAAAACCACTGGTAAATGGTTTACTGACCATGGTATTACTGTGCTCAATTGGCCTGCCAACTCTCCTGACCTGAACCCCATAGAGAATCTGTGGGATATTGTGAAGAGAAAGTTGAGAGATGCAAGACCCAACACTCTGGATGAGCTTAAGGCCGCTATCGAAGCATCCTGGGCCTCCATAACACCTCAGCAGTGCCACAGGCTGATTGCCTCCATGCCACACCGCATTGAAGCAGTCATTTCTGCAAAAGGATTCCCGACCAAGTATTGACTATTGAGTGCATAACTGAACATAATTATTTGAAGGTTGACTTTTTTTTTTTTTATTAAAAACACTTCTTTTATTGGTCGGATGAAATATGCTAATTTTTTGAGACAGGAATTTTGGGTTTTCATGAGCTGTATGCCAAAATCATCAGTATTAAAACAATAAAAGACCTGAAATATTTCAGTTGGTGTGCAATGAATCTAAAATATATGAAAGTTAAATTTTTATCATTACATTATGGAAAATAATGAACTGTATCACAATATGCAAATTTTTTGAGAAGGACCTGTATGCATTTATTTTTGATGGCAAAAGTGCAGATATTTAAGTTTGGGCTTACATGTTTCAAGACAAGTAAAGCTAAAACTATTGCATTTTTTTAAGTACTGGGAAATATACTCTTGTTCCATGTAGTTACAGGGTAATTGTGACATCGCGGGCCGTATTAAGGCCCCGTTTACACGAAGGGAAAAAGCAGATATTTCCCTTCGGTTTGGCCTCTCATTTACACGAAAACCCCATTTTTATCACAGAAAACGATTATTTCTAAAAACTCCAGCCAAGGTGGAGATTTATGAAAACGCCGGTTATGTGTTGCCGTGTCAACTGGGAGAAACGGGGTTTTAGGTTCTCTCTTGTCGATTCTGAGGATTCTGATTGGCTTGCATGGCTTTATCCTTCTCCCTACACTGCCGCCCATAGGTTTGGCATAGTTATGATGGCGCTCGCAACGTATTTATACGGGTTGTGTGCACGATGTTATTAGTGAAAACGGAGGGGGGGGAAATATTTGTTTCTCTAAATACCCGGCTATGTGTAAACGTAGCCTAAAAGTGGTGCTTGTTACATTCTTGTTTCATGTAGTTACACGGTGTACAATAAAAATATATACACACAATCTAATATTACTGACTAGGAAAACTTTATTTGAAAAACAACTTATTTACAGTTGGTCTGAAGCGATAGTTTACAGTTTAAAAAGTTTAAAATATTGTAATTTTTTACATTGATCCATCCATTGGGGTCGTATGGATTACTGCAGTTATTGCAGTATGTGCTGTTTGATGCTCCAACTTTTAAGGAACACATGAGCTTGCATGATATGTATTCCTAGAGATGTATTTTTTATTTTTCTAAAAACCTTCATTTGTGTTAATCTGATGAAGGAAAGTTGTACATCTTGGATGGCATGAGGGTAAAAGATGAGTAAATGGTGAGGATTTCTGGGTGCACTGCGTTTTCTTTTAATACAGAATAGCAAGAGACATGATTTCTTATTCAGATTCATCAATGGAAAGAAATAAAAAGAAGAGGAACAAAAGGAAGAGAAAAAAGGGGGGACAAAATGTGTTACTTTCTGTCAAGACTTAAGCATTTGAAATGAATTGTTGATTTAAAAAAGCAGTTTTAAACGAAAAAGAAGTGTTGTAAATCTGTTTTGAATTAAGTTGTGTTTCCGAGTCAGTGATATTATATTGTGTGTATGTATTTTTATTGTACTATTGTACCCTGTAACTACATGGAACAAGAGGGTAACAAGCACCACTTTCAATTACGGACCGCAATGTCACACTTACACTACATGAAACAAGAGGGTAACAAGCTCCATTTCATTTACGGCCCACCTTGTCATACTTACCCTGTTACTACATGGAACAAGAGGGTAACAAGCACCACTACATGAAACAAGAGTATCTTTCCCTTATATTTAAGCAAAAGTTGCAATTGTTTTAGTTTTCAGTGCATTTTTGTTAGAAAGATTACTGTATAAATGCATAGATATGTACCCTGTAAGTAATTATTAAAAAGCCTATACAGTATGTATTGGTACACCATTATTACAAAAAGGTACGCAGTGTATGTTCTTGCTAAATCGGTCCAATGCAAGATTGTTGTATCATAATTATAAGTACCCCTTAGTTCTATAATACTTACAGTATACATATTTTGTATTCTCCTGGTTGTTACCCCTTTATTCCCCAAACTTGACATGTTTTTCCCTTATACTTACATGTAAGTACTTTATGGATACACTATAATTACAGAAAGTTACACCGTAAAATAGCTTTAATTACGCAGTACTTTCCGGGCTGTAATCTAAAGCATTATCAAAAGTTTATTTGGGTGGTTGTGTACCCTGAGAGCTGTTTTTCTATTTGTTTTGAGAGAGAGAGAGAGAGAGAGAGAGAGAGAGAGAGAGAGAGAGAGAGAGAGAGAGAGAGAGAGAGAGAGAGAGAGAGAGAGAGAGAGAGAGATTGGACAGTGGGATATACTGTATAATATGGTCATGTGCCGATACTAAGGTGATTAGAATTCTTATTTTGAAATCCCTTTGAAATATTTGTGAAAGGACACCAAGAAGCTGGTGTTAATATGGAGGTTATGCCCTCTTTAGAAAGATTTCTATGCGCTAATCACATAGCATTAGCATGCTGGAGCAGAAATGACTCAATACATTCAATTCCCATTTGATTTTTAAATTGAAAATTTTGCTGAAAAATGCTGAAATGTATTAAAACCCAGGTACTGTTTTCAAGAAATAGCAAGTAAACAGTTATTTTTATGACTGCTTGAAGAAATTTCAGGTTTTAATTAAATTTTTAATTTTGATATAAAAAGTTGAAATTATGACATAAAGTCTATTTTATGACAATAAGGATCATAAATATGAGATAAAAACTGAAATTGTTACATACTAAGTTTTAATTATCAGATAAAAAGCCATAATTACGAAAAAATGTGATTTCTTCATAATTATTACTTTTTGTGTCAATTTTAGCAATTTGTCAAATTTCAATAATAGTAGTATATCCCTATCCCAGTTTTCCTTTTTGCATCTCCTGGTGACTTTTTAAGGCATAATTTCAGTATTTTATTTTATAATTATGGCTCATAATTTGGATTTTTTAAATCTCATAATAGACATCTTATATGTTTGTCTTTTTATGCCATAATTTTGAGTTTTATCTCATAATTATGACAGTATATGTTATACATCTGACGTATCACGTATTTTGACTATTTTATCTCAGAAGTATGACCTTTTTATCTCATAATTTTGAAATTTTATCTGATATTATTACTTTTATATCATCCTTTTGACTTTCTGTCTTAATTTTAACTTATCTCATAATTTTGACTTAATATGTCATAATTCAAACATTTGAACTTAGGACTTAGGAACTCATAAGTTTGACTTTTTATCTAATTTATTTCTCTAGGTGGTAGAAATAGGCTTCCATGATATGGAGAACAAATTATGGCGTTTGCAGAAGCCTTTGGCTTTTCCAATTTATCTTTCCTATGGGCAGCTTTACAACATACCTAATAATTATTGATAAAATTAAAAAATTAAATGTAATTAAATAAATAAAAATCTCAGTGTTAAAAAAGACCATGAATGTGATGTTTATCAGAGTCACGTTTCTCTCCTCAGCATGCAGAGTTATTAATTCGGTTTAATATCTGAAACACTTAACCATCTAAGAGGATTACAAAAACTACTGGTTTATCCCTTTCTTTACCCCTTTAACTTTTGCTGGATTTAACACCAGCAGGAATGCCTTTAATCTGGTTCCTACCTTAATATTTACTTGTGGCTACTTATTCCTGCTGTAAACTTTTTTATTTTTATAGCAGCACGTGAGTGGTCTTGTCGACACTTTATGTGACCCCTCATTTGAATCAAGTCAGAAGGGTCTGGGATCGTATGGAAAAAGACAAGATTTAGCATAAACTGGTTGACATTAGTCCCATGTTCAAGTTCTGCATTAAAGCCCTACTTTAGAAGCTTTCATTCTGTGGACTATAGTCTTAGCCATGTCAGATTTAGTTCACCACAGAATGAAGGCAAGGTAAACAATCGCGAGGGGCTTGATAATCACTTAAACTGTATACCAATAAGACAATGGATTAGAAGGCTCAGATTCGAGGAAAAGGTATCGAAAGGTATTAAACTTCAGGTTGGGTTATATTATTCTGTTGAAACAGGAGGTTTAATTTTCAGTGGAAATTTGTTGGTATTGAAAATTGACTTTGCATGGGTTATGTTAGTATAGAACATTTTATATATATATATATATATATATATATTTTTTTTGCACAAAATAAGTTTAATTAACATATTAGAAAAAATAAAGGTAATGAGTGAAGGTAAAACAATTTACATAAGATATCTGTACATAAAATTGTTTTATTTCAGACAGAAATGTTACAGAGTTCAGCTTAGAAACTTCCTGAATGATCCGGTGAACATAACAAGCACATGTACGACACTTCTCTCTACAGGCAGGAACGAAACGGAAATGCTTTTCAGACTGAGGACAATGCTCTGATCTTGCACGTGTAAGACATGTGTAAGACATGCTGAGAAAAACCAATAGTGGCAATCTGGAGTGAAAATGCAATGTTAAATCTGCCAGCCATTGCTTTATTGATTTTGCTATCACGTTTCAGCTGGAGAGACATGCGGAGACACATCTGGCCAAATGCAGGTCAGCTAGAGTTGGTGACATTATTCACGCTGCTTTAGCACAAATACACGTGGGTCACTATGCGCTTTTGAGCTGGTGTGTGTCTGCAGGGCGTTTTGACACACTGGCTGCCGTCACATCATCCAAGTGGATGCTGCACATTGGTGGTAGTTGAGGAGATTTCCCCCTTCCATATGTAAAGAAGCACCGAGAGGGCTTCCCCGCCGAGGCAATCTCCGTGGGACCCTCACGCCTCATAAGCGCTGCCGCCGTTGGAGCCTTCAAAGGAGCGTACTGGTCCTTCTCATGGACGACCAGTAGTGTCATTTGGAGCTCCACCTGACAATCAGATGTCGGTCGCAGCATCAGAGGGGGAGCTTCAGTCCTCTGGAGATGAGAATTCAGCTGCGTTGCCCCCTTCAGGGAGTGTAGCGTTGCCTGAGTTCCGACTAACTACCTCGATGACTGGCTCATTCTGGCCCAGTCGAGAGAGCAGTTGTGCGAACACAGGGACATGGTGCTCAGTCACCTCAGCCACCTAGGGCTTTGGGCCAACTGGGAAAAGAGCAAACTCACCCCCGGGCAGAGGATCTCTTTTCTCGGTATGGAGTTGGACTCGATTAACATGAACTCCCTCTACGCAGACTTTCCACCCCAGCCAGTTGGGGGTCTGAGAGTCTTGCGTAGGGCGCTGGATGTGGCCGCAATCGTGTCGCTTTCCATAGGGATCCCAATTACGTCGTGACCGACTGATAGGGAACGTCTCGGTTACTAATGTAACCCTCGTTCCCTGAAGGGAACAATGAGTGCGTGTGCCCGCTTCCTGTTTATACCCGCGTGCTGCGGGGCGTGTGACGCGATTCACGCACGCCGCTGTGGGGAATTCGCGGTGCCATCGAGCATGGTGCGCGAGTCGCCGCCGCTCGCCGCGGGCCGGAGCCTGCTGCCATCCGCCAGTGTTGGGGAGGAGCAGGGAGCGGGGGACTCGCGGCCATGGACGCTCGAGGCGGTGCGCTGGAGTGAGTTGCCGGGGGGACGGTCGAGCTTGCTGCCGGCCGCCTGGGTGTTGGAGGGGCGGCTGCCATCCGGGAGGGAGCGGAGGAGTCGCCGCCGCTCGCTGTGGGCCGGAGCCTGCTGCCGTCCACCAGTGTAGGGGAGGAGCAGGGAGCGGGGGACTCCTGCCGTCTGGCCAAAGAGCCCAAAGAGCCCAAGGAGCCGTCGCCGTCCACCGGGCGGCGGAGGATTGTCGAGCCGTCCACCGAGGGCTACCCAGCGCCACCGCCAGGCACCGCAGAGGAGATCGCCCAGCTGGTGGGGGACCAGATGGCAGCGCATTGTGGGAACCGGACCAAGTTTTTTTTTTTTTTTTTCTCTCTCCCCTCTCTCGTATCTGTCGCTCCTCATGCTTCCGTTTCCCTCGGCTCGTTGTCCATACCCCCCAGGGATCGCCGCCGCCAGGGGGGGGGAGTAGGCACAGTCTCGTGGATACCCCCCGGCCTATGAAGGGCGATGGGGGAATGTGGCGAACAGGAGGGACGTGAGAGAACGGCACGAGGCCGGTGATGCGAGTGTTGATGAGCGACACCTGTGAGGCACACCGGTCTCGCATCTCTCACGGAGGAGCGGAAGCATAAAGGAGGAGCGACGACGTGAATGATCGAGAGAGGAACAGGCCTGTGTTTTATGTTGTGTTTTGTTTTATTTTCAGTAGCCAGCAGTCGTCCGGGGCTGCTGGTGGTTCTTTGGTTTGTTTGTTTTATTTTAAACAAAGTATTTTTGATTGTTCGCCGGTTCCCGCCTCCTTCTTCCCTGAACTTTGCTACAGTCACATTTTGTAATATTTGCATTGTTTTATTCTTGTAATATGGATTTATTTTCTCATCCAGTTTTCTGAGGAGGCACTGCCTCCCTTGCCTCCTCGTGGGAAACGCCCCTGCTTCAAGGATACTTTTACTGTTCAATATGGTTAGGGTCTGAGGAAGGTCTGAAGGAGGGCATTAAAGTACATTGTAGTTCACCATAATTACTTGTCAGTATGTTCGGCAGTACACTTTAACTAGCCTTTATTTCAGGGGAAGGGGTAATTATGAAAATATGCATAAATAAGATCTACTTAAATGAGTCAAAAAAGCAATTGAAGAAATAACTAATTGCATTTACTATAAATTTTATTCAATTGCAAATAACGTGCTATAAGGTGTCCAAAAACATTATAGTCTATAGACTTCAAAGACAGTTTGCTTGTGGCTCTGCCATGTACAAGAAGGCCTACAACATGCTGGGCATTACGCTGCCTCAGTGTTCTAATATGTTGAATCAGTGAAGCATATGAACGTTTAGCTTCACTTGTCAACCTCTCCATGGGGCTGATATTGGCCTACAGCTTATGAGATACTCCAGACTGAGCTGTTACAGGTCACTCTCTTATCAAATTAAAATCGGACAGCAGGAGGACATCTCGCACTTGAGTTTAATTTAGCAATCAGCGGTGGCGATCAGCAGCACAGGTGCACCGAGGAGTGAGCTGTCATGTTGAACAGGTGCATGGGCTGGTGAGAAGCCAGCTCTGTGCTGTGCTGCGCTGCCTCGCTCTGTACAGCATTTGGGCTAAAATGAATGGAATTCTGGATCGGAGGGTGAAGAGGTGGAATGCCAGGAATGCCCGTCTCAAATACCATCTCAGCACACACCTGCCTACAGTGCCTCAGTGTGTGCACACATACTGTAGGCCTCAGGTGTGTTTTCATTTGCAAGAAAATTACATCTCAGTTTCGGCGGACACTGTGGAGGTCACAGCCTAGAGGAGAATGCTCTTTAATGGCTCAGGAGACGTAATGGACTTACAACTAAAAACATGTTAAGAAACATGAAACTATGTTTCCATCCCAGCTAAATAAATATACTTTTCTGCTATTTACTAAGACCCTGCAGTCTCTGAGAACCCCAAAAAAGCATGACAGTTTAGGAAAATGTTTTCATTTGATGTCCATTTAGACTTTGAGAACCAACTGAGATAATGAGATACAATTTATGATTTTTGTCTCGAATGGGAGCTCTTGTGAAAAAGAAGTACACTTAAGTAAATTTTTTATTACAGTACTTATTATAGAAATAAAATACTTGAAAGAATACTTAAGTGTGAACTGAATGTATCATGCAATTAAATGAAAATGTATTACAGTTTAAATGTATATACATTTAGCTTAACTTTAGTGTCTTTTTAGGATATAAGTACATCTAATATAATTTAACATTTCAACTGTCAAATGTTAAAATGTACTTCAAATGGACTATTTTCCAGTAGTTTTGTTTAAATACACTTCAGTGTGTTAAATCACACACTTCTTTTTCACAAAAGAGCCTTTTGAATTTGTCACGGTTAAGGCCCTTAATGTTTGTCATACTCATGATTTCTTAATTTCTCTGCAAGGAAGCGTAGTTGAGGTCTGGTTCGATGTGAACTTTGATTTCATTGTGCAGGCTCAAGTTGATAATGTGGTTGTAACTGTAATAAGGGTGTTATTCTTTGTTAGAGGGCTGCTGAGGTGAATCTGTTTTCGGTTGGTTATTCATTTCTTGGTCAAACTCTAAACATGAAATGTTTGGATCCCCTGCGTAGTTTGACAGGGGGCAAAGTGCAACAGTTCTCAGCTAATATGAATCTGCTTTAAAGGCAAGATAAAGGCTTTGGAATTTCGTCATAATTGCAGCACAGCATGGAATGAATGGAATGCTTCCTATTTTAAGTCAAATCATTATGACCTCACTGATGCCAAAAGAGTCACTCATTTACAAAAAACTTAAACAGTCAGCTGGAGCTTATCTACAACATAGACAACAAATGCCATCTTTAGGTGTTATTGGGAAGAAAATGACACTATTTGGTTCAAAT
Source organism: Gila orcuttii (assembly GCA_026230005.1). Lineage (NCBI taxonomy): Eukaryota > Metazoa > Chordata > Actinopteri > Cypriniformes > Leuciscidae > Gila > Gila orcuttii. The sequence goes on along the minus strand of JAPDVR010000010.1, from coordinate 17,537,452 downwards.
TAAAAGGGGGCACCCATGAATAAGCTGAATATGGGACAGACAGACATAATAAATGCATGAAAATGTACCCCTCCCCCAATAAATGAGTTCAACTCAAGTTCATAGAAGTCTTCACATGCTGAGAATTGGTTAAGAGGTCGCAGTAAACCAGCTCTTTCATGAAGTCTGGAGTTTGACATTACTAGTTAGTTGTACAAATATAACAGACTTATGATATTGCAATCTGCACAGTATGCACAGAAAACCTAGAGGACCTTCTTAATTTGTCAATTTGAACACATCGCACATCGCACTGAATTCTGTATCCCATGATCCAATGTGCTCTATGTGATTTTGGTTCTTCCATTGAGGAATGCCATGCCCTGGTTTGTAATATCTGATTCTTAACTGATTATGCTATTTGATTAGACTGCCAAAATAATAAAACATTTTACTCAAACTTAAATAAAAAAATATTTCTATTATTATTTATATAATAACTGGATGCCACACAGCAAATCGAAAATGTAGAAGATGTAATGATTCTGCAGTGATTATTGCTGTGGCAGAGGCAGAGATCCCAAGGTTGCTGGCAGTAGATCAGTGAGATCCCTATGCTGGTGAAAAGATGTGAGAGTATATTTAGTATTAAAAGATAAAGAAACCAAATCCCTCTATTCATTCAGGCCTGCTTCATTTCTCAGTGGAGTCCTGAAGAAAGGACACCACAATGATAAAAAACGATGGGTAAAATAGAAACCTTGAGACTTCTGAGGACACAACTGTATATCCTGGGTGACCCTGTGACAGGGACACTGCGGCTTTAGCAATGCTGTAATTTCTTTCTGCTTAGCCACATTTGTTCAAATGTGAATTTGCAAATAAATGTGGATGTTAAAGCAACACTAAGTAAGATTTTTTACCTTAAAATAATGTTTCCAAAATCGTTTCAGTGGTTCATCAAGTCGTGACATGGTGAAATGCACTTATGCCACAGCTTTGCGGTCCTTTATCTGATATATCCACGCTATGTAAGATGGCCAGATCGGGTCGCGTTTCTGTAGTTCTAATGAGACATAAGAAAACTACTAATTTGACTTGCTTTACGGCAAGCGTTACAATTGCTACAATTGCTCGTTTGTGATGTCGCAATACATCATACTTTCATAAAATCATGCATCATACTCTACCTTGTCTGTGGCCATTGTTGATTCCAAAGCCGGTGCTGGATAAACAGAGAGCATGTGCGTGCGACAGTAGGCTGCAGTAGGCTAAATTATTTACGACAGCGGTAATGGACAATTCCGCTTCCAACCTGTAGGGCGACCGCAGAGGAAAAGTTCCTTGGTGTTGCTTTAAGGTATAATTGCCTTTCTCCTTTTCACAACTAATGAATTAAGACCTTAAAAGAATGTTCTAGGTCCAATGCATTTTAAGCTCTGTCAATAGCATTAATGTAAATGCGATTTCATTTCTTTTTATAAATAATAATGATTATTAATTAATAATTAATAATAATAATGTCAAAATATGTCTAGGGATATTTAACATGTTAGATTGTTCTAAACCCAGAATGTTCTTATCAAAATGTTTTATTAATCTGACTTTTTCCTTGTTATTGTGTTGTATTTGCGTATTGACTGCTACATTCCCAAGGATTTAGCATGGAGTTTAATCATTAGTTCACGCTGCTTGAGGTCCATTACACTCTCAGGAGGGCAAGATTTATAGCTGAATCAACATTAACACTATGAACTTCTGTGATTTACTATGGCTTTGAGCAGAAGACTTCAGAAGCTTTATTATAGGACCCTAAATATATTTCTATTTCCTGATCATGTCTACATCTACATCCTCAGTCATGGTTTGAATTGACCTGCATAGCAATCTTGAAAAGGGAAAGCCGTGATAACAGTTAAAATTACTGTTCAACAACAGCCATAAAGCTCTATATTCAAGAATCTTATTTTTAGTTTACTTTACCAATTAAAAAGTTTTTCTTTTCCTACAAAATTGTTTTCAAGGGTTTCCTGAGCAATACCAGTCCATTGCACACTACCCTGGTGGATGTTAATGAATTACACAGAAGTGTTTTCAGTAATTTTCCACTACAAAGCAAAAACCCAAGCCCAAGTACACCCTACTAATGGCACTCCAATGACGTGACTCATAACAGGAACAACCTTTGATTTGGTCAGCTTTTGTCAAAATTCCTATCACATTCCTGTGAGTCAATGTATGTAGGGGATACGATGACCATGAGGCCAAGGTGAAAAAGGTTTACACATATATGCCTCCCACTTGGGGTCAAAGGTCAGGGCTAAATTCTCATAGCATCTTATACAACTAGGATCAGGTTTCCACTCCACAAATATTTATTTTGATAACATACATGACTTCTAAATATCACTAATTTAGAAACGGTGCTGATATTTTAAATGTGGTCTGCAGTCTTCATTTTTGTGAGTATGTTGCCTTGAATATATTAATGGAATCATGAAATCACTAATAAAGCTTTTTAAAGCACAAAGTTAAACCCAGCATCAAAGTTATGTGTCTGTCAAAGGTCATAGGTCTACATCAGGGCAGTGACCCTAAAAACCCTTAGGAATGGTAGAAAAAACACTTGACTGTAGCCAGCAATGCAGGTCTCATTCCCGTTGCATACCATCGTCACTATTGATTTATGGATTATGGGTTTTACCCTCCTAATTAAAGCTTACCCTTGTGAAAATAGCATACTTTTAAAAATAGTAATTATAACATAAATAATAGACTTTAAAACAATATACTAAAGTGTGAACTGTATGCAATGTTTTTCGTACACTTAATTCCAGGTCAGAATGAATTCTTAATTCATTCGGACCTGGCGTGAACAGTCTCTGGCTCGGCAGGCTTGACGTGAACAGTTTCCGGCTCGGCAGACATGACGTGAACACATTCAGGCGGTGTGGCGAGGAAGATGGCTGGTGATGGTGGTTGAGTGGCGATGTCACCATCAGCCTCACCCACGATGAAGGCTGAACAGCTCAACAATAGCACGTGGTCCAGATATTAGGCAAACGTGCCTGGGAGAGCTGCCGCTGGAGCTTGCTGCTACAGATGCGCCAGGAACTCGCGACATATTCCTCAATCTGGCGGCCCTCCTGAAAGCAGGTCACCAGTCGAGAGACGAGATCAGAAAGGGTGAGGAGAACACCCATTCTGTTTTCTTTTTGGTCAGTTCTTCTGTCACGCTTTTGGCAGTGTGAGGCACGTCGAAGCAGACTCTGACGACAGGAATGTAATATAAACAGAAACGTACAAAAAATACAACTCAGTGTTGACAAGAACCGACCTGAACAGAGAACCATGAGGAACTTAAATACACAGATGAAATAGGAAGACAAGGTGACAACAGCTGAACATGGTGAGTGATGATGATCGCTGGAAGGTGCAGGTAATTGTGAAGTAGGTGCAAGTGTGAACCGGAGAGGATGATGTGACATGTAGTGAAAACGGTGACTAACAGGTGACCGTGACACTGATATTATTACAAAGTGGATACCAAAAGATATGCTTAATTTCAATGTTACAGGTAAAATTGTGCCAATACTTTAGTAATTTGATCAATGCCTTGAAATATATATATATATATATATATATATATATATTCTTTTTGGCTAGTAGAAAGTCTGAATGGCTCGTAACTTAAAAATTTAGTAGCCAAATTTATATATATATATATATATATATATATATATATATATATATATATATATATATATATATATATATATATATATATATATATATATATATATATATATATATATGCATTCGTGGCCTAATGGTTAGAGTGTCAGAATGGAAACTTGAAGGTTGCGGGTTTAATCCTCGATACCGGCAGATATTACTCAATACTTGCCCTTGAGCAGAGCACCTAACCACCAATCGCTCCCAGGGCGCCACAGCAAAATGGCTGCCCACTGCTCCGGGTGTGTGTGTGTTCACTACTCACTACTCCTAACTTGGATGGGTTAAATGCAGAGGACGAATCCTGAGTATGGTTTACCATACTTGGCCTTCACATGTCACTTAATACTTGATACTTAATAACACTTAATATATACTGTATATTTAAAATCTTAGTTCATGCAATCTTGTAAGGGTATGATTTTTTGAGAGAGCAAATCTGTAAGACCTTTTTCTTAGAAGCACCCAAAAAGCTAAATGAATGCCACCCCCTCACCTCTCCTCCAGGAAGGTTGACATTTAAAACACATCCTAATTTGCTTATTCATTAGCCTATAAAGGAAATTATGCACACGTCATTTCTAGAGACTAGTCTTCCTCTTTACAGCTCTTATGGACACAAACCACAATGAAGGATGGAGGGCCCAACTGTTGGAAGCTTTATTGCAGATGGACACAGGACAAGAAACAAACACAGCAGAACAGTTTAAGAAGTTTAAGCAAAACCAGTACTTCAATGGATAAAAAGACACAACAAAAGATGCAGATGAACAGTGGAGCGCACTGGTAAGATCCATAGGTTATCCACAGGTTATGCTCTAACAGCACACGAAGTAGGATACACTTCAGGTAAATAATGCAAGGGAGCAGTGCAGTCACACTAGTCCATGGTGAAATTTGTAATGCACAGGAGTTTATATAGTCCATAATGAGCTGAAATGGGTTGCAGGAGTGTCTGATTAGAAGACAGGAGCGAAGAGTGGAATAAGACGGAGAGCCGACATCAGCATTAGTTAAGACATTTTACAGTGAAGCACAATATCCGGTAATCAGGCCTCATTGTAATGCCATCACCCAAATTACTCTCCCATCTCATCCCTCTCATTAAATCAAACCTTTCAAATCCAATACATGTACTGCACACATCTTTTCTACATCCTTCTGTTGTAGTTAATATGAGCATGACAGTTTCAGCCCATCTTCCCTGAAACTACCAAATCATAATCTTAGTATAATCTCTGCTCATTGTGTCAGAGATATTCTAGGACAGGTTTGATGCGATTTATACAAATAAACTATTGTACATTGTGCATTGTTTATTTATTGTTAATTTAGCATTTTAGATGTTCATGCAATGATGTTTATTCAGATCGTTCCATATGATGAAGATCAGAGTGAGGGTGTGTTCACATGACAGGTTTGGTTCAATTGAAACACACTCTGCTGCGAGTACTCTGTTAGTGCGATTCATTTGAATAAGTGTGAACGCTGTCATCTAAACCCTGGCATGCACTAAACAAGCGGACAGAGTCCCACCTTTTCAGGGGGTCTTAGTAAGTTTCCAAGCGAACTCTGGTGCGGTTTGACTGAAATATGAACGCAACACGGAGGGAAGACATCTAAAAAAACTAACAACAGAGCATGATGTCACAAGATGCGACCCTAAAAAGGACAGAATGCTCAAGAATACCTGGTTTATCTTGTCATAGATGTTGCTCATTACAGTTCGGTACAGGCGCCATCTTCTTGCAGCAGATCTTCGTTTGTGCAACGGAGGAATTCCTGGTGCTGTTTTGACTCCTTTACACATTTTATAAGCTGGTAAAAATACTATCATATTTACACACAAACAACAAGCGCATTTAGCCCAGCACACAGCATTGTTTTGGATGTTTGGTAAATTCTGTTGCAAAATAAATGTCATAAAAACTATTTTTTTGTTACGTATCTTTAGGTTTGGTGTTAAAAACACGCTTTTTGTCCGGACCAAAAGAGCCAAGAGAACTACAAGTGTGTACACACCCTGAATCTTCCTCAGATAAATGGTGACAAGCTCCTACTCTACATTACACAGTAGCAGTTGTGCTTGATTCAAACACTCTTCCTTCCTGAAGAGCCCTTGACTCTGTGTTCTTCATCCGTACGTACAGGATCCCACATGTACGCTGTGTTCAGAGCCTGTCTGTTCCTGCAATCTCTCTTGTCCCTGACTCACCTCACACACTTCACCGTGCGCTGAGGTACTAGACCACCAAAAGCCAGAAGGCACTCTTTATCTCTTAAAATGAAATTAGGGAGAGCAGCAAAAGGACAAAGTGAGAGAGAGAGACAGACAGATAGAGTTGAAGAGACATCTTCATTGTTCCCCTGCCTCCATGGTCGGGAACCTTGAGATGTTGTTATCTCGCATAAGGGCAAATGAGGATGCAGACATGGCCTTGATATCGGGGCTTTTCTACGTTAGAGAGAGAGATTTCAGAGATTTTATCAGTTTAAATGCCAAAACATGAACACAGGCTATGAAAGTAAAACAATTTTTTAGACATACATTTCTCTTACAATGTTTTTTCACATAAATTTGTCTTATCGAGCTCAACAATAATTTTATTAAAAAACATCATAGTGAACTTTTTTCCAGAAAAATATTGTTCTTAGAATAAAGCACAGTAATCGTGACTGTCAATAATATGGTGTAATAAGATGAAATTTGTCTATTATTAGATCTTCAACCCCATTACATTCAACTCCAAAACACTGTAAGACGGTTGGCGAAAAAAGTTTTGAATAAGAAAATTCATGGGTTACAAAACTTGTTTTCAGGTATAATGTGTGATTTAGTAAAAAGCTAATACCATCAGCATTTACTCTGTAATGTATTTTCATTCTAAGAATGTGAATTCCAAACACACTGGGATGAGGCTGAAATAATGGTGTTCCCTTTCGTTCAGTCACTCCGAGTTACGTCAGTGACTGACAAAATGGGGGGTTCGCTTAGAAGCCTATCACCTTCGAGTTCTACAAAACGAGCTTTGGAACCAAGAGCTTCTCTACACTCCTCTGCAAGCCATCTGAGATCTTCGATACTACGAGACGAGCGGCTCTCCAGTGTGTTGGTGCAACGGCATGTTCCAGCGAGATCACATTGCCTTCTGCTGATCAGTACAGTGATCTGCCAACAGTGTGTGTGCTTCTCCCTGGGCGTTTCATCACTCTGCTGAGCTTTTTCCTCTCTCAAAAAGCTTGCGAGTGGCACGTCTTTTTAAAGATGTCTCGCCCGTGCACTTCTGGGTGCGATCAATCGCTGCCTTGCGTGTTTGGGTTTAGATCACGCTAAGGCAGCGTTTGTGGATGACTCATGTTCTCATTGCGGGGACCATTGCGGTGCTTCAGTCAAGACTCAATGACCTCTGTGGAAGTGGATTCCCCTCTGCCACACCCCATTCTATCCCCTCCGCGAGAGGCGATACTTTGACTGGTGGCCAGGGTGACCTGAGGGTTACGGTGTGGAACAAACCTTCTGACCCGGTCTTCGGACCCGCTCCGCATCTCATTTGGCGCTCCAGATGATGAGACGATGTCGATCGCCGCATCACAAGGTGGGCTGGAGTCTTTCAGAGATGAAGACTTGGCTGTGCTGCCGCCTTCGGGTGTGCCAGCATTGCCCGAGTCTGATCCGGAATTGACAGCCATGCTTTCCCGGGCAGCCGCGAGCATCGGGCTGGAATGGAATCCTCCATTCTGGCCCGAGCGCTCGCAGCTGGATGATTGGTTTTTGGGGGCGGCAAATGCTGACAGCCCCAATACCTTTCTTCCCAGAAGTGCATGAGGAAGTGCGCTTCTACCTGTCATGGTGATCCTAAGCACCCCTCCAAAGCCTGTAGATTTTCGTCTACCCTGGTGGCGAAATCTTACAGAGCCGCGGGGCAAGCCGCATGTCATGGTCGTCCTGGCCCGGATGCTCAGGGACATGGACGAGGGTAGAGCTGATCCGGGGTTAATGGAAGAGCTGCATGCCGCCACCAACCTTGCTCTCCGGGCGACGAAGGTGACCGCACATTCCCTGGGTCAGGTGATGTCCACAGCTGTGGTGCAGTAGAGACACCTCTGGCTAAACCTGCTGCCACCACCCAGCCGCCGGCTCAGATGCCTCAGTCTGTTCGCCGTCTAGGGCACCCTCCTGCTCAGAGATGGGCTGCAGTTCTTTTCAGGAGGTGGTAGCAGGGCCACTCCTTCCCCCGGGCCAGGGGAGAATCTTTTGTTCTCCTTACCACGCTGCTGGTCTCACGGCCGGCAGCGCCCTAATGTGGTTAAAGAAAGAACTGACACCCCCATCTCTGAGCTCCCAGAGGCCTCGGATGGCAGTGTGCAACGTTCCGCCTCGCCACTCTCGTCCCACTCTGTCGCCAGACCCCTGTCAGAGCAGACCCCCGCGGAACGCTCGTCCTTCCCTGGTCTGCTCTGTCAGGACACGGCATATGACCGTGCCCCCACACTGGGACGCTCCGCCTCCCACGTCCGGGCCGGTCATTCTGCCTCGCTGCCCCATCGAGGGTATGTCTGTGGTTCGCATGACCCGGCTGGTTCAGTTCTTGGGAGCCTGGCTAGAGCTTCCCAACCTGTCCTGCTGGCTCTCGAGAACCATCAGGCTCGGCTATGTGATTCAGTTCGCACAGTCTCCTCCCCTCTTCCGGGGATTCCGCTATACCATGGTGGGTGGCAATACCCCTGTCATGCGTGCAGAGGTCGCCACCCTACTGGTGAAGGGTGCGATCGAGACCGTCCCTCCAGCCGTAATGAAGTCCGGCTTCTACAGCCCCTACTTCATTGTAGCCAAGAAACCCGGTGGGTCACGACCAATCCTGGACCTGCGTGTTTTGAACCGAACCCTTCACAGACTTCCATTCAAGATGTTGACAGCCAAACGCATTTTCAAATGTGTTCGTCCACTGGATTGGTTTGCAGCGATCGACCTGAAGGACCAAACTTTCATGTCTCCATACTTCCTCGATACAGACCGTTTCTATGGTTTGCTTTCGGGGGCCAGGCATACCAGTACACAGTTCTCCCATTCGGATTAGCTATGTCACCTCGCGTCTTCATGAAAGTCGTCAAGGGAGCCCTTGTGCCACTCCGGCAACACAGGGTTTGCATCCTGAACTATCTTGACGACTGGCTGATTCTAGCTCACTCTCGAGACCAGGCTTGCGAACACAGGGACATGGTGCCTCGGCACCTCGCTCGTTTGGGCCTTCGGGTCCAAACATAATGCGAGATTGCCAGCGTCCCTCCTTTTATAGTTGCGCTATGCAAATTCCGCAAACCCATGGCATTTCCTTGCCATTGGCTCGTTTTGTAGAACTCAAAGGTGATAGGCTTCTAAGCGAAACCCCCATTTCGTCAGTCACTGACGTAACATCTCCTCAGGGAACGAGGGTTACATACGTAACCGAGACGTTCTTTAAGCTTAGATAAATGTTTTAAAATTGCAATGAACCGGAAGTTTTCATCTGTTTTCTTTTGTTTTGTTTTGTGATATACAGCTAAAATGTTGATGGTTGCAGTCATTTGTGGAAGTTTTAAGTGGACTAAACCACTGCATATGTCACTAAAGAGAAGTCTTTTGTTTTACCAGGAGATTGAGTAATGACATTTTGATTAAACATTACAAGTTTTTTTTTTATTAAAGGAAACATATACATGGATGAATTGTTTATAATAAGATCTATAATATGCATTTAAAGATAGGATGGATTTTAATTTCTTGCCACATACTGTATGTTGAATCAGATATAATATTTTAATAATGCTGATGGGAAAAAAGCCCCAGATGTGGACTCCCAATGTTTATGTTGCTAACAGCCCTGGCACTTTGTGCTTTAGTTGGGAAAATATGATTTCCTGAAAGCTCAGAGGTAACCTTTTCAAATGAAATGAGGAAATGTTAAAAAATGGCACCATTTCCTGAGAAAGACCCTCTTATTGTTGCCTCTGCTGTGAAAGCATGATAAAATATGCCAGAAAATGATGGCCCATGGCACACTGTGAATATTCATGCGTATGCTTGTGTGTAAACGTTAGCGTACACATGGTTTTAGGAGGAATTCAGGCTGGTGTGTCACTGAGGCGTACTATGGACGGAGACACGTCTGTGTTAGTGATGTCATTATCACTGACGAGGGTTATTGTGGTGCTCATAGCAACAGCTTTCACAGTCTCAGTCAGCTCCCCCGCAAAGCGCCCACATGGCTAGAGGGGGGCAATATCAGAAAGACCCAGCTGCCCCTTTCTCTTTCTCAATCTTTTTATTTTCCCTTTTCATTCTTTTGCCTTTTCTTCAATAGATATAATTATAGTCATACTCTCATTCACTATTACAAATTGTTTTTTCTTAAGCGTGGAGACGCAAATTGGTTCTTTTTGCCTCCTCGAAGCCTTTGAAATGTGGAAAATGTGCATTTATGCTTTAGGTTTCACACACACACACACACACACACACACATATATATATCTGGTATATATGATACATTTTCATTGCACTAATTTTTGGTGTCATTACCAATGTGTATCATGTGTTGATTAGTCATATTTTTTGTAGTAACAGTAAAGTCATGTACAGATTCCCACATAACTGCCAGCAATGGGCCTTCATGTGATCTGACCTGCTCTGAGCTTGCTTACATGTGAATGAATGAACATGTGATACTCAGGTGTCTGAACTTGGGACACAACAGCTTTACTTCCATTATAGGGCCAGGAAGATTACCACTTTATTTACACAAGGGAAAAATGGGTAGGTTTACAAAAGTGCTCAGGTGACAAGAGGAAGTGACTTCACAGAACTAAGATTAAGATTGACTGAGCATGGTAACTTATTCGTGTTTAGGGTTTAAGACTGAAGGGGTGCGAGGTAACAGTTGAGTTGTTCGATTTCGGTTTTCAGTGTATTTAAATTTTTGTAGTTTAATTTCTTTAATCCTAATTTTATGTGTGATGATCTTGATCTTACAAAAGAACTGGTGAGAAAAATACAGTGCACACTAGGTCAGCTGTAGTAAGCGTAAATATTAATATGAATAAAACTGACATCATGTGGTCTTTGCAAGCAGATTGAGTGTCAGTCCTTATTTAGTCTACTATGTTGCTTCCTGTTAACAATTCGGTTCTTAACACATTTCAATCACAAGGTCCATTTTCCAGGATTTTTGCTTGCCAACTTTGTGGATACAGTGTATCCAGGTACATCTGAAATATTTGTGAAGTGCCGATTATCCATTGAGCACATTTACATTTACATTTATTCATTTAGCTGACGCTTTTATCCAAAGCGACTTACAATTGCTATATATCAGAGGTCGCACGCCTCTGGAGCAACTAGGGGTTAAGTGTCTTGCTCAGGGACACATTGGTGTCTCACAGTGGATTCGAACCCGGGTCTCTCACACCAAAGGCATGTGTCTTACCCACTGCGCCATCACCACCCAGATGGTGGTGCTAGCCACCCAATATTTATGTGGTGCTAGCACAGATATTGTCTAGCACCACAATCTTGAAATAATATACTAAGGATGTAATTGTCAATAGTCTGAATAGTGATTACAATCAGAGTTATTAGCTGGAGGCAACGAGGATAATCGCCAGTTTAAGACAAGCAAACTGCAGATTCTAAAGGCTGCATTACTGCTATTGGTATTACATTTGGCAAGATGCATTATCACATGCTTATTTAATGGAAAAGCACATTGTGTTGTAACTATACCAAAAAACCGCAATGTAATTCAAATATTTGTCATGTTTTATTATAAAACAATATTAGCATATGGTTTTACACTTGCAATATATGCAATCATCTGTGTGTTTGACAGTTAGCAACACCAATGCATCAAATGAAACTGATAGGACTTTAAAAATACATTATACTCAAAACAGTTAAGTATCAAACCATGGTAAAAGTGGGCATCATTTTGAAATATTTCATTCAATTTATATGACTGTAAAAAAGTTAAACTTTTAGCACTTTATTTTACCATTATGCATGGACTTAGAAACAAAACAACTTAATCTGAATATTTTCACACACACAAAAAAAAAGCTACATTGTTACAATATTTATGTATCGTGTGTTGGAGGCCACATTTTACAACCCGTCTCATTTAATTGCATAGGGGCTAAGAAGCATTGAGCCAACAATTGCACTTATTAGCTACAGTAAAAACGATAGAAGTACAAGGAGAGAACTGTCAGATATATGTATATAAAAACAAACCACGATTGAGCAATGAGACCTAATACTATTCTTATACTTCATCTAACTGGAACATTTAGGAATTTGGGGCCTTTCACACAAGACATTTCTTCATTCAAAAACAGAACGAAACAATAAAACATGAGGGGTCTAGAGATATTTTTTTTGTTGTTGAACTACTTTTAACTTGACATGCGCCTTAAGTGATGCTCATGGTGTGAGGTGACAAAAAAAACAACAAAAAAACAGCAACATAATGGCCAAAGATGTCTGTCCATATGTAAGCCAACCAAAAACAGCACAGACGGAACACAGTGTGAACGGCCCCTAAGATTGTCAACTTGCAAAAATCCAGTTGAGATCAATAATCAATCTTTGTTCCAATATGGATTTCATAAAGGGATTATCCATGATTCTTCCACCGCTTTAAAGGGGAAATGTTAAACTATTCAGTCCGCTTCCTTCCAAATACGGCCGACATGCTCCTCACGATACCCTTGAAGCCTGCGGTGCCCTTCTTGAGTGCCCTTGCCTCTCGGATGAGCTCAAACAGTTCGTGAAACACCATCAGCACTCCGTGGTATGTCTCAGCAGCGGAGACCTCAAAAAACCCACAGTCCGCCGAGAGTGCCAGCAGCCGGCCCTCTTCACTTGACACTGTACGTCGGTGCTGGAGGTCTCTCTTATTCCCCACAATGATGATCTGAGCTGTGCTGGCCAGTTTTTGCTTGGCTTGTCGTATGCACTGCACTTGTTGCCGCACCACATTGAAGCTGGCGCGGTCACAGATGCTGTAAACAAGGATATAGCCATCCGTCCACTGCAGCTGTCTGTCGCTAATGTATCCTGACTCCTCTCCATTCTGAAACAAGATATTTATCCATTAATTCTATTCACTTATTATTGTTGTTGATGGTACGGATTTCAGCTTTACCAGCAACTATTCAATAGTTACTTTCTTAGTTACTATGCCCAAAAGCAACTAGTCTAATTAGTAATTTATTAGGCTAATTTTTTTTTAGATGCTAGTACACATACATCCCAACTGATAGTTGCAATTGATTTATTTAATAAAATGTATAACCAGATGTATAGTAGATCATTTTAAGGAATACAATGTTAAAATGCCTTGCCATACTACTGCCGTGCAAAAAAACTTTCAATCATTCTTTGGAATTGGCAAAAAGATGCTTACCTGGTTGCAAAGCGAGTCCCATATGTTGAAACAAATATCACGCCCGTCGATCTTGTCAGTATGGCTGTATATTGATTCTGTAAAAGAAAAAGAAAAAAAGTTAAGCAAAACGAAGAGTATTTTACAGCAAATTGCAATGGGGATCAAGACAAGAGAGTGATAATCAGTAGGCTAATCTGTTTACCTATATCTCCATATTCTCCAATGAACCGCCTCGTTAGAAAGCGCACGGTGAGGGCTGTGAAGAATAAACATAGCGGTTGTTAGAGCTGTAATTCGGACTGTAAATTAAGGTACAGTCAAGGTTGCTGCAGAACTTACCAGATTTTCCAACGTTCTCAGCTCCAAGTAACAAAATGTTGGCCTCCACCTTCTGCTGGTTGCCTTCCATGGATTTGCTACTGTAGCGAATGCGTGATTTCACTTGAACAACCATTGGTCGGTAGTACAGGCTGTCTCTAGAGTCCTACAGTGTGCAGGTGTTGAGCGTACCGAAGCGCACTAGAAAGCGTGTTTAAATAGGCTCAATATGCCTGGGCGGGGCTTCCTCTCTTGACTGACCAATCAAAGCGAAGAGCGTCTGTTGTTTTTGGCTATAATTTTGTAGAATACATTTTCTCTACGCACAGGACAACATTCTTTTAATAAGTTCAGTATTTAAGATAAATAAAAAGCCAAATAGACATTTTTATCGAATGTACCATTGTGAAAATATGAAAAAACTATGAAATATGCATGAAGGGGACAGCAAGTTTTTTTATTTTTTAATATAAACAATAATAGGCTACATTGATTGGTGAATAACATAAATGATTATTATGAACTCAGGGTTCATCATATTTCAGCAACATTGTAAGTAGCACTGGAGGCTTGTCAAGGCATGACACCAATCCAGTGAAGGGCTATGAATTGCAAATGCTTCTAAATTAGATGATCTTTAGCAACTAATTACGACTACATTAAATTAGCAATACAACACAGACATATAGCCTTTTTTGATCTGCCATGGCAAACGCTTTTTCATGACAATAAGCAGTTCTCCAGCTTGCCTTGAGAAGGGTCCCTTATAGCTGCCATGGCCTTCATTAACCGATAAATGACCATTTTCATTAAATTATATTGTTCAGATCCTGCTCTTAACCTCACTGCTGTAAGCATACTATGAATGCTGTCATCGTTTATCTGCAAACTCTGTCCATTTTTTTTTTTACATCAACATACTATGATAATTATTAAAGAGCGACGCCAAGTGGTATATGCGAAAATGTCTACTACAGTTAGAAGCACGATACTGGGTAGAGTAGGCCTCCTGGTGGTCACATTAACAAATGGCTGCAGCAGAACAAATGGATGAATTTAAGATCATACTAAATCTAAATTGGTCTAAAATACATTGTAGTTATCCTATACTGCAAGTGAGTTTTTGAGTTTTAATGAGAGGAAATTCACATTATGGTAATAGGGGCCATTATGGTAATATTGTCCATTGTTACCTTACGGTCACTATGTCCTCGTGCAATATGCGCCTTCAGTGAAATAGACATGCTCTATCTCCTTTATTCAGCAACTGCGGATGGACAGTATTCACAGAATTCTGAAGAAAACAGAATTAAGCCTACTCCACATCAACCAACTCAACTAAAAAAAGGCCTATTATATGTCATCAGATTGTTTGGACTACAGCCTAATACTGTTTAACTGAGATTTTCTGCATTTTTTGCTGGGGTGATAATAATATAATGGAGTGTTTAAATTTTAAAGCTGGGTGCTGAGATGTTGACCTGGGCAGAGAGAGAAGATCCCCGAGTGGTTGTGGGTTTTATAATAATTTGAGGTAATTTGTAAACGCTCAGTCTCTGAGTGAGAAAGTAACAAACACGTTGCAAATGGAACTTCTGTTGTTACAAAATGATATAATTTTTTTAATTGCATAAGTCAAACCAGCCCCTCTATTGCTTTGTGAATTGAAGAACATAGGCCAAATGTCACAGTGGCAATGAAAAATATTACCATTCAAAAGTTTAGGGTTGGTAAGATTCAAGTCTCTCATGCTCACCAATGCTGCATTTATCAACAAAAAAAAAGAACATTAATATTGTGAAACTTTATTCCAATTTGCTGCTGATTTGGTGCTCAAGAAAGAATTCTTATTATCAATGTTGAAAATAGTTGTGCTGCTTAATATTTTTGTAGAAACTGCGATACATTTTTTCAGGATGTTTTGACAAACAGAAAGTAAAAAATTGCATTTATTTTTCCTATTCTTTATGAAAGCAAAACTTGATCATTATAGTTGAGGGAACAAACAATTGTTTCAAAACCTACTACATAATGGGTGTTCATGGGTATGGATGTATACAGTATTGACATGGAATAATAATGGAGTAGGTTTCAAACTTGAATTCAAATTAGTTCCCAAGTTCTTTTTGCTTTTAACTGTAATTTTGGCCTTTTTGAACACAATCTAGCTAATGTCAGGAAAAAAATTATTATTATTATTGAATCCAATTACTAAACATTGCCCAACATACACATTTTAGAAGCCAAAGAGTTTTATTGAATTATGACTTTCCAATTAAAATACCAATGTATTAAATATCTATTAATCAGTATTCTGACAAAATATGAAAATGATACTGAACAGTCTGAGCATGTTCTGTAAGTGGAGAATAAAACCATTAGATAGTAATATAACAACAGAGACGTATCAGTCAATAAACTCGCTGCTAAGCTGAAGCTGAAACCCCTCTAAATGTTCCTTCAGTCTCTCTCTGACATCTCCCCCCACTGCTGTGTGTCTCAGGTCCGACTGGTGTGAGAGCTGTCCGTTTTCCCACCCCGTAGATGTCAGTATCATGGAATCACACTTCACAGTCACTCCATCCCTTTCTTCAGTGGCCTTTGACTGAAATCTATCCAATATGGCCTGAGGCTGCACAGTCTCAATCACAGCCTCAATGTCGACTCTGTTCCTTTCCCCTGTTTCAGTAACAACTGGCATCAGTAGGACATGATCATCAGTCTTTTCCTGTACCCAGAAAAACTGCTGTCCCTCTCCCTGCTCGATTTCCGTTTCGCTCTTATCCTTTGTGCCGGGGTCAGGGAGAAGAAGTTGTTGATGTGGCTGAAGCACTTGGATTTGCTGTAGCTGGAATGGTGAAGAAGTTTCTTGTATTGTTGCCGAGTAATGAATAGGTCCAGGCGCAGTGTGCATGTCAGTCTGTGGATGAAGTAGAGCGAGTTCCTGGATTGCTTCTGCATTATCGTGGAGCTCAAGAGATGCTTCCTCCTCTGTGTTCAATTGATGTGGTTGCAATTCCATGGTGACCATCTGCATTGTGTCCTCATTCTCTGTGCTCTCACAGTAATATAAGTAGTAGCTTTGTTGCTCCACAGGTGCCACATCAGTCCTAGAGTTCTCTGACATTTGTTCTTTGAGCACCTTTGCTTTCCTTTTGACTTCCTGGATTCTCTTAGGTTTATGTCTTGCCTGTGATCCTTGAACCTCATCAGGTCCTACAGTTGAATCTTTGAACCCACTTATTTTGTTTCCTTCATTGTCCCTTCCGCAATAAAAACAGCACCCTTCTTCTTCTTCCGCTGTGACTTTTGCCCTCGTCTGTCCCTGTCCGTTCCATCCCTCGGTGAGAAGATCTATTTCATCAGTTGCGCCTTCATTTGCACTCTCCTCCAATCCCTCAAGATTGCAACCTCTCTCCACCTTCGTCCCTTGTCCCTTTTGAGCAGCCCAGCTTGAAAACCTACCTCCTCGGGCCTCCTTCCCTTTCACCCCATCTCGTGAGCGAGACAGGGTACTCCTAAGTCGGTTCTCTCTGTGGCGCAGCAGTGCGTGGCGTAGGCGATTCTCCCGCCGGCGGGCGGCACTCAGAAGACGCAACGCTTTTTCCAAGCTGTCGATTGCTTTGTCGTAGCGCTTTCGCCACACTAGAGGGCACAACTGAGCGTAGTTGTGCTCTTTCGGTAAGTAAAAGCCAGGAGGCGGGGGGAGACGCTTCATGTAGCAGGATGGAGAAGGTGGACGTGGAGAAGGTTGAGGAGAAGAGGGGTCAGGAGGTTGTTCATCTAATGTCTCTTCAGAAGTTTGAGGAGCCTCAGATGAAGGCTGAGAAGGAGGCTGCCCATGCTTATCCTCCCCTTCACCTTTTTCACATTCATTATCTTCTACTTTTTGCACCACAGTCTCATTGTTGAAGGTCTCATGGCTTTCTGATCCTTCATTATCATTGGAGTTCTTGACACTGAAAAAGAATTAAGTACAGCTTTAGATGTAATTTGATAATTCTATTGTCTTTTGAACTTTCTATTCTCTTACTGAACTTTCTATTCATCAAAGAATCCTGAAAAAAAAGAAAACTGTTTTCAACATTGATAATAATAATGAATGTTTTCTGAGCATCAAATCTGCATATTAGAATGATTTCTGAAGGATCATGTGACACTGAAGACTGGAGTAATGATGCTGAAAATTCAGCTTTGATCACAGGAATAAATTACATTTTAAAAAATATTAAAATAGAAAACAGTTATTTTAATTTGTCATAATATTTAACAATATTACAGTTTTTTTTTGGTAAATACACATTTGTAATGATGAAGTTGCAATTTAGTACATTTAATATCGAATAACACATTACAGTTAAAATCAAGTACCTGTATTGCAGTACATATTAAAAACTTGCGTTTTTGTAAAACAATTATCCATATTTATAACTTAAAAAACTATAATCACTGGCTTCCGGTAAAGTGATCTATCGACAAATGTGGAAGCGCAGAGGATAAGAGCAAAACAAAACACCATTCACGAATTAGAAATCTAAAAGGAGAACTATTCTTGAGAAATGAGAACATTTACTTGAGAAATGTCAGAGCTTGAGTTTGTTGCCCAGCCCTATTTGTTTGAACCACGAAAGGCGTCTACTCTCACCTAAGCTTACGCTACTCCAACATTCTATGTCATACATAGGGTCAGAGTTCACTATAGCACAATAAAAAGAGGTGATTTTTTTCAGCTTTAGGTAAGATACCTGATATGTTTATCCACATTTCGAGGTCTGCCTCTCCGTTTTGTTGCACATTTCCCAGCAGTGCCTCTTTCATGAGGCTGAATTTCAAATACAGTTGGAATCGCATCATCCTTCAGTCGGCGATAGCCACTAAAAAAAAAAAAAAGGGAGGTATCAACATTATTCTCTAATCTTCTAATATATTGTATTTTAACAGCAGAATTAAACGTAAAGTTTTTTTGGTCATTGCTTCAATGAAAAGTTACGAGTCTGATAAGCAGCAGACCTGACTCCAGAGAGTTCAAAGCTATCAGGGGAGAAGTGTTTAGAACAGAAATAGATGAAACCACTCTGGGGGTCCCACTGGCCTTTTCCCTCAGGGCCTTTGCGATGAGAGTTGATAATCCAAGTTGTGCGGCGAGGGTTTCCCTTCTTTGGCAACCTGGAAAATGTAACATCATAAATAATATTGACAAGTTAAGATAATTGAATTACCCCCTTGAGCAAGAGACATACCCCCTTGCAGCAGAGACATATTATATTCTTTTACACTCTTTTTTAACAGACAAAACAAGAATATGGACAATAAGTTGAGACTAATGCAAATTATTATTAACAATCCCATGTAGTTCAGTGAACTGATCACTAGGAGGCCGATATTAATCATTATAGTTTCTCTTGAGCTGACCAAAATGTTGCATATTTTGATTCGGGCATGGCAGTTCTCAAACTATTAGACTGTAGATCACATAAACTTTCTATTCTAATTGTCATTTTTAAGTGGTTTCCAACTTGTTGGTCACAGGTCTGTTCTGTTAGGGTAATGAACAGCAGTAAGAAAAAGGTCTGAATGCAAATAATAAAATATTAGGCTAAGCCAGTTTTTCAACATGGCCACTACTGATTTGGGACATTTCTATGCACCTGTGAAAAGTGATTCCAGATTTCCGGACGTCTTTTGTGTCTCTTGACTTGCAACCTACAGCAGAGCAGTGTCTGGGCATCTGGGGATGGGGGGGGGGGATAACAACAAAAAAAACGATTTTTTACTCCTTTTAACTTTTTTAAATCACATACATTTACATAATGGCTTTTAATTATCTAATTAAATTAGGTTAGATTTAATTAAATGAGATCAGATATAACTTTTTAAATGTTACTACCACCTGTCAATAAGATGCAGTTAAATGGAAAGTGAAAAGTTAAAAATAATATAAAACGAAATGAACATAATTATAATAATAAAGATAACACCAACAATAGTAATAATAATACTAATAATAAATGAATAAGGAAAAACTACATAAATTAAAAATTCAATTCTGCATGCATCATATTCATCAGTTATTTATTTTATTTATTGTAGATTTTCAGAATTAACACGTTTTCCTGTTTTGAATTACTTAAAATTGCATGCCAGTTCATATGGTGGTAAAAAGCCCCATATCGTAAACTATTCTGTTTTTCAAGCAGCCGACTATTGGCGACCGATCGCCCGTATCGATGTGACTTGATGTCAGCTCACGTATGTGATGTGTTTGAGGCTGCAGTGTCGTCTTAAGGTAACAACATAGCATGCTGCTAGCCGATACTTAAGTCAGCAGCTGACATGTTGCTCATTTGAAAACAATATAAACCCAGACTAGGCTACTGAATAAAAATGCGGCCTGCTTTTCTAGCAAAGAATATTCTCAGCAATTTCTGTCTTTAAGATCATCCTTTAAACTCACCACAAAGGCCTGTGACCTCACGCAGATGGCCGTCTTCTTCCTCCTAGGCGCTGTAGATTAGACCCGCCTTTCTGCAGCAGCAAATCACAGCTAAGTATTACTCTGACGTTGCGATAGGACGTAAATTTGCCTTTGGAAGGGGACAACGCCGATACTGGTATTATAACGTCAGTCACTACACAAACCAATTTATGTGATTTTCTTATTGGCATGTTAATTTGGAATTGCTTTAAAATGTTCTTTAGGAACTACAGAAATAGGTTAACTATGCGTGCATTAACCACAACAATTAAGAATAAACCCTTGTGTTTCTGTCACAATTTTGAAACAAATGCGTTTGAAATGCCCCCCCCCCTCCCCCTTAAAGTGGAGTGATACACCACTTGGTTACTGAAACCACTTCAGCTCAGCTGATGTGTGAAACGCTGAAGCTCAGAATCATAGGCCTACTTACAAACCACAGACACTTAAATGTATCACATCAATAGGCTTAGAAATACACAGGAAATCCTGCACTTTTAATACATGGGCATAAGCAAAAATATTAATTGAAT
The DNA here is from genome assembly GCA_026230005.1 of Gila orcuttii. Lineage (NCBI taxonomy): Eukaryota > Metazoa > Chordata > Actinopteri > Cypriniformes > Leuciscidae > Gila > Gila orcuttii. The sequence continues at coordinate 17,516,993 of JAPDVR010000010.1, read as the reverse complement.
AGTATTTAAGTTTTTCTTGCATTGTTGATGAATAAGAGATGTGATGGATGAAGTTTAGTGATTTAAGGAGCACAATTTAGGTCCTAAATATACTTTAGTTGAGTATATATAGCCTACACTACAGTAACTAATAAGACTTAAACTTCATTGTGTATCATTTATTACTAATATTTGTGATTATTGTTAACCAAAGGAAGAACATAAAGCACATGCATCCAGAAGATTATTTGCTTGAATGTAAGGCAAAGCCTTTCCACATTACTGACCAGTCCACATAACTGTCCTTGATTAATTTAAATATAACATTTTGCAAATGGCTGAAGATTATAAATAAGTATAACTTGTATTCTAGTTCAGCTGCCTATGTAAAATATCTGGAGAGAGCTATTTGTTAGCATTTCAATTCCATCACAATAATAGTTAGCAATAGACATACACAAGCTGAAAGTTGTCATCTTTGCATGTACAGTTCCAACATTTTTTGAGCCATCACCTGAGGTGTCATGTGAGTGATCATAGTGAGGTATATTAGAACTTATTGCAACCGACAGTGAAAAAAAGTCTATGGCTGAATTCAAAATAGCATACTAGCAAACTCCCATATATTTATATGGCACAAATAGTAAGAGATGAATGCTCAAATAGTAAGAGATGTATGTTGGAGATATATTCAAGAGCTGTATTCAAATTCAACCTATTTCTCTCTGCCTGCAAATGAAATATGATTGTGTAGTACAAAGTATAAAACAAAATAATTTGGGGGAAGGACCAGCACTGTCTGTAGTAAGTGCACTGTTCCTATTACATTTTGCAAGTCTAATAATAATGAACCCAAAAGAACACAAACACACAGATCTGTCTTTAAAAATTATTTTTAATGCAAAAACACAGAGAAAAAAGAAAGACAAGCAATAGAAAAGAACTAAGCAAAGGATACTAATACACTTATTTTCTATCGCAGATGACTGCTGTTAGGCTATTAAGACTATTTTTTATGCATAAAGGATGGATTCAAGATGCAGGTCACAGCATAAATAGTTTTCCATAAGTACTCTTGAAGTTTAACTTATTTGAGTTATTGCGAGCTAATTCAAGCCTGGGCATGTCTTTAACCAGAACACCATTTCTTGAGCTGAAAATGTCAGCCAGAGGGGCAGCCATTGAAGAAGGTTTGTGTTCATTACACTGTGGGCCATTTAGACTGGGAGCACATTTCACTTCATAGGTAAAAAAGAAGGTGCCATATTTAAAAACACAAGCGTCACTCACAACTCCACTTCTAAGTTTAAAAGAGCATTCACCAAGGAGGTTGTTGTTCCAGTAGTTGTCTGCATCAAACACTTTAAAAGTTAGTCTATTGGCCATGCTAATCTTAATAGCACCAAACTCAAATGTTTCTGGCCAACGTGGATTATCATTATTATCAATAGTCTCAGTGCGCTTAATTTGTTTGTCATATGCTACAGTTACAGTGCCATCGGTTTTTGAAAATGTATCTCCATACAGACCTTTGGCTCTGAGGTTGTAGACTTTTAGGGTGGCAAGTCCTTTTTCAGGTGGACAGCAGTTAGACTTTATAATTCGACTACTTTCACAAACACAAGCACATCGGTCTCTTGCACTGCACTTCTTGCCAATCTTGCAAGACTCTGAGCAAACCTTCATGAGGGCATTTTTAATTATGTATTCTTCAACAGCTCTCTTCAGTCCTTTCCTGGCAGGGTGTTTAGTACTCAGTAAGAAATGGAGGGGTTTCAGAGAGTAGTGCACAATGTCAGGGAGGCTCTTCAAAGACTCAAGCCAGTTCTTAAGGGAATTTGGGTGTGATGAACCAGAAAAAAGCAGATCTTCTCCATTTATTTTCCCACCGATAATCTCTGTCTGACGCTCACTGAACATGGTGCTAAACTTTTGATTTGTGCCCATCTTCTTTTTCTGTTCTTTACAAAAATGGCTCTCTACCTTCACAGTTGCTACACTGTATGAACCAGAGGCTTCAACATCCAAACAGTCTTTAACAGCAGTTTCTGTAAGCCCACTCACTGCTGCCTGACAGGTTTTGATGGCTGTTATGGCTTTCATTTGGCCCCCTAACTTGACACCTGTGGTAAAGTGAGTGCCATATGTGGTGATCAGGTTGTGGTAGGCGTCTGGATCGTAGGACGCAGGGAGTGATTTGATTGCTTCAAGAAACTCTGCATGAAGATGATGCTTTTTAGCTAGACTATATCTGTAAAGAAACAGTTAATATGTTTGAATTCAGTGGGAACAAAGAGGGAGCAATTTACAATTAAAGGTTTCTTTTTTTTTTCAAAGTCATTCTTTGAGGAAAATCAATCCAGCTCTCTCACCTGTAAAAGCTGCATGTAACTTCATGTTTGGTGAAACTGTATTTGTCTTCTTTTGATTTTGTCATTCCAAATTTCGCTTCCCTGGAATGAGTGCTTCCGACTGCAGCTCCAACAGCCTTCACATCTAAACCAACTTTCCAGCCGACCGAGAGTGCTGATGATGAATCATTGACCAGTGCTTCACTTGATTCAAAGATCTGACTGGAGACTTTCATTGAACACTTTGGCAAGGTCCTCCAGAACACAACTGCAGCTGGCAGTTTCTGTTTTATTCCATTCATGTAATTGTTCTTGCGCAATTTACAAGTGCCGTTTCCTAAATCCCATTTCTCCATGTCAATCACGTAAGATCCTTTTCGCTCCATGGTCACAACATCAAATCCCTCTCCAGCAAGATTGTACCCTGGAACAAAGGGAGCATCCTCACACTCTTTTGATGCACCTATGTCATCATCTCCAGAAATGGTCATTAGAAGCAATGCCCAGAAAACAACAAGGTAAATCTGGAACTGCCCCATCATCTGTAGTGAGATAAGAAAATGTCAACATTTCTGTCAAATTAGTATATTTTACATAATGATAATGTCATCATAAAATGTATCATATACATATTACAAAAATATATGTAAAACAATAATATTTTTTTCTTTTAAATCATAATATGTTTTCAGTTTTCTTTACCATTAAATTCACAGGTGAGCTGATCAAATGAATCTGAAATATGTTGTCAGCTCATTTTATATGATGCTTGTGGTCTTGTGTGTCAAAGGTTTGTATTATAAATAGCTAATATGCAGGTTCCGCCCTGGAAGGCCTTTTCCTTTTTCTTGTCTCACCTCCTTGTTTCCCTTTGCTACACTCCTTTTTTAGTCCTTATGCCTTCTTTTGGTAATTGGGCTCACCTGTTCCTTGAGTATCTTCCTTCTTATTTATTATGTTGGCTTGACTATATACATATAATGCACATAGTTGCAGTGGCGTGCACATGGGGGCCGGGGGGCTCAAGCCCATGCCCCTTTTGTCTCAAAATGTATTGTGCCCCTCTCTGATAATTGTAAATAATAATAAGAATTATTATTATTATAAATAGTATAATAGATAACAATAAACTTATACACTATTGCCATTTACAATAATAATACAAAAAAATATTATATAAAAACATTTTTTGGCGGAGATGAAGTGGTAGGCGGAGTTTCCTGTGCAGCGCTATGTACGCAGCAGTTCGCCGCGAGTCTTCAAACTACAGGAGCAGACTATGGCTCTGGGTAGATTTACGCCCCAGACAGTTTTACGCCCCTGTTGTCCCTTATGCGTCCAGTAGGGGGAGGCTGTACAGCGACACGAATTGAGGTATGTTAAATAATCTGCTTTAAGTTCTTGTTGTTTAGCAATGATGCAACATTTATTATTTAGAAACGATTAGCTAGATAAAGCTAGTGTAGGTAGATATCAATTCATTTCTATATATCAATGGATGGGTCTATAATTTATTTCGAGAGACATGACTGTCAGGTTGATGTTCTGTCTGGCTCAATTTAGCTAACCACGTGTATGTTTAGCTGCCCCTAGTCTTCTCTACTCACTTTCAAAATTAATTTTCTTTTTAATTTTCTTTTGTTGCCTGTCTTTAGCTTGCATGAGATGGCCTCTTCTGGTAAGACCCTGTTTACTTCTTACATTAAAACATACTCCACATGGTTTCTGGGGCAACATTACAGTAGATATTGGATTTGTTTTGGTGTGAACACACAAAATACACATTTATAATAGGCATATATATATATATATATATATATATATATATATATATATATATATATATATATATTATATCAAGTATTCTGATTATTTCCAACGTCATACATGACAAAACCCACTTTAAAAACTTTTCCCATATGGTTTGATTGTAGACTCTGGTTTGAGTTGTTTCTTATAAATGAGATGATCTAATTATCTAATTTATATTTTAATATACATTTATCTTAAAATAGCTTACTGATCTGGACTAAAATGTTGGGTATGTGGACTTAATGTGGGTTTTATCATACACTGTCTGTACCAAGTTTTGTACCAAGTTACGCTTTAACTTGCATCTCATAAAGGTGTTTGTTTGCTTTAGCTACTTGAAAATCTCTCTCTCTCTCTCTCTCTCTCTCTCTCTCTCTCTCTCTCTCTCTCTCTCTCTCTCTCTCTCTCTCTCTCTCTCTCTCTCTCTTTCTAAACTTGTATAAACTATAAACACCCATCTCTTTTTTTGAACTGCATTCCAAACCAATCGCTTGTCTAGTAAATAAACGACAGAGACATACATGATTTTAATGTAATTTTCAATTTTCTCTGCACAGTCCATCATCAGTGGCCAAAAGAAATCAAAGTGGCATGACACTTTTTCCAAAAGTGTTCCACCAAGACAGTGCCTGTGCCGTTGTAGTTTGAAGATCAGAAGCAAATTGATGCAATCCACACTCGACTGGCATCAATTCTGGGCAGCACACCCACACACCCACACCCACACACACACACACACACACACACACACACACACACACACACACACACACACACACACACACACACACACACACACACACACACACACAGTGACAAGATCAAATTCACCATGGATGTCCTGTTTAATTTTTTTTATCAGTGAGCAGGACCACTTTGACAGGAGGATAGAAAAACAGTTAAAGAACAGTGGCAAGCCATAGGGGAGTCATCTACGGGAGTCATCATAATTCATAAATGGTGTTAATAATTTTTTTTTTTGTGAACAACAATATTGTCTTTCTTCTAAATGGCCCTTGGAATTTTAGATACTCCTTCCACCCCTGGTCTGTGGTCTGTGGATGCCAGTGCATAGATGCCTCATTGGCCGCTTTGGACCATTGCTGCGATAAATATTAATCCGGGCAAGACCGCTCTATTTGCTACAAAAGCAAATAAATGGGGAACTGAGGCTTTTCTGGACAAAAAGCGCAATAAAGTTTACATTTCTCAACTGATTTCAATGGTTTATGATCTGCGTGGAGTACCAAAAAGGTTCTGTCTCTAATTAGGGGAGAGCGGGGCACAACCTAACACTTTTTGACTGTCTCAGTTTGTGTAAATTCACTTGGGGTTCAGAGTATTTATACATACACATATACACAGTGAAATGTGATAACATTCCCCGTAGGTGGGGTACATTGTAACATGTGAGGGGAACATTGTGACATGATGACAGATTAAAATGTTATCTGATCTAATCAAAAAAAAATTACAAGACAAACTAAAATATTTTGTCAATAAAATACAATTATAAACCTTTTCATATAAAATAATGGCATTTGTAATTATTAAAAATAAAATAATTTTTGAGTTTGACAACAAACACACTACAAAAAACAACCCCCCCCCCCCCCCACAGCTATACAGCATAGTTCAAAACAATAATTAATCATTTCTGAACATTGACTCTCAGTCTTTATTCACCTTTTTTTCTCATGGGTTCTCAATAGAATTTATAGTTCTAATAGGGGCACATTGTAACGCAATGTTACAACATGTCCCACTGTGCGCAACTAGGATTTAAACCCGGTTAGTCTTCTGCTGGTTAGATCAGCATTAAAGAACTATCTCAACTGTTGAAAGATATTATATTAAAATAAACACAAAACAACAGAGATGAAAAATTTACTTCGGTAAGAAATGTACTTTTGCTATGGTTAAATAAATATTCTGTGATATCTTCCAAAGATTTTTTAATTTTGGTGCAATTTTCCTCTATATGGTGTTGATATGGCAACTAGTAAATACACTATGTTTCGCCATGCTGGCATGTGTGAAAAGTTTTTAACCATGTGTGTTACAACTAGCCATGTGTGTTAGGTTGTTCCCCACTCACCCCTACTATTGCTATGTTAGAACTTGAATCTTGCTAGTTAGAACTTGACAATTACTCATTGTCAAAAGGAATTGTGAAAACTCACACTTGTCACAAGTATAGAGTTGGTTTATTTTTGTTGTTTAATTCGGGACACGTTCCTAATAATATAATTTAATGTGAAATGTGCACCTCTAATTGTGGAAAAGGCCTTTTCTGTCTTCAACACTGTCATTTTAGCTTTTTGTGCCTTTAACTTTTTCTCTTCAATCACCATAGAATTGTCACAGGACAATTTCAAATGAATGTAAAGATAATTTGCAGCTCAAAACCTTATTTATCTTTACCTTTTAATTTTTATAATTTACTGCCTCATAACCTTATGCTTGCAGTTTAACTCACAAATGTTAGTTTTATTATTCATATCACAACAATAAATGCTTTTATAGAAGTTTTATATTATAGTAAAAAAAAAAAACATAAAATTGTCTCTTCATATTAAATGGATAGCATTATATTTTATTGTGTCTGACAACTTGATGTGAAAAAAAGGTGTTTTTTTGGGGTCTAAAAAAGTTAAACATTTAAAAGTTTAAAGGAGCTGTATGTAAGAAATTTATTTCAATTAATCATAAAATGGCCCTGATATGTCACTAGACATTAAGAAATCATGTTCATTTCAAATACTTATATCACTGACAACAGCTGTAGTCCGGACAGGATATTTTCATTTAAAAAGTGAAGTTGCAGCCCTCAACTGATGTTGTCGTCATGTTGTGTTTTGCTCTGATGCGCCACCCTCCACCTATCTACCAATCACGAAGTCAGTAGTGTTACGGCATCCGGGTTGCCAGCTCTGCTCTAGTTACCACAGCTGCAGCTACAAACGTGTCGGAATCGGATAAAAAAAATGTCTAACGTTGCGAAACAAAAAAAATGTTTATGTATGATAGTACAATCATATAATATATAATATATATATATATATATATATATATATATATATATATATCATATGTAATAATAGGCAGCCTTGAGGTTTGTGTTGTCCTGGTTCCCCTGGCTAAAATGGGGAAAAAATATAAATGAGCCACGATTAGATGACAAGCAATCAAAACACCTCCTCTTTGCAGAGATGAGTCGGTTTAGCGCTATCTGTTATTCTGACAGCCTGAGCTGACGCATGATCCAGCGGCCAACGAGGTGTTTATGTATTTTATATGCTTGACAAAGCCAGTATAATTATTTACTATTTAAGCTTCTTCTTCTTCTGAGCCAAACATTTAAACAGTATCTCCTCATTGAGTTTTAAAGCTGCACCCACCAAACTTCAGATTTTCAGACTGTTCTGTCTCAGGTTGCCATATATTTTCAAACTGATCACGATTACTGATCACTCACGATTTTTGATAAACGGACAATCAAAACTACGAAAAGTCCCATTCCCTTTCATTAAGGGGGTCAAAACTTTAATACAATAACTCTATAAGTTCCGTCCACTATGTATCTATCACTAGCAAAGCCTAGCAACTACACTGTCAGAAAACAAAGTACAAAACCGTACCTTTTAGGGTACAAGTGGCCGTCACTGGGGGGGCGAGTCAAGACAATTAATTGTTCATCACACATAAAATTCATCAGACATTACTCAACAAATATAATCAGAAGTATAAAGCAATCATTTAAAACTGTAACATCTTCAAAAAAAAAAAGGTAACAGGAGTACAATAAATTGTCTATACTGTCGAATACTTTCAAATCAAATATAAGAAGAGTTATATATTGATATACAGCTAATTATACAGGATAATGTGCTGCACATTGAGGTTTACAGCATTGGGCAGTTGTTCTTCAGCAAGAATACCTTGTGCTAATAATTTTTCATCAACATTGTAGGCATCATTTTTTAACATCATTAATCTCTACTTTAACATCATTAATCTCTACTTATTACTCCCTGAAGCTGTTTATCTTCAAAATTTACATGGCTGTACTTCTTGAATGCAGTAGAGCCGAAGTTAGTTATTGAAAAATTTACCTGATGTGCGTTCACCCGAAAATGAAAATTCTGTCAGTAATTACTCACCCTCATGTTGTTCAACCCCGTAAGACCTTCGTTCATCTTCAGAACACGAATTAAGATATTTTTTTTTATTAAATCTGAGAGCTGGATCACTCCTCCATAGGCTTCTTAGGAATTGAAACTTGCCGGCCCCGAAAAGTTATTAAAGACATCGTTAAAATAGTCCAAGTGACTACAGTGGCTCAATCTTAAGTTTATCAAGCGGCGATAATACTTTTTGTGCGCAAAAAACAAAACAAAAATAACGACTTTATTTCAACTATTCATTTCCTTCTCTGTGGGCCTCGAGTCAGTTCACGTAGTGTGATAGCATAGTGTTTCTGTGTTGTACGTCACACACGTAGGCTCACTATTGGTCGACGCTGGTCATGTGTGTGTGATGCGTGTGACGTACAACACAGAAGCGCTGCGCTGTTACACTAGTGAACTCACTCAAGGCCCACAGAGAAGGAAATGAAGTGAAGGAAATGAGTTATTACTGACAGAATTTTCATTTTTGGGTGAACTAACCCTTTAATGAGACCAATATGCTTGATTTATTTGACAATCGTGAATGTTCTCCGAGAGCATTTAGGACAACAGAACAGGCGATGGATTTGTGCAGATGTTACAGGGTCCCCGCGGGTCCTTAAAAAGTCTTAAAACGTCTTAAATACAATTTCCGATTTTTAGGGTCTGAAAATGTCTTGAAATCTGAAATTTAGGTGACTGACGAGTAAGTGATTGATGAACGCGTTGCGTTGATGGTTTGCCACACCAGCACTAGTGTGCTGTGCCGCTATGCTTCGCCACACCATTCTGTGTCGTGTCGCAGTGTTAATTTCGTTAATGAAAACTATGACGAAAAATGTTCGTTGACGACCTTTTTTTCCCTAAGAAAAAACGAAGAGAGACGATACCCACGAAAGTGTGTTTTAAAAAATACAAACTTGACCAAAACCTCTTGTTTTTGTCGAATAAAGGAGACAACAACACATTACAGACTGTGTTTAACAAGGGGGTAATCCATCAGCCGGAAGTTGAAGCCTCGCGGGAGCCGCCATTGTAGCAGAACTTCACCTGCTGTTAGCATTCCATTGACTCCCATTCATTTTGGCGTCACTTTGACAGCGAATAACATTACATCTGAGGCGTCCAAAGACTTAATTTGTCCATTATTTATTTCTAAATAAACACGACAATGTATAAAAGGCTCCATTACTTTGTATCTTACGTTATGGCCCCGTAGAAGCCGTTTTTGTTAAAAACAGGCTAACAATTGCGTCATAACCACGCGACTTTTTGTTGCACAATTCGCCTTTGGCTAAGCCACGCCCTAGAATGTAGATTGACCAATCACAGCGCAGCCAAGAACGAGCTCCGACAGAGGTCCGACACTTTTTCACAGCGCTCCATTGACTTTAACGCGAGAACCTCATATTTTTGGTCTCGGCAGGCCATTATGGTCGTAGGATTATCAAAAACAAGGTTAAACGTTGTGCCTGGGGCATTTGTAACACCGATACGCATTTCCCAGAGAAGATGGAGGGGGGTGTCCGTTTTTTTCCCTTCCCAAAACCGAAGTCAAATCCTGACAAGTGTCGTCTTTGGATTAAACTGTGTGGACGTCCTCACAGTCAGCTAAACCCCTCGAGGATCAACAAGCACACCTTTGTGTGCTCTAAGGTAAATTTTGCTTTTAACCTTACTGTGAAGTTATACTAGTTAGACAGTTTTATTAAAACCCTGTGGAGCTAACCAAAACATCACCTTGTCAGCTAACGTTAACATTAACTACTGTAGCATACCGATTGTTGATACGCTACACGCTGCTAATAAATACAACGTTATACTCGCGTAACGTTAATCCGTTTGCTTTGTAATAACGATAATAGAAGTGAATAAAAACCTACCCAGCTTTGCATGAACAGTGTTGCTCTTTGATATTGTTAGTCCCAGCCTCCGTCTCGATCAGTAGGATATGCGGTGGTTCATTTTTTGACTGACCGGTATGCTTTTGCCTCTATTTGGATGCCTTGTTGTTCCTTGCGTTTCACCTGTATGTCATGGATATAGCCTTCGAATGCATATTGCAGCCCCTTTTGCCTACTTCTATCGGACACTTTATTTGCTGATTTATAAAAGTTGGATAAAATTTCATCAGGAAGAGCCGTCACAGCATAAGCCATGTTGATAGCAAACACCAGAGCCCAGACGAAGTTTGACGGACGTAGCAACAGTAACTAAGGGGGGCGGGGCTTAGCCAAAGGTCAGTAGAGACATTACCGTATAGACATTGTAGCATACGCCATTGTACCGTATGCTACAATGGCGGCTCCAGCGAGGCTTCAACTTCCGGCTGATGGATTACCCCCTTGGAAAACACAAGTAAGCTGGAGTTCAGTGATCTTCATTTGAGATTTTCTACTTAAATTAATTAAAGTTTCATTCAGTTAGTCTTTAGCTTTTGTCCGCCTCGCTGCCTGCTGTGAGCTGTGAGTTTGTTTGCGTTGTGGCTGTCTAAGCCTCGTATTAGCTTCGTATTTTCTTCTGTTTTTCCGTATTTCTCTCTTTATTCTGTTCTGAACCATCATTTAACTCATAATTACATCTCGGACTGTTGGCCAGACGCGTCTCAAGCCATTATACGGCTGGAACCGGAAATACGGTTTGAACATTGGTCGTTGGTCGTAGAGCGAGACACCGCTTCACTGCTGTTCGCCCTGAGATCAACTGCTTTTGTCAGCCTCGTTGCCCGCTGTGAGTTTGTTTGTTTGCGTTTGTTTGTTTGCTCAAATACGGTTTAAACATTGGTTGTTGGTCGTAGAGCGAGACACCGCTTCACTGCTGTTCGCCCTGCGATCGACTGCTTTTGTCAGCCTCGTTGCCTGCTGTGAGTTTGTTTGTTTTCCCGTCTATCGTGCGTCTACATTAAACCCATACCACTACAAAGACGGTTTTTACCCAAGACTTGAGTCATAAATTAGTATAAATATTAATAGCATCACTGGTTGCATCATTGCTAACTTACTGTCCATCTGTTGAAATGGCGAATATGTCAGGTGTATGTTATCTACCTTTTGGTGCAGATGAGAACAAATCTAAATTGCTCGCGGTGCAGTCTGAATTAGAAGCTGTAGAAAAGCAGATCCGTGACCTTCTAGAGAGACAAGCTGAGCTGAGAGACCAGCGTTTAGCTCTTGAAACATCACGCGCTGATGCACACGGATCAGTGATTAACGTTAGTAACCCGCTGACGCTGACCTCGTCTACTCCGTGCGTTTCTCAGCATTGGTCCCAAGCGTCCAGGTCACGATCAGCCATGATTTCATTCACTCCGGCTCCAACACACCACCACGAAGCCTGGGTGGTTCCGCGGAAGCCGCGAGCCAGGACAAGAATCTTTTCGCCCCTCCCGGGTCCTTAAAAAGTCTTAAAACGTCTTAAATACAATTTCCGATTTTTAGGGTCTGAAAATGTCTTGAAATCTGAAATTTAGGTGACTGACGAGTAAGTGATTGATGAACGCGTTGCGTTGATGGTTTGCCACACCAGCACTAGTGTGCTGTGCCGCTATGCTTCGCCACACCATTCTGTGTCGTGTCGCAGTGTTAATTTCGTTAATGAAAACTATGACGAAAAATGTTCGTTGACGACCTTTTTTTCCCTAAGAAAAAACGAAGAGAGACGATACCCACGAAAGTGTGTTTTAAAAAATACAAACTTGACCAAAACCTCTTGTTTTTGTCGAATAAAGGAGACAACAACACATTACAGACTGTGTTTAACAAGGGGGTAATCCATCAGCCGGAAGTTGAAGCCTCGCGGGAGCCGCCATTGTAGCAGAACTTCACCTGCTGTTAGCATTCCATTGACTCCCATTCATTTTGGCGTCACTTTGACAGCGAATAACATTACATCTGAGGCGTCCAAAGACTTAATTTGTCCATTATTTATTTCTAAATAAACACGACAATGTATAAAAGGCTCCATTACTTTGTATCTTACGTTATGGCCCCGTAGAAGCCGTTTTTGTTAAAAACAGGCTAACGATTGCGTCATAACCACGCGACTTTTTGTTGCACAATTCGCCTTTGGCTAAGCCACGCCCTAGAATGTAGATTGACCAATCACAGCGCAGCCAAGAACGAGCTCCGACAGAGGTCCGACACTTTTTCACAGCGCTCCATTGACTTTAACGCGAGAACCTCATATTTTTGGTCTCGGCAGGCCATTATGGTCGTAGGATTATCAAAAACAAGGTTAAACGTTGTGCCTGGGGCATTTGTAACACCGATACGCGTTTCCCAGAGAAGATGGAGGGGGGTGTCCGTTTTTTTCCCTTCCCAAAACCGAAGTCAAATTCTGACAAGTGTCGTCTTTGGATTAAACTGTGTGGACGTCCTCACAGTCAGCTAAACCCCTCGAGGATCAACAAGCACACCTTTGTGTGCTCTAAGGTAAATTTTGCTTTTAACCTTACTGTGAAGTTATACTAGTTAGACAGTTTTATTAAAACCCTGTGGAGCTAACCAAAACATCACCTTGTCAGCTAACGTTAACGTTAACTACTGTAGCATACCGATTGTTGATACGCTACACGCTGCTAATAAATACAACGTTATACTCGCGTAACGTTAATCCGTTTGCTTTGTAATAACGATAATAGAAGTGAATAAAAACCTACCCAGCTTTGCATGAACAGTGTTGCTCTTTGATATTGTTAGTCCCAGCCTCCGTCTCGGTCAGTAGGATATGCGGTGGTTCATTTTTTGACTGACCGGTATGCTTTTGCCTCTATTTGGATGCCTTGTTGTTCCTTGCGTTTCACCTGTATGTCATGGATATAGCCTTCGAATGCATATTGCAGCCCCTTTTGCCTACTTCTATCGGACACTTTATTTGCTGATTTATAAAAGTTGGATAAAATTTCATCAGGAAGAGCCGTCACAGCATAAGCCATGTTGATAGCAAACACCAGAGCCCAGACGAAGTTTGACGGACGTAGCAACAGTAACTAAGGGGGGCGGGGCTTAGCCAAAGGTCAGTAGAGACATTACCGTATAGACATTGTAGCATACGCCATTGTACCGTATGCTACAATGGCGGCTCCAGCGAGGCTTCAACTTCCGGCTGATGGATTACCCCCTTGGAAAACACAAGTAAGCTGGAGTTCAGTGATCTTCATTTGAGATTTTCTACTTAAATTAATTAAAGTTTCATTCAGTTAGTCTTTAGCTTTTGTCCGCCTCGCTGCCTGCTGTGAGCTGTGAGTTTGTTTGCGTTGTGGCTGTCTAAGCCTCGTATTAGCTTCGTATTTTCTTCTGTTTTTCCGTATTTCTCTCTTTATTCTGTTCTGAACCATCATTTAACTCATAATTACATCTCGGACTGTTGGCCAGACGCGTCTCAAGCCATTATACGGCTGGAACCGGAAATACGGTTTGAACATTGGTCGTTGGTCGTAGAGCGAGACACCGCTTCACTGCTGTTCGCCCTGAGATCAACTGCTTTTGTCAGCCTCGTTGCCCGCTGTGAGTTTGTTTGTTTGCGTTTGTTTGTTTGCTCAAATACGGTTTAAACATTGGTTGTTGGTCGTAGAGCGAGACACCGCTTCACTGCTGTTCGCCCTGCGATCGACTGCTTTTGTCAGCCTCGTTGCCTGCTGTGAGTTTGTTTGTTTTCCCGTCTATCGTGCGTCTACATTAAACCCATACCACTACAAAGACGGTTTTTACCCAAGACTTGAGTCATAAATTAGTATAAATATTAATAGCATCACTGGTTGCATCATTGCTAACTTACTGTCCATCTGTTGAAATGGCGAATATGTCAGGTGTATGTTATCTACCTTTTGGTGCAGATGAGAACAAATCTAAATTGCTCGCGGTGCAGTCTGAATTAGAAGCTGTAGAAAAGCAGATCCGTGACCTTCTAGAGAGACAAGCTGAGCTGAGAGACCAGCGTTTAGCTCTTGAAACATCACGCGCTGATGCACACGGATCAGTGATTAACGTTAGTAACCCGCTGACGCTGACCTCGTCTACTCCGTGCGTTTCTCAGCATTGGTCCCAAGCGTCCAGGTCACGATCAGCCATGATTTCATTCACTCCGGCTCCAACACACCACCACGAAGCCTGGGTGGTTCCGCGGAAGCCGCGAGCCAGGACAAGAATCTTTTCGCCCCTCCCGGTTTTCGAGATCTCCACTCAGAACCGCTTCTCCCCTCTTCGCGAAACAGAACGCGATGCTGTGATCATCGGCGATTCCACCGTCTGACACGTCCACGCTACGTTAGGTAAAAGTAAGGTGCAGAGTCACTGATTTCCTGGTGCTCGTGTTCTCGATATCACTGCGCTGGTAACTGAGATCCTGAACGGTGACGAGCGCGTCGGAGCTGTTGTGCTGCACGCGGAAGCTAACGACATTAGGGTGCGACAGACGGAGGTTCTGAAGAAAGACTTCAGGAGCCTTATCGATACGGTACACAGCACATCGCCTGAAACATCGATTATTGTGTCTGGAATGCTTCCTACGTACCGACGAGGGGCATGAAAAGTTCAGTAGATTATTCGCGCTAAATGAATGGTTATTGTCATGGTGCAATGAGCAGAAACTGATTTTTGTAAATAATTGGAATCTATTTTGGGAGCGACCAAGGCTCTTCCGCGCTGATGGCTTACACCCAAGTAGAATCGGGGCAGATCTTCTGTCGGATAACATCTCCAAGATGTTAAATACCATTTGACTAGTAACCAAAAATTCAAATCACAGTCTCTACTGCACCAATTTAATTGATATTAATACTAGTGTAGAACATTGCATAGAAACTGTGTCTATTCCTCGTTTACTAAGATCAAATAATAAATCTACTGCGGGATCTAGAAAAAATCTAATTGTTATTAAAACAAAAAATTTAGCTATTAGTGAACAAAAACAATTTCTAAAGCTAGGTCTTCTAAACATTAGATCGCTCACACCTAAGGCGGTTATTGTAAATGAAATGGTCACAGATAATAATTTCGATGTTCTGTGCCTTACTGAAACCTGGCTTAAACCAAATGATTATTTCGGTCTAAATGAGTCTTCTCCGCCAGGATACTGTTATAAGCATGAGCCCCGTCTGATCGGTCGTGGCGGCGGTGTTGCAACAATCTACAGAGATATCCTTAATGTTACTCAGAAAACTCGTCATAGGTTTAATTCGTTTGAAGTGCTTGTGCTATATGTTACGCTCTTAGATGTAAGAAAAAAATCCCTATTATCTCTAGCATTGGCTACCGTATATAGACCTCCAGGGCCTTACGCCAATTTCCTAAAAGAGTTTGCTGACTTTCTATCAGATCTTTTGGTCAACGTCGATAAAGCATTAATTGTTGGAGATTTTAACATACACGTAGATAATTTAAATGATGCGTTAGGGGCTGCGTTTACAGATTTATTAAACTCCTTCGGGGTCAAGCAAAACGTCACCGGACCAACTCATCGTCTTAATCATACACTCGATTTAATTATATCATATGGAACCGATCCAACCGATATAGATATCATTCCACAAAGTGATGATGTCACTGACCACTACTTGGTAACTTGCATATTACGCACTGCTGTAATATGTCATGCTGCGCCACGTTATCGACCAGGTAGAACAATTCGTCCATCCACCATAGATCATTTCTCAAATAGCTTATCTGATCTGTCTCAGCTGCTGCCTGAACCCAAACAAACAGATGAATTAGACGAACTTACTAGCACTATGAGCACCATTCTCTCTAGAACATTGGATATTGTTGCACCCATTAGATTAAAAAAGGTCAGAGAAAAAAGTATAGCACCATGGTACAATAATACTACGCATGTTTTAAAGAGAGAAACCCGTAATTTAGAGCGTAAATGGAAAAAAAAACTAATTTAGAGGTCTTTAGAATCGCGTGGAAAGACAGTATGTCAATTTATAAAAAGGAAACTGCGCTTGTTAGAATCACAAATGATTTACTTTTAGCTTCGGACCAAGGCTGTATCTCAGTACTAGTTTTACTTGATCTTAGTGCTGCGTTCGATACTATAGATCACACAATACTCTTAGATCGACTACAAAATTACACTGGTGTTCAAGGACAAGCATTAAGCTGGTTCAGGTCATACTTATCTGACCGCTACCATTTCGTCTACTTAAATGGAGAAAAATCGATTATAACTTCGGCAAACTATGGAGTGCCGCAGGGATCTGTGTTAGGCCCTTTATTATTCTCAATATATATGCTGCCACTTGGTAATATTCTAAGGAAACATGGAATTAGTTTCCATTGTTATGCTGATGACACTCAAATATATATTTCATCACGGCCAGATGAATACGCTAAATTATCCAAATTGACAGATTGTGTTAAAGATATGAAAGATTGGATGACGCATAATTTTCTTTTATTAAATCCAGACAAGACAGAGGTAATACTTATCGGTTCTAAAAACCGTCCACAAAACCTTTCACAGCACGACTTTAACATAGTAGGATGCCCTGTTACTTTATCCGCTACAGTAAAAGACCTGGGTGTTACATTAGACTGCAACCTGTCTTTTGAAAAGCATATTTCATATGTTACAAAAACTGCCTTTTTCCACCTTAGAAACATTGCTAAGCTACGTAATATGCTATCAGTCTCTGATGCAGAAAAGTTAGTTCATGCATTCATGACCTCGAGACTAGATTACTGTAATGCTTTATTAGCTGGTTGTCCTGCATCTTCAATAAACAAGCTACAGTTAGTCCAAAATGCAGCCGCTAGAGTTCTTACTAGATCAAGAAAATATGATCATATAACACCGATTTTATCATCACTTCATTGGTTACCTATCAAGTTCCGTATTAAATACAAGGTATTGCTTTTGACTTATAAAGCTCTAAATGGTTTAGCTCCAGTCTATTTAACGGATCTTCTATCGCCTTACAATCCATCGCGCTCTTTAAGATCACTAAATTCGAGGCTTCTGGTCATTCCTAGGATATCCAGATCCACCAAAGGAGGCAGAGCATTTTCACATTTAGCTCCGAAGCTCTAGCCTTCCTGATATTGTTCGTAGCTCAGACTCGCTCTCCCAGTTTAAAACTAGACTGAAGACGCATCTATTTAGCCAGGCATTCATATAAATTTTTATCTTACAGTTACTGTAAATTCGGCCTCTAGTTCATAAACACCAGAGGAGAACTGGCCCCCGACTGAGCCTGGGTTCTCCCAAGGTTTTTTTTTCTCCATTGGGTCATCTGATGGGGTGTTAGGACACCATTAGGTCACTGGATGGAGTTTTTCGGTTCCTTGCCACTGTTGCCTTTGGCTTGCTCAGTTGGGGATATTCAAATTAATTAACCAATCATACCATTGATCAGCTCTACCAAACTTGGATGTCTTTTTTCCAGTAATAAACAAACATTGTTAAGTTGTTTTGATTGATACTGTGAAGCAGCTTTGATACAATCTGTATTGTGAAAAGCGCTATATAAATATATTTGACTTGACTTGACTTATTCTGTCACGAGCCGTTTGTGCGACTAAATCTGCGATCAAAAATGCAGGCTGATATCCAGCAGTGTTTTTAATGTTGATCATATTATTGCTATTTTGCAACGAAAGCCACAGCAGAACTGCAGCACACAGCAGTGATTCGTGAACGATTCTGTGGCTTTGAACGAGCTGTGAGATTCAATGATCCG
The DNA here is from genome assembly GCA_026230005.1 of Gila orcuttii. Classification (NCBI taxonomy): domain Eukaryota; kingdom Metazoa; phylum Chordata; class Actinopteri; order Cypriniformes; family Leuciscidae; genus Gila; species Gila orcuttii. The sequence goes on along the minus strand of JAPDVR010000010.1, from coordinate 17,499,003 downwards.
TTCATAAATACAGCCACTTGCTTTGTTACTGAATGAATGAATGACTCGATGACTCACTCATAAAGACAGTGACTTACCGCCACCTACTGGCGATTTTAATTTAATATTTAAAAGTATCACTTCGTTTTTACCATCATTGCATATTTATTGAACATTGTTTTATTTAAAGCATTATTTATTTTATAAAAGTATTTTATAAAGGTAAAAAATAAACTGAAAAAAAATGATTAAAGGGGGCAAATATTGTCCCTTAATGGAAAAGGTGTGACTGCAGTCTAAGTAGAAGAGGGGGTTAAGGCACTCTAAAATATTGGAGAACCACTAAACTAAGGAACAGGGATATGTAGAATTGCACAAGTGCTACTGCTAAAGAGTGCAATGTCAATACAGCCTGTTACCTTGATTAAAATTTCTCATAAGCTTAGTTGAATTGACCAAAAGCGAAAAATTATAATGACATTTTTTTGTCTAAAGACTACATATAAAATAGCTACCAAAATGAATATCGGTAACTGAAGTTTGACTAAAAGTAATGACTAAAAGTTGACAAAAAATGCAATGACTTTTCGTCAACTAAAACTAGACTAAAACTATGAAAGACAAAATGACTAAAATGTGACTAAGACCTAATAAGTATTTTCATCTGAAGATTAAGACTAAAACAAAAATGGCTGCCAAAATTAACACTGACGTGTCGTGCTGAACATTTTCCTGTTTTTTTTTTTTTGTGGTAAAGTCTTAAATTAGCCTTTTAGAGGACTTAAAAAAGGTCTTAAAAGTCATTAAATTTGCTGTTAAAAAATGTGCAGATACCCTGTGTTACTGTAAGAGGTTGATCACTCTGGTAACCAGGGTAGGAAGAGGCCTGTCACCATCCACAGAAAGTTTCAAAACATACCGCTGAAGAAACATCAGGGTGTTTAAGTGTCAAATTGAAGACGAAATAGGTACAAAATGCAGAAAGAGCCCCTCAATCCACACAGCTAGCCCAGCAGATCTCTATCCCATCTACTCTTGATGACTACAGTGACTTTTCTTGTAAGCACATTTTTCCAGTCAGTGGCTTCCTGTACTTGAACAGTTGGATATGATGAAGATGGTTTACTGTAAAAGACAAAAGCACAAAATAGATTTCATCTCAATCAAATTTTATGATCATACATGTTAACTGATGTAGAGAAATAATCTACATGCATATTATTCACCCCATTTGTATGTGGGCTGTAAATATATTTCAAGAATTATAAAAAGCATTTATGATAGACCTTCAATTTAAAGACAGAGAAACATTTTGCGCACCTACCCAAGCACAACGAACTGTTCAAGCTTCTCTCTGAACAAGGTTGGCAACATGAGAAGGGATGCTTTAAAATCTATTCCTGAAACAAAAGATATTGACATGATTTATTTATTTTTTTACACAAAATAATTATAGAACCAATAGTAGTAATATTAAGATTTAATCATCTACTTACATATCCATTGCCTTCTTAGTCCTTTAAAATGGGGTACCTAAGAGTCAGGGCCATAGCCACTTAAACATACACCTTAGAAGTTGAATATCTGCAAAATATTTTAAACACTTTTGTTTAAAAAAAAAATGTAATTAAAATGTAACCCATTAATACTTTGGCGCAGTAAATGAGAAATACTTACATACTGTACTGAGCCATGCTTTCATACAATGTTCTTATCATTTTGATCCTATCTGATGCTGAAGGTTTCATTTGTTTTTGGTCCAACTTAGCCTGAACATCAAAAAGAAACTTAGGAACTTCAAAAACTGCAGAAAAAGTTGCTGATGGGCTTCTATGGTAAAAAAAAGAAAAAAGAGAAAGTAATAATCAGGCAATGTTACAGGGATACATAAAGACAACTAATACTATAAAGTACAAGTTATTACTACTGAAAAGACCAATTATTACATTTACTAGGGCTACCCCGTTTGAAGGCCGAGACGTGTATAATCTGGGTCGGTGCGTTGCGTCTTGTGCGGCCTAACAAAATCTTGCAATCCAAACGGCAGGACATTTTTAATCTCAAAATGTAAAAACTGTGATAAACACTAATTACAATGGCTAGCCCAAATCCAACGTTGGAAAAGCTGTGTGTTGTGTGTGTGTGTTAGTCTTTTTGGTTACAGGATAAGGAACCACTGGCATTAATGGAGATTGACTGAGTTGTTGTTCTGGACATGCTGGCACCCAGCAACCGGGTGGAGCAACTCTAATGGCGGCGAGTGTGGTAGCGTAGTTGCAGCTTCTTGAGTCTCACTCCCACGACTTTTGTGTTTGCTATTTAACTTGATTAACTGATTTCACTATGGCTGCTAAAGGAACTAGACTAAATCGGAAGGATCAAAATGCAGGATCGGCTGTTACTGATGAAGTTACCAGTGAGCTTAATGTGGCGACTCTTTCTAGCCTCCTGGATGATCTCAGGAAATCAATCGCTGTGGATTTTAAAGCTTCTTTCTCTTCGCTCAAAACTAAACTTGACTGTATGCTAGAGACTTTGTCTGATCATGCTCAGAAAATTTCATCACTTGAGAACAATGCCAACTTACAAGATGAGCGTATTTCTGTTTTGGAAATTTCCTGTGCTTCGTTGTCGGCAAATAACTCTAAATTGCTGGCTAAAGTAGCTGATCTGGAATCACGCAGCCGCCGCAACAATATTAGGCTACTCGGTTTACCTGAATCAATTGAGGGCGGCCAGCCCACTTCCTTCTTCTCTGGGCTTCTGATGGAAGTGTTCGGGGAGGGTGTTCTGGGTTCTCTGCCGGATTGTGACATGGCTCATCGTGCTCTCATTGCTAAACCGAGCCCAGGTCAGCGACCTAGGCCAGTTATTATACGCCTTCTCAGGTACCAGCAGAAAGTGACTATCATACGTGAAGCCAGAGCTAGAAGAGGAAGGCTTCAGTACCGTGGGACATCATTGCGATCTATGAGGACTACACTCCCGAAGTAATGGAACAGCGATCCAAGTATCGTGAAGTTATGTCGGACCTCTATAAACTTGGACTTAAGCCTGCGCTACTGTTTCCTGCAAGACTTTCCATCAATGCGAAGGAGGGAGGTAGGAAAATGTTCTCCTCAGTTGATGAAGCCAGGAACTATGCAGCATCACTCCTTCCTGCTAATTAGAATTCTCTGGTGTTTTTTCCTACTGTGTGTTGCATTTTTGGGTTTTGTTGTTTTATTTAAATCTGCTACTCAACTGCATTGATATGCCATATTGCTCTTTTGAAGGCTTGCTTGTTTATTAATACCGCTTGGTCAGCAGTAGTTCTGTTTTGACTTTTCTGTTTGAATATTTCTTTTGTCCCTGCTGATTGCTGGTTGTCTTAGTCTGAGGCCTGATTTGGTTTGTCCTTTTGCCTTACTTATGAGTAGCTAATGTGAGTGTTTAGTTTGGCACTCCGGAAAAGAATAGTTTTTGTCAAATAAATGCTTCGCTTATAATTTGTCTGGTTGTTGGTTTGTCTGATGCCTTCACTGTGAAACTATTATGAACTGATTGATGATTAAATACATAGTAAATAGATTGGCTATTTTTATTTATGTGGGTTTTGAGACTCCTCGAGTCATTTTTTTTTATAGTTACTACTCAATTATGGATTATTTGTTTTGCTTGTTATGCTTGTTTAGTTTTATATCTGTTTTTGTTTTATATCAATGTTGTTCTCGCCACCTGTTCCTTATATCCTATTATCTGTTATATGCCTACTTATTTTTGAGTCATTGATTCAATTAAAGGATTAAAAGTAATTCATCTCAACATCAGAAGCCTTGCTACTAAAATTGATCTTCTCAGGGTATGGGCTGCTTTACATAAACCTAATATAATCACTATTTCTGAATCATGGCTTCATAATAAAATCACTAATGATGAGGTGGGAATTGATAATTATGTTTTATATAGAGCTGATAGGACATCAAGAGGAGGAGGTGTGGTTACTTATGTTGATTTAAATCTGGTCTCTGAGTGTGTCTCTACTAATGTTGAGCCCACTAACTTTGAGTGTCTTTTTATTAATATCATCTTTCATGAAAACAAACAGCTTACTATCGGAAATATTTATAGACCATTTTGCAAGATGTAAACAACACTGGTCCAGAAGCACTTCCTGTTTCAGTTTTTTAACACTACATAAACGTTGGGATAAAATACAACCAACAGAACAAATAAAACTGAATCAAAAAATTAAACAAACATCTTTAAGATGTTTTCTTTACATGTGAAATAAAGAAACCAGTTACAAACTGAAACAGGAAGTGTTTCTGGACCAGTGTTGTTTACATCTTGCAAAATGGTCTATAGACCGCCCTCTGCTCCCACTGACTCTTTAAAAGATATCTTGGCTACAATTAATTCTCGACAGACACAATGAATTGATTATACTGGGTGACTTTAATAATAATTGGTTGATCGGTCTTCCTCAGGTGATAGAAATCTTTTAGGCAGTGTAAGCCTTACTCAGTTAATTAAAGAACCCACGAGAGTTGATGGCCGTTCTTCTACCTTGCTTGACTGGATCCTTGTTTCCAATCCGGATAGGATTATCAAATCGGGTGTTTTATCAGACTGCTTTAGTGATCATTCTATAACAGTGTTTCTCAACCTCTCCTGCAGGGACCCCCTGACAGGACATGTTTTTGTTTTAACCCTGAAATGGCACACCTGATTCAATTAGTCAGCTACACATTAAGCCTTTGAGCCTTTAATTAATTGAATCAGGTGTGCCATTTCAGGGTTAAAACAAAAACATGTCCTGTCAGGGGTCCCTGCAGGAGAGGTTGAGAAACACTGTTCTATAATATACTGCATCTGGAAAATTAAAATACAGAGTTCCCCCTTTAAATATATCACAATAAGGCAATGTAAAAATATTAATGTTGATTATTACATAAGTGATCTATTTGATATTAGATTGGACAGGCTTCAATTAATTCCACTTGTGGAAGAGGCATGGAACTTCTTCCATACTGAAGTAAAAACTGTAATTGATAAACATGCTCCTGTGAGAACGATTAAGGTCAAAGGTAGGCGTTTACCATGGATAAATTCTAATTTACTTCAACTATTTAAACAAAAGGATAAAGCTTGGGTTAAATATCGCTTCTCAAAAGATGAATTGGATGGGATAATATACAGACAGTTAAGGAATAAATGTAAAACTGAAACTAGGAATGCCAAAGCTAATTACTATAGAGACTGTTTCTCTCGGGATTTCAATAACCCTAGGCACTTCTGGAAACGCTTAAATAACATTCTTAACAAAAATAAAAAAAAACTTCTGTGATACAAATATGCAAGGATAATGACATTTTATCTGATCCTTTGCATATAGCCCATGCCTTTAATCATCATTTTTCGTCTTTATGTAGTTCAAAATCTGTTTGCTCTGATGGTTTGGCATGGTCTTCTTACTCTTCCATGCCTGCTGGCTCTTTTTCATTTAAAAAGATTATGCCTACTGATGTCTTTAATGTATTACAGGACCTTAAATTAAAGTGCAGTGCAGGACCTGATGATTTGGAAGCTAAGTTCAACAAAACTGCAGCTCATATATTGATGTTTCCTCTTGCAGATCTTTTTAATTTATCACTAACTACTTGTACTGTGCCACAAATTTGGAAAGCTGCAAGAGTGACACCTCTTTTTAAAGGTGGTGACCAATCAGAAGTGAATAATTATCGCCCGATTTCTATCATTTGTGCTGTTGCTAAAATATTTGAGAAATTAATTTTTAATCAACTAACTGAGTACATTAACAATTATAACATTTTATCTCCACATCAATCTTGCTTTAGATCTATTTTTTCTACTTCAACTGCTCTTTTAAAATTTACAAATGATGTCTTCTCGGGTTTTGATAATGGAGCTACTTTCATTGATCTCTCAAAGGCCTTTGATATGGTTGACCATTACCTTCTATTGGATAAGCTTTACTCTATTGGTTTGAATAAACATGCTGTGCTCTGGTTCAACTCCTATTTGCATAATAGATGCCAGTGTGTTGTTTACCAAGGGTTCCAGTCAGATTATTTAATTGTTGATAAAGGTGTTCCTCAAGGTTCAACTTTAGGTCCCTTACTTTTCTCGATTTTTATCAATGACTTGGCACAAGTTTGTTCTCATTGTGAATTAGAGCTTTATGCTGATGACACTGTCATTTATACCTCTGACTGGGATTTGCTGCAAGTTCAAAGAACTCTTCAATCTGATTTTGATAAAGTACAACAGTGGTTGTTCATTAATAAACTTCTGTTGAACATGAAGAAGTCTTGTTGCATGGTGTTTTCCACAATACAAAATCGCCGTTGTGCTTCCTGTTCCCTTTCAAGGGAACTCGAGCTGCGTCAAGCTGTGGGAACGCCTCTGCGTTGTGCGTCCTGAAGCACGTATGGAATCAGCCCAATGGAGAGATGGAACGTCATAGGCGGGTGACGTCATCGACCAGGAAACGTCTCAGGTTACGACTGTAACCTATGTTCCCTGAGAACAGGGAACGAGACAATACGTCAACGACGTTATGGGGAACGCCTCAGGCGTGACAGGTGTCTGAAATCACTATCAAATCACGTCAATCATATTGACCGGCGACAGCCCGTGAATCATTAGCGTGAATGATTAACGTGCGACCTGGAAGTATAAAGGGGCGCCTTGCACACATGACAAATCACCTTATCGTCTGAAGGGACTGTACGGTAGGCAAGCCCCGAGGCATGGCAGGGAGACGTATTGTCTCGTTCCCTGTTCTCAGGGAACATAGGTTACAGTCGTAACCTGAGACGTTCCCTTTCGAAGGGAACTCAACAATACGTCAACGACGTTATGGGGAACGATATACCAACTCCGCCATGCTAAGGGGAGTGCATGCCAAGTGGCAGTGACAACTGTCAGAACCAGCAACTTCAAATGAAACGCTAGAACCACTCACCCTCAGGTCACACTGGGCTGTCAGTGACAGCATTCCCTACGGTCATAGCCCAAGCTACAGCCTCACAGAAAAACCTTCATAAACATGGTTAAATAAAAAGGTCTACCTGGGCCGGCTCCGGGCCTGGAACCACAGCTTCCGATTAGAAGGGGTCCCTTCTAGGGAATGTGGCTAGGGAACCCGAAGGAACCCCAGCCAGTCACTATTCAGGGGAACGTACTCACCCCGAAATGCCACCAGGACGGCCTGACCTGGCGTCAGTACATAGACACTAGTCTGGCCAAATCCTGTCTGTCTGAAGACAGAGCCTCTGGACAACAAAGCCTTAAGAAAGGCATCCAACCCGAGGGACTGCGAAGCTGGCAGTGAACCACTCGGCCCGGATCTCAGAGACGGGATATCCCGGAGAGTATGACTCAGCATAGTGCTTTCCAACCCTTGCTAGCGAGGGGAGTTTCTCTACTCGATCCACGGATCAACCCAGTGTCTGTGTTTCAAAACACTGAGGAGGCCTGTGAAGGCCTAAGGGCTGATCTAACTGGGAGGCCTCACGAGAGGCCTACGACCGTCTGACCAGACTCAGGAAGCCGCATGCTCATAGAGACCCTCGGTGAGGGGAGCACAGGTCTGCCTGGTAGGCAAACCAGGCTGTAGGCAGAAAAAGTTCCGGGAGGGAACCAATAGCAGAGAATGAACACTTTAGCGAGCCAGGGCGCAAGCTCGCCTTCAGCAGCTGCCTATTAAGGCTAGCTGAAACTGATAGCAAGAGACCACTAGCTTCATAAACCCAGCACCACTAGGGAACGTTACAGGGAGGCCCGGAGAGTCCTACTACCTGATAGCCAACGTAAGTGGGAATTCACCTTCAGAGAGGCCCGTGAGGCCTACTACCTGATAACCACAGTAAGTGGGGTGCTCACCTTCAGGGAGGCCCAGAGAGGCCTACTACCTGATAACCACAGTATGTGGGGTGCTCACCTTCAGAGAGGCCAAGAGAGGCCTACTACCTGATAACCACAGTACGTGGGAACTCACCTTCAGGGAGGCCCGGTGAGGCCTGCTACCTTACAACCACAGTATGTGGGGAGCTCACCTTCAGGGAGGCCTGGTGAGGCCTACTACCTGACCGTACTCATTCAAGGAGGCCTGGAGGAGCCTACTACCTGATAATCACAGCATGTGGGAACTCACCTTCAGGGAGGCCTGGTGAGGCCTACTACCTGACACCCAAAATATTTGGGCGCTCACATTCAGGGAGGCCCAGAGCGGCCTACTACCTGACAGCCACAATATTTGGGAGCTCACCTTCAGGGAGGCCCAGAGAGGCCTACTACCTGATAGCCAACTTAAGTGGGAATTCGCCTTCAGGGCAGCCGGCTGAGGCCTACTACCTGATAACCATCTTAAGTGGGAATTCACCTTCAGGGAGGCCTGAGTGGCCTACTACCTGATAACCACTGTTAGCTTTGAGCCCTGAGTCCGGGTGATAGTATAAGGTGGCCTGCTAAGGCCAGCCAGCTGGGGACTCGCCTATCAGGGAGGCCTGGTCGGGCCTACTAGCTAATAGCAAGTCATATTCTGCTATAAAGTACACTGTTGGGAACCATACTACACAAGCATAATTTACTAATGGGCTTCCAGTAGCGCTATAAGGTATGTCCCACAATGTTGGGACTCACCTCCGAGGAGGCCTGTTTAAGGCCTACTACCCATCAGTGAGTCAACTGCCCGAACCACCAAGGCCAACCACGTAAAGTGAGCTGGCCTACAGTGCCCTCTAGGGGGCTGTCCAATCAAGGAGGCCTGCTGAGGCCTACTACCTAATGGCGCAGCCTTCGTTGGCAGCAAAGCTGTTTACGCAGGGCCTACAGCATCCTGGTGCCTAATCACATTGCCCATGGCAGTGTACTCCGCAAAAAAGCTAGCACCCTTAAAACAAGGGGAGTACAACATACGCCACTCTGCCTCAACGGAGGCCCCATTAGTCAGGGGTCTACCATCTATGCATGGGCGTCAGCTCAGGGCAATGCTCTGGCTTCAGGGGAGCGTACTTCGACCAAAGAAGAAGTGAAGCTTACTTCATACTCGACCCGAGCCATAGTGGTGCGAGGTAGGATAAACAGAACTGGGAGTGAAGTGCTCAGACCTACCCTGTATCACAGGGGGATACTCACACCTCACCCTGAGGTTACCAGGGTCCGGGCCTGCCAGCGGCTCTAGGGGTGACAGAAATTTATCTCTGCCCAACCTAGGGGAGTGGGGCTTGAATGAAAGCCATCCACCTACAACCTAGCGCTCGAGCAGTAGCTCAGCGAGGTGAGTGAAGCCTAAACTGGCGGCCTAAATCCGTAGGCCAGTTCTGCATGGCAGGGTCGGGCAGGAAACCCAGTCTTCTTCGTGAAGCGAAAGACGGCCTAACCCTGCTCAATAAAGACATATATACCACGGAGGCCTGTTTGAGGCCTACCATGTCCTTACAAACCATCCTCTGCACCATGCTGCATTACTCTAGTCACCCCAGAATGCAGAGAAGGGGGCGGGCCTTGGCCTAACGACTCCCATGGGAGGAGGCTGTTTATACAGGGATGCTAGAAACCTACATTCACAAAGTGAAGGTTCAGAGGAAGCAATGCTAAATTTTAGCAGAGCACTTCTATTATCCCTGGCACAGCCTAGGCCAGCCACAGAGGCGGCCCTGGTGAGGGCCAGCCTGCAGGCATAGATCTATCTGAGGGCTCGGAGGAGCCACAGCCTTACTAAAGAATATAGTCTGTATTATTCCATACAAAGGCTGCATGATCGCTCAGCCTAATGAAAACCCAAACAGAGCTCAAGGGGCGAACTACTCAGGAAGAAGTCAAACGGACCCGTGGGCCGGACATAAGATCTATCTGAAGCTCTAGCGTCAGTCAACACTCTAAGTAAAAAATTCTAAGAGAGAGACCAACTACTCTACCCTGAGGTGGCTAACAGCCCGAAGGCTAACATAGTTATCGTTCTGGCCACCTAATGGGGAACTTCAGGGCCCTAATAATCCAGGAAACTTCTCTTACCTTATTACCTGATGACCAAAGCTGTCTCTCCGTGGCCACCATCGCCGCCATCGACCGACTGATCGTGGCAGCAGTCTGTTTGGTGGCCCGGAGCGCAAAAACCGTGGTTCGGCGCGGCTCAGTAACCGCCTCAGGGGACATCCCTGCCCCCTGGTCGAGATCCTGCAGCAGGTCGGCCTGGTATGCCTGCAGCACCACCATGGTGTGCAGGGAAGCACCGGCCTGAACTGCTGCCGTGTATGCTCTGCCATTCAAACGCGCTGTTGTCTCTAGCGGTTTGGATGGCAGAAATGGAGCTCTCAGTGTCGACGCCTGCCCAGACATGAGATAGTTCGCAAACGACTCGTCAAATGGGCGGCATCGACACATACCCATGCTCTGCGATCCCCTCAACATCAGCGAAATTAACCCGCTGATGTCAGTGAATACTGGCAGAGAATGGGCTCTTCCATGCCCTCTAGATCTCTGTGTGAAGATCAGGAAGGAATGGATTAGGCTCACCTGAGCTGGTGGTGTATGGCCGGGGAGAAACCGATCGCCGAGCCTACCGCGAGCGGTCTCTCCTCTAGTGCGTTGCCATGGCAGCTACAGCCTGTTGGCGGCGCGCTCCACAACATCCACCAGACCTGCATACACGGGGCAGGGTGGCTGAGAGGGTTCAGGATCTACCTGATTATAAACCTCCTCAGCCATCTCCTGCTCGTCCTGAAGAGCAGCAAGAGCACCTGCTTCGCCCTCGTCAGCCGTCGAATCATCTGAGAGGTTTACAGCACTCTCAAGATGATCGACGAGCTCTATCTGGAAGCCCATGATGCAAGTCGCCGCTCTGCCTCGGCACGAGCGGGACCACGAGAACCAGACGTTGAACCCCCTTCACTCGAGAAGAGGGCCAGACGAGAGCGAGCGTTTTAAAAGAAAAACGCTCACAGTTCACACAGAGGATTCCCTCGAGAATCTCCCGTGCGCGCTCTTCTCCCAGGCAGGAAAAGCACACTCGTGTGCTGTACATTTAATTTTCTTACCGTTTCATTGAGTAGCGTTTTCAAACAGACAGTCCCTGAAGACGATGAGATGATTTGTCATGTGTGCAAGGCGCCCCTTTATACTTCCAGGTCGCACGTTAATCATTCACGCTAATGATTCACGGGCTGTCGCCGGTCAATATGATTGACGTGATTTGATAGTGATTTCAGACACCTGTCACGCCTGAGGCGTTCCCCATAACGTCGTTGACGTATTGTTGAGTTCCCTTCGAAAGGGAACTATAAAGCACCCCATAAACACAAGCGCAATAGCTTCTGTGCCTTCAGTCGCGCTATATGTGAATCTGTCCCTGTGTGAATATTGTCTGTCCTTACATACTCTGCACCACACAAACAATTTATATATATATATATATATATATATTAAGAGAGATATGGCGAACAAACAGCAGTTTAGGGAGTGTGTCCCTCCCTGCTTGCGTTATTTAACGAGTGGGGATACACACGTTCTTTGTGTTGTTTGTTTGGGAGTGTAGCATGCCCAGTCAGCTTTCGAGGGAGCTGATTGTGAGCATTGCGAGCGTCTGCCATTAAGGACGCTCCGCTCCCGCCGGGCGTTCTTCGAGGAGAGCGGTTCGGTGCGCGCTCCCCGCGGTTCGGGTCCCGCTCTTGCCGAGGCAGAGCGACGACGCGTATCGTGGGGATCGCATATGGATCTCTCAGCGGGGTTAGAGATGGGCTCTGCCTTATCTCTCCCTTCACCTGTGAGATCCAGTGCCTCAGTCCCGTATTCGGAAGCACGCGCTGCGGTTTCTTCCGCTCGGGCTGAGGCACCAGTGTTGCTTCTATCCAGTTCTGAGGAGCTGGATGTTGCTAGTATATATAAGGGAGATGTGGAGGATTCGCCACCTTACACTCCCGAAAGCGATGAGCTAGTGGAGGTATTAACAAGAGCTGTAGAAAAACTCAGCATTGTATGGCCAGTGACTAGACAGGAGTCTGTTTCTAAATTAAAATTAGATGAGAGATTTTTGCCGTCACGAGTACAACCTCCACGCCGGTGCGAACCGTCTTTTTTTCCCGATCTCCACACTGAGGTGTCGAAATGGTGGGAAAAACCGGTGACATATAGAGAAAATGTTTAGTCCCCAGACTTCAACATATTTAAATATGGTGGGGGATAAATCATATGGTTGTTCGGCTATGCCTCGCGTGGAGAGACGCTTGCGAGTTTTCTCTCCCTCGAGGCTGCGTCATCTGTTAAGGCACCGGCATTACCCACCAAGCCTCTTATGAATATTTCATTTTTTGTGGGTAAAGCGTTTTCGGCAGCATGTCATGTCTGCATACTATGTCTGTTATGAAGAGAAAAAAAAACGGGCATACCAGGCTGACCTGCTGAGGGACGTGAGTGAGAGTGAGGAGGTCAGTGCTGACGTGGTTCGCGAACTGCTTTTTCCCTGCGTGGCCGTAGAAAGACATCTGTGGTTAAATCTGACAAATATAAAAGGGAAAGGAAAAGCTTTCCTTTTAGACACTCCTCTCTCCCCCCTGGGTTTATTTGGCGATGCTGTAAATTCTGTCATCAATAAATTCCAGGAGAAGGAAAAGCAAATAACAGCTTTTAACAAATTTCTCCCTTTTAAAAATTCATGTCCCTGGGACTGCTGGGCGGGAGCAGCCCCGGCCGTCTGCGAGCTCATCACATAGGGCGCTGAAGCAGAGTGTCGCGTCTCGTGCTCCCCCTGCTGGACAGTGGGCTCAGCCGCGGCACTCTCAGCCGAAATCTCCCAGTAATAGAACTGATCTGAGGACAGTTATATTAGCTAAGAAGGCTTCAGCTGAGAAGAAGTCCTGGCGCCACGGCGCGCAGGACACTGAGGGTGGTTCCCGCCGAGGCGGAAAGGTGTTCACCTCTTTCTACGGTGCCCATTCCTCCTCGGTGCCCTCAGGGGCCCGTTCTGCCAACCCCGCCTAAATGCCGGGGCGCAGACGGTCCCAGCGAGGGTTTCAGAGCGGTTAAACCAGTTGTTCCCTGCCGGGGTGCCGTTACAGGGCGCTGCGTTTGCTGCTCAAGTTACACCAGAGGCCAGTCTCGAGAGACTGGTACCCTTAGTAGAATTTCTGGCAGAGGGGAAAAGCCTTCCAAAAATATCTCATTGGGTCCTGCAGACAATAGAAAAGGATTATGCTATCCAATTCAGGTGTCATCCACCAAGATTCAGAGGGGTTCTGCCTACAGTGGTGGGCTCCGAGCAGGCTCTGGTTATGGAACAAAAGGTGAAGAGTCAGGCTATTACGGCCGATATTTCATCGTTCCAAAGTAGGATGGGGGGTTGCGTCCAATTTTAGACCTGCGCCTATTGAATCGCTCGGTAGGGAAGCCAAAATTCAGGTTGCTCTCTATCAAGCAGATCGTGTCACAGATCAGATCCGATGACTGGTCTGTCACGATAGATCTAAGGGACGCGTACTTCCACATTTCCATCCTTCCACAACACAGGAAGTTCCTGAGGTTCGCCTTCGGGGGCGAGGTGTACCAGCACAGGGTTCTTCCGTTTGACCTAGCTTTATCTCCCCGCACTTTCACGATGGTGGTTCGGCATCGAGATGTCGTTCTCGTTCATATCAGGAAGTTGGGGTTGAGGCTGAACGCAAAGAAAAGTGTATTATCTCCTTCTCAGAAGACCACTTTTCTGGGTGTCGTTTGGGTTTCGGTTTCGATGCAGGCGCGACTCGCTCCGACCCGCATCGCTTCGATTCTCTCAGCTGTGAAACAAGTAAAGCTAGGCCAGCTACTTACTGTAATACAGTTTTAGAGACTGTCGGGTCTGATGGCAGCAGCGTCCAACGTTATACCTTGCGGCCTGTTGTACATGAGACCGCTACAGTGGGGGCTCAGGACCAAGGGGTTCTCCTCGAGGGGAAATACGCTCCGCATGGTCAAAGTCACGTGGCGCTGCCTTCGTGCTCTGGTCATGTGGAAAGAAACTTGGTTCCTGTTCAAAGGTCCTGTGCTGGGTCGCGTGGCGCTAATGGCGGATGCTTCCCTCACAGGGTGGGGGGCGGTCACGAGTGGTCGTCCAGCCCAAGGTCTGTCTCAGGACCATCATCTATCATGGCTTATAAATTGTCTAGAGATGTTGGCGGTGTTCCAGGCTCTGAAACACTTCCTAGCAGACCTGAGAGGTCATCATGTGTTAGTTCAGTCAGACAACACGTCGGTGGTCTCTTATATAAATCATCAGGGGAGCCTGCGGTTTCGCCGGCTTTACAAGTTGGCCCGTCAGATCCTCCTGTGGTCCCAAGGGAGGTTACTATCTCTGACAGCAATGTATCTTCCTGGGTATTTGAATGTGGTAGCAGTCTCCCTGTCGAGGCAGGGGCCGAGGCCGGGGGGTTGGAGTCTCCACCCCGAGGTGGTGGAGCTCCTTTGGTGAGTTTCGGTCGCGCCGAGGTGGACCTATTCACTTCCAAGGTGACCACGCACTGTCATCTGTGGTTTTCCATCAGCCATCCAGCCCCTCTGAGGTTGGACGCTATGGGGCAGCCGTGGCCGAGGTCACGTCTGTTCACCTTTTCCCCGATTGCCCTGCTACCTGGAGTTCTGGAGAGGGTTCGCCGGGACGGGGTCAGCCTACTACATAGTAGCCCCGTTCTGGCCGGCCCGAGTATGGTTTGCGGACCTGATTTCTCTCCTGGACGGTTCTCCTTTGGAGCTCCCGGTCAGGAGGGATCTACTCTCTCAGGCGGGCAGCATGATATTTCACCCCCGCCCAGTACTGTGGGCTTGGCCTCCGAGGGGGCCCAGCTCATGAACTCTGGTCTCTCAACCGAGGTTGTTGAGACCATTCTTCACTCCAGAGTTCCATCCGCGAGGAAGCTTTAGGCCTTGAAGTGAAAACTTTTCACTTCTTGGTGTGGAGAACACCTGCAGGACCCGGTTAACGGCCCAGTGGGTGCAGTGGCTATCCCCCTCCACACTAAAGGTGTATGTGGCGGCACTGGCTGCTCACCACGTCCCTTTCAGTGGAGTTTCTCTGGGGAGACACCCGCTTATAACTCGTTTCCTTCGTGGCACATTGAGGCTGAGGCCAGCAGTTCGTACGAGGGTGCCGGCCTGGGATCTGGCCATCGTATTAGAAGGTCTTTCCCAAGCTCCTCTTGAACCTATCGAAGAAGTTCCTGAGAAGTTTCTCACGTTTAAGACTATCTTTCTTCTTGCTATCTCCTCACTAAAGAGAATCAGTGATTTGCAGGCTCTGTCGGTTTCACCCTCGTGCCTGGAATTTCGCCTGGCATGGTTCAGGCTCTTTGACCTACAGTTCTGCAGGCCTTCTGTCCTCCTTCATTTCTGTCGTCTGACCAGGAGAAACTTAATTTACTCTGCCCTGTTAGGGCGTTAGACTCCTATATCCACAGAACTGCCCTGTGGAGGAAGTCAGAACAACTATTTGCGTGTTTTGGGCCACCCAAGAAGGGGCGTCCCGTGTCTAAACAGAGAATAAGCAAGTGTGTGGTCGAGGCTATCTCACTTGCCTATGAGTCGGCTGGTCAGCCTTCACCTTGGCTGTACGAGCCCACTCTATCAGGAGTATGGCGGCTTCTAAAGCCTTATTGTCAGGAGTTTCCCTCAGTGACGTTTGTGATGCGGCTGGATGGTCTTCACCGCATACTTTCATTAAGATCTATGACCTAGACTTAATTCCTTCCCCTGGGGCACAGGTGCTCTCGCCCTCTGTGCGCTAGTTCTCACATGGCGGTCACTTGGTCCTATGGCGACGCGGGTATTAGCGTTCCCACAGCTTGACGCAGCTCGAGTTCCCTTGAAAGGGAACGTCTCGGTTACGTATGTAACCTTAGTTCCCTGATAGGGAACGAGACGCTGCGTCATCCCACCATACTCCCGGCATTCCCGCTAGCGCTTCCTTCAGGCTATCAGAAGCTATTGCGCTTGTGTTTATGGGGTGCTTTATAGTTTCCTGGTCGATGACGTCACCCGCCTATGACGTTCCATCTCTCCATTGGGCTGATTCCATACGTGCTTCAGGACGCACAACGCAGAGGCGTTCCCACAGCTTGACGCAGCGTCTCGTTCCCTATCAGGGAACTAAGGTTACATACGTAACCGAGACGTTTTGAAATAAAGTTTTTAGATGGGTCCCTTATGCAGATTGTGGAGGAATTTAAATATTTGGGCCTCTGGCTCGACTCTAACCTTACCTTTAAGATACACATTGACAATATCATTAGGAAAGTGTATGGATGTCTTAACACTCTGTACAGATCAATCAATTGCTTTTCAACTCAAGTCAGAAAAAAATTTGTTTCTCAACTAGTAATACCAATTATTGATTATGCAGACATAGTTTATACTAATACCTTTGAGTCCTATCTCAGACCCCTTAATGTTGTATTCAATTCCGTTTGCAGATTTATATTGAACTGTCCATTTAAAACTCATCCTTGTTTTATGTATGACTTGTTAAACTGGTTGCAACCGAAATCACGAAGGGATTACCACTGGATTATGTTTATCTTTAAATGTGTCTACTCTAATTGTCCGGCATACCTTAAACAGTACTTAATACCTTATTGCTCAACATACTCACTTAGACATCTCCAATGTCCAACATTTTTTACGGTACCAAGGTTATTTTCTGTAGCCGGTAGGAGAGCATTTCAATATAAGGCCCCTCAAGATTGGAATAACCTACCTCTTTTCTTGAGGTCTATTTCCACATTTGGTTTATTTAAATCGTCACTTTTTTCTTTTCTTAAAACTACATGTTCTTGTAATTAGGGATACCAATAGTATTTACATATAAAGGATTTATGTAGAAAACTTATAGTAGTATGTATACAATTGTATACATACATATAATTAGCATGTATGTTTTTTTTTGTTTTTTTTCTTGATTTTGAGTATCTTGATTTTCTTTAGACATTTCTATGTGAGATGTGATGATATCCTGCATGTTACATTTTGTCATAAGGCAAATTGATAAATGACGCATTAGTTGCTTAATGTATTCAGCTGATTATGTGTTAATATACTTTAATATGTGTGCTATGTAAATTGTGGGGTAAGGACAGGTGAGCGAGTTAATGTTTTGTATACAGTATATGTCTGTGTTCATATTGTGTTTATGTTTTTGTATATGTTCTGTGTGGTTAATCTTTGTGTCTGTATATATATATATATGTTGCAGGACCCCCTTGAAAATGAGATGATACATCTCAAGGGGTTATCCTGAAATAAATTCAATTCAACCCAAATCTGCGACCTGGAAGGTCATGACGTGCCTAACTTCAGGGTCTTAGTGTCAGCTGCATAATCGATGGAGATATGCGTCAGTCTATATGTATATGTGTGGAAAATGACTGTGTTAGGCGGCCTACTGTAAACCTCGTGCTTGATCGGCCCAAAGTCCGGCATCCGACCAGCACGGAAGGTCTCTGCGTGTTACTGTCTTTTCTCGCGGCAAAGTATTTTTGGTTAAATGCAATACATTTTCTCATATGTTTTAACTCGTTATTTCATCTGACTCCATAAATGAAAAGGGTTTTAATGATATCTGTGCATCATTAAATGTGAGCGAATGTTTTACTATTCTTTTTAAACTCTTGAATGAAAATCATGTCAAAGTCAATTAGAATAATCAATATAACAATTTATTATGTCAGGTAAATGTATCATTACAATTTCATAATCAGTTCAAAGATAATCAATGCAATAACATAAAATGCTCTGGAATAAAGAGAAAAGATGCCAACCCAACATTAGGAAATACATGAAGCTGAGAGTCTCGCAACTCTCAGCTTCACGGGCCATCTCAGATAGAAAAAGGCCTTGAGCTCTCGTTGCATTTCATTATATAGACAGACCTCATTTCAAATGTAAATATGGGTTCACAGTGGAAATTTACCTTGCTGTTCCAGGCTTACTGGGGGTAACCATTTGCTAACAGTGGGACACTGTTAGCACCTTCTGAGAGCAGAGGGCAATTTGCCTGGAAGACACACCCTCCTATGTGCAAGATATTTCTAAACTCTTAAGAACTTTATTACCTTTTGGTTTACTTCTTTGGGAATGAGACATTTGTACCAGTCGCACTGAGACATTTAAAATGATATCAAACATGTATAAACTGTATGATAATTGTTCACATTAAACCATTTAGATTCTTGGGTGAGTTTGGGTAATCTCTGAAAATGAGGGGGAGAAATGTAGATTAGGATGAGGGAGGTGAGGCCTTCATCTCAATAGTGCATGAGGGGGGGTTCAATATGTTAATTTCCTTTGTTTTCTCAGAGAGTAGCCCTCTCATAAAGTTCTTCCATTTTTTCCAGTCTTACGGCCTACGAACTCCTGTGTGAGTATTGCAGCTGACTTCTGCTGATGAAACTGCAAACTATCTTCAGTAAAACTTTTCTTTATGCTGAAAGTTGTCATCTTTGCATGTACACCTGAGGTGTCATGTGAGTGATCATACTGAGGTATAGAACTCTTTGCAACCGACAGTGAAAAAGATGAGTCTGTGACTGAATTCAAAATAGCATACTAGTAAACTCCCATATGGCACAAATAGTAAGAAAAGTATGCTATTCCAAATTGAACCTATTTCTCTCTTTCTGCAAATGTGAACCGTGATAAGGAAATATGACTGTGTAGTAAAATGTATTAAAAAATGTGTTCTGGGGAAGGACCACTGCCTGTAATTAGTGCACTGTAAGTTGCTATTACATTTTGCAAGTCTAACAATAATGACAATAATAATAATAAACCCAAAAGAACACACACACATATCTGTCTTTTTAATGCAAAAATACAGAAAACAAAACAGAAAAGCAATGGAAAAAGAACCAAACAAAGGATACTAATACACTTATTTTCTATCGCAGATGACTGCTGTTAGGCTATTAAGATTCTTTTTTATGCATAAAGGATGGATTCAAGATGCAGTTCACAACATAAATAGTTTTCCATAAGTACTCTTGAAGTTTAACTTATTTGAGTTATTGCGAGCTAATTCAAGCCTGGGCATGTCTTTAACCAGAACACCATTTCTTGAGCTGAAAATGTCAGCCAGAGGGGCAGCCATTGGAGAAGGTTTGTGTTCATTACACTGTGGGCCATTTAGACTGGGAGCACATTTCACTTCATAGGTAAAAAAGAAGGTGCCATATTTAAAAACGCAAGCGTCACTCACAACTCCACTTCTAAGTTTAAAAGAGCATTCACCAAGGAGGTCGCTGTTCCAGTACTTGTCTGCATCAAACACTTTAAAAGTTAGTCTATTGGCCATGCTAATCTTAATAGCACCAAACCTAAAATTTTCTGGCCAACGTGGATTATCATTATTATCAATAGTCGCAGTACGCTTGATTTGTATGCCATATTTTACTGTTACAGTGCCATCGGTTTGTGTAAATGCATCTCCATACAGACCTTTGGCTCTGAGGTTGTAGACTTTTAGGGTGGCAAGTCCTTTTTCAGGTGGACAGCAGTTAGACTTTATAATTTGACTACCTTCACAAACACAAGCACATCGGTCTCTTGCACTGCACTTCTTACCAATCTTGCAAGACTCTGAGCAAACCTTCATGAGGGCATTTTTAATTATGTATTCTTCAACAGCTCTCTTCAGTCCTTTCCTGGCAGGGTGTTTAGTACTCAGTAAGAAATGGAGGGGTTTCAGAGAGTAGTGCACAATGTCAGGGAGGCTCTTCAAAGACTCAAGCCAGTTCTTAAGAGAATTTGGGTGTGATGAACCAGAAAAAAGCAGATCTTCTCCATTTATTTTTCCTCCGATAATCTCTGTCTGACGCTCACTGAACATGGTGCTAAACTTTTGATTTGTGCGCATCTTCTTTTTCTGTTCTTTACACATCTGGCTCTCTGCCTTCACAGTTGCTCCATTGTGTGAACCAGATGCTTCTACATCCAAACAGTCTTTCACAGCAGTGATTTCAAGCCCACTCATTGTTGCCTGACAGGTTTTGATGGCTGTTATGGCTTTCATTTGCCCCCCTAACTTGACACCTGTGGTAAAGTGAGTGCCATATGTAGTGATCAAGTTGCGGTAGGCGTCTGGATTGTAGGATGCAGGGAGTGATTTGATTGCTTCAAGAAACTCTTCATGAAGAGGAGTTTTTTTAGCTAGACGATATCTGTAAAGAAAGAGTAAACACACTTGAATTCAGTGGGACCAAAGAGGTAGCAAATTACAGTTAAAGTTTACATTTGTTGTTGTATTCATTCTATGAGGAAAAGCAATCCAGCTTTCTCACCTGTAAACGCTGCATGTAACTTCATGTTTGGTGAAACTGTATTTGTCTTCTTTTGATTTTTTCATTCCAAATTTCGCTTCCCTGGAATGAGTGCTTCCGACTGCAGCTCCAACAGCCTTCACATCTAAACCAACTTTCCAGCTATCTGAGAGTGCTGATGATGAATCATTGACCAGTGCTTCACTTGATTCAAAGATCTGACTGGAGACTTTCATTGAACACTTTGGCAAGGTCCTCCAGTCTACAACTGCAGCTGGTATCTTCTGTTTTATTCCATTCATGTAATTGTTCTTGCGCAATTTACAAGTGCCTTTTCCTAAATCCCATTTCTCCATGTCGATCAAGTAAGATCCTTTTCGCTCCATGGTCACAACATCAAATCCCTCTCCAGCAAGATTGTACCCTGGAACAAAGGGAGCATCCTCACACTCTTGTAATGCACCTATGTCATCCTCTCCAGAAATGGTCATGAGAAGCAATGCCCAGAAAACAACAAGGTAAATCTGGAACTGTCCCATCATCTGTAGTGAAATAAAAAAATGTCAACATTTCTATCAAATCATTATTGGTGTCAAATTTTACATAACGATAATGTCCTCATAAAATTGATCATATTAACAATTTCGCTATTATTTAACATTATAAACAAATTACAAAAACATATGTAAAACAATAATAATGTTGTTGTTTATTTCTAAATCATAGTATTATTTATGTGATACATTTTTCAGTTTTCGTTACCATTAAATTCACGGGTGAGCTGATCAAATTAATCTGAAATATGTTGTCTCTCTAACTGCTCATTTTATATGATTCGTGTGTAGTTGTAGGTGTCAAAGTTTTGTAGTGTAAATGATATGCAGTGATGCCCAGAGTCTCAGGGTTCCGCCCTGCAAGGCCTTTTTCTGTGTTGACCATAAGTGCTCTGCTTGTCTCCCCTCCTTGTTTCCCTTTGCTACACTCCTTTAGGCCTTCTGTTTTTAATTCTGCTCATCGGTTTCTTGTGTATCTTTCTTCTTATTTATTATGTCCGCTTGACCATAGCATAGACGCCTCATTGGCCGCTTTGGACCGTTGCTGTGATACATCAACGAGTCCCTCATATTGATACGGGCAAGGCCGCTCTTTAAACAAATGCAAGTAAATGGGGAGTTTTTCTGGACAAAATCTGCAATAACGTTTACATTTCTCAACCGATTTAAAAAAAAAAGTATTTTTATTAGAATTTTACATTTTACAAAAAAACAAAGAAAACAGAATACATTTAGAAAATGCGGTTTTAGGCACGGGCGAACCGGGCATTTTTTCATGACACAGTGGGACACACGAGTGAGGAATTGGCAAATCTGCACCTCCCTGCAGCTGCAGGCTTATTATTATTATTAATAGCATAAAAATGCAATAGAGTATTAGAAAAATATAGTAGTAATATAATAACTATGAATAAAAATAGCAAATAAAATAGTGAGTTGTGAATAGTACAATTATATAATAGTATGTCATTAGTAAGTCAGCTGGGATGGGGATTGGGATGGGGAATGGGGATCGCTTGCGAGAGCCTATCTACTTCGAGTGTAACTAAACAAGCCAATGCACATTGGCATGCAATAATTGCACCAGCTGCTGTGCATCGCGGCGCGAGCATATAATGAGTGCCTCGCATTCTTGTCTTTCGCTTCGGAGCCAGACGGTGAATGGTGTTCCTGCACTGCAATCTTATCTGAGAGTGTTTTAACTTCAAAAGACGAGTCTGCTTCTTCAGGAGAACGCCTCTTCAAGCTGGTGTTGGTGTTATAGCACAGACAGCGCTGGCCGCGATCTCACAAAGAGCAAAACAGCTGTTTTCACAGTTCAGAATGTTGCAACTTCAATGAGAATGTGAGTGCTTACAGCAGGCGTGCACTATCATCCTGTTTGTGTAGCCACGGTCATCCCTGGGTGCTTCAGCACCAGAGAGAGCAGTTTCCTAAAAGAGCAAACATGGTTTGACACTGTCTTTTTCAAGATGTTATTCAAACCGCGTTTCTGGATGCGGTCGTTTCCTGTCCTCATTTGATGGCCACGATCACTGATTCACATGCCTGGGCTTAAGCATGTTGAGACTACGTTCGTGGGTGGTTCATGTTCCCTCATCAGAGCATGACCACGTTGTTCATCTCCCCTTTCTTGCAAAGGCTTGAGGCTCAGCGTGCCGTGTGCCGTAGAACTGCTGGCTGACAGCTCGGGTTGTCACGGCAACCCAGCGCGTGTCGTTCGGCGCTCTAAATGAGCGGTAGAGACTCAATTGCCTCAAATGAGGTGGAGTCCCTTTGCCTATTCCCCGGTCTAGTTCCTCTTCTGGTGGCCACCAGAAAAGGGCTACTTTGGCTAATAGCACTGGTGATCTGAGGATTATAGTGAGCGTTCCCCAACGAGACCACCTCCTCGGGCCCCTCACTCCTCTAGCGCATCGCAAACATGCTGAGACTGTGCTTGTGGGTTGTTTATGCTCTCTTATGAGAGCGTCTGCACGTTGTTCGTCTTGCCTTTCTCACAAGGGCTTAAGCGCTCAGCGTGCCGTGTCCCATTGAGGTTGATGGCCTTGTTCACTGTCTCGCATGCCTGGCAGCTTTTGGATGGGATTACTGGTCCTTCTCAAGCATTTCATTCGGGGCTCCAGGGGAGGATCAGATGTCAATCGCTGCATCGGAGAGAGGGCTGTTACACTCTGGAAGTGAAGATGATGCTGAGTTCCCACTGTAATGGGGTGTGTGCTCATGCTGAATCAGATTCAGACTTGTGTTAAGACTCTGAGATATTTTGTGTTTCACTAGTTCACACTTACATACAATTAGAGGGCATAAGTTTAATGCATATTTGGCCTGCTGTCCGGGGGGAGGGCCTCGAGCTTGGAATTCGGCCCGAACCCAGAGTATTTCCCCCCTTTATGTAAATGGTTAGGACAGGAAGTGTGGAGAAGGGGTGGTGGAGGGATGCATTTATATCAATTGTCCTTGTGTATATTCTGTCTCTGTCTCTCTGTGTGTAGTCATGTTTGTGTTTCAGATGGGCGTTACCTCTGTTAACCCGTAGAAGACCGTGATTGGTCCTGCTATGCACCTGACCAGGATATAAGGGCCGCCCAAAACACTCAATAGGGGCCCTTGAGCCTCTTTGACTTTGTGCTTTATGCCATAGTGCTTCACGTTCGTACTATTTGATTGAGCTTCTCTTCACCTTTGTCCGTTTCGCTATCATTTAATTGAGTAAGAGTGTCGTGCCAGAGAGATTGGTAGTGTTTAGTTAAACTTTGAGTGAGTGTTTGTTGATTGTAATCCTACTTCTGATATTCTCCTTTATCTGACAATTACCTGTTTGACTACGCCTTGGATTCCGATTCTAACTTGTCGACCTGAGATTTTGTAAATAAACGTGTAAATATTCTTGTATATACATTTTTACCAGACTAAGGGATGTAGGGGGTTTGACGCCAATTTATTATTTTATACAATCTCTTTTTCATAAAACTTTGTTTATGGTTAAAGGAGTTAGGTAAGCCAACCTGTATTTTTGTTTTCTTTATCTTTAGCTTGAGGTCATTTAGGTTCTAAAAGAAGATTGTTATGTTTGTTATTTTGGCCTTGTCTGCCCCTGACGCTAACCCTTCATGGTAAATAAAGCTCATGTTATTTGTAATCTCTCTGGTAGTGTGACTCTCTTCCTTCTTCCTGTTGCGGCTGACCCCAGTGGTCGTAACACTTGACAGCCAAACTTTCCCGGCCTACTCTGGGGGTGCAGTGTGACGCGTAAATGCCTTGCTCCGCCCCGTGCCTGTCCGGGTGTGTTTGGAAAACTTTGGCATCATGGAAGCATATTGGCGCCAATATGGCAACTCAAACATGCCAAAATCTGCAGAAAAAGTTTTTCCTTTCTCACCCGATGACAATGCAGTGCTGAAGTGCCAACTAGCCTCTCCCTATGGAGGATCCCTATACCACTCTACAGATGAAGCGTTGTGGAATTTTCGTTTCGCGTACCTACCCGAAGTGATGAAATAAAATTCATCCAAATTTATAGGCAAGACAAGTAGTTTGTTTAGGCATGGTTTGTAGGGAATTACAAACCTGCGCACATATATTCAAACGCACATAACTATAGAATCAATTCTTAATGCACATGTGAACGCCATCAGCGTCTATAACAGGTTCGCATTTAAAGTCTGTTTAGAGAGAACGGTGTGGTCTTAGTGGCCCCTAATTTAATAACAAATTACCATTTCGACGGAAGTAAATCAATCAAAACTAACTTTAGCTGGAAATAACATTATTCAAGAACTACTATAAAACCAAACCAATCTCTGTTACCTTAAATTATATGTTTATCTCTGTAAAAAGCTGCTTTGAAACAATCTACATTGTTAAAAGCGCTATATAAACTAGGATGACTTGACTTGACTTGACTTCCTTTGGTGGTGGGGTGGCTTTGCTAATGGCAGACCACCTCTTCCCTGAATGTGATGGCCACCCTACAAGTCTGTGGAAGGCCAAAAAAAATGCACGAGGGTAGTTCTGAGTCGGGGTTGAGATGTGCATAGTGACTGACCGTGGTTTAAGTCACAGTGCTGGCCGCACATCACGATGCAGTTGAAGGTAAGTCATTGGGAAAGCATGACCTGACTGTTAGGTTCCTGACGGAGCGAGGAGACTAAATCCACCTCGCCCCACCTCTTTACCCTCTTGGGACCTGTCTTTGACCACTGCAGTCAGCTGAGGTAAAGATCCTGTCACTAAAGACAGTACTCCTGACTGCTCTGGCTTCCATCAAGAGGGTAGGGGACCTGCAAGCATTTTCGGTCGACGAATCGTGCCTAGAATTCGGGCTGGCCAACTCTCACATTGTCCTGAGACCCCGGCTCGGATACGTGCCCAAGGTTCCTATCACTCCCTTCAGGGACCAGGTAGTGAACCTGCAAGCGCTGCCTTTAGAGGAGGCAGACCCAGTCCTAGCTTTTCTCTGTCCTGTCCGCTCTTTGCGGTTATACGTGGACAGAATGCAAAGCTTCAGGACCTCAGATCAGCTCTTTGTCTGTTAAGGAGGCCAGGAGAAGGGAAAGGCTTTCTCCAAGCAGAGGATGGCCCACTGGATAGTGGATGCCATCGCCTTAGCTTACGAAGCCCAAGGTGTGCCTTGCCTGTTCAGGTTGTGAGTACACTCAACTAGAAGTGTTGCTTCCTCCTGGGCGTTGGCTCAAGGCATCTTGCTGACAGATATTGTAGAGCTGCGGGCTGGTCGACACCTAACAGGTTCGCTAGATTCTATAGCCTCCGTGTAGAGCCGGTATCTTCCCATATACTCCCCCCCAGTGGCCAGTAGAGCGAGGGACCCGTTCTTAGTGTTGGCTTGCAACGCTACTCCTGCCCCCACGGGCCGGGTACGTGCGTATATTTGCTCCAGTAGTGTTCCCCAGAAATGGCTAACCCTGTAGGGTAACCCTGTGACCCTTCCTCTGTCACCCCTGCAGCAGTCAGACGTTGTGGAGCATCTGACGCCAGTCCTACACTCATATGCATTGTGGAACCTGTGTTAGGCTGGATGTCCATATGTAGCGACGACCCCTGCGGCGACCCCATATGTGTATTCCTCCATGATCAGCACATCTGCGTACGAGCCTGTGTCTTTCCCTCGACAAAGCCCGCTCTGTCGTCTCTGCTGGTGTTCTTCCCCTCTATAACTAGACTGGAACCACCCCAGAGACTGCCATATGTTATCCTACCCTGCTTGGCTAGTCCATATGTGTATCCATCACAGTGCCTCCCTCTGGGGTAGGATGTGGCTTCCGCAGCATTTCCTTCCAGGCACGCTTTCCCAGCGTTATCCAATAAGTTACACTGAGTGGGTCTTGCGAAACAGCGGTGACGGACCTTCTCTGCTTAGAGCTCCTAGTTTCTGCCTAACACTGCAGTCAGGCTAGGAGGCTCAAGCTGAGCGCTGGAAGGGCCAGCAGCTGTGGAGTTTCGGTGGGTATCCCCATTCGTCAGGATCACTTCTGACTCACGTCACAGTGAGCTGACGAAGGGGAACGTCTCTGTTACGTATGGTAACCCTCGTTCCCTCGTTCTCCTCAGCGGAAAAACAAGAATGCGAGGCACCTGATGCTTATTATATGCTTGCACCGCGATGCACAGCAGCTGGTGCAATTATCGCATGCCAATGTGCATTGGCTCGTTTAGATACACTCGAAATCGATACGCTCTCGCAAGCGATCCCCATTCAACAGAATCACTTCTGACTCACGTCTCCATTCCCTCCTCGGGGGAATGAGGGTTACTACACATAACCGAGACGTTCCAAAATGGGCTAAAATGGGGAAAGAATATATAAATGAGCCACGATTAGATGACAAGCAATCAAAACACCTCTTCTTTGCAGAGATGAGTCGGTTTAGCTCTATCTATTATTCTGACAGCCTGAGCTGACGCACGATCCAGCAGCCAACGAGGCGTTTATGTATTTTATGTCTATCCTCAATATGTCCTGAGTAAGGAAAAAAAAGCCCAGAAGAATCCCATTAGGGGAACGTTTCGAAAAAGACCCAAATATATCCCATTCATACGCCTATTCAATCTTTTTCTCACGTGAAAAGGGTAAAAAATGTAACCTTTAGATATCATCATAAAAATCAATGAGTTGATTACTTGCATCAAGACAAACAAAAAATGTATTACAAGTTTTTTGCAATTGTTTGTTAACATGGACAAACGGTGCATAATCTAATTACATATGTGCTAATTTGCATAAATAGCCAAACAGATCTAAACATTGGGTATATAGCAGGTGAAAATGTCTTGTAGAATTTTGTTGACATATAACAGTAAACTATTTAATATTAAGGTCTGAATGGAACCCATTTAGGCTACCCATGAACATTAATGCAGGAAGAAGTACTTTAGAAACCAGCCTTTATTAATTATTATGGCAGAGATGGGGTTTGGGGCTGGGTCAGTGGGACGGTTTCTGGGGGATGAGTCTGAGGGAAGAACAGGAGACATGGGTAAGGAGAATGCAGAAGACAAAAGGTAGGTGAAATAAAAAGTGTCTGGATCAAAAAATCTAATTACGTATATACACAATGCACTCAATGCACAAACCCCATCTCTGCAATAATAAAGGTTTCTAAAGTACTTCTTCCTGTATTAATGTTCATGGGTAGCCTAAATGGGTTCCATTCAGACCTTAACATTAAGTCTTTTACAGTTATATGTCAACAAGATTCAAAAAAACATTTTCACCTGCTATACCCAGTGTTTTGATCTGTTTGGGTAATTATGCAAATTAGCTAATACGTAATTATATCATGCACCGTTTGTCCATGTTAACAAACAATTTAAAAAAACTTATAATACATTACACACAAAACTTATAAAACTTGTAATACATTTTTTGTTTGTCTTGATGCAAGTAATCAACTCAGTGATTTTCATGATGATATATAAAGGTTAAAACTTTTACCCTTTTCACGTGAGAAAAAGAATGAATAGGCGTATGAATGGGATATATTTGGATCTTTTTCTAAACTTTCCCCTAATGGGATTCTTCGGGGCTTTTATTTCCTTACTCAGGACATATTGAGGATACAAAATCAGTTGAGTTTGCTTCTGTTGCAATTTGTTCAACCTTTTTTCATAAAATGACTGGACTAATTCTAATTCGTGCTCTGAGCATAACTAAAGCACAGAGACCATGCCATGAAACACAACCAGTAATAGTCAAATAGGAAGTAAGGCCCTCCCGTGTAGCGAATTAGCTCAAAGAAGGGAATATATAATTAATCATGGTTATGATCGAGTTTTGCATACATATTTTAAATCACCCAAAAAGGGAATACAAATACACATGTATTTGTATCTCTCTATATATAGAGAATTAATTATAATTATATAACGAATTATAATCAATAATGAATATACAGATAGGCTATAGATCGTTTTCCATAATAACCTTTAACAGAATTAATCTCACCTCGAATAATCTGTTCGTCCACCGGACAGACCGTATGATTTTCTTATCAATTCTCAAGAAAGATTATTCTTCTTATAAACTGTAGGGTCTGGACCATTCAGACACACACTAATTATTCATATTCACTATATTTAATCAATATAAAGGTCTATGAAACTCTCCCCCAAAACTAACCTCACAAATGAAGTTACTTTGTCAGCCGGGTGTCCGGTTACAGAACACTTTAAGACTGATAACAGACTTTTACGACCTCAAAGGAATGTGGCCACATGCGCCACATGCTCAAGAGAGAGAGACAATCTTTAATTAAATAAACTTTGCGGTATTACTCTGATCTATGAAGGAACATGCCTCACAAAAACTGTGATGATTTACTGTCTCGTGTACTATTAGGTATAACAACATGGTATGTTTGATTGGGGTGTATGTGGTTGCACAACCACCCAACGGTCAATATAACTTCACCTGTATCATTCTTCCTACCTAATTAATCCTCATTTAATGACACATACTTTGATGTACATCACCTTCTCTTAGAATGCAATTTGAATTTGTTATGTCTATTTGAGCTTGAATGAACAGTCTAAGCACGCTGGGGACAAAGACCATAAATCAACTAAGAGCCGCTTCCCCTCTTGGACATGTCACCTTACTCATAGGTGCATTCAAACCTTAGGGGTGGTTCTTTTTTTTAGACTATATCAGAG
This sequence comes from Gila orcuttii, assembly GCA_026230005.1. NCBI lineage: Eukaryota > Metazoa > Chordata > Actinopteri > Cypriniformes > Leuciscidae > Gila > Gila orcuttii. The sequence goes on along the minus strand of JAPDVR010000010.1, from coordinate 17,470,019 downwards.
GCAGGCAACAGTGACCGCCCTCTCTTGGTTTTCCATCCTGCCGCAAACACGGTCTCGGGTGATACGGGGAAACCCCCCCTCCCCCCTCCATGGGGGCCAAGAGGCCTTCCAGCAGGCCTGGATCCCAACCAGATCCGGCCTCATGGAAAAGAGAGGAGGTTCTCTCACAAAGAACCAAAGACAATCTCAGGAGTTTTGGAACAAAGACTCCAACCAACAACGACTCCAATCACCCATCCTTCCGACTTCCTCACTTCTCCTGGGTACTCGGCGTGGCCTCAACAGAGTCCCAGGCCTTGACCAAACCAATCATGCGTTCCTGGAGAAAGAGAACGCTCAACCAACTTCCACTTGACACTGCCGGAACCATCAACAACTTCAATTTTCAACAACTTCAAGAATTGTTCCCATTACAAATGCAAGTATTCAATTCAATGAAATGTGAAAATAATATTCTGATGGTTCTTCTCATAGACCCTCTTCCGGTTTCCAATTTCATCCTATCACTAACCTATTTATGTATTCATGTGTGTATGTTGTTTAGTTTATTTATATTCATTTAAATATCTATATTTAGTTAATAAAACTGGTACATAATATGTATTTGGTTCTGATTTGTTTGCAATACATTGTCACTTTATGATCACGTTTTTTGCTACTGGCTCAACGTGCGGTATATGCGAAGAAATAATTATTCTTCTGTGGCCATGGAAGATACCCTTTTCTTAGAATAAATTAATAATCAAAAGAGTTCGTTGGACGAACTGATTAATTGATTGTAATATTAATTCAGCCACATCAAGTTAATCCAATTAACTGACCCAAATATTTATAATTAATAATAACAAGATATTATTGATTATTAATATTTCCAAAAAGCTGAGTTCCTTACAAAACTCTCATGAAAGGTTATTCTTCTGATCATGAAGAATAACTTTTCTGTTCTAGTTACTTAACAATATAAAGCTTGTAGCTTAAATTCACACATTTAAGGGACTTTGTTAGGTGAGCAGCAGACAGAGACAATCAAGCATATAATGGGTTTTAATAAATGAAACTATAAAAACACACAACTACATTTAAACAAAGAATACATATTCAGAATAACGAAAGTAAAGAAAGAATGAGAGAGAGAGAGAGAGATCACAAAATGGCAAAAATCACAAACGGTTAACCTTTGAGAGCCAGCAAAGAATCAAATCACCTTAAAGCAGGGGCAGACAATCTTAAACGCATCTAAATCTGAATAGAAATAATACTTGCATGGATCTTTGGTGCTTAGCAAGAATGCGTGTGTGTGTATGATCCTCGCTGGGTCCTGAGTTTGAAGCGATCTTTCGGCTCTTCTGGAGCGCGTCGTTCGCGGGAAGTTTAAAAGTGTCCTTGAAAGCGAAGTTGTCGGAAATTCAGGCTAAGTCCATTACACTCGGAGATCGAAATAAATGGGCACAAGATTAAAATGAAGCAAGAAACGAAGAATAGAAAAATAGAATACTAGAATGAGTAGAATACTGGAAGCGAGGATGAGCCGCCGTCATCGTCCTTTAAAGGGACATTGTGTAGGAATTTCTCCCATCTAGCGGTGAAATAGTATTTTGCATTCAAACGAATTGTGCTCTCCAGCGCCTCGCTTTTTCAAATGCGTGTTGCATTTACGGTAGCTGTTATGTGCCATGACAGGATGTCTTCTAATAGCACTTCGTCGAGTTTTCCTTCGGGTGAACAGGTTTGTTATTTCAAACAAACTGCAACTTGACACAACGAACAAACAAAGGTTACAGTATGAATAATAACAGTGCAATGCAGCCTTTTAAACTTGCCGGGGCGGTGAGAAGCGCCTCTCACTGCTCTGCTCCTCCATTTCTGCTGCTTTCACTTACGTGATACTGGCTCTGAACGAAAACGCGTTGTGGAAACGCGTTGGCCTAGTACTTTTTGACCCTCTCTGCTATTATAGTTTTTCAAGATGGCGGAACAACATGGAAGCCTCCGTGGACCTACCTGTCACATGTATATAAAGATAATAAATTCTTCGTTTACAAGGATAAGTCAGATAATTGGCAGAGGTATTTGTACACCATTGAGGACATATTTATTAATAAAAATATTGATTTTAGATAATAAAATACCTAAAAAAACTACACATTGTCCCTTTAAGGAAAGCTTAGCTCACACCTCTTCTGGGTGAGCTGACCAATCACCCTCAGAAACTTTTAGCGGGAGAGACTTTCTTTGTCTCCTTCTGACAGCCTAATTTGCATGGTTTATGAAGGTGTCAGAATTTGTAATTTCTACTTCCAAGAATGGTAAACATAGTATAATACATTTTATCATAACCTACTATATATATTTAGCTAAAGGAAACCGAGAGGTTTAATTCGGTACAAGGAAAGATATGTCTGGAAGGTAAAAAGGTAGAGATACATTCTTATGCTTGAATATAAGCACTTAGAGTTCAACTAACACAACTAAAAAGTCATCACTAGGTTAATATGATGTGGTAAGCATACATACACACAGGAATATATCATATACATTTGGAATGACTTGTATTATGAGCTAAATGGAAGGAATGTTTATAGATGTGTATTGGGAGTCTCTCCGAGGTCCATCCATGCCATGTGGCTTTAGTGCCAAGGGAATTACACTCATTTTGTCTGTCTCTTTATTATTTCACAGGTAAATAAGATGCACTTTAAACATGGTTCTAACTGTTCATAAGATGATGAGAAGGTTTAAGGGAGTAATTGAAAAAGTGTAACTTTTTCATGTTTTAATGTGTTTATATACATTTGATTAACTTGACGGACACAGATGCAATATGTATTGCATGAAAGATGAAAAATATGTATTTTTCTTATTATGTACGTTTAAGCGACACATTTGTGTTGTTGGGAATATTTTGATTATGTGAGTAATCTAAGAGTGACAGCTTTGTGAATCTTTATTGTTTTATTCTGTACTCATTCTTCTGTGCACATAATATGTAACTCATATATTGCCTTTGTGAAACCAGTTATGGATTACAGGTGTGTATTCATGTAGTGTGTGTATGTATGAGTCATGTCACATATCAGTTAATGTGCAGATGAAGTTATTTCTTTGTATGTAACTCAAAAAATGCTTACAGTTACTAAAGCTTTATAATCTCAAAAGTAAATTGACGCACCAAGGGAATGACAGTCATTTAGTCTGTCTCTTGATTATTTCACAGTGTTTTCACAGATACACAGTGCTTCACTGCCTGTGTGTCCTTTGCTGCCAGCCCAGATATCCCCTAGGTCTGAGGCCGGTAACAATTGGGGGCTCGTCCGGGATTCTTGCAGCACATCTCGTCTGGGACGGTTGTCATAGTAACGGTGGAATCCTGCGCCCAGTGTTTCAGGGAAGACTACTTCGCTAAGTGTCATCCAGAAAACAACTGTCACAGGTGATACAGCAACATGACTACTTTAAGCCCACGGCGAGTGCCGCTCTTCAAGATCCAAAAGAAACTTTCAGATTTGAGTTTTAGTCAGCTGCAGACTGTTGCCAGTTCGATAGATGACGGCCATGAAGCTGACCATGTGGCAGATTTAAGCGAACCTGAACTTTACAACCTAATTGTCAACTATGTCAGAAGTGAGGAGTTAAAAGCTACAGAAGGTGAGGGCATGACTCAACTTCTCCTCCTGTTTGACCTGGTTAAAACAGGGTGACTTGATGCCTCTTGCCGAGATTGCTCCTCCTGACTGTGCTTTTTTCAGTTCTCCACGGGCCTCTGGACATGGTGGTGGAGTTGCAACAATTTTTAAAAACTCTTTTAAATGCAAGTCTGTGCCTACGGACACCTTTTCCAGTTTTGAAGTCCAGTTATTGAAGGTTGATTTAAATGGTCCTATGCTATGTGCTCTGATTTATAGACCCCCTAAATGCAATAAGGATTTTATTCAACAATTTTCAGATTTTCTCTCTGATCTGGTGACTCGAGCTGATAGACTATTGATTCTTGGGGATTTTAACATTCATCCCTGCTGCCCTTCTTAACCGTTGGTCAAAGAATTTGTAACTATTCTAGAGTCTTTGAACCTCATGTCTCTCTCGAGCTATTCATTCAAACACTGCAAATTTGTTTTCTGAACATTTTTCTTCACATTTTAATATTCTGAATGAAACAGATACTGAATGCTTGACTGAGATATTTTATAAAGCATCCTCTTTATCTATGGACGCTGTTGCTCCGCTTAAGTGTAAAAAGATGAAGGTTGCTGGTCAGCCGTGGTTAAATGATGTCACCCGCGCTTTCAGACAAGGTGTCGAAAAGCGGAGCGAAAGTGGAAAAAAGATAGGCTACAGGTTTCTTTTGACATTTTAAAATCAAGTCTGTTCAACTATCAAACAGCAGTAAAGGCGGCAAAATCGAATTTCTTTTCTCAATTAATTTCTGATAACGCAAAGCGACCAAAAGTCCTGTTTGATACGATTGACTCCATTCTAAACCCGACTACGAATATTTTATCTGAGGCCTCTTTTGAGCTTTGTGAAGATTTTTTAAAACATTTCACTCAAAAAATTTATGATATTAGAAGCTCCATTGTTCCCTCTGAACCATGTCATTTACAACTGCCCTGTCCTATGAGTTGCCTGTCAAACTTTAAACCTGTCTCTCCAACTCAGCTAGCTGATATAATCTCTACTATGAAGTGTTCTGGTTCTAAATTAGATATAATCCCGGCTCGTCTTTTTAAGGATGTTTTTTCTACCATTAGTGATATGGTAACTGCTATCATAAACAGCTCTTTAGCCAACGGTGTCGTTCCAGCTAGTTTTAAACATGCAATTGTGCATCCTATGTTGAAAAAACCTCAACTTGATCCAGAAATGTGCAGTAATTATCGACCAATCTCTAAACTCCCTTTTATCTCTAAGCTTTTAGAGAAAGTCGTTTTTTCACAGCTCCAGTTTTATTTGGACATGTTCCAATCTGGCTTTAGGTCATTACATAGCACTGAGTCAGCTTTGTTGAGGGTAATGAATGATATCTTGCTTGCTTTAGATTCAGGCTCTTGTGTGGTGCTGGTTTTGTTAGACCTGAGCGCTGCATTTGATACCATCGACCACAACATTCTTCTTGAACGGCTAGAATATATGGTGGTGTCAAGGACACTGTATTACAATGGTTTGCTTCCTACCTCGAAAAGAGGACTTTTTCTGTAAATATAGGAAATTGTTCCTCGTCATCTGCGCCTGTTTTATTTGGTGTGCCCCAGGGATCTATTTTGGGATCTATTTTGGGACCTTTATTTTTTTCTCTTTATATGCTCCCCTTGGCTCTCATTTTTCAGAAGTATAACATTTCATATCACTGCTATGCAGATGATTCTCAGCTTTACCTTCCAGTAAGGCTTGACAACACTGCTTCATTTGATGTGTTATTGTAATGTGTAGCTTCCTCTAATAACAGCACTAGTTAGCGGTGTTAGCGGCAGTAAGAGGTGGATGACAAATCATTTTCTGCAGTTAAATGAGGATAAAACAGAGGTTTTAATTCTGGGCTGTCCGGCAGACTCCACTCCTGCTCTGAAAGCCCAGTTAGGTCCTCTTTCAACAAAAGTATGCAAACAAATAAAAAACCTTGGAGTGATCTTTGACTCTTCACTATTTTTCGACAAACAAATTAGTGCTGTTATTAGAGGAAGCTTTTTCCATTTAAGATCACTTGCAAAGTTGAAGAATGTTCTTTCAAGCAAAGATTTAGAAGTTGCAATTCATGCATTTGTAACATCACGATTAGACTATTGCAACTCTCTTTATTGTGGTCTTCCTCAATCTACATTATCGCGATTACAAATTGTTCAAAATGCAGCTGCATGACTTTTGACTGGGTCTAAAAAGAGGGATCATATTTCTCCTGTTTTGGCATCCCTTCACTGGCTTCCCATTAAGTTTAGAGTTGATTTTAAGATCCTTATGTTTGTATATAAGGCGTTGTCTGGCTGTGCACCAAGGTACATTTGTGATCTTATTGTGCCATACTGTCCTGTTAGGGCACTTAGATCTTCAAATCACTTGCTTTAAATGTGTCACGATGTCGCTACAAATTAAAAGGTGATCCGGCTTTTTCTGTCGCTGGGCCTAAGCTTTGGAATGCTCTTCCTTATCATGTGAGGTCTGCTCCTTCATTGGATATTTTTAAATCTACTCTGAAAACACATTTTTATTCTTTAGCTTTTGGAAACTTGTAATTGTTTTTACAGCGTAGTTCTGCTATGCACTATGTACAGCACTTTGGATCAATTTGTATTGTGTTAAATGTGCTTTATAAATAAAGGTTGTTGTTGTTGTTGCTTAATGACGTGATATCAGCGCCAGGTGCCAGAGCCACTGAACCTGGTAATGTGGCACCTGTCTTGATGGGGGATTCACTAACGCCGGACCAGGGTTACACTCCGTCTGATGACAGGGGAGAAGCTGGTACAACGCCATTCCCTATAGACAGCGACACTCACACACAATCGTTACACATGAACAGAGAGCCTCGCATGCACTCATCATTTCAGGGCAGAGACACCTATGCACTTACCAGAGAAGTCACTTCATCAATGCCTGGTATGCCCGACCACATTGGTGCTGCTCCTTTGGGTAGGATGAACTCATCTAACATTTCTGACCATGTTGTAAGATTGTCTGATGTTTCAGCTTTGTTACCACGAAGAGAATTTAAGTTACATGGTGGTCAAATTTGTGATGCAGGTTTTGACATGTCTTTCAATTGTCTCTGTAAACAAATGGATGAAGGGTTGCAGGAGGGTTTCAGTGGGTCTGAGATTATCAGAGCAGTCCTTAAGATAACCAAACCTGGTACATTCAAAGAGATGTTAGTTAATAAGGATGATCTCACTATTGATGGGTTGAAGAGATTTCTGCGCTCTCACATTAGAGACAAAATCGTAACTGAACTTTTTCAAGAGCTAACTAGTGCTAGACAAAGTGACAAAGAAAGCCCACAACAGTTTCTTTTACAGAATAATGGGTCTGAAACAGCGTGTTCTTTTTGAGTCACAACATCCTGGTGAAGGGTTTAGCTATAACAAAGAGCTTGTTCAGGGTACCTTCATTCACACACTTTACCAAGGGTTAAATGAGAGAAACAGCCATGTCAGGTGTGATCTTAAACCGTTTCTTTCAGACATGCAGGTTAGTGATGACTTGCTCTTGGAGCAAATAAAAAAATCAACAGCTGAAGAAGAAGGGCGATTGAAAAGACTAGGTTCAGTCGGTAAAAACAGACCAGTTACTGTAAGCGCAGCTCAGCATTCTCAAAGTGAACTGAACACTCCCACAAAAGTTGACACTGAGTTACAAGCAAACCGTGATGCTATCAAAGAACTAACTGCTCAAGTTTCTTCTCTAACCAAGCATCTAGCTCAGATGTCCACCCCCACTGAGACTGTGAAGCTGAAAGACTGTCGTTCACCTACTGATCGCACCCAACCACCATTATCTGAGACCAGAGGTAAGTGCAATGACTGTGTACAGAAAAACAATACGAACTGGGTTCACTGCTTTGTTTGTGGCCAGGCAGGACATCGCGCCATTGGCTGTCTCCAACGAAGGTTGTCAGGAAACGGGAAGAGGTCGCTGGAGAGGGGCAGTCAGCGATCCTAAGCAGTGATGAGCCCTGTAAGACTGGAAAAACTGGAAGGACTTTAAGAGAGGACCACTCTCTGAGAAAACAAAGGAAATTACCATTGGAACTCACTCTTGTGATAATTTACATCTCTTTCTCTCTACCCCCACTCTCCCTACCTTGTGGTGAGATCTCCCAAACTCACACAGGAATCAATATGGTTTTAATGTGAACAATTATCATACAGTTTATTCATGTTTGATATCATTTTAAATGTCTCAGTGCGACTGGTACAAATGTCTCATTCCCAAAGAAGTAAACCAAAAGGTAATAATGTTCTTAGAAAGTTTAGAAATATCTTCCACACTGGAGGGTGTGTCTTTGAGTTAACACCTTCTGACCATTTGACTGAATGCTAATTTTCCACTGCTAGCAAATGGTGACTTACAGGTAAATTTCCACTGTGGATGATGTTTAGATTTGAAATGAGGTCTGGGTATATAATGAAACGCAGCGAGAGCTCGGGGCCTTTTCTGTATCTGAGATCGGCCCGTGAGGCTAAGAGAGTTGCGAGACTCTCAGCCTCACACATTTCTTGTCGGGTAAACTTTTTCCTCTTTATTCTAGAGCATTTGATGTTTTGCATTGATTATCTTTGAATTGATTATAAAAATTGTAATGATACATTTACCTGACATTATAAATTGTGATATCTGATTATTCTAATTGACTTTGACATTATTTTCATTCAGTTTAAAAGAGTAGTAAAACATTCGCTCACATTTAATGATGCACAGATATCATTAAAACCTTTTTCATTTATGGAGTCAGATGAAATAACGAGTTAATACATATGAGAAAATGTATTGCATTTAACCAAAAATACTTTGCCCCGAGAAAAGACAGTAACACGCAGAGACCTTCACCGCTAATTCGAATACCGCCATTGGATCGAGTTAGACGGCCTTACAGCCCCGAGAAGAGGTCAAAATACCAAAACGCTCACAGTCAGACTCACAGTACCAGTCAGATTCAAGGAAAAGAGTAGCTCAACTCATTGGTAAGCGATGCATGGTCTCATGTTCCATTAATGGAGTACCTCTTCAGATGCTGCTTGATTCAGGGGCACAAGTGACCATGGTGAGCAAATCGTGGATTGAACAAGCACTACCCTATCTGAAAATACAGCCGCTTGGATCGTTGTTTGTTAATCATTTTCTTGAAATTTCTGCTGCTAACAATACTCAGGTTCCGCTTGATGGATGGGCAGAGATTGATCTTCAGATATGTAGCCAGCAGCATGGGCGTGTGACAAGCAGATTACCCCTGCTTATCAGTCGTGACTGCAACTACCCTCTTTTAGGTAGTAATGTCATTGCGGAGGTTATCAAAGCAAACATCGATCAGGATGATAATGCTGATGTCACTGAAATACTGAAAGAAGCTTTGAGTGTCAGTGACAGCACCGTGGAAGCATTAGTCTCTACTCTCCAGACTATTAGACCCGCGGAGATGCCAGAGTGTAATGTACGCCTTGGCAAGAAAGGTGTAACTATCCCTGCAGGCAAGATTCGTGAAGTTCAGTGTAGAATTCGAGGATGGCACAGTGGAGGTACGATGATGTTTCAGCCTTGCCCTGAGAATCATGGCCTGGAGGGTCTAGAATTGTTCCCAGCTTTAGTTGATGTCCCTGTTGGATCATCTAAATGCATCAAAGTACCAATTCAGAACTCGACAAAACATGGCATCTATCTTGCAAAGAAAACCGTTCTTGGTACTCTTGAAGATATACTTGACCTAACACCAATCCAACATTCATCCATAAACTGAGAACCAACACCTCAGAATACAGCACGCTTGTGTTCAGCTCAATTGTGTACTCGTGAGCAGACGTTGAGAACAAGTAAAGAGACGCATAAAACAACACACAAGACCAAAGACAAATGGCATCCTCCTGTCGACCTGTCTCATCTAGCTGAGGAAGAGCAGGAGATTGCGAAGTGTATGTTATATGACCAGTCAGATGTCTTTGCTGAAGATGACACCGATATTGGTTGCATTTCTGACTTACAACTCAAAATCTACTTAAACGATGACACACCAGTCCAAAAGTCTTACAACGCAGTTCCAAAGCCCTTGTATAGAGAGGTTAAGGAATATGTTCAAAAGCTCCTAGATCATGGATGGATTAGGAAGTCCGTATCACCTTATTCCTCCCCACTGGTCTGCGTAAGAAAAAAAGATATGAGCTTACGCCTTTGTGTTGACTTTCGTGGACTAAATAGTAAAACCATCCCCGACCGTCACCCCCTTCCACGTATTGAGGATCTGTTAGATAGACTGGCAGGTTACTCATGGTTTTCCTTACTTAGACGATGTTCTCTGCTTTTCCAGAACCTTTCAGGACCACGTCAAAGATTTGAATAGAGTTTTTTGCTGCTTGCGGGAGCATGGTGTGAAATTACGACAAAAGAAGTGTGAATTATTTAAACGTCAAGTGAGGTATGTTGGGCGCTTAGTTACAAGTGAGGGCATTCAAGTCAATCCCAAAGACTTGGAAGCAGTGATGCAATGGAAGGAGCGGAACCGAAGAATGTTGAAGTAAATCTTTTGGGATTCTTGGGCTATTATTGGTCCTTCATTCAGGATTTTTCCAGAATAGCTCGGCCACTGTTTAAGCTTCAAGAGAGTCCTAATGAGTCTGGAGAGAAACCTGTAAAAACTAGAACGACTAAGCAAAGTATGAAAAAGGGTCAGCTGCCGTCAAAGACACCAGTTCAATGGACTTCTGAACACCGTGCTGTGGTTGCTTGCCTTGTCGATATGCTGACCACCTTTCCTATCTTGGCCTACCCAGACTTTAATTTACCTTTTGTCCTTCACACCGATGCATCCAATGAAGGTCTGGGGGCTGTACTCTTTCAAGAACAAGGTGGTAAGCTAAGCGTTATCGCCTATGGCTCGAGGACACTCACACCCGCTGAGAAGAATTACCACCTCCATTCTAACAAGCTTGAGTTCCTTGCCATGAAGTGGGCCATCTGCGATGAATTCCGAGATTACCTTTACTATGCCCCCACGTTCACCGTATTCACCGATAACAATCCCCTCACCTATATCTTGAGTACCGCCAAGTTGAGTGCGGTTGGGCACCGGTGGGTGGGTGAACTGGCCTACTTTCATTTCACCATAAAATATAGACCAGGCAAGACAAACACTGACGCTGACACCCTATCACGGTTCCCAGTGAAGCTTCTGGATCACATCCGAGAGTACTCTGAGGTTTTACCTCCAAATGTTGTGTCTGCCATATGGCAGGGAGAAAAAGCCAAGAGGGAAGGAGAAGTACCATGGGTTGCGGCTCTTCAGCTGGGCTCCAGTGATGATAGTCTGCTGCCGGTCAGTACACCTTTGTATCCTCCAGAAGACATTCGAGCTGCTCAAAAAGGAGATGCTTCCATCTGTGACGTAATTGCATTAAAAGAGAGAGGATGGAACCCCAATGACAAAGACAAGAGACAAATGGGACTCACCACACGACGGCTAATACACGAATGGAACAATCTTCGACCTGACCAGGGAATTTTATACAGACAGACAGGACAACACAGACAGCTGGTTCTCCCTGACTCTCTAAATTCTCTTGTGCTCAAACACCTTCATGATGACATGAGGCATGTCGGGGCTGACAAAGTTACTCACCTGGCAAGGCAAAGATTTTATTGGCCTTTCATGCAGCGTGACATAGAAGATTATGTCATCCGCCAGTGCCCATGTATTAAGCAAAAGCGGCCTACTGTTCCTGAAAAGGCACCAATGGGCTCAATTACAACCAGTGTACCATTTGAGCTACTGTCGGTTGATTATCTGCACCTTGAACCGAGTAAGGGTGGCTATGAGTATATCTTGGTTCTAGTAGACCATTTTACTCGATTCGCTCAGGCCTACTCAACACGTAACAAATCCGGAAAAACGGCTGCTGAGAAGATTTTTTATGACTTTATACCACGCTTTGGGTATCCACAAAAGCTCCACCATGATCAGGGCCGCGAATTTGAGAATAACTTATTCCAATGGCTTCAGCAACTGGCTGGCATTACCCATTCTCGAACGACTCCCTATCATCCACAGGGGAATCCTTTTGAGCGCCTGAATAGAACACTTCTCCAGATGCTACGAACACTGTCAGAAGACAAGAAATCTGAATGCAAAGACCACTTACCCCACATAGTGCACGCATACAATTGTTCGAGGCATGAAGCCACAGGGTATTCACCATTCTTTCTCCTCTTTGGAAGAAACCCACAGTTGCCCATCGATTTACTCTTTGGCCTGGAACCTGAGCCACAGACTAAAACCCGGCAGGAGTATGCGCAGAAGTGGGCTTCCCGGATGCAGGAGGCATACAAAATCGCCTCTGAAAATAGTAAAAGGAGCTCTGCAAAAGGGAAAAAATACTATGATCGTGGTGTCAGAGGGATTGTGCTCCAGCCAGGTGATCGTGTGTTTGTTCGTAACCTATCCGAGAGAGGTGGGCCCGGCAAACTCCGTCCTTACTGGGAGAACAAGGTTCACTCTGTTGTCGAGAGGATGGGAGATGGTCCGGTGTCAAATTCAAGCCGAAACCGGTAATCGCACCCTCCGTGTCCTGCACCATAATCTCCTGTTGCCTGTGAATGATTTGCCACTTGAACATAATGGAGAGGATAACCAGACACGGAAACAACAAAGGGAGAGACAACTCCACAAGAACAGCTGACGTCATAGGTCTAATATCTTAGAGCATGACTCCAGTGATTCGGCGGACGAGGAAGAATATGCGTATAACCCCAGATTAGTCCTAGTATATGGAAGGGAAAAAGTCATTCGAGAACAGTACCGTCATGAGCTAGACAGTTATCTTCGAGTAGCTGCACCAGAGTTTCACCCAGAACACCACAGAACTGTGCAAAATAATCCTCCACCACATGAGCAACAACCCCGAGTTGTGACACCAGAACCAATGCAAGCACTGGCTGACCCATTGCCATCTCTGGAACCTCAGGAACGATTTGATGACTGCATAGCTAGAAGACGTTATGAAGATACTGACATGGAAGTGGAGCCGGTTGCTCAGCCAATGAATGGGGAAGACATAAGAGGTGTTCACATATAATCAAATGGGACAACCCACATACCAACCTTGGGGACCAGGAGTGAATGCAATGCATACCTGCGTACTGTACCATATTCATACTTACCCTGTCATACCTGATCCTTGCCACTATCCTTCATCACCTGTGTGGACATATTAGACTTAGGTCAGGACAGAACAAGTGATACAGGACTGTTGACATTCCAATATTTTCCTGTCATTTTCATCAGACTGATAGCTCTCTTCTCTTTTAACAAAAAAAACTTTATTCTATTCTGTTGGGTTAGTTCTGGATGCCCGGAGGCATCTCTAAAAGCAGGGGAGAGTGTAAAGGGTGTTATAAAAAAATGTTTACCAAACAATTAATGGGAAACTGCCACCCCCCTATTTTTTTAATGTGAACACCAATAGTTTAGAATTAGTTCACCGCCACACCAGTGGAGGGCGCTTGAGCGCTCCTGTGAAGTACACTATTGAGACTAGCTTCCTCGCGGGTGCGATCTCAGAAGCATACCTGTCAAGTATCCCGTTTTGGCCGGGAAAGTCCCGTATTTAACCCTTCTTTCCCGCCGTCCTCCCGTATTAGTATATTCCCGTAAATCTCCCGTATTTTAACCTGCGTTATTAAAAAATAATAATACCCCGGGCCCGGGCGGATTAAAAAAAACAAAAAACATTCCCAATCTGAGCTCTGTCACTAGCCTCGCGATAACTGCCACCTGCAGCCTACTACAGGTACTGTGGGTACTGTAGGTGGCAGTTGTCGCGAGGTTAGTGTGTGAGGTCAGATGATGAGTGACAACGCGGGGGAAAAAAAGAAAAAAAAACAGAGACTGATGATGGACGCTACGACAGAGACGGAAGACACTCCTGCCACAAAACTAAAACCCAAAATACCGCGATCGATGGAACAGCGAATTTACTTTTCTGAAGAGGAGCAGGGTAGGGGACAGTCACGCGTTTTGTAACTGCGACTTTAGCATCTTAAAACCTGTTATACCATGGTCTGGGTGAATACTCGATTCTGATTGGCTGCAGGGTGTCCGTTAAAAAGTGATAGAGGACACCTAGTAAAGTAGTTTTGGTGAAACTGCCTGTTTACCATTCGAAATTAATAAATAAATGCGCTGCCTACAACAGCTGTGAGTAACCATAGCAACATGCAGTCAAAGTATCCGTTAACAATTTGGTCTATCAAAAGAAACATCTTACGTTAGTTAGATATTACATAGCCTACTAATACAACAATGAGCGACTTCGTTATTTCTTTTAACATTTATGGAGAATATGACAACTTTGACGACTGGGATGCTGCTGAAGAAAGAAAAAATGTAAATAAACGGAGAAACGACACAAGAGATAACACAGAGAGAATTGAATCAAATAGAAGACGAAAAAGATGAGATCAACATGAAAAAAAATACGAAATGGGCAGTAAATACACTCAGAGATTTTATTGTTCAAAAAGAAATGGACTCCAGCTTTGAAAATTACAGGTGACAGGCCATCGATGCGAGAGCAGTCTGCGGGCTACACTGGGCTGCGTCAAGCCGCCTTTCCACTGCACACGACATTCGCATACGATTGTCGCATTTCGCCCCCTAGTGTCAGTCGCATGGAACTTTCATTCCTATCGTACGCGGCAACATGGGAGAGAAGTTGATTCTCGCAGTCTCCGAATACCCCATTCTTTATGATATTACTCTTGAATCATACAGAAACGTCAGCAGGAAAAATGAAGCTTGGAAGAGAGTTAGCGAGATTGTCGGTCTGCCAGGTGGGTTTTGATTGCCAAATGTGCAGAATGAAAGCAAATCTTTGTCCCGCCTAAATTACCATCTAGCTAGTATTTCAATGCAGTTGTATTATTACACGTGGTTAACATAACGAACAATGCTATAATTTTTTTAAGTTGTTTAATTTAAATTGTAAAGTTATGCTCATATGCTACTGTGATATGAACTAGTATGAAATTAGTCTGAAATAAAACAATTACATTATTAACTAGCAGTATGAAATTAGCAGTGTTGGGTGTAGGCAAATGCATTAATAATGAATAATAGACTTGATTTGGGTGTGTACAGTAGTCATTTATAGCAAACAGCAAATTTACCAACAAAAGAAAAATATAAATTGTGGGCATATAGTATATATACAGTCGTGCTCAGAATGAATGGTACCCCTGGTAAATATGATAAAAAATGTTAAAAAAATCTGCATCGTTTATCCTTTTGAACTTTCATTAAAAAAAAGTGGAGGGGAAATCACATTATGAAATAAATGTTTTTCATACATACACACATACATATACATGCACACATAGGCCTATATATACATATTTATATATGTTTCTATATTACTGATTTAAGTTTGTACCTGAGACAAATTGCAAGGCGCTCGGCTGGGCTGATGGACTCCCGGAATGAAGTATCCTCCCTGGTAATTTTTGGGCCAACAGCCTGGAGAATCTCATCAAATTCCTCTCGTGAGACCCGAAAATACTCACGGAAATCTTCCCCGTTTTGGTTTAGACGCATCTCTTGCACTAAACGGTGATACTCGCCGAGATGTTTCCTCCGTGCCAGGTAGTGTTTTACCCACACTGATTTGGAGTATTTCTTTTTGCGTCTCCAGTAAATGAGTGCAACAACAAGAGCCTTTATTCTCTGTGCATTTACCATGGTTGAATGAATGAATGAATGAATGAATGAATGAATGAAAACATCAAAAATGACCGCCAATATTTTAGGAGGGAAAAGGAATACAACATTAAAACCAATAATATATATATTAAATTCATAATTTTTTAAAACTTATTTATTAATAACCATGTCTTTTTTAAAAGTATTAAGTGTTTCGGATCAAGTTTTAAAAAAGAGTATGAATAATTCTCAACTTGCGCACACTGATTTGATTGGATTACATTGGAATACATCACATCCGGTCGGCCGGTCGCATTCGGTTTAGCCGCAGAAGTTCAGATATTTCAACGGATCCAAAGCTCAAATCGGATCCGAATTTTCCGCATACGCATATGATCGGAACTCCCAGCAGCTCCCGTACGACTCTCCATTGGAAATGAATGACTTCCGGTCCGACGTCTGTCGTTTGTCGTGTGCAGTGGAAAGGCGGCTTCAGTCCGTGAGAGACGAAGCTGGAGCAACGTACGTACTGTCTGCATCAAGTGCCCATCATGGGCAGTACCCAGCTTTTGTGGATCCTCCTTTAAAGGCCCCTATGTCTGACTGGCCGACTTTTTCAAATTGCACTATAAATGGAAACGTTGAAATTAATTGTAAATAAAAAAGCTAGCATGTAGGCAAATGACCCTCTCTTTGATCTGATTAATTTATTGCCCTCTATACGCGCAAATCGCTGGAGCGCAGAACTAATTTTAATTTTTTTTGTTTGATTGTTGTTTGATTAATTGTTTTATGTGTAATAAAAAAAATAACTATGCCTACCTTTGTGTTTCATGAAAAAAAAAATGCATTTTTTAACCTGAAGGGTTCTACAAGCTGAGCGGACTATAAATATCTCCGGTTGCTAAATAAACCGTCAGGCAAGTTATTATTTGTAAAAACTAGATTTAGCCTAATTAAAATATAAACTAATGTTTTAAAAATGTTTTTTTTGGCAAGTGACCATGGTATAAGCGGGTTAATGCCCTCCGAGGTGTCCATTGTCAGGTTTTAATGGACTTCGGCGAAGGCAACCGTCCTCCGCTGCGCGTCGGCCGGTTCACACCTCGCCGTCATGCATTAAAACCTGACAATGGACACCTCGTCGGGCATTAACCCTTACATAACACTCAAGTTTCAGTATTTGACCACTATTGTATTCTCAGAAACGTATAGTGACAGTTATGTCTTAAATTGTGTCAGTAGTTTATGTGATCAAAAAATTAGTCGATACCTTTATGAATTATGCGCGTCAGCCGCCGTCATTCAGAAAAAAATCCTATGAGGTCGTCATGACAGTGCTTGACAAAACAACGTCCCTCAGGGCTTTTAGCTCAAAATGTGCAGATTTGGAGAAATATTGATAGATTATCATAGGTTTACATCCGATTTATATAGACAGGAATAATATTTATTGAATGTACCCAAATGTGCCGATGTAATCATTATGAGCGCTGGATACTCTGATGTACTGTTTTTTCAATCCATACTGGCAGCCTGAGGGCGCCCTGTGCACATGCAGTCCATATATGGAACACATGAAGAAGAGCCATATCATGTGACATTCAGGGAGTTCCTCAATATTAAATACAGAGTTTTAGACTTGTTATCTTCAGAATATAGATATAACATGGTCAGACATGTGGCTTTAGCTGCAGTGCATTCATAGATTGATACAATGCCAACTTCAATTTTATTTTCATGAAGATGTTTCATAAAAAATAAATTTCTAATAACTTTACAAAACTTTGTAGCTATTAATAACTATTTTTTCATTATGACAATAATTCATTCTACATTTACAAAAACTGCCAGGTGTCAGCTTTCAAATGAGATCATACTCGTGATTTTAGTGCAAATGGTTCATGAACTGTATCTGTTTCAGTTTGGGTATGCCATTTATGGGGATTTTTCAAAAGTGGGGTTGCAGCCTAACAGGTTAAAGAATGCAAAGCCTGCAAAAAATTTGAACAATAACTCACTAAAAGAGTAAAGAAAAGTTATGTGACATGTAAAGAAAAACTGTAAAAGAAAAGCAATATGAAATGAAAAGAATGTGTGGAATGAAAATAAAATGTAGAGACAAGCAATGTTAAATGAACAGAAAATATGGAAATAAGCCTTTAAATAAATGCTCTTCAATGCTCTTCGTGTTGTCTCACTCAAACTAGCGTAACTTCTGTCTGGTGACTGGGTCCTTCTTGCAAGAATAAATTATTTTAAAAGACAGTTTGGTTTCAGAGTGTCTCTTACGCTGTGATGATGGTTTGAAACCCTTTTGTGTTTTCATTTAAGCTATAACACCTGTCTTAAAATGTAAGGGATAACGTTACTGGAGCTTGGTTGGGGTGGTGGGACTGCTCGCGGTGGGCGCCGGAAAATTTCCCTTATTTTCAAATCCAAAACTTGACAGGTATGCTCAGAAGTAAACTGACGCGCCAAGGGAATGACACTCATTTTGTCTGTCTCTTTATTATTTCACAGGTAAATAAGATACACTTTAAACATGCTTCTAACTGTTCATAAGATGATGAGAGGGTTTAAGGGAGTAATTGTGAAGTGTTTTGAGTAACTTTTTTATGTTTTAATGTTTTTTTTTTTTTAATTGTTTTTTTTTACATCTTTATTAAATCTTAACGATACAAATAGTAGGAACACACAAATAAGAGTCATTAATACATAAACAAAATATTAGACAATAACAGAGCCAGGGGAAGTTTCACATACAGGGGCGCCGCTAAGGGGGGAAAAGTTAGGACGATTCTAAGGGCCCACACACTTTTGGGGCCCCCAGAGATCAATTTTATTAATGGGAAGGGTGCGGTAGGGGGCCCAAATTCATATTCTTTCATAGGGCCCAAAATTTCTAACAGCGCCCCTGTTCACATAAATACATTAAAGATAGAGCATAACTGAATGGTTTTAGCAGCCTTCTTATTTTTTGAATCATATATGGATTTGATGTAGGCTACTGTTCCGTCTCCCTACCAAAAGCAATAAAGGAAGGTTTAGAATGACTAAATTTGGCTTTGTGAATATGATACTTCCCTAAAATTATCAATAGATTAATTAGGTATATTTCTTTCTGTTTTTTACCTTTGTTGACATGGAGACCAAACAGCACATCCCTAAACAGCACATCCCTCCAATTCAAAGAAAAATCAGCGACAAGTTTAACAGTAATGTATCGGGACAGATCTTTCCAGAAAGCGATGGTGTAGTGACATTGCCAGAACAGGTGTACCATTGTTTCTGGACATACTCCACATAAAGAACAGTTAACACATATGTCATGCTTAAACCTAAGGAGATATTGCTTAGCAGGATAATACCTATGTATCATTTTGAAAGAGACTTCTCTTACTTTATTCGTAAGAAGGTATTTGTAAGGAAGGTTCCATATATTCCCCCAATTCAGGTTGTCAACAAAATTAGACCAATAGGGAACAACATAAGGGGTGCAGGTGACCTCTCTCTGGAATAAAGAGCGAACATTACGATTATTATTCCTCGTTGTGGTTGCGAAACATGTATTACCAACTGAGGTCAACTTAGGGTCCAAAGCAGGTAGGCAATCTGGCTTTCCAGTCCCTTTTAAAAGAGTTAAAATACCAGATGGGATGGCATCCATAACAATTGCAAACTCTCTTGGGATGATTGGAATGCCAAAAGTATGAAGGAATTCAGAATAATTCAGCAATGAACCATTATCGTTTAATAGTTGGGATACTAGAATTATGTTATTATTGAACCAAGTTTTATAAAATAAGGATTTATTCTTGAATTTAATAAGCCGATTATTCCAGATGAAGCACCTATGTGGGGAGAAATTAATTTTGTAGATTAATGACCATGCTAGGAGCATTTGTTTATGGAATTTAGATAAAATTAAGGGGATTTTTTCTATTTTATAATCACATAAAAGTAAAAATTCTAGACCACGAAACTTAGAAAAAATATAGTTAGGTATAAAATTCCATGTAGATGTGGGATTTTTTAGAAAATTCTTTATCCAATTTATTTTAAAAGTATTATTGAGGATTGTAAAATCAAGAAAGTTTAGACCACCACGTTCAAATGTGTTCATAATAACAGATTTTTTCACATAATGCGTCTTGTTTTTCCAAATAAAATTGAAAAGTGACTTATCAATGGAATTACAGAGCTTTTTGTTGACAAAAGAGGGGATAGCTGCGTATGTAAGACAGGATAAACCTTCTGCCTTTGTCAACAAAACTCGTCCTTTCAAGGATAAATCCCTCTGCAGCCATTGATTTAACTTTTTCTTTGTCTTATCACTAATTAAATTAAAGTTAACAGAGTATCTCTCCTCCTCATTTTTCATTACAGTAATCCCTAGATAAGTGATATTATCTTTGATTGGAATGCTACAGATCCGTGAAGTGTCGCTTTCTTTAAGGGAAAAAAGTTCACACTTCTTCAGATTCAAGCAGAGTCCAGAAGCTGTGGAAAATAATTCTATTGTTTTGATAGCAATTGGCACTTGGCTGGCATTTTTTAAAAATAATGTAGTATCATCTGCTAGTTGGGTGAGGATAACTTCTCTTTCTGCAATTGAAATTCCTTTTAAAGCACTATTTTTAATATGGGTGGAAAGAAGTTGAGTACTGTCAGGATACAGGCAAGGAGACAGAGGTAAGTGAATCCAAACACAGCTTTATTAAATGTGACACAAGTGCAAGGGTGAGTATTCTCAGAGTGCAGGTGCAGATACGAGGTGGATCACTACGTGCGGGGCAGATTACAGGTGAGCAGATCATCTTCAGGTTACTTTATGTCAAGCGGTTGCAGATCTTTCATACGTGTCTTTTCTCTTTCAGATGTCGTCGTGGGAGAGATAACTCAGCGTGAACACCGGGACTCAGGAAGATCCAGGATTTAAGGGGACAGAGATCCAGATGGGGTTTCAGGAAGCAAGGACTCGGACAGGATGTGTGGAGGCAGTGGAACAGGAATGCAGAGGTTAGTAATTCACAGGTGAGTATACTTTACTTGGCTGGAACTGGACTTCTTTAGAGGCTTTGTAGGACAACAGGAAATGGTCTGTTCCTGTTGGAGGCTTGACGGTGAGTGAGGCTGTGGTGAGTGTTATTATGCAGGGGTTGATGAGGCTTACTGATTGTGAACAGGTGCAGGTGATTAATATTCTGGGGAGAGTGATCGCTGTGTGGTGAAGGGTGTGGTGTCTGATTGGTTCCTGACAAGTACATAAAATGAATAGGTAGGGGGAGGCAGGGCAGCCCTGTCGGATGCCTCTGTGCAGCTCAAATCTCAGCGATGTCCCATTTTTTAGTCTGATAGAGCTATTGCCTTTGCAGTACATTGTTTTAACAGCTTTACAAAAAAAAAATCACCAAAACTAAATTTCTCAATAGTTTGAAATATAAAGTTGTGCTCTACTGTGTCAAAGGCTTTATAGAAGTACAAGAAAAGGATAAAACTATCATCAGGACATAAAAATGAATAATCAATTATATCTAAGAGAAGCCGAATATTGTTTGAGATGTGTCTTTTTCTCATGAATCCTGATTGGACTTCATCAATAATAGGGTCTAAAACATTTTTTAAACGTTT
This sequence comes from Gila orcuttii, assembly GCA_026230005.1. Taxonomy (NCBI): domain Eukaryota; kingdom Metazoa; phylum Chordata; class Actinopteri; order Cypriniformes; family Leuciscidae; genus Gila; species Gila orcuttii. Next base: position 17,449,000 of record JAPDVR010000010.1, on the reverse strand, counting down.
TGCAATAATTGAGGCAAAAATTTTATAGTCAGTGTTAAGTAATGAAATAGGGCGCCAATTATCTATAAACAGTGGATCCTTTTTAGGTTTGGGGATTAACGTAATTAAGCCTTGGGTCAGCGAAGGGGGTAGAGAGCCTTTTTCAACACTTTCTAATATTACTTCAAGCAGAAAGGGAGCTAAATCTTGTGTAAAAGCCTGATAAAATTCTGCATAGAGGCCATCAACTCCAGGAGATTTGTTAGTTTTACAATGTTCAATATTGTAAATGTAATTTCCTGCAAAGTTATAGGGTCATCGCAGAGTTTCCTATCATCTTGAGAGATTGGAGTGACGCTAAGAGAGTTCAAGAATGTAGTGGTTGATTGATGGCAATATTTGGATTTGTATAAATTTCTATAGAAATCCGCACAGAAAACACCTATACTCTTTGGATTATCAGTTACAGTATCATTAATATTAAGTTGCTGGATTAAATTAAATTTCCCATGAAATCTTTCTAAGCCGAAAAAATAGGCAGAGTTCTGCTCCCCTTCTTGAATCCACCTTTTCCTTGACCTTATAAAGGCCCCTTTTGCTTTGTTGGAGTAAATCTCATTTAATTTAAGTTGTTCTGAAATTAAAGTTAGTCGATCCTCTTCTGATATATCTGCAGGGTCCTTCTGGTGTAAGGAAATTATTTTAGAGACCACTCTTTCTTCCTCCAACTTGCGATTTTTGGATAAGATACTACCATAATTCCTCAAATATTGGCCAGTTTTAAATTTCAGAAGTTCCCAATTGCTACCAAAAGCATCCTCGGACTTCGCTTTATTCCAAAATTTCAATATTAGATTTTTTATGTCTGATTTTACCTCATCGCGTTGTAGAAGCGAACTGTTTAGTTTCCAGTAAGCATTCCTACATCTTGTGGAGGGGGCAGAGTGCAAGGGGATAAAGATGGAGACTGCATTATGATCTGTTAATGGGGTAGTGATGATATTAACTGAAATTTTATCAATATTCAAATGATCATAAACTAACCAATAGTCCAGACGGGAACGTCTGGTGGCACTTCTATTACTCCAAGTAAAAGCATTTATGTTAGGATTGTTAAATCTCCATACATCTACCAATTAAAATTTTTGCATAATGTTAAATTAACATTTACTGCAGTGGAAACACGTGGAGGGCAACAGTCAATATTGTGATCCTGAATCATGTTAAAATCCCCCCCTATAACTATACCGGAATTTGGAAAGTTATTAAGTGTATTTTGTATGTGGTTCTCTAAAGTTTCAAGCATTATGTCGTTCTCATGGTTAGAATTATAGCCATATATGTTAATAACTATCAAAGTAAAGTTTTCAATGGATAAAACTTGAAAAATAAAATGACCTGATGTATCACTGACAGATAAAAGAATAAAGAAAATTATATTTTAGAGTCGCAACACCAGCAGAATGTTCAGACCCGTGAGCCTGCCACAGATCATTTCCCCATTGGGATCTCCATAATCTACCATCGTCCGGAACTGAGTGTGACTCTTGAATGAAACAGAAATCAGATTTGTGCTGCTTGACAAAGAAAAATAACGCCTTGCGCTTTACAATATTCCTTATCCCCCTGGCATTGAGAGTAATGATAGATAAAGACGTATTAACAACAACGGATAGAACAATGTAAACAGTAAAATTTGGATGAAATTAGACTTAAACCTTACTGTCAGGAACTGCACCAATTCACTTAAATAAAAGGTGCATAGCGAAACTTAGTGAAACAGTGAAAACTAAGGAGATACCTAGGTTTTCAGACGACAACTTAACACATACCAGTTATTAGCAATTAATAGACATAAAAAGCTAGCCTATAAAACATTGCAAATAATTTAACTGGATGTAATAGAAGTTGTCTTGTAAGCATATTCAGTTGAGTGTCATTAAAGTGCTCAACAGCCCTTATAAAAAAGAAAAATATAGTGTTTCTCAGAACAGATAGAAAAACATACACACAGTGAATGACGAGCATTTAGGATATTATGGCTTAACTCGACTTAAGGCACATGTTGACAGGTGTGACGTTTACCACTTTCAGGTATCTGGAAACAGTTCAGCCCCGTTGGCAAAGGCTCGACCTCCCACGAAGTAGGCAGCCTTCCCTTGTTCTCGCGCTTTAGCCACCAGTGGCCACAACTGCATCCTTCGCTCTCTGACTGCTGGGGACAGGTCTTCGGCAAAAGCTTGTTGTTTTGCAGGAAGGTGGATTTCTTTGCAGCCTTCCAGACAGCGTCGCGGTAAAAACGAGCACTAAACTGTAGAATTATCCCTCGAGGCTTGGTGGCACCTTTCTTTAGTTGGCCAAGACGGTGCACTGAGTCAATAACATCAGGGAGTTTGGCCTTGTGCTCCGGCAGAATGGACTGACAGATGTGTATAACCTCTTGGCGGACGTCCTGATCTTTGTTTTCAGCCATACTGTAGAGTCGCAGGTTCCACCGTCGCGAATAGTTTTCCAGCTCAGTAATCCGTTGTTCCAGTAGGTTCGTCTTTTTCTCCGCCACGTTGACTCGGTCATCAATGTATGTCACTTTACCTTTCACTTCATTGATCTCAGCGCAGGCAAAATCAACAGTCTTCTTTAGCCCCTCAATCTTTAGTGTGTTGTTGGAAATCATTCTCTCCACACTCTTTTCCAAAGAGTCGATTCTCGTGTTGAAGATGACCGAGATTCTCTGCACAATACCTTCACTGTCTAGATCCACGGAGCGCTGCGGCTTCATTTTTTTTGGTGCAGGAGGTTTGGAGGGAGTTATGGGGAGGAGGGGGAAATCTGGGTCCCCGAGGGAGATCACCGGAGCATCCTCCATGCAGTAGGCGTGTAGGTTGTTCACAAGCGGATTGTCCAACGGTACATGCTGCTGTAACTTTAGTTGTGATATGCTAGCTAGCGAAGCTGTTAGCCGAGGTTTCGCCCACACGTGTATCGTTAAGATGCGAGAATTCTACACGATACAAGCTTAACAATAAGTAGAAACGGTGCACTCAACTCTGTATTTAAGGTATCTCCAAGAATATACTTAAAGTAACTATGATTCACTAATATGCAAGTCTGAAGGTGAACAGCTCCGAAGCGTACGTGCACTCACTCCGCCATCTTGTCGGAATCCCCTTTTATGCTTTAATGTGTTTATATACATTTGATTAACTCGACGGTCACAGATGCACACAGATTAGGCTATTTTGTATATGCATTCAAAAGTATTCAAAGACATACGGCATTGTTGTGATGTTTGATCGCATTGGTAATGCGAGGTTGTTTGTTATAGTTGTGTCTGAATTAAATAGTTAAGTATATTTGTCGTGTTAATAATTCTATCGGCATTTTGAGTGTTTTGCGCGCGCATGTGACGTTTAATGTGTGACACGAGGCAATGAGAGTAAAATGGTGTATGTAGAATGGCGTGAGGGTTTCAGATGTATTATTAGTTTATGTATTTTTCTTATTATGTACGTTTAAGTGACACATTTGTGTTGTTGGGAATATTTTGATTATGTGAGTAACCTAAGAGTGACAGCTTTGTGAATCTTTATTGTTTTATTCTGTACTCATTCTTCTGTGCACATAATATGTAACTCATATATTGCCTTTGTGAAACCACTTATGGATTACAGGTGTGTATTCATGTAGTGTGTGTATGTATGAGTCATATCACATATCAGTTAATGTGCAGATGAAGTTATTTCTTTGTATGTAACTCAAAAAATGCTTACAGTTTTTAAAGCTTTATAATCTCAGAAGTAAACTGACGCGCCAAGGGAATGACACTCATTTTGTCTGTCACTTTATTATTTCACAGTGTTTTCACAGATACACAGTGCTTCACTGCCTGTGTGTCCTTTGCTGCCAGCCCAGATATCCCCTAGGTCTCAGGCTGGTAACAAGTACAGTAGGTTAAAAGCTTTCTTGAAGCTTAGAGTTAACTACACATCATGATTTTGTCCAGACGCTACACCCGCAATGTGATCACTCATACCCGAGGGATGATAACAGGTAACATTATGAATGGTTTCACTCAAGTCAAACCCATAAATTCCCCCTCGTGACCAGTAACACTCTTTCAATTTCTGCCCTGGTATAGGCCAGACCTTTTTCTCCCCCTCAGTGGAAAGAGAGAGCATTGGTGCCGGAATGGTTACATTCAAGAGGAATTTTATTTTTAGAAAATGTATTCGAGAACATTCTGGCCCTGGCCCAGCAACATTAGACAAAATACACTTTAATTGGTGACCTACTGGCTCTGGGAACAGAGGATACGGATATGTGACAGAATAGGAGGCATGTGCACAGTCATAACAATCTTTGTAGGTGCAAGTTTTTTAGCTGTGTAATCTGCATATTTCTAGAACAAATATAACCCATAGTGATGCTAGTCGTGTCAGATGAGTTGTCATGATGAACAGGCACTTCCCTTTTTCCTCTTATTCTGAAAACCTCCTGTAGAAAATTCAAACAGAAGCAGCAACAATTTAGAACAGGCAGGTGTATAGGGACCTGGGTTTTTTAGCTTCCGGTGGCGATTGACGGTAGCTAGCTGCTAATGTGTTGGAGTGCAGCAGTGTTTCGGGGTGCTGTTTGTAGCGTAAGGTGTTGCCAAGTGATTGGCAACGGCGCACTGGTTGTGTGTGCGCTTTTGAAATCAGTTTGGAATGCCTAGACTGGCGAGCACAGAGGAGCGTTCAGTGGTGAAGGTGTGAAGCGTCGAAACACTGTTCATTCACCCAATTACTACTGCAAACAGAGGCTACAGCCATTCCGATTGGCCTGCTGTTCTTGTGAATGTCTATGAATGTGCAGGTGCTGCTTTGTTTAGACGTTTTGTTTTCGTTTTGTTTAAAACTGTAATTTAGTTTCTTTTTCCACTAGTCGGTGGGCTGTAGGAGATTTGTATAGTGAACTGATTGTGGCCACCAGCTAGTGGGTTCTTCTTTTTGTCTTTTTTGTTTGTTTGTTTTCCCCCTCCTTCCCTAGTGATAGTTCCGGGGTGGGTTGGGCCCATAAGATATACTAGCACCGGGTTCTAGTTGGTCTCCTTAGAGTGGTTCACCCATTTGGAATCAATGTGTGCAGTTTAATGCTGTGAAGTGTGCATCTTTAGAGATAGCCTTAAGAGCATGGTTGCCATGGTTGTGTGGGCTGAGTTTGTAGCGTTTTGTTCTACTCACGTGTGGTATTGAACCCTAGGCCTGGTCAAACTTGTATTCCGGTGGCCCACCCACCTATGTCCTATCCCTATGTTAAATGATGGATTTGTATGTTATTTATTGAGAACCAAAAGCGACTCATATTTTAACTGAGATCAAATAAACTTTTTTTTTTACTTTGTTAAGCTAAGCCTGTGTGTGCTTCTTTACAAAGAGGAAATCCCCTTAAGGCTGATTTATACTTCCTACGCCGGAGCCTCTACGCTATACACTACGCGTTGGTTTTCATTTATACTTCTGCGTCGTTGTCCGCGTTGACGCGCAATTACACATGCAGAGGGAGCATGTGAAACCCGAGGGAGGGGTTCTAGCAGACCAATCACAGCGCTTGCGTCCCCGTAGAATTGACACGTTGTTACATTTTTGGAGAGGTGCACGTCAGGGTACGCCGAAGGGTACGCGCGCTACACACAGCATACGACGTAGCTACGGCGTAAGTTCGACGCAGAAGTATAAATTGGGCTTTACTTTTACCAGTCTTTTTCAAGGGGTGGCGTAGTTAGTACTGCCATAGACTTGCAGGGGGCCACACAAGCATAGCAAGCATCATAGCAAAAAGGATGACAAACGTAAGAGTTATACCCAAGAATTAACATTAGCCCTTCATTCATGACATGGATCCCGTAATCATACAGAGAGAACATAGTTGCATACCTTTATCTTTTGCTCGTTTCTTTTTTTTTCTAAATTAGGCACCTGATGGCTTTAAACTTTTCCTGTCCATCTCTGTGTTTATTTGGCACTCGACAATCAACAGATTTCCCATTCTCGTTCGGACCCAGCCACCTCGGGTTATTCCACGCCTTACGTCTGAGAGGTCTTTGATCCAGACCCACTGCCCTGGCTTGTGAGAATGTTGTGGCTCTGTACCGGTTGAAACAACTCAAACCATGTGATTTGCTTAATGCCATGTTAATTTGTAAATGGTTTTAAATGTTATTTAGGAACTACAGAAATAGGCTATGCTTGCATTAACCACATCAATTAAAAATAATTCCCTGTGGAACTTATTACATTTGAAATAATAACAAAAATAAAACAAACTTTTGTTTGATCCTACTGGGATTGGTCCCAACTTCTTACAAAAATCTGTTAGCATTCCTTTTGGATTTTTTCGACAAAACGTCTTAGAAACATTTAAGGCCATTTAAGGATTGTAAGGCCACGATGATGAACAGGCCAGACTCTAAACCTGTAGTCTTACCTACTAACTAACCTAACAAACCAGTCATTTGTAGGTGGCATTGTAATATTTGACATCAAACTCTGTGATGGTAAATTTTTTGTGAGACTCAGCTATTTTCATATGCTGATAGTCTAATAAACATGTGCACAAGTGTGGCTATTGATTCTCACATATATTTGGTTGTTTGCATTTCTTAGTACTTAGAACACAGTGAAAAAAAAAAAAAAAAAAAAACCTTGTGCTAGCTTAGCCTAAGTCTTAAAGTAGTGTGCATGATACGGAGAGGTTGCTAAATGCACTTCAGCTCAGCTGATGTGTGAAATGCCACAGCTCAGAATCATACTTACAAACCATATACACTTAAAAACTATGTATCACATCAATAGGTCTATTGGAAATGCTCAGGAAATCCTGTAGTTTTAATACATGAGCATAAGCAATTATATTAATTGCATAGTGGTTTTAGCTTCGCCTTGTCGCCATTGGCTTTTGGCTTGCTTAGTTGGGGACATTTAATTTTATATTTAACAATATTATTACAGCATTATTTTCCTGTTATCTCTATAAAGCTGCTTTGAAACAATCTGTATGTTAAAAAGCGCTACATAAATAAAGGTGACTTGATTTGACTTTGTCTTGCATTGTTGATGAATAAGAGATATGATGGATGAAGCTTAATTATATTTACTGATTTAAGGACCACAATTAAGGTCAGAGTACATACACTTTAGTAGAGTAGGCATATAAACATTACCATAATGAGAATTAAACTTAAAGGGATAGTTCACCCAAAAATGATGAATATTTTTAAGGTCAGTATTTACTCACCCTCATGTTGTTCCAACCCCGTAAGACCTTCGTTCTTCTTTGGAACACGAATTAAGATATTTTTGATGAAATCTGAGAGCTGGATCACTCCTCCATAGGCTTCTTCAGGGATTGAACTTGCAGGCCCCGAAAAGTTATTAAAGACATCGTTAAAATAGTCCAAGTGACTACAGTGGCTCAACCTTAAGTTTATCAAAAGACGAGAATACTTTTTGTGCGAAAAAAAAAAAAAAAAAAGACTTTATTTCAACTATTCATTTCCTTCTCTGTGGGCCTCGAGTCAGTTCACTAGTGTTATAGCGTACGCTTCTGTTGTTGTACGTCACAAGTCTTTAATAACTTTTTGAGGACTGGCAAGTTCAATCCCTAAAGAAGCCTATGGACTAGTATGGAGGAGGGATCCAGCTCTCAGATTTCATCAAAAATATCTTAATTCGTGTTCCGAAGATGAATGAAGGTCTTACGGGGTTGGAACAACATGAGGGTGAGTAAATACTGACAGAATTTTCATTTTTGGGTGAACTATCCCTTTAATTATCCAGCAATAGCATAATTTATTAATTACATTTTTATTAATTTCATAATTGCTGTGAATATTGTTAACCAAAGGAAGATCATAAAGCACATGCATCCAGAAGATTACTTGCTTGAATGTAAGGCAAAGCCCTTCCATATAACTGACCAGTCCACATAACTGTCCTTGATTGATTTAAATATAATATTCTGCAAATGGTTGAAGATTATAAACAAATGTATAAACTTGTATTCTATTTCAGCTGCCTACTGTATGTAAAGTATCTGGAGAGAGCAATCTGTTAGCATTCTAATTCCATCTCAATAATAGTTAGCAATAGACATGCTGAAAGTTGTCATCTTTGAATGTACAACTTCAACATATTTTTTGAGCAATCACCTGAGGATTCATGTGAGTGATCATAGTGAGGTATATTAGAACTCATTGCAACCAACAGTGAAAAAGATGAGTCTGTGGCTGAATTCAATATAGCATACTAGTTAACTCCCATATGGCACAAATAGTAAGAGAAGTATGCTATTCCAAATTCAACCTACACTCACCTAAAGGATTATTAGGAACACCATACTAATACTGTGTTTGACCCCCTTTCGCCTTCATAAATGCCTTAATTCTACGTGGTATTGATTCAACAAGGTGCTGAAAGCATTCTTTAGAAATGTTGGCCCATATTGATAGGATAGCATCTTGCAGTTAATGGAGATTTGTGGGATGCACATCCAGGGCACGAAGCTCCCGTTCCACCACATCCCAAAGATGCTCTATTGGGTTGAGATCTGGTGACTGTGGGGGCCATTTTAGTACAGTGAACTCATTGTCATGTTCAAGAAACCAATTTGAAATGATTCGAGCTTTGTGACATGGTGGATGAGGATGGGTACATGGTGGCCATAAAGGTATGGACATGGTCAGAAACAATGCTCAGGTAGGCCGTGGCATTTAACCGATGCCCAATTGGCACTAAGGGGCCTAAAGTGTGCAAAGATAACATCCCCCACACCATTACACCATCACCACCAGCCTGCACAATGGTAACAAGGCATGATGGATCCATGTTCTCATTCTGTTTACGCCAAATTCTGACTCTACCATCTGAATGTCTCAACAGAAATCGAGACTCATCAGACCAGGCAACATTTTTCCAGTTTTCGACTGTCCAATTTTGGTGAGCTCTTGCAAATTGTAGCCTCTTTTTCCTATTTGTAGTGGAGATGAGTGGAGTCTTCTGCTGTTGTAGCCCATCCGCCTCAAGGTTGTGCGTGTTGTGGCTTCACAAATGATTTGCTGCATACCTCGGTTGTAACGAGTGGTTATTTCAGTCAAAGTTGCTCTTCTATCAGCTTGAATCAGTCGGCCTATTCTCCTCTGACCTCTAGCATTTTCGCCCACAGGACTGCCGCATACTGGATGTTTTTCCCTTTTCACACCATTCTTTGTAAACCCTGGAAATGGTTGTGCGTGAAAATCCCAGTAACTGAGCAGATTGTGAAATACTCAGACCGACCCGTCTGGCACCAACAACCATGCCACGCTCAAAATTGCTTAAATCACCTTTCTTTCCCATTCTGACATTCAGTTTGGAGTTCAGGAGATTATCTTGACCAGGACCACACCCCTAAATGCATTGAAGCAACTGCCATGTGATTGGTTGATTAGATAATTGCATTAATGAGAAATTGAACAGGTGTTCCTAATAATCCTTTAGGTGAGTGTATTTCTCTCTTTCTGAAAATGTGAACCGTGGTAACGAAATATGACTGTGTAGTAAAATGTATAAAAAATAAATTCTGGGGAAAAGACCAGCACTGCCTGTAGTTAGTGCAAGTCTAACAATAATAACAATAACAATAATAGACCCAAACGAACACAAACACACAGATCTGTCTTTAAGAATGCTTTTTAATGCAGAAAATAAAACAGAAAAGCAATGGAAAAAGTACCAAACAAAGGATTGTAATACACTTATTTTCTATCGCAGATGACTGCTGTTAGGCTATTAAGACTATTTACTTTATGCGTGAAGGATGGATTCAAGATGCAGGTCACAGCATAAATAGTTTTCCATAAGTACTCTTGAAGTTTAACTGAAATGCTCAACATTATATTGAGCATTTCAAAATGAGAAAACTCTCTCAATACTTAAAAAACTGCTGCACTTGCACTGCCCTTGTCACAGTTGTTAGATCCACTGTCTCACTCGTGTCTTGTGTGTGTGTGATTGTTCATACTGATTGTTTCGTGTGGGCATTACTGCTGATTGCTGATTCCCTTATCAGCACCAGCTGCATCCTATCTTGTCAGCCTATTTAATGCCTTGTCTTTCGTCTTGTGTTTGTCAGATCGTTGTTGCAGTTTCTGTGTGTTGTAGCCTGTTCCCTGTTGTCCTTGTGTGTTCTGGTTCTCTGGATTCCTGGTTTTCCTTTTCCTCACGGGCTCTAACTTGGATTCACCATTCAGTAGTGATGGGCAGATCGAGGCTTCGTGAAGCAATGAAACAGTCGAAGCAAATGTGCCATTTTGTTTCGAGGCTTCGAATCAATCCGAAACCCGTCTCCACAGTGACACCGAGGCTGCGTTCGGAATCGCATACTTCCCTACTATATAGTAGGCGAAAAGAGTAGGCGAGCGAAAAAGTACGTTCGAATCCTCAGTATTCATAAAAGAGTAGCCGAGAATTACCTGGTTGACGTACTAATTATTGCGAGATTTGGACGATAGTGCGTTCGAATATGCCTACTTTCCTACTATATAGTAGGCGAAAACAGTACGTGAGGGAAGCAGTACGTTCGAAACATCAGTATTCCTAAAAGAGTAGGTGAGAAGTTCCCGGATGATCTCCTGCTTTCGCCCAGACATTTGAGTGTTTTTCAGTACTCATCTATCCCAGGAGGCCACGCGAGAGGATACGATATAAAAAAAGAACAAGAAGTAGATATTTCATACTCAAACATGACGGAAAGGGTGGACGAGAGTGCTTTCAAATGTGAGTATTACAAATACAAACCAAATCGCATGTGTTGAACTAACTTTCTGTACAGTAAATTGTTGAACTGTTGAAGGTGCAAAGACGCCATATAATATGGTAAATTTGTGATTTTGCCGTAAATCACATTTTATTGGATAGAGGAGCTCCATAAGGACACATACGTCTTTAAACTGTATTTGCATACATTTTAAACCGTATACATCTGAAATACCATTACTAAATATTTATTCAAAAACTGGCAAGATTACTACGTGGAACTGATATGATATGACATCTGAGTGACGTTTGTGTACTATTGTTTAGGAGAATTCACTGTTGTTAACACTGTTTTTATTAGTTGAATGCATTTTACATAAAGTAACTAAACATAAGTAATCTATTTCGTTTATCCATTAGTACTGTTGGAAAATTGTTGAACATTTATGATGGATAAAAAGCTATTTATTAGCAACAACCTCAACATGTAAATGTAGTATTGAGCTCATAAATCACAGAGGTAACGTGAGTCTTGCCTGGATGTTACAGGGACGGATGAGCACACGCGGCTGCTTATCCGGTGGAGAGTGGCTCATGAAGCACTCTTCACCGGAACGCGTAATGCTGCCATCAAAGGCTTTGAGTGAGTATACAGAAATATTTAAAAATCAATTGAATACTTTATTTGCAGTACATTTCAATTATTGTATTTTCAAACAGAGATATAACTTTTTCATTCTTGATTTCTCTCTTGCTGCAGATCTTTTGTGGAGGAGCAGAGCCTGCAAGGCAGGGTGACGGCGGCGTTTGTAAAAAAAAAAACGGGAAAACCTGAAACAAAAATACAAAGTAAGATCATTTTGTTACTTCTAATACATAAATTAAATGATTAAATATTGTGCTGTTAAAATGACTGCTTTTGTATCATGCTTGTGCATTTTTGCAGGATCTGAAATGTCCACAGACGGGGGTGAGCACTGAGGATGGAGAGGCCGCAGCAGCATCCTGGAAGTGGTACTCTGCCATGGATGAGGCAATTGGGGGCAGACCCTCCATCTCTCCTCCTGCCCTCGTTGCCTCATGTGGGCCGGATGCTGCTGTGGTCTCTTCATCCTCAGTTAGGCCAGAGCCAGGAAAAGGGCTATAGATGTGGAGGAGCTGATCCGGGACATGGAGGAGCGAGGAGAGAGAGCGGAATGGTGTAATGTAAGAAGAAAAAACACTTTAAAACACTGGTTTACTGGAGTGTATTATATGACTTTTAAAGGTTTACAGAGTTCATGCAAGGATCTTAAAGGCAGGTCATGGAGGGTTAAGTTCCAGCACACCTGTCAGTAAATTTCAAGTAGTCAGTTATTAATTGGTTTAAATTGATTCAGGGGTGTATAATTAGGGTTGGAAAAACTCTGCTGGATAATAGTCCTCCATGACCAAAGCTGAACTTGAGACTGTTTACACAAATTACACACAGTAAAATAGTGACTAAAGTGTTACTTAACCCAAGCAAATAAATCATAATAGTAATAATTCAATAGTCATTATTTACTCGCCTTGATGTTGTTTGATCCCTCTGTTTTTTGTTTTCCTGAACACAAAAGGTGATTTTGGTCAGGTTTGTACTGTTTGGTTTAATACAATATCAGTCAATGGACTTTCAGAAGCTTCAAAAGCATCATTAAATAATGCCATGAAGCTTCTGAAAGTTGGGCTCCTTTGACTGATATTGTATGAAACCAGCAGAACAAACTTGACAAAAATTCCCTTTTGTATTTAAACAATAAAAAACATTAAATAAGTAAATAGTAAACCGTAAATAATTGCTGTATTTATATGTTGAGGTGAACACCCTTTAACCCACCAAATATAAATTGTAGTAAATTTATGTATGCATTTTGCATTATAGTAATTCCTTGACAAACTAAGCAGCTTTGACTGTTTATGCCCATGACTGGTTCAAAAAATGCTTTACAAATATCAATCACATTTATGCATTTGACATTTTTTATCAAAAGTGATTAACTCCATTTATTTACAGGGACAATGACCCTGGACAAACCTGGAGTAAAGAGCCTTGCTGATTGACCAGCAATCTTCTAACCAGTTCATTGGTTTATCCCTCTACACTACAAAAGGTTTTAAAGATCTAACAAATATTTGCATGTAATTGTAAACCTATAAAATGACATTTGTCAAGAAACTGAATGCTGACAACATGAATTTTAAAACATTTTTATCTTTCTTAATGTTTTAAAGGTAGTCATGCTCATGGAGAGCCGGCACAGGGATGTTTGGAGCAGACACTGCAGCAGCCAGATTGTCCCGCACTTGTTCTCCCACTCTTGCTGCAAGGTTGTGGGGATCAGGGGGGCCGTCATCATGGTCTTCCTCATCCTCTGGCTCAACGATGTCCCCATTGGCTAGAGCGAGATTGTGAAGCACAGCGCAGCACACAACAATCTCAGGCACGAAGGCAGGGCTCACCTCCAAGGCCTTGAAGAAAATGCAGCGCCAGCGTGTCTTCAGCATCCCAAAAGCTCTCTCCACGATGTTGCGGGCACGGGAGTGCTTGCTGTTGAAACGAGCCTGCACAGGGTTCTGTACAGGCTCTCTGTAAGGGGTGATGAGGCAGATGGGTGCACTCAGGCAAGGATAGAGGTACAGCAGATCACCCTCCTCAAAATTCCCATGATGGCCTTGCTCACTCTGTGCACAATGTCATGCACAGAGGTCTTTGGGGTATCGAAGGTCTGCGACACCACCCTGTAGGATGCTGCATGGGCCAGCCAGTGCAGGAACACAAGGACCACAATCTCCCGTTCCCATCCAAGGTCAGATCCAGGTCTGACTGCAGCAATCAGGGACCTGATGGACGGCATAGACAGGCGAAGGTGGGCACGGTGGTCAGCTGCCTCATCAAGATAAAGCCGCAAAATGGGAACAGCTCTATTGAGATGGCAGTATGATGTGGGGTTCACTGCCTGCAATAAATACAACATAGTTTGTTAGAACAAAACAATCAAAAACAATGTTTCATGTGGTATTGACTTGTATATTTATTTATTGTGATTTCTTTTATTCATTCACTTATTTTTATTCATGTTTCATATTGTTGTCAGTAAATAAAATATGAATTTCATGAATAAAAATGTATTTACATCATCTGCATTTGTCTAGCGTGTATTCATGCATAGCTATGTCATATGATAATACAAAGTTTGCTTGTTTTACAAAACTACATAATTAATAATGTATATATATTATAATAATGTTATATAATTAACTGTTGGTCACAGCATTTGTCATAATTATTGTGCATAAGTGTTGGGATGGGCTAGTAATGAAATTCTTTCTGGGGTAATCTTAATTGTTTAAGTAGTAATACTTGCTTTGTTTGAGAATAAAATCATCAGTCTTCTCCAAAGGCGAGATCGTCGAGCAGCTGCCCGACATCTCCTTTGTGCACACCTTAATCTAACAATTGCAGACATGCCAACCATTTCAAACGCTGAACTAAACCGTTCTAGTAAAGTTGTCGAGTTACTGATGTAAACAGCTGTTAGTGCACCTGTCGCTCATGACTTTTAAACTGTTGCGCTTGTGAAAACGTCATAGGTCACATGTAACGTCAACATGGCGAATGATGTCCGGATCGCATTCATACTTAACGAGATTTGGCCATTAAGTACCTACTCTTTTAGCGCTCGTTAAGTACTCATTGAAATTAAGTACCTACTCATTGAGTATGCGATTCCGAACGCAGCCCTAGTGGTCACTTGCAGGTGTTGATCTGAAACAACCTTTACAAAGAGCTAATAAAAAAATGTGTTTTTTTTTTTTTTTTTATTATTGTATTTTTGTAATATATGAAGCTTGTAACCTGTAGTCTCTTCACATTGCATAATGTGATTTTGGTCATGAAAAATGAATATTAATCAAAATAAATCAAGCCACAATGTCTCCCTTTCTTATAGATTTTTATTCAAAAATATTAATTTCTCTGCTGTTGAAGGACTCAGCCTACTTCTTTTTTACAGATAATTTCTCCAGCCTTTGAAAAAATTCTCTCACAAGGGACACTTGTTGCTGGCATACAAAGATATTTTTTAGCTAGGACATACAAATGAGGAAAGATTACTGCTCTCTCTTTCAGGCACGTGCACAGGTAGGGCTCAACCTGTGCAGAGCACATGCCCTTTTTGCCCTTACACTCCGAAGTGCCCTTTTTTTGGTGGTGTTTTTTTTATTATTTTTTTTATCAATGCTATTGGTCACCCTTTACGCCTGTCTGTCTGTTTTACAAATATTTAGCCAATGAAAGTTCTTAAAACGAACTTGTGTAAATCTTATTCGATCAAGCTGTCAGTAAGCTGATAACTCCGCCCCCTCTATATTCACTGAATCAACTGAAGTTCACAGCAGCCGCACAGTAGACAGCAGCTGAACAAAGTTTTGCGAAGGGTAAATAAATATCTTGTTGTTTGAATAAGTATTACTAAACACTATGTCTATAAAGACTCATATTGTATTTATTTGATGTCTGACTCACTGACTGAGACATGTGGGACGTCGACTGAGAGAGAGGTCTAGGCTAGCATTTGCCATAGTCATAACCAATACATAGCCTACACTTAAATACCCTGTGCGTGCATACACTAGCATTTCATCTTTTATAAATTGCAATTTTGGCCAAATGTATTTTACAACAGAAAAAAATGAGCGCCCCGCCTATATAGTTAACGTTAAACTAGTTTGTAACCTGTTGATGAAAATGTAATGTGATGACGGCAGTTGCCCGCGCCATTTTAATGACGGACAAAAAGAATGCACATTTGCACACATTCGCTGGTCAAAAACGATATATTGATAAGTAATTAAACAGCATATAATTTGTTTTTACCATCAGAAAATCATAACAGGTACTGGAACTTACACAAAGCGACGAGTGATCCTCGTCACCTAGGTAACATATATTTATTTCTTAATAAATATTCTTCTTTGATTTATGATTGCTGATACACTTAATTTATTAACATTTAGGCTAATCATGTTATGGTAATAATATTAAATTATGGTTCATTCAAGGCTGTTAATATGCACGGCTACTTTCCGCTCGTACTCACATATAAAATGTAGTAAAACATGGTTTTACTACAGTAATGTTGTAGTAGTAACTAAAAAATAACATTACAGAAGATCACTGTGAAATCTTTATATTTTATCATGCAGAATGTAATTCATGATTTAATTCATTGCAAGGCTTAATTTATTTGATCCAAAATACAGCAAAACAGTAGCCTAATATATTGTGAAATACTGTATTTTTACAATTTAAAATAACTGTTTTCTGTTTGAATATATTTTAAAATGTAATTTATGTCTGTGATCAAAGCTTTTCAGCATCATTACCCCAGTTCAGTACTCTTCAGTGTTACATGATCCTTCAGAAATGCTTTTCACTGCAACTGTACTTTTCACACTATTTTTTATATATATATTTTTTCATTGCTGGCTTATTTTAGGGAAAATGTAGTGAATAAGAGACCTTCAAGAGACCAACATCCCTGGTCCTCCACAGTATCAAATTTTTGCCAGGTAGGCGGATACATGTTGGATATGCTATAGTATAGTATAGTATGTCCAACTCAATTCCAGATTATAAGAAACTATAGCAATACCGTTTATGGCTATAGTTTCTTATAATCTGGAATTGAGTTGGACATAATTACTTAAATTATATTTAAAAATAGTTTGTCAAAAATACTTGACTCATTGCTCTTCCTTCCCCTCTTCTCAATGTCATACATAATCATGTTAACCAAATAATACAAATTAGCTTATAAAACCAAACAGAATAGCTAAAAAAGAGAGAATATATATATATTATTTTGTGTTATTGAATTTGTCAGGAAGATGTGACTATTTATTCATTTTATGTAGGCTTACTAAATAATCTTGATATAAAGAAAGGGAGGGGGGGGGGGGTGCCCTTTTTCAGTTTCAGCACATGCCCCTCAAAAGGTCTGTGCACGGCCCTGCTCTCTTTCCAGTAAGTTAGAGGATCATGAGTTCTGGGCAAAAACGCATCGCTGAGGTATTTTTTCACTTCCACTGTGGCATCAGCTGTAGGATTGTGTATCATCTGGGTCTCACGGATACGATTGTCAAAATGTTCCCATAAACTGTCTTGTGTTTCAACTGGTGTTGATGATGATGGGCCTGATGTTGACATTTGTGGTTCTGAATTAAAAGAAAACGGCAATTAGTAACAAATCATAAACTGACAACACCTATGAAGTATAAATTTCATGAATCACATTACATAAGATAACATAGACTGAAACTCACCAGGAGTTGTGTTTGAACGCATCAGTGAAGCACACTCCAGTGTGATGTGCTTTTCAGCATCCAGGGCTTTGGCAGGATTTCCAAAAGCCACATTTTTAAACCTTGGGTCCAGCAGTGTAGCCAGTGCCAAGGCTCTAAAAGTCTTGTACCCTCCACATCTGGAGTGCAGACCTTCTTGTAGATGTGAGCCTATGAGCCAACACAAGAGAAAACCATATTAATTAAAATAATGACAACAATATGAGAGTTATGGCCAATTACACGTATAGTCATAGTGTCCTACCTAATTGTACAGTTGATTCCTGCATTGCATTTCCCTTTTTCTGTGCAAGCTTGTGCTGCAACATCCTGTACAATGGTATGAGCTTTGAAGCAGACACTCTCTGTTCCTCTGACATCTCTGTTGTTGCTAGTTTGAATGGTTGAAGAAGTGTCAATGACTGTTGAATAATGTCATACTCAAGACTTGTCAGGGGAGCAGTATCACTGTTTAAATTGGCAAGTGCAGCACCCACTGGCTCACGTTGCTCATACAAGCGTTGTAGCATGTCGAATGTGCGGTTCCATCTCGTTTCAACCTCCTGTATCATTTTCAGACTTGGTCTGCCCATCAAGCTCTGCATCTCCACAAGCTTGTCCTTTGCTTTGCAGCTGGATCTGAACAACCCCACTATCTTTCTGGCTTTCTGGCGAATTTCATTGATGACTGGGGTTTGATCCAGGGCCTTTTTCACTATCAAATTCAAATTATGAGCAAAACATGGGACATGGCGAAGGTTGAGTAACTGGGCACTTAGGATCATGTTGGATGCATTGTCAGTCACCATGCAGTGAACTTTGGAGGTTATTCCCCACTCAGCCATTAGCAAGGCTTTAGCCTCCATGAGATGCTGGGCTGTGTGGGTTTGGTAAAACCTCCTTACACCCAGTAAAACAGTTGCCATTGTTGCCTCTGGTGTTATGTAATGGCATGTTACACCAAGATATCCATCCATATTAATGGAAGACCACATGTCAGCCGTAAGGCTAACAAATTCCGCCTTTTGTAGGTCCTCCATTGTCTTCTCCTTGGTTGTGTTGTACTTTTCGCTGACCATTGTTTTAAGCACCTTCCGGGATGGGAGGACATAGCTTGGATCAAGCTTGTTCACAAAGGCCCTGAAACCCTCATCCTCCACGATGGTGAAGGGCTGCAGATCCTTCACCACCATGTTCAGAAGAGCCTCATCCAATAACCTCTGTCTGCCTTTTAAAAGAGAAGATAAAACATACTTTCAGACAAATATATTGGAAAAATAGTAGCCTACCGTGAAGGTAGTCTACTGGTTCATTTGGAAACCTTCCTAAACAAAGTTATGTTATGAATATTTATGCTCAGTGTGCAGAGAAAGATAAAGTGCATTATAGAAATACAACAATTACAAAAAAACAAAATGATGTCTTGGCTGTAGATTGGGTACTCATATGTAGACATATAAAATGTATATTCACAAAGTATAATATTATATTGACAACATTTGTTTTTAAAGTGATTGGCAGTTGTGATTGGGATGTTAGGCATGTCTTAGTCCATGGCCTTTCTAAACAATGGCACAACACTTAGTTATTATATTTCACTTATAATTAGCCTATATTTCAAACAATGCATACCTTGCTTAGATGGCCCAGCAGTGTCAGTAGCAGGCCTTGGTACAGGGGGAACACTACCATCCTCTGCACCCTGCAGAATGGCAGGATGAATGCTCCTCAAATGGCGCATCATGGATGATGTATTGTTGCAGTAGGCTAGCTGCCGATCACAATACACACATCTCACGTTATTTGGGGTTTCCAAATGGAAATGCTCCCACACCACAGATGTACGGCATCTCTTCTGTGGAGCCTCCATTTCTATCTATCTATCTATCTATCTATCTATCTATCTATCTATCTATCTATCTATCTATCTATCTATCTATCTATCTATCTATCTATCTATCTATCTATCTATCTATTTTATATGTAGCCTATCTATCTAATAATCTATATGTATCTGTAATATATGTATCTATCTATTAAATCTCTCTATATATATATATATATATTTCTATCAATGCATCTATTAATGTGTCACTATATGTACTCTGTGTGTTTCTAAGTCAATGTGTAAATGTAAATTAAATCCTAAATATAACTAAACAAATCGCACTATAAATGTCACTATATCACCAAAAATCCGCTATCTCAAAACCAAACTCCTCTCACAAAAACCCACGATATGAAAATGCGTTGACAAAACTTTTATACTGTGTGATTGTGTGATTTGTTCCCGAACCGACCAATCAATGAAACCCTGATTCGGCGGAGCACTCCACCTGATGAAACACTTAGACGCTTCATTTAGCCGTTGTCACGTGACGTGGGTGTTTTGAATCACGCTTCGGATCAGTGTTTCGAATCATCTTTGCTTCGGGATCTCGCAAAGCTTCGGAACGTCTGTTTCGCGCCAGCCATCCTTACCGTTCAGCACTTCACGGATTTGCCCATTGAAGTCCCTGCGTCACCACTCTCCTGCTGTCTACTGATAGCGCTTGGGACTACCTTTACTCAATAAAGAGTCTTTTACTTGCACTTGCATCCGTCTGTACTTACGTAACAGAACGATCTGACCAAGAAAATGGATGCAGCAAGTTCCGCTTCATTGACTGAGTTCATCCACCACAGTATCTCTTGCATGGACCAGCAACAGGAGAGTATCACCAGCACTGGGCGCGCTGTCCAAGCGCTCATGACGCAGGTGTCAGAGCTCTCCCAGCAAGTCCAACTCCTGAGTAATCCCACTGCGCCACCCACACCGCCAGTTCCCCCCCACACCACCGGACTCGAGTAATCAACCGAAGTCACGCCTACCCGTTCCTGAGAGCTATGCTGGTGAGCCTAATTTTTGCAGAGCCTTTCTTACCAGGTGTTCAATGCATTTCTCCTTACAGCCCAGGACTTTTGAGAGGGAGGATTCCCGGGTAGCGTTTGTACTCACTCTGCTCACAGGATGAGCGGCATTATGGGGAACGGCGGTTTGGGAGAATCAAGATCCATGCTGCGCCTCGTTCCAGGCTCTCGCCGCCGAAATGAGGAGAGTTTTTGACCGTGCGGTGGCGGGCAAGGAAGCTGCCAGACTGTTCGCGGACCTCAGACAAGGTGATCGGTCGGTCGCTGAGGAGGCGCGGTGGGATATGTTCCTGCATGGGCTGGCCGACCGTGTTCAAAGGGAGATATACATCCTCGACCTTTCCGAGAATCTCAACGGACTTAACGATCTGGCACTACGAGTTGATGCGCGCCTTAACCGCATGGAGCGGTACACTCGCCCTATCCGCACTCCCAGAGGCACCGAGGGCCGATTGGGCAGCGAGGGGAACGCGGTCGGTTCCGTCATCGATCACGAGCCCATGCAGGTGGGAAGAGCTCGGGTTTCCCGGGAGGAGAGAGAGAGGCGGAGATCCCGAGGACTTTGTCTTTACTGTGGGGGCACGGGACATTTCTTACACTCGTGTCCGGTAAGAGGAACTAGCCCGGTAGTAATGAAGAGGCTACTATTGGGTGGGATCTCCGCCGAGAAGTCCTCACCATCAACTCACCTTCCAGTAAGACTGAGATGGTCCAACCACACTCACACCTGCCAAGCCTTGCTGGACTCCGTAGCCAAAGGGAACTTCATGGACCTTCACTTTGCCCGCAAGTTTCACCTCCCCATCACACCACTCACCCGGCAAATCTCCGTTAATGCTCTAAATGGACATGAACTCCCCAGTATTTCCCAAACCACCGGTCCCATAACCCTCATTACGTCAGGCAACCACACCGAGATCATCACTTTCCTCCTCATGGACTCCCTGTTAGCACCCGTAGTTTTGGGCCACCCTTGGCTGGTGCGGCACAATCCAAGAGTGGATTGGGGTTTGAACTCCATTTCCACGAGGAGCGATCACTGTTATGAGTCCTGTCTTGTGTCTGCTTGTCCGTCTGTGTCTGGTTCTGTGTTTCAGGAGAAGGCAGTGGATTTATCAAACGTGCCCGTGGGGTACCTCGATCTGAAGGAAGTGTTCAGTAAGTCCCGTGCTGCTTCTCTTCCTCCGCCTATCATTTGGTTTGCATTCGGAAGGGGGATGAATGGAGAACCGCCTTTAACACCCCCAGGGGGCACTTTGAATACTTGATCATGTCTTTCGGGCTGTCCAACTCCCTGGCAGTTTTCCAGGCACTCGTCAATGACGTGCTGAGAGATATGGTAGATCATTTCATATATGTCTACCTGGATGACATATTGATTTTTCGATCTTCTCTCCAGGAACACATTCAGCATATCAGGCAAGTGCTTCAGAGGCTGTTAGAGAATGGGCTTTTTGTCAAGACGGAGAAATGCGTTTTTCATGCACAGTCTGTTTCTTTTCTAGGGTACATCATCTCATCTGAGGGAGTGCGTATGGACCCTGACAAGGTTAAGGCTGTGGTAGATTGGCCAGCCCCAGATTCCCGTAAGGCCCTACAGAGGTTTCTGGGATTCGCTAATTTTTACCGCCGTTTCATTTGCAACTTCAGCCAACTAGCTGCTCCTCTGACTGCCTTGACCTCCCCTAGAACGACATTCAGGTGGTCCGATACAGCCGAGGCTGTATTCGCCAAACTTAAGAGCCCCTTTGTTTCGGCCCCCATTCTTATAGCCCCTGATCCCTCCCATCAGTTCGTGGTGGAGGTCGATGCGTCAGAGGTGCAGTTCTGTCTCAACATTCTTCCTTGGACAACAAGATGCACCCCTGCGTGTTTTTGTCCCACCGTTTATCACCCGCCGAACGTAATTATGACATTGGTAACAGAGAGTTATTGGCAGTCAAGTTAGCGTTGGAGGAATGGCGTTATTGGTTAGAAGGGTCGGGGATACCTTTTATCGTTTGGACTGACCATAAGAACCTGGAATATATCAGGTCCGCTTAAAGACTCAACTCCAGGCAGGCTCGGTGGGCACTTTTTTTCACACGATTTGATTTTTCTCTCTCGTACTGCCTGGGTTCCAAGAACGTCAAACCCGATTCTTTATCACATATTTTATATCCTTCCGAACGCCCATCTACTCCCGAGTGTATTTTACCCGAGACATTAGTGGTCTCCACTCTTACATGGGAGGTTGAATCGAAGGTCAGGACGACCTTAGAAGGGGTAACACCTCCGCCCAGTGGTCCACCGAATCGTTTGTGCCAGAGGTGTTACGGTCCGACGTCATTCAGTGGGGGCATTGTTCCAACATGGCGTGTCATCCAGGAGTCAATCGCATCAGATTTTTGGTCAATTGGTGCAAAGGAGGAGTGGCCATTGATGGCTCACGACATTCTCAATTTTGTTTTGGCTTGTTCGATTTGAGCCACTGGTAAGACTTCCAATCGACCCCCACATGGGTTACTCCATCCGCTGTCTGTCCCTTCGAGACCCTTGTCCCACATAGCGCTAGATTTTATTACCGCCCTCCCACCCTCCCAAGGTAAGACGGTCGTTTTGACCGTAGTGGACCGGTTCTCGAAAGCGGCTCATTTCATCCCCTTGCCCAAATTACCATCTGCTAGGGAGACAGAGGTAACTGTCATAGATCACGTCTTTCGGCTTCATGGCCTCCCGATGGACGTGGTTTCCGACAGGGGACCCCAATTTGTTTCTAAATTTTGGCATGAGTTTTGTAGGTTACTGGGGGTGACGGTTAGCCTATCTTCGGGTTTCCACCCCCAAAGCAATGGCCAAACCAAGAGAGCCAACCAAGATTTGGAGAGAGTGTTGCGATGTTTGGTATCCAAGAATCCTTCCTCCTAGAGTCAGCAACTCTCTATATTTTTATGTACGCCCATAACTCGTTACCAGTGTCATCTACAGGCCTCTCTCCGTTTGAGTGTGGCTTATGGTAACCAGCCACCTATTTTTCCCAGTTTGGAATCCGAAGTCGCGGTCCCCTCCGCTCAGATCTAACAAGGTCCCCTTGTTAGATCCACTGTCCCACTAGTGTCTTGTGTGCATGTGTGATTGTTCGTACTGATTGTTTTGTGTGGGGATTACCGCTGATTGCAGATTCCCTCATCAGTGCCAGCTGCATCCTATCTTGTCAGCCTATTTAATGCCTTGTCTTTCGTCTTGTGCACAGATAACCTGTACTCCAGAGTAATTGAAGTCTTTTTGAGGAAAGAAATTAGGATGGATTTTGTGTAAAACATATTCAGTAGTTTTGGTGAGTATAATGCTTTTTTGCCCCCGTTTTTTCCGTGGTGAATAGGATTTTCTTCTTAATTTTTCTTGTAAATTTATGATCTAATGTTTTTTTCAAACATTCAAACTATTGTAACGTCTGACAAGGGACTATTGTAACCCTTGAAGGACAAGACAAGGGAGGGAAGAACCACTGTAGCCTACACTAACGCACACGCCAAACTCATTTGCTCGTTTCTCTCTACCTGGCCTTTTCCGAACTCACCTCATTAACCCTATAACTGCCGTTGCAAAATAAAAACAGCAATTTCACAACAATTATAGAGAGTCGGTGCGCTGCCACGCTATTAAAAGTTATTAATTCACTGAAGGCCTAGGTGTGAAATGCACGGCCCGCCACTGCTTTTAACTATATCTAGATCAAAGGATTGAGTACAAGTATAGGCCAAATGTACTTGGACTTTTCTCTCAGTATAAGTCAAGTACACTTAAGTGTAAATTTAAGTATATTTCTGAGAAGTACATAAAGTATATTTTTGAGAAGTATATAAAATGTAGACTGAAAGTATGTTTTCTTATTTTTAGTTTAAAAGAACTAAAAGAACACTTTCTTTTTTGTAAGGGATCTCGAAAACGCCACACTGATATTGATCCTCATTTTAGTTCCCCTTTTGTCCCAAAGTCTGCTTGCCATGGTCCATAATGTTTGAACGAAACAACAACAGTGTGAGTGTGCCGCTAGATTTAACTTAGTTGTCCAAGTCTGTCGCCATGGTTACTATGGCAGTACGAGCGGAAACCAGAGATAACGCGGATATTACGTCATTGACAGGCGACAATGACCAGGGACGAGTCATTATTTAAAATAGGAATTTCTCTGAAATTAAAAATATTTGGGAACTTTTGGGATATTGTAAGTACACAACTGCAGGAAATATATCACACTGTGTAAGTGATTTTGGGATATTTTATTACAAAAATCTTACATATTGTACCTGTAAATGGAAAGTCAATATGCTATGGCAAGGCAGCAGTCTATAGGCTATACACAACTAAAGTCATTTCAAATCGTTTTTTCCCAAATTCCTTACAAATGACAGTGGTGAACAGCTAAAACTCTAAATGTTATGGCCCAAATAAGAGAGTATTTTATTGCCACTATGTATTTTTTAATATATATTTTTATCTGATTTATAATGCAAAAAAATTAACAACTGTTTAATATCAATAACAAAAACTCCAAACCCATGATTATAAAGTTTTAAGGCCTTTGTTAACCCCCTTGAGCCATTTGGATTACTTTTATAATGGATGGATGCACTTTTTTGGGCTTCAAATTTTCTTCAGCCATTCACTCTCATTATAAAGCTTGGAGGAGACAGGACATTTTTTAATATAACTCCGATTGTATTCGTCCTAAAGAAGAATGTCATTTACACCTAGAATGGCTTCAGGGTGAGTAAATCATGGGCTAATTTTAATTTTTGGTGAACTATCCCTTTAAGGTCCTGATGTTTCCAGATGACACCACTGTCATTGGCCTCATCCACAACGTTGACGAATCTGCATACAGACAGGAGGTTGAACAACCGGCTGTCTGGTGCAGTCATAACAATCTGGAGCTTGGCATGGCCAGTCATGAAAATTCCACACACCAATTTCATTGGCCTTTTCTGAAGTATAAGAGGTTTCTGTCAGGACCACTATTGTCAAATACGATTGACAGTAAGCATACAGTTTGAATTGGCGGTATGGTTCCGTTCTGGGCGAGAACTCCCTGCGCATCCATGCAGCCTAGCATGGATAAGAGCAGGGAGAGCAGCAATAACCCCCCTTAGAGTAAACAGAACAGAGCAAACATGAATGTATGCAGATATAATTGATTCAAGGTTTTAAAGTACAACATAATTCGAGAATTTATTCTGATTCAAGGGGAATCAGAATGCCAAATCCTGACTGGGCGAGAGGAGGAGATGGGGATGGAGGAGGGTAATTAGCTCCTGAGAAATGCAATAGCTGCTGATAATACTGAAGGATCTTGTATACAGTGATAGGTATCGTATTCCTATTATGTAGACTTGGATCAGCTGAGAGCTGATGTGAGCTTGACTAACGTGACCTGACAGAACTGATGCAACACTTGCTATTTGGGGCTTCCAAGACTGACCCCTAATGTCGTCACTTGACACCACGTCAGGCAATGGAGGTTACAATAGTAACCAAGACGTTCTTACCTACATTGGTTTGTGTTCCTGCTGCTTCAATATAAAACTTACCTGCATTTGAGTCTCTCTTTCACCCTCACCTAACAAAATAGTATGGTTTTTGCTTTGGAATTGGCCAGTGGTAGTAGGCTTTTTCAAGTAAAAATTATCCACCATAATGGAGTTTACTAACAAAGCACAGTTTCTCAAGCACTCTATGTGGCATTCAGAAATAGATGTAGAAATGTTTACCGACTACGCCACCCCGGAGCCTATTTCCGGGGAGAAACTCTTAACAATTGAGCGAAGTTCACAGGTTCGTTTACGGCCGAGTCAGGTATCAGACATGGGTCAGATAAAAGACAACTTTATTTGAAACAGTCAAACTCTGCTTAACACACATAAACACCTTACCAAATCACAAAAACCATAAAACACCACATTACCACTTCACAATTGGGGGACTGGCACTCTCAAGCAGAATGGACACAGCGATCATACGTGCACACTCACACCACAGCACACCTCACTGTTAACACGGCACTCAGGCAAAAACCCCACCTCCACAACACAGGGAGGCGCTGATCCTCTGGAGCCAGCCACCCCAATTCTGAAGAAAAAAAGAAAATGAAATGAAACATGAGCTTGACAAATTGTTTTTTTTACAAAAAACCCCACCACATTCATGAGACAACACATAAACCACACAACAGTTTTAACAACGGAGTTCATCAAACCAGTCCAGCCAGTCTGAGATGCCGCGTCCGGCAACCACAGGCAATTTGTTGAGGGACTGGTAACCAAAAACAATTTCAAAGAAGCAGGTTTAAATCATAAAAAAAAATAAACAACCACAAGAAAAAAAAAAAAAAAAACCTTCAAATCTCAAATATGAAAAAGAATTGTAAATCTATAGATATATAAACAAACGTAACACACACCAAAATAGGAAATATATATATATTACACAATATCAATTAATTGAAAACCAAACAAACAAAGACAATAACAAAACCCTACAGAAATGACTAGTGACAGCTAGGTGACTGATGGTCTATTGTAAACTGTTCAAGGCAAACTGTTCGAGGCTTTGAGTAAAAGTGGTCACTCACGACAGTTACGATAAAGGGCAAAATTACCACGCCACAGGCCCCAAACCAATGGTCCAGCTGATCCTGTACACTTAAAACACTGCAGATATATAATTAATAAAAAGAAGAATCGCCATAACAGTTTGATATCCAACCAATGGTGTAGACAAAGCAGACACGCGAAGATAAGTATCCAACCAACTGTTTGAATAAGAATGTTTGAATGTTTGAAATACTCAAAGCCCACCGCAACGTCCTTTGCACGCCTTAAATGTGATACAGCACACAAAACATATACTTAACCAGCGAGGCCACTAATGATGATACAGTTAGCTCATACTCAAAACATACCTGTTCTTGGCGACTCATATAGCGCAGAAACTGGTGCGTTAAACGCATTTCCATGGGAACGGCCATTGCCAAAGGCATCCCGCAAAGCTCCTCAGTCCGCCCTTTAACAAGGTAAACCCATGCAACCCTGTATGAAGAACAAACAAGACAAACCACATTGCGATCACGGCCAACAGCTCCTACCTCGCAGACATTCATACGCCCCGCCGGAAGTACGGTGGCTCGCTCACTAACGTGGAGAAGTCGCACACACATGGCGCCATTACGACCACTTTTATACGCTACCAAAACAGGAGGGATTGAAACACTCCTCTTACAAACAACTTACCTCAGGGCTAGACCATACTGCTACATCTACATGCCTGGGACCTATACCATGAAGCTGGCCTATGAGGACAGCTGTATGTTTCAGCGTATTTTGTGACAACCCTTCTTTTAGGCACTATGAAAGTGTATCGGAGTTTAGCAGGGTCATCTCCTTAGTAACATTAATAACTTATGCTGAAAGAGATCTAAACCGAAATTCGTCAGAGTTCACAGAGCAAGTTGATGATCAGGGTCATGGTACCAATAAAGCCTGAATGGATTGATTTTGTTTTGTCAACTCAAAACTAATCCTGTAACCCTAAGTTTGTTACCATCATGGTACTGGCCCCTGATAGCTCTGATTTAACTTGACACAAAGCATGTGACTGAACATGCTTCAAGGACTTTTTTTGCAAAATATGTCTCATTAAGTTTATATGATATTATATATTAAAATTAAGCATTCTATTCAAATAACCACAAACAATTATATATTTTGCCTCCACGAAGAAGGTTTTAGATACAGATATTTTGCAGTACAGCTGTCAGTTTTAGCAGTTTTAGGAAGTTTTTATACCCAAAAAGTAAATAAATCACACAAATCAGGTTTTATGAATGCTTTAATAATACAAAATACAAAGACAAGTAGTTGGAATTAAAATAATTGAGCAAAGTTTATACTTAAGCATTTGATTATCAGAAAGCTTTGCAAGATTATGGCTTTAATGCATGAAGCCTGATATGAGATCCTACTAAAATTCTACAGCTTTACCTGTTTTCCATAAGCACTCTTGAATTTATTTGAGAAATTGTGAGCTGATTCAAGCCTGGGCATGTCTTTAACCAGAACACCATTCCTTGAGCTGAAAATGTCAGCCAGAGGGGCAGCCATTGGAGAAGGTTTGTGTTCATTACACTGTGGGCCATTTAGACTGGGAGCACATTTCACTTCGTAGGTAAAAAAGAAGGTGCCATATTTAAAAACACAAGCGTCACTCACAACTCCACTTCTAATTTTAAAAGAGCATTCACCAAGGAGGTTTCTGTTCCAGTTGCTGTCAGCATCAAACACTTTAAAGGTTAGTCTATTGGCCATGTTAATCTTAATAGGACCAAACTCAAATGTTTCTGGCCAACGTGGATTATCATTATTATCAATAGTCTCAGTGAGCTTGATTTGTGTGTCATATGCTACTGTTACAGTGCCATCGGTTTTTGAAAATATATCTCCATACAGACCTTTGGCTCTGAGGTTGTAGACTTTTAGGGTGGCAAGTCCTTTTTCTTGTGGACAGCAGTTAGACTTTATTATTTGACTACTTTCACAAACACAAGCACATCGGTCTCTTGCACTGCACTTCTTGCCAATCTTGCAAGGCTCTGAGCAAACCTTCATGAGGGCATTTTTAATTATGTATTCTTCAACAGCTCTCTTCAGTCCTTTCCTGGCAGGGTGTTTAGTACTCAGTAAGAAATGGAGGGGTTTCAGAGAGTAGTGCACAATGTCAGGGAGGCTCTTCAAAGACTCAAGCCAGTTCTTACGGGCATTTGGGTGTGAAGAACCAGGAAAAAGCATATCTTCTTCATTTATGTTTCCTCCGATAATCTCTGTCTGACGCTCATTGAACATGGTGCTAAACTTTTGATTTGTGCCCATCTTCTTTTTCAGTTCTTTACAAAAATGGCTCTCTACCTTCACAGTTACTACACTGTATGAACCAGAGGCTTCAACATCCAAACAGTCTTTAACAGCAGTGTCTGTAAGCCCACTCACTGCTGCCTGACAGGTTTTGATGGCTGTTATGGCTTTCATTTGCCCCCCTAACTTGACACCTGTGGTAAAGTGAGTGCCATATGTGGTGATCAGGTTGTGGTAGGCGTCTGGATCGTAGGACGCAGGGAGTGATTTGATTGCTTCAAGAAACTCTGCATGAAGAGGAGGCTTTTCAGCTAGACGATATCTGTAAAGAAACGGTTAATACGTTTGAATTCAGTGGGATCAAAGAGGGAGCAATTTACAATTAAAGGTTTCTTTTTTTTTTCTCAAAGTCATTCTATGAGGAAAAGCAACCCAGCTCTCTCACCTGTAAAAGCTGCATGTAACTTTATGTTTGGTGAAACTGTATTTGTCTTCTTTTGATTTTGTCATACCAAATTTCGCTTCCCTGGAATGAGTGCTTCCGACTGCAGCTCCAACAGCCTTCACATCTAAACCAACTTTCCAGCCGACCGAGAGTGCTGATGATGAATCATTGACCAGTGCTTCACTTGATTCAAAGATCTGGCTGGAGACTTTCATTGAACACTTTCGCAAGGTCCTCCAGAACACAACTGCAGCTGGCAGTTTCTGTTTTATTCCATTCATGTAATTGTTCTTGCGCAATTTACAAGTGCCGTTTCCTAAATCCCATTTCTCCATGTCAATCACGTAAGATCCTTTTCGCTCCATGGTCACAACATCAAAACCCTCTCCAGCAAGATTGTACCCTGGAACAAAGGGAGCATCCTCACACTCTTTTGATGCACCTATGTCATCATCTCCAGAAATGGTCATGAGAAGCAATGCCCAGAAAACAACAAGGTAAATCTGGAACTGCCCCATCATCTGTAGTGAGATAAGTAATTTTTCCATATTTCTGTCAAATCATTATTGTGATTATTGTGAAAATTAACATCATTTAACAAGAATGTCTAGAATTGTAACATTAATACCTTCATAAAATTTGCAATTTGTTAAGCAGTAATTTTCTCTTTAAAATAATAATAATTGAATGATTTTTTTCCAGTTACCTACCATTAAGTGTAGAGCTTAGATAATCAAATATAAGTTATAAGTTATCTATCTAACCTGTCGATGGTTGAGAGGTTGTGGGTGTCAAAGCTTTATAGTGCAAAGTAAATGCCATGACGTGGCTGTGACAAATCTTCTAATATTAGTAAAACACATTGCCTGGGCCTAAGCTGAACAATGCTATAAATATGTTCTGTGGACAAAGAAGAACATTTTAAGTACAAGTTCCCTATCAGTCGCTCACATTCGACGTAACGTCGGCGTGACAACGTAATTGGGATCGCCTTGAGCAGTGCCGTCGTAGGTGGGGTGCGAGGCCCTGTGCAAACTTGAAATGCGAGGCCCCCTCCCACACCCCCCCTAAAAAATCGCCTCGGGGCATGGGGGTTAAAAACGTTAGATTAATTAGCTGCGCAGCACTTGGTAGCATTGTCCGCCTAAATGATTTATAAATAAACATAAAAAACTTGTAGGCTATTTGCAGTATATTAAATAGTTTTTGACCTAATTATTTGGCACTGAAATGACACACTGCGCAATAGTACTATGTGATATCAGCACAAGAACTGTTGAGGAATATGCAACATAATTTAGACAATTGTTTTTGTCATATGTTATAACTGACAGACACTATCATTTCAGCCGCTCTGTGCATGTCCTCGCACAGAGCGAGGCTGAAGCTCAGCTTCACGGCTGAGACACGAAAAGACTATTAACTTAAAGCTTTTACTCTTAAACACACAAGGCACGTCCACTTTAATACAAAATATATATATATTTATGAAACAAACCAGATCAAGACAAGAGCAGAAACAAAATAAAGTGCATAACTGAAAAATAAAGTATAGGCTCAAAACAAATACAGAGCAATTGCGCAATACCGTCATTGCGTGCGGGTGCGCCTCCAGTTATTAAACGATTATTACTAATTGGCATATTTCAATGTTTTATGCCAATTTTTATATGTTCATTCATATAGCCTACTCAAAACAGACGGGGCAACCTAACTGAGACAAGTTAGCTTACCGTTTTTAGGTGATATGCCATGTTTGTAGTCGAGCTGTGATAGCCTATGCACACTGTTGCTTGCAAACTTTGCATTCGACTTTTTTTCCGTTATCTATTTTCGTAAAATGCTGCCACACTGCCGATGTCTTTGACATGGTAGAGGAGGACTGACAGTAAATTAAACGCGCACAATTAAATTAATATTCAACAAACCACCAGACTAATGCCTTCTAGAAATTTCTTCAATCTGTCTTCAAAAAAGTGAAAACAGGGGGGGGGTGTTCTGAAGACAGACTGTTACCTGTGAAACAGGGGTGCTCTGAAAACACCCCCATTAGAAATTAGTACTTTCCACCTGATGAAATTAACACGGCAAAAAATCGAGCAATCAGAATTTTGGTTGATCCAGAACATATCGACCAATAAATCGACTAGTCCACTGGGAGATTACTAGCCTGGTCCCACCAGACTCTCGTACATTTCATTTCATTTGTACATAGAGTCTGGCACCGCTCCATGGACAATCCTTGTAGGCGGGTACTCTTTTGAAGTCTAAAACTATTGGATCTACCCAGAGTCACTCTGGATCTGCTATAACCGATCGCTAACGTTTGGTCGCGACGTATGCCTAGCACTCAGCTCAGAGTGAGCTGGAAAATCAAACTTTTCCCGAACCCCGTGGGGAGGTTCTTGCTCCAACTTTAACTTCTTGATATTCGGCAGAGTTGCCACAATGGACAGAATGGCTTCGCTCGCATCTTTCTCCGCTGCCATTACTGAACTACAACTCAAAATAACGCACAACATCAATGTCATCGTTCTCAGCCACTCCCTCTGTTCGCTGATTGGCCTGGTAAAAGATTGATCGGAGAAAACCAAAATCTACAGCACAATCCCAGACTAGTACTAAAGGAAAATGAAAATTGAGCGGAAGTACGTAGGAGGGCGGAGCCAGGCTAGGAAATTTTAGCCCTATGAAAAACCCGCTTAATTTGTTGGAAAAAGAAAAAAACAGCAGGATTGCGAGGCCCCCTAGTGGCGCGAGGCCCTGTGCGGTTGCACAGTTCGCACAGTCTATGCGACGGCTCTGGCCTTGAGATACCAATCTACTTCAAGAGTATTAAAACGAGCCAATGCATATTGGCATGCGATAAAAGAGTAAAGAGTAAATAACTGAGACAGAAAAAACAGAATTATCAGTTGGAAGAAATATATTTTGGAAGGGATGTACAGGTAATTGTGAATCCCAGGGAACTCCATATGCCCGAAGTGCAGATCTAATGCGAAGATACATGAAAAAGGAAGTTCCTGGTAAATTAAAGAGAGCCTTAATATCTTAAAATGATTTCAGCCCTTGTCATCACTGTTCTCCAAGTAGAAATAAAACGTGTTATGATAGGGCCAAAATGAAGTTTACATTGTCTAAGTGAGACCCCAGCAAAAACCAAATGCTTTATATCGTGAGGAGTAACAAGAGATTATTCAATAGCCCTTAGCCCACCATGAAGTTGATACACTTGGTTTAAACCAGGTTGACAGTGCACGGAGAGTAAAGAAGTCAGCATATAACTAAAAAATTGGGAAGGACCAACCCCCATCTGTTCTGCTGTGTTGTAAAGTAGATAACTTAATTTTAATAACAGATATTCTTGAATGGAAAGAAGTAGGAAGGTGTGTCCACTTTGCAAGATCTGAGGTGACTCTGGCCAAGTTGTTAATAAATTATTTTGAAACAATATCCAGAAGAGAAGGATAGATGTCTATCCCTAAGTATTTGTCCAATTCATTTTATACCCAGTTAGATTACTAAATAAATTTAAAACGCATAGAACTGATTGAACTGGATTGTCTAGAAAAAAACAATATGTCATCTGCAAATAAGGATATGCAATGTGAGGTGTTCCTTACCAATATAGGAAGTATACATTCGGACTGACATACAGCTTGAGCAAGAGGCTCTTAAAGATAGAGCAAACAGTAAAGGTAAAAGAGGACAACCCTGACGAGCGCCTCTTCCAATCAGAAAAGATTGTGAACATACCTGGCCAATAAGAATGGTAGCTGAGGGATTAACGTACAAGATTTTATTAATATTTACAAAGTTAGAGCTAAAACATAGGTGATCTAGCACTGCCCACATATAGTTCCACTCCAAATGGTCGAATGATTTCATTGCATCTAAAGAGAGTATTGCAGAGGGAGAAGTCAAATGTTCTGCTGAGTGAATTATGTGAAGCAGTCTTTGCAGGTTATCTGAGGCAGAGCGAGATTTGATAAACCTTGTTTGATCATGATGAACAAGCTTGGTCATAAAGCATTCTAGATAGCAAAACTTCTGCATATACATCTGTACCAATTAGAGAGAGTGGGCGATAACTAGAACATAATGTAGAGTCTTTTTTAGCAGAAGATATATAATAGCCATGTTCATATGTTCCACAAAGGATCTTTGATCAATTGAATAATGCATCATGCCTAGCATAAGTGAATCCAACTAAGCCCAGAAGGTCAAGCAGAACTCAACTGGTATGCCATATAGGCTTGGGGATTTCCCCTTGCTCATACCTCTGACCGATGATTCTAATTCAACAAGTGATAGGTCTAGCTAAGAACTCAGAGTCTGATTCTGACAGATGCGGAAGAGTAAGAGTAGATAAAGAGGAAGGATAGGATGCAGGTTCACATTTAAAGTTAGAGCTGTATAGTTCACAATAAAAGTAACTTTTATTTTCTATTAAGTGGTCTTAAAGTCAATAAATGGCTAGGTCTCCTACCATGAAAATAATAGTTTTGTATAAGAAATTCAGCACTGTATCTATATAATAAATTAAGTTCTTCCCTAACAGTTTCAATTTTAGCTGTAGTATCATCAGACCAGCACTATACCAGTTCTAACCTTGGACCAACAAGGAATTTGTGCTGGTTTATGCTCGATTTTCTGCAGGGCGCTGTGGTTTAACTTGACCCAAAGATCTTGCTTCAGCCACTATTTTGCAAAAAGAGCCTCATTAAGTGATATTTATTTAAATTATTTTATTCTCAAACTAAGTTCTAGACAGAATATCAAGAATATTAAGCCTAAGAGTTATGCATCGATTCAGTCTTCTAGTCAAATTTTACATTGCAAGAACAAA
Source organism: Gila orcuttii (assembly GCA_026230005.1). Lineage (NCBI taxonomy): Eukaryota > Metazoa > Chordata > Actinopteri > Cypriniformes > Leuciscidae > Gila > Gila orcuttii. The sequence continues at coordinate 17,414,797 of JAPDVR010000010.1, read as the reverse complement.
GACACGGTATCGTAACAATAACTTCTTAGTAAAATCAACAATAGCAAAAATGTTGTTATTTTTAAACATTAAACATTTTAAAGTACATGTAAAATACTAATTGTTTCTTTAAAAACATAATATTGTTTTACTTTATTGATTTACTTTGATTTTTCAGTTTCTTTCCATTGATTTTACAGCTGAGAAGATCAAAAATGAATCATGAAATGTGTTGCCTCTATATGATGATTGTGTTTGTGAGTGTCGAAGGTTTGTGATACAAATGATATGCCCTGTCACGGAACAGAAGATAGTAAACACAGCTAAAATCTGAACAGAGTTTATTGAAGGACACCGGTTATTAGCAGGTGATTCTCTCGACTTTAGATAGTACTGGTGCACTGAAAAAAAATTGGAGTAGGATTTACTAGAAAAAAGCTAGCTAACTTTTTTCATTCAGAAAATGCTAGTAAATTTACAACGATTTGCCAAGTAAAAACCTAAACATATTTATCAGTACCTTTAATTAGAAATATTTAAGTTTAATTTACTTGGAATATGGAATTAAGTAAACTGCACTTGACCTAGTCAAGTGACAGTAACAAAGAAAATAAGAAATTTTAACTTGGTTAGTAAAAGGTTAAGTAATATCAATTTAATTGAAATTTCCTTTGCATTACATTTCACTCAAACAATAATATTGAAATACCAGTATGTGCTTTACTTAGAACTTCTAAGTAATTTATACTACATCATGTCAGATGTTAAACATCATGTGAATGCAAAGACCTCAATACTTGGTAAAAAATACACAATGACGGTAACATTTGATGGATCGTTTTTGTGTTTGAATGTGTCATTTTGAGCAGAAAATTTACTCAATGTCACAAAATGGCAAGTTACTATAATCCTAACAACAAAAGCAATGATAAAACAGTGTAAATACAGCTGGAAACCAGTGAAAAATCAACCTCATTAATTATTCAAGGTCCAGTGCATGGATGGTGTGGTGGATTCTGTTACACCCTGATGAGGCTATGACAATTCCTCTAATGTAACACATTTTTTGGGCCTAAGCTATGAAATGCTATGTATTCATGCATTTATGAGAGCACCACGACGCATGCGTGTGGTGATTACGCAGGAGTTGGTGTTCTGACATATGACCCGGAAACGCAGGGCTGTGTTTACAAGCATAGGAAGACGCACGCTCAACATAAAACAGTTCATAACTATGTCTACAGATTTTGACACACTGGATGAATTGCATGAATTGCACAGCGTGAGCGTGCGTCTTCCTCTGCTTGTAAACACAGCCTTGCGTTTCGGGGTCATATGTCAGAACGCCAGCTCCTGCATCATCACCACACGCATGCATGCGTCCTGGTGCTGTCGTGAACGCGCGTCGGAGACTGATACGGAAGAGATTAAATTGTTGAATAAAGTCGTTATTTAATTTTTTTGGCACACAAAAAGTATTCATAAAATTAAAGGGACAATATGTAGTTTTTCAACCTTCATAATATTTTTCCAAGACCCTTGAGATGGTACATCGACTTACAATAGGTTGAATGACACGTCTGCCGTAGCCCTTCGTAGTCTGTATCGCTTTTACTGGCACTATGTAACTTCGGGTTTCGGGTAGGAACCCGAGCACAAAAAGAACTACAGAATTCGACTGCTTTACGGCATACGTCACTTCCCCCACTTCCTCAAATTCTGACGTGAGAGCCCAACTAGCGTTTGATACCCGTCTTATGTTGTTGTCATGGCCGAAACAACAACTAAAAGAAAGAAGGAAAAGGTTTTGTCAGAGGAGACTAAAAGAAGAAAAAGGGAGAGTGACAAATTAAAAGGCCGGATGAGGATCAATATTGGAGGGAGAGCAAGACAGTTTGAAGACGGTGAGAGTGCGCGCGCGACCGGCTTTCTCTCTCTATCCTCGTTCTTTCAGTAACATGCACCCTGTCACAAGCGCAGCAGTCAGTCATCTATAAAGTGTTTATAAATTTATAAATAAATCAGGGAGTCAGGGAGCTGACTACCGCGCGAAATGTAAAAGGCTGAATAACATGGCCTGGCCATGTTACGGAATCTATCTGGTCCTCCATTTATCTTCATGAATCAAGTACTAATGCTACAGTAGTAGAGTAGCGAATTATCAATCTGGTGGCTCGTAACATTATACACTAACATGCTAGTTTACGATGGTTATAATAAATAATCTTTCAGGTTAACTATCCTAATGTCTGCAGGCTGATAGTCATGTTTGCTTATTTATTTTTCTGGTGAAAGTGTCTTGCCTCAGGCTATAATGCAAATCGATTTTCAAAATTGCAATAATCATGTCTAACGACATCATAACGGACATTGTTACAAAATAATGCGACGTACATGTAACTTTATTGATGTCGTCTGGCATTTTGTAATGTTTACATTACACTCAAAAAATACAAATGAAATTATACAGTAGGCCTAGGCTATTTACTTGTAATTTAGCTGCAATCATGTAAAAACGTTATAAGCCATCAGAGACGCTCTGCGTGAGTGGTAGGCTATTTACGACAGTAACGTTAAATACAAGTACTCTACAGCGACTCATCCCCCATGATATGACGATGTTTGACAAAAATGGAATTCCTGCATAGTGTGCCTTTATGGTTGAACCTCTGTAGTCCCATGGTCTATTTTAATTATGTATTTCCTACCTTTCCTACCTTGTTAATTAAATAGCTGTAAATGGAGCATAACCCAATGAAATGAAGTGAAGGTCTAATGGGTTTGGAACAACATGATGGTCAGTAATTAATAACATAATTTTGCTTTTTGGGTGAACTATCCCTTTAAGCCTTGTCTGTGAAACCAGGGGTACATCTACTGAATTAATTTGACTAAATGAGCATTCAGATTTATCTTATTTTCTTATCATCTTATATCTTTATCTTATTATCTCTGCAGAATCATTTAGCAATACCCTGTAATAGCTTCACAATCTGGCCTTATTTCCCCTCTAGTGCTTAAACCATGATGCTATCTATACTGTGGGTCAATGTAGTTACTTTACTTGACTTTTTTATTTTACTTTATAAGTTGTGTCCACTAAAGTAGGCTGACAGTTAAAGTAAGTCTGACAGTTCCAGTAAGTTTCTCTTCACCAAAAACAATCACACAGGTCTGGGTTTGTGAATGCTTTAATAAAACAAAATACAAAGAAAAATGCTTTTGACTTAAAAGAGGTGAACAAAATTTAAGCATTTTAAGCATCCGATCATTATGAAGCTTTTTAAGATTATGACATTTAAAAACATAAAGGATCCTATCTCCTGCTGTAAACTTAGTTACATATCTGCTGTCTAAGCACTCTTGAAGTTAATAGCTAGCTAATTCAAGCCTTGACATGTTTTTAACCAGAACACCATCAAGTATTTTTAGGTTGAGCATACAAGCTCATTGATTCAGCAGGAATCAGCCATCCTGTGCCATCCAGAGTTTTATTACAGAACTTTGTATCATTATAGTTATAGTTCTTGGCGGGATATAGTTATAGTCCTTAACAGGTCAGTTCATTTATGATAGCATGGACAGAGAACACGTTTCACATTTCAGTATATCATTATTGTCAATATCAACTAACATAATTTATTTTATTTACCAAAACTGACAATGATCCATTGAGGTAAAAATATTATAAAGCTTTTTGAAGCTGGATGTGACGACACACGTACTGTGATAAAGGTCTATTGTTACTGCCTTGGACTTGCACAGTTATTGACTCTATTGCCTTTGCAGAGTCATCATTGTTGTTGGCATTCTCACCATGTGATTTTAGGGCAGCATTAAACCAGGAACTCTATACTTTTTGGGCTTCTTTTTGGTGTAATTGTATATATTTTTTAATAATTTTTAGTCATATTTATATCTAAAATACTTTGGTTTGGTCTGTTGCTCAGCAGATAGGGTCAGGGACAAATGATACATATTTAACATATTAATAAATACTAACATATAAACAGCCCAATTTAAAGTAGTCATCAAAGCTGTTACTGTTTTTTTTTTCAGCCTCTGTTCAGCAAGCTATTTTGACTCACCGTTAGTGCTATAAGACCACAGTGGCATTTCTTGTACAAATATAGTAACATAAATGTCTGCAAAGCTTTACCACATGGAACCTGTGACATTTGAACTGCTAGGTGCCAATTATTCATGTCAAAAACAACATCAGCTTTATCAAGTTGTGATATTAGTTTGGCATGAAACTGGTTGTAAAAAGCCTTATATTCGCTCCATCCTACTAATTGTTTTTGCGTTTGAACACAATCTATCACAACAGCATTTGTTTCTTAAAGGGATAGTTCATATGACAAAGGAAAATCATAAAATTAAAGAAACATGAACTGAAATTTGAAATCAAGAAGTTTGAAATCGCACCCATACCCTTATTCACTATTACTCCACTAATATAGCCCACTTAAAGGAGTGAATGAAAATGTGTGAGCAAATTCAGACACAGAGTGTGTTGGAAGGGCTGCCGCTTTTGCTTAGTTTGTGCTTGCTGTTTAATAATCATTTAAAACTTAGCAAATTGGCAGCTCAAGCAGTAGTGAAAAGATTGATCTTGAACTCTGTCAATCTTCAACTTGTCAACTCTGTAAATTTTATAATCAACTAAAAAGAATTTTATACCTGTATGATTTTACGCTGTACCCACATTAGACCAGCGGTTTGGAAAACGGCTAAATGGATGATTCAGCTGCGTCGCCATCTTCTGGCGAGATGCAGGAATTCAGTCGGCATAACCCTCACAGTGCATTATGGGTATTCTCTAGCCATTGAGTTTACATCAGTTGTACACTAGTTATTGCTGTGCATTATTTATAGCAAGGAATGAGTGCACTCAATAACATCCACTATTTGACTAATCCCCATGAAACTAATATTTAAGGTTTAGGCCCTGACCGCCATAAAAATTATTTACCGTGCTTTCACATCGCCATCGGCGAGAGCGGCAAAATTCGCTCTCGCCGCTCTGCCAGCGTGGAAAGATTCGTGGACGCTCTGATGCTCTGACATAGAACAAATGCTTGGTCTTTTTTAAAACTTTATTTAAAGGTGGCACAAAGCAAACAAGCATGTCGATCGTTATTTTTGCAGAAAATTGATCGATGGAAGGAACTTAACAATTATAGTGACATGTTTGCTAACGAAATAAACCAATTAAAAGCCATTTGTGTGGTGTGGCTTTTGTGTTCATGGTTAACAAGAGAGACTTCTCGAGGGAAGACACGGGCTCGCTGTAGGGAGCCGTATCGTGGAAGAATACACATATGGGATAACCGTAGGGACCGCAACATATGGACCCAGCCTAACACAGGTTCCACACTGCTTACGAGTGGTAGGCCTAACACCAGACGTTCCGCACGTCCGACGTCGGAGGGGTGTGGAGGAACTCAACAGGGTTCGGATTCAGGGAACTCAACTGGAGTAGAAAGGCGCACATATCCAGTCCATTGGAGGGGAATGGCGCAGCAAGCCCACAATTGAACCGGGCTCACGGTGAAACTGGCTTCATGAGAAGGGAGCCCACGGGAAGCAGCGGTTCAATGTAGGAGTCGCCCAGCTCCCAACTCTAAAATCTGTCAGCAAAGCACTCTGTCAACGCCCAGGCGGAGCAAACACTCATTATAGAGGAGCTCAACACCTAAGTGGACATGAGCATCTCAGAATTTTTCACCGAAATGAAGGCAGCCACCATTAGTGGGCCAACTTTGCTTGGAAACAGCCTTCCCTCTCTGCTGAATTCCTTACAGATAAGATCTGGTCTGAAGTCTAAGGCTTGCATTCTGTACACGTCTAAACGCTATGAAGCGGACGGACAGAGAAAGCCAGGGCTGGGTCTGCCTCCTCCAGGGGGGAGCTGGCAGGCTCACCACCTACTCCTATTTCAGGAGAGGTAGGAACCTTGGGCACAATCCAGGCCAGGGTCTCAGCTCGTGAGAGATAGCCGGCCCGAACTCCAGCCACAATTCGTTGACCGAAAGCAAGCAAGTCCCTACCCTCTAGTAGAGACCATGCGAGCAGGAGAACTGATTTAACAGAATTTTTAACTCACTGCCTGCAGTGGCTCAGGGGCGGTCTCTGCAGTGCAGTTGCACCAGAGATAAGGCCCAAGAGGATAAAGAGGGACGCAAGGAATTACATTACCTTGCTCCCTCAGGAACCTGACGATCAGGACGTGCTTCCCACGCTTCTGCATCATGATGTGCGTCAAGAATACAGAAGCAACACTATTTTGAGGGTGGAGGAAACAGCCTACTCCAACCCATCTTGCAGGAAAGAGAGCACTGAAATGATCGAAAGCTTTCAGGATCTCCTCACGGAGAGAAGACGCACCTAATGTTGCCTCTGTATTCTTGACGCACATCATGATAGTAACTATCACATGATCCTGTGATAGCCACCTGAACCTCCACGTTCAGTGTAAGACCGCCCGGAATCGCCAGGGGTAGAACGCGGGTGCCATCGTGCCCCCTCCCTGAAAAAGTGTTCAGGGGAAGTCAGGAAGGCTGTCGATGGGAACCAGGTCAGGTTGGGCCAATAAGGGGCAACTATGAAGACCTGCTCCCTCCTGACTTGGCACCGTAGGTGCAAGCGACAGGCGCAAAAAGACAGGAGCACTGCTCAACACAACATGTGAAGATCACTGAGCTTCAGGAGTATTTCTGCTCAGCACTTGAGTGTGTTAAGTTCACTGAACTTCAGGAGCATTTCTGCTCAACACTTGAGTGCGAAGAACTTCACTGAGCCACAGGAGCATTTCTGCTCAACACTGGGTGTGAAAGGATTCACTGAGCTTCAGGAGCACTGCTGCTCAACACCTGAGTGCGATGAATTCACTGAGCTACAGGAGCATTCCTGCTCAACACCTGAGTGCGATGAACTTCACTGATTTTCAGGCACCAGGCGGCCATGAGTCGCAGTCGCTTTTAGGAGGCTCACTGGGGAAACGCATTTCTGCGGGCCCCCGGGGCAGCTGAGGGCCAGTGTCTGTCCAAGGGCTGTCCGCTCGGACAGAAACAACTGGCAGGGAGATGAAACCGGAGAGCCAACTGAGCGGCCCCGGAGTGTTCATGACCCAGCTGGACCCCAGGGGATGGAGTCTCCACTCATCCTGGCTATAACTGTCGTGAGGCTCGTCGGCGGCACGATTGAGTAGAGCGGGAAGAGTGGAACAAAGCGTCCTCAGAAGCTTCTGACTCCAAGGAGGAGGTGACGGGTGAGTCGTGACATGCGAAGGAAGCTTACGCAACGGTCACAATGTCTAACAACAAGGCAGGAATGCCCGTGTAGTCGAGGGTCGCCCAGGCCCCCGTTAAAACATGCCCTTTGTACATGGCCCCTTAGTTGCTGAGGGTTTGGCAGCAGACCGGGATGAACTGTAGTCACACAGGGTGAGCTGCTCTGCCACGGTCACCTCGGGACTCGATCGTGAAGATAGCGCTGAAGCGGTGATCATATGGAGGAAGCCAAACGGCTGCATCTACCATATGCCCCAGGAGCCTCTGAAAGTTCTTTCAGTGGGACCCTTTCTCACTTCTAAACACACCAGCTGAACACACTCTCATTAGAGAGACGTGTTGGACCGAGTCCACCTCCAAAACTGAAAAACAGATTACTCTCTCCCAGTTGACCTGAAGACCCAGCGGACTGTGAAGCACTCAAAGGGACGGACTCTGTACTGATACTTGTACTGTACTTGTACTTGTACTCTGTACTGATACTACTGATGCGATGTCACCAGCTTGGACGTCTGCCCGAGCCAGGCACAGGGAGTAAGCCGCGGAGACCACGGCCGCTGATCGTCAGATGTCTCCAGGACACCGACAGGGATCGTTTTCTCAAAGAATCCAGGAAAAATCTCTCAGAAGTGGCTAATATTCAACTTCAGTTTGCCGCGGACTACAGCGAGGCCACTTTAATGTGTCGTAAATCATGCTACAAGGTGATGCATGAAGCCCGTACAAAGGGGTTTCAGGCTTTCCTTCTGTACCCCGCGACAATAAAGTTCACCACAGGGATTGACAAGCATTTATTTCAAGACGCAAGTAAGGCTGAGCTCTTCATTTCAACTATAGAAGACTAAAGTAACTCGAGCGCAGTGATTTGGTGAGGCTGCTATGAGGCAATTTTATTTTTGACTTATTTTCTTGCGCTTATGAACTTATGAGTGGGGAAAGAGTGGGAAGGGAATGTTCAATCACCAATATTTTGTTTTCTACCTGTCTTTTGAATACATCTGTGGATATATGGAGATTTTTAGTTGTTATTATTTAAAACTAGATGTATAACACTGACAAGAGTTGATATTAGAGAGCAAAGCATGCATGATTTTGATAAGGACCTGGACCCTGATAGCCATGGGTTGAATGAAATATGTGACACCTCTAAATATTATACTGATTATGAGTTTAATTTAAATGTTAATTCAAGGGACAGTCTGTCACTTGTTCATTTCAACATCAGAAGTCTTTATGAAAATTTCAACAAAATGAAGGATTATATCACTACAAGTTGATTCAAAATAATATCACTCTCTGAAACATGGATTAGCAATGAAAGGGATGTAGACTTTGAAATAGAAGGATACAAGCTGTACCACATAAGCAGACCAGAAAAAAGAGGAGGAGGTGTGGCGTTGTATGTTGATAGTCATCTGAAATGCAAACTTGTTGAAAAAATGTCTATTGCAATCAAGGGAATCTTTGAATTTGTAGCTGTTGAAATCGACATGGGAAAAAACAGGAATGTGATTGCTGCTTGCATTTACAAAGCTCAAGGATCCAAAATAGACATTTTTCAGGACAAATTTGAACAATTACTTGATACACAGAATAACCACAAAACATTTTTAATAAGTGGTGATTTTAATATTGATTTTATCAATCAATCTAAATGTCAGTTTACTTCAGATTTCTTAGATGCATTGTATACAAGATCTCTTTTCTTTAATTACACAGCCTAGCAGAATCACTAGCTCGTGCAGGGCCGGCCCGAGGCATAAGCGAACTAAGCGGCTGCTTGGGGCCCCTTGGCCACCAGGGGGCCCCCCAATTGAGTTGAAAAATGGAAAAAAAATTTTTTTAGATGACTTAAACAAGTGACATGAATGAATTAATATGAATGAATGAATGAATGAATGAATGAATGAATAATTAAAGACAAGAAAATTCTGATTCTCTCGCTATGTCCCTTTTTATCCGTGGCCAATAGAAATGTTGCAATACATGATTGTAGGTTTTCCTTACCCCAAAATGCCCAGATGCTTCTCCGTGCACTGCTTTTAACACCAACTCCCGGTATTCCACAGGCACCACCACCTGCAAGACCTGATCTGCCACATCATTGTCCGCCCGAGGTGACCACCTGCGCAGCAACAAACCATTTTGGATCAGATAACCATGATCAACATTATCATCACCCGAGGCCAAAGCAAAATACTTCTCTAGATTACGATCATTCTTTTGCGCCTCAATTACCTCACTAGGAGATAACGGTGCTGGTAAATCTGGTACAAACACTTTACCTGCACTAGCCTTAGATACATCAGATGGTTTTACTGTCTGAGCACGAACCATGGCTCGCGTCACCGCGCAAGCAGTGAACACCTCTGGAAAATCGTTAAGACATTTGGCCGGCTCAACTGATAACGTAACCACTGTTTTAACCACAGGGGGCGGACATGACCTCTCCGGCCACACACAACCCCCTCCCAAATTATTTCCAATAATCAGGTCAATATTTTCAACTGGTAGAGTCGGACGTACAGCTATAGTCACCTCTCCATTCACAAACCCCGACTGCAACTGAATTCTATGCAATGGCACTGGAAACGGTTGTAGCCCAATTCCTCGAATCAACACAAAACTCCCAGTATCAGACAAATAGGAGAAAGGCAGGACCGATTGGCAAATGAAACTCTCCGAAGCTCCAGTGTCACGCAATATTTTAACTGGTACCCTATGAGCATCTCCCACTAGTGAAACAAACCCCTCCGTGATAAAAGGAGCATAATCAGACACTGTGGTTTTAGGTTCCTCCCACAACATTTTAGAATGCTCAGGGTCAGTTTGAGTTCCATTTAACTTAACATTCCTCAACTGTGCAGCAGGAATCAACGAGGCACAGGCAACCTCTTTGATATTGCTTACTTTACTCTTATTACGGGCACTCAAGACTGGACATTCCTTTTTCCAATGACCTAATTCAAAACAATAATGGCACTTACTGTCGGCCTCACTTTCCCATGTTTTATTTCGAGGCGCAGGGTAAAACCTTCCAGGAGAACCCGCATTAACGCGGTCAGGGCGATTTTCCCTGCGATTATCGTAACGCGGAGAAAAATCCCGCATATAATTTCTATGCGTCAACACATATCCATCAGCGAGGACAGCAGCCTCGGCAGCTGTCTTCACCTTATGTTCGTTTAAATATGTAGCAATCTGTTCGGGCAAGATGTTCTTAAACTGTTAAAATAACCAAATTGCACAAATCATTAAACGAATCAATCCCCTCCGCTGTGCGCCAGCGATTAAAAAAACTACTAAGCTCTCTGGCCACATCAGCATGAGTTTGTTTTTCCGACTTTCTCCAATTGCGAAAACGTTGTCTATAAGCCTCAGGAATCAATTCGTAGCTTTTTAACACAGCCTCTTTTACCAATTTGTAACTCTTTCTTTCTACAAAAGGCAATGCCACAAATGCCTCTTGTGCACGCCCAAGTAATACCGTTTGTAAAAGCAAAGTCTTATCCTCATCACTCCAATTCTGGTCGGCAGCCACATTTTCAAACAAAGAGAAAAATATATCCGGATCCTGTTCGTTGAACTTTGGAAGAAACTTTATCATATTTGCCACACCCAAATTGTGAGTGGACTGTCCACCGGCTTTACCTTCAGCCATCAGCTCAAGCCGAGTGCGTTCCAGTTCATGAGCCCGCTCCTGTTCGTACTCCAAATGCTTCAGTCTTTCCCTTTCAAACACACGATCTTTTTCTCTCTCAATAGACTCCATTCTCTTGCGTTCTAAATCTTGTTCTATTTCAAATTTCTTTTGCTCAAATTCCAATTTCTTTTGATCCAATTGCATCTGCAAAAGTATCTTTTGTTGTTCATAGGTTAATTCGTTACTTTTAGCTGGGAAATTTAAAACAGACGAGTCTGTTGGAAATTTCATTGCTGGGGTAGGCTCTACCAGATTACCCTCGGGCAACACTTGATTTTCTTTCAAACGATCACGAATAAAATCTATCAATTTATCTTTCTTTGCTGTTTTTGGCAGTGTAAGTTCAATCTCATAAAAATCTGCAACATTCACCAATTGCTCTTTTGTTAGCGCCACTAACAAACTCTCCGACGGAGCAGCAAAAAAATCCTCCAACACATTAATTGTACAGACTATTCAATAATATCGTACCCTATCAACCAAACTAAAGGATAGGTTTTCCAATTATTCTTAAACAACCACAAACAAACAATTTTGTAAAATGGAAAAGCAGTCCAAGAAGCAGAGCAAACCAATCACGGAGCTCTCCCCCTAAACATTTACCCCCCACTATTCTAATCTAGGATAATTTACTCACCAATACCGACAGAGACGTACTGCCCCGACCGAAGCCAATTCAGCCGGTTCTCTACGGCGGTGCCCCGATCCAGACTCCAGTGACAACACAACCTAAATCCCAGCGCAGAGGCGCTCTAACACGGGGATTACGATAGCTCCAGCAGATTAGTCGCCCTACTACGTGAACAGCGATACACCCCACAAACAAAGTGGCTGCACTAAATACTCCAATCTTACAACATAATGCTACCCAATTTACCTCAAATCCAAATTCAAAACCAAACAGATCAGCGTAGATCTGCCCAAAACAAACATTCGGCGATCAAAACTTTTTAGACGAGCCCCCATATGTCAAGCCCACTTGGCTCAAGGTAGAGTTGACATAGGGGAGACCACACTGAACTTAATATTTAATTAAAATGCTAGTTTATTAATGCATGATTTACAAAGAACAGTAAATGGGAAGCATAACAAAAAGAGAACTGGCCAGGAGTGCCGACCGACGCCAGCCTCTCATTGTCAGGCTGAAATAGCAGGAAGAGACCAAGCCAGCAGGAAGGCAATGATTTTATCAACTCCCTCATCAGTCCACCAATTAGCATGGCACGACCCACCGGAACAGCTCCACCTAAAAGTGACACAGAACATCAACAGTAGGCAATACAGGCTTAATTGCCTACACCTGGCCAAGCCAGGCGTGACACATGATCAATATACCTGCCTACAACTGCTGCTGTGTCTGCCAGCGTTGAAGTCATGCGCATAATCTAAATACCTCGCGCGTGCATAGACATTTCGTGCACAACTGCGCATAGTCACGGTATGTTAAGCCATATCACAAAAAAGGATGTATTCCTCTGGTGCCGAAAATAGAAAGAAGAAAATGACAGAGTAGGAGAAAAAAAGAGCAAGATAAAAGTATGTTTGCATTATTATTATGGTATGTTTTGTGCAGCAATTGACCCATTCCTATCTACGGCAAGCCCCGAGGGGAAAAATACATGGCATACACACATATACAACGAGCGCCAGTACATCATTACCGGTATTATAGTAACAGACTTTGTTGGATTCTGTCATGTACAATCCAACAAAGTCTGTTACAATAATAATCAAAAAAATAAAAAAGATTTTGAGGACAGTTACACTGTATTGAGACAGTTGAGAAATAATCACATTTTTACAGTTTTCAACAACAATTGTCATTGTTGAACCCTTGCTCTTATTATGTTTCTGATTTCTCAGTTTTGTCATTATTTTAGCAAATAATTTATTTGATATGTTTTAAGACAGTTCGTTTTAAGAAGTTTCAGAGAGTTAGTAAAAGAGTAAAGTAAAAGTTAAAACTTTTTTAAGTAGACTATCTATTTTTTAAGTATTTATTTTGTATTAATACATAACCTCACTGTATTCATTTATAATGTATCATTATTGCGTGATATTTGTGTCAATAATCGTCAAGCACAGGTGACTCCGCGTAGTGGGAGGGGGCCCCCAAATCAAATTCTGCTTAGGGCCCCCAAAAGGCTCGGGCCGGCTCTGAGCTCGTGTGCCACATTAATTGACAATATTGTCACAAATGATGTTCAAAAAAAATTCAAAGTGGATTACTGATAAATGACTCAAGCGATCACTTGCCTGTTTTTACCATATATGACATGCAACCTGAGATATATAAGAGTTCACATCAGCCTACATACTTTAGAGTGAGAACTGAGAAAACAATAAATGACTTTAGGAGTGAGCTTTCACAACAGAACTGGTCAGGTGTCTATGTGACTGATGTGAATGCAGCATATGAAACCTTTTTAAACATTTATATATCTAGCTATGATAAATGCTGCCCAATGAAGCTGTCAAAGAAAACCCTTAAAAGTGTTAAACCTTGGATGACGTTAGGATTAATTAAAGCATGCAAAAAGAAAAATAGATTGTATAAAGACTTTGTAAAAAATAGGACACCCAATTGTGAGGCCAAATACAAAGCATACAAAAATAAAATTGACAATAATTTTAAGAGAAACTACAAGGGACTATTACAATAAACAATTGAAAGATAATAAAGGAAATATGAAAACAACATGGAAAATATTTAATAATATAATGAAACCAAACTCACAACATAAAGTTACCTGAATATTTTGTGTACAATGAAACTGTTATGAACAATAGCATAGATGTGGCCAATGAATTTAATTCATTTTTTATTAATATTTAGGGAAAATATTGCCAAATCAATTGATATATCTAACCACAGTCAAAATGCTACCTGTATAATGGAAAGTAGAATAATGCAGTCCATGTTCCTGGGTGAGGTTCAGGAAAATTAAATGTTGTCTATTGTTAGCAAATGTGAAAGTAAAACATCTACTGATAGTGATGGACTTGACATGACCATTGTAAAATGGACCATTGACTATATTATTAATGACTTTCATTTGTAATTTGTCTATACAGTCGGGTGTCTTTCCTGAGAAGATGAAGGTTGCTAAAGTCGTTCCATTTCTTAAAAATGGAGATGTACACCACTTTAACAACTACAGACCTGTGTCATTGCTCTCTCAGTTTTCTAAAATCCTTGAAAAATGGTTTGCTCAAAAACTAAATACTTTTTTGGAAAAATATAAATTAATTACTGAAAAACAATATGGCTTTAGAGAAAAAAGATCAACAGCTTTGGCATTAATTGAACTCATAGAATAAATTACATCTGCAACTGAGAAAAAGCAATACACAGTGGGGGTCTTCATCGACTTAAGCAAAGCATTTGATACCATAAATCACAGTTTGCTATTGTCAAAATCATTCAACTGTGGCATTAGGGGTCTAGCTCATCAATGGCTTAAAAGTTGTCTCAATAATCAACAGCAGTTTGTTCAAATTAATGGTCAAAAATCTGAGTTAAAAGACATAATATGTGGAGTTCCACAAGGATCCGTTTTAGGTCCATTACTTTTTATTTTGTTCATTAATGACCTCTGTGAAGTGTCTGAAATATTACCGTTTTTGATGTTTGCCTATGATACTAGCATTTTTTACTCTGGAAATAATCTGTCAGAAATTACAGAAAATATAAGTTCAGAAATGGTAAAAATTAAGGAATGGTTTGACAAAAACAAATAATGTTTAAATTGGGAGAAAACAAAATATTCAAAGGGAACCAAAGTTTACAGGACTGCGTTCTCTGGAATCCTCTCAAACGGAGCACTTCTACATTACAATTGGTTGCCGCCGAACCGCCTCATAGCTAATTACCATAAAGTTGACCTGATTTCAACTCTCCTCGCCGCCCTCGCCGGAGCTCGCCGCCGGCTCTCATTGAAAATGAATGATTTCCGGTCAGTTTGACGCTCTCACCGGCAGCGGTGTGAACGCACAGTTAGGACTTTTTGGATACAGCAGTGGAGGCTGAATCCATCCAAATCCATTCATAACTATGTTTGTAAACCTTAAAACTGATGTAAACTTGATGTACAAAACATTAATTTCATACTTATTCAGAGAAATACGTTTTCTCAGTGACAGCTATATGTAGTGCAACATAGGCCTACTACACAAATTCAGCTGTTATAGACAAATTAATATATGGATGATCTTTTTCCATCATGTTTGGACTCCGTAAGCTCGGACTAATGCTGCCTTCATGTGCTATCGGAATTATCATAAAATATGTGTTTCCTAGTTAAAAATTGGACACGAGCGCCCTCTCAAGTCATATTTACCACTGTTTCCGAGATGGGTGGGCCACTATCTTTAAACATGGCGGAGGATCGTTTTTCAGCGTTTTATTTAATATTGTATATAGCCTATTATATTTTTTAAATGTATTATATATTTTTATGTTTTTTGAGCATAGCGGTGTAGTTATTGTATAGTTGTGTAAGTTGTATACATGTATAAGT
This sequence comes from Gila orcuttii, assembly GCA_026230005.1. Lineage (NCBI taxonomy): Eukaryota > Metazoa > Chordata > Actinopteri > Cypriniformes > Leuciscidae > Gila > Gila orcuttii. The sequence continues at coordinate 17,399,300 of JAPDVR010000010.1, read as the reverse complement.
CTTCAATTTGCCTTCTGCTTGTTATTGTTTTCTAATAATATGTGCTGTCATTTTGTGTCATTATGGTTATACTGTGTGAATTATTTTTTGACTATATTTTTGAGCCTTTTACCTTTACAGTGAAGAGTGACTGGAAAGAGATAGGGTGGGATCGGGAAACGACTGCGAGTCACATTCGAACTTGGGTCCCCTGTGAGCACTTGGATCTGAATACGATACGGACATGGCAGTAGTGATTTTGTTACTATTTACGATCTTGTCCAAAGAGCTGGACTTGGAGGTTTTTGCAAAAAAAAGGCACACTTAGAGACTTAGAGTCACAGATTCAGCAACACCATCACTCCAGCCATCAGCACCAGATTACCACAATTCGCCCACTCGTTCACTATCACCAGAGTTCAGGGGCCGTATTCACAAAGCATTTTATCTTACCACTAGGAGTACTCCTAAATCGCACTAAAAGATTTTAGCTAGGAGTTTTCTCTTAAAAGTTATTCACAACGCCTTTCAGACCTACTCTTAGTAAAGAAAAATGACAACTCCTAAACTAAGAGTGAGTCTTCGTTGCTATGGATGACGTCATTACTCATGCACGAGCTTGACTGAAGTGACCACCTTGATTGGCTGATGATTGTAACGCGGGAATGATTTCAAACACCTCCCTTACGATGATGAGTGACAGGGGACAGGTCTGAGAATGCGTGCGCTACACAAGTAGTGCGAAGGACGGAAGAGGATGAATAACTGAATAAATAGGCTAAATGAATAAAGAGTAAGGGAAAACAAATAGCCTAGTAGCCTATTGAAACATATGGATTGATGCAATATCTTTGCAACATTATTGAATTAATCTGTCACTATATTCCTCTGCCTACGCTTGCAAAGAGAAGAACATTTTAATTTGATTCACAATGAAACGTTACAATTAGTTTACATGCAGTGAGTACCCTAGTTTTGGTTGTTGTTGGTGGCGTTATTGCATCCCTAGTTATGCCTACAATGCAAAATTGTTCCCTCGCGATTGGAAGCTGTAGAGGCCGCATACGCATTTCAAAACATCGCAACGTGAAATGCCACAAAAAGCGGTTTGTGAATATGTCTTAGTGAGTTAGGACTCCTCTCGACTTCTTTTAAGCTGTCCCAGACTTAGGTGCTACTTTTAGGGCTAAAATGCTTCGTGAATTACTCTTAGTCAAAAAAATTAGGAGTCCTAAAGTTAGGAGTGACACGCCCATTATTTTTAGGAGTTGCTCCTAAATTCGCCAGTTAGGAGCTACTTTTAGCCTTAAAATTCTTTGTGAATACGGCCCCTGATCACCTGTCTTCATCAGCACACTCTATTAAGACCGCCATTCCCTTCACCTCATTGTCTGGTCTCGTCTACGACAAGCTCTAAAGACCCTACCTGCGTACTCACCTGAGAGACTTACCTGAATTACCCGATCCATCTTCAGTCTTAAGTTTGCCATCATCTGTTCCTCGTCTTCTATTGTGATCTCCTGTTTGTCTGCTCTCCAACCATTCACCTGCACAGAGAAACACTGTCACCAGCCAGCTAAGTCTGCATCGAATCATCTATTGCCTGTTGACTTACCTGTGTCGCCTCCCGGCTCTACCTTCTCATCCACTCCTGCAAATAAAGTTTTATATTAATCACTTAGCTCGTCTGTCCTCTTCTGTTTATGACACTTAGCTGGTTTTGCAGCAAAAGACAATGTGTTAATGCATTGACTAAAGTGACGTTTTTGAAACTAAGACATTTCAATAACTGACAATAACCTTTTCATTGCCAAGTAACTGAAACTAAACTGATAAAAAAAATTGCTAATTTAAAAGAGAAATGTCAGATGGATTTAGAGATTTTTGCAGTCAGATATATCCCAGTTATCATCCATTCATTCACGTTAACTCTCTACCAAAGCCATTACTCACTTGCTCTTCAATGTTCATGCAGCATTTCAACAAAATTTACCATTGTTGTCTTCCAACCTCTAATCCTGTACTTGCATCTGAGTTATCCTGACAGAAGAACCAACCTCAAAAAGAAGAAAAGAAAAGTACTGCTACAACGCCATCATCTCTGACTCCCGGGTACATTCACCATCTCCAGCAAGCATATCACTGCCCCCTCCAGACAGGTTTCATTGTCCCATCCTGGAGTATCCCGAAGGTATGAGAGATCCACCGGCACAGACCTAATGTCGATGCACTAAGCCAGAACCTGGGTCAATGTCTGCCACAGGTCAGGTGTTAGAGCCATCTTCAACCGTGGAGCCACAGCCAGCCAACTCATTCATCCTGGAACTAGAACTTGAAGCATTTCATCCTGAGGCCGGAGCCAACCACCAGGTCCATCCCAGAGTCTGCGCCTTGGTGGCAGTTAACTCCTAAGCCAGTTGAAGAGACGCTGGGTTATTAATAAGCCAGCTCCCATCCTTGTCTCCACTAAAGACTAAGGTCCTTTCTGAAAACAAAGCAACTACAGACAGATTATCAGGTCTTTTAATATTGTTATATCTGTTTTAAAAACTGTGCTATAAGTTTTTTTTTTGTTTTTTTTATCACAGTGTAGATTCTCATGAGAACTTTGTCTATGTCTTCATTTTATTGGAATGTTTAGGAAGGAAAGTTAGTGTTTTGTCTAGAGATGAGTGGTTCTGGATAAATGCAGAGAGACCAGATCTTAGTGGCAGATGCAGCTGAGGTCTGCGGCTCATAGTAAAACGCAGGTGCATTTGGACAACTTCTCGTGGCTGAGCAGACCATGCTGGGTTGTGGCCAAGTTCTGGATCAGGCCCCAGAAGTGTTTGAAGCTGATGCCTTCTCCATCTTTCACACCGATTTGCTTCAGCACTTCTCCAAAATGATCTGACTAGAGGAAAAAAAAGAGAGTGAAAATCCTCACTGATAAATAAATATTATTTTGAGCCCATACCCCCCCCCCCCCCCCTTATCTTCTTTAATAACTTTGCAAAATTCAAGTACAATGAATAATAATCTAACTAAATATAATCTAACTAAATTAAACATTGCAATGCTCGCATAATCATATATACAAGATTGATATTAATTTTGTGCTAAGTCATTTTTCTAAATCTGGGGCCGTATTCACAAAGAATTTTAAGGCTAAAAAGTAGCTCCTAACTGGCGAATTTAGGAGCAACTCCTAAAAATAATGGGCGTGTCACTCCTAACTTTAGGACTCCTAATTTTTTTCACTAAGAGTAATTCATGAAGCATTTTAGCCCTAAAAGTAGCACCTAAGTCTGGGACAGCTTAAAAGAAGTCGAGAGGACTCCTAACTCACTAAGACCTATTCACAAAGGATTAGCGCATACCACCGCCTCTCGCAGTCGTCCGGGGTCCGCGACACAAGCGGGAATGCTGCATTGATCTGCAAACAAATCCTCTCCCATGTCTCAAGCTTAGTTTTACTTGACATCCCAGTGTCGAATTTCCCTTTTATTTTTTTTTTTTTTTTTTTTCAGCACCAACTGGGCCAGCAGCAGTAACTGATCCTGCGTCCAGTTGGGCTTTCTTTTCCGTTTTGGCGAGTTCATAATCCACCGTCATTATACTATTACATTACTTCAATAGGAGCAACATTTCCTGCTTTAAGTAGTCTATTTAGGCTATGAAAGCTTGTTTCCGCCACAGAATGAAAAATAAAAAAGGTAATTGCGACTTTTTATCTCACAATTGCGACTTTATTTCTCACAATTCTGACTTCATATCTCGCAATTGTGAGATAAAAAGTCGCAATTATTTATTTTTATTTTTATTCAGTGGTTGAAACAAGCTTCCATACTAATAGGATGTCAATTAACCAAGCAAGTGTTAATGCAAGTGTCGTTCCCTTTCAAGGGAACTCGAGCTGCGTCAAGCTGTGGGAACGCCTCTGCGTGTGTGCGTCATGAAGCACGTATGGAATCAGTCCAATGGAGAGACGGAACGTCATAGGCGGGTGACGTCATCGACCAGGAAACTATAAAGCACCCCCAAAACACAAGCGCGACAGCTTCTATGCCTTCAGTAAGCGCTATATGTGGATCTGTCTCAAGTGTTTTTGTCTGTCACTAAGCAGGAGTTTCACTATTTCAAAAAACTATATATATATATATATTATATTGAGAGACAATGGCGAGCGAACAGCAATTTAAGAAGTGTGTTCCTCCCTGCTCGCGCTATTTAATGGGCGGGGATACACACAGCTTATGTGTTGTTTGTTTGGGAGTGCAGCATGCCCAGTCAGCTCTCGAGGGGGCTGATTGTGAGCATTGCGAGCGTTTGCCTCTTAGAACGCTCCGCTCCCGCCGATCACTCTTTGAGGAGAGTGGTTCGGTTCGCGATCCCCGCGGATCGGGTCCCGCTCATGCCGAGGCTGAGCGCCGACGTCATTCGTGGGGATCGCAGATGGATCTAACAGCAGGGCTTGAGACGGGCTTTGCCCTATCTCAGCCCTTACCTGTTAGATCCAGTGCCTCAGTCTCGGGTTCGGAAGCACGCTCTGCGGTTTCTTCCCCCCGAACTGAGGCCCCAGTACTGCAACTATCCAGTTCTGAGGATCTGGATGTTGTTAGTCTGGATGCGGGAGATGTCGATGATTCGCCATCTCGCTCTCCCGAAAGTGAGGAGCTTATGGAGGTGCTCACTCGTGCTGTTTCTAAATTAAGCATCGAGTGGCCAGCTGTTAGGCAGGAGTCTAGAGAAAAATCTAAACTAGATGAGAGATTTTTGCCTTCCCGTTCCCAACCTCCACGCCGGTGCTTGCCCTTTTTTCCTGATTTACACACAGAGGTTTCGAGATCGTGGAAAAAGCCGGTCTCTTATCGTGTTTTTAGCCCTCAAACGTCCACATATTCGAATATCGTGGGGGCTAAATCTCACGGTTATGGGGCGATGCCTAAAGCAGAAGAGGCGCTTGCTAGTCACCTTTCTGCTGAAGCTGCATCTTCTTTTAAAGCACCACTTTTACCCTCTAAACCCCTCAGAAGTACGTCTGCTTTAGTGGGTAAGGCGTATTCGGCGGCCGGTCAAGCCTCGGCGTGCCTGCATACTATGTCCATCTTGCAGGCATACCAGGCTGACCTATTAAAGGACGTGAGTGATTCTCAAGAGGTCAGCACTGATGTAGTTCGCGAACTGCGTCAGGCTGCAGATTTATCTCTGTGCGCCACCAAGGAGTCGGCCAAGCTAATGGGCCGTACTATGGCAGCCCTGGTGGCCGCAGAGAGACATCTATGGTTAAATCTCTCTGGCATGAAAGAAAAAGATAAAGCTTTTCTTTTAGACGCTCCTCTCTCTCCTCATGGTCTGTTCGGTGATTCTGTGAATACTGTCATAGATAGATTTCAGGAAGAGAAGAAACAATCAGCAGCGTTTCAGAAATTTATGCCTCTTAAAATTCATGTCCCCGGTACTGCTGGGCGGGAGCAGTCTAGGGCGTCAGTCAGCTCCTCACATAGGGCGCAACAGAAGCAGAGTGTCGCGTCTCGCACTCCCCCTTCCAAACAGTGGGACCAGACGCGGCACTCTCAGCTGAAGTCTTCTGGCAAAACTGATCTGAGGACAGTTATTATGGCCAAGAAGGCTTCGGCAAAGAAGAAGTCCTGACGCCACTGGCCGTTACAGGGCGCTGCGCTTGCTGCTCAAGTTACACCAGAGGCCAGTCTCGAGAGACTGGTACCCTTAGTAGTATTTCTGGCAGAGTGGAAAAACCTTCCAAAAATATCTCAGTGGGTTCTGCACATAGTAGAAAAAGGTTATGCTATCCAATTCAGGTGTCGTCCACCAAAATTCAGAGGGGTTCTGCCCACAGTGGTGGGCCCCGAGCAGGCTCTGGTAATGGAACGAGAGGTGAAAGCACTCCTTCAGAAGGAGGCTATAGAACGGGTTCCTCCTCCCAGTTTGGAGTCGGGTTTTTACAGCCGATATTTCATCGTTCCAAAGAAGGATGGGGGGTTGCGTCCAATTTTAGATCTGCGCCTGTTGAATCGCGCGGTAGGGAAGCTAAAATTCAAGATGCTCACTATCAAGCATAGATCTGAAGGACGCGTACTTCCATATTTCCATCCTTCCACAGCACAGGAAGTTCCTGAGGTTCGCCTTCGGGGGCGAGGCGTACCAGTACAAGGTTCTTCCATTTGGCCTAGCTTTATCTCCCCTTACTTTCACGAAATGCATGGATGCAGCTCTAGTGCCCCTGAGGCTTCAGGGCATTCGTATCCTCAATTACATCGACGATTGGTTGATTTTAGCTCAGACGGAGCAGATGGCGGTTCGGCATCGAGATGTCGTTCTCGCTCATATAAGAAAGTTGGGGTTAAGGCTGAACGCGAAGAAAAGTGTGCTATCTCCTTCTCAGAAGACCGCTTTTCTGGGCGTCGTTTGGGATTCGGTCTCGATGCGGGCGCGGCTCTCCCCGACCCGCATCGCTTCGATTCTCGCAGCCGTGAAACAAGTAAAGCTAGGCCAGCTACTCACTGTAAAACAGTTTCAGAGACTGTTGGGTCTGATGGCAGCAGCGTCCAACGTTATACCTTGCGGCCTGCTGTACATGAGACCACTGCAGTGGTGGCTCCGGACCAGGGGATTCTCCCTGAGGGGAAATCCCCTCCGCACGATCAAAGTCACGCGGCGCTGCCTTCGTGCTCTGGTCATGTGGAAAGAAACCTGGTTCCTATCCAAGGGGCCTGTGTTGGGGGCTCTTTGTCGTCGCGTAACGCTAACGACGGATGCTTCCCTCACAGGGTGGGGGGCGGTCATGAGTGGTCGTCCAGCCCAAGGTCTGTGGCAGGACCATCATCTATTATGGCATATAAATTGTCTAGAGATGTTGGCGGTGTTCCAAGCTTTGAAACACTTCCTAGCAGACCTCAGAGGTCATCACGTGCTAGTTCAGTCAGACAACATGTCGGTGGTCTCGTATATAAATCATCAGGGGGGCCTGCGGTCGCGTCCACTTTACAAGTTGGCCCGTCAGATCCTCCTGTGGTCCCAGGGGAGATTACAGTCTCTGAGAGCTATGTATCTTCCTGGTTATCTGAATGTGGTAGCAGACTCCCTGTCGAGGCAGGGGCCGAGGCCGGGGGAATGGAGGCTCCACCCCGAGGTGGTGGAGCTCCTTTGGTTGAGTTTCGGTCGCGCCGAGGTGGACCTATTCGCTTCCAAGGAGACAACGCACTGTCATCTGTGGTTCTCCATCAGTCAGCCAGCCCCTCTGGGGTTGGACGCTCTGGTACAGCCGTGGCCGAGGTCACGTCTGTATGCTTTTCCCCCGATTGCTCTGCTACCAGGAGTTCTGGAGAGGGTTCGCCGGGACGGGGTCAGCCTACTTCTAGTAGCCCCGTTCTGGCAGGCCCGAGTATGGTTCACGGACCTAATATCTCTTCTGGACGGCTCTCCCTTGGAGATTCCGATCAGGAGGGATCTACTCTCTCAGGAGGGCGGTACGATATTTCACCCCCGCCCAGAGTTGTGGAAACTGTGGGCTTGGCCTCTGAGGGGGCCCAGCTCATAGAAACTGGTCTCTCAACTGAGGTTGTTGAGACCATCCTTCACTCCAGAGCTCCGTCCACGAGGAAGTTATATGCCCTGAAGTGGAAACTTTTCACTTCTTGGTGTGCAGAACACCGGCAGGACCCAGTTAACGGCCCAGTGGGTGCAGTGCTGGAGTTCCTGCAGGAGCGTTTCTCTGCAGGGTTATCCCCCTCCACACTAAAGGTGTATGTGGCGGCACTAGCTGCTTACCATGTCCCTTTCAGTGGAGTTTCTCTTGGGAGACACCCACTTATAACTCGCTTCCTTCGTGGTACTTTGAGGCTGAGGCCTGCAGTTCGCATGAGGGTGCCGACTTGGGATTTGTCCATTGTATTAGAGGGCCTCTCTTTGGCCCCCTTTGAACCTATTGAGGAAGTTTCTGAGAAATTCCTCACATATAAGACTCTCTTTCTGCTTGCAATATTCTCAGTTAAAAGAATCGGAGATTTGCAGGCTCTGTCGGTTGCACCCTCGTGCCTGGAGTTTTCACCTGGTATGGTTAAGGCTTTTCTATACCCTAGACCAGGTTATGTCCCTAAGGTCCCTACTAATGCTGTTAGACCTACAGTGCTGCAGGCTTTCTATCCTCCTCCTTTCGTGTCATCAGATCAGGAGAAACTTAACCTTCTCTGCCCTGTTAGGGCGTTAGACGCTTATGTCCACAGAGCTGCCCTGTGGAGGAAATCAGAACAGTTATTTGTGTGCTTTGGGCCACCCAGGAAGGGGTGTCCCGCGTCTAAACAGAGAATGAGCAAGTGGGTGGTTGAGGCCATCTCACTTGCTTATGAGTCGGCTGGTCAGCCTTCACCTTTGGCTGTACGAGCCCACTCTACTAGGAGTATGGCTGCCTCTAAGGCATTATTGTCACGAGTATCGCTGAGTGATGTTTGTGATGCGGCTGGGTGGTCCTCACCGCATACATTTGTTAAGTTCTACGAATTGGACTTGAGTTCCACTCCTGGGGCGCAGGTGCTCTCGTCCTCTGTGCGCTAGTTCCCACATGACGGTCATTTGCTCCTATGGCGACGTGGGTATGGGCGTTCCCACAGCTTGACGCAGCTCGAGTTCCCTTGAAAGGGAACGTCTCGGTTACGTATGTAACCCTAGTTCCCTGATAGGGAACGAGACGCTGCGTCGTTCTGCCATACTCCCAGCATGCCCGTTAGCGCTTCCTTCAGGCCTATCAGAAGCTGTCGCGCTTGTGTTTTGGGGGTGCTTTATAGTTTCCTGGTCGATGACGTCACCCGCCTATGACGTTCCGTCTCTCCATTGGACTGATTCCATACGTGCTTCATGACGCACACACGCAGAGGCGTTCCCACAGCTTGACGCAGCGTCTCGTTCCCTATCAGGGAACTAGGGTTACATACGTAACCGAGACGTTTTTCATTATTAGGCAAGTGGCGGTTTCATTAGGGTATTAGGCTACCTTAATTTAATTTAATTTAATTCCCCACTTTTCTCTCTCTCTCTGCCTTTTTAGAATTACACTTCACTGGGGCCTGCACAAACATGTCATATATTCATTTCGATGACATTATTTACTGTTATGTTCCGCATGATGGCCCTGTCATCTAACAACCAATCACCGTGATCATTGCGAGGAAACTCGTGCATTAGAATTGACATCATCCATAGCAACGAAGACTCGCTCTTAGTTTAAGAGTTGTCATTTTTCCTTACTAAGAGTAGGTCTGAAAGGCGTTGTGAATAACTTTTAAGAGAAAACTCCTAGCTAAAATATTTTAGTGTAATTTAGGAGTACTCCTAGTGGTAAAATAAAATTCTTTGTGAATACGGCCCCTGAATTAGTTTTTCTCAGCTCCTCCCTTACTGCTGACTCTCTCCAGCTCTCCGGCTTTGCGCCTCTTCACCACCAGTTCGGCTTTGTGAGGCGGATCCCTTGGCTATACCTCAGGCCTCCAGGCCCACGTCGCCACCTTGGCTTGGCAGCCCTTTGGCTTCGCCTTGGCTCCGCCAGGTTCCCATTACTGCTTCGGTCCCTCAAGCCGGTGGCATTGCCTTAAACTTCCGAGCCTGCAATGTTGTCTCGGGCCGTCGTCTTTTCATTTTTTCTGGGGTCTCCACCTTGTTCAGCTCCTCCTCCATTGGTCGGCCCCCAGGCTCTGTGTCTCGTCTGCTTACCACTGCTATAGTGCTGACACTTACATTGTATTCAAGGAATACAATTTACCACTTCATGCATTCTGGGGATTAAACCCAAGACCTTGGTGTTACTGCCTCCACTTTCACTAATGTTTGAGCTACAGGAACACAAAAGGAACCCACTCTCATGTTTTCCCATGTGACTTTACACCAAAGTAGATATTTTGAAGAATGTCTTACAACAACATTTTACCCTTAAGGGTACAACAGCTTTTTAATGAGGAAGTACTCTCAAAAGGACGTCCATGAAGCCCACCTTATTCAACAGCAGACGATGGTCTGTATGATCAGGATGCAGAGCTTCCCCCATTTTGGCAAATTAAAGTTTATGGATAAATGCATGTATTGCACAGGAGACTGACATTAATTACTTGGGCCCCCTTAAATTTGATCGAAATCAATGATTATTATTCAATCAGAATAGTGTTTTTGTTGGGCAGTGCACCACTGGTATATCTAATGTAGGCTGTTTACCTTAAAAAATACAATACTTTAAATTTAAGACAGTATATATGGTTCGTTTTCACTGTACATAGATTTAGGGGAGTGCAGGATGAAAAAAAAAAGCATGCAAAAGTGTTCATTCAAATAGGCTGATAAGATAAACGTTCCCAGACCAAAATGCTAATTCTGTACAGTTGTTTTGACAGAATATGTTGTGAAGAAGAAAAAAAAGTGTTAAGTGTGTACTCCTACTGTGAATTTTTTTTTTTTTTTTTTTTTTTGTGGTGAAGACAAAGTTCTCATGAGAACCTACACTGTGATAAAAAAAAACTTATTCAGCACAGTTTTTAAAACAGATATAACAATATTAAGAGACCTGATAATCTTTCTGTAGTGTGTTGTTTTCAGAAAGGACCTTAGTCTTTACAGTAAGACAGATTTATTAATATTTGTGTTGCAGTGACAGCTGATTCTAAATGAAAATTACAATTGGTTATAAATCAGAAAAAAACAAGGGATTTTTTAATGTGAATTTTATTAAACAGTAATTCAGGGTGTTATTGATTTTTGCCATACAAAACAGTATTACAAAATATAAATAAAAGTTGTTGATGTTGTTTTTGTTTGCCAAAACCACTCAGTACATGTCTGCGTGTAAAAATAAACATACTTTAGACTATTGTGGCAGTAAGTTTAAATGTAGTGTTATAACAAAAAATAATAATAATACTAAAAGAAAAAATTAAAGAATTACTTTTTACTGAGAAACACTCAATTCATGTTAAATGTAATTGTGTGGGAAGCTGTAACTTTACTTGCAAGTAAAAACAAATTGAACTCCAGGTTAATTATGGAATATGATGTAGTTAGTTAACTTGTCAGTATATTACGATTTACTTGAAACTTGATTACTTGATACTTGATTGAAGAGAGATGATCACTGTAACGCTTGACACAATGTAAAAAAAAACTAATGTAAAGATTTCTTGATGTTTATTTTGTCAGCATTTTATTGGAATGTTTAGGAAGGAAAGTTAGTGTTTTGTCTAGAGATGAGTGGTTCTGGATAAATGCAGAGAGACCAGATCTTAGTGGCAGATGCAGCTGAAGTCTGCGGCTCATAGTAAAAGGCAGGTGCATTTGGACAACTTCTCGCGGCTGAGCAGACCATGCTGGGTTGTGGCCAAGTTCTGGATCAGGCCCCAGAAGTGTTTGAAGCTGATGCCTTCTCCATCTTTCACACCCATTTGCTTCAGCACTTCTCCAAAATGATCTGACTAGAGGAAAAAAAAGAGAGTGAAAATCCTCACTGATGTTCATGTATTCTGTCAAAATGTGCCCCATTTAAAATGTTTTTTTCTCTTTTGCATTTGAACAATTGCACTTTATCGCCCTCATGTGGCCGTTGGTTTGTCTGTATTGCTCAGTAATAAATATTATTTTGAGCCCATACCCCCCCCCCCCCCCCCCCTTATGTTCTTTAATAACTCTGCAAAGGTTCAAGTACAATGAATAATAATCTAACTAAATATAATCTAACTAAATTAAACATTGCAATGCTTGCATAATCATATATACAAGATTGATATTAATTTTGTGCTAAGGCATTTTTCTAAATCTGTACAGTGACAGTTTATTTAATTATTCTTTCTTCTGTTACTAACATGTTACAACATGAACTGTGAGCACAATTACATCAACACTGAAGTACAGTTCAAATGTTACAGTATCATTAACCTCAGAGCATTTGCTCTTCATTCAACTAAAATAAATATAAAATCTTCTATGTCACAGGTTCTCCCTGAAGCTGTAGAAGGCCTGCCATAACATGATCTGGTACCGACTATAACCGAAGAGCAGGAGAAACTATTTAGATCAACGACAGCTACCATTTTGCTCCCTGAATGGAGCCACACCCAGTATCCTTCGCTGGCTCAACCTGAGTTTAAACTGATCTGTGTAATCAGACCACGCCTCTATCTAAGGCAACAAACTATGGGAAACAGTTCCCGTGAAACCAACCAATCCTTCACAGAAATCATACACAGGAAAAATGTTAAATTATGGTTAAAAAAAATGAAAGCTGTGGGTACCAGAACTTTACTATAATAAATATGGTGACAATGTTACAGGCATTATGGGAAGGTGTGTTTTTTATACCAGCTCATACACTGTTCCTAAATATACTGCTACTGGAATAAGTTAAATTGGCCAGATGATAATAAATAAAACCTGCCCGTCAGCTGCAAAACTGGCCTTTCCAGCACAGTAACACAAACACACACACACACACACACACACACACACACACACACACACACACACACACACACACACACACCAAAGTAACATGTATCCCTAAAACAATGCAAAAACATTAACTTAACGTAAGCTATACAATTTATACTTTTTATATCTAAAAATTATTTTTTACTATTTTTTACAGCAAAAGCTTATTTTAAAAAAAGAGGCCTAACATTATTGTTATCATGAATAAAACTGATTTCACTATAGCATTTTCACATTTTACCCCATTGAAAGGATTATCAATAGTTAAGCTGCAGCTTAATAGTCACCGGACATGAGTAATAATAGTTTTTAAACATTCTTATCTGGTGGAATGAATGGCAACATGGGTTTTTACCTTGACTAAGGTTGGCAGCTGGGAGGAGAGAAGGTTCTTGAACTCATCTACCTTCAGCGTAGGCCGATTATCAGGAGAAGCAGCATGGAAGTTTGTGACCAAGGTGTTAATGGCCTTCTCAAGGTCAGAATACTGCAGAATTAAGAGAGTACAAGATGTTGTGTATAGCTAGAGACAGATAATTATAGGAAAAATAATATAGGTGGAGGTTCTACTGCTTAAAAATGTTTCATTGAAAACAAAAAGGGTTTCATAGCCTGATGTTTTAGGAGAACCTGTTTCAGTTTCACAAAGAAGTTTTTTCTCTCTAGTTCTTTAGAAAACCACCCATGTGTTGGCACTTTAAAGGACATAGAAACAAAAAACACTGATCTGGGGAGAATATAATTATCTTCTTTGCTCAATGTCTATCATAATTCAACTGTAAAATGTAGTGCAGGAAACCATCTTTTAAATTACAAAAACAGAAAAATGATATGACGATCAGCACATTTTTTTAGTATTTATAAATGATTTCTTTAGGTTTGGTATGTTAACATCTGTTGCTTGGTCTTTTATAATGAAGAACAATAAACATTCAGGCTGAAACAATCACATGCGCTCAGTTTTATATTGATCAATCAACTCCAAGATCCAAAAGTTTGTGCTTTTCTTCACTCTCTTCAAAACTATCAGAGCAATATTAAAGGAGTCTGTAAACTGTGTGTATTCAAACCTTGCTCACTCTCACACAATTATCTAGATTCTAAAGTACCTGAAATACCTGCATGTCAGGCCATGACAGACCGCCCTCTGAGCATTATTTACCTAAGCTGAGCCTTTTATGGCGGAAACCATTTCCCTGTTTTGTTAAGACAAAGGGTTAGGGTTTCATTGTTATGACTCAAAATACATTTACTGTATGCTGTTGAAATAATACATAAAAATCCTGTGGCTAAAAAAAAAAAAAAAGGGTTAAAGGGATAATTCACCCAATAATGCCATTTTTGTCATTTACTCCACCTCATTTTGGTAACCAGACAGTTGACTGCACCCATTGACCTTTTTTTTTTTTTTCTGGAAGACAATGGATAGACAAAAGATAGTCAACTATCTTATTTTGTGTTCAACTGAGGAAAGTAACTCATACATGTTTGTAACAACTTAAAGGGTGAGTAAGTAATGACAAATTTTTCATTTTGGGGTGAACTATCCTTTAAATATAATTGTAGCCTTGACAATTCACAACCACCCTGGTCTCACACCTTCGTCTTGAGGCCTCTCTGCCAATGCACAACAACGCAATAGTCTGATTGATTCCCCGTGCTTTCCATTTCTACACAATGGCTGTATGTCAAAACCTAGTGAGCTGCCTGCTTAGACAGCATTTTTTGGCTATCATAGGCGCGACGGGGGTGGTTAGGGTAGGAACGCAGGCAGCTAACTAGGTTTTGACACATAACCATTGTGTCGTTTGCATAGATAAAATTGCGAACGTTTCATTGCAGCGATGGTCTCGACTTATATGGCTTGAATTATCTGCCACTATTTCTAAGATTCTTTCTTTGTTAGGGTCACAGGGCGAGTTTCTGCATTCAAAAACAGGGAGACTCACTCAGCACAGTGGGATGCCAAAGAACACACGTCCTCGAGAAGTTTTCGAAAGTCGAATTTCTTTTCAATATACATGTCCTATAAAACGCTGTGGTTATGACACGAGACATAAATAACAAAGACACGTCCGCATAAAAACAACCAACCAACCAAACAAACAAGAAAACAGCACGAACGAGGTATGCGTCAGTGGCACTTGGGAATTATTAATTGCTCATACAAAAAGGAAACAGAAGCAAAGATCTTTAGGAGGGAAAAAACACTTAATAACATTTATAGGGAAAAAAATCTTGTTTTAGTTTACTTGACAGCAGAATACGACAGCATCTTGACACCGTTTTGGTCAAGTGCGGAAGATTACCGAGACTGATAAACGCAAATTTTCAAGAGAAAAAACCCCGTCGAAACGCAGCTTATGTAAAACACTCTTAAACTGCGTGAAACCCAATTTAAATGTAAAGGAGCAATCACACATATTTAATATAATGTACACCACATACCTCTGCCGCCATTTGAAGTGAATTTATTTTATTTTCTTGCCTGTAGATAAACTTTACTGTTCCCGTCGTGCAGTACTCCTACTTTACACTCTCAGCGTCCCATCGCTTCTGTCACATCTTGGCTGACATCCTGAATCCTCCCACTCAGGGGGAAAAAAAGAAAGAAAAATCAAACCCACCTTCCGTGTCAGTGACCACTATGAGAAAAATGTCTCCTGTAACTTGATGCTTTAGGACAGTAAGCCTAACGGGGTGGAGTCGATCGGGTTTCATACGCTCCACACTCTGGAAAAAAAACTCTGGAAACCCCAGTTTCCGTATGACACATTTTTGTTGATAGATGAAACTATTGGAAACTATTAGGCCTACTGCTCTTTTGGGAACACATCTGGAAGCTCTCAGGATACAAATTCCTTTGCGCAACAACAGGCCTCTACTTAGAACGTGCGATTGCATTGTCCTAGTTTTTTGTCTTGTGGCATGTCGTAATCGCATTGTTCTAAAAAACTGATAAGTTAGAACGTGTTAGATATTCAATGTGTAGTTTTGGTCAGCATTACTGTACATTTTTCATGAGATTCTTTCCAGGAACCTATCAGAAATACTCTATAGATTCCCATTGAGCAAGGTGTGTCTCTGTACAGACTGGTCTTCCTCTCCTTGTTTTCTGAACAGTTCTGGTAATGCACAGGCAAGGGCATGCTTAGCATTTTGGGTGGGTGCACTGAGATTAGGAGACATGACACTCCTTTGACAGCATTACAGCAGCATATTACTACATAATATTGGGCAGCATTGTAGGCTACAGGTGTAAACGCACACAGATTTACACATAAACAAACTGAGCAATGAATTAGTCAGCCTGTCCTCATCTTTAAACAGTTGCACAACACTCTTGTGCAAGTTTAAAAATGTTAATTGATAATAGGCTAGTGGGCTTTGTATAACTGACTCACACAAGCAGAATTACACACTCACACTATCATATATTTCAGGTGTTCAGGGACCTTTTTACCTATAGGCTACACAGACACACATGAAAATGGATTATAATTTTTTTTAGTGTGATTGTGAATTTTACAGTTAGGGCCTTAATGTACAGTTATACTTAACATGTGCTTTAATCGAAATAAGTGGATTTCTTTAAAGCATGACAATATTATGAAGACATGATTTAAAATGTACTTTAATTAAAAGTATATCTTTATTTCATTATTAATTAATAATATATTATTTGCAAGTACAGATACTTTTAAGATTAGAAATACACTACAAGTGCACATTCAGTTCAATTAAGCACATTACTTTTTCACAATGGAATACAAAGGCCATTTGTTTCTGTCTTATTAATTTTTTTTGTAAGTTGTCTTTAGTGCATGTTGATTCTGGTTTGTTACTGCAGAATGACAATGTCCATTTGAAAACATCAGGGTTTGGCCCCATAATCAAGTAAATTGTAAATGGTCGCAATTTTTCTGTTCTTTTTCCTTGCTATATATTTTCACATTTGTATATTTTTTTTGGGTGTGACAGCAGTGTTTTTGACTGCAGATGTTAGTTTCAACTCAGTGCAAGTCTACATTCTTCACATACCACATTTTTATGGCAAACTGCAGGTAAAACAGGCAGTTTGCAAATGGCAGTCTACCTCAAATGTAACATACTCACAAAGAGAACAAATGTACTTTGTATGTAAAAACTCGTGTTCACACTTGTATGATTGTGATGCATAGATTATGCATGCTTCAGAGTCCAGAGTCAAGTATTTGCTCATGAGTGTGTCATCATCATCTGCTTCAATGGATGCTGCACTCTCATGGCTAACTAAACAGACAATAGAATATGCACTGTTCAGCCACAACATTAAATCCACTGTCAGGTGAATTGAATGACATTGATTATAACATTACAATGGCACCCGTCAAGGAGTGTGATATATTAGGCGGCAAGTGAACAGTTGGTTCTTAAATTTCGAATGTTGGAAGCAGGAAAATGGGCAAACTAAAGATCTGAGCGACTTTGACAAGGGCCAAATAATGATGGATAATGACAAGTCTTGTCAGGTGTTTATAGTATGCATTGGTTAGCACATACTAAAGGTGGTGCAAGGAAGGACAACCGGTGAACCGGCGTCAGGGCCATGGACACACAAGGCTCATTAACACACGTGGAAAGTGAGGACTAATAGCTATCTAGTGGGAATCACACAGAATAACTACTGTAGGTTAAACTGCTGAAAAACGTAACGCTTCCTATTATAGAAAGAACTCACAGTGCATCGCTGTTCGCTGTGTATGGGGCTGTGTAGCTGCTGTGTAGCTGCTGAACGGTCAGAGTACCGTAACCCTTGTTCACCGCCAAAAGTGCCTATGGGCATTGTTCAAATGCCAATGAAAATTGTTCAGAAATGGTTTGAGGAACATGACAAAAAGATCAAGATGTTTCCTTGGCCTCCAAATTCCCCTGATCTTACTGCGATTGAGCATCTATGGGATGTACTGGACATGAAAGCTTCAGCGTAGGTTCTACCAGGAAGGCTCTATGTCACGTCATTCATTAATTACATTGAGCAAATTAAGTCAACACTATATAAGTCTCCCCTTACTCTCTCATTTTCTGATCATAGGTGACCTGGCGAAGTAGCCCTCCATCTTCCCCACCACCACCACCAGATTGGCCCTTTCCTCCTGTCCGAGGTTGGCTGACACTGTAGGACTGTAGCTGACACAAATTTACATGTAATTGTTGAAAAATCTTTCAGAGAATAAAATTATTGAATGCAACTTGCAGGGCTTAAGGCCCCAATATATACTCACAGTGAAGTTCTTTTTTGTTCTTCACTTTCGGGTAAAAAGAAGTTAGAAATACGTGATCAGCGGTATACTATTAGTGAACATTCCAATGATGCACATACTGCTGCAAGTGGCGTTTAAATAAATTAAACTAAACACAGCTAAACTAAACACAGCAAAAACAACAGCAGTGAGAAAACAGCAGTTAGGAAAGCATCTGATCATAGCGATGTTGATATGTTTGCACCAGATCTACAATTCAGCACTCCAATCAAGTCACATGACTCGTCATGTTTATTTACTCATCAATGTTTTTACATGCAGACGTCTGACCTTGACAGACTGGACAGGAGACATGAAGATTTCCACATCATAAAAAGGCAGAGCCCCAGAGCACACCTACCTATAACGTAATTGCCATGGACCAATGGGGGTTCGAAGGTGGTTACCAGCCATAGCGAACTTTTCCTGAAAGTAACATCACACCAGTTTATTCTTTGATTTTGTTTAAAGTATATCGGTGCCTTTAAAGGATCTGCTGCTTATGTCTTTGTGCATCAGAGCTGAGGGTGGCGTATACGATATTAGGCAGGGAGTTTTAAAGGGTAACTAAACCCCTGGTCAGAGCCTGACTCCACCCACTGGCAATATTTGAAAAATGCTGGAAAAGTGGGCAGAGCCCAGCGGAGGGGGGGAGCGTGCACCTGAGACGCATCTCTCTGTAGGCAAGGGCGTGGTTAGCTGGTACCCTCTGACGTCAGAGGGCACCACAACTTCCAATAGGAAAATTCAACTGCAGTAGCCACCGTTCAACCTGAAGAGGGCAGCACTCAGACGTTTTTACACCATATATTGTAGAATTAAAACACTTTAAACCCAAATGTCAAAAAATGTATTCGAATCAATGAACAGCATTTATGAAGCTCCATTCTTACAGATCATTAACTAAAAAAAGTTGTTTTAGTGTTTAGTTACCCTTTAATGTGTGCTGATCAATGTATGCAACATTAAAAAAACCTGTATAATATTGTGTAGGTCCCCTCGGGCTGCCAAAACAGCTCTGATGCGTTGAGGCATGGGCTCCACAAGACCTCTGAACATGTCCAGTGGTATCTGGCACCAAGACATTACCAGCAGATCCTTTAAGTCCAAAGTGGTGCTCACTGCAGAGTCAATGAGGTCCAGCTCCACCTCTCTGGACATCTGATGGGGTGGATGGATAGAGTTGTGGGTAGGGTTAGGGTGTGGTTGGATATTCTAGCTCCAGCCATTAAGCCCAAATTACATTCGCTCCTCATCGCTAGATATCTTGTGATATCTAGACTAGACGTAAGCTCCAGCCATTTGTTCTGCAGTGAGCAGCCTCTCTTAAGTCCTGCAAGTTGGTAGGTGAGGCCTCCATGGATCGGATTTGTTGGGCCAGCACATACTCAACTTGATTGAGATCTGGGGAATTTGGAGGCGAAGGCAATACCTTGAACTCTTTGTCATGTTCCTCAAACATTTGAATATATAGCAATATTAATTAAAATATTTTGGGGGAAATAGCTTAAGCTGAACTAATATGTCAATATGTCATTTCAAAATTCTTTTGATGAGGACTTTATTTTCTTTCATTTCTAATGCTTATGGTTAACATGTCTTTTTTTGTTTTTTGTTCCAAACCCACTAGCAACATCAATCCGTCCATTTTTCAAAATACTAGTCTTTTAAGAAATTATATCAGGGTGCCTTCCAACCTGTTCAGTTTGTACTTATAAAAGTATACAGAGAAGCAGGAAACCAAGAGCACATAGGATTAGTGCCCTGTCATCCCAACAAGGGTTGAAACATAACATGACTGATTACGAATTTACTCTGCCTAATCTAATGCCAATGTTACAATACCCTATCCTGTTCAAACCTGTGCTAAACTGAATCTACTTTTGCCCTGCCTTAATATCTCATAACTACTGACATCACAGGGCTATGACTCTCCCTGTATCTGCTTTAACCAGGGGCGTTTCTATCCTTTCATCATTACTGGGACAAAGTGTCCCTATATTTCAATTGTTCTTAATCAGTGGACCGGGGACCACTGGGAGCCTCTAGGAGATGACCCAAGATGACGTACAATGACTTAAAATAAGTCAAAACAAACATTTTAAACATTATAATAATTTGATATATTTACATTTGCATTGCCATTATACATTATATTTTATATGTTCTAGTTATGCAAAGTTATAAAATAAAAATAAAAATCCTTATCCTTAATCATTGTTCAGTAAATCTCAAACAGCATGATAAGTCATAGGGTCTTTGAATATTGCTGAATGGGTAATGTTCATCTCCGTGGCTCAGGAATGCCACAACCCTTTAGTTTTTGAGGGAATTCCTCCGGCTTGCCATCCCCAGCTCCCTTGATAACAACACCCTGGACCCTGTTCCAGATTGGGGCAACTTTAAACCACGCTATTGACCTCCCAGACACCACAGGGCTGGACTGGAGGGAAACCTTGATTCGGTGTCTGGAGAGTGTTTGGTCCCGCTCTGGAAACAAGCCCATCTCTGAGTCCATTCCAGAGTCTCGGACCGTCCCGTCATGGCCGCCATTCCAGAGTCTCATCCCGTCCAGTCATGGCCGCCATTCAAGAGTCTCATCCTGTCCCGTGCCGTCATGACACCATTCCAGAGTCTCTTCTTGTCCCGCCATGTCCACCATTCCAGAGTCTCGTCCCGTCCCATGCCGTTATGACCACTATTCCAGAGTCTCGTCCAGAGTCCAGAGAAATTGGACTTAATAGATTTCGATACTGAAATACCCTGTCTTCCGCCATCATATGTATTATCTGTCTGCCTGGAACTGCCTGTCAGTCCCAATTTCCCCCCAGTCTTCCTCTCCCACCTTCTCCCATCCTCTATTATTTATCCCCATCTCCGCTGCTTCCTATCAGCCCCTCAGCTCACCCTCATTCCACCACCAGTGATGTGGCCACGGGTCTGTTAGTCTCTAGCTCCATCGTGGTCGGTGGATCTCCGGTCTCTGCCTCCGTCCTCCGCGACCAGGACTCCACCTCGGTCCGTTGGCCCATTGGCTCCACCTTGGCTCCTACCTTCCTCATCTCCATTGTGGCCCATTAGTCCACCAGCTCCGCCCGGCTCCCTCGTCCCTCTGGCTCCACCTTGGTCATTCGTCGACCTGCCCTCGCCTCAGGACTACACTCCTCCGGCTTCACCTTGTCCCTCTGGCTCCGTTTGGCTCCTCACTCCCTCCAGCTCCACTATGGTCCTCAGTCGCTCCGGGTCCACTGGGGCCCTCTGGATCCCCACCTGCACCTTGATCGCCAGAGCCGTCGGCATCGCCATGTCCTTCCGGATCCTCAGCATCGCCTTGGATCGCCGGCTCTCCGTCTACACCCTGGTCTCCTCTTCCACCTGCTCCGTCTCCATCAGTTGGCCCCCTAGAGTCATCAGCCCTTTCTCCACCATGGCTCCTCCCTCCATCGGCTCGACCATGGGCTGCCTGCCTGGCTGCAGCCTGGGTCCCACCTTGCTCCACCTGCTCCAAGTCCCTCCTGTCTCCTCCCACCATCTACTCCACCCTGGTCTCCCGAGCTGCTGGCACCACCATGGAGGCTTCCCATTCTGTCGAAGCCACGCCCACACCCTTGGATGTTTTACGGCGCGAGGATGGGCCTGCCGGGAGGGTGGGGTACTGTCACTTTTCAGTTCACGTTTGGACCTTTGTTCTTTTTTCACCACTCATTTGTTTGGTTACTGTCATCATGAGTTAATTTGTCCCAGTTGTGTCTGATTAATTATCTCGTTTCTTTTTGCAATTTAAGATGCGCCCTTTCTTTCAGTCTTTGTCCGATCTCTGTTGTTAATTGTTATCCCTGCCTTTCAGTTTGTTGCAGAGTATTATTATTAAAGGTTGAATTTGCATCTGTAATCAGAGTCTTCTGTCTGTTCCTGAGATAACCACAGTGTGAGAGTAGCAGGTCACAAAATTCTCAAGAAAATTTTGGTTAACATTGAAAGCCATGTTGAGGATGTCACTGTGAATATTTTGACAACTAACATTTAACACTGTTCCAGCTTTTAACTTCAACAGATATTAACAGAAGTTTTAAAAAAGTGCAATGAAATATACTAAGGTCCTGCATTTCAGTCAAACTGTTTATGATACCAATCTAACTGCATTTTAATGCTAACTACACTTGCCATAGTTTTAAGAATCCTGTGTTTTCTGTAGTCACTGACTACTGTGAGAAGACCTATCACAGACGGCTGAAAGGAAGACCAAGTTTTTGCTGATCAAGACAAATGAAGGCAAGATTCAGTTGTGTGATAGTCAGACATAAAAGATGAGCATCTGGCTAATGATCTGGGTATCTCTCACTGTGGGAACAGGTAAAGAGATTTTACTCATTTTGTAATGAAGCAGTTTGTTAAATGAGAATTTTAGTCTCTATAAATATACTTCTAAATTCATACAAAATCAAGTTGGTAACACTTTATTTCGATAGTCCACTTTAGACATTCTACTAACTATAAGTAACTTGTCATCTACCTATCAGTCATTAGAGTGTTAGAAGACTGTCTGCTTAATATCTGCTAACACTTTATTTTGATTGTCTCCCAACAAGTACTCCCAACTTATTCTACTAACCATATCCTAACTGTCTACTAAAACTACTAAAATGAAAGTTAGTTGACATGTAGTTGCAAATTAATGAGTTGGTTGACATACAAAAGTTACATAGTTACTTATAGTTAGTAGAATGTCTAAAGAGCGGCTATTGAAATAAAGTGCAACCATCAAGTTTATTTAAAGGTACTGATGGGCTTCAAAGGTTAACATTAATATTTAATCTGCAAGTTATATTTGTTTGCATATTTGTATTTTGTAAGTATTGTATGAATTTAGCAAACATTGGTAGGCGGGTCGGTATGATAATTTTGTTGTTATTAAAAATGAAATGCTTCTTTACGTTGTTCAAAAATCTGCTGTATAAAAGCCCCAATAGGAAAGAGTCAGAAGTATTAACATAAACATTAAAATATTTCTCATCTAGCAACAAAGCAGTTCATTGTGACACAGTGGCCAACAGTTGCTGAGGTGATGGCTGGAGAGGACGTAATTTTAAAGTGCAACATTGTGGAGTTGTACTCCCCATGTTCCACTGTGGCTTGGCTGAGAGTCATTCCTAAGAATGCAACAATCAGCCTCTCTGATAGACTTCAAATTGATCCTCATTACTTGTCCAGCCAGTGGACCAGCATTTGTACTGCTGTTATTACCAATTCAACAGTGCATGACTCCAGTATGTACTATTGTGCAGCTTTGAAAAGCCGCTTTGCTCACATTGGCAATGGATCCAGGGTTATTGTGAAAGGTGAGTCTAATTAAATATAATGATAATAATAATCTCTTATTGTGAATTAATAATTTTGTTAATAGTAATATATGTACACAAAAGACAAAAATGTCATTATTGGTGGCACTATCAGGTCAACTTTACAAAAGGACTTTTTAAGAAAATAAATGTATGGCATTTTTTGTCATTTATACTCCATAAAATGAGTGGGTAAGTAGTACGTGAACTTTATAGTGAGATTTAATAATGGCATTTATATCTAGGATTAAATATTTACCTAGAATCATTAATTTTTTCAGTTTTTGAATATAATTTTACATTTCGTTCTTGTTTTTACAGGCTGAATTATCCATGACTCCCATTTATACACTCATAAAAATCAAGGTTCTAAAAGGGGGTTTTGTAGTGGTGCAATAGAAACAGCATTTTGGCTTCCCTAAATAACTTCATTCAACATTTCTGAAAAAAATAACTTTTGAAGAACAATTTAAAATATTGAAAATAACTTATTTTTCCATTATAAAGAACCTTCAGTGAAATGGAAAGATTCAATTGATATTAAAGGTTTTAATGGAACCATCAATGCCAATAAAGAACCTTTATTTTTAGGAATGTAGACTATGTGCCTCTCACTTTTAATACGACTGATTTACAGTAAACCCATTGAATAGCAACATAACATTCTAAAGTCTTTTATCAATGCTTAGTATTTCTCTCCATTATAACCAAATGTTTCTCCTAATCTCTTTCTAGAACACACTGTGTTTCCTGTTATTGATATTCTGACTCCACTGATCCCAAACGGTCCTTTAGTCCCTCTTCATTGTGTTGTGACCGGTGTTGAGGCTTCTCAGATTCATATGTCCTGGGCTATAGAGAGGAGAAAAGAGAAAGGACAGGCAGTTTTGACACATGGGAATGATGGTGGCATCCAAATCACCAGGAACCAAATCATGATTACTGCTGAGGAGTGGGACAGGAAGGTGAAGTGTGTGTGTGTGGTGAAGTTTAGAGGACAGCTCTATACCAAGACCCTTCAGCAACATGGTATAGTATAATATCTCTAAAATATACACTACCGTTTAAGAGTTTGGGAAACATTTTTTTCAAAGAAATTAATACTTTAAATTATCAAGGATACATTAAATTGATGAAAAGTGACAGTAAAGACACGTATAATGTTACAAAATATTTCTGTTTTATATAAATATTTTTCTTTTGAAATTTCTATTCATCAAAGAATCCTGGGGGGTGGGGGGGGGGGTTATGGAGATTCATCGGGGGGATTCCGATGAAAATATTAATCGGTGCTTCTGCTTTCAACATTGATAATAATAAACAGCAAGTTGATCAGCAAATCAGCATTTTAGAATGATTTTTGAAGGATTATGTGACACTGAAAACTGGAGCGATGGCTGCTGAAAATCAGCTTTGCAATCACAGGAATAAATTACATTTTCAAATATATTGAAGTACAAAATTGTTATTTTAATTGTAATAACCTTTAACAATTTTACGGTTTTCACTGGATTTTTGATCAAATAAATCCAGTCTTTGTGAGCATACCGATCCCAAACTTTTGAACGGTAGTGTTTAATTAGTTCATAAAATTGATTTATTCATTGTTTTTAATGAACATCTATATTGAATATTCTGTGTTTTATTTTTTCTAATGTACTTTTCCATATTTTCTCTCTCTGCAGATGCATCAAATGTGTGCTATGCTGTAAAATACATATATATGTCTCTCTGCTTCATTTTTGGTCTCCTGTTTCTGATAACAGTGATTGTTTATGTTTATAAACTGGGACGAAAAGCTTTTGTGATGATGTGTCTATGCAAAAACCTATCCTCTTGTTCAGTCTGACATTTCACATCACCAGATCCAAACGCTCTACCAGATGCCCCAAGAAAACAACAAACGGTGCTAATATACGCTCACGATGTGATGTAATACGAAAAATTAGTCTTAACCTTCATCTCCATACCGAAATCCTAAATGGCCAGACAGTAATTCATCTGTTATGAATCCTTAAAATACTTGTGTTTGGGACGCCGTGAGCACAAAGTAGTGTACAGCGTACATTTTTAAATGTGTGTGCATATATGTGTATATGAATAAACAGTGCTCATAACCGGCTGTTGGAATAATATTCTCAAGTGAAACGAGTAGAGGCTTGGACATGGAAACAGCATTCCTTACATCATGACCTTAACTGTCACTTGCCCGTATACGGGCAACCTAAATTTACTTCACTATATTACTATTAAATCCTAATCTAGTCATGACAAACTATATATCGTTGGAAAGGTCTAAGACTCCTAAATAGATATTTTAGCGTTGTTTTTTTCTTACAAATTACGAATGAACAGTAATATATGAATTTATGACAAGAGTGCGCCTCAAAAAATCGACGTCATTACAGGAGTTTCTGACCTTTGTCACAAAAAGTCGACGCACACACTTTTAATAATTGAAACTTTGGTTTTTAGTGCTAAAAGTTCATAATAAAACATAATCTAGTATTTGTCAATAAAAAAAGATAAAATTATATTTTAAAAAGTAAAGTAAGAAGTCCTCTAAAAAGTATAATATATATTATATATAATATATTTTTTTTTTATTATTATTATATCACATATTTTAGTAGTTATCATAAATTAGGTATCATTTGAAAGCTTACGAACTCAGAATTCATCCTGTGAAAACCGTTTTGAAATTGGACGTTGCGTTACCATAGAAATGGTATTTTTTTATTAGGCCCCTCCCCTTTTGGGCATCATCTTGAATGGAATTCAATGGCACCCGGTGGCTATTTTTGGTATAACACCTAAACAAAATTTCATGGGAACTTCAATTTTTGTGATATCAACTTTAAATTTGGAACACAACTTGGTTAGATATATAGCTTTCAAATTTATAGTAATTTTATAGTAAAAAAATATTTTGTAAAATATTTTTTTTATATTAAAAAAATATATTAATAAAGTATATTTGATTTACTGTAAATTATAACTTCCATAACTTTTTCATACTTTAATTTTTTGAAGTGCTTTCACTTCAGTAATAATCTACTGATTATTTTCTTTAAAACAAGACCCAACTTAGGTCTATATTCCAAAGCATTCTTGAATTACAACAATTTAAGTTTGTATAGTGCATTTTAATGTGAATTATCAAAAGGGGGGGTGACCGCTAAAGGGTTAACAAGGGGATATTCAAAGAGTTGTCAGTTTATCTATATTTTGCTTTGACAAACTTTTATTCGTCAAACTTATTTTGGTGTTTGGCATTGCTGTACATCAGATGAAAGATGGCAATAGTTACTAACATACTAATATTTGAAATAAATTGGCATATCTATTTGCAGCTGCAGCATGATTAAGCATGATTAATTGTGATCTTTTTGCTTCAGATTTTTATTGATGTTTATTTGATGTTTTGAATAGTGTGTTATTTTGTGTAATGTCAGTTAATTGAAAGGATAAATGCTGACTTTCACCCAATCTAAGCTGAACTTTGTTCATTCCACAGCATAATATTTTTAAAAGGAATTTAAATTATATATATATATATATATATATATATATATATATATATATATATATATATATATATATATATATATTCATTTTAACACTTAGGTATTCTCTAAAACCTTTTTGGAAAAAGTCACCATTATACCACTTTTTGTTGGATAAAATATATATAGCCTACAAATGTACAGTATTGTTTGACCCACTTTTTCTTAAAATCATATATGAATTCACACCAATGATCTCAAACCAGAGAAAATAAAATAACATACAATTTTGATTTCATATATAATGGTATTTGTTTTTTTTATAGCCTATAAAGTGTCAGTCGTGTGTTGCTGAATGGTATAAGGTACAAGTATAATTATTAGGAACAAAGAACCAGCAATAAAGAAATATTGTTGCCTTATGTGATTTCGGTTATGTGTTGCAGGGTCACAGACAGGAAGTGATTTTTTCTTTCCTTCAGTGTTTTGTTTTTCTGTGTCCTCTTTATTGTGTGGTTGCATGCACCACACGAGCAAAATGGTGATGTGGACCTCATCTCATATTGGCTAATGTCCAAACTTTGCTTTGTCAGCGGAAAAACTTCAGTCTCAAAAGTACGGCAATGAAACCTCAGATATGCATAATTCCAACCCTGAAGTCTTTGGTGGAAGAATAGAATTGCTGATTTTGTTGAAATGAAGTAGGGCACAAGTATGTGCCACACTGCTTTAGTCTTAGATTGCATTCATGTATTTGGTAATTATGATCTTATTATGTTAAATAGATGCCAGTTTTTGTGTTATGCATCAAGAGTGCAACAGAGATTGGATGATTTTGCCACTTTACTTATCCACCCAGAATTCGTTCAGCTCTCATGTGAAATTATTTCAGGTTTAAAGTATGCCTTGAAAACCCATGATGTCCAGTTTCTGTCAAATATAATATAGTTACAGTCATTACACTTATCACATTATTTATTTTAGCAATATCGCACAAGAAAGATGTAGTTGATGTCGTTCCGGATGTAAGTATGAGGCCACAGGTTCATAGCTGTGCTGATATTCATGATTGAGAGATTAAAATTTGTACTGTATGCAACAGTTCAATATATATTATAGAGTAACTAACATTTATTGCCATTTTTTTCCCATGGAAAATTTTGTCACGTGTACATGAATGGAAAACCTTCCTAACAACAGAAAAATCACAGTACATGTTGCAGCTGGCAGATGAGGAATGGTTTGCAAGGCTGGCTTACAATGGCAGACATCTTTGCACACCTTAACTGAACATACGAATGCAAAGAAAAATGAGAATTTCCTAACTAGCACAGACAAATAGTATGGATTCAGATCAAAGCTTGCTATTTGGCGATAACATGTGGTAAGAGCCACTCTATAAATGTTTCCCCTTGTTCAAACTGGACATTCAGACAGCACTGCAGCATTTTGAGGGGTCATTTCTAGCATAAAAAACGCCTTGAAAAAAAAATGTCTCTTTTATTTCCCCTCAACTTAATCCAAAACCATTGACTGGGTAAGAGAAACAATTAGCTAATCTGCAATGGAAAAAGGAAATGGACTTTGAAGCAACACAAGCAGCTCACTAAAATGAGACAAGACTGGTTTAGTGACCTAACTTTTGCCAGTTTCTGGTTAACTGCAGCGAAAGAGTATCCAGGCATCGCAGACAGAGTAATCTCAGTGTTGCTATCATTTTCCACA
This sequence comes from Gila orcuttii, assembly GCA_026230005.1. NCBI lineage: Eukaryota > Metazoa > Chordata > Actinopteri > Cypriniformes > Leuciscidae > Gila > Gila orcuttii. The sequence continues at coordinate 17,371,010 of JAPDVR010000010.1, read as the reverse complement.
ACCTGAGCTTTGATTTCTAGACACTTACCTACACAAAGAACAAAAACAAAGAAAGACCAAGAGCTCTGTGTCGGCCATCAATTCCAGCCAGGATATCATCTTTGCGTTCATCAAAACAAGCTGAAGTTTCAGATTAAATGTGAATAGCCTACTACTTTTGATGTGCCATTTTAGCATGTCATTTGAAGAGTTGCAATGCCTGTTTGTGCATTTTTGTTATATATACAGTTACCGTTATAAAACCATAATAAGTATGGATAAGAGCTTAAATTATGTTTTCATTTCTTTCAATTTTGGGGGTTTTGGTGTTAGTGGTTAATGCCAAGAGATGCTGCCTTATTGTAAACTGTGGTTCAATCTATGCAATTTTGTAATGGGTAGAGAGTTATCATGAATAAAACTAAAGACAAGAAATGAAGTTTCCTAACCAAGCTTCAATGTGTATCAGTTTTTTATCAACAAGCTGATGAAACGACCGTGGACAGACAGGAAAAGGTGTGTGATATGTCAGACTCTGCACATTTCTCTCAGTTGCTTTGGCCTGTAAAGTCTTCAGACAGCATGCATGACCTCCTTTTTCTTGTCTTGTTCTGGTTAATTTCGCCACACGGTAAGCTACAACAGTATTTTTCTCTTCATTTATAAATTTTAGTACATTTGTAACTAAAACTGGTAAGACCATCAAAGTAGCATTTATGATATTGTTTAAATTTTCACATTTTGAGGTCTGAATCCCTTTGCAGCGATGGCGGGAACAGTTTATCAGTTTCCCCCGTCAGTGAAAGTGAAATCGGGGGATACAGTGACCATGCACTGCCAACTCAATGAGGTGCAGTCATTCTGTCACACAGTGGCCTGGGTCCGAGTAAATCCAGTGAGTGGATTAATAGACATTCTGCAGGATGCAAACATCCCTCCTCAGACTAAAGATGAGGAGGAAACTCCAGTGTGTCAGGCTTACATCTACAACGCAGCGGTACAGGATTCAGGGACATATTACTGCATCGCTACAGACCATGAGCATATGTACCTTGGGAATGGCACAACTGTCACTGTACATGGTACTGTATTAACATGGTGGTACTCAAGGTTTATGTTGATAAGAAAGCTCAGGTTTTTATTATATAATTATGTATCAATCCTTTTGTTATTTTATCTCATTAAAATTGCATCTCTCTTTCTTCTTGCAGCTGACAGCACTGTTATGCCGTCTGTTGATATTGCGGCATTTGCCAGCAGCAACAACCAGGACTCTACAGTCACTCTTCAGTGTACAGTCGGGGAATCTGCTCCATCACAGGTCTTTGTGTACTGGCTCATAGGTAGTAGAAAAGAAAATGGACAAACTTTGGTTGTTTGGGAAGAAGGAGAAGAGAACTCTTTGAAAACTCAGAATAATGTAGCAGTATCAGCTGAGGAGTGGAAGACAGAAGGACAGAGCACCTGTGTTGTGAAGTTTGGTGGGGTGATGTTTAATACAACTCTTCATCATTATGGTAAATAACTTTTCATAATCTATATCCTCACTAAATTAGCAAAAGAAATGTTTTATTATCAGTCCAAAATGTTGGTTAGTATGATTTATTGACTGAACTGCTGTAAACATTTTTGATTCCTTTCTCACAATACTTTTCATTTTCTTCTTTTCCTCAGATATTCAGGACACTTGTTATCCTCTCGTCAGTGTTACTAGATTTTTTGCACTTGTCGCTGCTCTTCTCTTTTTCATGACCTCATTAATATTGGCAGGACGCTTCTAAACCACAGAAATGTTGTATTTGATTCTATGACCTGAAAACATCAAATAAATAAATACATAATAAATTTGTTACAAATAAATATTTTTGCAATATTAGTTTGCATAGGTTTTATTTTTACACTGGCAGGGATACATATAGTACAAGACACAGCCTGCTGTATTAATGAACTTTTTAGGATAATTATTTGCTTGTTATGTTTATGTGAGAAGCCTACATTTTATGCAAACGTGAGAGGTAAAATTAGTGAATTGGTGAGCATTTTCTGCATTATGTGAAAAATTACATTTGCAAAAAAAGGCCTACTGCAACTTATAATAACAAACATTCTAATGTGTTTCTGCCATCCCGTTTTTAAGTATGCAATGTCAATAAGACATTAACAAATATGCAAATCAAGAATTATGTTTTTGTAGTATTGTTTTGACTTGTTTGTCCAAGGAAATGCAACAAGGCAGAAAGTAAAGAAATAAAAAATACAAATATGTTCAGATACATCACATAGCCTAATTATTATTATTATTATTTTTTTTTTTTTTTTTTGCCGTTGATATGGACGTCTCTCTGTATACTGTCCATGCATGTCCAAATGCTATACAAATCATTTATCAATCATCTGTTTATTAAAATGAAATCTAAACAAACATATTTTGTTGTAACAAATCTACCAATTATATTTTGACCAGAGTGTTGCTACCAATTAATGTAGAAATACACCTATTTCATTATCCTTTATACTCTATCTATGTTTTATGTTTCATTATCCTTTAAATCCTATATGTTTTATTATCCTATTCTAAGAGAAGAACACCGGAAAAACTAGCAGGATTACTGCTATTGTAGCTGCCGTACTAGAACTGGCCTGTGGCTGAAACAACATGGATCTCAGTAACCAGAGCTTAGAACTGTGAAGGGCCCTCGTGTGGTGAACACAAGGAATTGACCAACACGGATGTTTTTAAACGTTGGGCGCTTGTTAAAAAGTGACATACGCTAAATTCAAGAAAAAAGGTTTCCATGCATTAAAAAAGTATTCCATGAATCAGAAAACTATGCATTTAACAGCACGTGAAACAATCGAGACATTATAATTTCAACGGAAATCCAATAAAAACTAAATTAATAGGCTACATTCTCGTCATGGTACAGAGCCCCTCCCCTCTCCGCCATGTTGGCAGGATCCCGGCGGCAAAACATGATTGTTTACGTTTGTTGTTAACTCGGTAGTAGAGGAGGTTCTCGCAATTCCGCACTGTTTTACCATGCCTGGAAGTCACCGCTGCGTTAAAAACTGCTCCAGTACCTCACACGATACATATTATGGAAAACATAGGAAGAATGGAATACAGTTTTTTAGGTTACCGAAATGGACACAGCATCAGAGAGAGCAAGTCTCTGACCTGACGAGGACACGCCGGATTGCTTGGTTGGCTGATGCTTTTGATAAGATTGTCACTGTTTGCTGTGCTTTAACGAACATGTGCAAAAGTGTTGTTTGAGTGCCTTGTTCATTACTTTTTTTATTTCTTTGAAATAAATGCTTGAAACAACTTGATATGGCTTAACAATATTTATTGAGAACTGAATATATATATATATATATATATATATATATATATATATATATATTTGGACAACATAAGTTTCATGGACAACATAAGTAATAATAATAAAATAATAATACCGTTATTAGTGCAAAAGAACAAATATCTTGATGCTGCTTCTCCAAATACCACTGTTTTGTGAGCTTGTTCCTGTAAGGTCCCTTTTCTTTCGCCTTATCTTTTTGCATTGCTTTACTTTCTTCCTTTTCTTTCTCGTAATCGTAGATCCGTCTCTGTCCCGCCGAAATAATTAACGCGCGAAAATAACAAATGCGTGAAAATTAAAGAGCTCTGGAATGTGACTCGCACCTCTGTGAAGTTCTGAAGGCGTTGCCCCTGGCAACCGATAGCGTCTCCTACCATCATGGCCGACCGGCTCAGACCCCGCCCAAATCGCCATGTGACTCCTCACTCTCAATATGGGATTTTGTTAGAATTTTATATTTCTCATGAATTTATTATTAGGCTATTATCACCATTGTCTCATTATTATTATTATTTATGAAATCTATAGACAAACTTTCTCTGCACACAATTTGATTGGCTAATGGCTACCTCAGGCGCCCCTCCAAAATAAACTATGATTACTAAACTTAACTATGATTGGTCATATCCCATGTTAAGGCGGTATCTTGCTTGGGAATGCTGCATTGCATTGAGTTTTGAAAGCTACATTACGGCTTCGGTACTCTTAAAGGTACAGTGTGTGATTTTTAGCGACGTCTAGTGGTGAGGTTACGAATTGCAACCAACAAAAGTTACGTGGCCGACAGGAAAATATGTCATCGTCTGAGACAGCAGAGAGTAGCCAGTTCAGCAATGAGGTTTCTTTACAAGGATAAATTAAAAAATTCTGTTTACTTAATTATTCAGTAAAACTATATGTTATTGCGAATATTATTGTTACTTATTCATCATTGTGTCAGTGTTTTATTCGCTGAACTAAGCTTGCTTCCTTGCACTGTAACGAAACGCGCTTGTCCGTTTAGGGCTACTGTAGAAACATGTCCGCGCATTTCAATGTAAGGGGACCCGCTGTGTATGTAGATTAGTATGTAGATTAAGTAAGGTCTTTATACACCACTGAAAACTTATTTTTCAAGGTAGTGACGAAACGCGCTATGTAGCGCTGTTTGTTCGCTGTCGGCTACGGTAGAAACATGACGACACAATATGTCGACCTCCATAGAAGGGGGTGCCCGCGGTTATCGAGATATAAATGTCTCATTCTAAGGTAATAAAAACAGAACGGTTCATTATGCAAGGTCTTTATACACCATAGCTTTGGATCTTATATTCCATCAATAGATCCTCAGAAATATTACGCAATGTACCTTTAAATATAGCACACAAATCACATGTTGCTACTCACTCACTTTACGAGGCTGCTCGGAAGCCTCAGAATCGAATTCAGAATCTAATTCTCAGAATTAGATCGCAGTTCATTCCCAGTGTAAATGGAGGAGGGAAGGAATTTGAATGCAACTTTGGAGCGCCCACCGTGTCCACACAGGTGGGTTTATTAGGCTATATTATGGTAAATGTGTCTCTTCATAGTATTTACAAATACAAAGTTTTTGGAGTACAAGGAACTATTTTTTTTCCCTTGCATTTTCGGGGTGTACTAGAATAGGCTTTCATGCATGATTGTTCAAAAAACAGATAGTTTTTCACATATTTTAAATTTTTACAGCACCTCTCTCCCCAGTCTGACTTGAACACGCCGTACAGTTCCTGTTTTGATGAAGTACGAAATACGAAATGTGCCGTGATTGGTTAGCTGCCCCAGTGTGTTGTGATTGGCACCGCTTATAGCGTGTCTTCGGGAAATGTCACGCCCCTTCATAACATTGAGTTCTGCTCTGGTGTAAATATTAAGGATGGCGAACAGCCTTACAAAAGCGAAAGCTTACAAAAGCTACAGTAAACACTATATCAACACTAATGTTGGCTAGCAGGCGAGCGGAGGCAAAGCTTTACATCAACAACATAAAACGTATAATTGGAATTATTAATAAAAAACGCAACTACAAATAATAAGACATAAGTTGTGATCCACAAACAACAGATTGTCCCAAAAAACTAGGAACGGCTCCATTTCAGTTTTTGTGTGTAAAGCCTGCATTGTAGGCTACTCTCTTAGGTTCTGGAAGCTGTAAAATGTGCAGCACATAGATAAACGTTGAGGTTATAATGTTCAGGAACAGTTTTTAAAATCAATTGTATCCACAAGTTGGCCTTCAGCCGGAAGGTCAAACAAATGTGTTTTGGAAAAGGGATGGAAAAAACAGTGTCTCTTTGACACAGCAGCAGCTTAACCAGGCCTTGCAATTTTTTTGCATATTCTGTGGGCGGGGATTATTTAAATGAGTAATATTGTGACTGGACAGCCTGGAAAAAACACGTTGTAGTCCAAAGAGTCGTTTGTTTTAGTTCTTGGAAAGTGAATTCTGTTAATTAAAAGATCTCCCTTTGGAGTGGACTTTGAACTTTGCAACCTTGCAGATCTTTCTTATGCTCAACTAAAATTGAAAAAGTGAAAAAGCATAATAGGACTCCTATAAGTGCACACCGATTGTGTGATGATGCAATTATTTGCAATGAGGATTTGCATTCTTATTTTGGTGATAACTATCACACTCACTGTGCTGTTTGCTTGTTGCATTTATTGTCAACTGTAACTTCTGCAGTGCTTTAGAAGAGAACAACGTAAGCTATGTTATTAGTTGACTTTTTCCTGATTAGGGAAGTGGGTGAGAGGCCAAGGTTCAAGAGTCAATGTTCGCTACTGAAGAGTCATATATTGAGTACAGCCAGGTATGGATATTAATTTGGGATTGAGGAGTAAGAGCAAGTTGTCATGATTCATGTTGTTCAGTGTAGTTCCTTCAAGCTTTGCCAATAATAACGTAATGCAAAATACAAAACAAGCCACTTGTTCTCTATATTTCAAGTTTTCCTAAACCATATAAAAGCTATAAACAGCGTGAAATATATGGCGTCATTCCCTGAAAATCTTAAACTCTCAAATATAATTTGTGCACATGCATATTCAAAAGAGGTGCCTCAAGAATCTTTGCACCTGAATAAAAGTTGGCTTCCTAATGAAAGATTCAAAGGCAGAAGGCAATTTCTGTTGTAATTCCAGCTTTTAAAAAGTAAAAATATCTTTATTTGGAACCAAGAGGAGACATAATCAAACAATAATACAGATTATTCTTATAATTTTGGCTTAACAACAACTTTGGAAGGATGTAAATTTCAATATAATTAACTTTCATTTCAATGATTGTTTGGCACACTCCAACATTCCCTTCAATAACACTGATCTCCATTGATGCCCTGAAAAAGAGGACAGATTATCTGAAGAAAATCTGACAGTGGTCTTCACAAGGCTGGGCTGTGCGATGTGATCTCATGAGAATACACATGCCGTGTTTCAGTCGATGTGCATTTGAAATTGGGAAATGTGCGGCAAATTCTGCTGAGTACTGCGACTGCAACACATTGTCATTTGAGCGACTTTTGGCTCAAAAATATATTTTTAATGCTATATTGTTACTAAAACTGTAATTTCCCTACACATCTCTGTCCATTACATTTTATTATTTTTATATTCTGCATAAAATGGGTATGTATAGGTTTGGGAGTAGGGTTAAGATATATTATATTTATCTATAAAATGGTAAAAGGGAAATTATATAAATATCTTTATGATATGAAAGATTCGTAAATATTTAACGTTTTGTAGCTGTAAAAATGTAATAACGCTACGTTTAAATGTTGCAGATACGTCCATATTATAGGCTACGTTTCAGCATATATCCAGAATACAAAAAAGTAGCCTACGCTTTGTGTCTTTGAAAATTACGTATTAATACCTATGTATTACAATGAGACCAGGCTGCATGGATTGACGACTGTACTGTTTCACAAAATTCATATGATTACAGTCAAAAAGAATACATACATTTTCGTTTTACCTTTATTTTTTTTCTTGTTGGACTTAAATTCTGTCCTAAATTGGTGGGATCCACAGGGTAAAACTAGAAAAAAAATTAAGAAGTTTAATATCCACACCAAAACTATTATTGACTCTACTTGACAAATCATATTGACTTTGAAGTATTTTTTTGTCAAGATAAAAATACAAAAAAACATATTTACATATCTATAATTATTAGATTATACCATGCTTACCATTACAGATGACATTTCTGCAGTCACTGCACTCTGTTTACCTGTTAAATGGTAAATACAATATATTTAATAAAAAGATAGATTCAATGCAATTATGTGTAATGATGAAGCTACTGGCAGATTTAATGAGCTAGAAGATGACTACATGTTTATAACATATGCACTGAATAACATACATTACAGTTTACAGTAGAATACTTTTTGAGTGATAAAAACTTTAGAAAAAAAACATGTTTATGGCACTCAGACTGGTATATTATGCAATTGTGTTGATAGAAAAAAATTTGATACATTTCAGTTTCAACATTATTTGTTGTTTAGAGATTCCTCTTTAAAAGAAAAAAGTACCCGCTGTATGCAAAGTGACCCACATTTGGTTTTTGATGACTGAAAATGTGCACATTTTACCAATTTACTCATGGAGCTGCATTGCAATCTCCATCAAACCATATAGGGCCTTTAGAATGAAGATACCAAAAGAAATATTTGTTAAAAACCAAAATCTAAAAGGATAGTACGATATTTTTAATACTTCTTGAGTTGCAGTCATGCGAACTTGGGGCAAAAAACATAAGAAGTGCTTTTTCCCATTTTTGAACTTTCACTGTTTGCATATAATGCAACAAAGATTGACCCTATAGTGTCCTTATAAGTTTGAAGTTTATATGACCCTGTAAATATTTTTGTGCATCTCTGAGAATTGGAATGTATTTTTTTTTTTACATTTTACAGTACGGTTTCTTTAGTTAACATTAGTTAACTACTTTAGTCAACATGAACTAAGAATGAACAATACTTTTACAGAATTTATTCATTTTAGTTAATGTTAATTTCAGCATTGAACTAACATGAGCAAATAATGAACGACTGTATTTTTATGAACTAACATTAACAAGGATTAATACATACTGTAACAAATGTATTGCTCATTGTTAGTTCATGTTAGTTAATATATTAACTAATGTTAAAACATGAAATCTTATTGTTAACTGTTACCAATATTTTGTAAGTAACCCACGTTTTTTTTCCCATGTTATTTAAGTTTTTTCCATTTTTTTTATATGCTTTTTTCCTGTGAGTTATGCACTTTTACTGCAGATTACCTAGACTTGATAAAACATAATATTAATTTTGGTAATAATTTCCTCAGATGTGGTGTGTTTCTTTTAGTTTTAATTAGTTTTACTTTTAGTTATAATATATATATATACTGTATATATATATATATATATATATACTGTATATATATATATATATATATATATATATATATATATATATATATATATATATATATATAAAGGTTTTCAGATTGATTTAAATCTTTACCTTGGTATAAACAAATAGAGAAGGCCACAGCCACAGCCAGGAATGCTGCCCCAAAGACACAGTACAGAGGCCAGAAAGTCCTTTGATTCAATCCTGAAAGATTAACCATCACAATGAAAATGAATAATTAATATTTAGTAAGTACAGTGTTCTATAGTGGAGATTTTTGGTATTCTTTATATAGACCTATCTTGCTTGAATGTACGAAAATGTATCATTTTGTTGACACAACAGTGATTCAATTACAATTATTAAACTTATTCTTCTTATTAAGCCTTTTCTAATAATTTTTAATCACTTAATCAGGGTTTTGAAAGGTGTTTGTAACACACAAAACCACTGCCAATTATTTTTATTTTTTATTTTTTTTTATTAAAAATTGTGTAAATGGCCTTTTGAATCAAAAAGTTTTAGTTACTATGACAACTTTTAGTGCGACAACTAATCTAATCTCCGATTGCTTAAAAAAAACTGAGAATAAAATGGGAAAGTATAACACAAAACGTTTGTCCTGAAATGTTTCTCTGAGACTTTCATAATTTATACACACCGTATCGCTTCAGAGTTTTGGACATGTTCTTGTCATTATATTCAGCAAAGCATTGGATTTCATCGGCTTCTGTCCACTCATCTGCAGAAATAGAGAGATGAGCACGTGTGAATTCTGTGGCTGAATCAGTGGAGTCTGTCCAGGCGGATTCGGTCCATCCAACATGCACTTTCTCTCCAATCCTCCAGAAAACCTGCACTTGAGACGGGACAACTCCGGTCACCAGACACTGCAGCGGTACCGATGATGAGCCAGTTTCTGGTGGTGAGTATAAGATGGATAGTTCTGGATCCACAACAGAGTGATCTACAACAGATATCATCAAGTCAGAATGTTATCTGTTATAGTGACTGTGACACATAGAAGTGTTGATGAGATTTAACCCCAGATTTACCTGTTACGATCACCCTGCTTCCACTGCCGACAATAGACATTGAGTTATAAATGCCAATGCAGTAGTACAAACCTGAGTCATTCTGTATTACATTTGTAAAAGTAACAACGCAAGTTTTATCATCATGTTGAAGTAAATCGGACTGAGAGCCAGACCTCGACGGTGTGAGTTTACCAGTTCGTAGGTTCAGCTTTTGCCATGTTGCAGCAGAATAGCAGTAAGAAACTCTGTAGTCAAATGTACATCTTAATTTTACAGTGTCACCAACTGAGACGTGTATGAGGTCCGGTGACTGAGTCAGAAGGAATGAGTAAGTAGCTGCAAATGAGAGAATAAAAGCAAGTTTAAAACGAATATTCAACAGGATGAAATATTAATGAGCTGAGATAAATGTGATGACATTCTTAACTTGCATAAAATACTTACTTTGTAAAGCTGAAATGCAAAAACATAAAATCCAACAGTACATCCAGGTACTCATGTTAACGGTTTCAAGGCTCTGATGCACCTTTTAATGTCACCTTTAACAGTCACAATCTTAATACCACCAGTGGGTGGACCTTCCTAGCATTTAGAAATCACTGTTGCAAAGCATACACTGATATACTTGATCTCTTTATTTTGCAAATTATACTCTTATAACTTATAAGGTAACTTATTATGCAGGTAATAATGCTTTAATCAAATAAGCTGGAAAGTAGCACTTATACTGTGTCTGTGTACCTGCTGAAAAACAAGCAGTCTATTTCAACGTATCATCTACAATTATTGGATTAGTTTCATCAGGATTAGTTAGTATTTGTTTCTCTGTGTGGCAATCTATGCAAGCTGAGAAGTTGTTCTTGTCTGTTAACTACTCTTTTTGACAGTCTACTGTCACAAGTTTTTATCTAACTACATGGTGTGAGATGAAAAGAGCAGTATGGTGTAAGAACGGCCAATGCTTAACGCCCACACCTTCGCTCACAAGCTAACTACACAGTTTCTCCACACTGCACTTCAGATAGCTATACATATGTGGAATGTCACGCTAGAAAATATACTGAATGAATTATGTAACGTCATGTTAAAATATTCAATTCACATTTATTTGTATAGCGCTTTTCACAATACATATCGTTTCAAAGCAGCTTTACAGAAAATGCATGTCTACATTACAATTTAGAGTGATTTGTAATGAGGTGACTGTGTCCAAGTTATGTATTTAAGAAATGTACATATTCATATTACACAGTTAGCTAACAATGTATTAATTTAAACAATGTATTAAAATTAAGGCAGAAACAATAAGCTCATTGAAGTTAAGAATACATGTTAACAAATGATTATGATATATAATTTTTTTTTAACAGAAATAGTTAAAAAAAATAGTTAACACAAATATGAAAATTAAAAATACTCAGATCTTGCATGACTTTCTTCAGTGGAATGTTTTTGGCTAATGCAATACTGTTATTGACCTCATATGGATAAAACAATTGAAATATTAGAAATATCTTCTTTCGTGTTCGACATAGGTTTGGAATGGCATGAGAGAAAGACTAAACGGTGTTTGGGTGCCCTTACAAAAAAAAGGTTAGTTCAAGTGTATATGTTTTTAAAGCTAAAAATAATAAAGTACTTTCAGTCTATACTTTTTATATACTTATAAATATAGGTCAACTTTATTTACTTCTCATAAATATAAAGTTACACTTCAAGTAAAATGGACATAATAATATACACTCCCTTAATAGTGAACAAAATACAAAAATTATATTTTTTTCTTTATTCAGAGCTTGCATTATAAGATCTGTAAATCTGCACAATATAAAAGAGGAAAACAAATGTAGCTGATGTAATATTCCCAACTTTGCTCTCTGATCTGTTATCACTAACTATATTTTTCATTATATTCCAAAATATATTCAAGTGATTTAATACAGTCTAATTTTCCACAGACCAAGTAGTTAATGTGATTATTTAGGTCATGTAGGGATGACAAATGAGAACATTATGTATCAATAAGGTGTAAGGTCCAACATAAACAGTTTCAAATTAAGGCTAAAGTAATGTCAGTGGAGTTGCTGCAAAAATGGACCGTAAAAGCAGGTGTGCAGTTTATCTCATCTAACATCCTGTTATGCAGCTTATGTCTAACCACAAGCACTACTGAGAGTATGAAGGCTACAACAAGAGGCCATACATTGTCTTTTTACATGCACTGTGGTTTTTCAACCCATCATAGGAAAATATGCATACATTATGAACACAATCTCACGGGCTCACGTTTTTCTTTACAAAAAAAGCTATAGAATTACAAAAGACTATAGAATTGGTGCCACTCTCCTCATTTTCATGCCCTTATTTTTAATAGCAGGATGCCATTAAGGTTATATTTTGAATCAGCCTATTTTCCTTTAGGACTAACTCATAAAAAAATTCACATCATATGAACTACTCTGGAAAATGGTCTAAAAAGTGTGATGGTCTACAAAGAAGTATGATTTAACCCAATTTCAAGAGGGCAGATTTTTATTAGGGAAAAAAAAGTTTAAAAAAATAAAAAAGTTAAAAAAGTTAAAATAACAGAAATACATACAGGAAAACCTACATTTCCAACTAATAAATATTCATGATTATAAAACAAGAACAGGTCATCTTATTGTATTAAGACAATATGTTTCATTTCTAACTTTTATTTCAGTCATTTTTAACATACTCCAACATGTCCTTCTCCACTATAGCACCTTAAAAAAAAAGAAAGAAAGAAAATCTCAAGGCCATGTGAGAATGATCCTTACAAGGGTTACTATTTGCTGTTGCACATAATTCATATAAAATACTGCTTTTGCTTTAATTTCATTCTTTTGATTGACTCATGTCCTGTCCATGACTGATGAGATCCCCAGAGAAACACTGGACAAAATGTTAAGATCATAAAATAGAATTATTTAAAGTTAGTACAAATTTTGTTTGGTAAAAAGTTTGCAAAAGCATAGTTTTGTATGTAAAATATTTTGTCTAATCGAATCTGCTGTTCAAGGTTACGTTTACTGGTCAAAAACCTCAAAATACCTACAAAAAGGAGTAGAGACTATAGTGAAGACACAAACAAGACTTCATAAAGTTCTATCATAACCTTTTTTTCTTATTGATTGAAGTTTATTGGTCATTAAACATACATTTCTAACTGATCAATGCGGCATTGACAATGCCACAATTGATCAGTCAAAATCAAATGATCAAGAGAGTCATGTAATACATTACAAAAAAAAAACATTTTTAAAGAATCTACAGCTATTTTCCATTGCATGACATTCATAGTGACCACACCTGCCAAGCTCCAATAAAACTTTTACCAATATATCAAATAACACACACACACACAATGTCACAGGAGTTTTAACAAAATTACTGGCAAAAACTATTTTGATCAAATTTCAATAAACATACTTATATACATTTTTTTTTTCATTTAATATTATCACAAGCCTTGTTCATATTGTGTTATACATATTTAGAGCTTGCTTATTTAATTTTTCATCTCACTAGAATTGTCTCTGCTGATTTTTTTTAAGTGCGTTTATGCGACATGAACCTGTTCTCATGCTCTAAATAGCACACATTAAATAGTTGTTTTGAAACAGCAAACACAGTCATTTTCAGAAGACACACATGCAGTAAAAAGTTTAGTTCAGCCTTCACAATTTTCTGTGCCTCTTACCATAACAGATGAACTCTCTTCTCTCAGTGTGTTTGGTTTACCTGTAAAAGGGTAAATAAATGTAGACACTTTCATTTTGTGTTTGCAGTTTTTTTCTTGACTCTTATTACTTTACAGCTATCATTGCATATATTATATATTAGAATACAGTATACCATGTTATAGTTTTAGGTTTGAAAGGAAAAATTACCATATGAAATTTTGCGGTGGGCATCTTTTCTTGTGAGCCTAAAATAAAAAAAATGAAAAATGAAAAACAGTTGGATTCAGTTGCAATTCAATTACATAGCCTACATAAAATACATTTTTTGAAGTTTATAGGGTAGAATTTGAAATACTGACCCTCTGTTTTTTTTGTTCACCGACATATCTGAGAATTTAATGGAAAAATGTAATGAATTACTGAATATATTATAAAAAAATATGCCACAATGTCTCATATGTCGGCTGAACAATTTTACCAAAGCATGTGCCTTTTAATTCATGCAAAATTGATTGATGTTACTATAGTTTTAAAATATATATCCTAATAATTTTGGTTCGGCATTTGTTTATGAATTGTGCACATTTATACATATTTCCTCCAAAATATTTAACTACATGAATATTCTGAATGATTTATTTTAAGTAAAAGGCTATAATGGAATTTCTGAAGACTTTCAGGCTTCTTTCAATAAGATTGTAATACTGTATTTATCAACATCAATGAATCAACATTGTGAACATAACAAGGTTATGTTGGATTGTTTGTCAGACAACTTTACTCATTAAAGTCCAATCAAACAAACCTGAAAAAGGCCCAGCCCGCAAAACAAAACAAATTTTTAGGCATTTGTTAATTTTACAAATTCAAAGTCCCAACTATTTAGGACATATATATTTAAACACCCTCAAAATCAGAAGCACCAAATTCTCACCTCGGTACAATACTACACACATAATGACTGTTATAAGTATGGTAAGGAGCGCTGCCACGCAGCCGGTGTACAGAAGCCAGGAGTAGATTGGTTTGTTTCCTGAAATATAGCAATGAGCAGAGTAATTAAACTAGATATAGATATGCCTATAGGTTAATTAATTAATAACTAGTAGCAAAATGCTGCAGTGTTCTACTGTAAACGGTTATCATCATTAATTTTGTTTACATTCAGTTTTTCACTTTTACTCGATTTCATGAGTTTTCAGAGTTCCAATGCAACTTTATTCTACAGTAATTACATTTAAAAAATCAACTTGAATAAAATCAATTTAGTCGGTTGACATTTTTAAACTTTTTAAAAAATGACTGGACAATAGGTGTAGACCTGTTATTTTTCCTAATGTTTCTCTGAGACTTTTATCATTTGGGCTATACGCACCGTATCGCTTCAGAGTTTTGGACATGTTCTTGTCATTATATTCAGCAAAGCATTGGATTTCATCGGCTTCTGTCCACTCATCTGCAGAAATAGAGAGATGAGCACGTGTGAATTCTGTGGCTGAATCAGTGGAGTCTGTCCAGGCGGATTCGGTCCATCCAACATGCACTTTCTCTCCAATCCTCCAGAAAACCTGCACTTGAGACGGGACAACTCCGGTCACCAGACACTGCAGCGGTACCGATGATGAGCCAGTTTCTGGTGGTGAGTATAAGATGGATAGTTCTGGATCCACAACAGAGTGATCTACAACAGATATCATCAAGTCAGAATGTTATCTGTTATAGTGACTGTGACACATAGAAGTGTTGATGAGATTTAACCCCAGATTTACCTGTTACGATCACCCTGCTTCCACTGCCGACAATAGACATTGAGTTATAAATGCCAATGCAGTAGTACAAACCTGAGTCATTCTGTATTACATTTGTAAAAGTAACAACGCAAGTTTTATCATCATGTTGAAGTAAATCGGACTGAGAGCCAGACCTCGACGGTGTGAGTTTACCAGTTCGTAGGTTCAGCTTTTGCCATGTTGCAGCAGAATAGCAGTAAGAAACTCTGTGCTCAAATGTACATCTTAATTTTACAGTGTCACCAACTGAGACGTGTATGAGGTCCGGTGACTGAGTCAGAAGGAATGAGTAAGTAGCTGCAAAAGAGAGAATAAAAAAAAAATGTTTTAAATATGTCTAGTATTATGACTAGAGTATCAAATTAAATAGTTACTCTTTAAAATGAATGAGGTGAGATTCTTGAGACAGAATATTTTATCTCAACAAAAAATGCAGGCAAAAATGCCAAATAACTTACTGTGTGAAGCAAAAATGCAAATATTCTCAACTGAAAATTTAGGCCAAAATTTCAAATAACTTACTGTGTGAAGCAAAAATGCAAACACATAACCGTATCCAACACTGCGTCGAGGTGCTCATGTCTGCAGTTCCAAAGATCTGAAAGAAGTTAGATGTATACGGCAATCTTGCAATCAAACACCACCCAGTTTGACGGAAAATGGCCTCCAAGGAGAAACAAAAGAGGAAAGAAAGAATCCCTTACAAGTCCTCAGTGGGTGGACCTTTATTGCCTTTTGCACAACCAAGATTGTAGATGGAAAGACATGTTTACATTGTGCATGACAGTTTCCCCAGTGGTCTGCAGCCCTCCAAAGGTGCTAAATTATTTGTCAACTAGTTAGTAAGAAAACATGTTGCTAAGATAAAATAGCACTTTTATTACTTGCATTTACTTTGATGTTTCAGGAAATAGGGCCATGGGACCATATCACTTCTCAGGCCTCCAAGAACAGAGCTTCTCAAATCTGTTGGGGACCCTCCACCGTTGCACATTTTGGAAGTCTCCCTCATCAGACACACCTAATTAAAGCTGATGAGTTGAATCAGGTGTGTTAGGTGAGATAAGCATACAAAATGTGTAGTGGTGGGGGGTCCTCAGGACAGGTTTGAGAAGCACTGTCCTAAAATGACTGCTTAATGCAGTTCTCGGTTACTAACTTGGAAATAAACTAAGTCAATGTGTCAGTCCGCAGAAGCCTGCTACTATTCGTTCCTGATGTTTCAGATGCCAATGCATGAGGCCAAAAAGGAAGTTGTGCTGATGTGGTAATGTTAAAGAGCTCAGGTTGGATTTCTCAGGTTCATATATTTCCGATATCATCCATAAAGTCACTATTGCATATTGGTGTGGCTTAGTCTGTATTGCTCAAATCTACAGATTTTTATCCTGAAAGGTCAACAGAATGAGCAGGTGTTCTTTTTGTCGGCTGACTCTATACTGTGTCTGACAGTCTGCTGTTATTCTGGATGCTGTTACTTGTTTTGATCTAACCTCACGGGTTTGAGATGAAAAGAGCAGTATGGTGAGAGAACAACGACCAATGCTGAACGCCCACACCTTTGCTCGCAAACTGAGTCTAAAACATTTCCCCACCTTGCACTTCAAATACCTGTCATATGTGCAATGTCATGTTAAAATTCCATTCTATAAATATAAAATACATTTCTTTAAATAAAAATAAATAAATAAATAAATAAATAAATTATACTAAAACAAATCATTTTGTCATGCCTGTTCTGGGTATTAAGAGTTTCGTGATGTATGAAAAATATTTATTTTTTTGTCGGGGAATAACTTTCTGAATTTTGATTTTCTTAAGGATAAGCCAATCACCAAAATATACTGATTTTCACAAACCAGCTTGTAAAGTAATTTAAGTCTATAAATAAGTAAGTAAACAAGCAAACAAACAAAAAAGATCCATACATCACACTATATATCATTAATTCTGTCTATATTTATGGTAAAAAAAAAAAATAATAAAACATGTTCAAATCATAACACCGGCAATTTGGTTATTTAGGATTTATAGGGATGGGAGTATTACATGTATTAAAGTGATTATGTTTGCTCCATTTTATTTGGGTAAATATTTTGTTTCAGTAAAATGTTTTATATCAATGTTGTTGTAATGCCATTGTGTCATTGTGAATGGACAGCTGTATGTGAAAGTAAGCAGGTTCAGTTCAGTCTGTTTCATGAGACCCTCATGTCTAACATCCTGTATTGCTCCTCTTTGGTCTAACCACACTTTGTTCAGATGACTGCAGAAAGGCTACAGCAGAAGGCCCACGCATTGTCGGCATGCAGTGTGGTTTTTCAACCCCTCACTAAAGCACACAATCACAAAATCTCAAATATCTTGTGATTAACAACCATGCAGCTTGCTTTAACAACTTTTTTTTTTTTTTTTTTTTGCTTAGAAATAAAGAAAAAGTGAAATATGTTTAGGGATTATTGTTGATTTTGTTACAGCCTGTTTCTTGTTGTTTAAAGTTCATATAGCTACTCGTGGACACTGTTTCACACACATATAGTGCAGGCATTTTTTTTATTCAGGTCAAATAGTTTATACAATTTGTTTTACTCTCTAGTTAAGAGTGCAAAATGCTACAAACTTCAGCAAACTTAAATTTTAAATGTAGTCTTTCATCTAATTCTGGTTGCCATGCCGTTCTCATGTTTTAATGCCAAAATGGCATATACAGCTTGTGAAATGTAATTTAACAAAACTATTACAAACTGTAAGTAGGCCTAATTCGCTAACAATTCCTTTCTGTAAAAAAATTCAAATGTATTTGAAATTATTAAATAAATAATAGAGAAATTGAAGAACGACACACGTAGGCCTACCTTTTCCAAACTAAATTTCTGTTCACTCACCAGACCTAATAGTCTACGTTCGAACTCATGGCATTTCTGATTAATGCCTTAAACATGACAGCTGAAAATGTGAACATTTTCTACGAAAGAAAAAAGAAGACGGATTCAATCCTCTGCTCTGACTAGAGAAATGTGCGACTCCCCGGCACGACGCGCACAATGAATTTGAGCCTGAACTATAAATAAAGTGTTTAGGCTAAAGACACGAATAAAAAGACGTTCTCACTAGTCATACCTCTGATTAAAAATGTCACTATTAGCCTACAACTCCAAAGAATTTCGGAAGAATGTCTTTTTATCACACTTGCCAACCGCGCTCTGTTCGATTATCCAGAACTTCAGACTGAACATCACCAGACACTGGAAAATTAAATTAAAATAATGTAGCCTAAATAAACAGGTTTTATTCGAGCACATTTATTACAGCCATTAATAAACTACACAACATGCGTTCGCGTTGATAAGCGCAAGGAACCATTTGCGCGCAAAAGCCAGTTTTGAGGTCGGCGCTAAGCCTCAAATCTTCTTTGCTCATATTACTAATCTTACTACCCGCTCCCCTGTCGTGCTCGATCCTGAGTTTCCTGACCTACCTATTAGCCTATATCAGTGAAAGCCTAAGACGACAGTCTTGGTGATTATTGAACATATTTCTTGAATAAATTGCTCTGCAAATGTTGTTTAAATAGGATAGTCGGGACATAATTTCAGAGAGCTGTAAAAGTAATCACTTGGTTCGCAAGTGAATAATGAGATCTACATTCAGGCTGCTTAAATCCACACTGAATGCACAGACGTGACAGGTGCGATGACAGGACAACTCTCACCGTTCCGTTCCCTTGAGGGACGAATACTGCGTTGTGGGCAGATTTGATAAACATTCGCTATCACGGATTTGGTGAGTTGCTCCGGTTTTGGTTTGGTTTGGTGTTGCTCCGAGATAACACATGTGCCTTTATATGCCTTTTAGTTTAGATGACTGCGACCGCTAAACTGAGATTTCCAACCCCTTGGATGTCCCTTTATAAGCAAATAGGCCTAGGCTATATATATGTCCCTGATAAGCATAAGAGAAACGAAGGCCAATGCATTTCGAACAGCGAACTTGCTGTCTTGAAAAAGTCAGGTAAGTGAAAAAGTCAGGTAAGTGCATGATTTTTTTTTATTTTATTTTTTTGTGCTAAATATGCCTTTAGCTGTATGCACTGTAAAAAAAAAAAAAAAAAGTTGCTGCCTTCAATTTTGAAGTAAAATCTGGATGTAATTTAAACTTAAATTAGGTCTTGCCTACATTAAACTGACTTTAAAAAATGAATCATACTTGTATAGCCTAACAAAAAAAAGGTGAAAATTGCTTAACATATTTTTAAGTTAAATCAAAATGTAAAACATGTTTTCACAACTTATTGGTCATACTTTTTTTATAGGCTATATTTATAGGCCAAGTAGGCTAAGATTTCAATTATATTTATAGGCTACGCCAAAACTAGGCCAAATTTTACATCCATCACATTGCACATTTTTGTACAGCCAACAATTCTTGTTTCTGAGGTTCATAATGCGATGCATGTTGTTGTTAGGCTATTTAGTAATTTGACAGCATAGCTCATTGCACAATGCCCGGCCAATTATCCACAGCATTAATAACAAAGCCTTTGTAAACTATAGCTTGTCACGTAGACCTTACTGTTTTGGCTAATACGTGACATATTCCAGTTCAGAATGTTCAGAAATGGTGAAACTGCGACAGGCCTATGCCATGTCTGAGTCTACATTGAAAAAGAAGAACAGATGATTCGATCCCCACAACTGACTGAAAACCCCTCCCTCAAAACCATTGCCTTTAATAAAATATCTTTTTTTTTTTTACTAAGGAACTGTAAGTTTATAGTTCTTTGTGTGTGGAGTACAAAATACAACTATAGGATTAAGATTAATCTGACTCCCAACTGTTAGCCAAAAAGAGATTGAGGGGGTTGAAATAACCATTGAAGGCTTTGTAAAGTGTACTTTTCCACAAAGCTTTATATAATTATTTAAAGTGAATAATCTGCCATTGAAATATGCCGTTTAAATTCTATGAAGGAACCAGTAAACTGTCTTACAGGATGATCTTTCTTTCTTTCTTTCTTTTTTCTTGAATGAATGGACACTTCTTCAGTTTAAAATAAAGTTCTTTATTGGCATCTCTGGTAGGCTACATCTTTGAAAACTTTCCATTGCAAAAATAGTTATTTAAAATGATGATTAAAATGTTCTTCACACTAAGATAAAAAAACGGTTATTTTAAGAACAGTTCATTTTGGCTTCTTTGGGGAAACCAAAATGGTTCTTCTTTGGAATTATAGCAAAAATCCATTTGCAATGGTTCCATTTCCTCTTATACCTTTATTTTACAACCATGGTGAGTGGAAAACGTTTATTTCATTTTTAGAACGTTGCTCACAATAAGAAAACCTTAAAATGGTTCTTATGACATTCATGCGCAAACCCTCTTTTGTAACCTTGATTGTTTTATGTTTGATGTTGTTCCGTGTCTTACGGCCAGATGGCGCTGTTGTATAGTGTAGCGGTGTAATGTCGTTGACCTGTATCTTCCCCTTGGGCAAAACGGCGTTTACTTATCAACAGCACAGCGTGTACACAATAGATAGGGAGAGACGAGCGTTTACATGAGAACGAGCTACTTTAGAAAAAAGAGGGATAATTCTGTCAGTAAACACAGACTATGCTTCAGATTTTCGATTACTTCGAGTAGTAACGTCAGTTTTGGGGGTTGTTCTTAATTCAGAAACGGTAATTTACACGGACTGAGGACTATCATATCATATCAACACTGCAGCGCTGCATAACAGATCACGGAGAAGCACATTTTGATGTGAGTACAACCGTTGAATCGTTGCAGAGCCTTATGTAGTGAAGTAAATGCGTCGTTCAGTGTATTTGACGATAGAATGGAAAGGACTTGGGCAAAACCCAAAACTATTGGGGATAATTGATAGTATGTTTGTGCTGAGCATGCATCCAAATCAATGCAAATGCAGATTTGAACGGTACAGTGAAAACTTTTGCGTGAAACGAACATTGACTAACGTTATTATGTTGCGATGGGTTGAATGAGGTATGTTTAGTAACAGTGTAGAAACTTTGCAAAAGAAAGAAAGAGAGAGAGAGAGACCGAGAAAGAAACACGTGCTTTCACCCTGAATGTCTGTGGTAAGCAGGACGTGTTTTTCAGTCTTGCCTGTGTAATTTGGTTGATCTGTTGCAACGTTGAACTTTTCTATGATTGCAAAGTGTAGTTGAAAGATTTTGTGCTTTCTTAAACTTAACAGTTGTTCAGGTCTTGAGTAGATGCATCAAATAACACATCAACAGCACATCATGTTTGTTTTTAAAAGGCATCACTTCTACATTTACGTTTCTATTTTAGAACCCTGTATCAGCTGCGTGTGATCTAATCTTCTGCTGAATATCAAGCCGGTGTTTTCGTGCACATTTGTTATCTGGAGTCTGGACCTGCAGTGAAGTGCAAGAATGCACATTTGTAATAGAAATTCAGTTCAATATGCAGTTTATACTGGTACTGGTCAGTGTTGAATTACCAGTCATTGAAAGACAGTTCTGATCATTTTAATACAGAGCTTTACAAAATATATAAAAACATTACCTATTATATTATTCTATAATTATTGTTATTAGTAGGCTACTTTTATTGTTGTCGTTGTAATTATGTGATTAACTACACCTGTGGTGCATGTTAAAGGGATAGTTCACCCATTTTGATAGTTTTCATTTACTCACCCTCACACTGTTCCAAACCTGTGAATTTCATTTTTCTGCTGAACAACACAAAAGATATTTAGAAGAATGTTGCTAACAAACAGTTATTAATGCAGATGACATTGACTTCCATTGTGTGTGTTTTTCCCATTAAAACCTTTATTTTTGGGTGAACTATCCCTTTAAGACACTGTATAAACGTGAGGAGAACTGACTTCATGCATCCACTACCTTGGGATCAGTTGGTTAAGTCATTGCAAAAATGGTTGAGAAAAAGTGTTGTGTCTGAGGAAGCTCCAGCTGTGTATTTTGCTATAGTGCCTAGAAATTAATCTGAGCGTTGCCAGATCTGTCTGTCCTCAAAACATTATCCAGAGACTCAAATCACCTGTACTGTGCAGATTGTGATGGGATTTTTTTTTTTTTCATGAGTTTTCATTCCTCTCTCAAAACAAACCTTACATTACAGCCTGCATGGCGTAGTATCACCGGCTGTTTTTTTATTGGCTGGATTCAACAAACACACTTAAAATAATGTGGCATTCTCACACTGTTCCTTCACATGACAGCTAGCATTATACTATAGTGCTGGAGCACAGTGGCTGACACAAACCTCATAACTCCACAGTAATCACATCATCTGTAGTCATGGCAACTGCACATGGGAATGAAAGCTTTCACTGGGAGTCGGAGAGCAATTTTCTTCTCCTTCACTGACTCATCGCTTTTCCTCCATGGACCGAAATGTGTTACCTGCTTGCACGCAAATGCCACCACCGTTTTTCCTTAATACTTAATGTTCTTCTGGAGGCAGATTTCTTTTTTATGCTTCCCCTTCACGCAAGGCTTATGCTGTGCCAGTTGTTTCCCCCTTCATACTGTTGTTCTTTTTGTGTGTGTGTGTTTGTGATTAATAGTTTTTGCAATATAAAGCACATTTAACCTCAAATTCTCATTATTGTAATGAAAAACAATTCAAATATTCATATTCTTTGTTTATTTTTCAAATTCAAAATATTATGTAGTATTTTAATATATAAATATATAATACATCATAATATTATTTGTCATGCTTTCATTTATGCTATAATATTTTAACATTATATAATAGGAATAACATATAACATTATTCTTTTTAATCTAATACAGTAAAACTACTGTATTAGATTAATGAATTATCATTGATAATAGTGGGAATAATAAAACTAAATGTATTATGATAATAATTGGGAATAAATTGTCCTAAAAATGTCAGAATGCAAACAACAATCTAAAAAATAGGCTTCACTGTCTTTATGTAAAATGTATTTTCATGAGATCCCTCCTAGACATTGGGTAGATCAGGCTTTCCCAAATTTGAGTTTGAGAGTTGATTAAAAGCTAATAATAAAAATATTATATTGTTTTATTTTTTGTTTACCTACATGAGTGCAAGTGTAACCATTAAACAACATCAGAGAACCATGTACATGTGAATACTTGGTGAATTTATTGAAATATTAGCTTCAAATCTCAGGGGCTTCTTGAGGGGCTGTTTACGTGACACGGTTTTCAACAAAAAACGGAAAACTTTTTATGCGTTTTGGCTGTTCATTTACACGATAACAGCGTTTTGGCGGCCTAAAAATACAAGCTTTTGAAATCAGGTTTCAAACTGCAGGTTTTTGAAAACAATACTGTTATCGTCTCCGTGTAAACAACAAAAATGCAAATTTTGTGAAAACTGTGACGTCATGCGTATTACTTGTTTAAGCCCAATTTATACTTCTGCGTCGAACTTGCGCCGTAGCTACGCCCTTCGGCGTACCCTGACGTGCACCTCTCCAAAAATGTAACAACGCGTCAATTCTACGCGGACGCAAGCGCTGTGATTGGTCTGCTAGAACCCCTCCCTCGGGTTTCACATGCTCCCTCTGCATGTGTAATTGCGCGTCAACGCGGACAACGACGCAGAAATATAAATGAAAACCAACGCGTAGTGTATAGCGTAGGGGCTCCGGCATAGGTCCGACGCAGAAGTATAAATCAGTCTTTAGTCTATAGCCTAGGTGCGTAGTGTTTCTGTACAAAGTGACCGCCAACTGCTGGCAGGGTAGCATAATTAGGGTTGGGTACCGAAACCAGTGCCATCTATATGACTGGTATACCGGACCTAGGGCTGGGTGATAAAACGATAACGATAATTATCGCGATATAATTTTTCTCGATAAAACGATATCAAGAGGTCGATAAATGTTCGATAATGTTTATGCGCCAAAAGCGGAACGGAACTCATTTGAACCGCGCGGCGCGTGCCACACGGAGCATTTATCTGCTCTGCTCAAAGTTCAAACGGCAGCGCGAGCTCACTAGAGCAGACGCGTTTATTCTGATCGGCCTCACTCACGACTCGAGATCCAGTGAGATGCGCTTGAATTCAGCAAAGAACACAAATGTCCAGTTTAAAGGCAGACAAAACAGCGCTGACAAACGGGAGAAACACTGTGAGCAACGATACAGTCAGAATCTGAATTGATACTGAATCCATTTACCATGGATTTACTGTAACGTAAGCCTAGTAACATTAACTGCACCATGAAATGTGGGATATACATATTGAATTGTATTATATTATTAATGTAGACAATGTATTGCATGTCTAATGGAATATAATTACAGTATTTAATAATGTATAACTGTTAGGCTACTGTTTTTCATACAAATACCATAGAAGCTATAGTTATATTTTGCCATGATAGTGAGGTGCTAAGTTATAGGCTATGCCTGGTTTTATCTGTGGATATCATGATCTAAATCAAATGCATGATACTGGATGACCAATGGTTAATTTTAATAAAACTCAAACAGTCAGAATATTATATTTTACCAAATAAAAATGTGGTCGTTACATTAAAAAAAACATGTTACTGTTTTTGTTAATAAATTTAACATGGTAGTATTAGCTTGAGTTAGGATGCAGATTTACTGTCAACTCACTGTCAGATGTGCATTTCGAGACAAAACATGTAATTTGAATATTGTAGCCTGCACTGCAAACTGCTGAAGAAATATTTTTCTATTCAGATATTTATTTTGTTAAGGAAAAATGATAAATGTTTGAATGTTCAACCTCAGATTTGTGAAATGTTCCCCTGTTTGGCAAGTGTTTGTCATGAAATATTCTGACAATAAAGTGTAATTTAAAACCACAATTAACGCTCTGGTTTCTACAACTTTCACTTAGGAAAAACAACAAAAATCTGCCTTTAAACTTGAAAGAAATAAAGATTTGACATTTATCGTGATAATTATCGATATCGACTATAAAAAAATTATCGTGATAATTTGCCCATATCGCCCAGCCCTAGCGGCAAGGGACTGACATTGAGTGAGTCATTAAACTGTTCATTCAACGAACACTTTCAAAAACGTAGATTTATTCAAAGATTGATATAGTAATGAAACAAGGTGTTGAAATTATTTTAACTTTGAGCGCCACTTTACAAGGCTCGGCTCAGCAGCAATGCTGTTGATCTCTCTCTCATTCACTGTTTAGGCTCGTTAAGTGCAAATCCACGGAGCCATGATAAACACAATCATGTTATCATTATTAACATTCAATACACATGCACAAAGTGTAAAACAAGAACAAGGTACAGTTTTAAAAGTATCGATTTCATAAAACCAGATATCGTAAAAAAAACCAAACGATACCCGACCCTAAGCATAATGCAGCGTTTTTAATTTTCCGCCGATCTGTGTGAATGGGGATAATTACGGCAACTTTTACCCCTTTAAGCTTCATGCATTTGTGTGAAATGGAGAGATAATTTTGTCTTCACCACATAAGTTACGACCCACCCTCCCTTCAGTTCTCTTTTTCTCTATTGCCTTTCTATCTTCTGCCTACGTGCGACTGAGATTTAAAGGGATAGTTCACCCAAAGATGAAAATTCTGTTAGTATTTACTCACCCTCATGTTGTTCCAACCCCTTAAGACCTTTGTTTATCTTCGGAACACGAATTAAGATATTTTTGATTAAATCTGAGAGCTGGATCACTCCTCCATAGGCTTCTTAAGGGATTGAAACTTGTTCCCCGAAAAGTTATTAAAGACATTGTTAAAATAGTCCAAGTGACTACAGTGGCTCAATCTTAAGTTTATCAAACGACGAGAATACTTTTTGTGGGCAAAAACAAACAAAAATAACGACTTTATTTCAACTATTCATTTCCTTCTCTGTGAGCCTCAAGTCAGTTCACTAGTGTAATAGCGTACGCTTCTGTTGTTGTACGTCACACGCATCACCCACATGACCAGCGTCGGCCAATAGTGAGCCTACGTGTGACGTAGCTCTACGCAATCACACTATGTTAACTGACTTTTTTGCCCCATGCATGGGCAGCTTCAGAAGTCTGTGCTTCCTCATGTTTTTGACACTAGACTTTAGTCTCCACACTCCTTGTTCATCTTCAAAAGGTCCGATTCTCCCTAAACAATCTGCTTTGATCATTACGGTTTTAAAAAAGTTAAAAAAATTTCCAATGAAAAATGTCCCTGATTGGATCTCAGGGACATGTCAATTCTTCATTTTAAATATTGCAAGGATTCCTAATGCAATAAGTCTAACTAATTAACTAATGTTAACAATTGAGACCTTATTGTAAAGTGTTAGCCTACCACTTGTTTTGTATTTGATGTCAAAGAATGCACATAATTAGTCCATTCACAATTTTCTTATATGAAAAGGGCTGTTTGTTTCTTGGGGCTGAATTAAATGTAATTACAGAAAAATATCTGAAAGAAAAAAAAATCAGAAAGATTAGATTTGCACATTGATTTATAAATATCAGTAGATTTCAAAACTATGCATTTAAAGGGACCTATATGGGAAATAACTAAGTTTACAAATTGTGTAACAAAATCTTCAAGTGATGGGTGAGAGGCAGTACAGTCTACATCTCCTTTTTTTTAAATAACACATACGGATATGAAAAGTGGCAAATGATCTTACGGTAAACAACAAGAGGAACTCTCTCAGTTAAATGAATTGTTATCTTGAGAGTCTTTGTCTCAGTAGTTTCAATCTGACTCTAGTGCACAGGGCCACTGCAGTTTCACTGGTGCACATGCACGTTTCTGCACCTGAAACATGTAATTTAGAATCTGTATAGTATGACAGACATGTCTCTGAATGTTTATGGCTAGGTAGGTATGGAAAGGGATGACAGGTTGTGTTGTAGTGTTTGTTGTGTTTCAGGCTTGCGTGACTTCCTACACTAGAGGTGTCACCTTTCATACAGTCCTGACACGAACATTTTGACACAGAGGTTGTGTATTATTTATCAAGTAGCTGAGGGCATTTTTTTTATTGCCAGCTGACTTTAATTCTCTAATGAATATGCATTTTATATTAAAATTAGTGCTGGGCAACGATTAAAATTTTTAATCGCGATTAATCGCATGGTTTTCTTGCGATTAATCGCATTGTTATGCGCAAAATTGAATAATGACTTCTAAAGTAGTGTATTGCGCACTTTTGATTTAAATGTACTGCTATATACACAAAAGTGCAATAACTTTAAACAAATAAGGTGCTTTTATACCAGCAGTATTCCCTTTACACAGTAATCTCAAATCTCAATTTAAACATTAATGTAATCAAATCAAATATTTAAACAAAGCTATTTTTCACTGCCAGGGCATTACCTTTTATCTAGTTTGTTAAAACGAGTCCAGTTTTCTTGGTTTTTTTCTGAACAGGTATCAACAGGTATCTTTTATCAGGGAGCAGCAGAAACAGTCTATGTAGTAGTCAGAGGTAATGATCACTACTATATAAGTCGACCAACGTTACTTATAGTAGCTTAGGTTTGGTCATGCCATGGTTTCCCACGTAAGATTACATTAAACAGAGTAAAAAAAACAATTTATACTTTATATTTAAGCTGTTGCTGTGTGGCGCGCGTACACTTCGGCGTACCCTGACGTGCACCTCTCCAAAAATGTAACGTCAATTCTACGTGTACCGCAAGCGCTGTGATTGCTACAACCGCTCCCCGGGTTTCACATGCTCCCTCTGCATGTGTAATTGCGCGTCAACGCGGACAACGACGCAGAGATATAAATGAAAACCAACGCGTAGTCTATAGCGTATTGTCTTCAGCGTAAGTCCGACGCATTAGTATAAATCAGCCAAGAGTGAGGTGAAGTGGTCGAGCACAAGGTGCAGCGACAAGCTGGTGCGTTCCTGTGAAACCTTTGCGGTCATGTTCGCCTCACGCACGCGCCCGCGCCTGCTCGTTGCCGAAGTTGAATTGTCTATAACTTTTTATAAAGGACGCGCAGCACAAATCATTAGAAGAGAGACTGATCCTCGGCTCGCTGTTAGCGAGTTTCCAGAATCTAAATAGTTGTTAGGTTTTATAGGTAATATCCATAGAGCGCCTGTCATTCACTCGCGGAGCGCAACCCTTTAACTGTTCACCAGAGAGAACCTGCCTCTCTCCACTGCTTGTTTGGGTGGGTTATTTGCTGGCTGACCAACATCCCACCCCTCCTGTGATCATGGTTTGACTGTAGGCCTATGTGTATTCAGAGCCAGTGAGCAACGGACTTTCAAAATAATAATAATAAAAAAAACTGCGTTAACGTGCGATAAAAAAATTGTCGGCATTAATTAATAAATGCGTTAACGCGATAATAACGCGTTAACTTGCCCAGCCCTAATTAAAATGACTACCTTATGATTACATCCTATGTTTTAATGCTAGTCTTAGAAAATATGAGGCCAAGTGTGCTTATAGTGGGCAACAGAATAGATGTGTCAGTATAAATTAATGGCAAATTTATGGGTTCAAATTAGGAAGTAAAGAACTTGTGGGACCCTAATAGCTTAAATTGAAAAATGTACTGCTTGTAAGGATATTCATACAATGTTGTTACCAGAAAAAAAAAATATGACACACAACTACCTAATTTGACTGTGGTGTGGATATTTTTGTACCAGTTCGATCCTGCCCTTGGTTCAACAAACAGTCTGTCTTAAAGTGTCATGAAACCCCCTGTTTTAGCGCTGGTCGTTAAAAAAAATAAAAATAAAATGGGTGTGTAAAGCTGTGAAAAAAGTGAGTTACGGCTGGGCAATATGGCCCAAAAATTATCATGATAAGAATTTTCATATCGTCGATAATTATCATGATATTAACTTATATTTGGTCAGTTAATTAGATATAAACTGAGTATTAGCAAATCTGCATTTGTTTCAAGTTTAAAGGCAGATTTTTGCTCCATTATGAGGTAAAATTTGTTTTCCATAGTATTTGAATTATGTTAACCACAACATACAGTAGCCTACTGTTTATAGGCCTAAAGACATTTAGTATAATACAAATGCACTCAATTTTATTTAACAAAATACCTCCCCATTCACCAGGTCGTACTTACCATTAAATGTACATCAAATCTGTTCTGATTTATTTGATCTACCCTGGTAGAGATAGTGATTACTTGTTAAAGATATCAAAACCACAATTGTTCATCAGTTAGTTTGTTTTGCATTTTGACATCGTGCATATTGGTCACTGTGAACTTTAAAAAGTCCCAATAATGGTTCAAATAAATTATACTTTTCAGCAGGTTGCCCGTCACGCAATCTAGCCTACAAAGTGTAACATTTCTGCATAGATTTCCCATCCTAAGGCGCACACTGTCTTGCTTTACCTTCAAATTATTATTTTCTTCTTTGAACATCATCTATTGAGAAAGCAATACTTTAAAGGGATAGTTCACCCAAAAATTAAAATTTAATCACCCTCACGGTGTTCCAAACATGAGTTTCTTTCTTATGCTGAACGCAAAAGTAGATATTTTGAAGAATGTCAGAAATTAAACAGTTGATGGGTCCCATTGACTTCCATAGCATTTTGTTTCATACTATGGAAAGTCAATATGGTCCATTAATAATAATGTCTTAGTAATGGGGAAAAGGGTGGTCAACGAGCAATGACGAGACGACACCAACGTCATTTAACAATAACTGTGACTGTTAATATGCAATATTGTTGACTAAAATGATGAGACTAAAATGTAGTTAATAAATAAATAACTTTAACAAAATCTCTCTCTGTTTTTGTTGAATAAAAATAGGAGACAAAATATTACAGACTGTTTTGTTCGAGCATCTAAGAGCTTTCATGCTTGCGGTTGCCAGATGTAGTTACTTTAAATCCCTCAAGCAAAGCTTTTCTGTTAAAAAGATACATTTTCTGCCCGATGCTTTACCTTAAGGGAGTTAAGCAATCTCCATTTGAGATACCCTACTCTTCTTAAATGAAAGTGTAATTTAATCAGTCTGTGTTCTGTTCACGAATCGCTTGTGCTGTTAGCTGCATTAAATATGCGATCAAACCTTATATATGCGATAACTAATAAATCTAAACATGGATCTCGACTATTGTTTGTGATTGTTTAGTTTAGGACTAGGCTTATTAGTTGATTAAAACTTGACTGAACAAAACAATTGTTTTGCTTAACATTAGAAAAAAAACCTAAAACGTACATTTGACACAGGACTAAAACTAAATTGCAAAATAGGCAGTAGAAAGTAGTTAATTTTGTCAGCTATCACATCAAAACTCAGGATACTTTCTAACTGGTAGTGACAGACTTTGTGTTCTTATGATGCTTGAGTTCTTATGATGCTGGCTAGTGTTGTCATGACGTAATTTCCTGTGGCTCTAAAATAATTAATCACATGTGATTAACGGCTCAGATGATTGACCCCAAAAACCTGGGCAAAATTAAGCACCAATGAGTAAAGATGGTAGAATTTAAAATCCTGCGCCTGCCAAACAACTGCCATTGAGATGGGAATGCTAGCAGATAGCACTCTCCGGCTATTATAAACTTCTAGAGCCCTATACTGTAATTTCACACTCATCAGTAGGCTAGATTGTGAAACACTCATCTGACCTGTTCTCACACACAAATTACTATCTGTTTTGATCTACCACTATGCTTAATCAGATATGAATGGCTCTGTTGTAATATTTAGCGTTGGCTGTCACATGATGGAAGTCAAGATATATGACTCAGTTGAAATTCCATTGCTTTGTCAGACAGCTGAGTGTCATATGTGGTCAGTGCTTGAAGTGGGGAAAAAAAGGTGCCGGTACTCTCTTGCATTGGCAAATCATGACATTTTAGATTTCTACTGTGAAAAACAAAACTTGGAGATATTGCAGCAATCAACAATAAGAGGTGTATATATATTCAGCGGTCTCACCTCAATTCGTTGACAGATTAACAGCATCACACTCGACGCTATGTTTATCCTAGCCTTTTTTGGTTTTCTTAGATGTTCGGAACTCGCTATCACTTCCAAATTCGACCCAAAAATCCACCCCACCATCTCAGACTTATCAGTACTAGATGGTGAATCAATCTCATATTTGATTAAGCAAAGTAAGACCGACCAAACCAAAAAAGGTAATTTCATCTAATCTTTTTAACCTCTCATCGCCAATCCAACCATACCAGTCCATTCTGGCATACCTGCAATGGAGAAGCTCTCAGGCTAAATCTCCTCTGGAACCCCTGTTCATAGACAAATCCAATAAACCTGTGACACGCTTTTAGTTCCAGAAACACCTTAAATCTGTTCTCCAACAGTCAGGCATTCCAGCAAAGAATTTCTCAAGTCACTCTTTCTGTATCGGGCAGCAACTTCAGCAGCCTCTCCCAACAGCAGATCCAACCTCTTGGGAGATGGTCCTCGGATGCTTTCCAAAGCTATATCAGGGCCAACCGGTTCCACATTAAAAAAGCCCACCTAACCCTTATTGATTAAAACCCCCTGTGTCGTCCACCTGGGGTCTCTCTCTCTCTTTCCGTCCAGCGAGCTTTTGTCTCAGCGGACGCAGTGAGAAATCTCTCTGTCAAGCACTCAAGTTTTTTCTCTTTCCTGTTTTCTCTTTCTGTCCAGCGAGCATTGGTCTCACAGCGGACGCAACTCTGAGCTCGGAGCCCTCCCCACGGACAGCACGCCAAATATTAAACATTAAACTTTACTCCCTCTAATTGTAAGTGTGAACTCGTGAAAGTGACAATAAACAATGCTTTTATAATATTATGCTTAGTATTTTTCTCACAGAGTATAAATTCAAAATCAAAATATGTACATGTAGGCCTAGTTAATTTTTTCCTTTTAGGAAGGGGGGTCTCCTGCAAGGCTATCTTTATGTTAGGGTGTCATTTACAACCAAAATGTTTTAAAAGTCCTGTCTTATAAGGCTGTCACTGCCGTGACATGAATCATGCTAGAAGTGGCTTACTGAAACTGCTTTTACTGGTACTACATCATTTATCTTTAAAAAGGAACTAATGCTTGGGTAATTCTTGGGTAAAAACTAATGCTTGGGTAAAATGGTTGTTCCGGTTAAAGCCACTGGGTGGATATAAAAGGATGAAAATACAAATCTCTTATTAATCACACTACTATTAACAAATTATAATTTAACAAAGTTCGGGAGGAGCCCTCCCCTCGGACTGCGAGTTATTCATACACTTTTTAGTGTCACATATTGTAATATTTGCGCTGTTTTATTTGTTCTCATCCAATTTCTTTGAGGAGACACTGCCTCCCTTGCCTACTGAGTGGTAATGCTCCTCATCTGGTTGTATAAATGTGCAAACTTGGGAAATTATAAATGAGTAATTAGACAAGCATCACTAAGACAAGCATCACTACTGCTATGGCTCATACTCTATTAATATTTATTGTGTTAAACTTTTTCATGTAACTCAACGTTTGTGCTGTGTAGTGCATGGTTTGGGAGAGTGTTACATCATGTGCAGACTTGTAGTTTTCATCAGGCAGAAGATAAAATGAGAGAAAAAAATAGGATGTACCCAAGCTTTATCTAAAAATCGAAATATTATAGAGACCAGCATCATAGTTACCTGCATCATTTTGGTGAGTTTTGCTTGGGTAAACACCACTTGTTTTCTTCAGAAGTAAAAAAAATAAAGTTTCTTTTATACAATACTGTTACCTGTGAGATTAATGCAAGGCGTTGTTTTTACGTGAATCAAAACTGAAAACTGCTTTTCTTTTGTACCTTTATTATTGCATTTATTTGTTCTGCTGCTTGTAATTTGTTTATTTGTTCTTATTTTATTACTGACAGTTTACTTGTCTTTTTTGTAAATACAATTTTGAAAGTTTGAAATCAGGCTTGTGCAATGTGTAAGCTATTGAAAATTGCCCCATTATAAAAACAAAAATGCATTGCGTCTAAATGTCTGAAAAATGCAAAAATCCAAAAGAGGCACTTAAGGGTGGAATTTTCCAAAACAAAATTCAGACTCTGAATTAATATCTGTAAATTCCTGATCAGGGCATCCTTATAAATAATGCTACATGATAAATAGAAGGCTTCAAAATACACCCCATGATCGGCATCGGGTGATGCTGTGATCTGCCCCAAAAATTCTGATCAGGGCACCATACTTTTTTTTTCTTTTTTTCTTTTCTTCTGATGGTCAACAGAGCACTCCACATGTTTACAAGTGTTTAGTAAATCATGTTAGCCCAAGCACAAGACACTAGTCACCATGTTTCTGTTTTTGGGTCAAGGGGATTTCCAGTATATATTCATTAGACATGATTCAACGTGATTTATAAAAATATATATATATTCATCCTCTTCATCTCATTGAGTTTTCCATTTCCTGCTCCACACTCACTGATGAGAGAAACACAACTCCATGTTTGATCCAAAGCTAAATTTGCACCCAGTTAAACCACGGTAATCTCTAACAAATATTTTGAATAATTAGGCCATAAGATTGCTAAATTAAATGAACAGTACTTGACGAAAAGCATATTGCTCTGTTTCCACTCTACACCGCTGATAGTCTTTATCAGATTACATTGTCTTTGCTCACAGACTTTCTCTAGATGATGGTCAGTCTCTTGTCTTCTAATGTAAATATAACTTAAATCCCCCTCCACCAATCACAGATGAAGACATGTCATGTGCTGATGTATGTCATCCCTTGACTGTTTCTTAAGCTTATACAAAATTGTAAAAGAGGAAGAGGGGACTTCAGAGGAAGTGCTGACTTAAAGCCTCCGGTTTCTAACACATTCTTAATTCCTCTGCGCAGATGAGATGCCGGCAGACTCTTTTGGCTGGTTGAAGTGGTGTCCTTGTGGGCTACTCAGTGCTGAAAGGACAGGCGCAGAACCTGACAGCGTCAGATATACCAGTCCTTGGATTTAGCTCATCCAGTGTGCTCAGTGTCCTCCTGGTTTTCCAACAGGATGGTTCATTCAACGTCACTT
The DNA here is from genome assembly GCA_026230005.1 of Gila orcuttii. Taxonomy (NCBI): domain Eukaryota; kingdom Metazoa; phylum Chordata; class Actinopteri; order Cypriniformes; family Leuciscidae; genus Gila; species Gila orcuttii. The sequence goes on along the minus strand of JAPDVR010000010.1, from coordinate 17,336,700 downwards.
TGTGCCTGTCTGTCTCTTCTGACTGTCCTCAGCTGTCATTCTCATGTCCTCCCCCGTCTCTCTTTTCCCATAGGTAAGTCTTATTTTTAAACTTTTCAAGATTTATTAACTGAATTTAGAGCAACAAGTTGTTTTTCAAATGCCATTAGATATTTGAATAGCTTATGAAACGTGTGAGCTGCTGTTGTCCTCTTTACCTTTGGCCTGCAGTGGTTTTTAGAGTAAATAGAAAACCAGAAGGTAAATAAAGTTGAATTACAAAATCAAGTCTAGTGAGATTAAGTTATTTGCCACTTGAGTTAAACATACTTGAAATATTGTACTGTATTGTTGATATTTTCATTTCAACATTGTAAATAATTGTATTCTGTAAATATCTTGTAGCATGAATATATTAATGTCCCTCAAATCAGTGTTAATTTACTATTATATATTATAGTATTTTGTAGGGCTGCCCCCTAATATTCGACTAATCATTAGTTGACTAGAAGAGGCTTTGTCGACCAAATATTTTATTAGTCGGTTAAAGAAAGAAAAAAAACTTGTGGGGAAGTCACTCAGTCCTTGACGGACAGATCGTTAACGGCGGGTCCTTGTAATTACAGTATGTCGGACAGGAAATTCAAACTTTCGCCTATCATCAATCAACCTCAAATATGGATTATCATTTGAAACATGTAAAGTAGTAGCAACTTTACATGGCTACTCACTCTAATGATAACATAGATAAAATGTGCCGTATTATTAGGCGCATATCCAAGTGTTTGTGCGGAGTGTGGAAGCTAAAGAATAGTGCGCTTACTGCACAACGTTTATGTTCATTTTTTTTTTCCTGACAATAGCGGAAACAACTTAAAATGCTCTGTTATTTTTGTTCATACAGATACGAGTAATACATCATTTCAAACACACTTTTGTGTGTGCACTCACAATAACAAGAAAACGTTGTGCTTTTGTAAAAAACAAATAGTCTCGGTTTCTGTGAACTTAAGTGCGTCAAAAAAATAAACCACAACTCAGTAAATACTTGCCTCACAGACATGAGAAATATATCTATAGAGAGCTTGAAATGTCAAGCGATTGTCAAAAAACTAATATTCTCCGATTATGTAATATGTATAGGCGCATCCATTACTGCTGAGATGACGTGTCAGCACAGATACCAGAAAACATTATCAATAAATTATTCAAATTTTTAGTGTCCTTGTTGTTTTTTCAGACACATTCAAATCATTACTTCTGCCGGTGTGCTGTGGCAAGCTTTATGCGTGCGCTTGAGCGCTGATTAGGCTATGTATTAAAGGCAATTAAAGACTTATTATTGTGATATGGCTTATTAATATACACGTGATTAATCGACTAAAAATCTTTAGTCAGGGGCAGCCCTAGTATTTTGAAAAAACACAAATAAAAATGACAAAAGCCCATAAAAATGTAAAATTAATATTAATATTTCACTTTTAGTAATTTTAGTACTTCAACTTAAACGAAAATTAGAAATGTAAAAATAAAATGTATTGTGTAGAAAATAAAAAAATGTATTTTGTTTTTCATGTAATAATTGTTTTATTTCAGCTTAATTTCAAATACATATCAATTAGATTTAGTTTTAGTTAACAATAACAGTGCTTCAAAATGGGTTGAAGCTTTTTTTTTTTTTAAATGGACTTATTGAAATTAGGCGTGATCTTGTTTAAAATGAAAAGCAAGACCAATGAAATGGTCTAAACAGTTGTTGAATGACCGTTTCACTTGGTTTAGCTGTGCACTGCAGTGACTGGTACAAGTACTTATTGAAAGACTTTGATTGGATGAGATGTTTAGCTGTGATTATGCCAGAGACCTGTAAGAACATGGCTAGAATTTTTACTTTTCACGTATATGCAACATGCAAGTTATTTGTTTTAAGAAATGCTATTATAAAATAAAAAAATTATTTAATATACTGCTGTAATCATTATGTGACTATCATAAATTCGGCATAATCATCATTGTCTAATTAGTTCCATTAGAGCAAGTACAAGTAGTGAATTATTATTTGAGTAGATAAAGAATGCTTATATTATCAAGAATGCTGAGATTTTGCAGACATGAGACACTTTTTTAAGAGTTGTTTTCCACAACAACAACTTTTGGAGTCTGCACAGATTCTGTTTGACAATCAATTTGTACAGAATGTTTGTCTACTTTAATCATTTATGTATTTTAAAAATACCAGCAGAGATACAAATTTCATTTTTACTTACAAGAAAAGATAACAAGCAGGAAGCATAAGAGAGATCATTACAAGAGATATCTTTCCATGTCGATAATGTTTATTGCCCTCATTAGGAAGCATTGTATGTAAGAGGAATGAAAGATCCTGCCCGGATTCTCTTAAGAGGAATCATCTGTCATTCACCTTAATGGGAGCTTTGATGCAAACCTCTCATAATGGCTTCTTGAAATGTTTCTGAAACGTCTAGATTAGGTTTCATTTCTCCTGTGACCTCTTACAAACTTAAACAAAGTTCTTCTCTCAGGTTCCTAAAATCTAAGAACTTGTAGCATACTTTATTGCCATATAAAGCTGTCACTGACATGACACTTTTGAGTAAAATTGTTTTTATTTGTTTGCATTGTTACTGTTTTGCACTTTAAATTTCAAATTCTTTATTGGATTTTGTGGAACATGCAACATTGCCACAGTATCAGCTCAAAGATTAAGGCAAAAGAAAAAAAAACTTGAGTGATCAAAAAAAGCGTCCTTGCTGAATTATTAATTTCTTTAAAAAAATAAAATGCAATAAAATAACATTTAAAAATATACTATATTGATTTAGGGTTGTTGTTTTTTTTGTACAAATGTCTTGGTCAAATATTTTTTGGTAAAAAAAAAAAATAAGTCGTGATTTTGGGGTTATAAATTTGAGTCACGGACAAGGAAGTTAAAATGATCTACTTTTGAGAAACAAGAAAGTAAGCAGATAAATCTGCTGATGTAATTGAAAGTGGCTTTGTTGTTTTTATTTTTTAATGAATGGAGGCCTTTGTTCTCTGAACAACAGTTATTTGTTAAGAGGAGGCCAGTCCATGAGTTGGCAAAGCAGGGCAGATCAGGCTGACCTGGCAAATGGCTTTTCTATGAGGGTCACATAAATCTGTTTAAAGGAGATTCTCCTTGTTTATCAGAACAATGCTTAGACATGCAGATACATCACTTTTGCTGATTCAGGATCAGTCATTTGACCCTGTAAATGACTAGACATGAGTTTGTGAAGATTACAGGGCTTAATTCAGACTCTGAGTCCCTGTTTCCCAGCAGTACCAATTACAGCCGATGCCAGAATGAGTCTGGTCACACCTATGCAGGTGTTTGAGCATGATTTGATGATGACATCTGCAAACTTATAATTGCTGCTGTCACTGTTATTGACACTAGCTGCAGAAACATGAAAACCAGACTTTATAATATAAGTTATATGGTGCATCAATGTATGTTTTCTGTATTCTTATATTTTTTGAGCAAAAAAATAAATAAGTTACACTATGTAGCCTAACTTTTCTTTGTTCTTTGTCAATACAGCTTTAATCCTTCTTCCAAAACATGTTTTATCTTAATCTGATTAACTATGGTAAGCCTATTATAAGTGTTTATATTGTAAACATGTTGGAATGGTTTTCGTTGAAAATTGCGTACATGTGTCACCTGTGTGTGTCTAGTCATATCTGTAAATAGGGAAAAGTTGCTCTAGCTATTTTGATGCGTGTATGGTCAAAGTCCCTTTAAGGCAAGTTATTTATCTCGGCGGCCATCTTTGAAACACCTCTCGGGCAGCTAATTCAGTCATGGAAGTACAGCTCCTATCTCTTTGAATGGGGAAACATCAAATTCTCCAAAGCTGTTCACTAATCTTACTATTAAATTTCATTTTTGATATCACCAATGAAATCTGACAACAACTGTCTCATACATTTTGTTTCTTACTGACAACCGGAGCCTCTAATGGCAGCTGCAGTGATGCAATGACGTTACCAATTGGCAATTGTCTCTTTTATTTAGAAGATGGGACTTATTCCACCATATTGTGTGTTGCACTTTCTCCCATTCATAAGTAATATGAGTGCACTGTCTTTATATCTAAAGTCTTTGGTATGGTGTGGGAGTGGCATAGGTTAGTTGTCACAACAAGCTAGAAAGGTTGACATGGAGCACACTAAATCTCGAACCTCCGGGGAATCACCGTCTTGTAGCAAATTAGCTCAAAATGGAAATACAAATAATTAATCATAACTCTTTATAATTAATTATAATTATTTGGAGCAGTTGATCAAATTAATTATATGTAACTGAATTAATATTACAATCAATTAATCTGTTTGTCCAGTCGCGAGGATAAAGTCTTAATATTTCGGTCCGATGGTGCTGAAGTTGCAATCGATTTCTTCCGCGTTGAATGAAGTAGCGATGGTGAACTTGTGGAGTTAGTTGACTGTTCTGGTCAGGGAAGGTACTCAGTGTGTGGAGCCTGGCGGCGCGGTTGCGGAGACCTCCGGATGAGGTCTCACGCGAACAGCAATGAGGAGCAGAAGCCAGCGAGCGCAGAGGGAACTTTGTGTTGGCTGTTAAGTTCCACAGAGGTCACACCTTTGAGTTTTGACTTGACCAATAGGGGCTTTTGCACCGGAGGAACCTTTTTCATAGTTCCTAGAACTAATGGTGGTAGGGGTGGGAATCTCTAGGCACCTCACGATTCGATTCGATAACGATTCAGAGGGCTGCGATGCTAAACCGATTATCGATGCATCTTTTTTTTGTGTGTAACTACTTGGTACTTGTAAAGCAAAGTATTTATAATGACTCATAAAGAATTTACTTCCAATATTTTTCATTAATAAAACAAATGGAAGTGATTTGGCAAGTCAACTGTAAGGTTATATTTGCCAGCATTTGTCTCAACATTGCAAAGAATCAACAGGAAAAGAAATATGTGCCTGTACTAGCAGCATACTTGTAGTCAATGAATACAAACTTCAACATATTCTAAATCTCTAACATAAAATAATAGACTTCAAACCAATATCCTCCTGTTATGTGCCATGAGCAATATAACCCTTCAGACAAAAAATAAATAAACATTTTGCTCTAGCAAAATCACAAACAACTTTCATACCAAAATATAGAATTATGTACCAGCAGCTTTCGTACAAAAATTATGCTTGTGGACTTAAGCATACTCTGAATAATTAGTAACATACAAAGCTGCTCTTATACACGAATAAATAAAGAGTCTAAGCAGTGGCGTCATGCCCATTCAAAGTGAGGGGGCACGTGCCCCCTCAGATTTTTCCTCCCTGATAATTTTTTTGTCACAACTTTATTCCTATTATGCTCCATAATTACCAGAACCTATAACGACTCAAATGTATTCTTCTGGATGTGTAATAAATCGGTCAGCATCAGCCCGCCCCTTTTTCCTAATATGGTGTCTGTGTATATCAAATCTAGAGCGCTACGCGCGTAGTCTAGAATCTTTGCTGTGTATGTTCAAGCAACTCACTCGTCTCGCACGTTGAGCTGGCAATGTTTTACAGATGGTCTTGAAGTGGTAAGTGGGCAAAGCAACAAATCGGCATTGAATTAGTTATCGGATGATATTAAAAGGTAGTGGGATTATTTGTGGTTGACCTGGAAATTTTAACTTGATCAAAAAGTTATGGATTTGATATTAGCTGCGAATTCAGAGCATTAACTTTAGTTGTGTCAGTGTAACGTTATCGATAGCTAGCCTAGTCTAACCGTAAACTAGTTGGCTAACGTTACTGACTGCCATACAAAGCCAATAAGTAACGTTATCTGATCGGTTCTGAAACATCTGTTCTGTTTTGTCTTGTGTCAAAGTCTCCAGCTGGTTCAATTGTTTTCAGTTTCATAGAAACGAGGGTGTTAAATTTGTTGTAGGCTAACTGCAAAATCCAAACTAACGTTATCAAGGCATCGACTTGATGTTTCTCCCATAGACTGTTATTCACGGTTCTTCACGGATCAGGCAGCTAATTCAAATGCAGTGAAAAGAGATAGGCTACCCGTTCGAAAGCTACAGCATAGTTGTTATACAGATCGCTATGACCGTGATGTAGGCTTAGAGACAGTGTAACTACAGTATTTCAATGATTTTACTAAAGATACATATTACATTTGATTTGATTACTTTTTTACATTTCTGTCAAATATTAACCATTTTCAAATAAACAGGGTAGTGTTAACCTTATTCAGCACTGAAATCTGTCAAACTTCTTTCAAAGTCCTTCATCACATATTAATATTAAAATAACTTTATTTCAGAGCACCACAAAGTCAGACCTCAGCACCTTTATGTACCTTTAATGTAAGATCGTTCTTAGGTCACATACCAATTTAAAATCATAACATAAAAACTGCAATGGTAGCCTACTGTTTTTAAAATCATGTGTAGTAGGCCTAAGTGTACCGTAAGTGTGTGTGTAAACATGCTTTAATGAAGTAGACTTCAAAAGCTTTTGAATTTGAGCTTACAGTTCTTTCATCAACCTGTCTTTTACATAAACTTACAAAATAGATACTTTAACTTAGTCCTCAGATAGAGGAGGGTTGCTGCTAGCTCCGTTAAGGTATTTCTGTCCCTCCCAAACTGCATTGAAATGGTATGTTTAGCAGCCAGAATTGAACAATTTTCAGGGGGAGAAACCCCCTGACCCCTCCTAACATGATCCATATCACCCGTCAGAAAACAATTGCAACGTCTCAGATTGTGCCCCCCCCAGAATTTTGGCTTGCATGACGCCCCTGAGTCTAAGACTTATGACTTGAAATTGTTGCTGTATACCACAATCAAAAACAACTTATACAAAAAAGTTAATGAACATCTGCAGAGAGCACAGTCAAAATGTAACTTTTTGTGACTGGCATTGCACTGATACACACTGTGACTGTGGAGGGCAGTACAGTAAACCTATGTATAACATACGTATAACAGAGGACAATGAAATGATGCCAATTTTCCATGTTAGCTTTTTTAAGAGGGTGCCGTTTGGATTTCGTGCTCAGCCATCATGTGTCTCTGTTATGCGCACGCAACAGACTGTCCGGGCACTACAGTTCCATCTAATAGATGGAGAACTACACTGAGGAGAAAATCCAATGCATGATTATGTATTTCTGCTCCGCTAATACCTTTTCATTGACTGTCTACTTTAACAGTTCTATTTAATATCGTATTAGACAGGACTTTTAGATAGATCGTAAACTAATGAACGGAGAATGCGAGCACTGTGAGCTCAGGCTCTGGCGTTCCCAGCGCCGTCAAAATAAGTCACAACAGCAAGCGTGGCTTACGTCACTTCAGAGTTCCTACTGGCGGTGCGAATGCAACCAGGAAAATTTTCCTACGGGAACCATTAGTTATCGGGGAACCACCCTGGTGGCTAGTTCCTAGAACTACCTGGTGCGAAAGCCCCTATTAACTAGTAGTTCTATCATCAGGCATGCATAACACTATACAATATAAAAAGACAATATACAAACAGTAATGATACACAAAATGTACTGGGCAAATGCATGTTCATCCATTAGACAGATTTGTCCATGAATTAGTGGAGAGAATTCCATTTTTATGGGACTACATGTCTGTTTCTTGTAGCCTGTACTGTTCTGTGCAGGCACTATCTCGTGTCTTTGGAAGTGTATGAGGTGACCAAAAGGGTTGTAATTCTCAGTGGGGAAACCAGACAACACAGAGTCTGCCTGGGTTGAGGGGTTATGAAGATTAAGTGATATTTGTTGTAGCACTCTGCTGGAATTTATTTTTAAGGAAGTACCGTGTCTATTAATGGGTATAGCCTCAGTAACATCTTCAGCTAGTCAGCTTGAGGTCCTTTCCATCGAAACTGGTCATATCTCTTAAGCCTAGTATTGAATGTTTTATGAGCAGTTGGATAACCATATGCTCTAACAATGCTCTTCCGCAAAATACATGTTTTTTTTTTTTAACCGCTAGAGTGCCAAATGTTACATAGTGTACCTTTTATTTAAAAGTGATTCATTAGTAATTACTAATTAATTAGTAATTTACCTTTCCACCCGAAATCGGGATGACCAACCTACGCCCAGACCTGGTATTCTGGTCTAATTCCTGCCATTGTGTCTTCATTGTGGAACTGACAGTCCCTTGGTCCTTTACCTAGTCACCATGCGACACACACCTAGGTCTGATCAGCCTTAGCTGGGCCTGCCTCTGCTGAGGGTGTCTTGTGATAAAAGGCCAAAACACCCAGTGGGGCGGCGGTACACAACTGACGATGTGTCGTATTGGTGCGAAGACCCACCTTAGGCTACGTTCACACTGCAGGCTGAAACGACCCAATTCCGATTTTTTTTGCCCCTATGCGACCTGTATCTGATCTTTTCATGACAGTCTGAACGACACAGATCCGATCTTTTCAAATGCGACCCAGGCCACTTGGGTATGTGGTCCAAATCCGATATGTATCCGATCTTTTGAAATGCGACTTCAATCTGAACGGCCAGGTCACATGTATCCAACCCGCACGTCATTTATATGCGACAAACGTCATAATTCTGCGTTGAAGTAGGCGGGAATGAGAAGATAAACAACAACTATGGCGGACGATGCTGAGACCAGTCAATGGAAGGGAAGCGAGGTTTCTGATTTAATTAATATTTGGGGGGACAGCTCTATTCAGGCCATGTTTAGCTACTTCCGCAAACAACAAGTGACGTCGTTGACCGTTGAGTACTCTTCTGCGCATGCGGGTCATTTCACGCTCACGTTCACACAGGAGATCACAAAAGGTCACATTTAATTGCAAATGTGAACGGCCTTGCAAAAAAATCAGATTTTTTCAAAAAATCGGAATTGAGCATTAAGCCCCTGCAGTGTGAACGAGGCCTTAATACGACTCCTTCAACATGGACTGGTAGTGCTGAATATTTCAAGGCCAGTGCTGTGCTGAGCTGAATCATTAGGGATTGTAATATCTAGTCATAGTAAACAAATCAAATTGGAAAGTTGTCGATATTTTAGAGGTAATTTATTTGTTTAATTTATTTTCTATTAAATGCACAGAATTTTTTTTTTCTCGCCATAGTTTAGTTGTTTGACAAGTTTTTCATACTCTTGTCTATTATCCTGTTAGTAGAAGTTCAGAACCAGATGTTTTGGCTGCTTAGTTTCAATAAATTGTATTTTTTAGGGGAGATTTATCAACTTTTTAAGTTCTGGAAGTTGTGAAATACTTTACAATAAGGTCCCATTAATTAACTTTAGTTAATAAACAATACATGTTACAGTATTTATTACTCTGTTAATGTTAGTTACAAATACTGCTCATAGTTAGTTCAGGTTAGATCCGGGAAGTCATTTTACTAATATATTTATAGTAAAATAAACTCTCACCTTAAAATATAACGGATGTTTTGATTCCTTGTGGAACTTTTATTGCCGATTCACACTGCACTGACAGACGACCAATGCGGACGAGCACCAGATTACAGTACTGACATTCCAAGACCCGACAAACGTAGATTCAATATGTTGCTTCGGAAGTCAAGTAACCTTTATTTATATATAGCGCTTTTTACAATAAAGATGGTTTGAAATCAATAAAGAATTGATTGCTTTACAGTGATAACAGGAAATGAATGCAGCAAATATTGTTTTGGCTGTACAGCAGCAGAGGAAATTCATTGCTCAGTTTTTGTAAGTTCAGCATTGATTTATTTCCTTGGTAAAAATCATTAGTTATTAATTTAGGGTCCGTTTTCACAACACCGTTTTCATCTGAAAACAGATCACTGTTAGTGCGTTCTGATCGTTCATTTACACAATGTCATTGTTGTGGCCTGAGAATGCAAAAGTTTTTAAAAACTTCTTTTTAAACTTCAAAAATGTGAATCTGTGAAAACGATGACGGCATGCACATGTGTAATATGTGTTTAGTCTATAGGCATGCACGTTTAAATGTGTGTGTGCTTTATCAGTCTTTACTAAGTGACATTGCCAACTACTTGTCTGGCATGCATTTACAGCGTTTTAAGTCGTTTTCAACGATCCATGTGGATTGAGATCAATTTGATAATATTGTTATCTGTACAGGGGGGAAAAAAGTTTCAGTCTTTAGTACATCGTTGTCGGGTAAACATACCCTATAGTTTATTTATCTATACAGTATCTTTTGAGAAAACAGGGATTTCATTGTCCAGCTCAGTTCAGTTCTCATACAATGTTGTCAAAGCAGGCAGGCAGATCAATAATATTAAGAATAATATTCTGTCAGTGACATGCACAGACAAACGGCAACAGACACCGATAGGAGTTACACACGGATTTGACAAAACCAGACGAAGTGTCTGTATTTTAACTTTACATAATCATGAAGAAGGAAGTATGAGCAGTTAGTCAAGCAAACTTCCTCAGCAATATGCACCTCGTTTTTGTCACATTTGTGTTTTATTTTTAGTTTCTGGGCAAAATGTAGTTACAAGACATTACTTTTTCCACATACTTCTATATCAAACTAAGTCAAGGAGGTAGCTTTTGTATCTTCACAAATGAACTGAAGTGTTTTGGTTTCTGTGGCCTGGACTGAGAGTATGTACCCTGGGGTTGCATCATTTCACAGCCCCGTGCTGACTGTCAGATCCACATTCTTTACAGGCCTCACAGACAAGAGAGCAGCTCATATGAGGAATTATAGGACTTTAGTTCAGTGAAATGGTCATAAGACCAAAATCACCATTAAGTGCTGCTAATAATCCAAGATTATCTATTCCTCTTCCTTCTCCCTTTTTTGCTAGTACAGCATTTTCAAAGACATCACGCCTGTTTTATGACCTTGTTTGTTTATCGGCTTATTTGTTTTTGAGCAGATTTGCAGACATTTTCTGCATTTCCAGGACTCATTTTGTTGAAACTCTGTCTGAGATTTGTAGATTTAAACATGGTACAAAAACAGCTATTATGTCATTTTATCACATGAACAAAAAAATTTGACACCCACAGAATTCACACCTCCTGCCCCTGGAAGTCTGCAGAAATATCTGTGAAGATCTGCGGGTGCACGTTGGGCTGTTTATTCTTGAGAAAAGCTATGGTTACACAGAAGTTGTCATGTGTCATGTGAATGATAGTGGAATAGGGTGGAGGAGCAGGAAAAGTAGTGCTGACGTTCTTCTTGCTCAGAGGGCTGCTGGGAGAAGACAGCTGGTATGCTGCGGCTCAGCTTTAGGATTAGCCTCCCCACAGAGCCGAGTGTTTTCTTCCCAGGCTCATGACAGCTAACAGAGAAGTTGTTCACGTGTTCTCAGCAGAATAATAACTGCGCCTAAGGCAAAAATGTGTTGATTTCAAAGTGTTAATGTGACTTAGAAGTTGATAAGCTTTCTTTGTTTTAGAGCTTCCTTTATGACATCACTATCCTTGCTGTCGGCGCTTTTCCAAACACTCAGCGAAGGCCAGGATAGCGGTGTGTTTCTGCCAGCATTGGTCAAAGTTTCTCAGATCTGAAATAGTTGCGTAACACCACTTCACTCCTCCTTTATGTAAGGAAGAATGTGAATGAAAGGAGTTTATTGGATCCATTCCACACAGTTCTGACATCTCTTTTTTTCTTAATTTTTGCTCTTAAAGATTGCATACCTTTTGTTCCACCAAAAATTACGTAGTTTAAGAATGATTGAAATAGCCAGTTCCATTAATACAAGTACGTGCACTATCAGGTACATACTTTTATAACTTTAAGAACTTTCAGGTGAAAGGAGGTAATACATTTACCGCATTTGTTATACTTTGTTTAACTCTATCTATAAAATAAAAGTACTCAAGTTACCTTTCAGAAATTTAGTGTTATTTTTTAAAAAATATTATGGAAAGTGGATTTTTAGAAAGTAATTTTAGAATTAGTGTAGTTTTTTTAATTATTGCATTATTATCATCTTACTTTTTTACTTATTAATTTATGTAATGCATTGATATTATTGGATTGGAATAAAAACAATTCTGAAGTAGTTTCTGTTTTTTCAAGTCTGTGGTTTGATGTTCTCAGTTCATGTATTGACATGTTTCAATTTGACCCAAGCAAGTTTCCTGTGAGAGCGAACATGGTGCCGGATGCAAACAGAGAAACAGTTACTATCATTTCATGTGGCTGTTGACAAAACTTTAGATATGCTCTCAGAATAAGATGGGCTTTTGAGACATCATTTTTAGACATGGTACTCGTTGTTAACTAAACCACTTAGTTTTCCACTTACTACTTTTCTTGAAAATGACATGACACATTGCTGTTTATTTCGAGGCCTGTATATTCTTCACAAGCCACTGTGCGTTTATTTTGGCTCGTCATCAACATAACAGTTTCTCTCGATTTAAATATTAACAAAGTTTCATGTAAACAGTTAAAAATAAAACCAAATTGAAAGTCAGCGTTGCTGTCTTGCATAAACTTGTTAAACAAGAAATATTTTTAATAATTAAGCTGTGCACAGTTGTAAAATTTGCATGAAACCTTATATGGATTGTACGTCAGGTAAATTAAGATTCACTACCATTCTGTTTCTATTTGTATTTTTTTTTTAAGAAATTAAAACTGATCAAAACTTACTTTTATAATGTTCATCAAAGAATCCTGATCCTTAACCAAAAATATTAGGCAGCACAGCTGTTTACAGCAATTATAATAATCATTGATAACAATATCAGCATATAAGAATGATTTCTGAAGGATCATGTGCCACTGAGGACAGGAGTAATGACAGTAGTGTGGTAGTATTCACAGGAATACATTACATTTCACAATATTACTGTTTTTACTGTATGCATGCTTGTTTTTGCATGTAGATCAAGGCAGATATCACCCTGGCACACATTGTGGTGTGTGTTTGTTCTGGCATCCAAACTAAAACAATCAATAATTCATACAGCCTTCATTTTTGGTCCTCGTTCTCATTGTTTTGTTGACAAGGGTGTGTATTGTGCTTTATCATCTTTATAGTGTTTGTATGTGTGTTTAAGAGATCAGTTACATAAAGTCACGTAAGGCTGAATGATAAGTGGATGTCTGCAGACACTTCTCACCAGTCTAGACTGAACCTGTTTGAGCTGAGATGCATCTAGTGTGGGGTTTTTTGGGGGGGGGGAGATCACGGTACAGAAACCAGTCATCGGCAGCTTTTTACTCTGATCAAATGTCAACCACATTCACACATACATCAAACTTGAGGCGAACCATCCATCTGGTGAAGAAACCACTGCAACAGTGTAAGTCTAATAAAAGTCAAGAAAAAGTGTGGCAGGCATTTACCTCAGAATCTGTATTGCATTAAAAAAAGCACAGGAAGTTGCTATTGTCTCTCTTCGCGCTTCAAAAATTGGCTTCTTGGAAATTACAGTCTTTCCTCTGGGTAGATAGACTTCATGCTTCGGTGCTTCCACAACATGTTGAATTCTAACATGGAATTTAAAGTAAGATACTCTTTTTAGTGTCAGACATGACTGTTCATTACTCAGGTGTTTCAGAAACAGTAGCTGAAAAAAAAACAATAATCAAGGTTTCTTTAATTTTGTCTTTCACATCTTGGCAATCACTATTACTGTTGCTGCTCTAAAATTTAAATCTGATTCCCACTTGATACATTGTCATGTTATTTGTGATTTTATTAAACTCTCCATCCAAAACACCTGCAGTCAAATTCTCACCAAAACATGTTTATTTTCTTTGGCCACAATTAATAAGCACTTTTAGATTTCCTTAATATTTTTGTGGAGGTTTGGCTGCCCCCTGCTGTCAGTGATTTTATTTTAGTTTTATTCCAGAACAGTTAATTAGGATAAAATTATTTTTAATTTACCCCAACTGTCATTAATGGAATATGGAATTAATGTCACAATCTTAAATGTGTAGTGTAATGATCCTAAAAATACCTTTTCTTTATGCTAATCTGTGGTTCTGGGAAATACAACCCTTTCATTCATCCATCAATTGAAATAAAAATAGTGGTTATTATTTGGAACTCTACGGTTAAACTGTGATTAGTTATTTTTCCATTAATGTTTCTGCTTTTTCATTACTGTTTTTCTTTTCTGCTGTGTCACAGGTAGTCCAGGTCGTTCCCTCACTGTCTTCACAAACCCTGATGTTTATAACACCACCATGCTGTTGCTTAGCAACGATGAGGGCACTTTATTCGTCGGAGCACGTGATGCCATTCTCTCAATTGATGTCAGTCAGACTGACAATATGACCGTAAAGGAGAAGGTTAGTGTGATTTTGATTTAGTACATGACTAGCTGAAGAATAGAAGGATCACTATGTCAGCAAAACAAATCAGACTAATGGAAACTAATTTATATATATTATAAATATATCATAAATGAATCGTCCATGGATGCTGATTGGTCAATATACAGCATTCCATCTCCCTTATATTTCAAGGTAAAGGAACAGCTCCCATAGCCGATGATTATTTATGTTGTATAGCAACCTTTTGTTATGTCAGGGGCTTCAGTGATTTAATTAAAATGTATGTCCTTGATTTTTATTTTATATAATATTTTATAAAAACAATAAGGCACTTTAGCCGTGATTATATTCACTTTTGCCTTATCGCTTATAGCTGATCACAAAATAAATATGAACTTTTTTCCTAACAAAAAGCATAAATTCATGTTTAGGTAATCGATGTGCTTCTAAGCTAATTTTTAATTCATTTAAATGTATTTAACTATTTAAGGAAGTTAAAAAAATTTTTTTTATCTAGTCTAAGAATGTACATATATAGCTGTGTAGTGTGTATACATTATATTATTTTTTGTTGTTGTTTTTAGCCATGTTTTGGGTTGTTGATGTATGTTCTTGTTTAACAGTTTATTAAAATGTAAAAAAAAAAAAAATTTAAATTCAGCTTTCTTTGAGCTGTGGTATATGCATGTGACGAATCTGACCTTTTTTTACACTCATATTTCAGCTGGACTGGTCTCCCTCAGAAAAAGACCTCAGTGATTGTTCCATGAAAGGCAAAATGAAGGTATGGGAAACTAACCACTTTAAGTGCTAAACAGTCCAAACTTTTTGACCCTTATGTTAAACTGGGCAAATATCTGTCTTCATAAGCTGGCCTTTATCTTAACTCCCCCATTCACCCTCAGACGGATTGTCATAACTTTGTGAGGGTTTTGCAAGAGCTGAACTCCACCCATATGTACGCCTGTGGAACGTTTGCCTTCAGCCCCCGCTGCATCTACATTGTAAGTCAGACCGGTCTTTTCACAGTTGTTGTCCTCTGTTTACTTCTTGTAAGCATAATGTAAACACAAAACAGATGATCGCTAATACGTCTGAAAGAAAAAAAGGCTTTATAGGGCTAATAAACGTAAATAATTATGTAATATTTATAAAATAATTGTTTCTGAATTATTTACGTTTATTAGCCCTAGAAAGCCTTTTTTTCCTTTCAGACGTATCAGCGGTCATCTGTTTTGTGTGAATATAATCATACATTCATTATTCATTTATTTTACCATGGTAACTTCACAACCATTTTGTGAGAAGTTGGCTTTACTGTCTGAAGAGCCATGATTATGTAGTATCCTTTCATATGAGTCACATCAGTGTCTGTGCACTGACCTCTATTAAGTTAAGCGTCAATCTACAGCCTTAGCCTCACCGTCAGTCACATGACATATTAGGATATTGCATAACCCTGCTGTCACTGTGTATGTTAAATTATTCCTTGCTTTATAGTTAAAGATTTTATTAGTTTGCAACAAGTTTGGGGCTTTTATGGTATTATACACCTTTAAGATGGAACCTTGCGTGACTGTCCTTCACATACCATTGAGCATTCTTCGATCCTGTCATGCGAACACAGTGGTCTCAGTGCTTCTTCCTCACTCTGTGCTTTCATGAGTGTGAGAGGAAGAAGATCTGTGTGTGTGCGTGTATCAGAGGAGATATGCATGCCAAATAGTAAGCCTCCTGAATGAAAGCAACACAGCCTGTGAATTATTACTGTTGTCAATGTCTTTTCATATCAAATTTAAACAAAATCAGCAAGGCAAAAGTGTGGTGTACAAATTGTTCTAATCTAATTTCCTCAGGTTTATCAGTGTATTAATACACATATGCTTTATGTGCTCACCTCCACAGGATTTAAAGACATTTGCCATGACAATCCCCAGTGGTAAGCCTGAAGAAGGCAGAGGTCGTTGCCCTTACGACCCGTACCAGAAGAACACTGCCATAACTGTGGGTAAGTGAAGAGCTGGCATATGTTATCTGGCTTGTTTCACACAGCATACCTAAGAGACTATTTAAATGTTGAGCAAACAAGCTCATTGGATGGATAATCAGCAGAAGCCAATCAGTTTGTGCCGTGTAGAAAATTATGTGATTGCCTGTGCTATCTAGAGTTTCATGACTAAACAGACATTTGCAGTTTTGCAATAGACTCGCTATGATAGTCAGCAAGCTTGATTATATTCTATTGTCTTATTCTCAGAGGTTTTTGGTCCAATAACTAATACCTCTGTTTTGTCAGAATTGAGAAAGTAAATCATCCAGTTTGTTTTATATAACAAATACATTCAGTTTGGCTCAGGTTTGAAGGAAATATAAAGCTGAGTTTCAGCTGCATAACAGTGGTAACTAATGCCTTGTTTCCTGATCATGTCCCCCAAGGGGATCATATAAAAGGACAAAAGTAAAGGACCAATACTGAGCCCTGTGGCACTCCATACTTGACTAGTTTGGTCTGACGCTTTGTGTATTAATTAATAAATTATTAAAAATATTTAAAACTCCTGATAAGAATTTAATATTGTATGGATCTTATTATAGGAAATACTTAAAGGTGCATTGTGTAATATTTAGGAGGCTCTGTTGACAGAAATGCAATATAATATTCATAACTATGTTTTCGGTGGTGAATATACAGGTCCTTCTCAAAAAATTAGCATATTGTGATATAGTTCATTATTTTCCATAATGTAATGATAAAAATTAAACTTTCATATATTTTAGATTCATTGCACACCAACTGAAATATTTCAGGTCTTTTATTGTTTTAATACTGATGATTTTGGCATACAGCTCATGAAACCCAAAATTCCTATCTCAAAAAATTAGCATATCATGAAAAGGTTCTCTAAACGAGCTATTAACCTAATCATCTGAATCAACTAATTAACTCTAAACACCTGCAAAAGATTCCTGAGGCTTTTAAAAACTCCCAGCCTGTTTCATTACTCAAAACCGCAATCATGGGTAAGACTGCCGACCTGACTGCTGTCCAGAAGGCCATCATTGACACCCTAAAGCAAGAGGGTAAGACGCAGAAAGAAATTTCTGAACAAATAGGCTGTTCCCAGAGTGCTGTATCAAGGCACCTCAGTGGGAAGTCTGTGGGAAGGAAAAAGTGTGGCAAAAAACGCTGCACAACGAGAAGAGGTGACCGGACCCTGAGGAAGATTGTGGAGAAGGACCGATTCCAGACCTTGGGGGACCTGCGGAAGCAGTGGACTGAGTCTGGAGTAGAAACATCCAGAGCCACCGTACACAGGCGTGTGCAGGAAATGGGCTACAGGTGCCGCATTCCCCAGGTCAAGCCACTTTTGAACCAGAAACAGCGGCAGAAGCGCCTGACCTGGGCTACAGATAAGCAGCACTGGAGTACCCACAGTCAGTGATGGTCTGGGGTGCCATGTCAGCTGCTGGTGTTGGTCCACTGTGTTTTATCAAGGGCAGGGTCAATGCAGCTAGCTATCAGGAGATTTTGGAGCACTTCATGCTTCCATCTGCTGAAAAGCTTTATGGAGATGAATATTTCATTTTTCAGCACGACCTGGCACCTGCTCACAGTGCCAAAACCACTGGTAAATGGTTTACTGACCATGGTATTACTGTGCTCAATTGGCCTGCCAACTCTCCTGACCTGAACCCCATAGAGAATCTGTGGGATATTGTGAAGAGAAAGTTGAGAGACGCAAGACCCAACACTCTGGATGAGCTTAAGGCCGCTATCGAAGCATCCTGGGCCTCCATAACACCTCAGCAGTGCCACAGGCTGATTGCCTCCATGCCACGCCGCATTGAAGAAGTCATTTCTGCAAAAGGATTCCCGACCAAGTATTGAGTGCATAACTGAACATAATTATTTGAAGGTTGACTTTTTTTGTATAAAAAAAACTTCTTTTATTGGTCGGATGAAATATGCTAATTTGTTTAGATGGGAATTTTGGGTTTTCATGGGCTGTATGCCAAAATCATCAGTATTAAAACAATAAAAGACCTGAAATATTTCAGTTGGTGTGCAATGAATCTAAAATATATGAAAGTTTAATTTTTATCATTACATTATGGAAAATAATTAACTTTATCACAATATGCAATTTTTTTTAGAAGGACCTGTAGACATTACATAATAAACCGTTATGTTTTTATTACCTTAGAATGAGGCATTTCTATCTACATAAACCACGGATCCCCTTACCAGAGTATGTGAGCGGAGTGGAGCGGCAACAAATTTCCCTCCGCGCTCCAAGCATTTAATAATCACTCCGATCCAGCTCCGCTCCGGGTTCTCCATTTACCGCTCCCGCTCCACTCCTCGCTCACTGATATCAGAAACACCGCTCCGTCGTCGCTCCCCGAGGAAATTGCGAATGAAGTATTTAAGTATGCTTTGAAATCTCACAAAATTTCTCCTCATCATAATATATAGGCATATTAAATAAAATAAAATAAAAAACAACATTAGGAGAATAGTTTCAATGTGGTTTATTGGATAGTGTGCAAACTTTTCCTGTGCCATGCTATGCTTATTACATGGTTATCAGAGTTAAAAGTTAAATATCATTTCTGCTTTTTGCAGAGCACATTTTGTTTGGAAAGAGTAAAATAACTACGTTTTCATCAGTTATTTTATCTACGTGTCGCTACATTTCTTACAGATTTCTGCTCATTCGAAATCAAATAGGCTACCGACAGCACTGTAAGATTACATTTGTTTGAGTGCAATGCATTAGTGAGAAAGCGATTGCGTGTGTGAATAAGTGTTACCTGTTTAAAATGTGCTTTCACCCGATCCAGCCCGATCTCATGAAAGTGCATATCTATAGCACACATTTTATTTCTTGTACCATTTACAAAAATATTTTTTGCTTGCATAGCCTATGATAAGCAGTTTTCGCGTGCATATGATACACACTTTATGGCGTGCACGCACTTCACATCCCTAATCCTAACCAAGGGGTTTAGTGTGTTTCATTTGCACGCAAAAACTATTTTTTTTGGCGTATAAATGGCACGAGAAATAAAATTCGTGCTATAGATACGCACTTTCATGAGATCGTGTTGCCCGATCATTTTCAGTAGGCTTGAGAACCTCCTGCAGTCACTTATGTCCATCGGCGTCATCATAACCTTCACATTTTTTTCTGATTTGAGTGATCCATCTGTATCATGCTATAGCGTAATGTGTTTAACGTGTGAATCCTTACTAAAAATGCAGTTCTATAATGAGCCGTTGGCATGAATTGTACTCGTGATGGAGCGGTAGTGGAGCGCTCTCGGAGCGAGTGAAAACCAGGACGTTCCGACTTTTAAAAAATCTGCTCCGCGCTCCATTCAAAATCACACCGCTCCACTCCTCGCTCCGCTCCCACTCCACTCCGCTCACATACTCTGCCCCTTACACGTTAAGTCGCCATTTTGCGTAGACATGTTTCTACAGTAGCCCTAAATGGACAAACGGCTCTACAGAGCGTTTCGTTACTGTTGTTCTCCGTGCAAAGAAGCTAGCTAAAGTCAGCAAATAAAACACTGGCACAATGATGAACAAGTAACTATAATATCCACAATAACATGCTGTTTTACTAAATAGTTAAGTAAACATAATTTCTTCATTTATCTTGAACTTCTTAAAAGAACTTCATTGCTGAACTGGCTACTCTCTGCTGTCTCAGACGACGACATCTTTTGCTGTCGTCCACCGTAACTTTTGTTATTTGCAATTCGCAACCTCACCACTAGATGCCTCTAAAATGTACACACAGCACCTTTAAAGTAGCAACCCCGGAAAATACTTTATTTTCCATATAGAGCATCAGCTCCGTTATGTTGGAAAAACAATGTCAGTGTGAAAGTACAACACAACTATTGTAGTTATTGCTGATGCCTCACCTTCATGTTACTTATGTGTGTGGTGTGAAATTGGCCTTGCCGCAATGAAGAATAGGTTGAACGAGAGAGAGAGAAAAAGAGAGAGAGGCATATTTCTCTCAGTGAACAGACACCGTTAATCCTCTTGCTCTTAAATCCTAGTCCTGATCTACTTATTTTGGGTGGCTGACATGTGACTTCAGACATGAGGCCTGAGAATGTTCACTTTACATTTACCTCATCATCAATTGGACAGGCCTACAGCCTGTTTAAAGCCATGCATGAACCCCAGTTGCCAGACACTGTTGTCTGTTGTGTGCCTTTACAGTATACTGTTAAAAATAAAGGTTATTTACTGTCATCTAATTCCATGAAGAACTTTTAACATCCATTACACTAAAGGTTCTTTATAGTACAAAAAGATCCTTCTGATTATCAGAATGTTCTTCATAATAATAATAAAAAACTTTAAGAACTATTCACTGAAAGGTTTATTGTGGAAGCCAAAATTCTTTCTTCTATGGCATCACTATAAAACCACACGCTTAGAACCTTTATCTATGGAAATTGAAGTTTATTTCATTTGTGATGTCTCTCTTGACTTGTCTATTTTATCTCCGACTTTTCTGTTTGTAAATGTGAGGCCGAAGGTGCCACAACATTTTAAAAACATGAACGCAAAAATTAAAATTTTGCCAAACCTGTTTTTGAAACTAAAGATGAGATGTTAGGCAGAATATCCAAGCAGTTTTTTTCCACACAAGGAAAGTGAAAGAAAACCCATATCCAAAAAGCACCATAAAAGGAGTCCATACAACTTTCCAAAACCTCAAATGAGATCTTGTGTTTTAAGCTAATAAATTTAGCTTGACTGAAATTATGAATGCTTAGGTGAGCTAAATATGTTTGTGTGTATTTGTATGTGGTTTAGCACAATATAATGGTTCTTTATGTTTCAGATGGAGAACTGTACACCGGAACAGTGGCAGACTACAGGGGAACTCGACCTGTCATTTCACGCCACTTGAGCGAGGGCAGCCATGTTGATCTGAAACTGGATGATACGCTTGGCTGGTTAGAAGGTAAGAAAACTTTTTTAAGAAAAGAGATTTTACTGATTTCGCCTTATAACTACACTGCTTTCTTTTTTACTACACAATTCCAGATCCTACTTTCATCAGCTCCACTTATGCTCCCAGTGAGGAGAAGGTTTATTTCTTCTTTAGTGAGACTGGAAAAGAGTACGACTTCATTGAGAAGTTTACAGTGTCTCGCGTTGCCCAAGTTTGCACAGTAAGTGTTGATTGTTGCTGTATTTCTTGTGTATGTGAGCATGTTTATAACGTAGCGTTTTAGCTAGCGCATTTACAGATTCATCAAACACATATGAAAGATTAGTTTAATTTGAGATGGGTTTTTGTAAAAATGTCATTCTCAGTAGGTGTTAATCTCTCTTTAGAGTGATGTGGGTGGGCAGCGTACTCTTCAGAAACGCTGGACCACCTTTGCCAAGGCTCAGCTACTATGTCAAGCTGCCCAAGAGCTGCCATACAACGTCCTACAGGACATTGTTAGCCTTCCGCCACCGGAGGGCGCGTCTGAGGACGAAATCCTATTCTATGGGATTTTCAGTTCTCAGTGGTGAGGAAACATGCTTTATTATTCTGAGTTGTTTTGTCCCCCCCCCCCCCATATTTGAAAGTAGTGAGGATTTATTTTATAATTTGCCATTTTGCTTAAAATACTTACCTCAGTTTTTGTGTTGTTGTTTTTTTAGGCGAGTAAACTTGGGTGGCTCAGCCGTGTGTGCATTCAGCCTCAAAGACATTAAAAATGTGTTTACAGGACATTACAAGGTTCTGAATCGGGACACTTTGAAATGGAGCACACGGGTACAGGAGCCAATGGCAAACCCTGGAGAGGTTAGTGTCATAATAGTGCCCTGAAAGGCCCCTTTATTTTATTATTCTAATTTAGTTTACACCGTTCAGAAGTTTAGGGGCAGTAAGAAATCAATGCAGCATGGACGCATTAATTTGAAAAAAATTGACAGTAACAACATTTATAATGTTACAAAAGATTTCTATTTCAAATAAATGCTGTTCTTTTGAAATGCATTCAATCAAAAAACCCTGACAAATTTCCACAAATATTTTCAACATTGATGATGATAATAAGAAATGTTTCTTGAGCAGCAAATCAGCATACTAGAATGGTTTCTGAAGGGTCGTGTGATACTGAAGACTGGAGTAATGATGCTAAAAATTCAGCTTTGTCACAGGAATAAATTAAATTTTAAAATATATTCAAATAGAAAACAGTTATTTTAAATTGAAGTAGTATTTCACAATATTATGTTCTTTACTGTGTATACATCAAATAAATGCAGCCTTGGTGAGCATAAGAGACTTCTTTTCAAAAACATTAAAAATCTTACTGAGCCCAAACTATATTTTATTTTACTAACTAAATTCTCTTGTTCTGTTTTCTTATGCCCTTAAATCAAACCATTCAAATTTCTGCTGTTTATCTCTGCAGTGTGGCCTCCATAATGCATCGGACAACACTCTGCGCTTTATTAAGGACAACTTCCTGGCTGATAAAAGTGTTGCACCGGTCAATCAGGGCCTTACGATGGTGTCACCTGATAAGAGCTACAGCAACATCGCAGCTCAGAGAGTGCGCGGAGCACGCGGCAGAGATTACACTGTGCTTTACTTGCTCACGGGTAAATATTGGTCAATATCAGTGTTGTTTTTCTTTGTCAGTAGTTTTATTGATTGCTTAAATTATTGTAAGTATCATAATGCAATGTTTTTCAAAAAGGATTAAGATAAAAGCTGAAGCAACCTTTAATTTCTGTTCTAAAATTAAAAATTACTAAAACTTTAAGTAAAATTTAAATGAAAACTAAAAATATAAAAGCTAATTAAAAATGTTAATAAATGCTATAACAGTATATAAATAATACAACAATAATGTTGTTTGGGAGATGATATTCCATATAGAAAAATAATATTCTTAAACACCATAACAATTAATGACAAGAATAAAATGTGCTAGATTTAATGAGAGTAAAAAGAACTAATGACAGTTGTAATATGAGTAATATTCCTATAAAATGAAATGCATTGGTTGGATTGTCGTATTAGACTGTAGAACAACACATTTTCCCACACATCAAAGAAATGTATATATTGTTTTCTTTTTTTACTGTTTCTTTAAAAAATGTTTTCCCCTTTCGAGTCATTTTTAAATGATCTTAATATCACTTTAACCGTGTCCCCTGTAGAGTCTGGCTACCTGCACAAAGCAGTAATCTTGGAGAACGGAGCTCACATCATTGAAGAGATCCAAGTGTTTCATCAACCGCAGCTGGTCAAAAACATCCTGCTTTCAGTCTCTAAGGTACCCATCACTTCAAGTGTCATTTATTAGCTTTACTCGGGGAACAGACATCTGTGTCTGTATTTAATCTATGTAATCCTCTGACACAATAAAAGTCACTACAAGCACAATATCATACTCTTTGAGCCATTAAATCAGATTCCTTGGTTATAACCCCTGTTGGGCTACTGTTATCTTTTGGTTTAAATATCCGGTGACTGGTGTCCCAGCTGTAAGACACACATGCTGGGTTATACCACTCCCTCAGCAGTCACATTTCATCCGTAATTGGGTTAGATGGAGGTGTGCGAGAGGTTTTCTAGTCTAATGTTCACTTGTGTAGACGTTTGTTCAAAAGCTAAAGGAATTACCCCTGAGTAGCCTCATGCTAATAATCTTAAATTGGAATTAATATAGAAGGCAGATAACAGTTCTGTTTAGAGACGTGGCTTTTCTGAGAGCTGTATGCTATATACCTTTTTACTGACTTAAAATTAACATCTGTGGCATAATACAATACAAGTTAAGTTTATTTAATATTAAATCTTATTTAAATTAATATCTGTTTGTTACCCTGTTGAAGGGTACGGTTCCTTAACACCAACTAGTCTATTTTGAAAAGGTATAGTTTAAATTTAAAATGTATTAATATATTTAATATAGATTTTATGAAGGAAAGAAAAAGGAAATGTCTAAAGTGTGAATAGTCACAGCTTCATTCTTTCATAGTATTTATTTAATCATGGCACTGCAAATTTATTGAACAGAAATGTATTGTATGGTGCAAGAAATAGTCTGAAGAATTAATTGTAAATGTTTGTGTCTTCCCCAGGGAACAGTGCTGATAGGCTCTTCAGAAGGAGTGGTGTCAGTACCCGTGTCCAACTGTTCTTACTACTGGAGCTGTGCTGAGTGTATTCTAGCAAGAGACCCCTTCTGTGGCTGGGACCCTGTGATGAAAGTCTGCACAGATATAACTAGTCAGGGCCATCTGTAAGTATCATTACAACTGAGTGTATTCAAACCTAACAAATACTCCCCAATTAAATATGCGGTTGGTTTAATGCGCTTTTATTGCAGATTTCAACATTCACATTGATTGGGTTACTTCAGCATACCCCTGTCCTTTGTTTTTTATCTCTCCTCTCACTGCTTTTCACAGTGTCCAGGATGTAGATGAGGGTAATGTGTCAGAGCAGTGTAAAAATGTGGCCCCCAGGTCACGCTCTGGCCAGCCCCGATCCCCTTCAAGTGAGTACAGTTTATGTGTACATCTTTATAATATTTGATGAATGATATCAGTGTATAAATGCTGGTTTTTATTCCAAGAGTCCAAAATCTATACTTTTTAATTGTGTACCATTCATTTACTCGTAGTTTAATCTCAATTTAATTTCATTGCAGTTGCAAATGTGGTGCTTTGGTAACTCAACAGAAGTCCCTGAAATATTCTTGTTTGCCTCATTTTTACTTAGATCTTTCAGTGTGTCCTTTACTATTTATGGCATTTTCCATGAGATTTTTGCATTCAGAAATTAGCAAAAATATCATACAACAATGTCAAAATCTTGGCACAATATTGAATTGTTTATTTATTTTAAGGGGAAAAAACATAACCAAAAACATAATATTTAGCTGTCACACATTTTACATACAACCCTGTTACCGCATGATTTTTCCTCTATTAAGAAAAAAATTCATAAACGTGTGAGGCATGAAAGCTATTTCATTCTGTGCCCTTAATTTTCTCACAAATTGTAGTATTGTAGTATTTCCATGTAACTGTTAATAATAAATGTGTAACCTAATTTGGCATAACATAATCTTAAATAAATGTGTAACCTTTTGTTTTAAATTTAAATGTAAATACATTTAAATTGAATTTTTTTATTTTTGTAATATAAATTCTAGAAAATATTCACAAAAATTATGGGTTGCAAAACAGGGTTGCAAAAATGTAAAGTTAAATATAAAGCAAATCAAAATATATAATATATTTAATTATATTATAGATATTTAATTGTATATTTTTTAATTTGACCTTTTGACATAAAACTTTTTATGAAGGTTAAGCACCTTCTTTTCAAGCCCTGTTTTGTACTTACTCATGTAAAAGTGCCATACAGAGTACTGGTTTAACTGCATGCCTGTGTTGCCATCGTGATTTCGTGTGTATGCTGACCCTTGACCCCTGACCTCCACAGCTGTGTGTCCTCCAGGTGAAGTGGTGTCTGTGTCTCTAAACGAGGTAGTGCACCTGCAGTGCCCGGAAGCATCACACCTTGCCAAACGCCACTGGGAGCGTCTTAACAGCCAACTCTCGCCCAAAATCTACATTCAGCCAGACAACGGCAGCCTCAGCTTTGTGGCGACCCCGTCCACCCTGGGACACTACCTGTGTCAGGCTGTGGAGAACGGCTACACCCAAACACTGACCGTCTACCATGTTAAACAGAAAGGCAACCCCACCATCCTAACAGCTTCCCCGAGCCGCCCGCAGAGCACCCCGACTGCCGAAACGGAAAATAAAAAACCCATTTCCACTCCCAAGTGGATGATACCCAAGCAGACGGAGCCGAGGCCTAAACCAGAAGATGTGGATCCTACTGTCACACACAAAGATTCGCTGGCGATCACGACGTTCAAAAGTAGAAATTTCACCCGCTTGTCTGGGGTGAACGAGGAAAACTCACGAATGATTGAGCCTGGCGGAAACCTCCAGCAAGTGAACAAACCCTCCTACTTGCAGGAGCTAGTGGTGGTGTCCGTTCTGTTAGCTCTGTGCATCAGTGCCTTGCTAACCATCGCGGTTAACAGGTTCAGGCATCTTTGTCACAGCAGGACGGTCCCAAAGACTCCTTGTTCTCACAGGGACGCAGAAATGGGAGGAAGTGCGACGCCCCAGGAGAGAGAGTCTCTCAGAGGGCATTCGCCCAGTTTGGAAAAGCGGAACGGGCAAGCTCCTAACGGACAGTCCCACAATGGTCAGGCACATAACGGCAAATCTCCCATCACGCTGAGCAACAGCATGCTGAACGCCTCTAACGGTCACCTACCCAACACACCCATCTGAGGGCGGACACTGTGATGGTACCCTCTCGCTGTAAACCTCTTTTCTGAGCCAAACTGGGCTTCTGCTGTATCAAGCCCTTTCGCTGAACCACTTGTGCAGGATCAACTGGTAAAAAAAAAAAGAAAATGGTACAAATGGCACATTGGACCTTTTACAAACTTTTTGAAACTGTAAGACTCGAAGATCTTGGACTCTAGGTATTAGTGCATTTTCAGTTTGTTAATATTTAAGCTGTAATTTATGTGACAACTGTTTGTTTCAGTCTAAAGTGTATCAGATTTTATGCCTCTCTTAAATCACTTTCAGGCAAACATAAGTGAAATATATAGATGGACGGATTAAGATTTTCATTGATCTCAGAAAGTTAATTCAGCTAAGTTTAAAAAATCTTATAATAAAAATTTTAATGGACCTTAACATTTTTAATTGCTAACATTTCTTAAGAGAGGCTTAGAAGTTTTAAATTCAAAAACAACTTTTTGAACTTTCATATTTCCCATTCGCATAAAATATTCAGTTTCCAGTACTTTGACTACCTTTTTTTATATCGCACATCGTTTTTAGTCTTTGCCTTTTGTTCCTTATTCTTGTCTGATTTCACATTTTAAATGTCAAGACGAGGTATGTTTTCTTTTTCATTTTTATAGTCTTAAAGGGACACCCAAAAAAGAAATTTGTCAAAATTTACTCCTCATCCTCTTTTTCCAAACCTGTAACGCAAAAGAAGTTACTTTGAAGAATGTTGAGAACCAAAGAGTTTTACTTCCCATTGACTTTCACTTATATATAATGGAAGTCAATGGGAACCGAAACTGTTTGGCTACCAACATTCTTTAAAATATCTTTAAAGCTCCACAGAACAAAGAAAGTCAAAAAGGTTGAAACAACACGAGGGTATGTAAATGCTGACAGAATTTTCATTTTTGGATGGACTATACCTTTAACTTTGCACCAATGCAAAAATGAAGCTTTCAAAGATGCTTTTCAAGTATTTTGTGTAATGCATAAAGTTGTGCTGATCGGTCATGTGTAAGTACGGGTAGTTGTATCTCTATCATTTAGATTTCAACATAAGAATAACTTACTCATAAAAATAATACTCAAAAGTGTTTTCCAGTACCTCAGTACTGGAAACACGAGGGTATGTAAATTTCATTATTGACCACTTCACTATAACCTAATGGCAATTCACAGTAACTGCGTCAACACTGGAACTACGCACATTTTGTTACATTTTCAGCATCTTACCATAGTTGAGGCAAACAATTCTTTACAGAACAAATTGTAGACAAAGAAACCTGATTTTGGTCTTGTCTTAATTATGATTATTATTTTTTTAATTGGTAGTTGCTGTGTTTTGCCTTTACACATCAGTATATTGGGCCTGATTGCTACTTCTAGGTGTGAGTGACCTAAAACAATCTTTTGTTGTTTTCTTTCCCATTCTGTGATTTGTCACTGAACGGTACGAATTTGAAGTCTTCATTCTGGGGAAATCCCTTGTAAATTGTGATATTGCCAAATCTGTGTTTTATAATCAGAGAATGGAGAACATGTTCTTTCTAGTAGTTCAAAGAACAATTTCATTTTCTGTTTGTCTTTAGCTGGATTGAGTCCCAATATGTGAAGTCTGTCACAGGACTAGACGCCTTCCCCTGCATGCCACTGTTATTGAAAGATTCTGTTTATTTTTTTATAGCCTTCAAAAGCAGGCTGTTTTGAAAATAAAAGATATTGATTTAAAGTGTTTACTACAACTTTCCTTCAAAAATGCTTTTATTGCCACTAGGTGGCATCAGAAGACAAAAATTGAAAATCTATAGACCATAATTGAACTTTCAAGTGCTCTTAAATTGGTGATGTTTCAGAGCACTTTCCATATTTCTAATGTAAATGTCACATTTATTTATATAGCGCTTTTTACAATACAGATTGTTTCAAAGCAGCTTTACAGAGATAACAGTAAAATGCAACAGAGTTTGTTTCCAGAAGAAAATAGTGTCACAGTCCAGCTTAAGTAAGTTCAGTGATGTTTCATTTTGTTGTAATAAAAAGTTATTCATTTAGTTAATGTATATATATATATATATATATATATATATATATATAGCTGCTCTGGATAAAACCGTGATGTCATCATCCAGCTCAGTTCAGTTCTCATATAATGGTGTCAATGCAGGCAGATCAATATTATTGTTGAATATTAAATTAAATGTTAAATTTATTGTCCCCAACTAAGCAAGCCAAAAGCCAATGGCAACAAAGGTGGAAAAAGGTGACAGTGGCAAGGAACCAAAACTCTATCAGGTGGCAGGATGGAGAAAAAAACCTTGGGAGAAACCAGGATCAGTAAGGGGGCCAGTTCTCCTCTGGCCAACGAACGAAAAGTGTATGATTATGATAAAGGCAGCATTACAGGCAAGAAATCAGATCGGATTGGAACCATCAGAATATTATCAAGTTCCATCTGGTTCATCACGCCGGTATGGAGACGGGTTTGTTGAGGATCAGTGCCGATGGCTGTCGTGTCGATGAGGCCTTCACACAGGGCCGGCCCGAGACATAAGCGAACTAAGCGGCTGCTTGGGGCCACCAGGGGTCCCCCCAATCGAGTTTAAATTATTTTATTTTTTAGATTACTTAAACGAATTATTCATTCATTCATGTCACTTAACACAAGAAAATTCTGATTTCATGATCAATATACCTGCCAACAACTGCTGCTGTGTCTGCCAGCGTTTAAGTCATGCGCATAATCTAGACACCTCGCGAGTGCATAGACAATTCGTGCGCAACTGCGCATAGTCACGGTATCGGTTTAAGTTGGAGAAAATAGCCGCAGGGGAACTTAACCTTCTAGGTGTAAGGGTAGCAGTTTGAATAAATAATAAACATAGCAGTTTGAACTCTTCTCCACTTTATTATACCACACATCAGATCACTAACTCCAAAAACCCGCGACACTCCAGTACCAAGTGCGCACGACCCATTCCTATCTACGGCAAGCCCCGAGGGGAAAAATAGATTGCATACACACATACAACGAGCGCCAGTACATCCTTACCGGTATTATAGTAACAGACTTTAGTGATGCGCGGGTCGACTCGTAACCCGCGGTCCCCGCGGGTAACCCGCAGGTCGGGTTGGGGCGGGTAAAGAAATTGTCACTTTATTTGCGGGGCGGGTCATTAGTTTTTTGTTTTTTAAATCCATGTATGTTGCTTGCAATTTCCAGCCTATATTAAATATTTGGGAATATCTATTTTCATATTTTATTAGGTTATTTAAATACGAATGCCGTAGTAACGTAACTTGCGTGAGGTTCCCAAAGCTTTGGCGTCAAGTGACACGTCTCGAAAGCGGCGCGCCAAGCAGCTCCGCAGCTCCCGCTGCCAGCCACAACAACAACAACGGAGAAATAAAAGTGAAGATGGAAGACGAGGTGCGGGAGAAATTGAGGTCGGGAATTTACATGATTAAAAGAAAAAAAAAAAGGTCAGGCTGCTAAATCTAATGTTTGGAAGCGGTTCTCAGAAGTAGGCCTAGTTGCAGCAGGAGACAACAGTAGTATCGGCTACCTGAAGTGCAACTCGTGTGAAAAATATACAAACAGTAACGTTAGCGCCACAAAACGGGCACTTCCAGCATGTCAAGATATTTGTGGGGGGGTCTAAGAAATAAAAAATGGTTTAGCCTATTAGATGAATACAAACGCTGCTTTGTAAATGTTGAAAATGTTTATTAGTATCTTATTAATATGACCTGATTTATGGTTCATATTCATAATCGTCTGTTGTTGCTTACTGGGCGATGTTTCCAAGCACTTTCAGGCTGAAATAAAGGCTGTTTTCATTTACATTACAATGCCTAGTACTATGTCTATTTAACGGGTGCGGTGCGGGGCGGGGCGGGTTGTAAAAATAGATACAGTGGTGCGGTGCGGGCTGGGGCGGGCCAAATAATTTCATAAAAGCGGGACCCGCGCATCACTAACAGACTTTGTTGGATTCTGTCATGTACAGTCCAACAAAGTCTGTTACAATAATAATAATAAAAAAGATGTTGAGGACAGTTACACTGTATTGAGACAGTTGAGAAATAATAATATTTGTACAGTTTTCAACAATAATTGTCATTGTTGAACCCCTGCTCTTATTATGTTTCTGATTTCTCAGTTTTGTCATTATTTTAGCAAATAATTTATTTTATATGTTTTGAGACAGTTTGTTTTAAGAAGTTTCAAAGAGTTAGTAAAAGTGTAAAGTAAAGGTTAAAACTTTTTTATTTAAGTAGGCATCTATTTTTTATTAAGTATTTATTTTGTATTAATACATAACCTCACTGTATTAATTTATAATGTATCATTATTGCGTGACATTTATGTCAATAATCGTCAAGCACAGGTGACTTCGCGTAGTGGGAGGGGGCCCCAAATCAAATTCTGCTTAGGGCCCCCAAAAGGCCCGGACCGGCTCTGCCTTCACAGGGGAGAGTCTAGTTGACACAAGCTCTTCTGACACTTCAGGGATGCGCTGTGGAAGTGTCTAGGTGCAGGTCCTCCATCTGGTCTGGATACGGCCCGGATCCATCTGATTACACTAAACCTCGGAATAAGCAGAAAGACTAACATTAGTGTAGATGGATGCCATTCTTTTTATGATGTAACGGGTACATTGGGTGTTATAGGAAGTGTTCCCAATAATAATTTAACTGATTTGAATGTATGGGAATGTATGATTCTCTATGTGTATGCCAGGTTAAAGAGATGTGTTTTTAGTCTAGATTTAAACTGACAGTGTGTCTGCTTCCCGGACAATGTTAGGGAGACTGTTCCAGAGTTTAGGTGCTAAATAGGAAAAGGATCTACCGCCAGTGTAACGGTTGTGGAAAGACACACTCACACGTAGGTTTCTTTGCACTTGACTTTATCTTTTTGAATAGAAAAAAGTACAGATCAATTTGGCTGAAGAGAAACTACTGCAGACATTCATAAGACCACAGCAGCGACACTCCAATCTGCTCAATACAGCCAAACTTGTATTACTACATGAAAATCGTAACAATGTACCTGTTATTAATTAGTGTACTAGTACAGGATAATCAATTGCTAAATACCAGTTATACATTATACATTAATATCAGTTAACATTTCTAACAAAATAAACACGAAAGCAACATACCTTTTTGAATAGAAAAAAGAACAGATCACTTTGGCTGAAGAGAAACTACTGCAGACATTCATAAGTTACACATTCACTCAACTCATAATACAAATAATTGTCAGAATGTTAAGACATAGACAATAACCACAAGAAATGAACTCGTTCACACTTCTGTGATGCATGTGGAAATTCAGTACATATAACAATCTCAACAATCGTGTTAAAGCGTTAATTAAATATACGTTCAAATGAAATTGCCTCGAAAATATTCACTTAAAACATAATATTATCACAATTAATTTGTTAATGAGTTAGAGCGTGAAAAATCGTACATACCCACAGCAACGACACTCCAATCTGCTGTAGTACGGCGATAGAACCAGAAGAACAAAATAGTATGTCTGCAGTAGCCACTATCATAAATAGCCACAGGAGGGAAGCCTTTGAACACTGAATACAACCAAATGCCTTATTTCATGGAATTCACACATCAAAACTCTTTAAATTAAATCTTCTTTTTTAACCCTGTTACACCAGCAGTCGATTTTGATATTCTAGGTATTATCAACTGGCCAGAATTTTGAGATCGCAATAGAGGTGAAGGACTATAATGCGTTAAGAGCTCGCTCAAGTACTGGGAAGCTAAACCATTTAGTACTTTGTAAGTAGTCAGCAATATTTTTACATTTATACGATTGTTTAATAGGGAGCCAATGCAGTTTTGACAGAACCGCGGGCTAATATGGTCATACTTCCTGGTTCTGGTAAGAACTCTAGCTGCTCCCTTTTGGACCAGCTGTAGTTTGTTTATTATGCGTGCAGGGCAACCACCCATAAGAGCATTACAATAATCTAGCCTTGAGGTTTTTGGTCCAATCATTTTGTCTTGTTTTTTGCACTGTAACCGATTTTTAAAGAATTTACGTTTTATGAGAATCAACATTATGCAACAAATGCAGTCGACTGAGATTAACTGCATTGAACCCATAATATTAGTTTTTATCAGTGAAATTCCATTCTGAGCATTATAGACTATAACTGGACTTGGTGGAAAATAAATAAACTAACTGATTATTTTGCCTGAAACATAAGTTAATAGATAGATATTGTTTATTAAATTTTAACTGCTGTTATAAAAGCAAGATCACATTTGCCATGGTAGACCTTTTTAATATCAGTGTACCAGCAGCCATGGTGTGGTTTTTTTAACAGCATGATTGTTTAGATGTTGCCTTAAAGGGACATTTCACCCAAAAAGGAAAATTTTGTCATTACTCACCCACAAGTTGTTCCACACCTGTATGAGTTTATTTCTTCTGTTAAACACAAAAGAACATATTTTAAAGAATGTTGGTAACCAGACAGTTGACAGCACCCATTGACTAGTAGGAAATAAATACTATGGAAGTCAAAGGGTGCCTCAACTGTCTGGTTACCAACATTCTTTAAAATGTCTTCCAACAGAAGCATGACACTCATATATAGGTTTGGTACAACATTAGGGAAATTATGACAACATTTTCGTTATGGGATGAACAGCTATACCTTTTAAAAGAAAGACAAATTGTATAAAAACGTGAAAATAAATAATAAAAAAATGGATTAAACTAACTAAATTAAATTAATGAAACATTGTTAAAAAAAAATAAAGAAATAAATAATCTACTACATTACAGTATTGGTGAGTAGAAAAAACAATGTAACAAACCCCTGTTCTATTCTGTCGCATGTAGATGCGAGTGAGTTTTCTGGAAGTTGCCATAGCGCCGCATCACTTGAGTCTGTCTCAATGCAGAGCACCAGCCTCCTCCTCACTGCGGTAGGCTACTGCACGTAAGCCGCATGCCTCACACCCTTTACAATTAACTAGTTGTTTCCCTTCAACCACGTCGCGGATGGAATGACTGAAACTGCACGTTCGCCTTTACAGAGAAAACTAACCACAAAACAACGCGTTTTACTTGAGCTGCAGAGGTAAGTGACATCACGCATGTATTTGAATGAATCTCGATTTGGGACAGGACGTAGCTATAGGCGACATGAGTACGGCCCCACCTATGACAGCGCTGAAGGTTACACACGGTTAGGATTTGGAAACCAGAATAAAGCACTGGTGAGTCGCATTGAGTCTGCCGCTCGGTTTGTCGTTTTTCATAGCGCAGGTATTATGCTCGTAATAAAGTTGCATGTTCTGTCATAGTGCGGGACACTGCGGATGAGGAGAGTGATGAAGCTGCACGTTTTGCACTATGTCTATTTTTGGCTGCTCCTCTGGCCTCCGAGGCCAAGAAACCACTTAAAATATAATGCATCATCACTTGAAAATGGGGAATACGATGCTTAGCTGAAGGTTATATGATACATTCAACACACTTTTGCACTAGAAATATGTGAAGATGTGCACTTGAATGTTTAAAATGTCCAGACACCTAATACAGATTGGAAGTAGTCTACTCCCTGCATAATAAATATATGTATATATATTTTTTTTTTAAAATCATAATTACACACACACACACGTGTGTGTGTGTGTGTGTGTAATTATGATTTTTTTTTTAATATAACGTGTGTGTGTGTGTGTATATATACGCGAACGTGCAGTTTCAGTCATTCCATCCGCATATATATATGGGGTTAGGATGGGGGTGATTCCCCCTTAAGAAAAATCTGGATTTACTTAAGTTTATCATGTGTAGTATATTCTTATTAATATGTAGCCTATATATTTTTAAGTGTCATTAATGTAAAATACTACAATTATTGTAGCCTATTCATTTTTATTTTGATAATAATTTAATAACTGATGGAGAATACCAGTATAATAGATTCATCTGAAAGGCAAAATTATTCTATGACTTCTATGCAGGCATATTAATTTACATTTAATTGCCCATATTTTAACTGAAGATATGTCACAATAGCAACATTATGAATTCAAATCGAATGATTTCACTAACATGTTGGTTTTAATGAAAGCAAAGGTGCCTGAAATATACATATAATTTATGGAAATGCTGAATAATAGCCCCAATTAATTAATTGTTAAATATAAAAATAGTTAGGTGGGTGGGGGGTCATCTTACCCCAAGGGTCTAATTTGATATTTTTACTTCAAAGTAAAAACTAACTTACTCCACAAGTCTAAAATATGTCTCCACAAGTCAAATCACTCATTAATAGACAAATATATATATTATATATTATTTTGCCCCAGTCAAGTTCAAGTCAAAGGGTTTTCATAATGGAATAATGGCAATAATACAGTAAAAAGTATATAATTAAACTAAAGCCTATGAAGCCTATAACAACATTTTTTGAGATTGCGGGTGATAGTTTAAGAATAGTCCATTGAAATTGGTCTAATCTGATTATTGTGTTCCTCTGGTGGATCTTTGGGCCTGAGAAAAGATATGATTTCAGGCACAAATGGCACCATGAGCATGACCTGTTTAAGGGTAAATCCTCAGTCATCCATATTTGTTTCCAGCTCAACCCATTTCATTCTGTCCTGCGCTGCCTCCATCTGTCTTCGTTCTCATTTCTGTTTGTTTCCCTGTTCACTTTAGGTTCCTCCTCATCTAAATAAAGAGATCTCAAAGTGTATTTCTTGATCTTAGCATCTCAAACTGCCTGACATCAGCATGGGCATTGAGAGTCAGGGTCCCACTCGCCCTGCAGGAAATCTGACGCCAAAGCAGGTCAAGGCATTTCAGAATGTGGAGCCGAAGGCGCTGGGGGTGAGTTTTAAATTCAACACCGCAACAAATCTGATATTGAAAGCAGGAAAAAGTGCACAGGAGTATCTTTAGATACCAGTTATTTCACGTGAGCCTCTTTGTTGCACATTTTTTACAATATGAAAAACTGAATTCAATCTAATGGCCTTTTTGGAAACATACCAAGTTTATCTTGTTGTGCTGTTTCAGTCCATTCAGATCATTATTGGTGTCTTGTGCTTGTGTCTGAGCGTCACCATTCTTCAGCTCTATGAAGAGGTCCACTTCTCTCCTGATGTCATCGTTGTGGTAGTGATTGTTGTTCAGGTAAGCTGAATGTACTCATGTTTATTTAATTTGTTTTAATCTGAGTTTAATGTTTAATCTATTATTAAATCAAATTGTTGCTATGGATGTAGCAAACAATAATTTTTTAACCTGTTGTTATCAGTTGCTTGTGTCTGGATCCATTTTAATCCATACTGGAAGGTTTCCATCACTGTTTTGGGTGAGTACAAATTAAAAGGATTGCAGAACCAATGAAAATGCCTACATATTTACCCACCCTGAACTGACCAGACAAATGTTTGGACACGATTGACTCCCCTCTTAATTATTGTAATGCTCATACACAAATGATTGTTATTAGTTTTGCAAAAAAATAAATAATTTGGAATGTTTTGTTTTGAGCAGATAGTGAATGCTAATGTTTAAGTGATTGTGTTGCCAAGTCCGGGGTTTTCCTATGGAATTGAGCTACTTTTACACTGTTGCTGCTTGTTGAAGCGACCCCAGGAACTCCATTTTTACCCACAGGAATGCGATTTTTACTGTGGGACCCCCCACAGACATTTCAATTTATATTTTTGGGCCGTGATTGGGCAGGTTTGGAAAAGCAATTGGGCATGTTTTGTTACGAAAACCTGGCAACCTTGGTTTAGGATTTTGTTGTTTTGGTGTTTTTTTTGTTTGTTTTGTTTTTTGGAGCAGATAGTAAAGGATAGGCAACTAACAATTACATAGCCATCATACATATAAACGTCTTCAAAGATTTCAAGCTAAGCTACAAAAAAGAAGCTCGAATACAAGCAAGTTTTGATCTGTTTATTTATTTTTAGTTCCTGTAATTCCCATATTTCCATTTTGATATTCAAATGTGGAAAATAATCATAATAAAGAAAGTAGGTAATATGTCCAAACTTTTGACTGGCATTATATTTCAGTCTTTTCTCAGTACTGAGTTTCCCTTTTCAATGTTTTAACAAATCACACTGAGTTCTAGCTTTACAGTAACTTCTATCCCATGTGTGAAGGTGAAAGCCACACTGGTTGCTCACCTGGTCAGTGCAGCGTTTTCCACTGCTGTTCTTGGGCTGCTATCCCGTCACCTGCCTTACCGTCAGGACACTTACCACTGTGAGCACTGCAGGAGACTGGAGATCTATTCTGTGGTGAGCTCAATGTTACTCCACTGTTGAGCAGCTTGCATTATTGGAAGATGGGTTTGTGTATTTTTGCACATATACATTGATCTGCAGATACAGATCTCTGTATGCATACATTACATTAATGATGAATGCATGTGGGTGTGTTTTGGGTGCAGTGGGATGGATGAAACACTGTAAAGTGGGTATGATGTGATGAACTGGCCACATCAACTTTCTTGTTACAGTTTTTTCTTTAAGAAATTTCCTTGATGCCTTTTCAAAGGACTGTACCGAAGTGCAAAACATAGCATCTTCAAAACTTTCAATAAAAAGCATAATGATGTTCAGTCTGTCAAAAGGCCAAGTGGTTCAGATGGTTGAAGAGTTTTGAAGAATGTGCAGTTGAGTGCACTTAAAGAACTGTTTGTCTTTTTTATCATGAAATAAGGAAAGAAAAGAAGTGCTTTCAAAATTGGAAGCTGAAGTTTTAGAATATTTTTTGTTTGCTTAAACCTTAAAATTATACGTATGTTGATTAAATCTTCTGTTAATTTCTTTAATCAGTGTGATTTTTTTTTTAAATACAGGCTTGATTAAGTGAAGGATTATGTTGCTGAAATTAATATAAAGTTTCTGAATGAAATATAAAGTGAAAAAAGACAGGTAATGTTGTTATTTGGGTTAGTGACTTATCATTCGATGTGGGTTTACACAACATACTTAATTAAATTGCTTTGAATAGGAAAGCAATTTAAGCAGTTTGCTTGGAAATTTATTTTTAGGTAGAATATAAAGTGGGTTATCAATTGTTGAGAAATATAAAAAGATGTGAATTGCTGACATAAGATGTAACAAAATATGTTAATATGGCTCCTATTCATCTGTTCTGCTTTGTAATTTATATTTTGTCTTATATATTTATAACAGAATAGAGTAATGGATATTGATCCTTTGCACTTGGTACAGACTTTTCCTGATGCTGGAGAAATTTATAAAAACAGTGCCCTTTCAAGGTATTTGGACATTTAACAGTAAACCTTTTTTTTTTTTTTTTTTTTTTTTTTTACACAAAATATTGTAGATCTAATATGAAACATGCAAAAAGTGATCATAATGGGCATTTTATAAATGCAAAAAAAAAAGAAAGGGGGGGGGAATTAGAATATGGAATATTGTTTTTATTTTTTGTGTGCTTTATTTTATTTGTATTTATTTATTTTGGCAGGGCTGGGCTGGGCTGGGGTGGGGGTGGAGAGGGGTTGGGTGAGATACTGTACTGTATTTGACTTTGAGGCTTATAGTCTATGTTTATAGTCTATGTTTATAGTAAAGTCCAGACACCTTACAATGGCTGGACATTGTAAACATACACTCTGCGTAATATCTGAAAAGAAGTGAATAGTTTTTCAAAAGAAACATCTTTTTATAATAGCTGTCCAATTAAGTCTGTGGTTTATGGGATTTGTCCCAATCTCAGAAGTCCAAAACCTTTCTGAGGGCACTGTAGTTTGTCAAGGAAGCCAAAAAACTGTAACAGTTTTTCTAAATTGACCAATTGGGTGTTCTTGCAGCAACATTTGTATATGAATAATAGCTTTATAGCTATATTTGTAAAGTGAGCCAGGTCTTTGGCAAAATTCAACATGATTATGTTTTTTGTGTCTGCTTTTCCAAAGCAACAATATTGTTACAGGAAGTGCACTTATACTGTCGAGAGAAATTGTAAAGTAAGTAATTCTTACCTTTATGTTTTTCTTTGTGTACTTGAATATGCTTAAATATTTGCTGATAATGCGAGAGAGAAAAAAAACAGGTACATTTAAAAAAAAAAAGTTAGTGTTGTTGTTTTTAAGGTGACAAACATTTTGCAGAAATTCAAGCACAGAACATACAGTATAATGTTAATTCAGGTACATTTAGCCACCAATGTGACAGCCACTCTAACATTAGCCCAAAATGCCTGAATTTATCCTTTAAGGATCTGCCTGTTTTTCATTGTCTTTATCAAAAAATGATCAGTAGCTTAATTTGTGCATATTTGTGTTAGGAGAGTGAATGCATGCAGAAGCAGGGTGTGGGTCATTTTGAAGATAGTCTTGTCAGTTTTGCACTTTGGGCCGGTTGTATGAAAATGCTTCAGAATGAAAGATACCTTCAATTATTTGCAGATGTGCCATGAAAACTCAAATGGTCACCCTGGCTAATCTTCTGTCCATATATATATATATATATTACAACAATACCTGCCTTACTAGTGTGCTTGTCTGCTTGTTTTTAAGAGTGATCTCTTTGGCAACTTCCAAACATGTGGACAAGCACATCAGTTTTGATAGCTCTTGTAACTATTTTGCCTTTTTAGGTAAATTGACAGATGTTATAACCACTGTCTTGTTTTTCTGTCTCTTTTTGGTGCTGTCAGCTCTTGATTGATGGCTTCTTGGCCACATTGGTTCTGTTTCTTGTGGTGGAGTTGGTGATCTGCATTGTAACCATTTTGTTTGGACTCAGTGCTCTTGCTAAAGCTGGCATGAAGGTCAGTTAAACATTTGCACAATAGTAGGGTTAGAGAGAGTATGTGATGACTTTGGAGTATTTGTTGTGTTTAAAGAGTTAGTTCACCCAAAAATTTTAATTCTGTCATCATTTACTCACCCTCATGTTGATCCAAACCCTCCTTTCTTTGGAACACAAATGATGATATTTTAATGAAATCTGAGAAATTTCTGTCTTTCCAAAACTTTGATCCTTCAGAACATTCATTAAGAGAAAGTAAAAAGAAATCCAAATGAAATTAGCGGTTTAATTCAAGTCTTCTGAAGAGACATGATCACTTGATATGATGAACAGACTTTTTATTTATAAACATTGATCAGCTAATACATAGATCACTCAAATTTGGTAAACGGAAGTTCAGATATAAAGAACCAATGAGAATCATTCTTCCATGTCACGCCAGCATGATTGAGGTTTCGCAAGGACCAATGAGGTTTGTTCTCAAGCATCAAGCAAGTGCAGTTGAGCTTCCGTTTACCATATTTGAGTGCTCTGTATATTTGCTGATCAATGTTTAAGTTAACAAAAGCCTTAATTAGAGTTGTTGGTGAATAGTCTTTCAGTGGGAGTGACAGAAATCTCTCAGATGTCATTAAAAGTATCCATTTGTGTTTCGAAGATGAACAAAAATCTTATTGGTTTGGAACAACATGAGAGTAAGTCATTTCTTTTAATGCAAAAAGTGGTAAGTTTTTTATGGTAAATTTGGTAGACTTCTGGTATAAATGTGATTTGCAATGTGCTCTTCAAAATTGTCTGATCAAATCCTTTCCGTGATAAACTAATTTAATACATTGATGAACTCTGTGTTTCCCACAGTTTCCTGGTTTTAGACAGCGTGCAGCTCCATCTCAGCCTGAGGCGGTCACCCCTAGCCAACCTCAGGTACACCAAGTTCACCTACATTGAGATTTAATTGAATTATACCTTCATTGGGTTTGAAATGGACCTAATGTGAAACAAGAGCTTGCTAGAGCTTTAAAGGCATGTTCACACCAACGAAGATAACTATAATGACAACTATAAAGTTTTAGTAATTGTTCTTTGACAATAGGGAAGTCCACACAACTATAACGATAACGACAAAGAGGAATGATATATTTGGAAACAATGACAGCCAATCAGAATCCACTCAACTTTAAAGAGCTCAAGCATTTAAAGCGGCAGATGACGTAACTGCAGACTGTGCTTATACTAAACAGAAAGTTATTGTATATTGGTGTGGATGCTAGTATAGTTATCGTTATTTCTATCATGACAACTGTTGGAAGAGTCATGGTAATTGATATGAAAATGATAATGTACTTGGTCTTGGCGGAATAGATCTGCTACGCTATTGCTGCTTCACAAATAGCATATGAAATTACTTGTA
The DNA here is from genome assembly GCA_026230005.1 of Gila orcuttii. Lineage (NCBI taxonomy): Eukaryota > Metazoa > Chordata > Actinopteri > Cypriniformes > Leuciscidae > Gila > Gila orcuttii. Next base: position 17,295,817 of record JAPDVR010000010.1, on the reverse strand, counting down.
GCAGATCTATACAGTTGGAGCTGGGGAAAGTGAAGCGCACTGCAAACTGCTACTGCAAACATTGACCAACTATTTAAATGTTGAGCAGCAAGCTCATTGGCTACAGATGCAACAGGAACCAAACAGCTTGTGCCGTGTAGTTAACGATGCAATTGTCAGCAGATTGTGTTAAGGACTCACCAGTATTCGCCATCTAGACTTTCATGACAGAACTTGGTATAATAATTTTTATAGTAATCGTTCTTGGTGTGAAGGGGCCTTACTCCTTTTTTTAGTTCTAGAACCTGTCAACCAATCAAATTGTTTAAACCTTATAGGTGGAGGTGTTTGTCTCAGAGGTGGAGCCAATGCCAGAGCGCGTGCCTGAACCTCAATCTGAGCCAATAGAAGAAATCCCCAGCCCTCCCACTGAACCTCAAGTGGCCCCCATTGACTCTTTAACAGACGTTTGACACTTCATGCTCATGTGATCTGTATGTAGATTGTAGGGGCTTTGGTGATCAGTGAGGTTTTAGCGGCAAGGGTTTTTATATTTTAGTGGTATATGAAATTGACATGATAGGGCTCTCCAATATGTCATTATGCTTAAAGGGATGGTTCAGCCAAAAATGAAAAATCTTCATCATTCCAAACCTTTAACACTTTCTTCCAATGAAAGTGGATAGGCATATTAAGTCATATAATAGCCTAGTTTTGAGAGAGTACTTTGTGAATCATTATTCATTAAAAATCTTGCTTGACTTCTGTGGTCACCGTTCACGTTAATTGTTTGTAAAAGTGTAACATTCTATTATTTTGTCCTTTTGCATTCTACAGAAGAAAGAAGCTCTGGGTTTCAAAACACATGACGGTGAATGTTCATTTTGGGGTGAACTATCGCTTTAACATTGCATTACCTGCTCTAAAAAGTTGCAGAGATCCTCTGTGTCTATCAGCCGATGCACTCTACTGATATTCACGACCAATTCGTAATTGTACGAATTCGTACGATTTGTCTAAACCCCTGTGACGGGTAGGTTTAGGGCTGGGGTAAGGGGTAGGTCATTTGTGCGAATTCATATGAATTGGGCAACTCGTAAAATACGTACAATTTAGCAAAATTCGTGCAAGTGAGGTCATATGAATTAGCCACCTCATAACATGCGTACGAGTTGCCATGAGATCGGTTTGGATATTCCTCAAATATTCAGGCTCAACCCCTGACCCTAAATATTAAAGGTGCTGTATGTCCTTTATTTTTTTTTTATTACTATACTAATGCATAGAAATACCATAATATGTTTGCAGAGATGTAGGAGACTATGCTATGTTTATCCCGCTCATTGCCAATTCACCCAATAGTATTTCGATACCCCAAGTTGCCAGTTGGAGGAAAACAAAGCGTATTGCAGCCATGGAAGCCAGCAAACAAACTGGGTCAGAGATTACAGATTCTATCCGACCTAAAAAGCTGGCATCCATGTAAAAAGCTCTATGACCAGAGGCATATTAAAACGAGCTCATCAACTTAGACTTGTCGCTTACCACTGTCAATTGCGCTCGTTACTGTTTCATGTCCTCAAACTGGCAACCCGCGTGAGCTTTGAGTCTGAGGAGGATGGGGTAGGGGAAACAACTCTCTCCAATATTTAGAATTTGGACTACAGTAACCATTTCAATCCCTAGCTGTCAATATTACATACTGTGCCTATAAACATCTATAGTTCATTTGGCCTGAACCACTAATTTCACCGCTTGTGTTACCTAAAAAAAAAAAAAAACATTAAGATACAAGTTTAAAAATCTCCCATTGATACGTGATTGACTATTTATAATTTAAAAGATAACTGGCAGCAAAGTTATCATCAAAATGTTTGCATTCTGATTGGTGCATGCTTGGGTTCTTCCTAGCATATATTTAAACATTCAGAGCATTCACACTGTGCAGTGTATGTTTATTATTTCAATTGCAAATCAGCTCTAATGTAGCATTTCATTTACACTGAAACAAATAAGACATGTGAATTTAGACGTTTGTGAATAAAATTTTACAGAGACTAAGTAAAAAAAAAAACTCTATTCAGGGTTTCCACGGACATGGAAAACCTGGAAATATCAGAGAATTTGAACATTGTGATTTCCAATCCTGGAAAAGTCAGTGCTAATGAATGTAGATCTTTCAAGTTATCTCTATGTAAATGACTTATGGAAATTCCCCAGAAAATCAAGTACAAGATAATGAACAATAGCATTAATATTAATGCAGAAAGATCACAGCATGATTAATGGAAATGTAACAACAGCTCAAAGAATAAATAAAAAAAAATGTGGAAGGGAAAAATGTATCTAAACAATGCAAGCATGCACCGTTGGATCCGCTTAATGCAAGACATTATTACCAGGTTTTGTTAACAGGGCACACATTTTAGATATAGACTGTAAATCAGCTTTAAAACATCTTCAGCTGTCAAAAACTATATTGCAGGTAATATTGTGTTAATTGAGACATGACATCTTACCACTGTTTGCAATATTAAATATATGGGCCTAACTTATCAACAAACAAAAAAATGCTCTGTATGATGTTAATATACATGATGTAAAATATTCCCTCAATTAATTTGTCTTCTTCAGTGTTAGTAGTAAATTGATGGCATTTACTATCTTATCTTGAACTCAAATGCTCACAAGAAAAAAAAATAGTAACAATATCTTAGCAGAATAATATACACCCAAGTTAGGTTTGATCTTACATTCTGTTAAAATAAAATAAAATTTTGTGTGCTCTCCAAAACAGTGGCATGAGTTCTCTGTAGATATGATGTATACTTTCTAATGTAAATTCATTGGTGCTAGTACACTAGTAAATCTTGAAAATCCATTTCAGTGCAGGATGAGGTTGTGTGTCTAAGAGATCATGTTTTCATCTTTCAGGAGAGAGTTAGAATAGGGGTTTTATGTGTAACTTTTGGCCCTTTCTCAACTAACAAAATTTGTTCTAGAAATGTTTTGCTAACGTTCCCATTAAGTTATAAAAACATTAAAAGTTATTTCTGAATGTTCTCTATTCGCAAGGCTTAATAGTAAAGCTAATCGTTATTGTTGTAAGCTACACACTACCCAGACTCACAGAATGTCAATTTTATTATCTCACTAGTATCTCAATTCATCATATGAAATTTGATGTTATAATACAGTAATATCCGAACTACGGTTTATTACAGATCTAACAAACCAAAGTATTTTGTTCATCCCCTGCATTAATACTTTCATTTACTTTCATATGTCGTTTACACAACATCTGTATATTTTCTGCTCTTTTCACTCTGTCACATATTGTTTAATTGTGATCTTTAGCATGCTGCTATTACTTCAGTTTCCACTAGATGGGGATCAAAGAATTTGGTCAATGTAATAGGACATTGTACTAACACATTCTCATAGTGTTTGAAGTGCATTGAAGTGTATTTTAGGTGCTGAATGGTCTTATTAAACCACTTTTTTTGCACCAACAACGTGATTTTATTGTTTTCTGTTTCACATTTTTATATTTTCAGTTTAATAAGAACCTTATAGCTGTAAGTCGATGTTTTTCATGGAGGTTTTGATCAAGGGTAAACTTCTCACACTATCTTCTCACAATTTATTATATTATATTATATATATTATATTTAGTGTTGTAAAATCATTTAATCACATAAAAGTTTTTGTTTATATAGTGTGTGTGTGTGTGTGTGTGTGTGTGTGTGTGTGTGTGTGTGTGTGTGTGTGTGTGTGTGTGTGTGTGTGTGTGTGTGTGTGTGTGTGTTAATATATATATTTATTATTATTATTATTAAATCATTTAATATTTATTTCTTGCTTCAAGCAGGAGCTGTGCACTGAAACAATGCCCCTTTCAGCATATAGTGATATCTTTCTTCAGATACTTTCAGATCTTTGCACTCTGTATTATCAGTTATGATTTCATTTTCTGTATCATCATATGCTTTCATCTTGAGCAAGACAATGTGACATCTCCATGCCATTCATCCGACACACATGCTCCGTGAACGTAGTTTTCTCAAAAATGACGCACACACAATAAAGGATAGTGAGAGATAAACACTTAACAGATTTCAGGTAATGTATAGAAACGTGGAACAGCCGAATACCCTTAACTAAAGTAAACATTTGCGTTGATTAAATAAACACATTGATTGATTATTCTTGTACTGTGAGTAGATTGTATCTGTGTTCATGACCAGACAGATCCTTGCAATCAAAAACATACGTAAGCAACCTGAAGCACCTTTCAAAAGTGCAGGTGATTCATCAATATGCCCTTGTGAAAAAAGAAATGTATTACTGAAATATATAGGCTACTTTAAAAGAATACATCAAGTGTGAACTGGCTGTAATTTTTTCAGGTACTTAATTGCATGTTAATTGCAATGAAATATAATGTATTAGTTTAAATTTAGATTAAATGTAATTAGTTTTACTTTTTAGCTTGCTTTTTTTTACTCATAAGTACATATTTAAGTACATAATGTCCTGTACTCTCCTTAAATGGTCTTTTATTTAATTAATAATGAATTATCTGCTAGTGCAGTTTTTTTTTAAATATAGGCTACTTTAATAATGTGAAGAACACTACAAGTGCACACTCAATATGCATTCATAAGAAATGCATTCTTTATAAATAGACTTTATAAATATAGCTGCTTAAAACTAATCCTTTTTGATTAATAATCCACAAATAATGACTTTATACTTTGTGACGCAAAACTGTTACTAAAGATAGAATTAGGCGCAGCACCCCTGACTTTCATTCAACTACTGACATTCTATTGAGAGTCAGAGTTTTTTGTCAGAGATGTCTGGCATTGCAGTTGTTTTTTCTGATTTGGGATGATTACTCAGCACATATAATGTATCGGTGCAGCAGGCACAGTTTACATTAATCCTTGTGCGACCTTATGGACATTTTTGTCTTTTTTGTTGTTGTTTTTGTTATTAATACCAACTGCATAAATTTTGGCACAAGTGTGTATTTTTATTGGAATTTAACTATTTCAATCCCATTTCCTTTAATAAATCTATTTTACACTAGTAACACAAAATAGTTCCACTCAGGACATTAAGGACAAAACCCATTAAAAGCAAAAAATTTTATCCCAGGGCCATTTAACTATAAGTGATGCAAGCTTTGTTAATAAGCTTTCATTCAGTTGGCAAGGCTTCAAAATTAAAATCTGAACTATTATTATTATTATTTTTTACCAGATGGTGCCATTTTTTCAAGTTTGGCCTATAAACCAAATAGTTGCTTCATTACTGTTTTCTGCTTCTGCATATTGTAGAGCCAATTGGCTAAATTATGTGGCTTTAATTGTGTTGTTATGGATGTTAGAATGTGGTTTGTATGTGTGTAATAAAAAAACTAGTGTGTGCGTGTAATATTTGAGAGAGAGAAAACTCTACTGTACTACAAATCCAACCACTGTGTGCATCAGTGGAGCTTTGCTGGCATCTAATGGGGAAAATTTGGTGCCGCACCCAAACAAAATCTTACTGAAAGCTCATTTTTTGATATACTGTATCAACCTAAAATTTGGAACACAAATTATTTGGATTTATAGCTTTGATTTTCTAGCCGTTTTAGAGTTCAACATGTTTCATAAAGTATATATTTTATATAAAATAATGTTTATAAATAATTTTAATAAACTTAAACCTCTAACTTTTTTTTACTTTTTTTTTTACTTCAACAATAATTGGGGACACACTTAACGACTGTAAGGCTGATTATGAATGTAATTTGATACTTACGACTGATCATGCCCTAATGCGCCGAGTCAGAGACAGTTGCGTTCAATCGGTGTTTCAAATCATTGGACACAGTCTGTAGGTGTGTTTTGTTCAGTCTTAGAATGTTCCAGTCATTAAGTGTGTCCCCTGCATTACGTGAAAGCAGACTTCATTCGCCCCAATGGAAAGCATATTTATTTACACTGTCTGAATCTTCCATATCCTCTATACTGCACTGTGCCATTTACCATGTAGAAAATAGTAAATGTGTGTAACTTGTGTATGTGTGTAACACAGAAAACAGTAGCCTAAATAAAATACCAATTTTAGCTGCAGCTTCAGCATATTTAGCTATAGTGTGAGGGGCGGGACGCTTTAGATTCTAGAGAGCATTTGATTGGACATAAAATCTGATCAGAAGCTGAAGTGCATGAGTGATGTTATCAAAATCATTGATCGATATTGGTGGAAGACAGACTGTGGGCTCTATTTTAACAAACTAAGCGCATGGTCTAAAGCGAACGGCGCTAGTGCACTTAGTGCATGTCTGAATTAAAAAATGGTCTGCGCACCTGGAGCATGGCCTAAAAGGGTTGTCCCTATTCACTTAATGAGTAATGGGTGTGTTTTAGGCGTAACGTGCAAAAAAAAAAAAAAAAAAAAAAAATCAGAGTGTAATTTCCTATTCCTTTTAAAAGCCAGTTGCGCTCATGCCATGGTGGAATTTGCAAGCGGAAAGACTGAACACGTCTCCAGTCCAGAGAGGAAACGGATCTGCTCGTGCGCGAGGTTAAAGCGCGCAAGCAGACCATCTACAGGACAAGCCGGATTCCACCATATCTTTTTGTATTTTTGTACACAATATTAATCTTTTACATTGTAATCCTTTTATTTTTAATATTTGGCATGTTTTTGTGCTTCTGGGCGTCCCTGTGTGTGTAATAAGCAGAGTGTACACGCGTTGTGGACCCGCCTATAAGCGCACATTACTAACGCGCTCTCTAAATAACAAAAAAAAAAAAAATATATATATATATATATATATATATATATATATATATATATATATATTGTGCCATTGACTTTTTGTTGGTCAATGGTGCAGTCTATTTCTGTTGCCTCAAAATAGAAACGCGCCAACAATGCGCCTGAACACACCTTGTTTTCAGACCAGCACGCCCATGGGCGCGGGCGCAAATGCATTTGCTATTTAAACAACAGGGCGCAGGACGTGGAAATGATAACTGCGTCGGGCTAAAACTAGCAATAAAAACACTTGCATAGTGCCTGGTGCTGCGTGCCGGCCGGGTGTATGATAGGGCCCTGTATGTTTTGAACGCTTGTATCTTCTAAATGCGAATTTTGTCATTGTATTGGAGCACGCTAGCTTATAGATAACAGTAAGGCTAACATATTCATACTAGAAGCCCTAAAACTTCAATTTTGATTTCATGGGGCTTTAAGGTTAAAGACCCTTTACCTAACTGGTGGGGTGAGCCAAGACATCCATTTTTAAATTTCAGAAATACTTTGAGAAAGAAAGGCCATATCCACATCATTATTATTACTACCAGGTTTTGAATGTTTGTAGATCTGGGTGTCATCTGCATAACAATGAAAGTTAAGACTGAGTTATCTTAAGAGTTGACCATCTGGAACAATGTAAATGCTATAGAGTACAGGACCCAAAATTGATCCCCGACGAACACCAGACTGCACCAAACCAACCTCAGTCCAGCATCCACCCATGATAGTAACAAGCTGCTTAGTGCTTTCTATCTGAGGGTATGTGGATGTTGGAGCATTGATTTTAGAGTTAGAGTATTGATCAGAGTTAGAATTTTGAGAGTACATTAGAGTATTGCTTTTTTATCATCTAGTACTTAGGAATAATTACTAAATCTAACATTTAAGCTTACAATAAGTCTTATGTTGAACAATACAATATACTTAATTGCTTAAGAGCTCAATGCCACTTTAAGCAAATTAACAGACTCTTCATTTAAAGTAACTGACACTAATTGAAGGGATATTGCCCTTGATACAAGCTGAGGTTAAGTACTTTGTAAATTAAGCAAGATTATGAATTCTGTTACTTTCTAATTCTCTGTTACATTAACTTTTTTGCGTGCAGCCTAGTTTCTTAAGCCCAACCGCAACATGTTATACAATGTAAAGCTATTTACTGAAGTCCTGAATAATATTAACATAACAATTTGAGTAAGAAGTTGAGTTGCTTGGGTATTCCATACTTTTATACTAAGGAACTATACTTTTATACATGTATGATTTAAGAATCCAAAGAGAATCTTGGAGTTGCAGTGGAAGCAAGTACATCTGATCAATGTTACACATTTACTTTTATTATTGGCCTAGATTATAAATCTTAAACATTTTTTACATTTATTTGTTTTAGTTGTTTTAGTTTTTTCAATCATAAAGCTTTGGTATTTCTAGGTTTAAATTGGATACTGAATCTCATATTTTTCCATGTGTTCTCAGACTATTGAACCCAATAACGTACTACATAAGTGTTGCACAGTAATCAACCAGAAGACTGTTTCATAATTTCACAGCTGTGTAATCATTGCAAACGAACAGAAACAACAAATCATGTACTGTATGCTGTATTTATTTATATGTAATATATTGTTTTTCTGACATTATTCCCGCAGAAAGTCTAAATGAGTGTAAATGTCCATACAAATAACATGAATGCAAATTACAATTGAAAAGAGGTTTATGGATTGATAACCTGGTAATCTGAAGATACATAAAAGCAAACCATTATTCTTTTTCTGTAGCCTAAGATATCAAAGAGACCGGGGCAAGTTGTCACACGGGGAAGTGATTGTTGTTTTACATGTGATTGCAATTCCTGTTGGCAAAACAATGGTTTTAACTTGAGTCACCTTTTACATCATTGCTGCTTTATTTATTATTTTGTTTTTTAATTCCTTTATTGTTTGAGTAAATTTCATTGGCATACCAGTTAATATCCGAGAGGGTTTCAAACATTCGGTTTTCAAGGACCCCCAAATATGATCACCCTTGTGTCAAAATTTAAAAGGCATCTTTTAGATCCAATTTATACTTTGAAAAATGAATTTAATAAATCAGTCTAAAATTCTATTTGGGAAAATATTTAGTTTCTATTAAATTGCATTATTACATATTTTCCTACTCCTTAGTACTGTTATAGCACTGTATTTATTTATTTACTTATTTTAATCTAATTTTTATTATTATTTATTTATTTTTAAACTTTTTACACTTACATTCCCCCTGTGGGTCCCCGGGCCCCAGATTGAAACCCCCTGTCCTATAGATATAAATGTATATATAAATGTTTACATTTTAAATACACGTGTTATAGAATAAAAAATAAAAACTCAGATAGTATTTAATCTTTAAAAAATTAAGTTGTCTCAAATAAACTAAAATTTTATAATAATAAACTACATATTTTGACAACATGCACCACTGTAGGAAACAACATATATTCAATTAACTGTATTTATTTTTAGGGGGGAAACAGTGGAAATGTTAAAGGGGCTTTCTCGAGAATTAACCTTACCGGAAAAAATATTTATTGAATTAAAAAGTGTGACAACTAACCCTGGTATATTATACTGAGTAAGAGCTGCAAAAGTTCACAGACCCAAATCCCCATATCTGTGTGACAATAAATAAAGTTCCATTTAAGTTGAGTATAATACTTATATTAAACATGGTAATGATGACAAGTCCACATTTCTAGAATCTTTTTGAAGAAACCAGCATCTTCTATGAGAGAGCCCGCTTTACCGTCCTGAACCTCCGTACCGTCAGTTATTTCATGGCTCTGAAACAAAGATCAACACTATTTACATTAGTATTTATTACACCAGTGTATATAGACTCCTGAAATATTTCTCGTAAACTTGTCAGTGTTCTACTAAATACTAAATACCAATGTTACATTAGTTGATGTTTTGAACCAGTTTCAACATACTGTTTACGTATTTTCACTGTTCAACAGTATTATAAAGGTCAGAGAAGTGCTACGTATGTGTATTTGTGTATTGTAAACTGTATAAAATGTAGCAGTGTAAATGACATGTGAATGGTGAGTTTTAATAGCTTAAGCCACTCCCTGGACTTTGTGTATTGTACAAGGTTAATGCACAAGGGGAAATAAGAAAGATAATTTCATTTATTTTTCACCATGACCCTACAGGACAAGCAGCTTCAAATAGTTGACACCTATTGTTAAAAATCATTATTATGACTATTTTTAATTAAAGCTAAATCATCACAAACAATTTAAGCAACCTCAAATAATTACTTCCACTTTACTTTACTTCCACAATTTTGGAGATTTTCCCAGCGATAGCTATACATCATTGCCATTCAATATTTGACACTGCAGCAACAAATGTAAAAGAACTGCATACATAGAGTTTAATCCTAATTCAATGCTAGCTTTATGAAATATATTTACTAGCTTTAAAGCCCATATTTGTGTTACCATATTGTGCAAGCATTATGGTCACAATGGTAAACAGTTCATTGAATGGAGGGCTTGACCTCATGTTAACTAACCAAGTTTATGTATTTAATCTGCATTGTGTTGCTAGTGTCTCTTTGTTCATAATGAATAGATCTGCTCTCCCAGTAACTACGCATTTCCCTGTAAGCCTCCCTCCATCATAGACAAACCTGTTAGTCACTCCAAACCTCTCCCTTGGTTTCTGAGAGCGGCTTGAGAAAATGTGAACTTAAATTTTCATTTTAAACAATAATAATAGTGTTGTTGTTGTTGCATTTTTTGTTGATAAATGCAGAAATTGTATTGCCTATATGATATAACTTGATACATAACTTACATTAACTAATATATAAGTTATGGCTGTCTTTTCTGCAGAAGTTTGTTTTATACCTCTCTTATAGTGGTGTTGTGGTTATCATCTCTGAGGGTTCATCGCATACATCCCGGCTGGGCTGCCATGCTGTACTTCCGGTTCTCCCTGTGGAAGAAACGATACAACACTTAGAAGAGATCATAATAATAAAAGCATAAGCATATGACACTGTAAAAAAACGATATGATCAATAAGTTATGACAACATATGTTTTTTACATTACTTTAACTCGTCAAAATAAGTTAAGCAATTTTCAACTTTTTTTATGTAATACAAGATTCAACTCATCTTTTTAAAGTCAGTTTAATGTAATTTAAGTTGAAGTGACTTAACATTCAAGTTGTCTGTGTTCTGAATATTCAGCCGTTTCATTCATTGAATAAAATCTAAACAGTTATTATTAAAGTTATTGAATATTGTACAAATCTATTTAAGAATGCACTTCTTCACATATGTTATAAGCACAAATGTTCTGATGATCTAAACGATTCCAAATTGCACAAATCGTTTTATCATATAAAAATATGATTTATGTTTGAAACATGAGTGAATGACTGAATCACAATGTCTTATGCTGATGTTAACTAAATGTTTTTTTTAGGATAGAGGTGTGACCAAATTTCTCAATAGATTTTTTAACTTATATTTCAGCCGTAAGAAATTACATTCAGTTCTTACCAAGACTGGGTAGATTGGGCTTCTCTCAGGTGTGTGTGGCATATATGTGGGATTGGCAAGATGTTCTTTGAAAGATGTCCTCTGATAAGGTGCATGTTCTACAATGTTGATTGTTTCTTCCTTTTTGTCTTTTCTCCTACAGGACCAACAGCATATCTGGAGAGATGGAAACGAGATATATCACACTATAGCAGAGCATCATTCTACATGAGGACATTTGTCCTGTTATTACCCCAGTGAAAAACAAGGTGAAGTAAGAGTACAGAAACAATATACTTAAGTCTAAAGTGAATGTAATGTTTTGTTAATTTACAGTTAAATAAAAATGTATTCTAGTTTAAATTTAAATGTGATTAGTTGAGTCTAAGTGTGCTTTTTTGACGCACTTAAGTATGATTTAAGTAAATCTTTATATGTAATAATTTCATAATTGCTTCTATTATCTTTGAAATATGGTTCAAGTGTACTGCCGAATCTGACACGCATTTATGATCAATTAAAATCTACTTTGATGTAATTTCTATTGAAACTTGTATTTCATGTATTTAAATATACATAATTTATCAATTATAATATAATACACATCATATAAATAATTACAAATTTGCAATTTAGTACAATTTGCAAAGTTGCAATTTAGTACATTTAAAATATATTAATTTTAAAGTAAATATTGAATTACAGTTCAAATCAAGGACTTCACATGAGCTTTAGTCTGCTAGTCAAAACATCAAAATAAGTGTACTTTAATAAATGTATTTTTAAATTTGAATTAAGATGTGCTGTACATTAAAACTTTTAATATGAGATTAAAAACATTACATTACAAAGTGCATTTTTTAAAAGTGTGTTAAGAGTATTATAAAAGTGTGTTCTTTTTTTCAACATAATATATTATCAGCAAGTACAGTTTCTTAACAATATTTTTAAATTTTGAAATACACTACAAGTGCACACTGAATACAATTAAGGGCACTTCATTGTCACAAAGGGTACTTTGTGAAACTTGTGAGTTTATAAAGCGAAGTGTAAATGTTACGTTTTTACCAGTAGTAAGATGATGAGGAGAAGCAGTATGATGACGCATGCTAACACTAGCAATGCAATGGCCCAATCAGGAAGCCAATGAGAACCACTTCCAAAGTGACCAAAGTGAGTTGCTGTTGCCATGGGAGTTGTGGATGTTGGAAAAAGCCAGGCAGGTGTGACTGTTTCTACATTAAAAATATATATATTTATAATTTAGGTAATAATATAGGTTAATTCTAAAATGCATATATATGCCAGTTTAATTCAAATGTACATTGATAGTGATAAATCAAAAGAGATCCAATTCATAAATTCTGAATTTTGCCTGACCCTGATGAATACTTACCAGCAGTGTACTGTCTGTTGAGTGCAAGACCATTGGGTTGAGTATTATTATCTAAGGCTCTCAGGAACAAATATTTGATCACAACATGGTTGATAAAAATGGTCTGAAACTGAATGCTACAATTCGCGATCATAGGCCCGCTCCTGTAATCAAACAAGAAACAACATTTTGCCAAATTGATTGTAATATATAACGCAGTAACATCACCCTTGTGTCAAAGAAGTACACTTTGGCATATTTTTAAAAAGAGCATTTATTACCAAAATAATAGTCTCTTTAAAATAATATATTTAACTATTATTTGTTAATTGCAATTAAATAAAATATACTATTGTATAGGCTACATTTAATTATAATTTAATTGTAGGTCTATTTTACATGGAACTAACTGACTTACTTTAAATACTTATTGTCTTTGAAATTTGGTACATTTAGTACATTTAAAATATATGAACTTTAAATGTAATATCAAATAACAGTTCAAATGATAATCAAGTGCTTTACATGTTTTAGTTTATGTTAGTCAACACATCAAAACGAGTGTACGTAATGTTAAGAAACAGTTATGAAAGTGTACTTCTTTTATTTAATTAATATTCCGCAAATACAGTTTAAGTACACTTCTTTTTCACAAGAGCATGCACTTATATTCTCAGTCCATTTAGGACCAACTGACAAACACCTTTAGAAGAAGAATCAAATGAGGTTTACCTGAACTGTATATTTGTTACCCCTCTGTAAGTTTCTCTTGTGTCACAGTTAGAGCAATTAAAGGCCATGTCCAACTGTGAAGGTCAGACAAAATCATGCTTACAGATCTCTCTATAGGATCAGCAGCAATTTACATGCAGCTACTTGAAATGTTGTTGCTATTATGTGTAAAATAGGGACATCTATTCAATGATAAACACTTACAACCCCAGAAACCTCGTCATACATCCGCTTGTACTGCTGCGAGGTTGTGTTGAGGAGGGAGTCATTGAAGACACGGTTGGTGATCTCCATGCAGACGGAAAATGAGTAAAGGGGTGTAGCGTAGGTCTTTGGCGGTGATTGGAGCCCCTCAATAATCTTTAAAATGCTCAAGGGCTGAGCACCTACAAATACAATATGATTACTCATTGCCATGTTAGTGACCATATGGTTATTGTTATTAGATGGTGACTATATAATATATTTATATATTAGATTATGACTATTTAGGGAAAAAGACGCAAAACTATATATATTTTTTTTTATTTTTTTTTTTTTTTTAGGTCTACTCATGAAATTGGTCGGTTTATGTTTTGTGGCTGTGTATTTTTCCCAAAATAGTCATAATTCAGCAGCGCATGTCAATGTCAGGACATTTAAATTACAAAATGCTATTCTGATGGGTAATGTTACACAAATCTCCATGAAAATAAGAGTTTTGAGGATTCAAGACTATGACACTGGTTGCAAATTGGGGATATTATGTTTTTTTTTTTAAATGTATTAAAAATGTATTGAGATCAGACATTTTTTAAATAGCATATAATATTTTTTATCTTTTTTTATTACAAAAATTCCTGCGATTGTATGGTTTGAACAAACTGGGTTTACAAACATTATTGATATTTTCCAAATAATGGCATTTTAAAATTATTTTAGCACTTTTTTGTGACTGTTTGTCACAAACTTTTCTCATAATATAAGCAATAAAGCAAAAGAACAGATGTCGCCTAAATACTTATTTAACTAATAACTTCAACAAGCTTAAAGTGGGAGTCAGTGAATTAAATAAAAATGAGAAAGTGAGTTACCATAAGAGTTTGTTCACATGAACTCTAAAGTGACATCCTGAAGATATTTAATTAAATGTAAACTTTTTAACGTACCTGTAGCAGAAAACAACAGGAAGCACAATGCTGCCGCGGTGTAATGCAACTCAATGTGCCTCATCCTGAACAAACTGGATTAAAATTCACTGAACGTTGAAGTATTCCTGTGTCTTGTGTAGAGTTGTTCTGATGGTAAATGGAGTGTAATCTTTTATTTGCAAAGCTTTTATCAAGAGAGACTGCCAGCTGTCAATCAATCATGGATGGAGGCGTGGTTTAATGGGACCTAAAGTTAGTAACTGATGATGAATCATCTAATTTCTTTTTCATTGTTCTTTACTGAGATCCATAATGGACCTCTGTCAAAGCCATTTTGTTTGACCTGCACGCATACTGTGAAATATGCTTGCGTCAAAACGGTTTAACTTGGCTGTGTTTAACCAGAGGTTAATGCGTATGACAATGGCTGACAATGGTCAGCTGCACCCTAAGGAGAGGGATACATGTGCACTGCACAGGATGTGTTGTCATGGAAACATACATATATACAGTGTGTCAAAATTAATAAAATAAGAAAAATCTGTTTTTTTTTTCTCATTTTATTCATTTTGACATGTAGTTTGAAGTAAAAGGCGAAAAAAACTAAATTTAGCAGATTTTATAACTGAAGTACGCAACAATTGCAAAAATGTAGAAGTTAACAAGCAAAACATCAAACCAACAGAAACTATTATTAAAAACTGTACCAAATAACAACATAAATATATGAATCTTGCCCCGACTTGACATTTATGAGAAATGCTTTCATCTTGAGAACACAATTCAACCTTTCAGTTGTAATCTGCCTTCATTATTCAGTGGCCTCTTGTCTTGTCAGTGTGTGCTTGATTGAATTTATAGAATTCTTTGCATTCTCAACTATAGGTTTGAGGAAAGAAGTTTCAAGGCTTAGTTAATTGTCTGCTTTTATTCTGTCGCTCACTGGTGAAAGAATGTAAAGTTCAAGACTCTGCTTACATTCCATAACTCAAGTTTTCACTCTAATATCTGACTTAGCCAATAGGCAAAATAATTTGCTCACATCCAGTTATAACAAATGGACATTTCCTGTTGCTGGTCATGCCAGATCCCTTTGCCAGTTTCAATAATCTGAAATAATTTAAGTAGATACAACCATTGTGCCACCTGCTGAAATACACATAATTTAACTGTATCCTATGACATAATAGGCCTAGTTCTTCTCCTCCAGGGGGCGCTCGACACTCAGAAAGGCACCTTCAAATCTCACGATGTTTTTGTCTTACAGTTTTTCACAACGGCTAAGACACATTTCTTGAAACATTCACCCATTTTATCACAACATTAAGCACAAATCCAAATCTTCAAACAATATTCACCCCTTACACTTCTGGCAAAATCAAACAATATCCTCATCCTCCTTTCACTTGTAGGCCTACTCAAAATGAAACTGCTTTCAGATCATTCACACAGCCAATCAATGGATAAACTCTACAGATCATGCATTAGACACACTACATAAAAAGAAAAAGGAGAACAGAGCATCCAGAATTAGAGTTTTAGAGAATTAGAGTTTTGCAAAAAAAAAGAGTGCATGAGATTTGCAAATTGTGTAACTGTCTGAAGTGAACTTGTTTAGGGTTTTGCAGAAATAATTATCCCATTAAGAATTTGCTCCGTGAATGGGGTTTGTTTTAGCAATTGTGAAAACCCTTAATGCACTACAGACATTTATTCACAATAAACACTACCAATATATACCATGTAATCGTTGAAATCTATTGACACTTGAATCTTTCAGGATTAGTGTAGCTTAAAAAAATCGGCGACCACAAACTAGATAAAATGGTTAAATAAAATATCTTATCTTTTGTTATCTCAAACGTATGATGTGAGTGAAATCTTTTAAACACCACGGAATTTAAACAATTCAGACATTTTTCTCCCAACTCTGAGGGAGGAACAAAGTCAAAATTGCAAGAGACATTTTTTTTTTTTAAATGTGACATAAAAATACTTTATTTATTTATATAACTCCGCCCTCCAATAACTCGCAACATGTACTCTCCACGTGATTTCTCACGACACTAGGTTCAGTGATATATGTCAGGCAGCGATATTTTATTGCTGTATTCAAAAAATAAAGTTTACAAAACCATTAAGATCAAATATGTAGTTATATCCTCAGTTGTAACAGTTGTAGTAGCAAAGTAATGCCTGCTGTTAGTGATAGGAACTCTTTGCCCGTGGAGTCTTTCTGGTTGGACTGTAAACTGAGACGGACCACACGTGTACATGTGCCGGATGTAAACACAACTACCCACGTGTTCAAGTAGGCTCCTAATGACTGCCTTACACATGGTTTTACATTCAGCAGGCAGCTGGTGATCAGTGCACATATTTACTGGGGATTAAACCTGAAACACATTTTGAGGTAAGCTGTTCAGTGACTAATCTAAATATTACTGCTTAAAATAAAGTAATCTTTGTGGTTGTATCTTACAGGTTTCATCATGGCTATGAAGGTATTTGTATTGCTTTTGGCTAGTTGTATGCTCATACACATGTGTTGACTGTACAGGTACAGTCATGGCAGGTAGGGGCAGAGGTCGTGGAAGAAGCCAGTTTACCTTCAGTGTGGACGCACTGGGTTTTGGGAGGGGTGATTCTTTACCAACATCTACACATACACCTTCTCCTCTTTTTCCTGTAAGTGTTTTAATGGTAATATGAGTGTCTTTACATTGTAATATACTCTGTTAAAAAAAAATCGTAAAGAAAAAAGAAAGGCAGCTGTTGTTTAAACATGTTAAATGTGATTTAAACAACATGTACATTTTACAATTTAAAACAGATAAATCCAACAGCCCTTTTCTGCTGAATTAGTGAGACAACCCAGCTTCTAAAATCTGTTTTGTACCTTTAAAATATACTGACATGACATCCACCATAATAACACGGGTGGTAAAGAGAAACCACATGAAGTTCTTATCTTTTCCACAAGCTAAGGTAAAAACTAATATGAAGACACAATGTCATGCACACAAATACAAAACACCATCATAGTTACACACAAGACACTTAAATAATGCAATAAACACTAATTTAACAACATAAGATGTAACAAAAAACCCTAATGTACATAACTGATTACAAACTAAGAAGAAACGTAATTATTAAAGTAAAAAACTATCAATTGTGAAATGTCACAAGGAATTCTGGGAATGTGAAATCTTCATAGACTTTGTCTCTCTTTTTTTTTTTTACTTCCATAAATGGTATTTTACTGTACAATTACATGAAATGTAAGGTTAGATCTATTACAGTTTTTCATAGACTAAGGGAACTTACTTTTAACCAAGAAACAGTTTTTTACAGTCTGAATCACAAGCATTTTTTTACAGTCTTATTACAATTGTTGTTATTACACATATATAAATGCTATAAAGGTCTTATTACGGATTTGTGAGAATTGATTGTTCTGAAAAAAAGGTTTTGTTTGAGTTTAATTTTTTCTTTTTTCTTTCTTTCAGCCTATGCAATTTAGACCAGTGCCTCTGCTTACAGGAGAAGAGGTGGACTATATGCTCGCTCTGAAGCAGGAGCTGAGAGCCTCCAGCAAGAATCTGCCATTCCACATAAGAGCAGCCAGAACAAAGACAGGTACGATGGGTTGAGGCAACATGTGAGCAATACTGAGCACACTGACAGCGGACAATTCTAAGCACAAAGGATGAAGATCCAACATGATTAGGTCCTGTTTACACCTGAGACGTTTTGGTCGATCGGATCACACACCAAATACAGGTGTAAACGGGGGCTAAAACATTTTGAGCTTGTCCACATTTGATCACTTCCAGAGGAACGCGTTTGAACAGCCACAAAAGACTGCCTATTCTCCGACTACTGTCCTAATGTGTAAACATTATGGGAAGCATGCTAGCCAGACGGGTTTGGTTTGAAGACGAAAACGTACAAAGCACAATGTTCTCTCAGCATTCCTGATTTCTAACACAAACTCACTGCGTGCGGCATGGTCTTGCGCATATCAGAGCAGAAACGAAAGCTGCTGCTCTGTATATTTTTGCGTCGTCTCTGAGCGTGTAAATATGTAAATTATGCAAGCTTATTTAGTTTATTAGATCGAAAGATCTGAAAAAGCCCAGACATTTACCCACCCATAGACCCTCCCGTCAAAGAAATCAGGACAGAAGTGGTTGAAAGTGGACAAAAGAGACGGATTAAAATACCAGGTGTAAACGGGTATGCGTATCCCTTGTCTACTTGTGATCCGATCGACCAAAACCAGGTGTAACAGGGCTATAGAGAATGAGGTCATGCGATCTCTGGATTTGCATTTGAACTGTGGGTATTCACTGAAATATTCAAAGCCAAACGACCCATCAGGCATGGATGGTCAAAGACCAGGTTTGAACGGCTCTCTTTATTTTCTTCTTTTTTAGATGTGGCACGGTACTCTGATAAATACCAAAATGGTGAGCCGAAGAACAACACAATTGAATGGAGTCCAGGTGAGACACAACAGTTCAACAAAATTCAACAGTCAAACATGGAAACCTGAAATCCTCCACTGCATTCAAGTCTCAGGATGCTTTTTGTCTTATTGTGATTTAAATGTATAAGTGTTTAAAGCCGTGAATTCCAAGGACTGGTATCTGACATCCAAAAAGACAGCACAGACCACTGATCAAAAGTGACAGTAAAGACATTTAAAATGTTACAAAAGATTTCCATGACAAATAAATGCTTTTCTTTTAAACTTTCTATACATAAAAGAATCACGAAAAACATGTATCTGATGTTACCAAAAACATATTAAGCAGCACAACTTTTTTCAACATTGATAATCTTGAGCAGCAAATCAGCAGATTAGAATGATTTCTGAAGGATTATGTAACACTGAAGACTGGAGGAATGATGCTGAAAATTCAGCTTTAACACCTCAGGAATAAATTACATTTTAACAGCTATTTTAAATTGTAATATTAGTTTACAGTATTGCTGTTTTTACTGTATTTTTGCTCTTGGTCTTTCTTTCTTTGGTCTAAAAATATTACCGACCACAGACTCCATGTACCACTGTAGAGGAATTTTAATGAGAAATCTTCATTATTTATTGTGCTACAACTGACTATTCATTTGTATTGTCAAGAAAATGTAAAAGTCAGGTCTCTCTAAGAATATTTGATTTCATTCCAGACTGGAGCCAACTGCCGAAAGAGCTTTGTATTAAAGTACAGAAACCCCGAAAAACACGTGAGAAACTCTATTATTATTATTATTATTATTATTACCATGTGCGTAGGTTCACAGTCTAATGTACTAAATTCTACCCAATTCATGTTAAAATATGAGTAAACCTTTTTAAAAAAAGTCTTTTTAATACCTCTGTTCCATAGTCATAGGTGCTAAGCCACAACTCCAGCGAAAACCAAAAGTAGCTGCTGGCAAAGAAGAGGTTCTCCAAAAACTAGAGGTACGAGTTTCCTGACACCATAATATTTGGTTATGTTGCATTAACTGTTTTAAACATGCTTGGACATTCAAAAAAATCGAAAAAAAATAATAAATAAAAAAACAGATTGAAAGATTTTAAATAGAAACGAAAACTATACCAAAATTTATATTGACAAATTGTAACAAACGAAGCTAATCAGCCATTTGCTTTCTCCTTATTTCCTGTTTTTTTTTTATGCTGCTGTTTAATCTGTGTATGCAGCATGTGATTAATGTTCATTTTATGGAATAACATTTAGACACTTGAGAAAAGAGAACAAGAGCAGCATTCTGAGGAAGAGGAGGAAGAGGAGAAGAAGAAACAGAATAATGAGGAGCCAGATGCAGATGAAGATTATGTTGAAGAGGAGATTGAAGATGTAAGAATTTTCTTTTTCATAATTTGACACAAAACATTTTTTTCAACAGTATTTGTGCCGCTGTCATTTACACATATGACTTCTTTCTTTGCTTTCAGGAGACAGACTACATCATGTCTTACTTTGACAACGGAGAGGAATTTGGTGCAGATAGTGATGACAATATGGACGAAGCTGTCTACTAATGTGGACATTACTGGGGGATACATATTTCTATGAGTGAGACTGAAAGTATGTATTTTAAGAAGTGTCTTAATTCAAGCATGTTCTTTGTTTCAACTTGACACATACTGAATCAGGTCAATACAGGGACTGAATTTAAAATCAGAGAATCAATGCTGCTATTGAGATGCTGTTCAAACGGTATGATGGACTCAAATACTGCTGCTATTCTAACAGTGTGCTGGAATGTTACTGAAAGACAGTTTTAATTATGCTTTTAATTTAATTATTGTAATTGGAAAGCTCTGCTTAAAAAGGGAACACACAGAAGCCAGGATTCCTTTTTGTCATATAGGAGCAGACACTACAGACCATATATCATGCATCTCATGTTTACACCTGATAATGCCTTGAATTGCAAATTATAACTGTTTGAGAAACTTCATCAGAGAGGTTGTGAGTGTGTGACCAAAAACATCGGGACTACTTTTTTATGATGTTTTTTTTTTTTTAATTGTTTTATTCTGGAGTTTGACATTTCCAGTCTTTATTCATTCCCATTACCGGTATATGGAAATAAGTGGCTAAGAGTGGACATTCTTAGAAAATTACATTTGTGTTCCACAGAAGAAAGAAAATCATGCAGGTTTGTAATGACTTGAATGTGAGTAAATGATGACATTTTCATGTTAGCTATTTCTTTAAGAGTAGAGAAACGTCATTCAAACATTTTTAGGCATCATTAGTCAGCCAGCAGATGGCGATATTTCCCTTCAGTGTATACACTAAATATTATGAGTTCTTATAAGTCACCTGATTAGAGCTTTAACATCCCCATGTTCTTTTGCAGTGCAGGGAGTATTTCACAACAGCAATATCAGTACTAGAAAAGAAAATAAATTTCAAGTGACAGTATATACATCAGTTTTGTATGCTGTTTTTTTTCTTTTGTGTTAAATATTTTTCTGTAAGCCCTGTTTCTTCATTCTGCCGTTTTGAAATGCATGCTTTGACGTGTGTTGAGCACAGCGAGTCTTGATATTCATCTTGTTTTACTGCATAATAACAAGTTTGTTTCTTGCGCAGCAACATTTTGCAGTGCTAACAGTTAAGCTAACAAATCTTACTGAAAAATATCAGCTCCCCTATTACATTAAACCTAATTTACAAAGTGTCAAATCAGGTGTGCTCATTTTCAGTGGTTTGAAATCAGAAGCCACGTGCTACAACTACATTATTACAAGAGTGTAGTTACATATAACTACTTAGCTACTATTTAACTACCCTTTTTAAAAGTCTGCTGAAGTAGGCTATACCTCTTCTCATAAAGGGCTGAATGCACCCACCTACACAACTTGCATGCAGAATTTTCCATCAGGGCCTGAGGAAAATATGTTTTTCAACATATATCACGCACTGTGAAGGACAAGGATGTGAAATGCAATTCAACAAACAAGCAAATTCACCTGAAGGTACAACCCCCCCCCCCCCCAATCCATGTGTGCGGTGCATGACTTATAGCATAACTGAGACATAAACTAGCATGTGACTATGTTGAAAAAACATGGAGCATTGCTTAACAGCAGTGGTGTCAAACTCAATTCCTGGAGGGCCAGAGCTCTGCACAGTTTTGCTCCAACCCTAATCAAACACACCTGATCCAGCTAATCAAGGTCTTCAGGATTGCTAGAAACTTCCTTGCAGGTGTGAGTTTGAGCTGGTTGGAGCTAAACTGTGCAGAGCTCTGGCCCTCCAGGAATTGAGTTTGACACCACTGGCTTACAGCAACGTTAAATGCCTGCCGTCCTGACGGTGATAAATGCACATTCAACAAAACTGTAGTATACGGGATATAATATTTGTATTTTTTATTTAATATCAATACCCAAAAAGCCCCTTAAAGATTGACATGAAATAATAGCCTGATTTAAATCTAGTTTGTTAAGCCTTCAGGGGGAAAAAATGCATATGTTCTTTATTGAGCATCATATTTGATAAATCAGGCTATTGTCTCATATAGTATGTTTAGTTTTTAAAGGTCAGTATAGATTTCACAGCAAAAAGGCATGTACCATGACCTGAATGTACTTTTGGAATTATTAAAAAAGGCCTTTCACTTAGGCTACTAAAAACGTATAAACTTTCAATCAGATGCAGAAGGCATGTAGTAGGCTAGATCATGGACAACAGGTTTTTCAGGAGGTTTTACGATAATGTTAATAGTTTGGAGATCTGGACATAGCCTATTAAATATGATAACAAAAGCTGTAGGTTAAAGCTTTGCATCTGGTTGTGAGGTTGTGCAATACCCGTTTTATGCTTTGTGAATATACAACTGACCTTTTTACTATCTTTCTTCTTTTTAATCATGAAAGTTGTGTGGCTGATGTAGTTTAGGCCAAAATTTTAGTCCATGATCTAGTCTGCAATGAGTGCAGGACGAAGCAGCCTGTTGTTTGGGCTGCATGGAGGGGTCGTGTGTCCTTGGCCGGGATCTGTGTACTTATAACTTTGAGCAGCATCATATATTTCACAACCCTTCACCCTGTCAGCAAGCTTAATGTGGAGGATCCTGAAAATGTCTAGGTATGCCATGCATTGCACAAACATATTCCATAAGCACACGTACTGCAGGCGGCTTTGACAAGCAAGAATTGTAGAGTTTCTCTATTAGTACGACTCATAATAGTAATTTATGATTCTTTGTGGGCCATTTGGTTACATAAGGTGATGCTACATGTTGACAACATGTGTAAACGTGTACGTGCATACGTGTGACTTCCTTCTGCACTTTCTGTACTCAGCGTGCCTTTGTGGTGAGACAACGAGAACACAGTGTACACCCACCGACCTTATGCATGTGCTTCATTTGGAACAAGTAATTGTTGCTTTGTCCAGCTCGCTTACAAATGATACAACTGACCTGATTTTGACTTTTGACTGATTTTTTTTATTATTTTTTTTATGTCAGAAATGACAAGCAGAATGCAAATAATAGTAAGATAAACTATTATAACATACTCTCCAGATCAGAATCAAGCTGGATGCTAATGCTAAAGATGAAGCTATGGTTTTGTTATCTGTTTTGTTACCCTCCCAGTTCCATTTACAGTTACAAAGTGTCAGCGTTACTCATTTCAGAAATCAGAATCGGAAAGGGGGTTTATTCGCCCTGAATGTTTGTACAGACAAGGAATTTACTTTGCCAGGAAGGTTCATACAACATACAACATATAGGGTACAGGATATAAGAGCACATAGCCTACACATGAGATTCCTATTAAGGCAATGGTGCAAATAAGTGCAAATATAGCAATGAGAGTTTATAGTTTAAAGTAAGTGCAACTATGGCAATAAGAGTTTATAGTTTATAATTTCAACATGGCAAATTGCCACCAACACTCGGATCAAGTTCCTAGGGTGGTACTGTAACACTATTACCGTAAAACTTCAAATAATAGCCCGGGCTTTTATTTTCCCAAATCGTCGAACTGCACCGACTTGTATTTGAGACAGGCGTCTATATGAGACAGGCCTTTATAATTTAGTGTTGAGATGTTGTTCCTTGAGTCTCTAATCTCTAAAAATCTCCAAATGCTCCACGTGAAACTGCGGTCTTCCGACC
The DNA here is from genome assembly GCA_026230005.1 of Gila orcuttii. Lineage (NCBI taxonomy): Eukaryota > Metazoa > Chordata > Actinopteri > Cypriniformes > Leuciscidae > Gila > Gila orcuttii. Next base: position 17,271,584 of record JAPDVR010000010.1, on the reverse strand, counting down.
TTTTACTATTGTGTCAATTGATTTTGATTAATATGCGCGAGGGAGAGAGAGCAAAACAGCTCTCGTGTTGTTTGAAGACGTGAGAGTGCGGCCGGGGCGCTCTCTCTCTCTGCTAGTTTGCGCCCTGTCAAGCGCAGCAGTCATTCTGTTAACGTTACATCACGCACCGATCAAAAAAGGCTTTGGCGGGACACAAATTTGCTTTGGCTGCCGCCAAAAAGCGGACGATCTGACGGGTTTTAGAAGATTAAATACAACCCGAAACTAAAAAACAGACCCGGCCTCTATTTGAGACCGGCCTTTATTTACCCAAACCTTTCGCCACACCAGGCGTGTAAAAGAGACAGGCGTCTATTTGGGACTCGGCTATTATTTTAAGTTTTACTATGTAACTCTTTGTTGTTATTATGGGTGTATAATTGAAGGATTTGTGTTGGTGAGACACTGTCTGCTCTCCCATTGGTAGTTGACTCATAACATTGTTGCTCATTTCCATAAAGTTAAACTTTTTTTGCATCAACAACTTTTTACATTGGACATCAAGTGTTGACCCAGCACTGTAGCAAAATTGTTTACCATGCATAAATAAAACTTCCTCAAAATCAAACATGTAATTTATTACTATTACAATGAAAGCACAACAATATGCTAAATTATTAACATCCCTTGTGAATAAGTGCACATATTGAATGTGCTCAAAGTGTACGTTTATTAAACCGTACTTGCAGATATTATAATATTAATGAAAAAAAAGCCACTTAAGTGAATCTGGGTTCAGGGGGTTAATAAAGTCCTTCTGAAGTGAAGTGATGCGTTTTTGTAAGAAAAATATCCATATTTATAACTTCATAAACTATAAGCACTGGCTTCCGGTAATGGCTGTACGCAAGTCGAGTTCCGATGGAAGAGTGACCTCTGACCCAACGCATGACGTATTGACGAACGCGGAAGCGTAGAAGATAGAGCAAACCAAAACATCAGTCACGACTCACAAATTAGAAGTCTAAAATGAGAATTTCTTAACTGAAATCTCGGAGCTTGAGTTTGTTGCCCAGCCCTATTTGTTTAAACCACGAGAGGCGTCTACTCTCCCCTAAGTTTACGCTATTCCAACATCCTACATCATGCGTCGGGTCAAAGGTCACTCTTCCGCCGGAACTAAACTCGTGTAAGACCGTTACAGGAAGCCAGTGTTTATAGTTTATAAAGTTGTAAATATGGATATTTTTTCTTACAAAAATGCATGGCTTCACTTCAGAAGGCCTTTATTAACCCCCTGTAGCCGTATGGATTACTATTATGATGGATGGATGTGCTTTTTGAGCTTCACAATCTCAGGCCCTCACTACTCCAACTATAAAGAAACTTGGATATTTTTTAAAGGGACAATGTGTAGGAATTTCTCCCATCTAGTGGTGAAATTGTATTTTGCATTCAAACGAATTGTGCTATCCAGCGCCTCGCTTTTTCAAATGCGTGTTGCATCTACGGTAGCTGTTATGTGCCAAAAAGCTATGACAGGATGTCTTCTAATAGCACTTCGTGGAAAACGAACGAAAACGCGTTGTGGAAATGCGTTGACCTAGTACTTTTTGTCCCTCTCTGCTATTATAGTTTTTCGAAATGGCAGAACGACATGGAAGCCTCCGTGGACCTACCCGCCACATGTATATAAAGATAATAAATTCTTCGTGTACAAGGATAAGTCAGATCATTGGCTGAGGTATTTGTACACCATTGAGGACATATTTATGAATAAAAATATTGATTTTAGATAATAAAATACCTAAAAACTACACATTGTCCCTTTAATATAACTATAATTGTGTTTGGCTGAAACAAGAAAGTCATATACACCTAGGATGGCTTGAGGGTAAGTAAATTATGCGATAATTTAAATTTGAAATTTTCATGTGAACTATCCCTTTAAGTCCTATTTAAGAGGGTCAGAAAGTTCTATAAAATTTAGCTTACTGCATTGAAGATTTAAACCATAATACATTTTCATTTAATTAACATGCAATAAAGCGTCTGAAAACGTCCTGGCTGCGTATGCAACCCACCGTTCCCTGAAGGAGGGAACGGAGGACGTAATCGACGTCGACTGAATTGGGATCTCGCTAGAGAGCCTATCCTCTTCGAGTACTATTGAACGAGCCAATGTAATTAGCGTGCTTGATTCGCATCACACACTCCGCCTCCGCGGCGCGGGTATAAATACGGAAGTGGATGCACGCACTAGTTGCTTTTTCGCTGAGGAGCCGAGAGTAACCCGGGGTCAGCGGTGGTCCAGCGGTAGTGGCAAGGGGACTACGTCCTCCGTTCCCTCCTTCAGGGAACGGTGGGTTGCATACGCAACCAGGACGTTCCCTTTCAGTCGATAACGTCGGACGTAGTCGACGTCGACTGAATTGGGATCAACCTTTGAAAGCGCCACTAACGCTGCCACCTTCCAGTGCCTAAACAAAAGCCTCCTGATGCCCCCGCAAATTTAAGGCGGGGAAGGACAGGGCTTAGGCCAGGGAAGTCACTGCTGTTCCTACAGGACCACTGGGAAAGCGTTCCCCGTACATTGGAAGGAAGGGACGCTGCGGAAGCCACATCCAACCCAGAGGGAGGTAACGTGGAGAATAAACATATGAACTGGGCGAAAGCCGGGCAGTCTAACATATGGAATGTCACTGGGGTGGCTCCAGCCTAAGACGGGGGGAGACACACCGGACAGTGACGGCAGAGAGACTCTGCGGAGGGAAGACACGGGCTCGCCGCAGGGAGCCGTATCGTGAAAGAATACACATATGGGGTCGCCATAGGGACCGCAACATATGGACCCAGCCTAACACAGGTTCCACACTGCTTACGAGTGGTAGGCCTAACACCAGACGTTCCGCACGTCCGACGTCGGAGGGGTGTGGAGGAACTCAACAGGGTTCAATTTTAAGGGAACTCAACTGGAGTAGAAAGGCGCACGTATCCAGTCCATAGGAGGGGAATGGTGCAGCAAGCCGACACTTGAACCGGGCTCGGTGAAACTGGCTTCATGAGAAGGGAGCCCACGGGAAGCAGCGGTTCAACTAGGTGTCGTCCAGCCCCCAACTCTAGAATCTGTTTAGCAAAGCATATCGTCAACGCCCAGGCGGAGCCCTTTACACTCATCATAGAGGAGCTCAACACCTAAGTGGACATGTTGCATCTCGGATTTTTACCGAAATTAAAGCAAGCACTAAGTGCAACTTTGCATGGAAACAGCCTTCCCTCTCTGCTGAATTCCAACAGATATTTGTAGAGCTGGTCTGAGGTCTATGGCTTGCGTTCTGTACACGTCCAAGCGAACGGACAGAGAAGCCAGGGCTGGATCTGCCTCCTCCAGGGCAGCGCTTGCAGGCTCACCACCTGCTCCTATTATGGGAGAGGTAGGAACCTTGGGCACAATCCGAGCCGGGGTCTCAGCTTGTGAGAGTTAGCCGGCCCAGACTCCAGGCACAATACGTTGAACGAAAGCGAGCAAGTCCCTACCCTCTAGTAGAGACCACCCGAGCAGGAGAACTGATATAACAGAATTTTTAACTCACTGCCTGCAGTGGCTCAGGGGCGGTCTCTGCAGTGCAGTCGCACCAGGGACAAGGCCCAAGAGGATAAAGAGGGACGCAAGGATTTACAAGACCTTGCTCCTCAGGAACCTGACGATCAGAACGTGCTTCTGCACACTTCTGCAACACGATGAGCGTCGTTTAAACACCAAGGCAAAGACAGGAGCATTGCTCAACACAACATGTGAAGATCACTGGGCTTCAGGAGCATTTTCTGCTCAGCACTTGAGTGTGATAAGTTCACTGAGCTTCAGGAGCATTCCTGCTCAACACCTGAGTGTGATAAACTCACTGAGCTTCAGGAGCATTTCCGCTCAACACTTGAGTGCGAAGAACTTCACTGAGCAACAGGAGCATTTCTGCTCAGCACTGCGTGTGATGAATTCACTGAGCTACAGGAGCATTTCTGCCCAACACCTGAGTGTGATGAACTCACTGAGCTACAGGAGCATTGCTGCTCAACACCTGAGTGCGATGAACTTCACTGAGTTTCAGGAGCATTTCTGCTCAACATGAAGTGATGAATTCACTGACTTGAGCAGGCGCAAGGCGACCATGAGTCGCAGTCGCTTTTAGAAGGCTCACAGGGGTTAAACTCATTTCTGCGGGCCCCTGGGGCAGCTGAGAGCCAGTGTTTGTCCAAGGGTAGTCCGCTCGGTTTATACAAACACTGGCAGGAAGACGAAAACCGGAGGGGCAACTGAGCGGCCCCGGAATGGTCATGACCCAGCTGGACCCAGGGGATGGAGTCTCCACTTGCCCTGGCTATAACTGTCGTGAGGCTCGATGGTGGCACGATTGAGTAGAGCGGGAAGAGTGGAACAAAGCGTCCTCAGAAGCTTCTGACTCCAAGGAGGAGGTGACGGGTGAGTTGTGACATGCAAGGGAAGCTTGTGCAACGGTCACAATGTCTAACAACTCGAGGCACGAATGCCTGTGTAGTCGAGGGTCGCCCAGGCCCCCGTTAAAACACGCCCTTTGTACATGGCCCCTCTGTTGAAGAGGGTTTGGCAGCAGACCGGGCTGAACTCTTAACACAGGGTGAGCTGCTCTGCCACGGTCACCTCAGGACTCGATCATGAAGCTAGCGCTGAAGCGGTCACATATGGAGGAAGCCAATGGCTGCAACTACCATATACCCCAGGAGCCTCTGAAAGTTCTTTCAGTGGGACCCTTTCTCACCTCAAACACCAGCTGAACACATTCTCATTGGAGAGACGTGTTAGACCGAGTCCATCTCCAAAACTGAAAAAGAGATACTCAGCCCGTGGGCGAGATTACTCTCTTCCAGTTGACCTGAGGACCCAACGGGCTCTGGAGCACTCGAAGGGAAGGACACTGTACTGATACTCCACCCTTACACGCAACACACAGGATGGCCTGCGGTGCGGAAGGTAGAGATCTGAAGCACATGTCTTTCAGGTCGGAGCTGCAGACCAATCTTGGGCCACGATGGTCACGACCCACCACCTAGTAGCACGAAGACAGAGTTTACAACTGACCTTCGTACCGGCTGGAGGAGCGGCTATATCAAATCCTTCGCCAGCAGGATAAGATAAGCACGCACAAGTCAGGAGCACTGCTCAACACTCGGTGTGATGAATATCACTGAATTTTCAGGAGCACGTCTGCTCAACACCTAATGTGATGATTATCACTGACTTGAGCAGGGTAGCCGAGCCTGAGGTGGGGCAGCAAAGTAGAGAGAGTGGTGTTAGTGTGCTGTGCAACACTTACCTGTCTCCACTAGCGGCAGGGGGCGCGTGAGAAGGCGGATGACCGGGTCCTCGAACGCACCAAGCTGCCTGCTGGCGACCAAGGGGGAGCTGAGGGGTGTAAGGCTATACAGGGTCACACCCGCCAGACTGGCCCTCTTAGGACCCAGGAACAGATGAAATTGCTCTCTCTTTGAAGTGTGGGTACCGCTTGCTCCGCTTTTTTTTTTTTTAGGGAGCCAGCGGCGGAACAGACACACACACAAACAAAGGCTCCACACGGCCCTCACCCGGGGGGAGGGAGTGATTGTGCCACTCCAAGAGCATCTCATCCATTCCTGGGCGGCCCGCTCCGGAATGCTTGCCACCTGGCTTGGCAGCGCCTGGAGCGGGCTGGGCGTCTGTACTGCGGCCGGCTCCATGCTGAGGCCTTGGTGAAGGCTGCTGCGGAGGCCCAGCAGGAGCGGCGGCCGGGGAACGCCCACGGCGACGAGTAGGCGGAGGAGCTGCCACCGGCGGCGGGTGGAGGCCGCAGCTGGCCACCGGGGCAGGATGTGTCGGATGACCTCCGTCTGCGCTTGAGCGGCAGAGAACTGTTGGATGCAGTTCTCCACCGCGTCGCCGACCAGCCCAACCTGGGAAATTGGGGAGACCAGGAACCGAACCTTGTCCGCATCCGCCATACCAACCAGGCTGAGCCAACGAAGGCGTTCCTGGACCACTAAGGTGGACATCGCCAGACCGATCACGCAAGCTACAACACTCGTGCCCCGGAGGGTGAGGTCGGATGCAGTGCGGTGCTCACCTATGAGCGCACGGTCTGGATTACCCTCGTGCATGCCATGGGTGCCCTAGCCCGCAGCAACGCCATGGCATGCAAGAGGAAGCGGCTTGCCCACAGGCTCTGTAAGCTCTGCCCGTCGGAACGGACGAAAACTCACAGGCCTTAGGGGGGAGACGAGGATCCCCCCAAAAGGCAGCGGCCGCCGGACACAGGTGCACCTGTGTCGACAGACCGCTCCAATGGAGGGACACCTCGCAACCCTTCACCGTTCCTCCATCAAGGGTAGTGAGGGGGAAAAGCTATTCAGGCAGTTTCTGGCAGAGAAAGATGCTGTTCACCACCTGATAAGCTCTCCATGCATTTCGGGAAAGAAAGGCACTGGGGCGGCGAGCTGAGAACCAGCGAGGCCCGCCCCAAGATACCAAACTCCAGATTCCAACCGAGACTGAACGGGACACGGTGGAGGTTCCACTCGAGCCCGGCAGCCTCGGCGGCCCATTTCAGCATAGCTGATAATTCTGGATCCGGCTCGGGCAACATTGAACTCCCGGAGGGAGACAACGCAGCCGAGTCATCATCTCCAGAAGTCATCTCACCCTCCGATGCTGCAATCGGCGTCCTGTCCTCCAGGGGAGCCCCGAGTGAAACCGCTGGCCCACCCATTACAGATGGACCAGCAGACAACACAGGAGGCTCCAGTGGTTGCAGTGGAAGGGAGGAGTGAGGAGCCCACAGGGAATGGTTACCGGGCGGGACATCCAACACTATCCTCCGGTCACCCATCCCACACAGAACCCGAGGGTGGGGCATGGTAATGGGGACTCGCTCTCCGCGAACGAAGGCGAGTCTCGCCCTCAACACTGCGACAGTCATGTTCCCACAGTGAAAACATGAGCTGTCCACAAAAGCTGTCTCAGCGTGCTGTAAGCCCAAACACGTGACACAACAATTGTGACCATCAGAGAGAGACAGGGAACGACAGGGAACGCACGGGCGGAATGACGTCTTGAAAAAGACGCAAACGCACCCGTGTTGCTCTTTCAGAAAATAGGACCGTCACCAGTGCCGGAGCACACAGGGGAATGACCGCGGCAACACTGAACAGAGAACTGAAACAGTGAAGCACTCACTTTTCCGCCCTCTAACCAGCCGTCAACACACACAAACATTTAGAAATTTGTTGCTGTTAAAACAGCAGTTGAGAGCTCAAAGCTCGCGATCACCGCTGCACTCGCGCTGTAGAACACCAGCACTGGGAGAGTCTTCCTAAAGAACACCGACACACTCGCTCGTTGTAGACAACAGCACTCTCAGAGACATCAAACGATCGGCTCCGAAGCGAAAGCTCTTATTTCTTATATCAACTTTATTTCTAGAGCACTTTCAAAAACCACAGTGGGTACCAAAGTGCTGCATGTAAATGAGAATAAAAAAACACTCTTTGTCGATTAATTCTTCTTATAAGGGAAGTACGGAGAAAATATTACTTGCTTGGGTGCCTGATTTGTTACTTTTTGTCATCACCTGACATTCTTGCCCCAAGGTCATGTTTGGTGAACTTCGCAGTATTACATTCACAAGTCAGTTTCAGGGCAAGATGCCAAAATGAGGTCAAGAAGGGCAGATTTAGACTGTCATGCATGCTGTGCTGCATCAATCCAGTTAGGGAAATAAAAAAAGAGGATTCTGCTGTGGCAAGAAGGAGAAAGGCCTTGGAAACGGGCCCTCTCACGTGTGGTACAGCCAGTACAACTGTGTGAATGCCTGAACAGGCTTGTGCTGAGATTAAATGTCCTTTAATGTACTTTAATATACTTTAAGGCAAGTGACAAGATCAAAACAGCTAAGTGACACCACTGTCTGTTCTCTGGGTCTGTTGCTTCATCTGGTTTGAGTTTTACCCTGAAAAGACTTGAGCAAGAAGCATACTCCACCTAAGTACACAAATGCAGATTTTATTCAGGTAGTTTATGATAGACATATTGTAAACTAGTTTAACTTTGACTGCAGAAGAACACAGTTTATGTTAATGTGCACTATATAGGCAATCATGAAAATGCACTGCATACTTGTTTGCATTATGAATTTGTGTTCTGAAAGGCTATACAACAGTATGAAATAAAAAAGTAGTTTCTGGCTTTAAACAAACGTAATACATCTTTCTATATTAGAAGATAGTCAACTGCATGTTATTTATTTATATTTCAATGAAAATGTATTATAGTTTATATTAAATTAAATTTAGTAGACCTTAAAAGTGCTTTTTTGATACATACATCTTTATATGTAATTTCATAATTCTGTTGTCTTTGAAAGATGGTAAACTAAAATATACCTAAATGTAATTAAACATTATTAAAACAATTATTTAAAAGTTTTTTTAAACCTCCCTCCCTGCAATTTATTCCAAGAAGTTTCAGGGCGGGAAGAACTTCTTCCCTTATTCCCTCCCGATTGTGTTCCTCTTAATAAACACCTTGTTGGTCATTTCAGTCTGAGTCTGTACATGACATAAACATATAAAATACTCAAAACATACAATTTATTAACAAAACAAATTACTCCCACAACCAACAAATGAAGATAAAAGTGGAAGGTGATCTGGCACACCTGGCAACACATGTTGTTCATTAATCAGTATTGCCATCCATATATATATATATATATATATATATATATATATATATATATATATATATATATATATATATATATATGTATGCATGTATAAAACAGAGAAAACACAAGAGGTCGGAGTCTTTGTGAAGACACAAAGGAAACATGGATATCAACCGATGTATCCACTATAGCTTCTCGATGTAAACGTTTTTTTTTTTTATTATTATTACCTCTTCTGAGTTTGTTACTTTTTCAATAAATATGTGTTAACGGTTTTATACCATGGTTACTGTCTGGCAACTACAAATTGACATCCCAGTTCCTAGATTTATGTTTACTTATACAGGTTTTTAATGGAGCATGTGATTATTGACTCGATATAAAATATTTTTTCTTGAATGTACATCAATGAACTGGTTGTTTCTAATTATCAAAGAGCAGAAATGTATTTTAAAGTAAAACTTTTAATTTGACTATTACAAAGTGCACATTTATAAAGTTCAATGAATTGGTATTTCATTTCATTCATATTATATTATCTGCAAGTATAGTTTTTTAAAATATACTTTTAAGATTTGAAGTACAATATAAATACAAATTCAAAACTATTAAGAGCAATTATATTTTTTTCACAAGGATGTTCAAATTTAAGGACAATACTGTGTCAGCGATTTTGCAAAGATCTCTTGGTTATGAAACCCTCCCTTCTGCTCCGACTCTGATCACATGTTATTCATGTGTTGCATCATTTAATTACCCCAGTAATTGCTTGAATTTGCTTTCCATTCAGCAGAAACAAGTAAACCCAAGGACTCCACCAAACCACAAAAGATTTATGTTTATATACAGCAATCGCTTATCTACATTTATTTGCTGATTCTCAGAAACCACCTCTAACTCCTTAATCCCATGAGAGAACTGACTCAGCGCCACCCTTTTCCTGCTTCCTCATATTCAGGGCCATCTCGGCTCCTGAATCAACCTCTTTATTGTGCTCTCATGGAACTTGGAGTATACTGCAGTATGCTTCCTCTGTTTGCTTAGTTAACAGTTCTTACTTCCTCATGACTCGTGATCTGTTATTCAATGACACAATGTTCTTGTTACTGCAATAAACAGTCCAGTTAATGAAACTGAAGTAAAGAAATAAACAGTCGCAGTGTGAGCAAAGCTTTGCATGCATTGCTTTTTTCATTACTTGTTTGCAACATTAACAGGTAAATTTGAACTAAACTGAAGTCGTGACATAGTAACAGTATGTACTTCATTGTTCCTCATATTTTGTCTAATGTTTATAGCACAAATGTTCCATGACAACTTATGCACTAAAGTTCAGTACTTAGGATTATGCAGTTTGTTCAAATCTACGTTATCTATCCTTATTAGTGGTGCTTACTATTTTTACAAGGAGAAAATACTTTATACTTTAAAAGCATATAATTCAAGTGCATACTTAAAATAATGTTTCAGCTGGAAAGACAGCTGGCAGGAGGGAAAGACCCCAACTGGCCTGCCCCAGGTTAGCTCCCTGTGGTAGGAGGGACCTGGCACTATTAGTGTACAGGTCCCACCCATTTCTGTTCACGATGGCTATGGAGGTCATCATCCACGCATCTCGTGGGTAGTAGGAGGTCAGAAGCTCAAATCTGGTCTTCGTCTCCCTCCCATCAGAACCTATATGGACGATTTGGCCATCCTCACCACAACCAAGGCTTGTGCTAGGCGGCTGCTGAACAAGCTACAGGAGAACATCCAGTGGGCTCGGATGGAAATAAAGCCAAGCAAGTCCAGGAGCATTTCAGTCGTCAAGGGAAATCTGTCGGAACATCGGTTTTATGTGGGCAAGGAGCCTATACCAATAGTGGCAGAGAAGCCAGTCAAGAGTCTTGGACGTTGGTACCATGCCACCCTCAAGGACACAGAGCAAGTAAACCAGCTTAGGCAGGACGCCATGCACGGCCTTGAGAGTATCAACAAGACCATGCTCCCTGGCAGGCTAAAACTGTGGTGCCTTCAATTTGGGCTACTACCCAGGATGATGTGGCCTCTTACCATCTATGAGGTCCCAATCTCAAAGGTAGAAAAGCTGGAGATGTTGGTCAGCTCATTTGCAAAAAAGTGTCTGGGACTCCCCAGATGCTTTACTAGCATCGGGCTGTATGGAAGAGGCATCCTGGAGATTCCAGTTTCCAGCCTTGGAGAAGAGTTCAAGTGCTCTAAAGTAAGGCTGGAAATGACATTAACAGAGTCCCGTGACCCATGTGTTTCCCAAACAGCTCCTACCCTGGTGACCGGAAGGAAATGGAACCCAGCTGCACCTACTCACCAGGCGAAGTCAGACCTCAGGCACAGAGACATCATTGGCAATGTGCAACAAGGGAGAGGAGGCCTCGGCCTTGGAGAGAGCAGACCATCGTACCATAGGGCAGCCCCAGCTCAGCGCCGACGGCTGGTTGTCGAGGAGGTGCGTCGCCACGAGCAGGCAACAAGGTGTGCAAAGGCTGTCTCACAAGCCAAGCAAGGACAGTGGATGAGATGGGAGGGAGTTGAGAGGAGAAAGTTCTCTTGGAGGGAGCTAATGGCCATGGAAGCATTTAACATCAGCTTCATCTTACATGCAACATACAACGTCCTGCCTTCCCCCTCAAACCTCAACCAGTGGTACGGAGAAGATCCGACGTGCCCCCTCTGTCCATCCACCGCAAACCTCAAACACATTCTGGTTGGCTGCAAGACAAGCTTGTCACAAGGCCGCTATACCTGGCGGCACAACCATGTCCTGAAGTGCCTTCAACGGTGTGCAAACGGATAAAGATCAATGCCCTGCCTCCTCCATCATTCCATCCTTCATTCGCAAGGGAGTTCCAAGGGAGTTCATCTGAGAAGGTGCAAAGACAGCCAAAGTCCATACAACATTGGACATCGGCCAGCTCGGAAGGGCTCGAGACTGGAAGTTGGTGGCAGATCTGAACCTAAGGCTTTACTTCCCTTCTGAGTTCACCACAACGAACTTCAGACCAGACCTTGTGCTCTGGTCCTCCTCACTCCACATCGTGTACATTATAGAGCCTACCATTCCCTGGGAGGCTCCTGTAGAGGAGGCATTTGAGTGCAAGAGCCTTAAGTACACTGAGTTGGCAGCTGATGCTGAGCAACGCGCATGGAAATCCAAGGTTTTCCCAGTGGAAGTCGGCTGCAGAGGCTTCATGGGCAAGTCAACCATCAGGCTGCTTAAGGAATTGGAAGTGTGAGGCCAAACCCTACGCCAAACCATCAAAGCCATAGCCTGAGAGGGCCTCAGCAGAAAAAGCAAGTCGATGGCTATATGGGTGAAAAGGGGAGACTCCAACTGGGCCCCTAATAACACCTGTGGTACGTAAAGGTTGAAAGGGGGGCACACCTGGGATGCAAGGTGCTGCCGATGAGCCCTATGGAGGTGTCGTGGGCCTGTCATTGAAACACCAGAGAAGGAGGGTGCCCTTCTGATGACTCCAATGAAGCTTAAAACCCCCCATTCTCATCCCATTCAGCCACCACCACAGTGAGGAAATCACTCCGATGGATTCATCGTCACCACTCATACCTCTGACCTGTCACCACCACAGAGAGGAAAACACTCCGATGGATGCATCGTCATCACTCATACCTCAGGTATAAGGTATGCAATTAAATTAAAATGTATTATAGATTATATTTATATTAAATGCAATTAGCTGAACATTAGAGTGCTTTTTCACCCACTTAAGTAGAACTTAAGTAGGCCTACATATTAATTACATATTGGTAATATTGGTAATTTCTATTGTCTTTAAAACAGTTATTGATACTCTCAAGCATTTATGGTGAACTAAGATAATTTCTGTTAAAATGTAATGTATTTTAATATATTTGTAATTACACATTTATAATTATAAAGTTGGAATTCTTTTAATTTAACACATATTATTAATGTATTATGTATGCAAATATTAACTTTAAATACAATATAAAATAACACAAGTTAAAATTGAATTCAGATACATGTGCTTTAGTAAGTTGGTCCTCACATAAAAATTTTTACTTCTTTAAAGCTCAACAAAAGATTATTAAAACAATGTGTTTACTGTACAATGTACTTTAATAAAAACTTTCATTTGACTAAAGTGCACTTGTACTGAACTCTTTTCTGAACTGAACTGAGTTCTTTTTGGCACCTCTTTGGGCTTAAATGATCACATATAGACATGTATGTGTTTTCACAATTGTGATTTTGAGAAAGACACTAAACTCTTGGTTGTTCCAGGGAAACGGTATTTAAAACAGTCTGTCAAATGACTACTTGCTTACAGTCTGTCTTAGTAGGGGATAATGTACAATAAACAGCCCATCATTATTTGAAAACAAATGCCAACATGTGATCCCAGACATGAAGCATAAATGGACACAAATAAATTTGAGTTGAAATAACTTCATAACGCAAGAAGAAAAAGGGCATACAAGAGACACAAAAATAGGAAATCACTTGCTAGTATTAATGCATAGAACAATGTTGAACGTTGAATGTTGCAATTGACCTGTTTAGTTGCTTTGATATATTGTAATGGATGAAGGCACTTCAACCCACACACTGGTAGATATTCCCATGTTCAAAAACACAATAATATTAGTTACGGGAAACCACGTGAAAGCAGGAAAGTGCATGTGGTTATTGTTTGTGTAAGAGTTCTCTGATTAGGGCGCTAAATGGGAATCAGCAGATTTTTAGACTAAACAAGAGACAGACGTAATCAAGGGCATTATACTGAACATTATCTCTGGCTTTCTTACTGATGTCTTTGTCCTTCCAGAATCTTAATTAAAGCTGCACTGCTGAAATGTTGACGTAATGTAGGCTGACTACAGGAGGAATTAGCACTGCCCATAATATCAGTGCCAAACATAGTACCAAATCATTGCTTTAGGTCAAACAAAAAGCATATTCAGTGTCTTGACTTCCTCGTTGTGTCACTGTCAGCTTAGTTCTTACTGACGCTAGGGCTGTGATATATCATGACACTGTCTTTACGCCAAGCCTTGTCAGCAGCTCAACAGTCTACGGCGTCACCCTAAATGAAGCTGCAGGTGTTGCTGTTCCTTTTAATATTGGCTTGAAGGACTGAGTCATGGCTCATTCAGCGGCTGAGGGGACTGTGTGATCTGAGTTTGAGTTTCACTGATTTGTGCATGTGAAGGATATTTCATATTAGATTATTGAAATTAATGTATGCAGGTTTGCAAGTTCCCAGCATCCATTGCAGATTGAATTTTGTAAAACAAATCAAATAAAATAAAAAATAATGGCCAATAGTGGCCAAAAGTGATGTCTGGCGTAAGAATATTTTAAAATTCACCCTTTATTTAGATACCATTTAAAATGTATTAAAGATTTATGCATATTATATAATTATGTTTGGAGTCAATTGTTTTATTCGTTATAACGCAATGAAACATGCCAAATTGTGTGTAATTTTTGGCCAGGCTGTCACAACAAAATTATAAAAACATGCAAAAACAAGAGTAAACCAATGAAATAATAATTACTGATTATGGTGCAGTCAGTGTGCTTTTTCCTGAGCTTTTTGTTTTTCTATATTGCTCATATTTTGATTGTTTAACCAAATGTAGTCATATAGAACAAACATAATATTTGGCCACTATTAAACTTGATAATTTACTGCAGTCTAATAGTTAAAAGTCGAATCAAAATGGACAATTCCTATTGTTTTATGGAATATTGCATTATATTATGAATTTTTATTATAAATAATTTCATCATGCACATCATTATTATTTTTTAATTCATGTGACCTCATAATGTTCAATCAAAATAACTTCCTCTCCCTCTTGCAACGTCTTCTCTTCTCTGATGACGGGTTTACTGGCGTGAGGGCGGGGCAACCTGTCAATCACATGTGATTGCAATAGCAACCATAAAATTAAGTCCTGTCCTACAGTTTTTTCTTGTTCGATGAGCCGTTTCACTCAGATATACGCCACATAGAAAAGAAAAATCTATTGCAACTTCTGTTTAATACTGACATCAGTGAGGTCATGTTAATGAATTTATGCACACGGGCAAACAATTTAGTGGTTACAATCATGTGCTACTAATAGAAAGGGATCCTCTAGACAGAGTGACCCAGAAACTGCAGAGCTGATATCACACTCTTGCTGTCTCAACAATGCTCACTTGAGCCACTTAACCTTTGCCAGCAAGGATTCCCCCCACCATCTGCTGATACCCTTTGACAAATGATTGATGAAGTCCCTGGTATTTTGAACACCCTAATGTTCTGACCTTTTTAAGGGATACATTGAAAAATACATTTGATAATTCTTTGTATTGAATAAGATTAGGGAGCTATAAAGTGCCCATCAAAATTGTAGACACACTTGACTAATTTATGTTTCTCATAACATTTTGATCTAGAGGTGATTTTCATGAAACATTTCTTCTTATTATTAATGTTGAAAACTGCTATGCTGCTTAAAGGTGCAGTGTGTGATTTTTAGAGGCATCTAGTGGTGAGGTTGCGAATAGCAACCAACAGAAGTTACGGTGGCCGGCAGGAAAAGATGTCATCGTCTGAGACAGAAGAGAGTAGCCAGTTCAGCAATGAGGTTTCTTTACAAAGATAATTTAAGAAATAATGTTCACTTTATTATTCAGTAAAACGATATGTTATTGCGAATATTATTGTTACTTGTTCATCATAGTGTCAGTGTTTATCTTGCTTTATCTTGCTTCCTTGCACAAAGAACAACATAGTAACGAAACGCGTTTGTCCGTGTTGGGCTACTGTAGAAACATGTCGGCGCATTTCAATATAAGGGGACCCGCGGTGTATGTAGATAGAAATGGCTCATTCTAATGTAATAAAAACATAACGGTTCATTAAGTAAGGTCTTTATACACCACTGAAAACATAGTTATGTATATGATATTGCATTTCTGTCAACAGATCCTCCTAAACATTACACAATGCACCTTAAACATACCATGATCATTTTTCAGGATTCTTTAATGAATAAAGTTCAAAAGAACCGTATTTATTTAAAATATAAATCTTTTGCAACTTCATAAATGTCTGCTGTCACTTTTCGATCAATTTAACCCTTAAACGCATACATCGAGTGTTTAGTGACACTACCCTCATCCTCATTCATTATTTAAAGTTAGACATCAACCTTTTTAGTATTCCTTAATTAATTCATTATTAACAATATAACAAGAATTTTTTTTAGAATAGAATGCTTGTTTTCCCATATTTTTTTTGTAAGAACTGTATAGGGTCGCTAACGACCCGAGGTGTAACAGTGTAAGTATATTTTTTTCTGCACAATAATAGTTGAATCTTTGATGACTGAAAAAGTGCAATTCATCTTTATTCCTCAAGGTGGCAATGCCTGATACACAATGATGAAGTGATGTTTCACTCATAGTTACTGCAGGCAGAAAACAAAAGAATAGGATGTATCATCAGCAAAACTTGAAGTGGTTCAGCGATTTACTGCAGAGCAAGTACTGAACACAATCAAACATTAGTGTCACTGTAACTTGATGGTGGATCTGGTGAAGAAGCTGTCAGCGATCAAAATATTGATTTTGAAGATGATGAAAATGATAGTTTGAGAATATGTTTGAGATGACGAATATAAGCTAGATGCTGAATGTACTGGGAAAAATCCAACTTCACCCCATAAAGAGTCAGAAATTCAAGTCCCACGACGAGAGGAAATGCCAAATCATGATTTCGCATTACGAATGCTCTTAAAGAATAGGCTTTGCCATACACTATACATTGTAGAGAAACTTTACCAAGTGCATGTTGAATATGCTCATTTGCTAGGGAAAATGTTTGACCCTTGCTTGACTGTAAAACCTCCCCTTCATGCTTGATTTGATTCTAAAGAGACTCTTGGATCAAAGAATAAGTACTACCTGTATCAATAATTGCCTCCAAATGTTGGTTTCGAATATTTAAAGGCAGCAATAGAGTAGACATGGAGGATTTAGCATACACAGCAATGATATAGTTGTTCGACCTCCCTCAATCAGATTTTCCTTCTCCACGCAAAGTTGCTTGTTCATCTTGCCTCTGCCTCCAGAAAACTCTCTCCTCATTTAGGTCCCGTTCCACCAGTGTCCCCACACAAACTAATTCCTCTATTGTGGATACAGTCCCTCTCAAGATGCTGGCAATACGTGGATTGCAGTTCCTCAATATAGCTTGAAGAATCTCATGTTCTGTCATGGTTGGCTTTGATCTTAAGCAAAAACTGATAGACAGAAGATCGAATATTCTCATCTACTCCCTGTTTTCTTTGGCTGATTTTTCTCTATGCCTCCACCTCATGATCTTCAGGTAAAAATGACTTAAGAAAAATTGTCTTAAATTGTGTTCAGGTCTTAATATGTGCTTTCTCGGCTATCCACCAGTCCTTAGCCGTATGGGTAAGCACAGATGACAACATAGACAAGGTCTCAGCACTACTCAAAGGTTGTTTGATGATGATGATGATGATATAAAACATCTGCTCAAACTGAACCCTTCCAAGCTCCAAAAGGTAACAGAATATGCTTTATTTTATTCTTCTGTAATTGTTACTCTAATATCAGGAGAGTTGTATATTATCGCGACAGGTAGAGTTCCATCCATGTTAGATATAGATCCGGGTCACTAAAGTCCTGAATATGTATTAATGATTGGCGAAACATTCATGCATTTAAGGGTTAATTCATCTTTACTGAAATTTGAACAAAAATATAAATATACATTTTTTAACAAAAGTCTTACTCCCAACTTATGAACAGTGTGCTTTTTAATGCTTACCATTGTTAATTTAATGTAATGTAATTTAGTTCAATTTAACAAAGGCATTCTTTTAATTCCTCAAACTCTCTGCAGTTCCACCATAAACCTCTAGGGATGCACAAACCATCATTTGGGAATCTCTGATCATTTTTTCAGAGTGCTGACTTGCAGTTGTGAGTTACTTTCAATGAAGATATCTTCATTTAAAAGCCTAACTGGTACTGATCCTAAGAGTTTGTGCTTTCTATATCAACTCAGTATGAAGTTTGTGTACAGTTACAATTAAGCAACAATGCATTTTCTGTTCCCGTGCATCATGATATCTCAGTGTAGGCATTACAGCACAAGTCAAGGTTAGCTGAAAAGATATTTCCTCTTTCTCAAAGTGTTTTTGCTCCACTCACTATAAACAGAACATTCCGATCTCATCCAGACGCAGCATGGGAGGAGTGTGTCTGCTGCTTTTGCTATACAGGCCAATAGAAGCGTTCAACAGCACACAACACAGAAAATCAGAAAACATATCTGTGTACATTTCTGCAGCTCGGGCTGAGCCCTGAGGTTATTTTGATCATATCGCACATGAAATCTGGCACAATGTGTCAATGGATGAGAAACAACACTGCCCCAGTGATGCAATAATGTGAGCCTCCAGTGCAGCAGTCAAATTTTGTCCATTTGTTAACAAAAGTTTGTCTCTGATGATTATATAATCAAGTTTTAATCAAAGTTTTTTTAATCTACTAATTGTATGCAACATGTATGCTAATAAGATTACCATGTCTTGTTTTGAAAAATGAACACTAAATGTGATGATCTGGACAAATCCCATATCCCTATTTTTAATCAGTTTTGCTGCCTTGTTTCGGTTCTCTGTGCCTGAATTTGTTGAGACATCTATTTAAAATTAACAACATGTAATGTGACCTTCAGTTCCCCTTTTAAAACATTCAACAACTTCAGGGTTGCTGTGCAGAACAGATTTTGACAAACTGTTGGTTTTTACTCACAGAACCTATATATAAATAAATAAATAAAGTAAATAAATATATATATTACTCCATTATTCCAGGCTCCAGTGTCACACAATCCTTTTAAAAATCATTTTAATATGCTGATTTGCTGTTCAAGGAACATTTGTTGAATGTACTTGGTGAAATCATATTCATCCATATGACACATATTAGCCTATTGGCCTTTTCTAATACTTATAGGTAGTGCTTTACTAACTGTGACACACAAGAAACCAGGAAGCTCAGTACATTTCTGCTTGTATACAAATAAATAAGATAAATAAGGAGCTATTGGTGTGTCCAAGTTTAGATTTGCTCTCTCCGTGTTTATGTCTTACCCAATCTTCACAAGCCCAAGACATTGCCGCGCTCCATAAAAGGGCTGACACCTACATTTTACACAGAACAGGGAAGAGTCAAGACACATCAGCCAACAGGGGATGCTGGCATGAATTCACAGCGTGATCACAGCATGCTCAAGCCATCCAACCAATGAGGTGGAGCGTGATCAGAGTCAACCACCAATCAGAAGTCAGAGACAGTTTAGCTACAGTTGAGACTGAGTGTACACAAATATAGGGGAAGTAATGTTCTCAGCCTCAAGCCAGGCACGGATGACGTGGGTGGGGGAAATACTACAACTTGGCAGAACACAGGAAGAGCGAGGAAATGGAACATTTAGAGGAATCTGTGGGGGTATCCAAATGTGGATGGTCAAAAGACCGACCTCATAAATAGAGTTCGAATTCTGCCTGCTCTGTACATTTTTTGTAATTTAGCATAATGTTTGTCCTCTAAAATCATTGATGTTTGATAGTTTAAAAAAAGTATTAATAAAATATTTAATACAATAGATTTTATTATATTATTTTTATTGTATTGTATGATTTTTTATATTATAGTGTATGATGTAAAGTCAGTGCCTCAATTTCACACAGTTGTAGTTCATCAATAATTAATATGAACTTGATCCACTAACATATGACAATTACAAAGGGACATTTAAAACATTATGTGTAATTGATTCTTTGCTAGCCACTTGGATTGATGATACTTTATCTAATGCTGTGAAAGTTTTACATTTTTGTAAGCGTTGAAATACTTTGAATGGGGCCACTTTGAAAGTATCTATTGCAGGAATTAAACTCCACACCATATGATAGTTGTAAGCCAGAGGAACAGTACGTTTCAGAAGCTTATATACATAAGCACAACAGAACATATAATGTTATCACACATAATGATGTTGGAAAAGAACAAACATTTGGGAATCCTTCTTTAAAATAAGATTCATATTAGAATCTGACCTTCTAACCTATACTAACTGTTCTAATTGTACTATATTTGCTAGAACATACAGTAGCCAAACAGAAAAAAGGGTGTGTGAGAGAAACCAAAAGAAAAATATGGGAAATTCCGACCATGCATTAAGTGAATGGAAGCTTGCAGAACACTGGGCTCAACCAATGGCATGCATGATTATGTATGTTTAGCCAATCAAAGGAAGGCACAGTTATGCCAGTCAAGAAAGTTGCTGTCATAGGCTTACTAGTTGGGGGCCTTAAGCACATTTTCGCGCAAATTCATCTAAAAGCGCCAAATTTGACACAGATGTAGCTCAGGTCATACCGAAATGATTTAGCTAGGGCGCCGGAGCCAGCGACCCTCGGGGCCTAGATGGCGGCCAAATCCAATATGGCAGCTGCCCGAAAAGGGTTCCGGCTATAACTTTTGAACCGCATGAGTTACAAATACAAAATTGATATGTTTTTCAGCTTAATTGATCATTGTAAACACATAGGAATGTTTATATTTATGACCCAGTATATCTGGACCCCTTGATCCTCCAATTCCAATATGGCCGCTGTCCAAAAAAGCAGTTTGGGCTGTAGTATGGGGGCTTACACCCCATTGTACGCGCAAATTCATCTACAAGCACCAAATTTGGCACAGATGTAGCTGAGGGCATACTAAAATGATATAGCCAGGGCGCCCGAGCCAATGGTCCCTGACAAAAAAACAGCAATAACATAAAAAAAACAACAGTGAATTCTCATGGTCTCTCACATGAATTATCATTATCACTCACAATCACCGGATCTCTCATCGTCTCCACCGTCATTGTTTGCACCCTCACATGCACATATAGAAGTGCAACGAACTCCGGCTTTACAGCACTTACAGTGCCCTCTACATGCTGTCTTGCAGCCACAGTGGAGGATAATTGTGCAGGCTTTACTGGCGTCTCTGAGATTAGTCCAGTAAGTTTCCCAAGTCTTGCTCGTAGAGTCCCGATACCATCCCCATGCATTGAACTCTGGGATATATTGCTGGACAGCAGTTGCCTGATTCCAGTAGAAGCTGGCCTGCAGCAGTGCTCTTTTGATGTGCTGAATCAGTGCAGCTTGGGTGGGAGGCAGGTTCTTGAGAGACTTGGTACCATTCGAGAAAAGGTGATGTCTAGCTTCGTCTACGCAGCTGGAACCACGGCTCTTGCTGTAGATGATGACGACCATATTCTCCAGTCTTTTGTTGATCTGTTCAGGCTCCAATGTGAGGGTAACCAGGGATTCTGTGAGATCTGGTGTTGCCTCCCAAGCTGCCCATGCACTCTTTTTCACATGGCTGTTAAAGCGTGGAAGAGTGGTAAGGCCAGTGACTTCTAGGGACCAAGATCCTTGCTGATTTCATGAGCAGGAATGTCCCTATAGTTTTTTCCACGTGCAAAGCCGATCCAGAGCTCTGTGAGACCAAGTGTGTTGAAGAAGTGGATGGCAAGGATGACAACATCGCTGTCGACAGTCCGGACAAATGCCTTTTTATGGCCATTGGCCCCAGCATGTGCAAGATGCAGGATTATTCTTGTATCTGCTTCTGGATGATTACAAGGCTGAAGGGCAGACATGTCATACCCAGGTCTGTTGGAGAGTACAGCATCTTTCTTGGTGGAAAGGAGGAGTTTACCTGACATGCCATTAAAATCAACATTAAAGCAATTTGGACCCCATTTACTTTCTTGTTCTTGGTCTTATTGTTATTGAATGAATCATTAGTGTACAGTATATTAGAAATAAAAAATAAATAAAAAAAATGAAGGATGCACCATATCGATTGTCAGCTGATTTATCGGTAGATATCGAATGATATTAAACGATCTTAATCTTTAAATTTGAATCTTTAATTGAATGTTCCTATAGCCGACAAAGCATACGCCACTAAGCGACTGTCCATCCAAAGAATGCATTTTAGAATTTAATAATTTGTTATAATTAAGTTTGTTTAATATGAACGCCAAAATCATGAAGGCAAGTGTTACTATTATTTATTTTCACCAAATTTCTTTTACTCCAACCAATATGGATCTGAAACAGTGGACAATTAGCCTGGTTAAAACCAGACCCCTCTTAGTCGTAACTGAGTTAGGGTCTGGGGAAGGTTCATTGACAGCTCATTTCCAAAGGGGTGTCACCAACGGACATCGCTCAAATGCCTCTGGGCGCAATTGGATAGACCTTAAAACCAATCAGATCGATCGTCATCTTCATCTCGTCATCCCGCCTCAACGTTTGTGATTGGTGCCTCGATTTGGAAAGATTGGAAATGAGCTTGAATGGGCTCTTCGCCAGACTAACTTGCAGAGCAAATCTAAGTTTGCCGGAAGTTCGTCTGGGTTTTCCCAGGCTAGTGGACAATGAAATCTTTAGAAAATCTCAAAAATGAATAGCCATTTTTCATACTGTACCTTAAATATTGCATAAATTCACTTGTAGCATTTAAATTATTTTAGGTTTTAGTGTTATTGTTAATTTATTTAGTGTATTATTTTAAATTACTATAGAATTTTGAGTAACACTTTACAATATTGTCCCATTAGTTAGTGCTAGTTTATTATTAGTTCATGTTTGTATATTAACAGATACAACTTTTAATTGTATTAATGTATTAGTAAATGTTGAAATTAACAAACAAAAGATTAATACATTATTTAATAAATTATTTAGAAGTATTTTTCATTAGTATTTAATGTAATGTAGTCAACTAATGTTAAAAAATGGAACATTATTATAAAATGTAAATTAATTTAGATTTTTATCATTTTTTGATTATTGGCCATAACAAAGAAGAGATTTATCGGCCTATTGCATCAGCAAGAATTGTAATATCGGCGTATCCCTAAAAAATGCTTTGTCTTTGTTATCTTTAATCAAAACCAACTTGCTCTTGCAACAATTTTCCACAGAATTGCGTCACATTATGGAAATGGTTTGCAAGTGGCACTTCACTTTGTCCTGAAGGATGTCATGGTCACAAGAGAAAAATACATAAACTTATGTCGATTTTCTACCGTCTTTTAATCTAACATAGTTTACCATAGCCAAAAAAGGAAATATAGTATTCTAAACTAGAATTATTAACTAGCATTATCAATATTTGCTCAGTATTGCCCAAATCTATGCTGGAATTCTGACTCACCCACATATATGCCTTCCCTACATTATCAATTAGAAAATTGGTGGGAATATTTGGAACGTATGAATGACTAGGTAGTTGCTTTCTTGGAAATGCAAATGTGGGGTATAAACATAGGCAATCACAAATGTAAGCATTCCTGTGTGTTTGTCATGGTAAAAAAAATAAATAGACATTAAGTTTTCATTTGGTTCAAAAGTTGTAAAAAAAACCTTTTTCGGAAAGAAGCCAGATTGGATTTGGGGACTTTGAGGGTCCACATATACCCAATCATAAATATAAATATTTTTTTGTGTTTCCCATAGCCAGAAAAGGTGAAATAGACATCAAGTTTGTATTTGTATATTGGATATTGGATTTGGCCGCCATCTTGGTCTCAGGGACCATTGGCTCGGGCGCCCTGGCTAAATTATTTCAGCATGCCCTCAGCTACATCTGTGCCAAATTTGGTGCTTGTAGATGAATTTGCGCGAACAATGGGGTGCAAGGCCCCATACTACAGCCCAAACTGCTTTTTTGGACAGCGGCCATATTGGAATTGGAGGATCAAGGGGTCCAGATATACTGGGTCATAAATATAAACATTCCTATGTGTTTCCCATGATCAATTAAGCTGAAAAACATATCAAGTTTGTATTTGTAACTCATGTGGTTCAAAAGTTATAGCCGAAACCCTTTTCGGGCAGCAGCCATATTGGATTTGGCCGCCATCTTGGCCCCGAGGGTCTAGCTAAATCATTTCGGTATGACCTGAGCTACATCTGTGCCAAATTTGGCGCTTTTAGATGAATTTGCGCGAAATTACCTATTTATGTACTTAAGGCCCCCAACTATACTATGATTTTAGAATTTTAAACCTGAACACATATAACTTTATTGAGGGACTTTTTGATCACAGCAAGTTAAGTGAAAATGAGTTGTCTCTGAAGAGTACTCAGAATTCCCATCTAAGTTTAGTCATCAATTGCGACAGGCTGGAGCATAGCAGATAAAATGAAACTGAAACTGTGGTTGAAATACGTTATTCTGTCTATCCACCTTAGAACTCACTTAACCTCAGATTCTGCTTCTGAGCTCAGAGAGTTGGCATTAGTAAAAGTGTTTTCCCCTTTTCCTCGAAATCATTTCATGCATGTGAACAGTGGAGCTGTTTTTGTTTTTTTGTTACTGTAGTACTGCCAAGTAAGCCCAGAGTTCAGGCATACCAGAGGCGTTTTGTGTTGGGAGGCTGGGAAAGCCATATCTGGCCTCTGTATATGCTACCGAAATGAACAGGGATTGTTTTTAAAAAGGATTTTTCAGTTTACCGTTTGGACTACACAATGCACCTAATGCTAGGTTTATGACAATAACTATACTCAAATTCTCCCTAATTGTCCCCAAACCCCTGTGAATGTTTCGTCTGGATTAAACTTATCACAATTATCTGCTCTAGATTTAACCACATAACCTTTTTCAAAACTATTTTAGTGAATTATAGGTCAGTCCTGAGCTAATGCTAATGTATAAAAGTTATAAGAGATAAGATGGCAGACTCTAAATACTTCATGCTATGTGGTCAAAATATTACAGTGTATGTAGAATATGATGATTACACATACCGATTGACAAGGAACACATTAACACGGTAACTACAACATTAGTTTTTTTTTAATGTTCAATCTATCAGCTTAGTAAATGGGAGTGTAGTACATTCTCTGAAATCTAACGCAATTTAAGAATGACTAGTGTAATCAAGTTTTTATTGTATCTGAGGAATTCATGACTTAAACAACTTCTTATTTCCATCTTCATAAACGAATGAGTTTTTAAATTGCAGCTGACTAATTTCTCCCTGATTGGCTGGAAGGCACATATTGCCATCAAATCCTCATTAGTTAGTTTGCACATGGATGGTTACTCTGTACTCATATTTAGTTCCAGCCCATAGTTCACACTTACTGGTGATGAATTATTAAAACAGTGGTTAGGTTTAGTCAGAATCTTAGGTAAGAGAACACTCTCTTAGGTGTGACATTACATGATGACGCACTAGCACAGTGAAACTACATCTGATATGGGAAGCAGGTAAAAAATAGCTTCAAATATCATTTACTTATTGGAATTTTTTTTTTACATCTATAAATTGACAGATTAATTAGCCTGAGATGCATTCTTCAGAGTTTAGTTGAACTTTATTACTAAATGAAATAGAGGGGTGTTGTTAGCTAGAAACTAGAATTCTATAGCTTTAGCTAGAAGTCTATAGCTAGAGTTAATTCATGGTAACTCTTATAAAACATGTGTGGACAGAGAGAGAGAGAAACATCCTAATCTCGAATGTCAGACATGATTTTGTATATGTGTATCTTATATGTTATGTTATGCTTTTATCCAAAACATTTTACAGTGCATTTTAAGGCTTGCATTTGATCAGTATATGTGTATTTCTGTGTTTTCTGGTGACTGAATCCACGCATTTCAGTTTACTGGTGTCATGCTCTACCAGTTAAGCTGCAGAAACAGGTTACTGAATGTCTCGGTTACATATGTAACCCTCGTTCCCTGAGTAGGGAACGGAGACATTACGTTGTGACGAAGAATGGGGCTTCGCTTAGAAAGCCTATCAACTTCGAGTAATACAAAACGAGCCAATGGCAAGGAAATGCCATGGGTCTGCGGAATTTGCATAGCGTAACTCCGCCCCCCCTCGTGGGTATATAAGGAAGTACGCTGGCAACACTCAGTTATGTTACCCGCTGAGGAGCCAAGAATGAACTCAGGCTGTTTCAGCGGTACAGTGGAAGTGGCAGGGAGACGTAACGTCTCCGTTCCCTACTCAGGGAATGAGGGTTACATACGTAACCGAGACGTTCCCTTTCATAGTCACTACGAGTTACGTCATGATGACAGTCTAATCACGCCATCTCGGCTGTCTTCCCGTGCCCTGTGTAAGTCTGAGCTCCCTGTCGTGAGACTAGCACAGACGAAGGACTCTTAATAAACACAGGAATACCAAGGTACACTGGGAAGCATATCTCTAGCCAACGCGAAAGCTGCCGCAGGCATAGACTCTGTCGTTGTCGTCAGCACTGCTGGAGTAACTCAGGGCTTCTCGGGGAAACTCACCTGAGGCGAATATCGCACGTATCCAGTCCTAGGAGTGGAATGGCGAGCAAGCGATGACACCGAGCAGGTCCTATTACCGGCCACTGGGGGCAAGTACATTAGAGGACACTGGCTCCACTCGGAGATTGTAGAATCTTGCGAATGTGTTGGGTGTCGCCCAGCCTGCAGCTCTGCAGATGTCTGTTAGCGAGGCGCCATGCGCTAGAGCCCAAGAGGAAGCCACACTCTGAGTGGAGTGGGCCTTTACACCAATGTCATATGCCCCAGGAGCCTCT
The DNA here is from genome assembly GCA_026230005.1 of Gila orcuttii. Taxonomy (NCBI): domain Eukaryota; kingdom Metazoa; phylum Chordata; class Actinopteri; order Cypriniformes; family Leuciscidae; genus Gila; species Gila orcuttii. The sequence goes on along the minus strand of JAPDVR010000010.1, from coordinate 17,245,176 downwards.
GAAAAAACTTCAGTGGAACTGCACTCTTGCTCTGGAATTGACTCAGCTCACTCGTAAGCTGCGCGCACATGGCGACCGTGTCGATCATACCGAGAAAAGAGATCCTCTGCACAGGGTAGAGTTTGCTCTTTTTCCAGTTGACCCGAAGGCCCAAACGGGTGAGGTACCGGAGCACCAGAACCCTGTGTTCGCAAACCTGGTCTCGAGAGTGAGCTAGGAGCAGTCAGTCGTTGAGATAGATCAGGATGAAGACGCGAGGTTGGACAGGGCTAGACTGAATGGGAGAACCGTGTACTGGTATGCCTGCGCCTCGAAAGCAAACCAAAGAAACGGTCTGTGTCGAGGAAGAATAGAGACATGAGAGTACGCGTCCTTCAGGTCGATCGCTGCAAACCAATCCAACGGACGAACACATTCGAAAATGCGTTAGGCTGTCAACATCTTGAACGGAAGCCTGTGAAGGGTTCGGTACAAGACGCACAGGTCCAGGATTGGCAGTATCCCAGCGCTCTTCTTGGCTACAATGAAGTAAGGGCTGAAGAAGCCGGACTTCATTTCGGCTGGAGGGGCGGTCTCGATCGTAGGCAAGGCAAGGCAAGGCAAGGCAAGTTTATTTATATAGCATATTTCATACACAATGGTAATTCAAAGTGCTTGACATAGAAGAAATTAAAATAATCAAAAGAAATAAGAATAATTAAAACAGTTTAGAATAAAAAATAAATAAAATACAGTACAGTTGGATGAACAGTGGCACAGTGCTCATTCAGTAAATGCACAGCTAAACAGATGTGTTTTGAGTCTGGATTTGAATGTGACTACTGTAGGAGCACATCTGATCTCTTCTGGAAGCTGGTTCCAGCAGTGGCTGGCATAGTAGCTAAAAGCGGACTCGCCATGCTTAGAGTTAAAACCCTTGGTATTTCAAGCTGCTGTGATCCTAATGATCTGAGTGATCTGTTGGGTTTATATTCAGTGAGCATATCTGTAATGTTTTGAGGTCCTAGGCCATTGAATGATTTATATACCAGTAATAATACTTTAAAATCAATCCTATATGTAACTGGCAGCCAGTGTAAAGACCTGAGGACTGGTGTGATATGTTCATATTTTCTGGTTTTGCTCAGAATCCTGGCAGCAGTGTTCTGTTTGAGCTGCAACTGTTTTATGATCTTTTTGGGATGGCCAGTGAGGAGTTCATTACAATAATCCACCCTGTTGGTGATGAAAGCATGCACAAGTTTGCACAAGAAACGTCCCGCGGAGCGTCCCGGTGTGGGGGCACGGTCACATGCCGCATCCTGACAGAGGAGGCCAGGGAAGGACCAGCGTTCCACGTAGGCCTGCTTGGTCAGGGGTCTGGCGACAGAGGGGGACGAGAGTGGTGAGGGGCGGTAGGGGCGGAAGTCGCAGGAGGGCGCCCTCGGCGGGGAGCGGACTAAGGCGTCTGAGGCGGCGACTGGGTGGTAGCAGCTGCCCGCAGTGTCAGAACATGTTTGATCACCTCAGTCTGCGTCTGGGCAGCCGAGAACTGCGAGTCTGCGCCCCATCGAAGAGGCCAGCCTGGGATATGGGGGAGTCGGGGAAGCAGGTTCGCTTAGCCTCGTGCATATCAACCAGGTTAAGCCAGAGATGTCTTTCCTGGACCACGCATGTGGACATCACCTGACCCAGGGAGCGTGCGGTCACCTTCGTTGCTCGTAGAGCGAGGTCCGTGGCGGCTCACACGCAGCTCTTGCATGAGCCCTGAATCATCCCTAGTCATAGCATGCAGTGAGGCGGCAGCCTGCCCCGCAGCTCTATAGGTCTTTGCCACCAGAGTAGACAAAAACCTACAGGCATTGGAGGGGTGCTTAGGGTCACCACGCCAGGTGGAGGCGCTGTGGGGACACAGATGTGTTGCCACAGAACACTCCACGTGGGGAACCCCAGTGTACCCTTTGGCTGCGGCCTCTGCGAGGGCAGAGAAGGCGTAAGAGGCCGCTGAGCAGTCGCGAAAAGTCAAAGGAGCCTCCCACGATCTCATGACCTCTTCATGCACATCCGGGAAGAAAGAAATTGAGGGCGGGTGCTGACGGGTGTCAGCATGCGCCGCCCCCAAAAACCAATCATCAAGCCTTGAGCGCTCGGGACATGCTCCAGCATGAGGGGACTCTAGTGAGGTCATTGAGTCTCAACCGCATTATTGCGACGGTCATGTTCCAGCATAAAGAACATGACGCATCCACGAACACTGCCCGGCCGTGATCTAAGCCCTAACATGCCAAGCAGAATCAACCTGACTACCGCACCCAGAAATACACGGGCTAAACATCTTTAAAAAGACGTGCCAATTGCAAGCTCTTTTTGTGAGAGGAAAGCTCGCAGCAGTGCTGAAGCGCCCAGGGAGAAAAACACACGCTGTTGCAGACCACTGCACAGATCAGCAGGCAGGAATGTGAAACTCGCTGGAACACGCCGTCACACCAACACCGACTGGAAGCTGCTCGTCTCGAAGATTCTCGAAAATAATCAGAGAATATGCTCCAGGAGTGAAGAGGACCTCTTGGCTCCGAAGCAGAAACATAACTGCGTGTTGCCAGCGTACTTCCTTATATACCCACAAGGTGGGGCGGAGTTACGCTATGCAAATTCTGCAGACCCATGGCATTTCCTTGCCATTGGCTAATTTTGTAATACTCAAAGTTGATAGGCTTTCTAAGTGAAACCCCATTCGTCGTCACGACGTAACTCGTAGTGTTACTCGTACTTTGTACATCATAAAAAGATGGCGTCTACGCTAATATTAGTCTCTCTGTTTATCCTGAGGTTTACCGCAGTCTGCCAGATCCAGGCCGTATCCGTATCTGATGAAGGACCTGCACCTGGACACGACGACAACGCAGTCCTGAAGTGTCAACTAGTCTCTCCCTTGTGAAGGCCTCCTTCCCTTTACCTCTGTACTGATAAAATGTTGTTGGGATAATTCACGTGGCCTTGCGGAAACGATAAAAAAATTCTCAGAGCCACCAGGCACTGTTTATGCAAATGAGCGGCCAGAGCGCATTAAAGGTTTTCTGTTAGAACGGTGTCGTGTTAGCGGCCCCTAAGTTAATAACTAATGATCGTTGCAACGGAAGTGAATCAATCAAAACTAACTTTAGCTGGACAATAACTTTATTCTAGAGCTGCTGTAAAGCCAAAACAATCTCTGTTACTTTAATTTCCTATTATCACTGTAAAGCTGCTTTGAAACAGTCCATATTGTTAAAAGCGCTATATAAATGAAGGTGACTTGACTTGACTTGACTTGACTAGTAACTACGAAAGGGAACTTGATAAGTTTCACCTTCAGTGATCCAAAAAGAACAAGCATCAGTTATACTAATCATGCAAGTTGCTTCCAATCAAGTGTAGTCAATCAGTATTTTACATGACAGAATAAAGAAAATACAATAAATAGGCCATTTGATAAAATGTATATTTACAGTAAATTCATTGTAAACATAAAACTGAAAAAGCAGCAGATCACCCAAAAATGACAATCATTTCCTCAACCATCCTTCTGTCATTCCAAATTCATATGACATTTGTTTTTCCCCCCACAGTGGAATACATAACTGGAGCTTTATGACACAAAATCAACATAAAAGTCCATATGATATAGTTTTGTGTGAGAAACTGAATGTAAGTATTTAATTATATGGTAGTATTTGCTGAACTGTCTTTACATTTTGTCTTTGGATCAGGGGTGCAGAGTTTAGCAGGCTTTCGGAATTGGACATTATTCATACTGTCACATTATTCATACATTATTCAATTCATACTGTCATTCAGTAAAAAAAAAATAATAATTAAGGAAATAATGTCACAATATAAAAATTAAGCATCATTTTCAAAATACAATTTTTGAAATGTGACCTGAACATGTTTTTGTGATGGTCACCCTTGTAGTATTGAGATGCCTGTGTATACAAGCTATAAAAGGGAAAATGGTGTGTTGTGATTTATGCTTAAAATGGGCACCAAACATGTAAGGATTTGGTCTAAATGTCAGGGTTCCTATGTTTCATTGTGTTTTTTCCCTGTGACCCAGTTTAAACTTCCAGAGACCTGTCATCCGTCGACGAATGGCACGATGGAGATAAGGGGGACCTGCCTGCCGCAATCGACGAGCCTAATCCAACAGAGAAGACAGGAGAGGACATCGACCCGGAGCCTGCGCCCCTCAGAGAACCTGACCAAGTTGCGTGAGTCGGAAGATCACTCCTCCGAATCTCGTCGCCGCGACTCCACCTGTCTCCAGTTGCCAGTGATTGGCTCTTTGGCTCGTCTGCTACATCTGGATCTCCATCTCCTGTAGCTGCATCTCCATCGGTCGTCCCCAGGGTGTCGTCTGCTAAATAATAAACAATTACTTGTTAACTAATAATAAATTGTTACACTTGATTTTATTCTAAATTACTTTTATTACATTGTATCCATTGTTACCGCAAATCTGTGTCAGGTTAGTAACAGACTAAAGTCCAGTTTTGAGTGGAGCATAGGGCACGTAAACTGAGATTTTAGAGTTCCGGCTAAATCTTGGTGCTGGTCCAAGTGTACTTATACTGTAAAGGTTAATAAAGGGAATTTCCGTTTAGGACAACAGAATGTTGCTCGACCAACCTAAATAGGGTGAGCCTTACCTCTGTTTTCTGTCAGGACCACTATCGTCAAATACGATTGACAGTAAGCATACAGTTTGGATTGGCGGTATGGTTCTGTTCTGGGCAAGAACTCCCTGCGCATCCATGCAGCCTAGCATGGATAAGAGCAGGGAGAGCAGCAATAACCCCCCTTAGGGTAAACAGAACAGAACCAACATGAATGTATTGCAGATATCATTAATTCAAGATGATTTTAAAGTACAACAGAAATGAGAATTTAGTCTGATTCAAAGGAGAATCAGAATGCCAAATCCTGACTGCACGAGAGGAGGAACTGGGGATGGAGGAGGGTAATTAGCTCCTGAGAAACGCGATAGATGTTGATAATACTGAAGGAGCTTATATATGAATACAGTGATAGGCGTCGTATTCCTATAGGTAGACGTGGATCAGCTGGGAGTCAGCTGATGCGACCTTGACTAATGTGACCTGCCAGAACTGATGCTACGTTTGATTATTGTAATATTACCCTAGCTAAGTGTACATGGGAAACCATGAAATAACGAAACCAAAACTACTATCAGAGAAAGTAATGTTGGTCGGCTTATATCTATAGCAGGATTCATGACCTCTGACTAGAGATAGTGTTGCTTTAATTCAAGTGTATACAGATCTATGGAAACTAAACAAAATACTTTTAGAGTATTTTGTAAGCATGTGAGCAGGCCTCTAAATAATATAGTCAATTACATCTGTCTAGTGACCAAGACTTGAAATTTTGTGATTGTGGGGTCCGCGTTAAACGGCCGCTGCAAAGACCCTTAGCGACATTGGTATCTGAATGAACGAGTAAAATACGAGTAAAGAGTTAAATAGAATAATCAAATGTCTAGATAAATTATCATATAAATGACCAATAACTATTTGGCATTCCAACCTACATTCAAGGTCACCATAAAAGGGAGTCAGATTTTAAACTACTTACAGAAATGACCGAATGTGAAGTAATCCTTCACCTGCTTATCGCAAACTGTCGTTGGGCCGATTGGGTGGACCTTACACCTTCTTTCCCCTGTGGAACTCATTTGCTCAACCTAAAGCACTTTTTTTTTAAGTTTTACCAATGCATTTCTCACTTTCCAAACCTTTAGCAATATTCTAAACAAATAAAGTCCAAAAAAGATGGAAAAAGATTGAACTGTCATGCATTCATTCATTTGTACATTAACAGCTGGTGTAAGATGTTGCACTACAAATAGCTGTCACTGAGAATACTTATTCCTCTAAATAAGTATGAAATGGATGTGTGTAGTTTACATCAGTTTTACGGTTTCCAAACATAGTTTGGATTGGATTGGATGGATCATTGTTGCCTTCCTTTGTTTCAGCCGTTGCTCTTGCATCCAAAAAGTTATAAAGAATGTTTATGTGGTTATCTTCAACCTTAGGGATTAGTCTCATGATGGGTGCAGGGCAGAAACTGTCTGTGGACCAATGAGAAGTCCTGTCCTTCCCATGCTTGAGGTGTCTGTCAGTTGTCCTGGCATCCTTATCTGATGGTGTTGGACCGCCAAGTCCACTTAGATCCAATCAAAATGTAGCAAACCTTTCTCCACTGTTGCAGTAAGAGAGGGCCCTGCCATAAAACTGGAATGTGCTGTTCCCTACATGTGGTAGAATGTATTCACATAACAAGGTCAGCATTTTTTGTTTCTCAAATGATGTGCATCACATGCTTATATACAGAAGCTCCAATAAATCATATGCTATGATGAGGAGCTACAAACAAGCAGAGGAAAAAGAACAGCCGGCATTCCATTACCGAACAGGAATATGAGATGAGTTTCCATTACAGTATACGGAGAATCACCTTTGTTCCACATGGCTTGATGCCAAGCTTGCATAATATGACATCAAGACAGAGATGTCAACCTTGCACTGTCCCTACCTGCACCTTGCACCTGCCTCTACATCTAAAAAAAAAAAAACATTGTTATGCCACTTATGTTTTGTTTTGTTTTTTTAGCAAAAATAGACCACTCACAGGCCTTTCAAGACTGTATGTGATCACATCCGCTCACCTCAGCACTGTTAGACTAGATACAAAAAACAGACAGAGAAAGCATGATACTTTACTTAAAAAAAGCTAATTTAGAAATAGGAACAATTGCCTGATATTCAGATAATAATAATAATAAAAACACTTAAAGGGATTATGATTATGATTTTTATTATTTTACCTCACATTTCCTTTAGTGTATAGCTGTTTGTGCATGCAAACTATCTTCAAAGTTATAAAGCACAAAGTCTACGTCGAAAGGACTTAATCTCCCCCAACAGAAAACACTTGCCTGAAACATCTCGTTTGTTCTGCCATTATTTCCGTGACTATAGCTATGTCACAATGTTACACATTTGGGAGCTAAAACCCTGTTACGGTAAGAAGCCTCACATTTCTGGCATATGCAAGTGGTTAACCAATTGACCAATGGACAACAGACTGGGCTAGCTGACCATGCTTTTTGGAGAGGTGGGATATAAAGAGAAAAGAAGCTAAAACAGAGGCTGAAAAGAGGTGCTGCAGCAATGTACAGTATAGATAAATAATGTTTTTTCAAATCATGTAAATGTTTTCAGACTCCAAAAATAAAATTATGAACTTGTAAATGAGCATAATATCTGCACTTTAATACTAACATCATTGTTTTTTTGTTTTGAACAGACAAGTGTGCAGTAAGTTTACTAAGTCTATAAAGATCAATATACAGTCTATAAATAGCTCTTGTGCTATTCCCAGACTGGCTGGCATGGCTGGCTAATAATGAAAACAAACCAAACAAGCATTGTACCCCTGGTGTATCAGATAGACGTCTGAGCTGTCCTGAGTGACAGCTGACAGAACTCATGAGTCGTTTTGTTTGTTGCACAATTTATTTTTGAGCTCTCTAATGGAACATATTCAAACAGGCGCATAGGTATGACGTTCAGCGCTAAAAAGTCTGAGCATCTGATGATAAACAAACAGTGTACATGCATCATCAGTTAGGCTATATATATTTAAATTACGGGAAGTCCTTTGAGTGAAACTGTTGAAGAGGTTGTGTATTTATAAGGCAGAAAAGAATGAAAAGGTCAAGTGGGGTGCTGTTAGGGAAATGACTTGATTTTCCCTCTCATGAATGGCAGATTAAGGATTGGCTAAGAAGCAGTAAGAATGAGGGGAAAGGTGAACGGAAGAGAGCGGTTTTTGAGGCTGTCACATGTGACTTCCTGTTTTTAGAAGCAGCTGGCACCTATGTCATACAGCAAGCTCGGGTTTCATGGACTGACTGGAGTAATATACACCATTCAAAATAAAGGTTCTTTATTGGCATTGATGGTTTCATGAAGAATCTTTAAAATCCATGGAAACTTTCAATTGTACAAAAGGTTTTCCAGTTGAAAAACTTTAGACTATTCTTTAGATTATTTTCTTCCCACTAAGGAAATAGCAGTTATTTTAAGAACTGTTGAAATGTAATCATAAATTGATGACTTTATGATGATTATTAGTAGAGTGGTGTTTGCCCATGCAAAACTCAATGCAATGGCATTGTCTTTGGTGCTTTTCAACTCATTTCTATGCAGTTACGTTTTTTTTAAATGTTTTAGGTACGTTGCTTGGGTGTTATGTGTGGTTAATAATCAATCAACAGAGCCCCTTCCCTTGTCCCTTCACAAAAGTCCAATCACGTAAACATCTTTTCAAAAAGTGGCATGATTTGAGGTATCTCTCATGCCTGTAGTTAACTGATAAGACCTCAAGGAGGTTGAGGACCAAATATCCCCATGGTCAGCTAAGCTAAGTGTGCATGTACATGTGCGTGTGCGTGTGTGTGTGTGTGTGTGTGCGCACGCGCGTGCGTGCGTGTGTGTGTGTGTTTGTGTGTGTGTGTGTGTGTGTGTGTGAGTGTGAGTGTTGTTTATGTGCTCGCCCTGAAGTTTTCGAAGAAGGGCAGAACTAATTTTCCATTCTCAGTTTGGCTTAATGACTCCATGAATAGCATTTCCATGATGGGAAATGGATGGAGCAACAATGCTGGTTAGAAAAGAGAAAGAATGGAGGAGAGACTGTGTGTGTACAAAACATTTAAGCTGATTAGTTAGGCTACATCAAAGATAGTCCCCTAAATCTCCAGTGTATTTGACAGTCATAAAGTTAGTCCAATTTGGCCATAACAAATCATCACACACTGTCTGCAACCCAGTGCTGCATTTCCAAGAATTGACAATGACACAAGAGAAGGTCTGTGAGATAACATATTTACCCCTGTACCCCTGACTATACAGAACATTTAACCATGCATGTGCTAACCAATAAAGAGAGAGCTAATAACACTAGCTGGCCAAAGAATAGAAAGAAATGGGTGTGGTCAAATATTCTGAAATATATTTGATACTTAAGCATACTAAAATCTGATTCATTCATTTAATTCTTATTTAATGTATTTCTATTCATTTAATTTTATTTACAAAATACATACAATAATTTCTAAATAAATTAAATTAAGTAAGATTATTACATTTAATTTACATTTATGAAATACATTTGAAAAAAAAAATATTCTTATTTAATTTATTGATTAAATGTAATGTAATGTAAGCATCACTATTAGCTCCTAGGGATTTGAACAAGCATAACTTGTGCTACTCACATTTTCTTTAAAAATAAATCTAGTTTATTATATATAGGTTAAGCCCAAGTGAGTTACAAGTGACATTTCTCAGGTATAGAAAAATCTATAACCTCTGGCTGAATACTAGAGACTGAGTGCTATGGTTTTGACATGTCTGGTCGAACTGTATGCTTCAGGCAGTGTGAAACTATGAATCTATTAATCCATAGTAAGCACACCAGTAATCCTGAATTGAAACTGTCTCATGGCTCTACAATTTTATTCTAGGCACTCAGTTTAAAAGGTTAATGTGCTGATCTGGTGTTGAAGATAATGATAATCTATAAAAACGTATAGTTTTAAAAAGTATAAGCGGCTTTTATTTACATTTTTAGAGGGGAAAATGCTGGTTTGAGAAAAGAGCAGAGGAAGAGATTTGTTATCACCAGCTTATGAACTTTCACATTGTTTAAAAGATTCTGAAAAACGTACGGTCATTGACTTCTTATTTGTGAAGCTTTAAATGGCAAGAAAGGGCTTGTTTCCTCCCAGAGGTCAAGAAAATATTAGTTTGAAGTCAAAGGTCAAGAATGTCTGACCTGTCTGTCTAAATATTCCCACTGAATTATTTTCAGTCATGAAACAATTGATCTGTTTGCTTTTCGGCAATAGGTGCAAATCTACATCAAAAGTGAAACCCCCCAGAACTGTGCTTAATTGTATTAAATGTGAACTTGTAGTGTACTTCAAATCATCAAATTATATTTTTAACTATACCTGCAGATAATATAATACTAATGAAATAAAAGGCCAATCAAGTGTCCTTAAAGAGAGTACACTTTCAAGACTCTTAACCCCTTAACTGCCGGTCCCATTTTTGGGGCATGTACCCCTAAATGACATTTCCACTTTAAATGGTCATACATCTTGAAAACTTTGGAGCACAGACTTAAGTTTGGTCTCATTTTAAAGGAGACAATTGGCAGATTATTGTAGAAGTGAGGGAAAAAAATGAAAGTGAAAAAGGTTTTAATTTTATGAAATGTAAATATTTAAAAATAGAATTATATAATAAATATAATTCTATTTTTAAATATTTACATAAAATATATATTTTACGAAACATGTTTTACTTTAAAACTGCAAGAAAAACAAAGCCATTAATCTGAACAATTATGTTTTGTTCCAAATTTGAGGTTGATACCTCAAAAAATTAGCTTTCAGTGAGATTTTTTTGTTTGGGGCGCAGTACCAAACTTTTCCACTAGATAACAACCAGACTCCTTTAAGGACTCTTTCATTTCCACATATGGTTTGAGTGATCTGAAACGTATATTTTCATAATTTTCATACTATTTATGAAGTAGACAGAAGTAATATGGACAGTTTGACAGTATCTGATTTGAATTCAACCTCTTGCAAACACAAAAGACATGCGGAAAGAACATGTGTTAGGCCTAGCTCACAGCCGCATTATAAATTGAGAATCTGTCATTTTTTCTTTATATTTATATTAATATCTGTATTATCTTATATTTAAATCTTTTTATATCTTTATATTATATATTTTTCTCTATCTCTATCAGTTCGTAAAATTACAGCAGAAAATTACATTTTAAATGTAATTCTGTTCCCTTCATGTAGTTTTCATTTAACAAATATTCCAGCTCATAAAATAATTTTCATTATTATAATTAGCCTATAAAAATTTTGAAATGTATTATCTTCTAATTAAAACAATAGGCTACTAAATGTTAAATAAAAGGAATTTTTAATCCAGTAGGCCTAAACGGCACAAGGATTGAATGGGTTTGCCGAATATTTTTTCTTATTATGCGGTAGAATTCGTTATTAATTTTGAAGCCATTATCCATTTCCGAATTAGGAATTTGGGTCTATATGTAGAAACAGTGAATCTTCAAAGTTTTCACGTAGGCTGTTGGCCACTGAGCACGTAACATGTACCTCAGTGCTCCTGAGGCTGTTTCAAAGGTGTAGTTTTAGAAAATAATGCTAAGCATTTCCCAAAAGGCATGTGAAAGGCATCCAGCATATAATTGAACACAAGACGTGCCTTTTCTGCTCTGCCTGGTCACCTGGTCATTATGCATGGGCAATGATCCTTATGAGGATACTTATACCTCCCCATGTGTTTAGGCACATCTGTAGACCTGGCTGGTCATGGTACATATCAAGATCACAGTCCCATATACCCTTGTGAAAAATTACTTTTTAAAAAAGAAATAATATACTTTAAATTAATATGCTTGAGTGTGAACTGAATGTAATGTTTTCAGATCCTTGAAGCATGTTAATTTAAATTAAATTTTAAAATGTATTATAGTTGAAATTTATATTAAGTGAAATCAGCTGAACTTTAGAATGCTTTTTGACCCACCTAAGAATGATTTTTTTAGTGTACTTAAGAAACATAGTCATGAAAGTGTACTCTCTTTAAGTGCACTTAAAGGGATGGTTCACCCAAAAATGAAAATTCTGTCATTTACTCACCCTCAAGTTGTTCTAAACCTGTATGAATTTCTTTTTGAACACAAAAGAAGATATTTTGAAGAATGTCAGTAACCAAGCAGTTAATGGGCCCCAGTGACTTCCACAGTATTATTATTTTTTCATTCATTGGGTCCATCAACAGCACCAGATCCTAAAAATAATACTAATGTCTGTGAAATTTTTGGACTTCAAAGTCAAAATCTCAAAAAAACTTGGTACATCCACTTGTCCTTGATGAGGCTGTGTACTGCATCTGCAATGTACAACAATATGTTATGCAATTTAGAAAAGAACAAATAAACATCTCTGAAATAACCTTGCATGTAGTAATGTCAGTTACACAATCTGAAAAACACACACACACATGTTTGCATTCTAGAGTGTACCAAAATACAAGAAACACTGGATTTTTCAGTTTAGACGAGATTTCTCCAGTCAAACCAGCGTATGTGTAATATGGGCTGAATTAAAGAGATAGTTCACCCAAAAATGAAAATTCTGTCAGTATTTACTCACCGTCATGTTGTTCCAACCCCGTAAGACCTTCGTTCATCTTCGGAACACGAATTAAGATATTTTTGATGAAATCTGAGAGCTGGATCACTCCTCCATAGGCTTCAAAAGGATTGAAACTTGCCGGCCTCGAAAAGTTATTAAAGACATCGTTAAAATAGTCCAAGTGACTACAGTGGCTCAATCTTAAGTTTATCAAGCGAGAATTCTTTTTGTGCGCAAAAACAAACAAAAATAACGACTTTATTTCAACTATACATTTCTTTCTCTGTTGGCCTCTCAGTTAACTTAGTGTAATAGCGTAGAGCTACGTCACACGTAGGCTCACTATTGGCCGAAGCTGGTCATGTGTGTGATGTACAACAACAGAAGCTCTACGCTTTTACACTAGTGAACTGACTCGAGGCCCACAGAGAAGGACATGAATAGTTGAAATAAAGTCGTTATTTTTGTTTTTTTGCGCACAAAAAGTATTCTCGTCGTTTGATAAACTTAAGATTGAGCCACTGTAGTCACTTGGACTATTTTAACGATGTCTTTAATAACTTTTCGGGGCCTGCAAGTTCAATCCCTCAAGAAGCCTATGGAGGAGTGATCCAGCTCTCAGATTTCATCAAAAATATCTTAATTCGTGTTCCGAAGACGAACGAAGGTCTTACGGGGTTGGAACAACATGAGGGTGAGTACATACTGACAGAATTTTCATTTTTGGGTGAACTAACCCTTTAATATGCTGGGAACCACATATTTTATACAGATAAGAGAGGAAGATTGCATTAAATATGACAGGGTTTTCCTGAGGTGGATGAACAGAAAGCACAAGGAGAGGACAGAGAGGGGCTCATTCAACATGTGTTTTGCACAAGATAAACAGTTTTGCCCTTATCGCTTATTACTCTGCCGCAGCAGTGCACGTCTCAACAAATGCTTCATGCGCACAAGAAAGAGAGCAGCACAAAAATGACGTAAATGACTTGACCCCTCTCCAACTCTACAAGACTGTAAGAAAAACTGCTTAGGCAAAAAAAAAAAAGATATAAAGGCTGGATCTGATTCATGTGATAAAAATTGTGCAGGATGTCTTGGGATCAAATTTGGATCAAATTTAAAACATTTTTCAAAATTCAGACCAACATCATTGAGTGTTTTGCCATTTTTCTAGCAAGAGAATGTAAACTACATACAGATCAATAATCACAAATAAAAACACCAACATTATGGGCAATTTGGATGTGTTTTACCAGGGTCCCGGAATCCCTAGCAACATCCCTGGTTTTATTGAATAAGCCTTGTTTTCTGTCATCGATCAGATCCCGGTGTTTGCCTTGAACAAATATGAACATCCATGTCTGTTTACCTTGCATTGATTCAAAACTCACTTTTGGTCTCCTGTTTCCACATTTAAAGGGATAGTTCACCCAAAAATTAAAATTCTGTCACCATTTACTCACCCTCAAGTTGTTTCAAACCTGTATAAATTTCTTTACTCGGCTGAACACTAAGGAAGATATTTGGAAGAATGTTGGTAACAGATCTCTGGCCCCATTGACTACCATAGAAAGAAAAAAAAAAAAATACTATGGTAGTCAATGGGGCCCAAGATCTGCTTGGTCTTTCTTTTTGTGTACAGCAGAACAAAGACATTTATACAGGTTTGGAACAATTTGAGAGTGAGAAAACAATGACAGTATGTGTTATTTTTGGGTGAACTATGCCTTTAAATCTTCTCTTTAGCCAACCCCTGAAAATAAACAATGACCTGTGACCGTGAAACGAGTTTTTTTTAAGGGTTTTTGTAATGTGTTGCTATCTTCTCCATCTGACACAGTCTATATCAGTATGAGTGTGATAAACCTCCACACCACAATGCTAGTGCCAAATAGATATTTGAAAGGTCAATTACTGACCCAAGTCAAGAGCTCACCTACATGTTCTGACATACGGGTCTCTAGATAAACCTTCAACACAAAAATATGGGATTGCTTTACTCGTTTGATGAGCTAAAATAAAACTTCCACTCAATAAGTCACACGATTTGAGGTGTGATTAATGTCCATAGCAAAAACTGGGCGAGTTATAAACTTTAATACTTCAAAATCCCAAAAGTGATGCTTTCCTAAGAAAACACCACTAATTAATCATCTGTTACAATAAGCATTGATCTCTGATATTGATTAATAAAATGTCTCTTACAGCCTGTTTGTGTTTTTAATTTATGAATACTTCAACTGAACAAAAGAATGCAGAAATTTTTATAACATCTTAAAAATTTTATTGAAAACGAGTGGTCATACAAAAAAAAAAAACACTTTAATTTAGATACAAAAAGGATACTTTGCATGATTTATAATAACAGTAACAGTCATCTTACACTTAAACATCTTACACAACACACAGACACACACGAGAAGTTAAGGAAGATATCCACAAGTAAAAATGTTGATCAAAATGTCTTCAGGATATGTCTACACACAGTGCAGGTTCTGGTCTCGCATATGAACATGGTTAAGGCTCGAAGTCCAAACAGACCCTAATTTTGGCACTTGAAGTATTAAGTTCTTTTTTGGCCTAATGTTCAAGTCCACAGTGGAAGAGACAACATCAGTGAAGCCCTTTCTTAGGACGAGGTTTTGAACGCATTACAGTACAGAGTCTTGCAATGCCTGATCCCTCAGCGAACAATTTTGGAAGACAAGAGAAAAACAAAACGAAAAACATAGGAAATCTCCCTGCGAGTAGTTATACAGCAACTTGCATCCATAAAAAGTGCATTCAAATGAAAAACAAAACACTGGTACATTATAGACTGACACTGCATGATTTTCCCTTGATGAAAATATCGATATATTACATTTCTTCTTTACATTTCAGTAACTTTGACTTACACATTGACTTAACCTCACAACCAAAATAAAAATAAACAAAAAAAACAAATGCATTGAAGAATGTTTCTACAAATGAAATATTTCATCCCCGTAAAAAACAAAACAAAACCTTTGGTTTGTAATGGAATGATAACGAAAATAAGCTGAATGCTATTAAATGATATGTTGGGGACTATTAGAAAGTACATGAACACCAATAGGGAAAGTATATGTGTGCTTAAATGGCTATAATGCGGCACAATCAGTTTGCATCTCAGCAGTAATCTTGTATCAAGAAAGAGCAGCTCAAACATAATGAAATACGCATCGCCAAACAGTCTGTGCGCCCTCTTTCAAACCCTGAAACAGCATCTGAAGTATGACAGAAACATGTTTAACTTGAGTGATGCATTATATAAGATGGCTGTCAGCAATGCAGGCACAAGTGAGCTTGGACTTCACTCCTTTTTCCTCTGAACTTCGACTAGCTCATCCTGCAGAGGGGCCACTCGGGTCCCAAAATCCTCCGCTCCACTTCACTTCCATACATCCAGACGACACTTCTCAAACCACCTCTGATCCGCATGGTGAAAGCCCGGAGTGCTTAGAGTGGGAAAAAAAAACCTTTTATGATGGGCATCAGTTCAGTTCTAGAGCTGCTGGGTCGGTTCAACAGACAGGAAGCATACGGGCGTTTCCGTTGAATTCCTCCTCCACCTAAACGAAAGAAAAATTTTATCAGTTTTTACATTGATACTCAATAGCGAATGGTATTCATATTGTATACACTAAAGGTGCAATCACATTATTTTGGTAAAATTTCGATGGTTGGTCAGCACCACGTGACCAACTTAACCATGAGCAAAATCTGCGTGGAGAACTTTTTCCCCCTCATGTCAAACTCCCAAATGTGCAAATTCTTATTGAAATTTCGCCAAGCAAAGGTAAATGTGACCGCACCTTAGGCGAATATACTTTACACTCACCTCAGAATAAGTGGGGAGTGCGGGGAACTGGAATTGAGGTGCGTTCATGAAGATGGGACTGTCTCCTCCATCATAGTCATCCAATAGAGGTGTGAGAGGTTGATCTAGGCTGCAGTCGCGTGTAATGTCACAGTAGCTTGGTGGGGCGGATGACGGCATTCGCAGGGACACCCAGCTCGCCGACGCTGTGCTGACGGAACCATCCTGGCTGCTCATACTGTTGGTGCGGCTACCAAAGCCATTGTAGGGAACGGTCCCAATAACCAGAGGCAACTCCAGAATCAACTTATCACTGCCAGGGATGTGCATATAAATCTGTAGATAAAGGAGAACAAAGACCTTTCAATAAGTGCCTACTTTGTAGATGAAAAACACAACATCATGCAACTACAGTAACTGCAAAAAAAAAAAAAAAAACTCACCATGAGCGCATATTCCACTCGAATGATGTTGCAGCCTAAGATGGAGGGCTTGATCTTAGGCACACGAATGCTCTTCCCCTGCCAGGCGTCGCACATGCCAGAGATGATATGGTTGCCACGCACTGAGGAGAGTTTTTGCCTGAAGACTTTGGTGCGGCTATTGGCCTGGTAGGTGTGCTTGGCGATGATCGCCGCTTTTGGTACCACGATGCGAGAGCAGGTGTTCTCAAATTTGGCATCAATGCAGATCTCTTCGCCCTCGCAGAAGCCACGCCTGTCAATCTTGGCGTTCAAAGAAACCTGGCCGTCGGGGATGAACATGCAGGTGACCTTCTTCTCCTTCATGCCTCCAGTAGGGGACTGGTGATGGATGGAAAAACAGATATGATTAACTTGCACGCCAGCTTCATGAGGACACAGCTAATTATTAAATTTATAAAGGATGTTTTCCTAAATGGACAAAGTACTACTATTGGAAGTGAAAAATCAGAACAGCAGCCTCTAGAATTTGGATAAGCCCAAACAAAAGTGATGATATATGGCCTAAAGCTCATCTGTTTTGATTTCAGTCTAATAAAAGATATTAATATGAGGAACTCACCAGCAAGTCTGGAGTGTTGACATCCAAGGGCTCTTCAACTTCAAAGTGTTTCTTACACTCCAGGGCGGGCTGAGAGGGTCTTTCCATCAAAGCCTTCACAAAGTATTGAACAAACCCAAACTTGCCCTTGTAGGAAGACACCAGTTGCCTGTTGGGAAAATGACATTTGTATTAATTTACAGGCAAATGTGACTTAAACGGAATGGAATGCCGATGCTTGTCAATTAGAATGCTTACCCTTGTTGAGGAAGCTCAAAGCCAAATGAGTATTCGTATTTGTTGCCAGGACGGAGAACAACCGAACCATCTGTGTCTGTAAGAAGCAAAGATAAGCATATTAGTTTTGGACAGTTTCAAGAGATCTTCAACAAATGAGACAAAACAACCTACTAAAAACTTTAGCAAGGGAATCCCCTCACTAAAAATCTTACTTTGCTTTCAGTTAGGAGCTATTGTTTAAATGTTTTGCATCTGACATGACATTTAGGACCACTTTCATATGGCTAACACATTATCGGTTGTGGTATTGTTAGGTTAAAGGGTGGCTTAAGGGTCAAAAGTGTAATAATAGAATATTAGTACAATGTAAAACATGTTTGTACACAATAAGTTCATTGTTTAAAATGTTTAACCTAAATTGTAGCATATTATTTTACAGTCCTATTCTCCATGTAACGTTACATACTATGTAACGTTACTTATTATAGTAATTGCAATAACTGGGTAAATGTTAGTACATAGTTAATATTTGAAGACAAAGTGTTAATGACTTATTTTTGAATATCCAGTATTTCACAATGAACTGCCACATTCCAACATCAGCACCATACCAGCAAATGCATCTATCAGAGCAAAGTCAACATTAAAAGAAAAATAAACCGTTTTAAATCACCTGCGGGATGGTCGTCCAAGTGGACAACCTCTTCATACTTCAGATAGTCAATTTCTTCATGGCATCTCTGTTTGCCCTTCGCGTAGTCCACTTTAGCGCATCCAACACCCACGACCCTCATGGCCATCACCTTGGTCACCTCCGAAACCTCCACCAAGATCTTGCCAGCCACTTTATCTCCACTGCAGTAAAACGTCTTGGATGGATCGTTGAAAACGACCTCAAAGGCCTTGACTCTTTTTGTCATCGCCACCATAGTGATTTACAAGCTAAAAAGAAGGAAGATACGCGTCTCTTAGCAACTAAAAGTTGGTAATTCAGCTAGATATTTAGTAACGTTACTCCTTCAAAAGTGCATCCAGTCTTCAGTCCAAACGGATAAAAGTTTGGTAGGGAATGAATTACAGCAAATTAGTGCTTTATGGCTCGCATGGTTCGTATAGAAGCTTTGAGCACGCTGGGCTGGGCTAGGGTTTTATACTCAGACACTTCTGCCAGTGACTCACTAGGCTTGTTTACCACTTCAGCTGTTCATGTGGAAGTGGAATGCACTGCATGGCTCAGCGCATGCACAGCGCTCCCATTGGTCGAAATTCGGTGTTTATGTCGTCACTGGCCAATCAGGGCCCAGAAGCGGCGCGTGGACACCTCGTGGCTGAGAGCGCCGAGCGAGTGCACAGCAGCTGCGGGAAGGGAGGAGGCACTGAGGAGGAGTAAACCTGATGATGATACGTTTCTGAACAAAGCAGCGGCGGGATGTTGCAAAGGGCATGCCCAACAATTTGGAAAACCAATGAGAAATTCTACCGAAACCTTAAATGTGAGCTACGTGCAACGTTTGTTTGTAGATGAGTACCAGGACACAGGGA
Organism: Gila orcuttii; assembly: GCA_026230005.1. Lineage (NCBI taxonomy): Eukaryota > Metazoa > Chordata > Actinopteri > Cypriniformes > Leuciscidae > Gila > Gila orcuttii. The sequence continues at coordinate 17,226,235 of JAPDVR010000010.1, read as the reverse complement.
GGAGAGAGAAAAAGGCGGTTTTCCTTTGAAAAAAAAAATAAAAATAAAATAAAATTGGGTGTGTTGAAGGAAACTGATGCCACTGCTGTTACAGACTAGGTTAACATCCAATGACTAAGAGGCACCTGACTGTGTTTGAAAATTAGGGCTGAATATGTGTGTGGTTACGAATTCAGCACAGATTTGTATGATTTATGATGACAGTTTAATGCACTTTTACACTAATCAACATGTTTGTAGGTCCTAGACGAAGTGCACCCTTCTACCTTTGCCTTGGGAGAGAGATTCTGCAGCGCTTTGATATGTAGCTATACTGTAAATGATATGACACGTGGTATCACAGTGGGAACTAGCACACTCTTGTGAATGTAAGAACAACTTTGTTTAATAAAAATAACATAAATTACATTTCTTGAGTTTTTATTTATTTATTTTTTGTAAAAAATAATTATAAAAACGTGCCATGTGTTATCTTTGGATCACAAAAGGCAAATGCATACAGCACCTGGAGCCTGGACCTCTAGTCTAAACCATAGGTCTAAACCAGGGATGTCCAAACTCCTGGTGGGCCACTGTCCTGCAGAGTTTAGCTCCAACCCCAATTAAACACACCTGGACCACCAGCTAATCAAGGTCTTATAGGCTAGAAACTTCCAGGCAGATGTGTTGAGTCTGGCTAGAGCTGAACTCTGCAGGACAGTGGCCCTCCAGGACTGAGTTTGGACACCCCTGGTCTAAACCATAGACTGTAAAAAAAGATGGACGAGGCCCCTTCGCTGAAGTGGTCTAAACACATGTAGGCATTGCTCTGACTCTATCTAGTGTTCAAATAAATATACTACATTATTAGAATGTTTTTCTAAACTTTGAGTGGCAAATCTTAGTTTGTTTATTTTTCAGATAAATACTGTTTTATTTTGTTTTGTTTTCTCCAGAATATGGATTTGATGTGTAACTTGCAGAATAAACTGTGAAACACCTGTAATCACATTATATACTCTCTCTTAGTTTTGACCAGCTCTTGACCCAAGAGACCATTTAGCATGCCATTAAAATGTGAATGTGCTGTTTGTTGGGCAGGTGATCCGCTGTTGCCACAGCGAACCACAGCGCCTCCTACTGGAACAAGAGATAGAGATAGATACAAAAGATATTTTTGGGTTGAATGAAACTTTGGCTCCCTCTGCTCTTCATCTCTGTTTATAGCACAATAAACAGAAGGCATCCCTGATTTTTCGAAACATGACTATTTTTAATGTTTTAATGTTTTTTTCAGCATAGTAGAATCATTTCTGAAGGATCACGTGACACTGAATATTGGAGTAATGATCCCGAAAATTCAGCTTTGCATCACAGAAATAAATGATAAAGTAGCCTATATTAAAATAGAAAACCATTATTTTTAATTGTAATAATATTGTACAATATTACTGTTTTTTCCCCCTTTATTTTTAATCAAACAAACACAGTCACGATGAGCATAAGATACTTCTTTCAAAAACATTAAAAATAGTAATGTTTAATGTTGTATACTCCAATGATAATCTTTCTGTATGTGTCAATACACCACCAATTCCATTTAAAAAAAAGTATACTCAAAACTTACCCAGTGTTTCAGGGCATATTAATGAGCCAGCTATGTGCTTTCAAATCAGGAAACTAAAAACTAAAAATAAATCATACAAGGCTACTAATAATTATTTGACAATCTGTGGTGTGATAAAAATCTACTATGACATTTTACATTACAACATGCAAGTCATGTCAATCTTCTGAATAAATCTTTCGAATAAATCTTTAAATGTTTGCAAGACACCGTTGAAATGTTTATATTTCAACAATTGGAGGAAAATAATTATATCATTAATAGGTTGAGGTTTAACTGCCACATGTAGGCTACACTCTAGTGTCACTTTGCCGCTTTATAGTAATAAGCAAGGAGTGTTTTAGCGTTTATTCCTTTAATAAGTGGTTGTAAAGACATCATACAAAATACATAATATTAATAGAAACATGGGGTACCACCATAGACTGTGGAAAAAAGGGTAGGCGAGGCTACCACACCACTGACAGTTGCCAGTAGTAACGACAGAGCGCAGTACTTCCAGGTGAAAAGTCACTCAAATATGGCGGCTCCCTTGGAGTTGTTCTGTTGGAAAGGCGACTATGGATTACCTTCAGTAGATATCGACTGTTTAACTGTGCTGGTAAGAAGAACACATCGGTTGGTTGGCTATCACATTAGTTTCTGTTTTATGCTTTGCGGTATTTGCCGTAAATGTGTTGTATTTGTGTGTCGGCTGTCAGGAAAGATGAGAGGTGACTTCCAGCACGCGTTATTGATGTGCCAAAATCGCACACACATGTCTATTGGTTCAAACTTCAAACTCTCATATGTCAAACCGTTGTATTTCTGACAATATACAGAGCGGTCGTCCTTTTGGTTCAGTGGATGGGGTACGTTAATTAGCCTACAGTAATTGAAAGGTATAGTTAATCCAAAAATGAAAAATTCTGTCATAATTTTCCCACCCTCAAGTTGTTCTAAACATGTATGAATTTCTTTCTTCTGCTGAACACTAAATAAGGTATTTTGAAGAATGTTGGCAAACCAAACATTTGATGGGCCCCATTGAATTCGATAGATTTTTCCCATGCTGTTTAGTTAACCATATTCTTCAAAATATCTTATTTTGTGTTAAGCATTTTAATATAGGTTTACAACAACTTGAGGGTGTCATGACAGAATATGTCAACTATCCCTTTAAGGATCATTTAATGAGATTTATTTTTTCCTGAAGTTACACCCCTCCCTTAAAAGCAGAGATGCTGAGTTTTCACATCTACTATACAACTTCCATTGTTTTACAAGAAAGAAAAAATACATCAATAATAGTGTGCAGTGGCCATGTGTGTCTATTATCACTTGTCTTTGTTTGTGTATACTACTCATTGTGGATGACAGTAGAGAAAGACAGGATTATCTGCATGTCCGCCACAGCTGTCTAAACAGCCAACAGTTTGTGTATGCTTGTGCTAGGGAGTGAAGGGTCCCTTAGTGTAGATATACAAACTCCCCAAACACAAAAACAAACAGTGTAACTGAGAGGTTCTCATGTTCCTCGAAAATGACAAAAAACAACAACAACAACAAAAAACTTCAGGACAAGGATAATAACTGAAACTTTTCAACATGAATGGACATGCAGTGATCCAGCTATTAATTCAGTCTGAGTTTCTTTATGACTGAGTGTCTCACTATGAATTAATTGCTTTTATGTAACTAGGGAATTATACAAATCAGGTAATGGCACAAATGTAGTCAGTCACGAGTCACGACACTAGTGCTGATTTCAATTTGCCTGAACTGGTTTTGAGTGATGAGGTTGTGGAGAATGCGATTAAAGCAACTGAATTAGCTCTTTAAATGGCAAAAGGAAGCACAACTACAACATAAGCCTGGATATTTGACTGTCTGCTCTTGTACCTCATTTGATTATTATTAAATACATAACTGTTGCCAATGCCATGATCAATAGAAAATAAAGTAAAGACTAAAAAGTGGATGGTTAAGTGAATGTAAATGATTGATTGTTAATAAAAGGACACACTGCTTAAAGTCAGGTTAGCGGTGTTGCCGTGTTGCCAAACTTGTAGGATACAGTGTGAAACTATGCAGTGTTACTATACAGTGAAACTATGCTCATATTCACGTGCTTTAGACAGTCACGGAAACACTGCATATTGTATAAACAGAGGTTTTACCTGTCAAATGGTGACAGAAAACGCGACAACTGGTGTGAAGAAGAGACTGTTTCATCCTTAAAGGGGTCATAGGATGCAAAATTCACTTTTTTTTCCCCGTTTGCATATAAATGTGTCTTTCCAGTGTGTGGACACAACCACCATTTCACGAGTTCACACTTACATCAAATTAAACAGAGTAAAGATTATGCGTATTTGGCGTGCTGTCTGTGGAGAGGGTTCCGAGCTTGGAATTTTTTGCCCGAACCCAGAGTACTCCCCCCGGTTGTTGTAAGAGTAGTTAGAACCAGAAGTGAGGAGATGGGGTGGTGGGGGGGATGCTGTTAAACTCTCGATGAATGGAGGTAAGTCTGCTGTACCTCTTAATTCGTTGAATGGGTGATTAACTGAATGTGCTCCACTCATGTTTAATTATCTGAACGTCCTCCTCCCGAACTAGTTAATAAAACATCATATAATTAAAAAAATCCATTCACCCCTTTATTTTTTAATCCTCAAAAAGCCTAAACACTCTCAATAATCAAGGCGTTTGGATTTTCTGAGCAATATGATGTCATATTGCTCAGGCTCTGCCCACGACCGCTGACGGACTGTCCCGTATTAGCATATTTCCGCCCTCAGCGATTTGTATACTGTCCGCCAAGGCAGCACTTTATGTGTCTTGTGTCGGTACCCTCATGGAAGAGAGGGGTGGTGTGAGCAGTTGCTTATTATCATTTAAAGAGAGACATGCACCGAAACGGGTCGCTGTGAACAGAGCTGTTTTTGAGGAGGTAAAAAGGGTGTTGTTTTACACAACCATTGAGAAATTTTAACCAAAGTAGGTTACAAATACCAACTTGTGGAAAAAGGGCATCCGATGACTCCTTTAAGGCCCGTTCACACGAAGGACGATAACTATAATGTAGAGCTGCTTGATTCTGGATAATTTGAGGATCACAATTTTTTTTAAATAGAGATTTTCCCAAGATTCTGAATAGACAACTGAACACAATAGCATGCAATTTACTAGAGGTTCTGACAAAATGTTCATTGTCGCAGTCTATAATAAAAAAAAAAGGTTGATGATTTATTAAATTACTTACTCATTAATTACTTAATATAGTGTCAAATTCCTATGATAGGTTGTTGACAAGTATTTTGCAGGGATGGGTCACAATGGTTGACTAGTTAATTACCAATAAAACTCTAAAACATGCTTCGAGAACGCTGCATTCTGTTCTATTCCATTGCACTCCACCCAGTTGTTTTTGAATACAAAAATGCATCTTTCCCTGGATATGCCATATTTTGATGTTAGACCTACAGGTCCATTATAACTGTTTCATAGCATAACCCTCTAAACGCCACATTAAAAAAAAAAAAAAAACGGTGATTGGTCACTTTACTTGGATAAACTGAAATAAAAAAAATTAGGCCAAGGCAACAGTTTGACTTGATGTACCAAAATGACTAAAAGTGAAACTCTTATTTTTAATAAAAAAAATAGACAAGACATTAAAAAAAAACAAATTAATGAAAAAAACCTAATACAAATTATTGATACACACAGACAGACTATAGATAGAACATATATTTTTTAACGTCCTTGAAGTAGTCAAAAGAAGAACTTATTTAGAGAGTAGGCGATTTCGAAAGCACCCATTCAGAGCTGCATTGGCTCAGACCGCAACATAAATGTGCAGACGATGTTAGAAAAACATGAATGAAGGTTTTAAGACCAGTAGCACATGGATAGGTGGTACTGATACTCAGCTGGCTTGTGTGTGAGATTGAAAGACATAAGCATTACTTTAACTGCATCCAGACGCTTTCTCAGGTTACCAGCGGTGCTTGCAGCCATTCAACTCGTATTCTTAAAGATGTTGTATTCATGTGAGCCTGACTATTATTACTGCTTTAAATTTTTACTGTGTCCCATGATCTCATCTTGTATTTTGGATACATGATTAATTTCTGTTACAAACATGCTATTATACGTACTCTCTTAGTTTTCCATAAACAAAGAAAACATAACACTATGAATTCTTTTCCTGTTAAATGCCTTCTCAGCACAGCAGTCAAGAGCCGCAAACCACACTGGAATTTACAGAGCGGCAGCGCTGTTGTTTGATGTTCTTTAATAGTACATTCGTGATGGGTTGGAAATAAAAGAGACTACATCAGGTCTCTCTCATCTGATCTTTCCTACTTGCCTTCGTCTTTGCTCAGGGAAGTGAATTTCATAAATTCCACTGAGTGTGAGAGCTATGATTGGCGTCTTCATGTTCAATTTAATGCAGCTGACTGCAAAATGTTGTTTACTATCCTGACTTGGAGTGAGTCCAGAATTTGATCTCCCCATTGGCAAACATAAGACCCTCCCAGGCACTAACTCAAGTCAGCACATTTTTGGACGACCCAATTAGTGACTTACCCGTTGAGCCCCACAGAAATGTCTCAATAGCAATGTAGCAATGCTTAGATGATCCAGCCCTACTATTACTCATCCGTGTGAAATTTCTACTCTTTTGAGGAGCAATGACAGACGTTTTATTTTTATTATAAATCAACATAACTTTTGTTTTTCCCAAGTATGTTTTATTCATAAAATGCATAGCTCTAGTCTTAGATGCTGAATGGTCATTATAGTGTTCTATCTGTGCCATAATTCATATTATATTAGGGTCAATGACATGACTTTCATTTTATGCTCAATACATTAAAAATGCAATTCACACACCAAGGTTATTGTAGTAAACTAAAACTAAAACATTCAAAAAAACTGTTATTGAAATTAAATAAACATTATCTGAGACCAAATATGATTAAACAGAATTAAACTTCTTTTGACAACTAGCCTAGTTGTCAATGCAACATTTCTCTTTTTCTCTTTTTGAGTTTAACTTTAATAACACTAAAAATAAAACTGAAATAGAAATTATTAAAAACTATACAGACAATTAAAAACACACAAAAAAAATAAAACTTTTAACTAAAATTAAAAACTAATTCAGAATATTAATAAAAACTATTATAGTATATGATAGTAAAATATCACTGATTCACACATAAAATTACTGTACAAATGGTTGTCACACTTGTTTATATGAAAAACTATTTCTCTGTGGATAAATAACTGGGATTTTACTTCCAGAACTCAACTGTTGCGCTCCATTGTTTTGTTTGTGTCTTGGGAATAAATAACTGCGTTTATTCCATGTTTTCTCTTTCTTTTTTTCTCTTAAGGCCTATGCCAAGTTTGCTGGAGCTCCTCTCAAAGTTCACAAAATCACCAACCCATGGAGAAGTCCTACAGGTGAGTTTACCACTCCAGTGCAGAAACCTAAATTCTGCTAAAATTACGGTTCAGTGGTCATCTGATACATTGAGCTGTTAAAGTGAGCTACTGCCAAGGACTGAAGACTGAATGACAGCTTATATATATATATACAAATTATGCCTTAGAGTGACTCAAACTGAAAGAGGGTGTAATGAGCCGAGTTCAACAGGTCATAGGTCAATATGTCAAGCCTCCACTGATTTCTGAAAGTTGTGTGGAGTGTGTTTGGTTTGAATGCACGTGCACTTAAGGCAGTGTGCTACATTTTTCTAAAATATGTCCTGCAGGGGTTAACATGCGAGTTTTCTCCTCCTCCAACAGGTACTCTGCCTGCTCTGAAGACAAGGGAAGAAGGAAGCGTCTCCCAATCCAGTAAGATCATCATTCATCTCAGGAAACAGGTGAACGATGCCCCCCCCCCCCAACCCTCAGAGGCTAACAACCTAGCTCTCTCTCTCTTGCGCACACACACACACACACACACACACACACACACACACACACAGACACACACAGACACACACACACTCTCTCAACAGTTGAGGATTAGACTCTAAAGCTTTTCAGCATCTAAATCAAGATCTGCATCCTCAGAAAACAGGTGAAGGATTTTCCTTAAACCTGTTTATGAGCAGATGCTAAGTAGATTGTTAAAGGGTGTTGAGTGATAAAGACAGCTGTTCTGAAGCTCTTTTAAAAGGAAGTTGTTAATGATAGTAAAGATATTTTAAAAATATTAAAGATATTTAAACATAAAGATTTCTATTTTTTTTTAAGTGTTCTATTGAACTTTATGAAGAAAAAGGAAGAAATAAAAAAGTTATAGTTTCCACAAAAATATTTAGCAGCACAATTGTTTTCAATATTAATAAGACATGTTTCTTAAGCAGCATATTGAATATTTTTTGAAGAATCATACGACACCAAACTGGAATAATGGCTGCTTAAAATTCAGCGTTGCCATCACAAAAATATATTACATTTTACAGTACATTCAAATAGGGAACTGTTATTTTTAATTGTAATAATATTTTACAATGTTGTTTTTTCTGTATTTAAATCAAATATATGCATCCTTGGTGAGCATAGGAGAAAAACATCATACTAATCTCAAATGTTACTGCATAATTCATTACTGCTAGTTTATGTAGAGCAAAACCTAGAATAATAAGTCGGTCCACTGACGGTCTTATTTCATAATATAACACCAACCGATTTTTACACTATTTAATATCGGTATGCTAATAATAAATAAAATTCAAAAAATTGTTACCTGACATACAAATGGAAATCCACCCAGAAATCTCAGTAAAATTATTACTGTACAATCCTAATGGAATATTTGTAGGACATTTTAAAAGCGTACGACAGTATTCTTGACTTTGTTGGTCATATTGGTTGTTGTAGCTGTCATGAGATTGAGAGCAGTTTCCCAATAACAGCTTCTGGTTTGTGTTGTAAAGGTGGTGGGTATGGCATGGGCGTTTATAGCTTGTTAGTGGTGAACTAAGAGCATGCACAGCATGTCTGAGTTACTCACATGAAAGAACTCTGGAAATTGACAAATTTTATTGCTTAACCTTTCCTTATTATATCCATTAATCCTTGAGAGAGTTTTTTGGCAATGTGGTAGACATTCAGAGATGTCTAAACACATCATGGTCAGTTACAGACACATTAACAACTGCTGGCATACTGCAGCTGCTGCTTTGATTGTTAGTCACTGCTTATTTCACCCTTACAGTAGATGAAGAACGCAATGGAATGCAAATGTGATGAGTGCTTTTGAAAGTTGCTGTTAAATAATTGTCTGTATCTTGTTTCAGAAGTATAATGCAGACTATGACCTATCAGCAAAGGAGGGTGCAGATACGCTTGCCTTTGTCTCTCTACTGGAGGAGAAACTGCTACCTGCACTGGTGAGGAGTGAGCAGCAAAAGAAAAGGGCGTTTTCACACCTGTTACACAACCTGGCACGTTTTCTCCCTTAGTTCAGTTCGTTTAGGCATATATGAACATGGCCAAATCCGCACCAGAGAAATCGCTCTGAGATTGCGTGAACGCGATGGGTTGCGTTTATCAAAAGTGTCGTGAGCTAAGTTGATCGTAGAGAGCATTGGTGGCAATGGTTCTACTATCAACTTTGGCTTATGATGCTTTTGAGAAACGCAGCCGTGGTCTCGGCCCTCTTAAAAAAACTAAAACTGGAGTGGTTAGCTTGTGGAAAGAAAGCATTCCGACCCAACGAACCAGGCTGTATCACAACAAGTAATTACTTAAGTTGCATAAAAAGTGAAAAGCCTAATTTAAATTTGGTCGTATGAACAACTGTCCAAAACGCATGGAAATACAGAAGTTTACAAGGTGTTTAGCGAGCATCTCAAAGAGATGTGCTTTAATTGCTTAATGGAACAGTGTCGTGCTAAGGCTAAAAAAACGTTGTCAACAATTCATACATTAGTTCGAGATTCACTTCGCAAGATTGGGAGTCCAGGAGATGAAATGGATAAGTTCATCAGCTACACTCTGACCAATGAGAGGACAGTTTACTTGCACGTGACTTGTATAAACAAATGTTTGTCTGTTTAGAAATGCTGCCTTGCGATAGCAAACCAAACCAAGAAGAAAATACAACATTGTAACTTTTTAAACTCCTGTTTCGGAACTAAGCAAACTATCTTCAGGTCTGAAAACTCCCTAAAACAGATACCTCTGTCAGGAAAATACATATTCAAAGCCCTTATATTGTATCCAATAATTTCTGTTCATTACAAAGCTATTTCTCTTTGTACAGTCATTTCTACTCTCTGCATGATGACACCGCTCAAATGCTGATGTTTGATCTTTCACTGTCCCCCTGTGGACATCCGTCATGTTTACTGATGTGCCGCACATCCTGTTTTCCTCTTTAAAACTGTAAAACGGAGACATTAACAGTCTTGGTGAAACTTAATTGAAGTTCTGAGAAACTTCATATGTCTCTGAACAATTCTGTCTGGGTAGGTCTACACACTGTGGATAGATTCGAAAAACTATGTGGATGTTACACGGGGCTGGTATGCAGAAAACATCCCCTTCCCTCTTAACTTCCTGCTACCCAACCGCATGCACAGCCAGCAGCTGGAGAAGTTGAGACTCGTGAGGGGAGACGCAGTCCTGGAGCCCGGTGAACAGCTGGAGAAAGAGGTGAGACGGGAGGAACAAACACTGAAGATTTTAGTTCTGTTACAATGTTCTCCTTCCATGATTTAAACATTTAAATAGAAAGGAAATGCTTATAAGAAATATGTGAAATGAAAAAATATACAATCTTCCCTACTCTTCTGAAGTTTGGGATCAGTAAGATTTAAAAAATCAAAAATAAAGAAATTAATGGGTTAGTTAGTTCACCCAAAAATGAAAATTCTGTCATTAATTACTCACCTTAATGTCATTCCAAACCCATAAGACTTTCGTTTATCTTCAGAGCACAAATAAAGGTCTTTTACTGTCCCTCCATTGATAGCCTATGCAACTACCACTTTCAAGCCCCAGAAAGGTAGTAAAGTCATCATAAAATTATCTCTGTATTGGTTGATGAGAGCACCATGACGGGTTGTGTTGACCTGAGAGCAGACGTTGTCGCGTGAAAGCATTTGTAAATAAAGTGGAAAATTATGTTTTTTTTTAGTTTTGATTTTCACAAACAAAGCACTCGCGTTGCTTCATAAAATTGAGGTGAAACCACTGGAGTCATATGGATTACTTTAATGATGTCTTTACTACCTTTCTAGGGCTTGAAATGACTGGTCTCATAGGTCATAAGTGGAAGGACAGAAAGCTCTCCGAGTTTTCTGAAAGCTTTCTGACCGACCATAGACTGCAATGTTATTACCACTTTCATGGCCCAGAAAGACACTGTTCCTGTGAACCCCACGACGCATACGTGTAATGCTGACCAGGATCCAGCCAATACTGAGCCGGCATTCTGACGTAGAACCCAGAAGCGCTGCACTGTGTTTACGCCGTAAACGGCGTCAGAAATTGGCGGAAGAGAAGAAATTGTTGAATAAATTCGTTATTTTTTAGTTGTTGTTTTTTGCGCATGAAAAGTATTCTCGTCGCTTCATAACATTACTGTTGAACCACTGTAGTCACATGGACTATTTTAACAATGTCTTTGTACCCTTTCTGGGCCTTAAAAGTGGTAATAACATTGCAGTCTATGGTGGGTCAGAACGCTTTCGGATTTCATCAAAAATATCTTAATTTGTGTTCCAAAGATGAACAAAGGTCTTACGGGTTTGGAGCAACATGAGGGTGAGTAATTATGACAGAATTTTAATTTTTGTGCAAACTAACCCTTTAATACTTCTATTCAGCAAGAGTATATAAAATAGATCAAAAGTGATAGTAAAATATTTATAATGTCACAAAAGAAATGCTGTTCTTTTGAACTTTCTGTTTATCAAAGAATTCTGGAAAAACATCATGTATCATTGTTTCCACAAAAATAGTAAGTAGAAAAACTGTTTAACATTGATAATAATAAGATATGTTTCTTGAACAGCAAATCATCATATCAGAATGATTGATCAGAAGGATCATGTGACACTGAAGACTGGCTTAATGATGCTGAAAATTCACCTTTGACATCTCAGGAATAAATGACATTTTTAATGACAATTGAAATATATTTAAATACAAAATGGCTATTTTAAATTGTAATAATATTTCATGATATTACTGTTTTTAATGTATTTTTGATCAAATAATTGTAGCTTTGGTGAGCATAAGAGGCTTATTTCAAAACCATTAAATCATCTTACATTGAACTGTAGTGTATGAGACACACTCTCATCCCTGGTCCTGTGCACACTATTCCAAAGCTGTTTCAACTAATGTATCTGTGTCACATGCCTGTCCTGTCTTGTGTTGCACATGGGTGTTTTGTTATTTTGGGCCATGTGCTCTTGTCGTTGTCTGATCCCTCCCCCTCGTTACCTGATTATTGTTTGAGTTCTTCCACCTGTCCCCTCTTGATTTGTTCCCTTCTTAAGTCTCCTCTTGTTTGCAGTCTTTGTCGGATCGTTGTCTAATGTCTCCCGTTCCCCGTGATCCACTTCATGTTAAGGTTTAGTTGTTGTTTCATTTTATTCATTGTGTTTTTCCCCCTCGTGGGTTTTTGCTTTGTGTTTGTTTATTTTTTTGTAATAAATCATCTTTACTCTGCATTTGAGTCCTCACACCTTTTTACCTTGCCCGTTCCGTGACATAACGATCCGACCAAATGAGGACTCAGCGGAGAAGAGGGGCCACGTCAGAGACTGTTCACGTTCCGTCTGCCCAGCGAGTGACTGTTCACGTCACGTCTGCCCAGCGAGAGACTGTTCACGTCACGTCTGCCCAGCGAGAGACTGTTCACGTTCCGTCTGCCCAGCGAGAGACTGTTCACGTCACGTCTGCCCAGCGAGAGACTGTTCACGTCACGTCTGCCCAGCGAGAGACTGTTCACGTCACGTCTGCCCAGCGAGAGACTGTTCACGTCACGTCTGCCCAGCGAGAGACTGTTCACGTCACGTCTGCCCAGCGAGAGACTGTTCACGTCACGTCTGCCCAGCGAGAGACTGTTCACGTCACGTCTGCCCAGCGAGAGACTGTTCACGTCACGTCTGCCCAGCGAGAGACTGTTCACGTCACGTCTGCCCAGCGAGAGACTGTTCACGTCACGTCTGCCCAGCGAGAGACTGTTCACGTCACGTCTGCCCAGTCAGAGACTGAGTACGTCCAGTCTGCCCAGTCAGAGACTGAGTACGTCCAGTCTGCCCAGTCTGAGACAGATCCAGAAATGCCCATTTGTGTGGCCGCCAAGGCACTTACGGACTATCTGGAGCGTCTGGCTCGGATCCTGGACATGCCCGTGTCTGCTGTTCCAGAGCCGGGGCTAGTGTCTCCTGTTCTAGAGCCGGAGCCAGTGTCTGCCGTTCCAGAGCCGGAGGCAGAGCCAATGCCTGTTCCTGAGCCGGAGGCAGAGCCAGTGCCCGTTCCAGAGCCGGAGGCAGAGCCAGTGCCCGTTCCAGAGCCGGAGGCAGAGCCAGTGCCCATTCCAGAGCCGGAGGCAGAGCCAGTGCCTGTTCCAGAGCCGGAGGCAGAGCCAGTGCCTGTTCCAGAGCCGGAGGCAGAGCCAGTGCCTGTTCCAGAGCCGGAGGCAGAGCCAGTGCCTGTTCCAGAGCCGGAGGCAGAGCCAGTGCCTGTTCCAGAGCCGGAGGCAGAGCCAATGCCTTTTCCAGAGCCGGAGGCAGAGCCAGTGCCCATTCCAGAGCCGGAGGCAGAGCCAGTGTCTGCTGTTCCAGAGCCGGAGCCAGTGTCTGCTGCTCCTGAGCCGGAGGCAGAGCCAGTGCCTGTTCCAGAGCCGGAGGCAGAGCCAACGCCTGTTCCAGCGCCAGAGCCAGTGTTTGTTTCTGTGTTTGTGTTTGTTTTTGTGACTGTTACAGTTCTTGTGTCTGTTCCTGAGCCGGTGTCTGTTGTTCCTGAGCCGGTGTCTGCTGTACCTGAGCCGGTGTCTGCTGTACCTGAGCCGGTGTCTGCTGTACCTGAGCCGGTGTCTGCTGTTCCTGAGCCGGTGTCTGCTGTTCCTGAGCCGGTGTCTGCTGTTCCTGAGCCGGTGTCTGCTGTTCCTGAGCCGGTGTCTGCTGTTCCTGAGCCGGTGTCTGCTGTTCCTGAGCCGGTGTCTGCTGTTCCTGAGCCGGTGTCTGCTGTTCCTGAGCCGGTGTCTGTTGTTCCTGAGCCGGTGTCTGCTGTTCCTGAGCCGGTGTCTGCTGTTCCTGAGCCGGTGTCTGCTGTTCCTGAGCCGGTGTCTGCTGTTCCTGAGCCGGTGTCTGCTGTTCCTGAGCCGGTGTCTGCTGTTCCTGAGCCGGTGTCTGCTGTTCCTGAGCCGGGGTCTGCTGTTCCTGAGCCGGGGTCTGCTGTTCCTGAGCCGGGGTCTGCTGTTCCTGAGCCGGGGCCACCGCCCTGGCCGCCCGAGGGGTCTTCACCGCCCTGGCCGCCCGAGGGGTCTTCACCGCCCTGGCCGCCCGAGGGGTCTTCACCGCCCTGGCCGCCCGATGGACTGTCTGCTTCGCCCTGGCCGCCCGATGGACTGTCTGTTTCGCCCTGGCCTCCCAGGAGTAAGGGGTCTGTCCCTCCCGTCCCGCCCTGGTCTGTCCCTCCCGTCCCGCCCTGGTCTGTCCCTCCCGTCCCGCCCTGGTCTGTCCCTCCCGTCCCGCCCTGGTGTTTCCTTCCTGTCCCACCCTGGTCTTGTGGAGTGTCTGGTAGCCGCTCCGTAGGGAGGGGGTAATGTCACATGCCTGTCCTGTCTTGTGTTGCACATGGGTGTTTTGTTATTTTGGGCCATGTGCTCTTGTCGTTGTCTGATCCCTCCCCCTCGTTACCTGATTATTGTTTGAGTTCTTCCACCTGTCCCCTCTTGATTTGTTCCCTTCTTAAGTCTCCTCTTGTTTGCAGTCTTTGTCGGATCGTTGTCTAATGTCTCCCGTTCCCCGTGATCCACTTCATGTTAAGGTTTAGTTGTTGTTTCATTTTATTCATTGTGTTTTTCCCCCTCGTGGGTTTTTGCTTTGTGTTTATTTTTTTGTAATAAATCATCTTTACTCTGCATTTGAGTCCTCACACCTTTTTACCTTGCCCGTTCCGTGACAATCTGAAGCTGTGCAAACTATTGGTTAACAATTTCTAGTTAGCAATTTAAGCTCTGTTTTAGGTGACTGTAACAGGTTATACAGCCTTTCTAAAAAGCTTTCACTATTTAAATGTAGTTTAACGCTAATCGATGCAATAAAAGTGTAATCTGCTAAAGTAAAAGCTTATCCAAATTCATGTCATTAAGGCCTGGTGTCACAAACAGGGCTTAGATTAAGACTGAATTAGGCCTTTGTTTAATTAGGGCATTTAAGTGGCTTTTATAAACATTACTGGTGTATATCTTGAGACAAAACAATGGGACAGACATATTTTTAAGATATGACAGTGCAAGTTGCTTTCAGTTAAAACAGCTCAAACATGCATTTTAGTCTGAGACTAGGCTTAAGCCTCGTCTGTGAAACCAGGGGGGAGAAATTATTTTAGCTTATCTTATTATAAGCTGCTACATTCAAACCATGAGAATTTTCTATATGTGGGCTTTGTTTTTGACTGTCTCTTGGTGGTCTACATTTGTTTCAAAGACACTCCTGAGCCCTGGACCATTCTACAGGATCTCCGTCATATGTTTACACAACATAGAAAGAATTGGGTCAGACGACTCATTGCCATGGCAACATGTCTTCATGTTATCACTGCTTTGTTGGGTTTAGAGGAAGGCTTTGGAAAAGAGTGTGATTAATTTTGAGTTATGAGCAAAGACAGATGTACATGTCCTTTTTACAAAAGAATTGGCAGCAGTTTTGATCGATCAACTTAATCTTTGTGTTTGTGTTTCTGCTCTGTAGCTTTATCGTGATGCATTTGAATGTATGACCCTCCTATCGCAGAGACTGGGATCACAAAAATTCTTCTTTGGAGACTCGTAAGCAACACCAATTGTGTGTAATTGCATAATTTGTGCATGTTTGTGTGAGAATGTGCGTATGTGACCATGATGTTTCATGTGCTTCCAGTCCCTCGTCGCTGGATGCGTATGTGTTTGCACACCTGGCTCCTCTGTTGAAGATCAAACTGCCTAATGGAAAGCTTCAGCAGCACCTCAACTCTCTGAACAACCTGCAGCAGTACTGCTCCAACATCCTAGAACTCTACTTCCCCTCTGATGCACGAGGTGGATATTGCTGTATTATATTGTGTTAAAGATTTTGATCTATTATTATTATTATTACTAGTAGTAGTAGTAGTTAATAATAATATTAACCTTATGATTTAATTTAATTTGGTTAAATTATTAATAATGGGTTGTTGTTGTTATTATTATTATTATTATTGTTAATATTATGTATATTTTAGTATTTTAATAAGTATTACTATTATTAACAACAACAATACTATTATTACAAATTAATAATTTAATGTAAAAGGTCAATTTAAATATGAATACAACATATTATTAATAATAATAATTGTATGAATATTAAATTATGGATTTTTTTGTATTATCATTCATATAATATTCTTAAGATTATTAATAATAATAAATTGTATTATTATTCATTTAAATTAACCTTTTGAATTAAATTATTATTATCAGTTGTAGTAGGTCTAATATAAACTATGTATATTAGTTAAATAAGTAGTATTATTATTAACAACAACAATGCTACTAATATAAAATAATAATAAAGAAATGTAAACGTGTACATTATTAATAATAAAAATATTCATATCAATATTAATGAATATTAAATAAGTACCTTTTTTAAATTTAATAAGAATTTTTATTATTAATAATAACAATATTACAATTTATTTTAAATTAATAATACTAAAAAATATTCTTAGTAGTAGTATGAATATTATATAAATAATACCAAAAAATGAAATTTGATGTAATTTTAATAAGGCTCTAAAAACATTGTGAATGGAACGTAAACTAAATGAAAAAGTCTCCTTGTATGATCTCTGATAGTGTAAATACAGAGAACTGGGTTCTTTTTATTTCTGTTCACTTTTTGGTCCATTTAAAGGGGTCTGAGTTTGGTTCAGTTAAAGAGGACTCAAATAACCCTTGACATTTTTGCTGAAACTAACTTAATTAAACTTTACCTTCCCCCCTTTTCAGAGGCACCAGGTCACAAGATTCATGTTCAGCCTCATAGCGGCGACTTCGACAATGAGCCCCACAAGCGCCGTAACCAGATTCTTTCTGTTTTGTTTGCTGTGGGAGCCATGCTGGGTTACGCCATCTTCACTGGGATTGTTAAGATCAAGCGTGAGCGGCCACAGCTGAACAACTCTAGCCATGATGACGAGGATGAAGAAGACGAGGACTAAATGCAAAAGGAAAAGTGGGATGGGTGCCCCTAGGGACAAGTAGCGCACATTCTAGCTTACCAGCCATTCAGAGCGGAGCTCCACATACTATTACCTCAGTTCTTTTTACATCATGCACGAGTGCGCTCTGCTAGAATTGCTCACTTGATGTAGCCTCAAGCGAGCCCCATATTGGTGCTTTTCCTTTTATTTTAATTATTGTTAATATAATTGTTACTATAATAGTTGTGACTCTTCAGTGATCTGTAATTTTGTCGGGTCTCACACAGGCAGGAATTTTAACTTGTTTTTTAGGTCATTAAAATATATCTCACAGTTTTATCTCCTGGTCTGCATTCAAGTAAACTTGCCACATCAAAAAACTCTCAAACTGGGAAATATCAAGCACGCTTACATGTATGATCTTAACCCGATTATGTTAAGTCGACAATGCATGTGGTCATGTAAAGTCTTTTACCCTTTTTCCTTTATCGGAGTAAGGTTATAAACAGGGGTGGTAAAAGTACTCAAAAATTATACTCGAGTAAAAGTATATATACCTAAATAAAAAATGACTCCAGTAAAAGTAGAAAGTCCTCCATTCAAACATCACTTGAGTAAAAGTACAAAAGTATCCGATTTAAAATGTACTTAAGTACCGAAAGTAAAAAGTAAATATTCAAACTGTAAATATCAATAATTAAACAGATCAATTGTTTTGGGAGTGATATGCAATGTTTTAATTGAACAAATTATTAGATACTGCAATTAAGAATTTGTTAGATTTGCAATCATAAGAGACAATGAAGTACCTTGCATCAATTTTAAACAATTTCATTAAGTTTAGTGACAGCATATTATGGTGCAATGACTGGTAGGCCATTCTTTGATACAAATTTTACAATTTCAATTCAATTATTGTGGTTTGATTCCAATCTTGATTCAATATAGATTCATTTTGATAAATATTTGGTACAGTAGATACATGTTAATTTTTAAATTAAGAAAATCTCCCCTAATTCTGTAAACATAGGCTAGAGAGCCCTGTCAGCTGGTATTATTAAATGTTAAAAATACATGTGATTTTTATTATAACAACTTTATAATATTTTAATGATAGCTTATAAGTAAAAATATAATAAATATATAGTGCACATATTTAGCTAAATACTAATTTATACTAATATTAAATATATTATAAAATACTAATTTTTCTAGCCAACTAACGTGCTATGGTCAGGGTCATGGTTTTTTTTTTCCCAGAGGTAAATGTAACGTTATGTGACATTGTTCTCCAGCTGTTTTATTGACCTCTTTCCGCGGTTGAAAAACACTGATTTATTGATATTATGTATATATATATATATATATATATATATATATATATATATATATATATATATATATGTACGATATACATTTCGGGAAGTTGTACTGTATCTTTCAACATAGGCTACCTATTATTGTTAATTTGTGTTTATTTACAATTAACTAGTAGTAAAGAGATTAACGGCACCCCATAGCAGGCGCTAGCTATCTGTCACGTCACATTTAAAAGCTCCAAAACGGTATTTATTGTTTGAATTTCGTAATAAAATGGACAGAATCTGAGAGCTGAGAATTTGTTTTATATCAAAAGTAACCTTTTCTTTCTTGTCTGTCGGTGTCAATGTCCTCTATGCTTCACGATTTTTCTCTGCGTGAGAAAATGGATGTGTCGTGAGAACTTGTGGAAAGTGTCAATTGCGTGAGTCTCACACTGAATGAGTGAGAGTTGGCAGCTCTGCAATAGACATGTTCCATAACATTAGCTGCATCAAACAGAAGATGTGCAAGAAACAAGGTAAGCGGGAATCTCGGGATCATTGCTGGGCAGAGCTGCACCTTCACCAGTTTCTGCGGTCATCTTCCACAATGGCGAACTAACTGCTATGTGAGCGTATGCTGGCAAAGAGCTCGCGCGTACTTTTTTTCCAAATAAAACGTACTCGGTTACTAACGTAACCTCGGTTCTCTCTAGAGAGGGAACGAGTACTGCGTAATATCTTACGCTATGGGGAAAACCTCTTTTCCACGAGATATTGAAGCCAAAAATTATCCTTAATTTTGAATTAATGCAAAACGCTGTGCAGCAGCATGCAGACATAGGCAAGACGGCTTGCGTGCCTATTGGCTGCCCTGCGGCAACAGCAGCAGCCTATCGAGAGTGGCCCTGCGTGACACATACCCAATGGGGGCACTTCGCGCCCATTTCGTCACGTCCCGCCAGAAAGGGCGTGGTCCCGCCCTTATGAATACGGCTCGATTAGGCTGGTATACTGGTTTTCATCGCCGAAGCGAACCAGAGCTGTGTATGCACGGCAAGATACGCAGTACTCGTTCCCTCTCTAGAGAGAACCGAGGTTACGTTAGTAACCGAGTACGTTCTCTTACGAGAGTATCTCTCGTACTGCGTAATATCTTACGCTATGGGGAACACAATGCAAAACGCCGTGCGTACTGGGATCCGACACCAAAGTCCCAAGGGCAGTAGCCCGGGGCTCATATAGTGCATAATCACCATAGACTCACAGAGAGTCGGAGAAGAGAGGCTGCAAGCATCATTCCCCATAAAATAGCATCCTACAGGAGCTAGTTATGTTAACAGTGTTTCACGCAGACAGGGTGAACGTGTTCAGCCTGAACTGGGTAATAGTACGGGTTATTCAACACCCAAGGGGCAGTTTCTATCGCTCAGTGAGCGATGCACAGGCAAACTCAGCATCTGGGCCGCACTGCGGGGCAGATAGCACTGAATTCTAAACCGACAGAAGCTTGGCTTGTAAGGCGGGAACCTCTAGGTTATAAAACCTTATAAATGTAGACGGCGAGGCCCAGCCCGCGGCCGTACAGATATCTTGCAAGGTAACCCCACTATACCACGCCCACGACGAGGCCACGCCTCTTGTGGAGTGCGCTCTGACACCCAAAGGACACTGCAGGCCCTTAGAAGTGTAAGCCAGTGCTATGGCGTCGACTACCCATCTGGATAGGCTCTGTTTTGATGCGGCCAGGCCCTTGGAGCGTCCGCCAAACAAAACAAAGAGCTGCTCGGTCTGTCTGAAGACAGACGAGCGGGACACATAAGCTCTCAGTGCCCTGACAGGGCAAAGGAGACTAGCATCTTTCTCCTCATCATGAACCGAGAGAGCGCACAGGGAAATGACCTGGGCCCTGAACGGTGTGTTGAGGGATTTGGGCACGTACCCGTGCCTTGGTTTGAGTATGACCTTAGAGTCATTAGGCCCAAACTCCATACATGACGCGCTTACCGAAAGCGCTTGTAAGTCCCCTATGCGCTTCACTGAAGCGAGAGCCAAAAGGAACACCGTTTTGAAAGACAGATGCTTCATGTCTGACAAATGGAGTGGCTCGAACGGGGCACCTTTCATGGCTTCCAAAACCGTAGAAAGGTCCCACACCGGGACTGAAGGAGGTCTGGGAGGGTTCAGCCTCCGAGCTCCCTTGAGGAATCGCACGACTAGGTCGTTCTTCCCCAGTGACTGGCCAGACACAGGTTTTATAAACGCTGCTATGGCCGCCACGTACACTTTGAGCGTGGATGGGGACCTGCCCTTATCCAGCAGCTCTTGAAGGAAGGAGAGTACTTCCGTGACCCCGCAGTCTACAGGTGAAAAGCGCTGAGCTTGACACCAAGCAGAGAACACAGACCATTTCGAGGAATAGAGCCGTCTAGTAGACAGGGCCCTTGCCTGCGTGATCGTGTTTAGCACTCCCTCCGGGAGGCTAGCGGGTACCCGTTGATGGCCCATGCATGTAGGGACCATAGTTCCGGGCGAGGATGCCAAATCGAGCCCTCGGCCTGAGAGAGGAGGTCTTTCCTCAACGGTACTGGCCACGGGGCAGTGCTGGTCAGCCGCATCAGGACTGGGAACCAAGTCTGGTTTGTCCAGAGCGGAGCCACAAGCAGCACTGGGCATCCATTTTCCCTGATTCGTTCCAGCACTTGAGGCAGGAGCGAGACGGGGGGAAAAGCATAGAGGGGACAGCGGGGCCAGACGTGGGCCAGCGCGTCCTTGCTTTTGGAGAAGTATTTCGGACAGTGAGCGTTCTCGTGGGACGCGAACAGGTCCACTTGCGCTCTGCCGAATGTCTCCCACAGCAGTTGGATCGTCTGCGGGTGCAGCGACCATTCCCCTGCTGGGACATTGTTTCTGGACAGTCTGTCTGGTCCCAGATTCAGGTGACCAGGCACGTGCGCCGCTCTCAGTGAAAGCAGGTTGTGCTGAGCCCAGACCAGGAGGCGTTCCGTTAGCCTGTAAAGGTTTCGGGACTTGGTGCCGCCCTGGCGATTTATGTATGCCACCACTGACATGTTGTCCGACCGGACCAAGACGTGGTGGCCCATTATCTGGGGACAGAAGCGCCGTAGCGCGTTGTCGACTGCCATCATTTCCAGACAGTTTATGTGTAGGAGCTTTTCCTGTTCTGACCACTGGCCAAAGAACGGTCTGCCCTCGAGCAGCGCTCCCCATCCCGAGGTGGAGGCGTCCGTGGACACCACCTTCACACTCGAGGGAATCCCCAGACTCACACCTGACTGATACCAGTCGGTTATCTTCCAAGGTTCCAGAGCTGAAACGCATTTCAGATCGACCCGGAGGCGAAACCGACCAGCGGTCCATGCCCTGGGAGGAACTCGCGCTTTCAGCCACAGCTGCAGTGGGCGCATGCGAAGCAGACCCAGCTGGAGCACTGAAGCTGCTGAGGCCATGAGGCCCAGCATTTTCTGAAACCTTTTGAGCTGGACAACCGAGCCGCGGCGGAAGGATTTCGCGGCGCTCTGAATGTCCCGTTCGCGCTCTGGCGTCAGACGCGCTGTCATGGATAGCGAGTCCAGCACTGTTCCCAGAAAAGAAATTTTCTGGCTGGGAAACAGCGAGCTCTTCGCCCAATTGACTGTGAGACCCAGATTCTCGAGATGCTCGAGTAATGTGGCCCTGTGTTCTATGAGCTCTGATCGTGATCGAGCTAGAATCAGCCAATCGTCCAAGTAGTTCAAAATTCGCATGCCCTGGAGTCTCAGGGGTGCGAGAGCCGCGTCCATGCACTTCGTAAATGTACGGGGTGCCAGGGACAGGCCGAACGGCAGGACTTTGTATTGGTATGCCTGGCCCTCGAAGGCGAATCTCAAGAATTGCCTGTGACGTGACGCTATTTGTATTTGAAAATAGGCGTCTTTCAGATCTATTGACATAAACCAGTCTTCCCGGCGAACTTGCGCGAGGATTTTCCTGGTTGTAATCATTCTGAACTGGCGCTTCGCGAGCGCTCTGTTCAGCTGTCGCAGATCTAGAATGGGTCTGAGACCCCCGTCTTTTTTGGGTACCAGAAAATACCTGCTGTATAAACCCCCTTCGCTCTGAGCCTGAGATAAAGGTTCTATCGCCCCTTTGCTCAGTAGTTTCGCTATCTCGGCTCGAAGTAGATGAGATACTTCGTTTTTTACCGTCGTTTCGACTCGCGCCGCACAACGGCGGGGGCGTCGAGCGAACTGCAGCGAATAGCCTCTTTTTATAGTGTTCAGCACCCATTCTGATACCCCGGGAAGCTTTGCCCACGCATGTGCGTGAATAGCTAGAGGTAGAATGAAATCTGGGCTCTGGCCGCGGCATAGCGGCGGCCGGAGAGCTCCGGTGTGCTGAGAAACAAACACTGTGTTTGCAATGCGCGAGGCGGGGGGTGCGCTGATCACAGCGGGCAGCCCGACCGCGCTCGGCTTCTCTCTGACAGATTGTGGAGAGAAGGCGAGCGGGACGAACCCCGTGGGCTTCGGCATGTCTGTGAGGGAATGTGGGCGCGGGATAGCGGGCACACTCACTGCACTGAGAACACTGTCGGCTCGCGCCGACTGAAAATGTGTTGGTTTCGTTTTTACAGAAACCGTGGGACATGCTTCGTGTAGTGTTTGTGGGCACTGTGTCGTGGGCACGTACACTACATTCATTGCACAATCGACATGAGTCGATTTTATTCGTGCTAGCCCTGTATTGTGGTGGGCTGTGTCTGCGTGTGGGAATGGGCACTGAGACGTGGGCATTCTTACAACACTCATAACACCATCGGCCGTGGCCGGAACACCAGAAAATACACTCTTTTGGGATTTATCTGGGTCGCCGTAAAAATGGCATTTGTGTGCAGGCAAGCGGGCTGTGGTGCCGGCTTGTTTACTGCGAAATACACTGGAACAGTCACATCGTTTGGAACTGAACGAGCGAGAAGTTTCGGTGGAGTCTGGCCGCGGCGAGACTTAAACACCGTGGGTTTTAGCTGACTGTATGTGTGTTGGTTTCGTTT
Organism: Gila orcuttii; assembly: GCA_026230005.1. NCBI lineage: Eukaryota > Metazoa > Chordata > Actinopteri > Cypriniformes > Leuciscidae > Gila > Gila orcuttii. Next base: position 17,202,855 of record JAPDVR010000010.1, on the reverse strand, counting down.
TACAGAAAACGTGGCACATGCAGTGTGTAGTGTTTGTGGGCACTGGGTTGTGGGCACATTCACTACATTTAATGCACAATGACATGAGTCAATCTCATTTGTGCGTGCCCTGCACTGTGGCGGGCTGTGTTTGTGTGTAGAAATGAACACTGGGCTGTGGGCATTTTTATTACACTCATAACACCATCGGCTTTGGCCGGAATACCAGAAAATACACTGCTTATATGATTTTTCTGGGTCGCCGTGGAAACGGCATTTTTGTGCAGGCAAGCGGGCCATGGTACCGGCTTGTTTACTGCAAAATACACTGGAACAGTCACATTTTCTTGGAACTGAACGAGCGAAAAGTTTCGGTGCAAGTCTGGCCGCAGCGAGACTAAATTTTTATCTGCTGCGAGACCTGGGATCGAACACGGGTCTCCCGTGCGAAGGGCTTTGGGTTTCGCCACTGAGCCACAGGGGGAAATGACAAAAGCTTAAAACAGCTCGAGCAGATAAGAGAGCGTCATCACAGTTTGTGTGTGTTGGCGTTTGTTTGCAGGCGTGCGTGTTATACAACAGGCTCATTGCTGCAATATTGACATTTTCAGCCGCTCAAACTAAGAGGAGCTGAGAAATGTTTGAGAAATGGAGATTGGTCCGACCTCGGCGGGACTAAAAACACACTCTTTCCTCATTTCGCCGGTGACGCATGCCCACGGGGGGCGGGGGTGGGGTAGCTTTCTTATAACGTAAAGAAAGCTAGCCGCGGTTTTGAAGCTGGCCTTCTCTACAGATGCAGCTATCTCGTCGTCATAATGGCGGAAGCGGCGGCGCGCGGCGGCCGTTGTCCGTCAGCGAGCGACTCGAGTGAAGCTGGTGAAGCTGGCGGGCGAACCGGCGAGCTATCACGGGCTGGAGAAGGCTCGGGGCTGTTTCGTCGACCTCAATGGCGGAAGCGGCGGCAGACGGCGGCCGCTGTCCGTCGGTGAGGGACTCGAGCGATGCCGGCGAAGCTGGCGGGCGAACCGGCGAGCTTTGGCGGGCAGGAGAAGGCTCGGGGCCGCGCTGGGCACGGCGCTTTTTACGGCGCGGCGCTACAGCGGGTTGAAGTGCAGGCTCTGAGAATGATGCCAGGCGAGTCCTCAGAGTCACCATAGGCAATAGCTCACAGTGAGGGCATCCGCCGTCGACGAGCGCGAGAGCCGCGTGATCCTCACCCAGGCAGGAAACGCAGAATGGCGATCCTCTTCACTGAGTGTGGCTCGGCACGAGCCGCAGGATCTATGCATCTTGAAAAAGACGCAGCTCTTTTAGGAGAGAGAGAGACAGTGAAAAAATGTGTGTCGCAGCGGCGAACACACACACACACTTGCAATAAAAGGATATGACGCCGGAAAGCGTAGCAGGTACGGCGGCTAAAGGCGGCGATGCCAGCGACTTCAGACTCAAAGGCTCGTCCCGCTGTGTGCTTATCTCAGACGGCGCGGCTTCTCACTCCGGATCCAGCGATGCGTGATGCTTCGCTGAAGAGATGAAAATCAGTATACCAGCCTAATCGAGCCGTATTCATAAGGGCGGGACCACGCCCTTTCTGGCGGGACGTGACGAAATGGGCGCGAAGTGCCCCCATTGGGTATGTGTCACGCAGGGCCACTCTCGATAGGCTGCTGCTGTTGCCGCAGGGCAGCCAATAGGCACGCAAGCCGTCTTGCCTATGTCTGCATGCTGCTGCACAGCGTTTTGCATTAATTCAAAATTAAGGATAATTTTTGGCTTCAATATCTCGTGGAAAAGAGGTTTTCCCCATAGCGTAAGATATTACGCAGTACGAGAGATACTCTCGTAAGAGAACCAAGTTTTTCATTGGTTTGGAAAGCCAGTGTAATAAAAACTTGGAGCGGGCATGGGGAAATGTAACGGAGTAAAAAGTAAACTTTGTCTTTAATATTGTAGTGGAGTAAGAGTAAAAGTAGATGCAAATAAAATGTACTCAAGTAAAGTACAGATCCCCGAAAAAAATACTTAAGTAAAGTAACGAAGTATTTTTACTTCGTTACTTACCACCACTGGTTATAAACGGCTGTAGCATAAACCGATCGACACAGCTAGATTTTTGCCCCATACCCTGATTTCGCCTGGCATGTAAACACATTAACCTGGTTCTGTCGGCCTATTGAAGTGCATATATGTGAAAGGTAACTGGAAAGTGTCCATCCAGACAGAGTAAACGTTTCATGATAGGGGAGGAGGAAATATATCACTAAATTATACTTTCTTTTTCCAAGAAATTATAAAAGTGTGTTCTCATCCCATGCAGCCGAAATGGAACTGTCAAAATACTGCTTATTTATTAAGTATCACATCTAAAATGGAATACTTAAGGTCCTTTCACACTGGACGCGATTTTGACGCACGAATAATTTGCGCGATGGTTTTATTTTTTGATCAGCTGTTTGTGTAATGACTGCTTCCATACCGAACGCGAATGTGCTGCGGCGAAAAAACGACTTATTTTTTTCGCTTCAATGTCGATTTTTTTTTTTTAGGAACCTATTTTAACGAACTAAGTGCATGGTCTAAAGCGCATGGCGCAAGTGCATTTAGGGCCTATCCCAATACACTTTTGCTCGTCTAACGACAGGAAAAATGGTCGGCGCGCATGGTATAAAAGGGTTGTCCGTCCATATTCTCTTAATGAGTAATGGGTGTGTTTTGGGCGTAACGTGCAACAAACCAATCAGAGTCTCATCTCCCGTTGCCTTTAAAAGGCATTTGCGCTCGCGCCATGGCAGATTCGCTATTTACATGGCGGGATTTGCAAGCGGAAAAACTGAACGTTTCTCTCGCGAGGAAACGGATCTGCTCATGCGTGAACTTAAAGCGTGCAAGCGTACCATCTACGGCACAAAGTGTACATACACGCGTGTGCACCCGCATATAGGCGCATGATACTAACGCGCTCTTTAAATAACAAAAAAATTGCGCTATTAATTTTAGACCAGGTTTCAGTTGGTCAATGGCCAGTCTATTTCGGTTGCCTCAAAATAGCAACACGCCAACAATGCGCCTGTACACACCTTGTTTTCAGACCAGCACGCCCATGGGCGCACAAATGGGCAACAACGTGGCACAGGACGTGAAAATTATAACTGCGTCGGGCTGAAACTAGCAATAAACACTTGCGTCTGGCCTGGCGCTGCATTGCGCCGGGTGTATGATAGGGCCCTACACTAATGATGAGGTTTACCGGTGAATAACCAGATTTTTGAATAAAATCTTGTAAACGTGGGTTACTTGCATTACAGGGTTATTGGTTTGCATGTTAACCAGGACAACGGGTAAATTCAATAAATTGGGAGTTTTTTGGGAGTTATTGGCGTATTGGTCAGTTTTAAACACACTAATATGACCAAATCGTTCTATGCTCCATTTTAACTGTACAACATAGCAATCCGTATGCTCGTATACTGTACATCATCGTGGAAACCGACTGTTACCACCTCCGAAATTAGATCTGCAGAAGAAAGGCTGTTAACATTAACAGCTGCATTGTTATGCTTCATAACCTTTTTACACTCTAAATATTACATTTATATTGTGCAGTGACCTAATATGCTGTCCTGCAGACTAAACATACTGTCAAACCATTAACATTTCCAACACATTGCAGAGTAAGCTTGTCAGAGACTTCTTATCTTAAACCAACCATCTTGGAGCTATTTGACCACTCAAGATGCTAAGCTTTATAAATCAGCCATATTTTAGAGCTCCCCAGAGAACTGCTGACAAGAACTTTATTATTACATGCCAAACACTGCAGTTAAGTTGGAGTCTGTGGCCATTATACAGCTGGTCTTCTCCATCCCAATCTCTCACCGGAAACCCATAGCACAGTGGGCTCGTCCGTTTTGTTGCTCTGAGACCAGACCTACGCTGTACCTCACAGGGTTAAACCTTCTCAAAGTTCCTACAAAAGTATTTTACTGTCAGTAACTTGTGCAACTGTGTAATCATGACAGGATTATACATTTAATGACACAATGTTTTGTTTAGAACAAACATATAGGCTATGTGCATTTTCTGTATTTTGCTGGTCCATAAATAATAATAAAAAAAATCATCATAAGTGTACTTTGAAGCAGCTTTAATGGTTATAACAACAAAGTACACAGTTTTAAGGGCAATTTTTTTTCCAGCATTTAGTATCAGGTCATCATCGGTTGTGATTAACATAGAATGTAGATGGTTGTTTACACAGCTTGCATGTGTTTAACTTTATCATTTGTTTTATGATTTCAGACAAATCTTGATCAAAATTCTTTCAGTAGTCTTGTTCCAATTATGCTGCTGTTTAGCATCAAGTTTAAGATTTAGTTGAAAAATTCTGCCTCCTACTTCCCATGGGATTTGAGGTGTTTGTGTTTTATATGTAATGTGAGTGTTTCAAATCTCAGTTTGGTTAAACCAATCAATTGCAATGAGTGCCATAGGGTTTACGTTTGAAACTATTTTTGCCTTGATGATCATAAAATTGTATAGACGGAATGCATTAACGTCACTTTCCCGCCAGAACACGCCCCCTCAGCCGGACTGAGTGGCAGAAGAGCAGCTGCGTGACTGTATTTAATAGGGGAAACTGCGAAAACGCAAGTAAAACAAACGATTATAAGTTTAAAATAAAGATTGGACTCAATATAGTGTTCCTTACAACTTACTAAAGATCCATGGATATTGACATGCAGCCAGGAATCGTGTTTCCTGACATTTATATGTGCCTGATTTTGACACCGGGGGAAATACATACAGCAAATTTGCCTGTGAACGCTTTATATAAATACAATATAGGCAGGTCTAAATCCAGGTGATCATTTATATCAATGTTATATATATCATCATATCGTCTAGACTTAAAACTTGTATAGTTTTTTGTTAGTGTTTATTTAAAAATGTCAAATTATACAGAATATACAGTGGTAAATATTTGATTGATGAGTTGTCACTGCAATATATAACAATACAATATATAGAGAATGATTTTACCACTAAATTCAGCATATTGACACAAAAATGATAACTGCAAATCCACCTTTCGCTGCCTGGAGTCCAGTTGTTTCTATGAATTGCAGCGATCTATTTGCTTCTCTGTTCTGTAGCTTTAGGTAGTCTGTAAAAATATACCTCATGTTTCTTGTCAAATCTAGTTGTACAGTCAGTCAAGCTCTTTCCCGTTTTAGACGCGTTTTGTGTGTTTTTCCGCAGAATGCTGCCGCTCAGTCTTTTTGCCACTTGTGGGCGTAACCGCAGTCACTCCGGCCAACGGTGACGTCACATGCATACCCTCTATTCCATAGAATCTCAGAGGCCGTTTACAGTTACACGACACTACTTTCAACTAAAAAAGGAAACTTGTGATCTGTTTTAGCGTTTATTTACACAATAACAGCGTTTTGGTGGTCCTGTAAGCCCAAACACTTGAAAACAGGTTTCAAAATGCAAGTTTTTGAAAACGTTATCGTTGCTACAAAAACACGAAATCGTGACAAATGTGACGTCATGCGCATGCGTATTATCTGTTCAGTCAATTGGCGTGGTTTCTTTTTCTTCTTTTTGATAGCATTGCCATATGCACACGAAAAACGCAAGAGAAAAACTTTTCCATTTTTAGGACATCATTGTTGTGTAAACGCACGTGGCACATAAGCAGATACCCTGCAAACACAGAACGTTGGCACAACACCCAACCTTTTAACAACGTTTTAACAACATAGCCAAAAAGTTGCTATAACTACGTTGTATAATGTGATGGACTAGACTTGTAGTGACTAATTAGGACACCACCATTGTAGGCTACATAACCATTATGAAAAAAGTTAGCTGAGCAATTTGTCCAGATGTGACTTCATTTAGTTATTCAATGAAATGATGCTCTCATTTTATACGTGACAAGACACACTGACTCCGCCCATATACCTGAAGATAAAAGGTTTGTGGATCTTAAAATGCAGTGCATGGTGCTCGGTTTTCTGGGCCCTTTGTAGCCTACCGTTTGCATTTAAACCTTATATCTACGTTTGTGTTTATAAATTTTTTTTTTTTGTAGCCTACAGCCTAAAAGCGTGTATTTTTTGGCGCCAAACAAAACGTTGTCGTAGCTTTAATTTGCACTCTGTCGTATGCTTTATCATATTGTTGAACCCAAACTCAAATATCTATTTTTTAAGTTCACCGAAACAAAAACTTTAGTAGATTTTTATTTGCACGATGGGATGAATAGGATGAAATTCAATAGTCTGAGAGGAGCTAGCAGTAGCCTAGGCTACGTGCGGTAAGCTGAAGTCACAGCGGGAGAGACCCGCAATAAATACTTGTAAGTTGATTGACAAGGCTCGTTATCTCTCCCCCTGCCGTCCTGCAGCTCAACGTCTGTTTCTCATTTGGGATAGAAAGTGTTGAGCGCTGCAGAGTCTCAGAGGACCCGCAGTGTCAGACTCACCCGGCACCCGCTCAGACACTTTGAACCCCGGGCCGTTCAGGTCACAGCGACTCTACGGTCAGCGAGTTTATGTGATGTTATGAAGATCTTGGGCGCTTTGAGCTGTTCGTGTCTTTGAAAAACTGGACTTTAAACTGGAATATATTCGAATCGTTTTATTAAACAAAATTTGCTGGACTTTGTTTAAGAGGATGGAGTTGAGGAAAATTGTGCCAAACCTTCTTGTCCTGTATGTTGCGTTTGGCCACTTCTCCGAATCATCGGAAATTAAAGGTGAGTTTTTATACATCTTAAAATGTAATAAAAACTAATTTGTGTGGGGGTCTTCTTCCATTGGACTTAGATACTGATTGTTTAACCCCCACTGTGTTCAATGTGAAAATAACAAGTGACGGTGCACGTTCAGTGCTATTAAACTTTCACATTCCTGGTGACATGAAGGGTTCAGCTGGTTATAGTTGCACTGTTAAACCGTTATTCCTCATTTAAAACTGTTCTTTATTGGCTCACTTAATGCTTCCCCCTAGTGACCCAGTCCTATAGTGGTCACTGGTCAGACAATGTCCCCAAACAATGAGATAATATCATGCAAATAAGTGGAAGCTGGTACAAACTCTGACTGTAGAAATAAATTACATTTTTATTGAGGGGCAACATTTTGCCCCTTATAACTGATTTCCATGGGCCTTCTTTGTCTTTGTGGCATATTGTTCAAAAGCTCAAGTTTAATTCTGAAATGTTCTGCATAGCACATTCTGCGTTGAATAAAAGTGTGTGCAAAATGCATTTATTTTAAATGGAAAATGTAATTATTAACAAAATCAACTCAGTTGAACAACCAAAAATTGGTTTTCACAGGATTGTACATTTATTTACATTTATTCATTTTTAGCATTTAACGATTTATTTGTAATAAACACTTTAAGTAGGCTATTAAAAATGTGTTATTTAAAGGTTGAATTATGTTTTTTAAAACATGAGTGCAGAGTGTGGTCATATTGTGACCGTTGCAGTGTGAACAGCTAAAAGTTTGTAAATTTTGACAATAAACCTGAATTTTCTAAACTAAATTTGCAATGGTGGTTGAATAATTTCGATTGCAACTGTATATATTTTCCAAACTCTTCAGTGTTGTCTGCATATGGAGCATCATTTGTATAGCATCATTATTATTTGAATGGATCACTAATTAGTTGCATGTCAGTCTATTATTTTGGGCTCAGCCATTACATTAAAGCCAATAAGTTTTTTTTTTTTTTTTACATTTTCAACTTACTTTATTTTGTATTGTTGCTGTCTGACCATGAAAAGGACTGCAAAGTTACAAAGTCCACTTCAAAGGGAGTTATTATAATATAGAGAGATATTAGTAAGCACTGTTTCTGAACACCCTGAAATACCTCGATTATAGTCTTGAGTTTTCTTCTGGGAATATCCACGTCACAATATTCGTCATTTAAATCATTCCTAGGCATACGCAAAAAGTGTGGTTAGTAGTGTGGCCCTGTCCCAAATAGCTCACTTTATGTGCACTTGGGGTCTTTTGAACTTACAATTTCTGCCTTGTGCACGTTTCCGTTAAGTTCACAAGACCAAAGACTATCGATATAGGAAGACGGTTCACTCCTATTACTTATGAATTGGTGAAACTGCAACGTGGAAATATGGCGGAATACATCCCGCCTTCTAAGTAAAAGAGCCAATCGCTGATTGGTAAAGTCATTGCATCACTGCAGCTGCCATAAGCACTCAGCTCCGTTTCCCATTGAAACCTGTGTGTTGCTCTTAGGAATAGTACTCACACTATTTAAGTAATAAGAAACAACATTTATGGGACAGTTCATGAGATTTTGTTGCTGATTTGAAAAATGTTATTTAATTGTGAGTTCAGCAAGTAGTTTTTGAGATTTTAGGATTCCTGCTCTCAAATAGAAAGGACTTGGCCTTGGATGCCTCAAGTAGCTGCCCGGAGGCGTTGCAAATATGGCCACCGAGTGAACATTCTTTCCTTGAAAGGGACTTTGACAAGACCAATTTTAGGTTTCAGAAGGGGGCTTGTGAGCACCCCCTTTTCTGCCGTTATGCGCCTTCGATGCGCACTTTTACTGAGCCCACAAGCCTGCGAGCTCCGCAGAAGACTTCTACCCGTCAGTCAAAGCAGCATTACGTCACGAAAGTGTGGACTCGGAGGAAGATCGAGAGGGCTTAGGGTTCCATTTGGAACAGGGCCCTATGTTGAAAAAAAGATGGACAGCACATAATTGACGTGTAATTGGATTTTTTAGTTTGGCTCTTGTCCCATTCAATTACATGGAGAGGGTAGGGTTTATAACCTGTACTGCATCCAGCCACCAGGGGGCAATCGAAATGCTTTGGCTTCACTTTTCAAATAGTGTGCTGCACAATTGTGTGTTGAAAGTCGCGGTTTTGGTAAGGGGCGTGACATTTCCAAACACGCTATGACCAATCACAACACACTGGTCCAGCTGACCAATAAGAGCCCTTTGTGCTTTTCGGAAGGAGGGGCTTCATAGAGGCAGAAACTGAACAGAGCGTTACTGATAGACTGGGCAGAGAATGTGCTGCAACAATGTCAAAATATGTGACAAATAATGTGTTTTTTGAACATTTAAGCATGAAAACCTATTCTAGTAGACCCCAAAAACAAAATCAAGACTTTGAAAAGGGGCCTAAAATGTCCTCTTTAAATAATGAATATAACAGGTTAAATAAAAATATTTTCAACAAAATGATCTGTGCATAATACCTGCCTGAAACAAACAAATCTCTTAAAATCTGTTCTGTCCGTTTTTCTCTCAGTGATAAATATTTTGGAGCTCCGTGATGCACGTCAGACAGCTGCAGCTATAGAGAATCTGTCTGGAGCTCTGCAGACAGTGGGAGATCTGTACATCACCTCCACCTTCATGCTGCCACCCAAACTCGGGGGCGTTTTGTTCGGCCTCTATGATAAGGAGGATAACAAGAAGTACCTGGAGATTGCTGCTGTAGGCAAGATCAACAAATGTAAGTGCTTTCTCCAAATACCTTCGCAAACATTCCCCCAAATGTCATTTGTGTTTCAATAGGTTCTCAATAGTTTAAGTAAGTCTTTGTTTATGATTCCTGTCATTGGAAAGATCAATTCTCCTCTCTCTCCTCAGTACTGGTGCGATACTTGCGCTCTGATGGAAAAGCTCATGCTGTCAATTTACAAAATCCTGTCCTCGCTGAGGGACGCACCCAATCTCTTATTCTCAGAATGGATGGACTTAGACGGAGTCACATAAACCTAGAGCTTTATGTAAACTGCCAATTGGTCGACTCTGCTCAGGGACTCCCTTCTTTTGTCGGGCTTCCATCAGAGGCAGAATCTGTGGATGTTCGCACCGGACAGAAGTCTTATGCCAGGATACAGGTGATTCATTTAGGTCAACAATTAATTAACATTTTTTTGTCACGTTTTGCAGTCTGTGTGAATCAAAGTAACTGTACAGCAAACTTGAAGGTAAAAATGACAATTTTGTCATTTACTTAAATGCATGTTGTACCAAACCCATAAGACTTTTTGCATTTTCGAAAACACAAATGAAGATATTTTTAATAAAACCTGAGAGATTTCTGTCCCTATACACGCAATCAAAACTCAGATGCTTCAAAATGTGACATTGTAAAGATAATCCGTTTGAATTGTCTTCTGAAGAGAGACAATCACTTTATGTCATAAACAGATTTAATTTAGGGCTTTTATTCATACATATTTACAAGACTTTGGCTAAACCGCTTGATTCATATATGAATTGCACTAGTATCTTTTTTGCTTTGTTAACGCATAAAAATTGAGTAAAAGGATATGAGGATAAAAATTAATTTGTGTTTCGGAGATGAATGAAAGTGAGTTTGAAACAACGTCATGAGGGTGAGTAAATGATGACAGAATTTAATTTTTTGGGTGAACTTAACCTTTAAAGTAGCTATACAGCTCATAAATTATATTTCTAATTGTGTGGTTTGTACTTTTTAAGTGACTTAAATACTGCTCTGACGGATATTTTATACATTTTCCTGTGTGCACAGGAGTGAAGGTCAGTGTGTTAAATGGTGAAGTTTGGAAGAAGAGGGATAAGGATACATGTGTAAATATGCTAGTAATGAGTATGTTTCATATATATGTACTGTATACATTTTAGGGCTCAGTAGAGTCTGTCAAACTGGCTCTCGGAGGCTCTTTGGCTACAGCTGGTCTTCTTATTGACTGTCCATTTCAAGGAGATTCAGCTATAAACAATGCAGGTAAGGACTTCTTACAGCGTCAGAGGAATTTTAACTATGTGGTAACTTACTAGTACAAGACATCTTAAAAAATACACAATTTATAGCAGAGCACACTGGGCACTCAATGTCCAACAGTGCACTTAATTCATCCTTTCATTTACATTGTGACAAATAAACTATAAATAATATAACCACCTATATCATGTGACAGCACTAAAGTATGCTAGTTTTTGTCAGACCTTTATCAATACATACTATAATGTTTATCAGACATTTAAAAAAAAAAATAGTAGGTAGGACAGTACATACTGCACAGTACACAATAGGCGGTATAGTATTCCATTATCATGTCATCATACTGCCCTCTTGTGGCAATGCAGAAATTATGCCCATTATAGATAGACCATTTAGGAGCAGACGTCACAATTACGTCACTTGCACCTGCATGCCATTATGGTGGCAGTAAAACAGTGGTAACAATTGGAGGAAAACTGGCAAAATCTACAGAATAAGACTTTATTTTATTTATTGTGCCTTTGGATGTCATATGCATAGAATATATAGGATGTCCTATGTATAGTATAGAATTCCGTCGTCAAAGACGCCCTTTAAATCTATGCAAAGACATTTATGTCACAAGCCACAGACTGGACTGATGAAATGATTTGTCTATTAAAGCATGAATGCAGTTCATATATGCAGTTCAAATGGGACATAATGAATTGGGCCTACAGGTAAAGCATGAAATTATATTATAAACCTATAACATTTTACGTAGATAACATTAAAACAATTTTTTTTTTTCATCTCACAAATTCCAATGGAAAAAAAGTTAGAATTGTGGGATATAAACACGCAATTCTGAGGAAAAAAGGCACAATATGATTTTTCCTCTCATAATTGTGAGATATAAACTCAAAATTACCTTTTTTATTTTTTATTCTGTCGCTTCCATAGACTTATCACTGCAGAACTGTCATTATCTGACACCAGGCAGGCTCCGCCCACAAAAAAATGAATCGCTGTTTGCAAACACCTAAAATGGTCTATATATACATGGATATGTGTATATATGGAGAATGTGATATACACTACTGTCCAAAAGTTTGTGGTCAGTAAGATTTTGTTGTTTTGTTTTTTGAAAGAAATTAATACTTTTATTTAGCAAGTATGCTTTAACTTAATCAAAAGTGTCAGTAAAGGCATTTATAATTTTAATTGAATGAATTTCAATTTCAATTCAAATTTAAAAAACGGTTTTCTTTTAAACATTCAATTCATCAAAGAATCCTGAAAAAAATGTAAACAGGTCCACAAAAATATTAAGCAGCAGTTAATATTAAACTGAAAATTCAGCTTTGACATCACAGGAATAAATTACATTTAAAAAAAATATTCAAATAAAAAAATATTAAATTGTAAGACAATTTCACAGTATTACTATTTTTACTGTAATTTTGTGAGCATTAGATATATGCATTACAATTTTTTTAAATCGTTAAAAAATAACATTACACAACACATTTTTTTGATTAAAGATTTTTTTAAATAAAAAAACATCAACAAAAATTACAGACTTCAAAACATTTGTATGTATATTATTTTGTTTTAGAACAAGATTTTTTATATATATAAAATGTTGATACTGTTTCTTTACAGTAGCCAGTGACATAAACGCCATCCTTGGTAAATATCAAATATTATCAAATCATGTGAATGTACTATCACAATTGAATTATCTCCATGCCTGTAATGCTTTACTGTGATAATAAAAAGACCCTCTCATATGGCCAGGTGATCACACCAAAGCTCTGATTGGACAGCTGATAATCTTTAACCAGATCATGGGAGAGCTGAGAGAGGATATCAGAGAACAGGTATTGTTTTGCACATTTCTGCTTTTAATTGGGATATGGGATTTCATTCAATCAAATTCTCTCTGCTTTTCTGTTTTTAGACTAAAGAGATGTCTCTCATAAGAAACACCATCCTTGAATGTCAAGTGTGTGGTAAGTGGTGGTGAATAAGCAGGAACAGGAAGGATAATGGCAGATCAGGTTTTGTTAAAACATGTGTGAGGATTGTCATGGTATTCACCTTATTTTTCAACACGGAAGTAAACTGTTTTCTGTGAATATGTGAGACTTCCAATTCCTTAGGTGTTATAGGGAAATAACGAAAAAAATATCAAAGTGCAGTAAATGGTAAAACTATTTGCGCTACAAACCAGTGGATTTATAATTTTGACAATACATTAAAAGAAATGGTAAGAAATAACCAGTTTTCAATATCAAGCAGCATAAAAAGCTGTTTGTACAGCTAATAATAACTGGACACCACAAGGCAGACACATTTCAATTTATGAAATTTACAAATGGCCGTGCCCGTTCTTTCATGAAAAATAAGGTGGAGAGGGGTAACCTGTATGTTGCTCTCTCTCTGTTTATCAGGATTCCATGAGCCTCAATCACGGTGTCATCCTAACCCCTGCTATAACGGCGTAAGCTGCATGGAGAGTTTGACATACCCAGGATATCAATGTGGCCCCTGCCCAGAGGGCATGACAGGCAACGGAACACACTGTCAGGACATTGATGAGGTTCCTGAAAAGATTGCATAGTTTATTATTATAATTAATGTTTGCTAAGGCATCAATTAAGTATTTTTCATACACTCAGTGAGTCATACACTTAGGACACATTACTTACAGAAATAATATACACAAGGGAGGATAATCAACAGAACAGGAAACATGTGTGTAACTTAAATTAACAACCATGGAAACTAACAATGACCAGGAACACAGGCAAAACGGGAAGAGTCAAAACAAAATAAAAACATCATGAAACTAACTTTACTAAACACCCACCTCCCGGAAGGTGCATCATTGTGCCATAACTAACTATAACAGTTCAACGTATGGGGAGGGTGGGGGCTCTGGAGGTGGTCGAAAAGCTGGAGACAGACGGACACTAGGAGGTGGACCCACCGGAGGAGACACAGAGACTGAGTGACACCATAGGTTGTGGAGGCCAAGATGGAACTGTGATGATGAGCGGGCAGAAGGAGCCAGGGTACCGGAGGACTGAGGCAGAGCCGGTGGGACTGACCTCCAAGGTGGAGCTTAAGGTAAGGGGGAGCCGGACGGAGCTGAAGGGGTGGAGGGACAAGGCGCAGCCAAAACCCCGGAAGTCCTGTGGCGTAGGCAGTGATGACTGACCAAGGCGGAGCCGGAGTGACGAGGGAGCCCTGTGGAGCCGTCAGGACGATGGTCCCAGGTGGAGCCGAGGGGGTGAGGAAGCAAGGTGGAGCCGACTGGTCAACGGCGGCCCAAGGCGAAACCAGGGGATCCACAGTTGGAGGCTTTGGGGACTAACCTCTTTCCTCACAAACATTTACAGAGGCCAGGCACATCTCACAATCAGCATCTGGAGTATGGTCAGGGCTCCAATCCATGCCCTCGTACTCCACAAGGACACCCACTGGGACAAACGATGTTGCTTCCTCACGCACCTGGTCAGATTCCGGGATGAAGTTGGGCTCAGGCGTCAAATCTGGCTCATCAGTGAGGCAGACATTCAACAGCGAATTGTTATTAGCCAGCTCCCACTCCACAAATTTGGCAAAAATGTCCCTCGAGGACCATCTTCGTGCAGTCGTGCCTTAGTTCGCTCATTTTGGCTGGTCTAAAAAAAAAAAAAGCACAAAGGGAGTGATCAAGAAAGTGCGTAAGGTACGGCTAGATTTAAAAAGTCACTCATGTGGTCCTCGAGGGTATGATATTTCTGCTCCAAACAGAGCAGGTGGGCAGCTGGTAAGTCCATGTCTTCTTTTTTTGGTTCAGTGTTCTGTCAGGCGTGGTTGCAATAATCACTCGATGACCAGGAATATAAACAAAAACAGTCTGCAATAAATCCAACAGGAACATGCAGGAGATAACAGGAATAAAAATGTAGCACAACGACGACACCGAGCAAAGACCTGGGAGAACTGAGGGCTTAAATACACAAGGGAGGATAATCAACAGAACAGGGAACAGGTGTGTAACTTAATTAACAAGCATAGAAACTAACAATGACTTGAAACAGGGAAAACTAAACCAAAACACCATGGGTGCTTCTCAATATCCCTCCTCATCTCCTCGCTCCTCTGTCCTCCATCCTATGACCCGGAAACCAATCAAGCTCAGCCATATTGAAGGACATCTCAATTCTCTAATTGCACCGCGAGGAGTCGAGGATCGAGGAGTGAGGAGGCTTCCTGAGGAGTCATGAGCGAGGATACACAGGTGTATCCTATGCGGAAGTGTTTTATTGACTAAACGTGACGCACGTATAAATTCTCCTCCCCCTTCACATCGGTCACAATAATTTTAATTTATACTTTACCCTTGCAGTTTATATAAACCACACATCTCACATATTTCAACAGGGTATCTTGCTTTATTATTATTCATTATGAATTTCTTAAATAAACAACTTCAACAACATTGGGCATATCCTTTGAGCGCAGCTGATGACGCTGTGAAGTGACGCTCGAGTGATCAAGTATTCCAATGTATAAAAAAAGCTTTCATTCAATTCCTCTGTCCTCATTTTCTTTCCTTGCGTCCTTCCCTCACAACCTACAGGGGGTGGAGCTGAGACGCTAGGAAAGGAAGCGAGGAAAGGAAACGAGGATGCACAAATAAGAAATGAGAAGCACCCCATGAAACTAAACATGACTTAACATAATATTGTAATATTGAATAACAGACTACAGTTAAAATTAGAATCAATCAAATTAGAATGTTAATCAACACATCAAAATATGTGAATTTCTTTAAAGCACAACAAAAGATTATTAAAATATGATTTAAAATGTACTTTAAAGTAAAACATAATTTGACATTATTAAGAAGTGCACTTTTTAAAAGTGTACATAAGTATTTTAAGAAACAAAAATGTACACTATTTATGTACTCTTAAGTGGACTTTTATTTAATTGATGTTATATTATCTATAAGTACAGTTTATATTAATATATATATACATATATTCTTTTTCTCAAGGGTATCTAGAGATGAGAATACTGTAGAGACTTGGGGGTTGGTCAATTTGAATTTGGCTAGTAAGCAAGCAGCTAGCAACCACATAGCCACACTCATGACATCTTGGTAAATACATAGCATATTGTGATATTTAAATTGTGCTGCAGCAGAACATAGAAGTTATAGGTTTAACATATTTTTTCTTATACTTTCTTTATACATATACTTTTCTTTTTTTCTCTCAATATCTCCCTTTGTTATAGTGTACTGTTCAGCCCTGTTTCTCTGCAGAGTTGTGTGTGAACACAGCTAAAGGCTTCACCTGTGAGTCTTGTCCCATAGGATTCACCGGTACAACACTCAGGGGGGTTGGTTTGGAGTTTGCCAAGAGCCACAAGCAGGTAAAAATGGGTCAAAAATCCATTTACAACCAAAAATAGTGAGGATAACCAAATGTAAATATATGGCCTATTCAGACCCCAGTATTTTTTATTTCATTGAACAGACATTATGTCTGCGATTAGCTTTACTGTTTAATTTACTGTTCTTGGTGTGAAAAGGGTTTTACCGTGAGAATATTGTTTATTTTTTCAGGAATGTGTTGATATTGATGAGTGTGCTGAGCACTCAAGTGCCTGTGTGCCCAACTCAGTCTGTATAAATACAGTGGTGAGTAAACTCTCAAAATGTGCACTTTAAATAAGTTAACACCAGAATTGGCAAGTCAAACAGAGCAGCCATAATTGGTGAAACATAAACGTACCACTATAAAACTGACTTCTCTCTTTTCATAGGGGTCGTTCAAGTGTGGCCAGTGTAAAGCAGGATTTTTGGGTAATCAGACTGCAGGCTGTTTTGCAAGGAGGACGTGTGAAACTCTGGGCTATAACCCCTGTGATGTAAATGCACACTGTGCGATGGGCCGCAATAATGACGTTTCCTGCTTGGTGAGAATCTAGAAATTAACTATCCTACCTGGAAATTCTGAATATAAAATCTTAATTTGTAATTAATGCACATGCTGCTCTTAAGTGAGATGACAAATTCTTTAATGTTTTGGATTACTTCTTTGCTTCTTTCAACTCAAAAAGCCTGAACTGTCCAAATGGCTGATCCTTCTCTCCATTTTGTGTCCCGCAGTGTAACGTTGGCTGGGCAGGTAATGGGAACATTTGTGGTCCAGACTCAGACATTGATGGTTACCCTGATGAACCACTTCCATGCATTGACAATGACGAACACTGCAGAGCGGTACATACTCATTCACTGAGAATAAATTGCATCCACTGATAGTTCTTTAAATTGCTCATCTGCCTTGTTTAATCACCCAATTCACTAAAGAAATGAATCATCAGAAGACAAACACTTGTGCTGAATGTAAAAAATATTGTTTAAACAAAATTACATTGGCCATCAGAGTATTACTTAATTTAACATGCTTATTGCATCGCAAAACCAGTCCAAATATCACCTGGTTAAATTAGCCAAAACTGTATTGAATTTGCCACATTCTGTCCAATTCATTGTTTACTACCCTTTGAACAGATTTCAGCTTAACTGATGACAGTTTTTCTTTAGCAAAACATATATTTTCATCTCTGTTGTGATTTTTTTAATCATGCTTTTTGGTATAATATGTGTATTAATAATTTTAATATCCCTGTGTAGGATAACTGTGAGAATACCCCAAACTCTGGGCAAGAAGATACAGATGGAGACGGAATTGGTGATCAATGTGACGAGGATGCAGATGGAGATGGAATCAAAAATGTTGAGGTTTCTGATCAAGTGGCTAAGAATTGTTGAAATATTGAGCAATAATTGGATACCACACCGTTTTCATATTGGCTGATATCCTGATGTTTTTTTTTGTTTGTTTTTTCTCATTATTTTGAAACCAATTGTCTGTAGGACAGATCCTAAGCAGTAGCTATTCTAATTGCATGTTTCTAGGACAACTGTCGTCTTGTGCCCAATAAGGACCAGCAGAACTCTGACACAGATTCTTATGGTGATGCTTGTGACAACTGCCCTAACGTTCCCAATGGAGATCAGCTTGATACGGATGGCAATGGCAAAGGAGATATCTGTGACAATGATATTGATGGAGATGGTACTGGCCTACTCACTTTTAACTGTTCTGTGGTTTTACAGCATTGTAAAACATCATCTATTCCTGCAACTGTATTCTCTTCGCAGGCATCCCTAACGTTTTGGATAACTGTCTTAAGATACCAAATCCCATGCAGACAGACCGAGACGGAGATGGTGTGGGTGATGCGTGTGACAGCTGTCCTGAGGTCAACGATCCTTTGCAGGTTTGACAAAGGGATCAATATAATGGTAAAGGGAAGGGAAGAGGGGGCACCATCCAAAGATGAAGCTGAAGGTTCTTCATCTCAGGTTGAGATGTCTAAAAAATGGAGGCAGAGATACAGCTGAGATAGTGGGAACATTAGGCCGGAATGACGTAAAACTGTCTATCATTTGTGTTGAATCATAGAAGTAGTGTGCTTTTATGTTTGTGCCCAGTGAGGTTGTGTATATTGAGAAGAGTAGAGGTCCAAGCACTGAACCTTGAGGCACCCCAGGGTTTTTTAGGTTACCTGACTAAATATTTTGCATAAATTGTTTACTGCTCATTGCTCACCCATTGCTTTAATTTAACTCTGCTCATTTGAGCAGTCAAATTAAAATGTTGCATTTTCAATAGCCAAATTCCACAACATGACTACTTAAGCAAACTTGTATCATATTCCTAAAAATAGATTCAAAATGAACATGATCAACCTATCACTAGTTCAGAACTGTTGATAACTACAGAAACAGTAGCTCATGTTAGGGTTAACTTCTGTTAATTTACAAGAGGTGAGTGCTTCAATGACATTAGTTGAATGTATCAACTACCAACATTTCTTCCATAATTATTAAAGAGGCATATAAATAATAAATAAAATGAAATTGGTTAGATTTTGTGAACAAACAGTGGCACTTAATCCACTGAAGGCAATGGAGCAGGGACTGTGGCCACCCTGCTTTTTAAATATGAATGTAATGATTCATTCTCATATTTTGCTTTTTTGCAGTCAGATATGGATAACGATTTGGTAGGAGATGTGTGTGATACAAACAAGGACATGTAAGTGCTTGTGTTGATAAATGTTCATTTTACACAAGAACAGGGTATTTTTACAGTTCTCTTTTAAAGTGTAATAGTAGTTTTAAGTTTGTTTTCTTTTTGTATAAGTCAGTTTCAATTTCTTTTGTGCTGTAATTCATTACTCAGAAAAATCAGCTTATTTAGTGTTTAAAGATCTACTGAAAATGATTCTCTGTGTGTAGGGATGGTGATGGATATCAGGATACAAGGGATAACTGCCCTGAAGTGCCCAACAGTTCTCAGCTGGACTCAGATAATGATGGGATTGGGGACGAGTGTGATGATGATGATGATAACGATGGAATTCCAGATATCCTCCCTCCTGGTCCAGATAACTGCAGACTTGTTCCCAACCCCAGTCAAAAAGACACTGATGGTCTGATTCTTAACTCTGTATTTTGGAAAAGCATACTACACTTACTGTTTCTGCAGTATATATACAGTGCACAGTATGTGAATTTTGGATGACCTAGTTTTTGTGTGCAGTAACAGAGCGCATTGCACGAAATACTATATTCCACAATGCTATCTATTCAACTTGGCTTTCTATTTCCAGAAATATTATTTTTTAAGTAATATCAACCACAACTTTAAACATATTTGCTTGATAGGATGTTTTATTGGAGTGGGACATTTTACACAAAATTTGATTAAAACTACAAAATAACTTTTTTTCAGATTGTAAAAATGTGATGCAGTAACCAGTATGCTAGTATTCTTTTCCAAAGATACCTGTCACATATATATACTTATTGTCTTATTGACACAGTCTAGAAATTAACAGTTTTGTTTTGTACCTTCTCTCCTTTCAGCCAATGGAGTTGGTGACATGTGTGAGACAGACTTTGACAACGATAAGGTGAATGACTTGTTGGATGCGTGCCCTGAAAGTGCTGAGGTCACTATGACAGATTTCAGGGCGTTCCAGACAGTCATTCTTGACCCTGAAGGAGATGCTCAGATCGACCCCAATTGGCTGGTACTAAATAAGGTGATCATTAATTAAAATGGCTTTTATTTGATCAGCTAGTCTAGACAAAGTCTTTGAAGTATTATAAAAACAACTTTGGTGTTTTTTTTAGGGAATGGAGATTGTGCAGACCATGAATAGCGACCCTGGTTTGGCTGTGGGTATGTACACTGAACAAAAATTTGTGTAAGGTTTTTTTTTATAACAATTTATACTCAGAAATTACTAGTAAAAGTCTCAAATAATTAAAAAGAAATGGCAAGTAATACATTGAATTAAACTTGAAATTTTTAAGTAGAAAGACTGAAATAGTATTTTCTTGTAATACATACTTACAACTTCAATAAAATAATTTTTTTACAGTGTACATAAAACTCTTTTACATTTTCGTACAGCCATAAAATAACAGTTGGTGTTTTGTGACTTTTACAGTTAATTTACTTTACTTTCAACAGATTGATTGACATTTCTGTGTCTCAACAACTATTAACCTCTTTATTTTTTATTTAGGTTACACAGCATTTAATGGTGTTGATTTTGAGGGGACGATCCATGTGAACACGGCCACTGATGATGATTACGTGGGCTTCATCTTTGGCTATCAGGACTCTTCCAGCTTCTATGTGGTGATGTGGAAACAGACAGAACAGACATACTGGCAGAATTTACCCTTTAAAGCCTCAGCTCAGCCTGGACTACAGCTTAAGGTAAAGTCAATTGAAAATATGCATTAAAATTATTGCTGTCAATTGATATGTAACTAAATTTAGGCACCCCTTAAAAAAAAAGAAGTTTAAGTGTACTACTAGTATACTTCTTTTAAACTAAAAAAAAAACTTTCAGTCTACTTTTTTTTGTACTTCTCAGAAATACACTTAAAAATATAGCTGCAAGCAGCAATTACCGGGGCCAAGCGCAAAAGCAGCCGACAAGACATGCCAACATGGCTGGGAGTTTCAGACCAACTACAGCAAGGAGCAGTTAAAGACATTTTAAGATGAATTAGGCAAAATGGCTAAAAAATCACATACAGTAACTAAAAATATGATTTAATGGATTATCACTTTCGACCAATAGGCGGCGCAGTTACAAAACTGATGTGATCAGACTGAGGTGACAATGACACATACAAAGTATGGTGTCAAAATGTGAAAGCATTGCATAGATAAAGCCTGAATAGTAATTTTGGCAGCATGCCTCAACTTTGATGCTGCGGTATACAAAAACGGTTTTGTCTATCGTCACGAAATCCATAACTTTTAGTCGGCACGGTCTGGAGATGATACGATTTGAATTTGGTGAAAATCGGACAAACGGTCTAGGAGGAGTTTGAAAAAGTAGGTATTGAATAAAAATCAAGATGGCGGACAGGAAGTTCAGCCAAACACGGCAAACTTGGTATCTATGTTCTCGGAGTGACCCAAGGAATCTATTAAGACCAGTGACATTTTAATAGGCTGATTTATTCAAAAGTTATTAGCATTTTTGTACATTTCTATTATAAATTTTGACCAACAGGTGGCGCTGTCTCAAAATCTTTTGAATACCTTCAGGGGATTTTGCTGGTGGCAAATTCTGAGTTTCATAATGTTACAGCTATGCATTTGTTAAGTATAGCATTTTACATCACAAAACTGTATTGAAGTCAATGGGAATTCCATGTTTTGTTCTATTATAGTGCCACCAAGAGGCAAAATCCCACAATTTTTTTCATGTGTCCTCAGAATTCCAGAGCCCATACATGTGTGTGCCTAATTTGGTGAAAATATCTCAATTCGCTTTGGAGTTATAGACATTTATATGAAAAAACATGTCACAAACGACTAACACGTGACTTTGATTGAATTTTACTACCCCTTACTATCAATATTTTGGCATTTGGGCATTGGTGTTTAGTTAACCAGCTATGGTTCCAAACTTCTGACGGTGGTTTCGTCTCGATTGGACTAACGGTTTTGAAGATATCGGCAAATGTTTTTTAAGCGCTAAATCACAACGCTACACAAACCGTAAGGCAAAATCTAGCATGTTTGGTATCTGTGGACTCGGCAAGGATTCAGGAACCTAACGAGATGACTCCCGTGAAAATAAGTCAACCACAGCCAGAGTTATAAGCATTTGAAAAATAAAATTTACCACTAGGTGGCGCTGTTTTGAAACTTCTCAGGCTCCTTCAGGGCATCGTACTGATGACCCATACCGAGTTTCGTAACAATTCGTTCATGCGTTCAGAAAATACAGCATTTTAGCACATAATTCAAAATGGCCGACAGCCAAAATGGCCGATCTGGGAAAATTGGATATCAGTCGACTCGGCATGACGCCCTGAATCTAACGAGACCACTTTTATGATTTTTGGACAAAACGTTCAGAAGTTATAAGCAAAAATAGGCATTTTCTGTATCTCCGGACCAGTAGGTGGCGCTGCGCCGAAACGCAGCATGTAGCCTCAGGTCATGCTTGTGATGACATGTACCAAGACTGGTCTTAATACAATAAAGTATTGCGGAGATACAGCCTTACGTCTGTTTTCGCTAGCGCTACGTAAAAAATTTTCGTGCGTTTATCAAAAACAGTTTGACGAATCAACTTGAATTCCATAACTTTTTGTCCCCACTGCCTGAAGATGATCTGGTGCGATTTTGGTGAAAATCGGACAAACCGTCTAGGACGAGTTCGAAAAAGAATTTTTTTTTAACAATTCAAAATGTTGGCCATATTTTTATGACGGAAAATGACGTCATAGGGTGCAATCGAATCGTCATGAGCTCTGGAATCAGAGAAAAAAATAATTTTGTTGATAGGCCTTACGGTTCAAAAGTTATTAGCATAATAAAAGTGAAATTTTGGACAGGTGGTGGCGCTAGAGGCAATGAGTTAGAGACACCAAAATTGGTGCATTTAATGTTGGGACTGTCCTCTATCAGAATGTCTAACCAAAACAACTTTCCCGCAAACGGTTCTATGGGCTGCCATAGACGCCCAGTCGGAAGAGGAAGAAGAATAAATATAGCTGCAAGCAGCAATTACCGGAGAAGCACAATCAGACGACAAGACATGCCAACATTGCTGAAAGTGTCAGACCAACTGCAACAATGAGCAATTAAAGACATTTGAAGACAATTGTAGGTGAAATGGCTGAAAAATCATAGAAACTGTAAATAAAAATATGATTTAATGGATTATCACTTTTGACCAATAGGTGGCGCAGTTACAAAACTGATGTGATGTGGTCAGAGTGAAGTGACAATGACACATATAAAGTTTGGTGTCAATATGTCAAGGCATTGCAGAGATAAAGTCTGAATAGTGCTTTTAGCATCATGCCTCAACTTTGCTGCTGCGCTATACGAAAACAGTTTCATCTATCGACACGAAATCTATAACTTTTAGTCGGCACGGTCTGGAGATGATACGATTCGATTTTGGTGAAAATCGAACAAACGGTGTAGGAGGAGTTCGAAAAAGTAAGTTTTGACTGAAAATCAAGATGGCGGACAGGAAGTTCGGCCAAAAAAGGAAAACCTGGTATCTATGTTCTCAGCTTGACCCAAGGAATCTATGAAGACCAGTGGCATTTCAACAGGCAGATTTATTCAAAAGTTATTAGCATTTTTGGAAATTTAATTATAACTTTTGACCAACAGGTGGCGCTATCTCGAAATCTTTTGAGTACCTTCAGAGGATGGTGTTGTTGGCAAATTCTGAGTTTCATAATGTTACAGCAATGCATTTGTTTAGTATAGCATTTTATTTCACAAAACTGTATTGAAGTCAATGGGAATTTCATGTTTTGTTTTATTATAGTGCCACCAAGAGGCTCAGTCCCACAATTTTTTTTATGTGTCCTCAGAGTGAGCCCATAAATATGTGTGTCAATTTTGGTGAAAATATCTCAATTCGCTTCAGAGTTATAGACATTTATATGAAAAAACACGTAAAAAATGACTGACACATGACTTTGTTTGAATTTTACTACCCCTTACTATCAATATTTTTGTATTTGGGCATTGGCCTTTAGCTAACAAGCTATGGTTCCAAACTTCTGACGGTGGTTTCGTCTCGATCGGACAAGCGATTTCAAAGATATAGCCAAATGTTTTTTTCGCGCTAAATTGCAACGCTACACAAACCGTAAGACGAAACCCAGCATGTTTGGTATCGTTGGACTCGGCAACGATTCAGGAACTCAAAAACATGACTCCCGTGAAAATAAGTCGACCACACCCAAAGTTATAAGCATTTGAAAAAAAACATTCACCACTAGGTGGCGCTGTTTCAAAACTTCTCAGGCTCCGTCAGGGCATCGTACTGATGACCCATACCGAGTTTCGTAACAATTCGTTCATGCGTTCAGAAAATACAGCATTTTAGCACATAATTCAAAATGGCCGACAGCCAAAATGGCCGATCTGGGAAAATTGGATATTGCACGACTCGACTTGACACCCTGAATCTTACGAGACCACTTTTATGATTTTTGGACAAACTGTTCAGAAGTTCTAATAGCCAAAAAGTTCTAATATAAGCAAAAATAGCCATTTTCTGTATCTCCGGACCAGTAGGTGGCGCTGCGCCGAAACGCAGCATGTAGCCTCAGGTCATGCTTGTGATGACATGTACAAAGTTTGGTCTTAATACGATAAAGCGTTGCGGAGATACAGCCTTACGTCTGTTTTCGCAAGCGCTACGTAAAATCTTTTCGTGCGTTTATCGAAAACGGTTTGACGAATCAACTTGAATTCCATAACTTTTGTCCCCACTGCCTGAAGATGATCTGGTGTGATTTTGGTGAAAATCGGACAAACCGTCTAGGACGAGTTAGAAAAAGTAGGTTTTTTGAACAATTCAAAATGTTGGCCATATTTTTATGACGGAAAATGACACCATAGGGTGCAGTCGAATCGTCATGAGCTCTGGAATCAGAGGAAAAAAGAATTTTGTTGATAGGCCTTACGGTTCAAAAGTTATTAGCATAATAAAAGTTACATTTTGGATAGGTGGTGGCGCTAGAGGCAATAAGTTAGAGACACCAAAATTGGTGCATTTAATGTTGGGACTGTCCTCTATAGGTGCCCGCACCTTCGGTGCTTGGCCCCTAATAAGAACCGGAACAGATACAATAGGTGCCCGCACCTTCGGTGCTTGGCCCCTAATAATAAGAACCTTCGGTGCTTGGCCCCTAATTACACTTAAGTAAACTTGAATTATAAATGTCTAAGTATATTTGGCCTATACTTGTACTCGATCTTTTGATTGAGATATACTTAAAAGTATAATTAAGTATTCTAAGTATACTTGGATTGTAGTTGTGTTTACTCTTTTGATTGTGTAACCTATTAATTAGTATTTTCTCATAGTTTAACATTGTTTCAAAAATATTGATTTAAAAAGAAAACAGATATGTTCCTTATTCTGAGTATGTTAATTTTTTTGTCTACTGGTAGTGTACGTAGGAATTGACTTCAAATTTACTTAAAGTACAGTGTAAAGTATATTTAAAGTATAAAAATCAATACCTAAATAGAAATATAGTAGTATACCTAAAGTGTAAAAATTATATATAAATAGTAAACTATATGTATGATGTTAAATTCACTTAAAGATACAAGTATACTTGCCGTATAAAACTACTAAGAAATGTGCTACAAGTATTTGACTAGCAAACTATCAGTACACCTATAAGTTCACTTGTAGTATAGTTTCAGTACAAATGAAAAACGTAGTTGTAAACTAGTTGTGCACCCAAAGTTTACTACTGTTACACTTAAAGTATGCTTAAAAGTATACTTTTATACACTAAAAAATGTGGGTCAATTTAGTCCCAAGTAGTATTGAAATAGAACACTTACAAGGATACTACTAGTGCATTGATATTAGTATAATACATAAAGTAGCCTATACTTTAAAATATACTTGAACTTTACTTAAATATACTTAAAAAAGTATACTTATTTTTTGTAAGGAACCTGATATGCAGATTAATGTTAATTAAATGTGAATATTTGCTGAGAAAAGCAAAGCAAATGTAGTACGTTATTGTGGCTGATAAATAAAGCATTGAATACACAAAAATTCACCAGTGTTGCAATTTTACGAATGTGAGACAGGAATGTGAAGGAAGAAAGGAGAAAATGGATGTGGGACATAATGTAGGCCTGATTCAAAAATTATTAAAAAGTTTGGAAACAGTAAGATTTTTTTTTTAATAATAATAAAAAAAAAATTCTTATGTTCACCAAGGCAGCATTTATTTAATCAAAAATACAGAAAAAAATATTATTATTGTGAAATGTTTTCTATCTGAATATATTTTAAAATGTGAGTAAAAGGCATTTAAACATGAATATATGCACTACTGTTTAAAAGTTTCCTGTCAGTGAGATTTTTTTATTTCAGGATTCTTTGATGAACAGCATTTATTTGAAATATAATTTTTCCTTAACAATGTAAAATTGATCACAAGTGACAGCAAATAATTTTACATTGTTAAGGAAAAATTCTATTTCAAATAAATGCCTTGCTAATTAAAAGTATTCATTTCTTTTTAAAAATCTCACTGACGGGAAACTTTTAAACAGTAGTGCATATATTCATGTTTAAATGCCTTTTATTAACATTACTCAGAAATCTCTTTTTACCTCACTCTTCCAGGCAGTGAAGTCTCGTACAGGCCCTGGTGAGTATCTGCGTAATGCCCTGTGGCACACAGGAGACACATCAGGGGAAGTTACTTTGCTTTGGAAGGACCCAAGAAATGTGGGTTGGAAGGACAGAACGTCCTATCGCTGGCACCTCACTCACCGCCCACAGGTGGGCTACATAAGGTGAGGGCGGATCTGATTTAAGAGATGCACAAAACATTTGTCTATGAACGAGGACTCACACAAGCATATCTCTTACTATTAGAACTTGAAATATTTAATTTTGTAGAGTCTGACTCGGTTCTCTATATCCATGGGACAGATTAAGACTGTATGAAGGTACAGCCCTGGTGGCCGATTCAGGAGTCTTGTTAGACACCACTATGAGAGGAGGGCGGTTGGGCGTCTTCTGCTTCTCCCAGGAGAACGTCATATGGTCTAATCTCGGCTATAGATGCAATGGTAAGAAACATGATGTGAGATGGAATCTCAGTGTCTGAGGGCCAATTTGAAAATGTTATATGTATAAAAAATATATAAAAACGGAATTGTAATGGTTCAGTGTGCTGTGTGCTTCAAATTGAAGGCACGTCACTCAGAGCGTGCGCAGGTCAAAACAGTGTTTTAGTCTCAGAGTGACTCAGTTTTATTCTCCTGGTATATTTTGCACAGATTCCATACCTGATGACTTCATGCTGTACCAAAAGCAGATGAATCTGAGGACATAAGCCTCGCGCTGCAATCCCCTCATCACGTCTACCTGTGTGTTTGTGTATATGTGTGTGTTCAGAGAGGTAGGAAGAGATCATGATTAAAATTAGTTTTTTATCTTGTGAAATTTTAAAGGGTAGAAATGTTGTCAGTCAGAATTATACACTACACTGCACAGGTTTGCATCGTGCACCATCATTTACGCTTGAAATATGAGTGGTATCTGTGTGCTATTTGGATGAGAATAAGCAAACCTTAAAATGCAAAGCTAATGGAATAAATGTCCTAAAGTTTTAAAAGCAATTAATAAGGTTGTAAATAAAAAAAAGGCAATAAATATGACTAAATAGGTTGACTGTGAATTTGGCGTCTTGCAAAAAAATCGAATAAAAATATCCTTATGCAGTTAAACTACATTTACATACATTTAAAAATACACACAGTGGTGTTTCATTATAAAACCCCATAATGTGTTATTAAATTCAGTGATTGTGCTTTTCGAATGGTTTTTCATCCAAAGAGGTTCTGATTGTGAGGTTATTTTGTTCAGTTCAGCACCATGGACAGTGATCTACTATGTACTTGTTATTCAGTGTGCTGCAAGAATTTAGTGAAGAAAATGAATAAGGACATTTTACAAAAATGCATAACAGGTGTATTTGTATGATTTATCCCAAACATAAGCCAGCACCATTGGTTTGGTGTGAGATTGGAAGCCATGGGAGTATAAGACAAGGGCACCCAGCAATAAGCTAAACAAATTCACTTATCTAGCGTTTTAAGTTTCAAACATATTAACTGAATAAAATAAATCTAAGCCAGACATCTGTATTGTTATGATTTATGCACTTTAAATCATGCTATCCAGTGTATTAATTTAATATTGATGTGTGTCGGTTGGAATAGGCCTGGTTTCACAGACAGAATAAGAACAGGATTAGGCTTTAGTTCAATTAGGACATTTAAGTATCTTTTATAAATGTGCTTTAGAAAAAAACATTACTGGTGTGCTTCTTGAGACAAAACAATGGTGCTGGTATATTTTAAGATTGTCAGTGCATGTTTTTTAGGTAAAACAGCTCAAATGTGCATTTTAGTCTGGTACTAGACTAAAGTCTTGTCTGTGAAACCAGGGGACAGGGTTCTGGTTCCTAAATGGAGGCCGTCACAAAATGTAACATCTGACCTCTCTACCCACACTCGTTGATATTATATTGATTAAAACCTGTCAAGGGTCAAGGTGTGGACATGAGCGATATTTCTAATATTCATGTAAAAATAGAAATAAACTCCACTGTTAAAAATGTTATGAGAATAATTTAGAAAAATAAATAAAAAAATATGAATGTTATATCATACAGAGATGCAAACCAGTTGTTTTGATAGAATATTTAGAAACCTTTGATAAATTATGCTGCCTAGCTTTTACCTCGTTCTGTCACGCAGTGGATGCAGCAAAAACGAAAATAAAAGGCCATTTTAGGACCTTTTTTTTTTTTTTAAATCAATGTTCAGATCAACCAGTATGTGTTCTTCAGTGTTTCATTATTAAAATATTACATTTGTCCCTGTACAAATGTTTCTTGCAATACTAGCAAAAGTTTGTTTTTTTTATGCAAAACTCATGCAAGGTTTCTTTCTCTTTTAGATTTTCAACCAATGAAAGAGAAACTTGATCACATAGTCTGAATGAGGTTAATCTTGGAAATTGGGTCATGAGGAACATTTTTGCTATATTTAGTCTATGTAAACATTTCCATATTATAACTGGGTTGCCGTTTGACTCAGATCACTTGATTTATGGGTCTGATGTCACTGAGACAGGAGAAAAAACATTATGGTTAATGTTAGGAGAGTAAATATTACTGTATGTTTATGATGTACATGGGCTATAATAAAATACTAATTTAAACAAAAGTGGGAGAGCATGTTTTAGCCATTTTGAGTCATTTAAATGTTTCAAATAAATAAGCATCTAGGTTTTCTCCTACATACATTTATTCAATACTTCGCATTCATAAAAAGGAATTTTTATATAACTTCTGTATTTCATATTATTGCAATATTCAGCCATCACAATAGCATAGAACATACTGCAGTGTCATTTTAATGTCCTTTCTCCTCTTTCACTTATTCACATAGTCATTCATGCTCTCTCCCTTATGGTCAAACAGCCTTTAACTGCATAAATTACAGTAATATAGGCTTTTCTGAATGAGTGTCCCAGATTTAAAAATACATTGTGTCCCAGATTATGAAAAAGGGTCACATAGTATAAATAATATACATATATTCCCATTAAATTCACCCTAGCATTATGTGCCTTGAAACAAATAGTCTGTTGTTGCAAAAGAAATGGAACAACACTCCTAAGAGTGTTTATGTTTCAGTAATTGACATTTGGAATGATTTATTTAAATAATTCCTTAAAATGATTTTGTTTTAGCTACTATTTGTAAGTGGTGAAACCCTTTTCCTTTACATATTTGCCACGGCAATCATTCAAATGTCTGGCCATGCTTTATGATGTCAGATTTAATTTCTTTATATCTCATTCTGTAGAGCAGGGAAAGCAGTGTCTGCTACCAGTGGAGTTCAAATCCAAGTCACAGTCTATAGACGTTTAGGCTTTCTTGCTTTTGACCACTAGAGGGCAGCATATACCTGAATGTAAAATACAACAGTGTAGCAAACAAACAAATCTCTGGCAGTCGGTTTGTTACTCATTTGATTTCACTGTGTCTTTGAGATTGCAAATTCAGTGGTCACAAGTCACTATTCATGTCCACTATCAGTCAGTCTCACTCAAATGTGCTGTAGTAGTGTTGAAGGACTGTAATCGCAGTAGCTCCATTTCCAAAATTACTCTTATTTATCACCCCATTACCAAGTCTACCTTTTTGAAAAGGAAGTAAAATATTTTTAGCATACCTTTATAAAGAGTACTTATCATGTAAATATTATATTTAAAAGATTATACTTAAGTGCAAACTGAATGTTATGTTTAAGAACTTTATTGCATGTTAAGTGCAGTTAAATTAAAATGTATTCAATTTGTTTTAAATGCAATTATCTAATCTTTAAAGTGCTATTTGACATATTTAAGTTGGAGTTAATAAATTACATCTTTATATGAAATTTCATAATGTGATTGTTTTTAAATGGTTGAAGTATATGCTTGCCAGCATTTTTGGTAAACTAAAATATAATGTAATTTCTACTGAAACGTGTCTGTCATATATTTAAATATGTTTGTACTTACACATGATGTTGAATTTTAGTACTTTTAAAATATATTACCTTTGAATGGAACATTGAATAATGTGTCATGTTAAAATTGTAATCAAGTACTTTACATACACTTACAATTTCTTAAAAGCAAAACAAAGTACACAGTCAATACAATTAAGCACACTTTTTTCTCTTTCTTTTTTTGTTTTTACAACGGTAGTATCTCTCTCTTGCATTCTACCGCTCCAACACAAACAGAAGGTGAAATGGCATGACAACAGGTACAGTATGAAGACTAAAAAAAGACAAAAAGATAGATTTTTTTCACAGCTCCTTTATCATTGCAAACTGCACATTCCATGCCCATTCAGTGCACAGTATAACACACTGATCTGAAGCAAATCCATGAACTGCCATGTGCTGAACCGTGGTCATAAATCCTTCTTAGGCAGAAGGGGAAGCAACCACACAGAATTACTTGTTTGCTGAATGGTGAAAATGTCTACTCTGACAAAAAAACACTCATACTGGGCACCTGTTAGCTTGAGTTGTTCCAACTCACTCTTTCTGAGGAACACTTTGTTGTGTTTGCTGAGCCGTTTTGTAATCAAGTGATATAACAAAGTTCTTGTGTGATCTTATCAGCTCCATGTTATGCTGTTATTACTCAACAAGGGGCAATTGTTCTCTCTATGCTGATAGATTCAAAACCTTAGAAAGATCTTACATTGAGATATTTGTTCCCTTATATGAAAAGCTCTCAATTGTAACATGCCTTTCAATTAATTAGGATACAATATAGCATTTATGTTAGTAAGTAGGTTTTAGGCTAAATGGGTCTTGCATTTCAGCTTTAGGGCGTAGTTCTACACACACACATGTTGGGTTTACATGTTTTATGAAGACATTCCATGATATGATTTTTATACTGTACAAACTATATTCTATCCCCTAAACCTAACCTACCTGTGTGTGTGTGTGTGTGTGTGTGTAGCCTCATCGAGTTTTTCCTCATCAAAACATGTGAAATATTAATAATATTGAGAAATATTATTACATTTAAAAAACAAAAATCTATTTTAATCTATTTGTATATATGTGATGGCAAAGTCGCATTTTCAGCATCATTACTCCAGTATTCAGTGTCACATGAGCCTTCAGAAATTAGTCTAATATGCTGATTTGCTGCTCAAGAAACATTTTTTATTATTATCAATTTTGAAAATAGTTGTGCTGCTTAATTTTTATATTAAATTGAATTGCTTGTTTATATATATATATATAAATATATATATATATATATATATATATATATATATATATATATATATATATATATATATATATATATATATTAGGATTCTTTGATTCAGAAAGTAAAAAAAAAATCAATAAAGTTTACATGAAATGGAAGTTGCGATAGTCTTTTCTTCCCTATTATGATGAGTGAAAAGGCTTCTCGTTCTCGAACAAGTAAAACATGTAGATTCGGATAATCGAATTTGATTTTGCTGGATGGTTTGTTTGGATGGTTGTGGCTTGCTATTTCTGTGATGGCATGTGAGTGACAGGTTGCCCCGCCCTCACGCCAGTAAACACGTCATCTGAGAAGAGAAGATGACGCAAGAGGGATGGGAAGTTATTTTTTTAAATAATGTAAAAAATTGTAAAAATTACGAGGGTAGGCTACATGAATAAAAAAAGACAATTATGTGCACGGACAAATCTTTTAAATATTAAATACTTTAGAAATAGGCTATTTATAATAAAAACTGCAACATTCCAAATAAAAGAAAAAATAATTAAGTCTAACGTTGATACACGTTAAAAATATATATGGCCTATTTTTGGGGCCGATGTATTTCTGTATACCTACATGTGTTCATGAGTATCTACAGAGCTGTTGTGTGTGCCGGTCAGTCAGTCAGTCAATCGGACGATATTAGCGAGGAGGAGAAGGTCACATGTCGCGAGGAGGAGTCTCCGCTGAAAACAGAAAGCCTGATGTGCAGCAAAGAGGACCAGAGCACAAACTCCTTCTGTCAATACCAGGACTGGAGGCTCTATTATAAAGACTTATTTGCGTGCGCCTTTGCATATATAGGATATATTTGTGGCGGATTTTCTGTAACTGGCCCAAACATAGGCTACTCGGATTCATCAGCTGTTTGTTCAGAGTGCATAAGAGATGGAACTGGAATGCCCTGAAAGTTTTATGTGGTGTAAATCCTCTTCTTTAAATTAATTCGCCCAACTTCAAATGAGGACACTTAACAAGCAGCGTTTCTGGATAATAGACATTGAACAGGTACGACATAAGTGAACCTGGACGACTTTGTTTCTAACTGGAGCGGACACAGAGACAGCTCCTGTTGGATGCGCTTTAGTTTACTATGTTGTCAGATTCAGGTTTAGTTGCGCGACGGAAGGATTTAATGCAAACATTAATGCAGTGAGCGCGTGCGGCGCGTTTCAGCGCGTGCGTGTGATGTGCAGGACGCAGTCAAGACGCAGGGTTGAACTGATGCGATCCACTGATGTCCTCCGAACAGGTGAGCAAAACACTGTAACCTAATAGTGATAATCTAAATAGAAGTGACCATTGCTACTAATGTAAATGTAAAACCATAATAGATTAAAATTCAATCTCAGAGTGAGAATCCTTCTGTCATTTAAACTTTCTTGATGACAGAGGCACCTAAAATTACCAATTTTATTGACAATAACTTTACTAACTACAACAATTTGGTTCAAGTATTCAGGTACTGTACTTTAATGTTGCTATTTTCACAACATTAATAAACTAGCATATGCAAATACAGCTCTACAAATCAATTACTCTGATGTGAATATATAGGAACATGAAAATCAAGTAAAAAAATAAAGATGTGTGTAGAACAAATAGCCTAACAGAAAATTGTTCTGTTTAGGGGTTTATTTTTACGTTTAGTTGTGGTTCAGATGACCATCTATAAAGTCCTAGTTAAGTGGGTCAAATTTTGCCTGTTCTCTCAACTGTTGATGTTCCGAGTAAAGTAACTACCAAATATCTATAAAAAAAAGTCTGAGAACAGTGCTATTTGATCGATTTTTATAATTTAATACAAATTTCTCTCTCATGTCGATCCAAACTGCTGAGATTTCAAGCTTCAAAGCGGACACAAAAACACCATAAAATAATCTAGCCTAATAATAAATTAACAAACCTGGCTCATATACAACTTCTATTCTTATGTAATGGTAAACAGCTACTTTGTGTGAGGAACAGACCGAAATTGAAGTCATTATATTACTGATAATATTCCCCTGCCTCCAGTAAGCTGTAACTGCTAAGACTGGATGATTGAGTCAGTGAGTCTGATTTGTGATCGAATCATTCAGATCACTTGTGTGAACTGGTCAACTGATCAATTGAAATAGAACAGGGAATCTTAAATATTTGTCATTATTTTATACATGGTAAAAAGTAACTGGTAAGCAGTTGCGTGTTTTTTTTTTTTTTTCATTGTAAAAAACTATTATTATTCAAAAGTATAAGTATATACTTTTTATAAACAGCTCTTTATGTAAAGTAGGTGTATGTCTAACTTTATTGGTATGCATTATCTATAGCATGCTGCTTACTTGCTTGTATCATTACAAAACGTAAACTATATTATCGCCCATCTCTAATCTGCTAAAGGCAACTATAAGGCATAAAGATGTTAAGATATTATAAGCATTGCATCATCATTTTCTGTAAAGCTGCTTTAAAACAAGCATTGTGAAATGTGCTATACAAATACATTTTATTTGACTAGATTTGAATTATTATAAAGTAACTTGCATTTCTGACAAAAAAATGGTCTTTAAGTTTTTGTATTTTTCTCTGTCAATGTAAACAGTTCCAAAAGAAGCCAATCAAGTTTGACAATGATGCATAATTATTAGGGGTGTAATGATACCCTCATGTCACGATTCGATACATATCACCATACTGAACTCACAATACGATATTATTGCAATATTCCAAGACATTTGATAAAAGGTTAACAAAAAATTTACTGTTGATTAAAATTACATTGGGGTTGTAAATGAAATGGTGATACCAGAATAATTCTGAAGCTGAAAATACAGAATTATTTTAGACAAATATTGCACTCTGTCACTGACTAGATATATTTAGAATAATGTAGGACGCTTTTTACTGAAAACAAGACATTTGGCATTTTCAGGACCCACAGATATTCCCCCATTGCATTATTATACATTATATTCAACATTATATAGAATAGTTTAATGTAGTACTGACACTAAATTTTTTCACACAGTAATTTTCATTTTGTGTAAATTATACACAATACATATTGATGCATTTTTGTATCGCGATATATTGTGACACGATATATTGTTACACCCCTAATAATTATATATGAACATTACCAATAAAAAAATGTTGCAAAAATATTTTTCATTGGTAGTTCATTTGTGTTTCCCAAAACTGCATGACATAGTGTTCTCCCTTTATTTACATGAATTTGTATCTGTCATTTAAAAGTGTCTTTTATTTATTATAATGCTTTGCATATAATCTTCTCAGGAACTCATCTATGCCCCTCACCAGCCCAGTCTTGACCTTCCAGCATTCAAACAGTGAGGCACAAGCACTTTATTTTTGAGCCACATTAACCCACACTGCTGGTCGCTTCACCACCTCAGTGGACTCATGGGTACCGTACTATCCCTCTCGCCGGGTACTCGAAAACCTGGTTATTATGACGACCGGCCCGGTTCTCTAAGCCATTACCCAAGCCTGAGCAGCCGCTCGCTGAACACTCAAAAGGACCGTAACCTCAAACGCCATTCCATTTTCCTCCCCGCTCTCACCTGGAAACGACTGGTGGCCTCCACCAAGAAGCGGGGTGAGTCCAAAAAAGCCTATCCTGGAAGTCATGGCGCCTTTGGGGCTCCTCTCAACAACAATAACATCTACCAAAAGGATCCGGTCTTGCACCTAAACCACGAAAATGTGAAAAAGTCTCTCTCCTGCGCCAACCTCACTAGCTATGACGGTCCAGCGGGTCTAGGCCTGGGCTTGGGTTACGGAAAACCGCAGCAGATTTCCTCTGTTAAGAAGATTGCGCCTACATGCACTTCCACACCCAAGCGTGTGATCGTCCAGGCTTCGACTAGTGAGCTGCTTCGCTGCCTGGGCGAGTTTCTGTGTGGCCGATGCTATCGGCTCAAGCACCTTTCCCCCGCAGATCCGGTTCTGTGGCTGCGGGCTGTGGACCGCTCACTCTTGCTCCAGGGCTGGCAGGACCAGGCCTTTGTGACCCCAGCCAACGTGGTGTTTGTGTACATGCTGTGCCGTGACGTGGTGGATGGCGACGTTGTGTCTTCAGAGCATGAGCTCCAAGCAATTCTACTAACCTGTCTGTACCTGTCCTACTCCTACATGGGGAACGAGATCTCGTACCCGCTCAAGCCCTTCCTGGTGGAGGCGGGTAAAGAGGCATTCTGGGACCGTTGTCTGGCCATTATCGATGTCACCAGTGCCAAGATGCTGCGCATCAACGCAGACCCACATTTCTTCACGCAGATCTTTGCCGATCTAAAGAGCGAAGGAGGTTGCGCTTTGCAGGACTACGCTAGAGTTCTGGATCGGTGAAAAGAGGACATAACAGATTTTCTTTGTGAAAGTGACACCGTCAGCATCCCTCACCTTCATTCTGGCCCCCCATACGCCTTGTCACAAAACAGTGGGAGTTTTATGAGTCTCCCTTTACTGAAAATTCTGCAAGAAACAGAAAGATGCAACATATTCCTGCTGAAAAGACTAGCTTAGACCTGTATAAATGTCCAGGCTGGTTTATGTTGGTTGGGTTGCTGGTCTAGCTGGTAAACTGCACAGTCTTTTGGTGGTTACGCTAGTTAAGACACATGCTGATGACTATCTGTGATGGTCTTTTCAGCAGGAGAAGAAAGTAAATGGAGACAGCATGAAAATAACATACACTCATACAATGAAGGTTCATTGTTGGCATTGATGGAGAACCTTTAACATCCATGGGACTTTTCCATTCCACAAATGAATGCTCTTCACACTTCACATAATGGTGCTTTTAAGAACTGTTCCCTGAAAGGTTCTTTGAGGAACCAAAAATACTTCTATGGCATCACTACCCCCTTTTGGCACCTTTACTTACACAAAGGCTGTTCCCAACTTATTTTTCTCATTCAACTCCCCTATCTTTAAAAAAATACACATACTAATAATTTAGGGATGAACATCAAATTTAGGGGAGTAATTGTCCATCTACAGATCATGTTTGTTAGTTATGCTTTTGTCAAAACCAGCCTTTTTCACAAGTAGTTACAATTCCTTTGGCAAACCTTTCGCTTCCTCTACCTTTTCAACATCTAGTCTGAGATAAACTGCAACAGAAACTATACAACAGCGCAACTTTTAGTGGGAGTGCACGTGTGTGTGATGGGCAGCAAACAGTGAGCATCAACAGCTGTTGGTCGTGTTGTCCTTCCTTTATTTCATGTGCTGGACGTTAGGGCACCAACTGCAAAGGCATTAACAAGATTAACAGATTAGTGTCACACACACACACACACACACACACACACACACACACACACACACACACACACACACACACACACACACACACACACACACACACACACACACACACACACACACACACACACACACACACACACACAATGCCTCTCTTTGCTCGTCAGCTCTATAGGTTGAATGGCTAATCCATGTAGGCCATACACACTCGTATATGTTCTGTCTTGCATGTCTTGGCATACGTAGCAGTACAGTGTCATTGAAAATTTGTATCCGGTTTTAATGAGTCTATAAGACTAAGTCCTATCCCTCTAGAGCAAGAAATATATGAACAAAAAAGCCTGGATTCTCTTAAGATAGATTTAGTCTCAGTGTCAGGCGACTGTTGTTTAGTTGTGTCTGCATCTTCTCTCTTTAGAGTTTTTCAGTTTCTTTGAAATATAAGATTTCTATGCTCTAAGGCCGAAAATTGACCCTATTTACTTTCCTAACATACACTCCCGGTATTATTTTTGCACGATTCATCAGTGCACATTATTCCTAAGTCCAAAAAAAGTTCGGAAATTTTCCATCAAAGCCTTGATGGAAGCTACTTCCTCTGAAGCTACTTGCAAAAATAATAAAACATGTAGTAGATAAAACATCCAGATACAACAGATGCCATAGTCTCTGGGTCAGGGTTTCAGGTGTCAGCGCTCAGACAGAAGAGCAGGGACAGCAGCATGTGGCACGGCAAGCACTCACTAATCTTATTGTAGAGTTTTAAGGCAGGGTCATGGGTGTCGTACTCCAACTCCCCTGCAAAAGTCAACTCTAAACGCATACTTCAGCCCACACATGCTCACTCAAACGACCTGTAACCACTAAGCATTCATTTTCAGGCTAGAATCGCAAACGCACTGATACGCATGTGTATATGCATGCAACTTCTCCCACACACTGAAGCGTTAATCCGCTCTTCATCCTTGCCAGCAATTAGACAGAGTGAGCTGAAATTGCCACAATAACAAAATGCCATTCTGATCAGAAGAGATTTCTCTTCCTGAAACTAACAAAAAAGACACATCTTGTATTTTGACTGTGCGTTGCACAGATGTTATGCAACAAACATGGCAAAACAGAATAGTGAACTTTTAACAGGTACTTAAATACATGCTTAATTGCGAGGGATTGAAAGAAAATACAAGGTTTCACTTTAAAATGGTTTACCCTTGTGAAGAAGAAGTGTTGCTTAATATTATTTAATGCACAATTGTAGTGTACTTAAAATCTAAAAAGTATATGTTTTTATTGTTCTTGCAGATAATATAATTTAATATTAATGGAATAAAAGGCCACAAGTGTACACTTTCTTACACTATTAAACACAATTAATCGTTATACTTTAAAGTATATTTTAAATAATTTTGTTTTAATAATCTTCTGCCACGCTTTAAAGAAGTACACTTAAGTAATGTATAATTACAAATATGTTTACGTGCATGACAAGTACATATATACGAACAGTACACTTTGAATTATGCTTAAAGACCACTACCAAATGTATTGACAAGCATTTATAAAACTTGTATGTGTGTATTTAAATATATATACATACAGTATATCAGACTATAATACATTTTAATTTAATATGCTAAAGTGTACTTCCTTTTCACAAGGGTAGAGACCTCATAAAATCAAGATTAGAGTTGTTGTGGCTTTTATTTCATCTATAAGCTAATGTTCTCCAATAAATGGGCAAAATAACTTTTAGCAGATATGCAAATGAATGATTTTTTTTAAAAAGTGCATTTGCATGGTGTAATACTATAGGAAGATACAGCTATTATGAGAACACAATTTGGAATATGACCACGTACACTCTAAGCATGAGTTGTTTTCCTCCATTTGTAACAGTCTTAATTTGTGACCCCACAGGCTGCTTTGTGGTCCCAGTCATTATTCCCTGCTAAACACAGTTGCTTAGAGCAAGAGATACAAACCTACAGAGAGTTGATGATCTCTAGATCTAGATCTCCATATCTATTTCAGCCTCATGGGATGATGTTATTTACAGGAACTTGTGGCCATAGACAAAAGATTGGCATACTATAGGGTGTAAATATCCCTCCTGATCCACTGTGATTCCCCCATCCTTATCCACTGTGATTCCCCCATCCTTCACAAACATATCACTTGTTTTCCTCGTCCTGGTTAAAGTGATTTAGTTTGCCCCTATTGTGTACAGAGAGCGTTGACAGAGCGCCGTTGTTGTATTGCTAGCGTGCGCAGCCTCAGCAATGGGCTTGTGTGATGTGTTGTCTGCTGTGTTTTCAACTAGGACTGTTGGCTCTCACACTCTCGTGTCTGGCTCGTCTCCATGCTCCTCTACTGGAGCTCTTTCTCCATTGATTATCTCCCGTGTGTACGGAAGCTCTGGGATTTCTCTGGAATATTTGTTGCCTTCAAGTTCTCCTGGAAAGTTCCTAATTATGAAGGTTTACGACATGATGTACAGTACTTTCAAGTGATTTTGGTTAGAATAAAATGGATGTTCTATGCATATTTATTTCCTTTTTTTCACTTCCTGCCAATATAAAGGAAGCACAAAATGTGTAACTCATTGGCTTTATTGCTAATCCTCATCATAATTACACAAAATGCATTGTATATTCAAAATGACAGCTTATTATGATAAATATAGTCATGGTTCTTTTATTGTTACGACCCCAACATGGAAAGCAACAGGTTTCTACTCATAATTACATCGTTGTAGTGTTTCTGTGAGCTGGTTTGAAGGCAGCAAGTATTCTAGTTTCCATACTTGCTCTGAACTTGTAATGCATGGTGATAAATATTTTTGATGTGAAACGTTTGTGCCTTGATCTGGATAGAAACTGTCTACCTAAAGATTAGAGATTTTGAATATCGCTTTGTTAACAACACACGCATAAACACGAGCCCCAAGGAAAGCCATTGATTATTGAGACAGAAACTTTCATTTATTCAGGCTAGAATAATCATATCTCATGAGCCATTTTCCACTCCATCAATGCTACTGTTTGGCAGAATCATTTCTTCTGTTGCCAGTCAATCAAATGGACCTGAAACTGCGTGCAAACAACCTTTGAAGGATGCGCTTGCACAAACGTCCTCATTACACCTCAAACGCTTCATCGACTGCTGTACGTGGAGATTTTTAATGTGACAAGCACACAGAGACCTCAAATCGCTATGGATTTTCCAACGAAGAAAACTTCTGTCATTAGACAGAGATAAACTTATGGATGGGATGACTGTCGTGTGATTCTTAAGTTTTAGAGTAGTGAATTAAGACACTATACAACATGTGGCTCTTTATTTGGACACTCAGGATCTGGATGTTGAGTAGGCTTCGCCATAACTCTATGAGTTATGGCTACTTTATCAATGTTTTCTATGCTGCTAAATGTATGTAGAATACAAAAGGAACGCCATGTAGAGTCTCTCACCGCAGAGACAGAAGCATAACCAGTGTGGTGTAAATATGTTGCTTGTATCAATGTGAAATTACTGAAAAAACTGCATGTATATCATTCAGGAATTGCTACTGTGGTGGTGTACATGTAAACTTGACTCTTTTTTTAATTAATTATCCTTTTTTTTGTATTTCAGTTTAAGGTTAAAAGGAAATTCCAGAATGTTTTGTTTGTGTTTTTATTATAATGATAATTATTATTTTTACTGAAAAAGATCCTATCAGCTCATCCCAGGTTTAGGAAATTATATGTCAACAGTATTAGAATGTGAATTTCACACTTCTGTTTGCATTGTCGTTTTTTTGATGTGGTTGTTTCAGTGACAGCTTGTTCTGTGCACTTTGGCAATTATACTGGGTACCTTTGCTCTGAATACTGATATTTATATAAAATAAATCCAGCTTTGATAGTACTAAGGCCTCATACACTCTATAGCCTGGGCTGTTGAAATGTGAGTGTCAGGGTGAAGAGAGTCAGACAAGCAACAGGAAGCGACAAACATTTTGCTGTTGTCATTTCCTCTGTGGCGATCATGAAATAGCGGCTATCACACAGTCACTAACACATGTTTTATAGCTGCTGTGTGTAATTTCTGCACCAATCTCCACCAATGGAATTGTAAGACAAGCATTTAGTCCCATCTCTAACCATTGGTTAAGTCAATGTTACTGTGCCAATAAACTCATTCAACGAGCTACAATGTTTGCGCTCTTTGGGGTAATCAACTTTCACGTTAAACTATATACACACATCAGCTTTAACCAATTCATCAGAAAGACTGTGACGGTCTCAATAATCATCTCTCCACCCCTGTCTTCACCTCTATTTCAGCACAAATGGTATTCTGATCTTGGTAGACATTATTTCTACTATCTATCAGCTTTCTTTGACATCTTCAAACAGACAAACAATATGCTGTGCCACAAAGGCCTTTCAAAGAGCAAGCCAATCTGGATTATTTTGGACTGAGCTCATTATTAGCGCACAAAACCTCTCTGGACTGTGGTTATGTAGCTCCTGAACTCTCCTTAAACCACCATCAGCCTTGGTGTAGCTTCTGAAACCTCCTGTGCTCTTGTTGGCACAGCGCAGTCCAGAGGGTTGTGCTTCTTTTCTCTGGAAGTAGTACACATGCATATATTGTAGTATACAGAGTGATGCTGTTGTTGTTTCTAAAACTTGAAAAGAAAAAATGTTGTGAAAAATGTGACTTCTGATGGTGGAATTTCTTTTTTCAGTTTGATTATAATTATTTAATAAAGTATTCAAATGATATTTTGTCCCTGCCTTGATACTGCATAAATCTCATGAAATTAGTCAATATTATATTTCACCCCATAATCAACAGAAGTAAGAAAATGTTGTTTGCATAAAGAAAATTAAGTCTGTTTTTATGACTATTACAACTTTTATGGCATCAAGACATTTACAAGACAATAAAGCTAATTTCTTCTTATGTGAAAAGAATTATTAATATTTATAATTAATATTATATATAAATATATAATAACACACACACACACACACACACACGCACGCACGCACGCACGCACGCACGCACGCACGCACGCACGCACACACACACACACACACACACACACACACACACACACACACACACACACACACACACACACACACACAAACACACACACACACACACACACACACACACACACACATTTAAGATATCTTAGTGATTTGACAACACTAATTTATTTATGCAAATATAAGAATAATTTAAAGTAATGGAAATACAATAAAATAAATCAAAATCAAGTAAAATGGCTGCAATGTCCTCTAATGTAAATCTAGAGGTTAAACAGTCATGAAAATGTTAGAATAGAAGAAAAAAAAAACTGATTTCTTTACTCAAAATGTAATTTCCTATTATTTATTTACTTTTAACTTTGAGGTTGTTGTGAAATGGGTTAAAAACTATACTTGCTGATGACATTGGTTTGGTCGAGCATGAACATTTCTCTCTCTTTTTTTGGTTGGAACATAAAAGCAAATTTATTACTGGTATTCACAGACAGGCTCGTATATTCTACACAGTAACAATTCTGTGCACCTGTTGGGTTTGTTTATTGTTCATTTTTGAAAGCTTTAACTTTGACTCTTCACGGCATGTGCAAGACACACAGCACTATTGTGTCCCTGCTCCACATGATATACGCAGCCCAACCCAGCAGTCTGTGAAGTGAGCGTGTGCTGCCGTAAATCTAGCCTGAGAATCAAACCCCCTCGATTCACTGGGCCGCAGATGGTTATATGTCCAGGGAGCTGCTCTGAATCAAAGCAAGTCCATCAGCAATCACTTACTTGTTCACATATTCACTTCTGTGACGGCTGCAGAAGCCCACTGCCTTCTGACGTGGTTGAAAATGCACTTAGACTGGACTGGTCGGGCAAGTTGGTTGCTAAGGAAAGAATTACAATGATTATTGTTCATACAGAGTTATGGATTTGAACAAACCCCTGATCCTGAGTATTAAACTCTTTGTGATATATAAAGGATATCTCAAATTAGGAGTAATGCAACGTCCTAGCAATCATACAGAACACCATATCAAATATTCAGAACATCCTAGGAACCACCAAGAACACTCTGTCAAACCAACACCCTAGCAACCAATTAGCAATTCCCAAGCAACCATCTTGCAACATCCTAACAACAATCCAGAAAACCTTAGCAACCACCAAGAACACTCTAGCAAATCAACATTCAAGCAATCAATTAGCAATGCCCTAGCAATCACCTAAAACCCTGGCAACCACCAAGAACACTTAGCAAACAAACACCCTTGCAACCAATTAACAATGCCTTAGCAACCATCCAGAACACCCTGGTAAACACAAAGAACATGTTACCAAACCAACATCCTAGCAACCAATTAGCAATACCCTAGCAACCAACCAGAACACCCAGGCAACCCATTAGCAATGCCCTTACAACAATCTTGCAATGCCCTAGTAACTACCCAGCCCACATTGAAAACATGCTGTAACCATACATAGTCACGTCCTTGCAAACATTTAGAAATTATAGTATTTAATTAGCAGCAATTAATTAGTAGTGCCCTAACAACTACCCAGAGCGCTATAGTACTAACCATTA
Organism: Gila orcuttii; assembly: GCA_026230005.1. Taxonomy (NCBI): domain Eukaryota; kingdom Metazoa; phylum Chordata; class Actinopteri; order Cypriniformes; family Leuciscidae; genus Gila; species Gila orcuttii. The sequence goes on along the minus strand of JAPDVR010000010.1, from coordinate 17,159,171 downwards.
GTGCACCCAAAAAACACCCAGAACACCCGAGCACATAGAAACGTCCTAGCAACCAACTAGCAATGACATAGCAACCACAACGGAAACATACATATAGAAAAATACGGGGCACTCACAAAACAGTTTCACCAAACACCACTTATGTTATCTTAAGAAAATGTGGAAAAAAAACAAACAAACAATATAATCTTAGAACATTTTGAGCCAAGGGTTGTTTATTATTGTGTAAATTGTCTCTGCTTCCTACTTGGCCTTTACCTTGACTGTCTCTCTCATATGAGCATTAAAATGTGTTACTGTCCTCTTATCTGTGCTTGTTTTTAGATTTTTTTGAGAGATGAAGAGAATAAAACCATTACACCTACATTCACACCTCAAGGTTGAGATTATACAGTGCTAAAAACAGAACTTCATCTATAGCGCCTTCACAAGAGGCAAGGTTATGCATTCAACTGCTTTATTTTCTTATCGAGAGAGTAACAGACCAAAAGCAATGAGTGTAATGAAACTATAATCATTACAGTATGTACATTACAGTATGTACAGGGGTTGGACAATGAAACTGAAACACTTGGTTGGACCACAATAATTGATTAGCATGGTGTAGGGCCTCTTTTTGCGACCAATTTTGCGACCAGAAACCGTCATTTGATCTTATGATAGTTTCTCAAATGTGCATATGTGTGATTCAATGAACGAAATTTATAAATCGCAAATGATCTTGAAATTGTGCGCAGCTGAATGGTTTCAGATCTTGTAAACGCCATGCACTTAATTAATGTCATTAACATAAAAGAGCACCAGTCAACATCCAAATCCTTTACTTGAGATTGTCGAGCGGCAAAATTTGCTTAGATTTTCAAATACCTGCAGTACGCCGACTCTCTGCCACAAGGACAAATGCATACGTCTGGTTAGACCCTGACGTGGTGCTATGCACTTTTCCAGATCAAAGACTTGTGTTTATACATATGAACATTGGCCAGGATTTTAGCGTACAAGCACTCTAAGATCAAATCTGTGCATACACATGTTTTATAAATGAGGCCTCAGGTCACTATGTAATGCTGGTGGAGGAAAACATTTTCTGACTTGCAAAATACCCCAAAATGGCAACATTTTTTTTTTAGATCTGGTGACTGCTCAGGCCGTGGGAGATGTTTAACTCCAACTTCCATGTTCATCAAACCATTCCGTCACAAGTCTTGCAATGTATATTGGTGCATTATCATGCTGATACACGGCACCCACTTCAGGGTACAATGTTTGAACCATTAGGTGCACATGGTCCTCCAGAATGGTTCGGTAGTCCTTGGCAGTGACGCGTCCATCAAGCACAGTAGGGAATGCCATGATATTGCAGCCCAAACCATCACTTGCTTCACTCTGGGCAGCATAAGTCCGGGTGTTCAGCTTCTTTGGGGCTTCTCCACACCGTAACTCACACAGATGTGGTCCACAGTGAAGGTGGACTCATCAAAGGACAATACATGTTTCACATTTCACAAACAATACAACAACATGTTTCACATTGCCCAAGATTTGCGCTGTTGGCACCAATTAAACCAACATTTGGCATTGGCACGAGTAACCAAAGGTTTGATTATAGCAGCACGACCATGAATATTGAGCTCTGGACGAACAGATTTGGTGGAAACAGGAGAGTCCATGTGCGCATGTAATTCTGCAGTGAGTTGGGCATGCTGTGGTTTTATGTTTTTCTTTTGATACAATCCGGGTTACATCCCTTTCCTATCTCCCTTGCTTCCTCTTGTGTCGACAGTCACTCCTGATGAATCTGGCTCGTCCTTCATGGTGGTATGCTGACACTACTCTGGATACCAGCTCTCGATACACCACAACGCCTCGCTGTCCTGGTCACAGATGAGGCAGCGAAACGCGCACCAACAATTTGTCCTCTTTTAAAATTTGATATTTCACCTATTATGTTGTGTGGATTGCAATATTTTATGTACAGCTGTGCTATTGCTCAGCTAATTCATCCTTCCCTATCTGCTGGAATGTAAAATCAATGAAGATTGGCCACCAGGCCACGCATATGTAGGCGTGAAACCTTCAAAACTATATTGGCCAGTGTTTCAGTTTCATTGTCCAACCCCTGTAGATCTATATTTTTTAAAGTATTTAATCACTTCTGATTAATGTAAGTAACTTGAACAAAACAGAATCCAACCAAAAATGCATTTCGAACATGCTTTGTGTGAACTTTACTTAGGATTTTTTAGGCTTAGTCCCATTTATCGTATGTCTCTAAATTGCCCTAATTCCTCTGGTCATCACATGCAGTGTGAGAGATTAAGAGACGAGCTTATGGCTTTGACCGAGGTCAGAAATTCTGCCTGGGCTCTTAAAGAACTCCACAGAGAGGAGGAGGGCAGTGGTGTGAATAGGATTGAAGTGGAATTGAAACAGAGAATGAGGATTTTGTGCAGATGGTTGTTCTTTTGCTTCTACCGACACAAATCTCCCTGTTGTCATGTGTCAGTCTCATCTTTTGTGTGATGGTGTATAGATGCTCTGACACTAAGGTCTTTCTTTTTATCCACCCACAGATAAATCTCTCAGATTTTTACAGTCCTTAAGGCTTTTAAACAGACGCGGATACTCTCCTGCTAGACATCTGTTAATGTGTTTTTGTTTTTCTTGCTTTGTTTTCGGTTTTGCTCTAGCGCTTGACATTGTGAAAGAAAAATGATGAATCTTTGTATTTTCACAAACATTTGAAGGTGAGAGACAAGAGAAATATTTTTAATTCAATTCAAAACCCAAAGACTTAAAAAAATCATTTTGAAGCCAATGTGAAGCTAAAATAAACCCTATTAGATTTCTGAAAAGACATCCCTGATCTTATTGTGAATCTGATTTTTCCATTAATTCAAAGAAGCAAAACAAAACTTTGCCATCAAAATGGAATAACTTGTTCTGCCTTTGAAACAACTTCCCTTTTCAGGTAAGCAGATGTTTCCTTGCCAAACATCCTGTTTTACTCAGAAATGCATCCTATTATTATGGATGTGTGTGTACAGCTCATAATCAAAACTAAACTGTTGTAATAAAATATGTTTTTCTGAAAGTTTTCACTTTGCTCAGCAGGTGTAATTCCTTCCACACACAGACAACGTAGGATGCCTTTTCTCCATTTCTCACACTCGTAGCACATGTGAATTGCTGTGCTGTCAAGCTGTATATTATTAAGCACCGGTGAAATGAAATGTGAAATTTCAGGTGAAATGAGCAGTAATGTTTTATAAGTGAACAAACAACATTTAACTGGACACTTAATTCCTCTGTCTATCCAACCCAATCTCACTGGAAAATGTAACTATTTTACGAGGGGGTGATTTCGTATGAATTTATACGATGTTAAAGTAAACGTAAAATGTACAATTTTTAGAAAAAAAATAAGCACGAAGTTCCTCCCCTAAACCTAACCACCTCTAAGCAGATTGAACAAAAACGTACGGATGAGATCCTACAATTTCATACAAATTAGCCACCAATTCACCAAAACGTAAAATAGTTACGTATTGCCATGAGATTCTATTGGTCTACCTCATGTTTAGTCACAACCATATCTAAAAAATGTAGATATAACGAAAGCAAGCTAGTAAGAGGTCACTCCCCTGGCCTCAAGAGGCGCACTAGCGACTGACTCTAGAGACTACGTCCCTTTAGCGTCTTTGTGATCACGCCTGGCTTCCATGCCGGTTCGAATCCCACTCGGAGTGTGGTTTATATTTGGTGCCGTGACCCGGTTAGGAGTGAGGTTTAGGGGGGGGTGAGTGTAATGGAAGCAAGTCAAGAGCTGTACGTGTAAACCTCACTCCCCTGGCCTTAAGAGGCGTGTTAGAGACTGTGGTTTTTAGCGTCCTTGTTAGCGCGCCCATCTCCCATGCCGGAGACGCTGGTTTGAGTAGGACCGGCTCCATAGAGAAGGATCTGATTATGGACACTTGTTGACTGCTCTGCTTCTCTATATTAGCTCCAATTAATCAATAAAATAAATAAATAATAATAAAACAAGTTGAGTTTGGTTAAAACATTCAAGATTTAATGCAACAGGTGATATAGTTTTTGAGAAACATAAAGTTTGCCCAAACCTTTGACTGATAGTATTTATCCCAAAAAACTATGTGAGACATGAGTGCAAAAAGTGAAATGTACACTACTGTTCAAAAGTTTGGGGTTTTATTGTTTTCGAACGTAGTCACCTATGCTTACCAAAGCCACATTTATTTTATATAAATACAGTAAAACAATAATATTTTTGAACTATATTATTACAGTTTTAAAATAACTGTTTTCTGCTGTAATATATTATAAAATGTAATTACAAAGCTGACTATTCAGAATCATTACTCGAGTCTTCAGTCACATGGTCTAAAATGTGATTTGCTGCACATTTTGTTGCACATTTGTCATGCTTAAAGGGGTCATGAACTAACTTTTTAAAAAATTTTATATTGTTGTCTGAGGTCAACTTATGACGTTCGCTTGGTTTTTTACATTCAAAAACATCAAAATGAATAAGTAATAGGCTATTTTCTACCCTAGTTTTGAGCCTAGCTCAAAAACGCTCGGTTTTTATGGGCGTCTCGCATTGAAGACTTGGAAGTAAACGCCCACTGCTGTGAGTGGATAACAGTTTTGCATATTATAAGGAGTTTCAACTCACTCGTCAGTAACGATTAGACTGATACACATGTACACATAATTATTAGATATCAAACTATCTGTAACAATGCAATACTAGCCTATCAGATTATTATTATTTTTTAAATAAAAATTTTACTCACATAAGTGTGTTGCACCATTCCTGTCGGATCCAATATAGAAGGCACAGCACCGTTTTCTAATCTTAATCGGTCTGCAAATCCAGTCTCGACCTGTGTCTTGTTTACAAAACAATCCTCAGTGAAATTAAGCGAACAAACGGACAATGTTTTACCCACATCAGCTGGAACGTCATTAAAAATAAAGTTTAACCAAGTATTCCTATTGGAATCCAGAGGAAGCTTATGCAGCGACTGTCTTCTTCCACAACCAGTCACTGCTCTACATTTTTGTAAATGTCATGTTTATTGCTCGGTAGCTCGATCCGGTTTGTCATCACGAGGTAGGTCCATGTTATTTAGCTATGCGTGTAATGCGCGAATCGGTGGGCGGGGCTAAAGTAGCCGTGTTGAAGTAGGCGTTGATCTTCTTCAGCGGGGGTGGTGTTTTATCCTCTTTGACGTCATAGTTCCCCACTTTGAAAAACGAGTCGTTTGCTGAGCCTGGTGTCAATAAAAGCATTTATTGGACTAACAAGGACGTTTTCAGTTCTGAAATTTACAGGATATTCCTATAATATGATGACCTCTTAGATGTCAAAAGCTCAAGGAAAATTTGATTTCTCAGTTCATCACCCCTTTAATATTTTTGTGGAGACTGTGATACATTTTTCCCCCCAGTTTTCTTTGAAAGTTCAAAAGAACAGCATTTATTTGAAAAAGAAAAATGTAACATTATATTTTATAAACTTCTTAAAAAAAACTTTACTGACTGCAAACTTTTGAATACTTTTCGTTCTCTGTCTCTGTTGGAACCAGTAGATTACACATATTAGCCGAGGTCAGGTTAAAATAAATGTTCTCAAGTGCTCTCTTCATGGTTTGAAAGTACAGTGAAGTGTTGTCGCTGTGCAACTCCGACATTTGTCCTAATGGCTTGTTCAGTGAAAGTGAACATGCATGCAACCACAGTAATCTGCTACATGTGACCATGTGACCATAACCCAAAGATTAGGAGTGGCTTGTGCCAGCTTGTTTATGTTTTATTATATTTATTCCTTTTTTAAATAATGTTAAAAAACATGTTTTTTTTTTGTTTTTTTACATTCTTCAAAGAAAATGTTTAAAAAGAGGACAAGGATCATGTATAACAAGACTTCTTGTCATGGCTGAGTGTAAATCTCCATGTCAGTCCACCAGAACAACAAGGACTCTTTTATCGAACAGAGCCCTGTCACTCAGCGAGCCATGTGATTGGACGAGCTGTCACAGATACAAATGGAAGATTGGAGGAGGGGTCACTGAGGAAAATGGACGATTGTTGGAAGTTTTGATCAAGAGTGAATGATCAGAGTTCATCTCCACAGCTGCACAATGATTGGATGAGCCTTGATCCAATCAGCAGAGTGGCAAAATAAATGAAATGGAAAGATGAGTAGAAGTCCTAACTGAGAGACTTGCTGTGAAAATTCTGTCATCATTTTTGAAGAATATCCATAAATATTAAGAATGTACATTGAAAGAAAAGCTATATTAAAGAAGATCTATTTTTTTTTTTTTTTACCTTTCAACTTTCTTTAGTGTGCAATGTTGTTATTTGAGCATGAAAAAGGACAAGGCCTGGTTGAGTTGCATTATAGTACTGTTGAAAGTTAGGGTTATGGTAAGGGGCGTGACATTTCCGAAACAAGCTCAAAGCGGTTGACCAATCACAACACACTGATCCAGCCGACCAATCACAGCACATTGCGCTTTTCAGAAGGAGGGGCTTCATTGAGACAGGGAATCAAAAGAGTTACTGACAGACTGAGAAGAGAGGTGCTTCAATAATGTTAAAATATATAAAAAATAAAATAAAAAAATTTTACGTTCAAGCATGATTCTAGTAGACCCCCAAAACAAAATCAAGTCATTGTAGGGCACAATATGGCATTTTTAACTAAAAATTACACATTTTAACTTATAAAATTTAAATTTATAGAGGGACAGGCCTATATGGAGGAAATAAGCTCTATCTACAAAGGATGGGTATTTTTCCATGAATTCTGTTGTTCACATTCACATTTGTGAATGAAAAGCATGCACTAGGTCACGATGACAAACTTCAAAAACAAGCCCCACGTGCCAGATGAATCCGGTGACCCAGTCACAAATTAACCTGATTCATATTAGCTATCAGAGAAACTCAGTTTGCTGCCATGTGGTGGGATTGAAGGCGGGTGTTGTTGCCGGGGGAATAGTTATTTTTGCCTGTGACTCGATCTGCTCTAGAAACATGACTAATGAGATTGAGGAAAACAAACTTGGTCACAGAATGGCTCTGGTGCAGAGCTTACTGACCTAAAAAAAGAGCTTCTAAGACCCTTCGCTTTATTTTCAGACTTTGACAGTTCTGATTGACACTGGTTTTGGGTACTTTTCTACACTCTTAAGGGTTCTTCTGTGGATCTTTGTAGAGAGATAACCACATACTTTCATCAAGTACTTAACATCAGTGTATTGATCAATGGATTCTTTAAAGCACTAGTTTTCCTAAAATGTTTTTACCATGTGTCCAAAATTTACATCAGGCTTTTGTTTCCAATAGGAACATTAACTTTTTTGACTGTAGATAAAACGTCCATGCTTCATAGGTTTAAATGCAGCTTATATATTTATGTGCTGTAATTGCTTTCACCACTTTCTTTTTTTCTTCCTCACAATTTTAATTAAACTGTCTTGCACTTCACTTAAAAAGATTACTTTAATTCAATAATTTTTTAAAGTACAAACATCCCAGACAATTTCTAAATTTAAATGAATACATGAATGATAATTATATAATTATATAAAACTCTCATTTGAAATCATTTTAGATTTAACAGAATGCCGTTGCTTGACGTTTCATGTCAAATACCCAAAAAGTAAACTGACAACAGAGTAGAGAGTGTGAAAAAAATAATTTTTAGACATTCAATATCAAATGATTCTTATGACACATTGAGAAAGAAACAGAAGACAGGTGCATGCAAAGTAGCATAAAAAAAAAAAATCACAAAAACAAAAAATGAAAACAAGGATGTCAGAACGGATGAAAGATGCTCGCAGCAGGAGAGTGGAAAGAGAAGCAGGAAATAGAAAACAGAGTGACAGTAAGACAACCTGTCACTATTGAGAACCTTCAGTGCCGAGAAAAACACACACACACACACACACACACACACACACACACACACACACACACACACACACACACACACACACACACACACACACACACACACACACACACACACACACACACACACACACACACACACACACACACACACACACACACACACCAATGAGTGTAATGAGAGTCCCCCAACCCATAAACTGCATAATACAAACAATGCAAATAAAAAAACACACAATCATTGCATGTAGCATTTAATATAACAATATCATAAGGCTCTCAAATGATTTCATTACAGCATACTTGCTGTTGTTAAGCAATTTAAAGATGACAGAGTTGAATAAGCATTAAAACACTCCTCTGTGTATACATTTACTACTACAGCGCAGTAACAATTTTACGGTTTGATCTGAGGTGTTGTAAACCTTGGTTAAATACGTCTGTGTACCACGAAACTCAAAAGAAAATACATGAATTTTCACACATACTCTTGGTTACATCTCCACAATTAAAATGTACACCCTGTCCCTGAGAAAATAAATTCATAATAACGTAAAAATATACTCTACCATATGTTATGAAAAGTGCAAAGGCTGTATCAATAGAACGTTCCCTCTGAAATGTACATAAATAATAAAATAGCATTATAACATGATGCAACTGCAATTAAAAAAACATGACAACACTTTACGGCTAATTCATGTGCAAAAATAAAAATAGAGGAGGGACGCCAGAATTGATTATGCTGCGTATTGTAACACTAACTAGTTTAGATGTTTCTTCTGTTTAACACAGAGGACTATGGGATTTATTTTAGGCCTATACCTGTACCTGCGCTTCAGGTTCTATCGTCCCAAAGTCAATGGGTTTTTAAATGGGTTTTTGGTGAAATGCCAGAAACGAGGTCTTTGGTGAACACAAGCTCAAGATATTTTCATGTTTTATTCTACGACGTAAAATAGATCACACTAATCCCCCTTGTGCTTTTTTTTTTCTTTTTTTTTAAAGCTTTCACTTGTCTATCTCAGTAGTCCCATTTAGACACTTGTCTAACAACTGTCTAAATGGGACTAGAGATTGTCGGGAACATTAAACATCATCAGCCGAAGAGATGAACTGATTTACTCACGTTGTGTTCATAATCTTGTTCTTACAAACTTTCTTGACTCGAAGACAAAAAAAGAGTTAACTGAAGCTTAATGGTGTTGACGTTGAAATCATGCAACCACTGTGTAGTTCGTTTATACTCTACATTTAGCTTTTGACTTCTGCAATTACATTTAGTCTACAAAATTCATAAAGCTTGTGTAAATTTGTGAAGACTATCATGATGAACAATACGAGCAAGAGTCATAAACCTTTGTTGGTCACAGAGCTTATTTCTGCAATAATCCAAAAGCGAGTAAAAAAAATCGTATTGGGTTTTTGTCGAGGGAACCAGGGTGATTTATGTCACTGCAGCACTCTATTAAAACAACAAAGTGCATTGCTTAACAAGAAATTCTCGTCCACTTATATAGGCCAACTAAACAATCCAATCCTGTTTGATATGATGGGGAATCTCTGAAAGTTATGGCCCCGTCTCTGACTGAATGGCTGAATACTGTTTTATGTCATGTCCTGTGAAGCCTTGGCTTTACTGATGGGGCAGTAGTAAGGTGAATCCTGTTCGACTCTTCTTGAAGTCTGCAATGGTCTGGCCGGGTTTGGTCTCTACGGTGATACTCTTAGGTTTGCAGCTCATATGTACCTGGACTGCTGTGGAGCACACTTTCACTGGCAGGGGAGTGTTCTTCACTCTGGAAGAAACAGATGACATGACATAATTACTCTTGATTCTAGACAATGCTGCTGAATGCATCCCCAAAATAGCTTGTGACAGCTCTCACAGCTCCCTGTGGCCTATAAAAAGCAGGCAAAGCTTCGCGCTCAGTTGTGTTTCTGCTTGGTTTTTAGTGGTTCATGATGAGAATCCAATGTAGGAGCTTTATTATTGGAGGGTTCAGTATGTTACACAGCCCTGCCACATTAAACAATAAAGCAACTCATCACTCCAGATGCCTTAATAAAATGGTCTCTGATAATATATATTACATATGACAGTTAAGTTTCAAATGTACACTACCAATAAAAAGTTTAGTGTTGATAAGATTTAAAAGAAATGTTCTGTCTCTTATGTTATTTATTTAGTCAAAAATGCAATAAAAATAGTAATACTGTGAAATATTATTACAGTTTAAAATAACAGCAGATATAATACATTTTGTAACACTATAACTGTCTTTACTATCACTTTTGAATCAGTTTAATGTGTTCATGCTGAATAAAAGTATTTCTGTCATGACAACTCTCAAAGTGTTTGGCATGGTAATGGATACGACAATGTTGATATGTTTGGTCTTGGCGGAATAGATCTGATACGCTGTATGGGACTTGCTACTGCCAATACATACACAACACTCTGTAGTGAGCATGTAAGAAATGCTGCTGCTGTACAATATAGTGTACATGAATTAACCGTAGCAGATCTATACAGGTGGAGCTGGGGAAGGTGGAGGGTTTCTGAAAGTGCACTGCACTGCTACAGCAAATGCTGAGCAAGTATTTGAAGGTTGAGCAGCCAGCTCATTGGCTAATGATACAGCAGGAAACAATCAGCTGTGCCCTATAGAGCATTATGAGTGCAAACACACTGAGATAAGGATCTATGAGCCTGCGCCATCTAGAGTTTCATGACAGAACTTTGTATTTATTTGTTTCCAAAAAAACAAACAAAAAACTTTTGAATGGTAGTGTACTAAAAATAAACCTTCACAAAATGTACAATTTATGAAATGTAGAACTAACTTCTTATGCTCTATGACAAAAATGACAAATAATTATGTACGCAATACATAAAAGAAAAGCTAAAGTATATGTATTGTAGCTAATTACACCTAAAACATTGTTTTAAACACATCCGGGATTTATCAGCCTATTATATAAGTGGCTCAGAGGCAGTAAAGTGGGGCTAAAAAAGTTCCATTTGATGGAGTCAAAAATAACGTTCTATGTAGGACAGAAAAGACGAGAAGGGACACCTCCACTGTCTGATCCTGTCCCTGTTCCCTAAATGCACAGTCGTCTCAGTTCCTCAGAGTATTTAAAAATGATCACCAATTCTCAGAGTGAAAAGACCAAAATGGCACACAGAGTCTCTTTTATTCAGATGTCTATAAAACACAAATGAAATGGTTAATAAATGCACATCAATTTAATATATAAAATAAGGGGCCATAATTACACACTTTTGTAGCATTTCATTTTTTTCCACTTACTTTCCAAGTCCACTTATAATTTGTTTTTTGCACCCATGTTGAACTCTCTCTCTCTGATCTCAGAATTAAACAGGCTGTTTTTGATATTGTACCTTTAAGACTTCTAGAAGTAAATGACCTCCCTCTAATATCCTTGTGTAATAGTGTAGTTTGAAATGTTGTACAATTTGATGAATACTGTGAAGTTACTTTACTAATCAATAAGGTAGAAAAGGCAATGATATATTGTGAATTTGGTTACAGCTGAAATGTGTGACATCATACATTCCCATTCAGAATTTTGTGGTTGGTAAAATGTTGTAATGTTTTAAAAGAAGTCTAATGCTCACCAAGGCTGCATTTATTTGATCAAAAATACAGTAAAATTGTGCAAAAGCTGAATTTTCATCTTGAGTGTCACATGATCCTTCAGAAATCATTTTAATATGCTGATTTGCTGCTCAAGAAACATCACTTATTACTAATGTTGAAAACAGTTGCGCTGCTTAATATTTTTGTAAAAAACAGTGATCCTTTTTTTTCAGGATTCCTTGATGAATAAAAAGTTCAAAAGGACAGCATTTATTTGAAATAGAAATTTCAATTTTTTAAGTCACTTTTATTCAAATGAATGTGCTCTTGCTAAATAAAAGTATTAATTTCTTTTTTTTTTTTAAATATACCGATCCCAACTTTTGAACAGTAATGTACCATAGCCATGCTGATTTTTTGAATTACTAATTTTACAGCTTACATTTTTGCAAAATGAACGTACAATTTATTTCAAAAGATAAAAAAATATATATTTTCCATGATAAGCTTCTTTTAAAAATGGATTATATTTAGTTTTTGGTCTTTTTTAAACATATATTCCTGGTTGGCTACTATAGCATGGAGCAGAATCCGATGGTCTCTTTCCTTCTGTCAGGTTTTCTTTTTCCTACCCACTGCAAACCATGCAGAGAACAACTCAAACTTCAACAGGTGGACGGCAGTGCGCCATGAAAAAAAACGGTTGTGGGTCACGCAACTTATCACTTCTCTTGTTCCCTTTCCACTCAGCTGTTCCCATCAGGGCTCAACGCCATGCTCTGCACCCACCCATCAACCCACTGACCTGCTCATTCACCAACTCACCGAAAGAAGGGCATTAACCGATATGAATCTATGATAAGATTAAAGTAAAAAAAAACGTTTACACCCCACCCCAAAAATGAAAATTGTCTCATCATTCTGTAATGAAGAAAAGCTGTTTGTATAGAAAAGCTGTATAAAGAGTCGTAGGGCCAGATTTATTACAGCTTGTGCCAGCGCAAACCCTCTAGTGCTAAAAAACTACTGTCAGGATTCATTAAAGATGTGCATGTGCAGTGAAAAATGAGCTAAGAAAAGGCGTGGACAGTTATTTTTGCGACTGACCTTATCGCATATGCATTTGTAGGAGTTTCCCTTTCAAACACAACATTTGTGGGAGAAGCGTATTTAAATAAATCAAGCAACTTGATTTACTAATGTGGTTGGCGGTAGTCAATTTAATGGTATTTGCGCCATTAACACAAAAAAAGCATCTGTATCCAAAACTGCATACTTCCCTGCTATATAGTAGGCGAAAAACATTACGTGTCAAAAGAAGTATGTCCGAGTTCATAGTGCTCATAAAAGAGTAGGCAAAAAGTACTTAGATGACCTACCACTTCTGACGAGATTCTGAAGTGAATGTAAATCTGGCCCTTAAAGGTATAGTTTAGCCAAAGATGAAAATTCTGTCAGCTTTTACTTTTTTCCAAACACATAAGACTTTGGTTAATCTTCAAAACACAAATTAAGATATTTTGAATGAAACCTGATAGGGCTGTGTATCACCAACAATGTCACGATACGATACGCATCACGATATGGATCAATTTTTGAATTGAAATTTCTTTTGAGAAGAGTTTAGTAACAATAATATCTTTATTGAATAAACAGTGATATAACAGTTGTGATAACTGAAAAACTATTTAGTTTTTGTCATTTTGTCATTTGTCACACACACAGACACACAAACATACAAAACTAACACATGTGCACTGACTCGTGTGACTGGACAGACCCGAGACACACACACACATGCACACACACACACACACACAGACACACAGACACACACACAGACACACAAACATACAAAACTAACACATGTGCACTGACTCGTGTGACTGGACAGACCCGAGACACACACACACATGCACACACACACACACACACACACACACACACACAGACACACACACAGACACACAAACATACAAAACTAACACATGTGCACTGACTCGTGTGACTGGACAGACCCGAGACACACACACACATGCGCACACACACACACACAGACACACACAGACACACACACAGACACACAAACATACAAAACTAACACATGTGCACTGACTCGTGTGACTGGACAGACCCGAGACAATGAGTTCAATTAAATAAGTGTTGGAATGTGCACCAAGCACAGTAATTTCTTTACATTATGTTGAAATCATTTTAAACAAATAAATACAATAGAATAAAGATAGCCTACCAATAAAGAGAAAAGTTTTTGAATAGGTCTAGCACTAGTATTCAGAAATACTACAGAAACTTAAGTAATATAATTATATATGTAATAATAATTAAGTAATTAAATGTAATAACATTGGGTAGTATTTTAGTCCTGACTAAATTAAATACATCGACTATAAATCCAGATTCCTAATAATTAAAGCTATCTTTTGTTGTTTTGACAACAATATTAATGACAGACACATATTGCTGCTGTCACTTTAAGAGCTAGTGCACGGATCCTGTTTTCATTATACTGTCACGTGCATTTTATGCTTATTTAATACATAACCGACTGTGTTGGATACTCACCAAGACTGACATTTTTGACATCATTTTGCTTGTTTTTGTCTGTAAAAGCGATATAATCCGTGAAAAAGAACTTTTGTTACTCACAGGCTGTTTGTGAGGCGGCTTTAGGCTACTCTATGTAAGCATGCAGAGAAAACCATCTCTCAGAGAGCGTGCGAGTACTGAATAGTTTAAAATCGCGTGACTGTTTAGCGTGGTAAGACTAAAAAGACGAGCGAATGGTAAACTTAAGTGACAATGCAATGCTCGCCCGAATATGCAAGTGAATATTCCGTCATGTCCCAACTCCTAAAAGCGTGAGTGATGTATCGCCGCCTTCAGCGCGTTTGACGCTTGCCTTGAGCAACCCATTTTGAGAGACAGAAGACGCGGCACAGCTGAACACTCAATCAATGTTTGTGGGAATTTCCCGCATTATAAGTGGGAGACCTGCGGCAATGATTACAATAATGCGTAATACTCGCAATCCCGTGCTGAAATTCGAGCCCTGAATTGGCTACATTCAAAAGCACGACAGTATCGATACAGCAGTTGCTGTATCGAGACGCGCATCGTCAGGAGTATCGTCGTATCGATATTTTAAACACAGCCCTAAAACCATTGAAAGTCCAGGTAACCAAAACTTAAAATGGTTATGTTCTATAAACAAAAAACAACATACTGGATTGGAATGTGGTAGTAAATGATGACAGAATTTAAATGTTTAGGTGAACTATTTACTATTGGCTTAGACCAGTTGGATAAGTGATGCAGAACTTTTCGCAATTCCTCTAAAAACTTTGGGAGTTGTAGGTTCCCGAAATGGTGCAGGTTTGTGCTCGAGTTGCCCTGTTTTTTTCCAGGGACATGGCGTCCAAACCAATGAGAAGATGATGCAGTTGGGCTGCATTATTTATTGCCATGGAAACCATACGACAGAACTGGGACGCGGCAGCATCTCCGTATGGTTCTTGTGTGCCCCGCCTTCCTTCCTCCATGAGAACTTCTTTTATTTCGCGTTTCTGTCACATGTGACTGTACATCTCCATGTCATTAAAGTGAATCATTGACAACTCTTGTTTTGGGCCATGCCTGAAAAACACACTTCATTACATTCTAGTCCCTTCCAGATCCGTTATTCCTGCAAGCCCGTCCCTAAGAGTGGAAACCAACACAAGAATACACATGCAACCACGGCAGTCTGCGTCCCCAGGGCTCGGCTGTCACCGCGCATAATTTTTGTTTACCATCACACCATGAGTTTTGGCCCCCGTGGGCTCTGACTGCGTGCGTTTGTTTGCAGTCTCCTCCTAATGGCTTGTTGAGTACATCACCAGCAAAAGCAATGTAACAATGTTCCCATTCAGATACAACGTTCAATTTTGCATTATTTTTATTTTATTTTTTAAAAATAAAGGTTCCAAAACAAAGTTTTTGCAGCTATGCCATAAAACCCTCGTTGGTTCCGAAAGAACCTTTTAGTGAACATTTCTTAAAAGAACCATTTTCTTCTTAGTGTGGAAAAGATTTAAATAATCTAAAGAACCTTTTTTCATTATTAAGAACCGTTTGTGCAATGGAAAGGTTCCATGGATGTTAAATGTTCTTCGTGGAACCATAGATAACCAAAAAATAACATTTTTTTTTAAGAGTGTACATGATAAAATTATGTTCGCTTTAGATTAGGGTCCAATTCTCACTATTAACTAACTATTGATTATGACTTTTGCCTCAAACTCCTAATTAGAAACTCCTAGTTATTAAGGTAGTTCTTAAATTTAGGAATTGGGATTAAGAATATGATCTTGCAGAATAAGGCATTAATATGTGCTTTATGAGTACTAATAAACAGCCAAAATCCTAGTAATACGCATGCTAATAAGCAACTAGTTATTAGTGAGAATTGGACCCTAAACTAAAGTGTTACCAACTTTTATTCAGCAAAGACAGATTAAATTGATCAAAAGTGACAGTAAATTCATTTTGTATGTTACAAAAGATTTCTATAAAAAAATAAATAAAAAAACTTTCTATTTTTCAAATTTTTCCACAAAAATCCAGCCATCACAGGAATACATTACATTTAAAAAATGTAATGTATTTTTAAATCACAATAATATTTTACTATACTACTGTTTTTTTTTTACTGCATTTATGATCCAATAAATGCATCCTCGTAAGCATAAGTAAAAAACATTGAAAAATCTTACCAATGCCAAACTTTTTAGTAGTGTAAATATAATAAAATAGATATACAAAAATGCTTGTTGGTGAAGACTCACCATGACATAGCGTTATTAATAAACCATAAAGTGATAGTAGTAGCAAACTTAAAAATACAAGAGAAAATCACACATTTACCCTTTAAGGGAACCTAGCATTCAAAGGTTTGGGGTCTGTAAGATTTTTTAAATGTTTTTGAAAGTAGTCTATTATACTCATCAAGGCTGCATTTATTTTATCAGAAATACAGTAAAACCTGTAATATTGTAGAATACAGTTACAAATTAAAATAATGTTTTTTTTATTTTAATACAATATAAAATATAATTCTTGTGATGAATAAGATGAACTTTCAGCTGCCATTACTCCAGTCTTCAGTGTCACATGATCCTTCATAAATCATTCTTATATGCTGATTTGGTGTGCAAGAATCATTTCTTATTTTTATCAATGTTGAAAACAGTTGAGCTGCTTAATATTTTTATGGAAACCATAATAAAAAAAGGATTCAGGATTCTTTGATGAATAGAAAGTTCAAAAGAACAATTATTTGAAAAAGATTTTCTTTTTGCAACAACGTGAAATGTATTTACTGTCATTTTTGATTAATTAAATTCACCTTCATTGAATAAAAGCATTCATTCATGTAAAAAGAAATCTTATTGTTTGAATGGTAGTCTATGCTAATAGGTAATGAGAGAACACTCACTTTTTGCTAAACTATCCTAGTCGATTACAACCTAAAATATACAGTACAGTGTATACAATATAGTATGTAATTATGAAAATAGTTACAAATATACTGCATACAACTCTACATATTTATGCCAAAATTGAGTGCAACAACCTACTCTATAATCATAATTATTGTAGGGAGAGAATACCAAAGTTTCATATAAACAGGCGGGTGTTTTTTTTCCTCTGTAATGCAGCTCTTTGTGTGCACAAACTAAAAGCTTTCTGGGCCCTCTAACAAAACACAGCAGTCATAAGACATCAGGAGGGACCATTACAAGTCCATCGATTAAAGCCTACTTAAAACACACTCAGCCAAATACACAATTACACATGTCCACACTCCTCCATCTCCACTACTCGCCATCATCTCTCCTCTCCTAATTAGCACTTCCTCAGCTGCTTGGCAACTATCGTCGGGGTAACAGGAGCATCTGCGTCCCACAGAGGTGTGGAGGAACAGGCTGTTTTTCTGACTGTGAGTGGGGAAAAAGCAGGCTAAACTGCTGGGCCAAAACGCATGCTGATGTGATGTGACAAATGACAACATCATTATCAACAAAAAAAAAAGAATTAAGGTAAAATTCACACACACACACACACAAAAAAAACCCTTCCATTACTTGATTTAAATCATTATTCACTGAAATTTGCACCCTTTGTTGCTCACAAATTTCATATTCATACTTTCAGTCAGACATTCATTTGGTGTCACTGACTACGTTTACATGCATCCAATTTTCGGGTTATGGTCGGGTTAAGGTCACTATTCGGGTTTCTGAAACATTAGATCGGGATATTGCAATTCCATGTATACAGGAGAAACTCTCTCTGCTCACGCATGTAAACGGGTTATTCGGAATAACCCGTTTACATGCGTGAGCAGAGAGAGTTTCTCCTGTATACATGGAATTGCAATATCCCGATGTAAACGGCGACGCACGGCTAGCGTCTAGACGTACGGACAACCTTAAGACGCAATATGCGTCATTTCCGATTCTTCTTCCTGTATCCAAAGACAACAACAACAACAGCAGCACGCGGATAATGAATAGTTCGGGGCAGATAGCGATCGCCTTTGTTTGCGCTTTGATGCTGGTACTGACCTCGCTCCAAAAGTATGCTGTGCTGCGTCTCGCCATGTTTACTTCCGGTATACTGCACGCGGGTTTTTGTATGCGCCGAGAAGTTCCTCTACTCAAAAGACCAAGATTCCTTGTGAATAGAACATTCGCAGAACACAAATCACTATGGGGATATGCCGATACGCGTTTACATGACCAAAAATTCGGGTTAGAAAATGGGTACCCCAGGTATCATATCCCGGTTCTTAAAATCCGGGATATGAGCATATTCGGGTTTTTGCCAGTGTTTACATGGCTGTGCTTGACCGGGTTATTGCTAATATTCCGGTTTTGAACGGGTTATTGGCTGCATGTAAACGTAGTCAATGATGTCAAACCTGGTGGAAAATCTTTTGAGAGTGTGAATATGCATAAATAAGAATAAAATGAGTTATGAAAAAGAGAACGGTTTTCAGTTGGGCTGCACGATTAATCAAAATAAAACGAAAAATCGCAATATGGCTTAGTGCAATTATCAAAATGCAAAAGCTGCAAATAACTAAACAAATATATGCGCTGTGTGTTTCAGAGCGTTATTTACACAAGAACAGCTCATTATCCTCAGGTGTTTACAGCGTCTCGAAGCAGCTCGGTTCACAGCAAATGCTGGTTTGGGTCGCTTCAACATGCACCAACAATCTTCACAAACTTGTAATGAGAAGTTTTAAGGGTTAACTGCAGTTTTTACAATTATAGTGATATTTATTACAACAGTAATATTTCTTATTTTGGTTTTTATTTAGGAATCTTTATAGTTTTATTTATTTCTTATTAATACTTATTTTAGCCAAATTGTGCAGCCCTACAAACAAGCAAACAATTTTTTGAATGACAACAGTAGTTTTTATCATAAAATCCTAATTAGAATTTCCAGTCATGCAGCCCTAGTTTTCAGTGAATAATAAATTACTTAAATTTAATCTGTTCCTCATATAAAATGTATCATATGACAATTCCGAATCACTTTATGCTTCATTCTATTGATTATTCATTGTAAGCAACATTACAATTTTAAATGGAAGACATACAGGTTCAGAATGACATGAGGGTGAATTAATAATGACCATTTTCATTTTTCGATGAATTATCCCTTTAAATCCACTCAAACTATCGCTGCTCTACTGACTCACTCATCAGCATTAAGTGCAATGCTTTATTATGTGGAATTATAGTACTACATTGATGGATTTTAAAATCCATTATCTAAACTTATGGATGGCATTTATTCTGCAATAAATCAAGACTTAATGAATGCAGCAACACCTTGTGTAACGGTTATATAATCATAGTTCATTACATATATTACGTCTAGCCTGATTAAACATCTGTGACACTAAAAGCACATCTTGGGAATGAAGGACGAGATAAGCTGCTCATCAACTCAGCCTGAGAAGATAGTTCCCTTATTGATACACAGCATCACACCATTGGAGGATTACGCAACAGGCTTTTCCTTCCTATGGGAGGGCAACACACAACAGGGATGATGTCACGCATGGCAACAATAGAGCTGATTATTCTGGTTATAATGTCTGCGGAGGGGCACAAACACACACTCAAGCACACACAACAGAACAAACAGTGTTTTGAGGACAGTTCATCTACACCACCATTCAAAAGTTTAGGGTCAGTAAGCGCTTTTTTAAATTTATAAATACTGCTATTCAGCAAGGATTTAAAATGTATCAAAAGCGATAAAGACATTAACAATGTTACAAAAGATTTGTATTTCAAATAAATGCTGTTCTTTTTAACTTATTTATCAAAAAATCTGAAAACTGTATCACAGATAACAGACACAAAAGACAAAAATATTAAGTTGTTTTCAGCAATGATAATAAGAAATGTTTCTTGAGCAGCAAATCATATTTGAATGATTTCTGAAGGATCATGTGACACTGAAGGCTGGAGTAATGATGCTGAAAATTCAGTTTTGACATTTTAAAATATATTCAAATAGAAAACAGTAATATTTAACAATATTACGGTATTTACTGTATTTTCTAAAAGCAGCTTTGGTGAGCATAAGATATTTATTTACAAAACATTAAAACAATCTTATAGAATGTGTAATTTGTTTCCAAAACTGCAAAATTAATGACTTTATAAGTTTTCAAACACGTATTTCTTCAACAAACATAAGTGCCTTTAATATATATCAACTACTGTAATCAACAGTAAGTTCACATGATGAAATGAGAAAAGAGGATGTTTAACTGCATCAATCAATCATAGTCTTGAAATTCAGTAGATGCATAAAATAACGAAACTGTTCTGGTAAAATAAGAAAATGTTCTTCTCAAATGTATCTAATGAAAGTCACAATGGCCTACCAATGGAAAAGCATCATTTCCCCCATAATTTTCAGTTAGACTGGATTGATTAATTGCCCACAGGCAGCTCTGCTAACGTTTACAACAGGAAGAGTGAAGAATTGGTGCACAGATCAACAAAACACCAACATTATAATGCTTATATTCATAGTTATACCTTATTACAGAACACTCTATATCAGTGGTACCTCAATGGTGCACATTTTTGATGTATCTAGCACACATATTGAGGTCTTTAGTAACAAGCTGATTAATTGAATCGGGTATGTTTGATTAGGAAGACATCTAAACTGTGCAGAGCTGGGATTCCTTTAGGGCCAAGGTTGGGAACCACTGCTCTATAATATTTAAAGAAATAACTTGGTCATTATTATTATAGTGTTATTACCATGGCAATTATTACCATAATTAAAATGATTCATATGAATGTGCAATTGATTTTAATGTGTATTCGAAGTAGTGATTACTAGTTACATATTTGTCAGGCTGTAAAGATGTGACGACTCCTGTTATTTACCAAAATATTTATGTGTACAGCACTGTAAATTAATTTTATTGCATTTCATTTATGCCACATTTGCCTTCTTTAAATTGTATTACCGTATGATATAAGAAATTTAAATCTAATTGGCCACCCTGGTTTCTATGAAGTCACTATGAAATTAAAATTGACTAATTCTTGTTTTTTTATTAAATATTGCAGTATTCATTATAAATGATTTAGCCATGCACATCATCACACCTTCAAGTATCGAACCCCGCTATTGAAAAACGATCAGTCAACAAATATTTCTATTTATAACAAGGGGCTTGATATTAACAGCCGCCAATCCTCCAAATCCAGGTGGATTTCAGCAGTGGCGTGTAAAGCAGTCACTCCTACTAGCCACTTGGCCGGGTTAAATATGATATAATATAAATTTTTCAATCGTAGTCTTTTAAAAAGGGTTCTGAAATAATAAACTAAGTGCAATGTATAGTGTTGTCAAAAATATAGATTTTTCTATACATAGATACTGAAATATCTGAAACACTAATACTCATATTTCACAGAATAGATACATGATAGCAGCTGCACTTTCTCGCTCTCTCATCTCTCCGCCAGCGAATTGTCACACCCGCCTCCTCTCACTCACTCGTTTCATTTGCTCCGCCTCCTGATGAATATTGTTGCTGTTACAGGGCCTGAATTTGATTGCGCATATTGTGCATAATTGTACGCATCCCGAAGTGTGCGCACATAAAGCCAAGTATATTGGCTATATAAAACAGTATAATGGGTCTGTGTGTCAGGTCTTAAAGTGACAGCAGCCTAATATACCAGCTACCACATTATGAGATAATGTTAAAAATATCTATATGACAGTTTTTCCCCCATGGAATCTATGTGGTAACTTTGGAAAACCACTAGCCACAGTGGCTGGTGAGCAAAAAAGTGAATGTCAAGTATGTTTATAATAAATGTTTATAATAGAGTGCCGAAGTTATGACGTCACTTTGTAGGACAACTCGGAAGTTAGCGGCACATGGGTTCCCTCGATCGAAAAGCTATGCAAAATCGCAAAAAATAAGATCTGTGTTCAACAAAGAGTTGTGACCCTTACAAGTTTTGTCTATCAAGATAATCTTTACAAGTTAATCCAAAATGTATACATTTTGAAGCCTATATAAAGTTTAAAAAACCACAAGCAGGTTATAACTGGTGTGTTTTATGTCATAGATCAAAACGTGAAAATATTTAGAGGCTTTGTTAACCACAGACCTTATTTCAGGCGATTTAGCAAAAACCCATTCAAAAAACCCATAGACTTTAGGGCGAGGGAACCGGAAGTGCTAAAATGCTAACTCACTTCCGCGTTTTGGCCTACAAAGTGACGTCATAACTTCGGCACTCTATAACATTCCTCTATACCTGAGACTATACCGCTGATGAAAGCAGCCATCATCATCCTATCATACTAATACTTAAATTTCTGGTCTCCATTCCTGTAACCCTACTATACTGCTTGTTAAAGTTGATCTATTCAGGTGAAAGAAAATTCACAACTGGTAATTTTTGGAGGGTGGTTAAGAAGACAAACAATCTCTGCTAACCCCTTTGGCTCCAGAAGCTCTCAGTCTCACACGCCAGAGTTACAAAAAGCTCCTAAGATCTAACCCAACACTGCCTTTGGCCAAGCCGTCACCAACACACACACACACACACACACACACACACACACACACACACACACACACACACACACACACACACACACACACACACACACATACATACACACACACACACACACACACACAGCTGTCTCAGCAGATGGCCAAAAAGGGGTAAACTACCCAACACACACACACATCCACACTGGTGCTGCCTTTCCACAAACAAACACACATGGCACAGTCATAATGTTGACTGCTTAAAGCTTAAGTCAGGTGAGGGTGCATGACCCAGAGGAAAGGTCACAGAGTTTAAAGAGGCATCATAACAGAAATGAATCACTGTTTGAATTGAGATGCAGACAAGAGCTCTCAACATGCATGCAAAGCAGAATGTGGAATGTTAATTCATTAAATTTTTACGAACTATATCCCAATTCATGTGAGAGGTTTAATCAGATTGAAAAAATTTGAAGAATGCTGTTATGTGCCTGAATAACATAAGTGCACTTTTTGAGCAAAACATTTCATAAAAGATTTTTTTTTTTTTTTTTAAATGACACATGAAAGAAATTACATAAAAGTCATTGAGACTTTGTGGCTGTCAAACTTTAGTGGACGATGTTCATAGTTAATGTGATTCTCTACACCTTATACATCCACTAAAAATCACCCTCCCTGAGACCAGCAAGTTAAAAGTTTTGGTTAAATACTTTTTGAAACTTTTCTAAAAGTTCATACATATTTTGCGTACCGATTTGCCAATATTACTCCTACAGGTCATAGCAAATTTGTCTGTTCTCTTAAAATTGAGTTGTAGATGAAAGCCAATGAGGAGCATGTTCATCTAATCCTGTCAATCACAAAGCTTTTATTGTCACTTTTGTGACAAATCATCTGTGATTTCTCCAACACCTACATCTATATTCATTTCCATTAATATTTGAATATGAAATATTGTATAATCGTTATTAAGTAGTCTGGGGGAAGATGTGGAGTGTACTCTTCATCAAGCAAATGATGTCTACCTTCATCTCACTCAATGAATACGTGAAATAGCATTAGAATGTTAACTGTGAGATGTCTAACAGTCATTGTAACAAAAATTATGTTTTATAGCGCATGCATTAATACTAATCAAAACCTTTTAATCCACTGCCATATTTTACATAATAGAAACGTTGGTCTGAAATGCATTGAAATAATAAAGCCATTATAAAATTTCACTTTAAATATGTTTGTAATTTTATAGAAAAACACTACAGTAGAAACCAATTAATTGGTTAAGTGTAAGTTATCTTACCTTATAATGTAACTGTATAGTAAAAAACAAGCAGTATGTAATAAAATATGTAAAAATGGTAATGTGTATTAAATGAAAATTTTCTGGTTTTGGAAGTAAAAACTATGAATTGTCATATTACTGTGAAAGGATACTCCCAGAAGTACCTGTGTGACATCACATGAATATATATTATTTTAAAAATAGTACTTATCTGTAATGTACATTAGGGTTTTTGTGTTACATTTTCTGTTGTTTAGTTAATGTTTATTGCATTATTTTAGTGGAGGAATGTTGTTTCCTACTTGGCAAAATTATGGTTACTTTCTGTTTAGGGCTGGCGAAGGTTAATTTTACATCTGTTCAACTGAAACCTCACATATGCTTTAAACGAAGATAAGTCCATCTTGTCTTCTTTTTTGTGCTCAACATTCTCCTTATCCTTATGACGTTTATGAAAATGGAAAAATCCAACATATTTTATAAAGCAATGAAAGTCGTACTGGGTGCTACATCTCTGCTGTGGTCTTGGCTATCGGGGATAGAGTGAAACGCACGTACGTGTGCATGGTCATCTGTTCTCCCGCCCACCCCCACGCACACATGCTCACACACTATTTGCCTTCCTCCACACTTCCACAGGCCCCTCTGAGTGGCGTCTCCTTTTGATGATGTCGTAAAGGGGGCATGACCCCATGCATTGACTCGCAGATGGCAGCACAATGGGTTTAAAGCAGACGTGCAGGAGCAGTGATTGCAGACACCCAGTGACTTACACACCTGCCGCGCGAATATGTGATTTACAGAGACTCTCTATAAGTGTAATGCTCTGTATACTGTACATTATATTCCCCTACACTAACCCTACCCTACTCCTTAACTAAAACATTTTTTGAATTTCAATAAACAGCATTTTTAGTTGTTTTTTTTTAAACCATTTGGTTCACGAGGTCACAGGAAGTGTCCTCATAAACCATGTTTACGTTTGTTCAGCACCAGCAGTGCAGCAAATCTCGTCCGCCAATAAATTCCGGTTAAATAATTCACTCTGGGAGTTGTCATGATTGAAATATTTTCAGGAATTTTTTGATGCATAGAATAGCATTCAATTGAAATAGAAATCTTTATTGTATTTCTTTTATTCATTTAATGCGTCTTTGTTTAATAAATTATCTATTTTACTGACCCAAAACTTTTTGATGATATTATACCTCATTGTAACATGTATGTTGTGTTTTGGTTTCATTTTCAGTTCCCTCGTTAGTTTCCC
This sequence comes from Gila orcuttii, assembly GCA_026230005.1. NCBI lineage: Eukaryota > Metazoa > Chordata > Actinopteri > Cypriniformes > Leuciscidae > Gila > Gila orcuttii. The sequence goes on along the minus strand of JAPDVR010000010.1, from coordinate 17,133,930 downwards.
TGGAAATTAATTAATTTACACACCTGTTCTGTTTTCCGTTGATTACTCCCCTGTGTATTTAAGACCTTAGCTTTCTATGTTCATTGTTCGGTGTTGTTTCAGTTTTATGTGGATTGCATTTTCAACTACGTTTCTTTAGATATCTCCTGAGTGTTTATTATTCTAAATAAAGACTCTATCGTCTTGCGTGCTGCAGACCACCATACTTACACTAATCAGCATGTGTATTTCCCATAAAGCAACACACACAGACAATAAACTTTTGAACTATATCAGTCTACGAAAAGCTTTGTTTTATACGCCATTTAATAAAACCAAATTAAATATTTTATTGTCCACCATTGTCACAACACAACCAAATACAGAAACGTGCTGCAAATACTCACAATGCAAGCAAATACAGAAACGCGCAGCAAATTCAGGTCATCGACAAGTAGACATTGAACAATAAGTAGTCCCAGCCAGGTTTGTCACTTGTTGGGGTCCCCTTAAAACTTATCCGTGAAATTTCCAGCGTGTTTCTGTATTTGGTTGCGTTGTGAGTATTTGCGGCACATGTGTTGTCAAACTGATTTGCATGCGTTTTCTTCAGTTGCAGAGCATTGAGCTCTAACGGCCACCATAATTTTCACCAAATGTCTAAAAATGTCATGGTTTAACCATCAAGTAAAATATATTCCTTACACCTTGAATATGTGTGTACGAGTATGCATACCTTAATCATTTTTTATATTATTACAATTACATTATATACAAATCAAGGTAAAAATGAATAAATAAATCAATATTATACTACTTTATAAGGTTTCTTTTCAAAAATGTCATTATATTAATGGGGCTTTTTCTTTATGAAAATGGAGAGTTCTGGTACCACCATTTTTGACTTTATGTCTTCCAAAAAAAAAAAATAATAATAATAATAATTCCAAAATTAAAAAAATGTTCATCATAGAAGTTGTATATTCGAGAAACTGTCTGTGAATTGCATTGCTAACGTAGTTTTAAATAAATTAAAAAATTTTAACAAAAGTTTGGATGTGACAGCATGTGATTTGGCCCTGTTTAAATCCTGAACACTAGGAATAAGCAATAGTAATAGTGATGCTCCCAGAAAGACTTGCACATCATTTCCAAAATGGAGATTACTGGCATGGACTCTTACCTTGTAAAGTGGTCTGTAAGGGCGCCCACAAACTCCCCTACGCGGTCTTGATTTGGGTTCAGTTGACCCCTCTGCAAATGCACTAGAAAGTCATCCTGAGAGGCAGTATGTAGCGCCACCATCTGGTCACTGCCACTTGTTACGCTTACACCAACCACCTGTGGGTTTGAAGAGAGTGTAAAACAGCAATACAAACACATGAAACCATGTTAACACGTTGCATAGCATGCGTTTGGTGCACAATGAAGTCAAAGCATTTGTGTCCAATAAATCCATCTTTCCTGAGTCCAACAGATCCATTTGTCCACCAACTAATGGCATTCAGTCAATCTTTGCCTTTGCAAACCCACAGTAAAAAGCTCATTCAAAACAAAATCTCTTCCTGTGCTTCAGCACATGATTGACTCAGTAACCTTGAGAATGAGTAATGTGCTAGAAATAATCCTGAATGAATGACTTGATTGTTTCAATTACTCAAAAAGTGTGACCAATAGAAGTTGTGCGTCAGAAAACTGTGTGTGCGCCTGGCTGGTACGCATGACTCTGAGAATAGAAACAGTCCTGGAGATGCTGTTTGAATGTTCGAGAGCATGAATGGCCATGTGCATTTATGTTCTTTGATATGTATGCTTTTAAAAAATCAATGAAATCATGCCCTAAATCTAACCGATATACATTTTAAAATGTGCAGTTTCTTCTGGTAAAAACTGCACACATTTTCATCCAATCAAATGCTCCCTACAAAAGAGGATGTCCTTCACAATATACCACCAGCAGTGAATATGTTTTTTTTTAAATATGTTTATGTAATTTTAGTATTATTTATATAATACTATAGTATTTATGAATATTTTGAGAAAGCTTTCATTTTCATATTTTCTGTTTTCATTTTTCAGAAATGTTGCTTTTATCATTTTTATTACTTTTTTTGTGTGCATTGGGTTCATTAAAGGCTAGTGTGTGTTTCTAAGTGTGCATGAACATGAGCGGTTATGAACAGCAGTAGGTGCGTCACCGCTGTGCCTGAAAGGAAGAGAGTGATCAGGCAGCGTTAAGCCTCTTTACTGCCACTCGGATGAACGCACAGTAGCACACACAAACATGTGCGTACACACACACCAACAAAACACACACAAACAAAACACACACACACACAGGTTAAATCACTTTGTGCCCTGTGGTACATGCAGCTGACCTTGCTGTCTGAGATTTTGAGAAATGAGGATGGGCCAGGAAACACTGCACTGTGTTCAAGTCAAACAGACACACACACGCACACAGAATATAACAGATGACCGTGATAAATGAAAAAATAGGTATGAAAAGTTATAAAATTAATAGATATTGGATGCTGATTGGGCAATACGGTATTCAAGCTGTACAGACAAAAATAATAAAAAATATAATAAATATTTAGATATTTGAAAATGACTGAATATTTGGACAAATTCACAAAAAAAAACCACCATAAGATGTGTAAAGGCCCATTCACACCAAAGATGAAAACTCTAATGATAACTTTGACTATATCGTTTCATTCTTATTTTGTGAGAATCCTTATTCTATGAGAATAGAGGAGTTCATACCACAACTATAACAACAATGACACAGAGAAGAGATATCGCTGGAATCACCTGAATGATAAAAATATCGACAGTCAATCAGAATCCACCCAAATTGAAGTCAACTCAAGCATTTAAAGTGACAGATGACAGACTTATAATAAACAGAGCGTTATTGTTCATTGGTGTAGATGCTTATATAGTTATCATTATAGTAATTACTGTAAGCGTGAACAGGCCTGTAAGGTTGCCCTGTCTGTGTCTGCTGCTAGAATATCAACTGACACAATCAGCCCCTGTGCCGTGCCGAGTCCTTGTGCGTCAGTCTTTGGTGAAATGAGATTAAAACCACAATGTACTGGGCTGTCACAAAACAATATCCTTGTCTGGGACTGCATGAACCCATCCAGTGTGGTCTGGCCTGACCGGAGAGGGTTGGAAAAGTTCATAATATGCACTTGGATGGTGATCCATTAAACTGCCGGCAAGGCTGTGAGATTATAATAGAGTAAATCTCATAAAGCCTGTCAGGACATGTTCATTATATTGCAGTTCAAAATCAAAAGAAAGAAATATATTTTGTTCAACAAAACTGAAGCAAATCTTTAGACCGCAAAGATTTATTTTGGATCGTGACATTATTTCCATGACAAATAAACACACTCTCTTCCATAGTCTCATTATTTAAATTGTATTTAAATGATTTAAATTTAATTAATCATTAATGCATTTATACATCGTGGTAGCATCAGCGTTATTATTGCTAAATGAAAAACACTTTCTAATCTAAAAACACAAATCTAATTCAAAATATTAACAAAAACTACAATAGTATATCAATGATATTACAATAACACTGGGTAGTATTTGTTGTACTGCCTTTAATTTATCCTGGCTTAAAAAAAAACTACTACAGTTACGTTGCATGTGGTTGGTTGATCAATTCATCAAATTGTTTATTGAGAATCATCATTGAGAATAATAGACACAAAAAAGTGAAAAGTACAGAGACATATTAAAAGTAATGAGAATTTGAGGGATAAACGTGTTCATTAGTCATGAAATAATGTAACAATTATTATTAACCTTTATTTAACCAGGCAAGTCACTTAAGAACAAGTTCTTATTTTCAACGACAGCCTGGCAGGAGAATTAAAATCTCTTGAAAGACATACTAACATATTACGACCATAGACAGTTTTTTTTTTTACTAGGGATAATCAAACGAATATGATTAGATGATCGGGTTGAATATGTACTAACATATGGTTGCAGCAACTCTTAAATATTTGGGTAATAGACCTAAGAGGACTTTATAAATAAAAATACACCAGTGTATTTCCCGTCTACTCCCGTACCAATCTTAATGCTCCTTAAAGGTCCCATATTGTGCACATTTTAGGAGTTTTTTTTAGGATTTGATGTCCTTAAGAAAATATGTTTGCGGATTTAAGTACCAAAAACCATCCCAATATATTTTTACAGTATCTTTCTCAGGAGCTCTGCTAAGAACAGGTCGATTTTGGCCTGTCTAATTAATATTCATGAGCTTCTCTCTGATTGGCCTGTTGTTTTCTGAGTGACGCACGGCCAGGCCAACCACAGGTAACTAGGGTCATTTATGCTGTAGCCTGCTTCGGCTTGGTGATGCTCACAAGTAAGGTAAATAAAACACTAATGATGGACATTGCTGAGGGAAATGTTATCTGGCCTTATATGTTTGAGCCGGACTCAGACCCCGAAACGACGACAGGAGACAAACCAGCACCACCTCATCAAACGCGCTTACAGAAGGATGTTTCAGAATGGTAATTAATGTATTTTTTTTTTTTTTTTTTACTTTTGGCGTTACTGTAAAAGTATTATAATTACATCAATGCTGCACGCAGATTTAACATTAACGCTAATTTAAACTATTTGTAAACAAATTCAGACTTTTTTTGGGCCAAAATCGATGTAAATGTCCAAATGATGTACAGCTAGTTATACACTGAGTTTGAAACGCTTAACTGCTTTATAATATAATAACATTAGCAGACACCGAATGGAGTAAGCTACGTAACTATTGCTTTCCAACTGATACAGTAAGTTAAAGTGCTACAATTCTTTTACAATTTTTTTTTTTTACACTAATGCCATGTCCGTCCCACAGCAAAACAAAAAACACAGAGACTGAGTGAACTCAACCTCACCGTCTTTTACTCAATACAAACAGGGTCGGTGTCTGTAACTTAAGAAAACAAACAACGTATTTTGTCTTGTTTCCAACAGATAAGCTTGTGGCAACCATAGACTGTACAAAACAACACTACAACATCAACTTAGCAACACGTTAGTGTTGCATATCCGTTTAAAAACTATAATTTCAGATTATGCTGGCTCAGTAACATAACATAAAATGTGTTAGAAGGTTACTGACGGGTTGTGAATTTTAGATCTGACCTAACAATGTAGGGACTGCAGCATCTTTGATGAGAAGCTTCTTTGAAAAACCGGCATTGAACTGTGCCTGATTGACGAAGCAGTCACTTTTGAAATGTGCAGAACAGACGGTTAAGATCGAACTAAATTGCTCTGTTATTTCCAAATAAATAAACAGTAGCCACCGGTCTCTTATATTAATGTTGTTCGGAAGCCTGTGCAATGATGTAGTTTCCTGACATCCATCGACTGAACAGCGTTTTCTCAACATGTTACCGTGTTGTTGTTTCTCAGCAACGGCATGGACACGATGTTGTCTGGGGTTGGGCTAAAGGATGACTGGGGTGGAGACTGAAGGCGGTGACTGAGTAGTTCTGACATCACATTTATACGGAAGTCACAATGGCTCGTGAAAAGGCACAGATATTTTATCCAGGCTGTGTGCATTTGTCTGTGGATTGAATGGTTTGAAACTCATATGGTAGTTACATAGCCCCTAGACCTCTGTTATCATGAAAAAAAGCCAGGAGATTTCATTTTTGACAATATGGGACCTTTAAAATAAACTATTTTCTTTATGCAAAATATAATTTCTTAGATTTTTAGAATTTGGGGTGAATGTTTTTGTGTACACAAATGGCTATTTTGACTCAATATTTTTTTTCTGGTGTTATTCTGGTAATGTTTGGATATTCAAATCTGTAAATATCACAATAACAGCTGTGACATGAAAATTGTGTTAAAGAGTATGTGTGCATAATTGGCATGATTCATATTATACTGCAGTTTATTCTGCAGCTCTTGCTGAACTGTCCAATCGCTTCTCTCTATCTCTCTGAGACGTCTAGCCCCTTTTTCCGCTAGAGACGTGTAAATCATACAGATATGGATACAATTGCAGGTTTAATATGTGTGTGTGAGTGTCTGAGTCTATGCTAAGGGGAGCTTAGACTGCAGTGCTGCAGTGTGTGACCAAATCTCTCTCTCTCTCACTGTATTGCATCTGAGAACGTAGACAGAATGTAGGTCAGACACCTCACACACAGACTGTTCTGGTCCCTGAATTCACTCAGACGCAGCCAGAAGTTTGCGAATGACCCTGTTAAGCCATTTGACATCATGTCCGGTCATATGAAGTATTAGTGCTGTCATCTAATAAAAGAGACCAGTTGGTAGTTGTAAACAAAAATCCAAAGAGAAAACGTGACTGCAGCAGACAGATGCATTGACCCACATTGCACATAAAAAAAAAAACCCAGACAATTACAGATACCAAGACGTGTCTGCTTTCTTTTGAGGGCTTCGTTTAAGTCTTTGCCGTTATACTTTACGCATTTCTGCATGAACCATGTGTGTGAAATACTTACTGAATCAAGAGATATTCGTTTTTGCACTTTAAAGTGCTTTTTGGGCTCCATTCTGTAAATATGCTTGTCAGTGATGAGTAGAGCTCTGTCCTTTGTGTTGTTGAACCAGTTGAGCTGAAGAAAAAAGAGATCAGGAGAGAAAAAGCAGAAATGGGGTAAACTAGCTGCCTCTGTCTGAGCTTGACTACAATAATAACTTACAACAATATTCAGGGCTTAATGAAATTCGTGAAATTCAACCTTTGCATTAGCACTGTTGATAGGTTTATCTACTACTCTACTATTGTATTGTAGTTCCTGTCTTTAAAAATAGCCTGTGAAATTGGGTTGGTGGTGTGGTTGAGTCTCACTGGGAAGGAAAGATAAATTGGACTAATGGCAGCAACATCCTAGATGTAGTGCTATGATAGAGTGTGTATTTTACAGTCTTTACTGAAGGCATTAAAACATTGAGAACTCTGCTGTGCCATGTTGTTCTACGGTCAAAGCAGCTCAGTTGTGAGAAAATGAGAAAGTTAATGAGACTTGGTGACTTGGAGAAAGACAGAGATAGAGAGAGAAAGAAAATATTTTTGCCATATTTACCCTACATAATACGGCAAACTTGTCTGATGGTCTTAAAAAAAAAAATCACACTTGTGGTCTTCGGGGTCTATTGGACCCCAGACAATAAAATTTAATTTTATAACAGAACAAATTTTTTTTTTTTTTTACAAATATAATTTTTCTCTGTTTATTAATGTTTTTACTCAACATTTGTGCAGTTTTTGGAGGATTTATGATTTATTTTTAATTTCTATATATAAATAAATAAATATTTATTTAAATAGGATTTTTACAAAAAAACAGCATTTTACGTTAAATTAAATTTATTAAAAACCCAGATTTCAAAATTGCATTCCTGGGGATACCATGGATAATTTTACAACGTTTAATGTAAGATTTTTGCCAATTTTTTTTGAAAATACAGGTTAAAATTTGTAATAAATCACTTTAACCACTAGATGGCTATAGAGCTCCATAAGGCCTATATGATATTTGAATTACTGAAAGATTCTAAAGTTTCTAAAGTTGGATTCAGTTGGATTCATATATAAAAATTTTAAAACACAATTATAACAAAAATAAAATACTTTTTGTCAAAGTTTAGCTTTTTTTTTTACTGAAAAAAACAACAGTTTTTCAATAATGTTACAGTATGATTATAATCAAACCTGAACAACATGTTACAAAAATAAATGTTGGAGTCTTAAGATTTTATCATTTATTTCAACTGAACTACAATAACAAATTAGCAAATAAAGCAGTAAAAAAAAAAAAAAAAAAAAAAAAAAAAAAAAAAAAGATTTGTGTTATGTTCTGCGTTGTTTCTGATTTTTGTCTATTTTGAGTCCAACGATAAATAAATATGTATTTATTTATTTATACATATTTAAAAGATATAATAAATCCTCCAAAAACTGCACAAATGTTGAGTAAAAACATTAATAAATAAAGTAAATTTATATTTGTAAAAAAAAAAAAAAATATATTGTTCTGTTGACCCCGAAGACCACGAGTGTGACTATTTTTGTCACGCCTACATAAAAACCGATAACATTCCATTTTAATTATTATTTTTTTTTGTAGATCTAGGAAGTGTTGAGAGCCGTAGGAAGTTTCATACCATTTGGAAAAAGAGAACATTTTTATTAATTCAAGCAAAAGTCATTTGGGGTCCAGTGGACCCCACAGACCATCAGAGGGTAACGGTTACCTTTTTGTTACTTATTTGTATTATTGTTTTTCTTGTTGATATTACTTATTTACTTCATTCACACATATATTTTACTTTTTTAATATCGGTTTTTACTCCTTTGCAACCATTGTTATTTTATTTGCAAATATTACTTTGACACTGCTGTTATTTTAATTGACTTGCTAATATATCTTGTTTACCCCATTTGCACTATTGTTATTTTATTTTATTTGATAATACTGTCCTGTTGTAATTTTACTTTATTATTATAATTATTATGACATTATTATATGTAGGCCTACTATATTATTACAATATTATAATTATTTTAATATTGTTTGTTTACTCCATTCACACTATTTTTATTTTATTTGCTAATATTGCTTGCTTACTCCATTCCCACTATTGTTATTTTTATTATTTAATTTTGCTTGTTTACTCCTTTAGCACTATTGTTAGTTTACATTATTTCTCAATTTAGCTGTTTTCTCTGTTCACACTTAAAGTCCCTGTACAGTCAAAATTAGGTATGTGTTCTGAGTTTTTCACACCACAGAAAAATGTGTTATTAGCCACCCAGCCAAATTTGAATGATAAAAAAAGCCGGCAAGTACATAAAATAAGCTATCAAAATCTTGATAAAATGAGCAGTAGTCTCTGCTCTCAAACGCTGGGGGCGTGTCCGCTGGCTGCGCTGAAACCACGTCCACTTGCTGGAAAGCTGCCGTCGCCACACTCAATGGTCACCGCTACGGCCGGAATGGATGCTCGCACGGTGGGCACGCACTGCTGATGATGGCACCGGCGCGACTGGAGGATGAAGGCCGAGGCGGGAGATAGTCGGTTCGGCCCCATTCACCAGAAACAGCAGATTAATCCCAGTTGTCTCCGACGAAAGTGTATTAAACTATCCCGTGTAAAATGATCACTACAGAGCCTGGTTTTGGCGGTGATCCTCAGCTCTCCATCAAGCTGGCTCTTCACAAAATTAATCCACCTCTTCTTGATGTGATAATTTTTAAGAAATTTAAATAAGGACACCGATCTGTTTTGTACGTGATCGCATCCAGGTAGTACGCATTTCCGTGACGAAGGCATCGCTAGCTAGCAAACTATAGGCTTTAGTAACTAATATAGTACTGACAGTAACTCGCGATTGAGCGGCAAACTGATATGAACGTGCTCTATTTATATTGTTACTGTCTATGGCCCAGACTCAGTGGCTCCAATGCGTCATCAAGTAGGGGCGTGTCCAGGAGCTCAGGGGCTCCAGTGCGTCATCGAGCCCTCGTTTTAGCCCCGCCCAAAAAATCCGGAACACAACAATGGTGAAAATTTTTAATGGTCTAACTCCACAATTCAGTACTTCACAGTTCACAGTCTTTGTAATGTGTTTTAGCAATACATTTCTAACATTTATAATGTGTTTAGAATTTTTTTTTAGAATTGCCTTTACAGGGACTTTGTTATTTTATTGTATTTGTTAATATTGTTTGTTCACTACACTATTGTTATTTTTTTATTAGTTAATAAAATTTATATTAGTTATTAATTAATATTAATTCGCTTTTTTTACCTTTTTTTGCACTGTAGTTATTTAAACACGCATTATTACTTTTACGCACTATTCTATGCAAATGCTTTGGCAATACAAATGCACAGTTTCTGTCATTTGATAAAAGTGAAATAGAATTTTAAAAAGCCTACCATCCTGACAGAGCATGAAAAGAGGACCTGGGAGTATTGGTCTTTGTACTTCAGCTCTTTAGTGATGCGCACAAAGTTGGTGCTCGTCAAAGGAGAGTCCTTTACCTGCAATGGAGAGACACGTTGGATTTATGACAACATTCTGAGAAGCTTAGTCACACAAGCAACACAAACAACATGCACACTTATGCTTCCATGGTTTCCTTGATGACAATTCAAATCAATCCATGATGGATTTAAAAACAGTCATCATCGTCACCAGCCCACTCGACTAATGCGTCAAACAGATATGACACCTTATCTGCAACAACAGATTCTCAACTGTGCTTCATGAATAAGCTTTTGACTCATTTAGATGATCTGAAAACTTCAAAGGTCTTTGAAAGCTCATCTGTCATAGCCGATATACACTGTGACGACAGGAGCAAGCATTCATCATGCATCTTTTGAGCTTTAAAAATGTGTTATGAAATACAGAAATCACAATTAATCTCTTGCTGCAAAGGAATTTTTTTTTACAGAATTCTTGGTAAAAATAAAATAAAAATGGTAACACTTTACAATTAGGTCTCATTTGTTAACATTAGATAATTCATTCATTCATTCAACAAGAAGTAACAATTAACAATATATTTGGTCACACTTTAGATTAGGTCCAATTCTCACTATATGTCATTTCCCTCAATAAACTCCTAATTACTGCTTATTAATAGTTAGTAAGGTAGTTGTTAAGTTTAGGAATTGGGTAGGATTGGGATGTAGAATATGGCTATACAGAATAAGGCATTAATATGTGCTTTAAAAGTACTAATAAACAGCCAATATCCAAGTAATATGCTAATAAGTGACTATTTAATAGTGAGAACTGGACCCTAAAATAGTGTTACCTATATTTTTAAAGCATTCATTAACCTTTTTTAAAGTTAGTTAATAAAAAATGTTCATTTTAGTTCAGTGAATTACCTGAAGTTAATATCTTAAAAAAAAACGTATTAATAAATGCTGAGATTAACATTAACTAGGATAACTGCTGTAGAAGTATTGTTCATTGTTAGTTCATGTTAACTAATGTAAAGTACATTATTCAGTGATCTTTAGAGCTTATAAAGGGAGGGCTCTTCTCTTGCTTTCTGTTTATTGTCCATTCACAATCTGAACACAATCTGCTGATAAGTACACTACAAAGTTTCTGGATTGACAACTGTATTTAAATGCACGATCGAATCAGAAACTGTGAAGATTGACAGTGATAACCAACAATAACCTCATAGCCATGATTTGTCTAAAGTAAAGCGAGTAGATGCAAGCAGTAGATGAGATCTGTTGACCAGCTGTTTTCGTGTCACCAACAGTCATATGCATAGTGTCAACTGTTTGTTTACACACAACAAAAAGAGACTGGTTCGAACAAAATGATGACGGAACCAAAAAGTGGTGCTGCTTAATGATGATAGGCTTAATGTTTTATGTCCTCTACAGCCTTAATGTCAAGATGCTCATGCAGGCTTTAAATAAGAATCCCAGGATTAAAAAAAAAAGACACAAAAGAATAATGTATTCCCTGGACTTATCAATTAGGCCTAGTTCTCTTGTTTTAGGTAAACTGTGGTCACATCGTAATTTGTTGCCAAATCTTGGCCATGATTTAACTAAATTAAAGTGAGGTAAAGTAATTAACTTCATTACATTTTTTTTTTTTTGCATGGTATGTGTAAGGCTCTGTAAAATACAACAATAATGAACATTAAAAATAGCTAAAAAATGATTTGCTTTCTCACAGAAAAAGTTTATGTGAATGTAAAAAGTAACTATTTCAGCAAAAATAAATTGACAAATTACATACAAGTTTCGGTCAACGGGAGCACAGATTTTCTTCATATTTGAATATACATGAACATGAATTAGATTTTTGCAAATAACAACAGCAGTCAGTTTCTCACAGAAAGCTATACATTTTCATTTGTGGGTGAACTATTCCTTTAAGATTGTCAAAGATTCCTGGAGTCAAGTGATTTACCACTGGGCTTAAGGCTTAATTAAACTGAAAACTTTAATAAGCCTAATCAATGTAAAAATCTAATGTAAAAGTGAAGGTTCTAAATGAGTAACCTAATGAAAAACTCACATTGGCCAAGTAGTCTCTCTCCCAGGCACGGCTGTATCCCCAGTCCACTCTCTCCCCGCTCAGGGCTGACAGAGCTGCTACTTTAGCTCTTACCTCCGCCATGTCAGATGGGGGAATGTTTTTGATCAGCTGCCTTGCCCACCATCTAAGAGAGAGGCAGTGAAAGCATGAGAGGAAGGCCGAACAATAAAGAAAAAGACATGAAGATGGAAGCCATGGTAATACCGGTGGTAGAGGTGTTGTGTGATTCTGTGGAACTGCACCAGGGCTGCAGGTGGTGTCGGCCACTCTACACTCTTCCCATAGTCGACCATGTTTCGAACATTGGAGAAACGTCTCTCCACTTCCCAGAAGTGAGCCTTCACCTTATAGCATTTATAATATGCCATTATGGTATAGATCGCCCTAATTTTCCTACAGCGCATACGTGCTAATGCACCTCTCCATACCTGCAAAAAAACACAAATACAGGTTGAATGTGAGGGAAACCCTTTGAAGACGCCAAACACTGTAAACTGTGATGTGACTATAACACAGGTGAAACATGCTCTGTTCTAAAACCAAAACCTAAAGGCATCTAGGGTAGGGATGCGCGGTATACCGGTTCTGCAAAAATACCGGTATATATTATATTTCAAACGGTACAATATCATAATTTTGTTCAATTCGGTATTTGATGCGCTGCTGTTTCGAAGTTCACCGCTAGGCGGCAGTGCGCTACCTAAACTGACGCGGGTCATGCGAAACCGGCAAACGGTGACAGAGGAACACGATGGATCAAACCGCCCGGATCAAACGAAGCTCATTCGAATTTCTACACGCCCGAAATTAATAAATAGAGAGAGCAGTATGAGTGAAATAAGGCCTACAAAAGTCATGAGAAAAGTAAAGAAACAGATGTCAAAGCACCACTCTGCAAATGCGGAGGCAACACATCAAATCTGCCTCACTTGACTTGTCAGTTGCTCATCTTGACTTGTTCAAAGAGTTCAGAGATCGACACGGCCATCATTCAACTGATTTAATTTAGACTTTTATTGAACACTGAACAGCGCACATACGTAAGAGCTTATCAATTATATATGATACGGTAAACACGAAAGATCAAATCTCCTTGCATGACACACTTTCAAACAAAATTAATTGAATTTGAATGAATAAGGAATAAAAATTTGAATAATATTAATTTTAGTATTAGTGATAGTAAAATGAATGGCATATTAGTGCCGCTGTGGCGACCAAAGCAGAGAGAGAGAGAGAGAGAGATAGTAGTAATATGAATATTACTAATGTTACAATTAAGCTACATTTGTCAACATTCATTAGGTAACCTGACCTAACAGTATTATAGCATTTATTCATCTATATCAATCAGTAATTAAATGACCTAAAAAATTAAATATACTAATACATGTTTAGCATGTTAACATTACTTTATGCAATGCATTAAACTAATATGAACCCAAACAGTAACCAAACCAAGATGAATAAATGCAATAAATGTTGATAATTCTCTGTTGATGCATGACAGCTATGGTTTACATGTCATTTCATTATTCTATTATTATTATTAGCCTATATGTGAATCTATTATTATAGATATTAACCTATTTTAATTCTATAATTTCAGGGGTATTTTTTTTTTCTAAATCAAAATTTAACCTACTGTATGTTCCCTGACTGATTTTTTTTTTTTTTTTTTTTTAATGTACATTTTGATACCTTTTCTTTGCACATTTGGTAGTGGAGAGTTTCAAGCAGCGTTTTTTAAGTGTCACTTAAATTTTGAGACTTTTTTTTTTTTTTACCTGTGGTATCGATTTAGTATCGATACCGAGGTATTAAATTCTGGTATCATACCGAAGCCAAAATTGTGGTATCGAGCCATCCCTAATCTAGGGCACGATTTTTAAAGTAATGATATAACAGATTTAATATTATAAATAAATACTTTTGTGTACTTTTTTATCAATATAAAGGGCACCTATTATGCAAAATTTGAACATAAATGTGTTGGCAGTGTATACACAACCCTATAATGGTAAGAATTAGGGGTGTAACGATTCATTTGTTTTCTCGACGCATCGCATCGATTACCTACAAATCCTGACGATGCATATGCATCGATCTTGAAACATGTATTTTGAATCGTTAATTTCGGTCAATATTCGATTTAAAATGTTAAGAATCTAATAATTTGCGATTCTATAGCGATTCAGTGCTTTAAAATATATAAACATTAAATGACTACATGCGCGAATTAATGAGGCGCTGTGCGGCGTCATTTCGCGTCCTCTCAGCTCTCCTTCACAGATACTCGCTGCACTCTTTACCATCTTTCACTGGATTTCGCTCGCGCTCGGTCCCATATAGCTCTCATCTACAGATTTGAGCAGTCCATGTTTGAGCTCTCCTCAGGACAGCCACTGATGTTCACATGAGCAGATGACAGCTTTCTATCGAGAAAGCAAGTCTTGAGTAAAACCGCTCAAGCCATGGATAAAGCTGCCATGTCATTGCGCGGGCACTGCTATGAAACAACGCGTTCGTTGCGTGGAAACGTCGCCGTTATTTTCATTAAGATAAGATACTGAAGTTTTACGGAAATGGGTCATACCCGTCCTGAGCAGTTGAAGTAAAACCCCACTGATGAATCATGAATGATGAATGAAATTTAACTTAATGTCTTTAAACTGAACGTACGAAGGAAACTGCTGATCTACAATATTAATTACACTGAAATAAGAGCGCGTGGTTTATCCATCAATCAGATGAGCATTAAAGTTGCATTCGTAATCGTTACTATACACAAGTAGACACCCGGCGCGTTTTCTTTCAGAATCATAAGGAAAATGTTCAGTATAAAGAGAACAAAGAGTATTCCATGAGGAAAAGTTAGTTAAGGTTTAGTTGGGAAAGTTCATGGTATTTTTAGTCTCACAATGGAAGGATGTTTAATGTACCAGGAACACTTTAAGGTTGTGTAGCCATTAACATATCCTACAAAATAGTTAGCATGATGAACTAACAATACTTTTAAAGCCTTTTTAAATCTTGGCTTACATTTCTACAAATGCTAATTTATAGGCTTTGTAAATGTTAGTTTTTAATGAATCTATTATTATAAAAAATATGAACTAACATTAACAATAGACAAAATGTGTTGGGTTTTTTTTTTTGTCCCCACTCTCTGACCCCCGAAGGCCGCTGTGTAATTCACACCCTGACTAAGACCCATTGGGGGAAGCATTTAAATAATCCTATGAATGCATATAAAAAATGAAGTATCGAATTAATCGAATTTTAATGTGAATCGCATTGAATCGAATCTTTCTGAATTTGCAAAAATCGTTCTTGAATCGAAAACCTATGAATCGTGAATCTAATCGATTCACTGTCTACCCAAAGATTCACAGCCCAAGTAAAAATCCACCCACTCCTCTTCTTTTAATCCCAATAAATCAGAAGCAGTGTCTCAGAACAAGCCGTTTGCAGATGCAGCTTGTGTGACATCACAAATGCTTAGGCCCCGTCCACGACTTCTGACGGACTCTGCCCTATTAGCATAGACCCCTCCATCAGTATTTTCTCGCCAGAGCATTTAACAGGTAAGTAAGAAAAGTATTCTTATTAAAGCTAATAAAGTTAATTCAATCAAGAGCAGTGAGTAATTTTCTGTTTTTTCTTTTGTTGATTGATTCATATTAACAGCATATATAGCAGTAGGTACTGTGCTGCTTTCACTTTAATACACAGATCTAATATACACATGCGATTTCTTTACTTGCTGTTTATGTTCACAGACATAACCGACTGTGTTTATGAGAAATTTGTATGTTTTTGGCTTTCTGTGCACTTACTTCGAATATGTGCGCTCAGAAAACCATATAGGTAAACGCATGCAGATAAAAAAATTCATGAGGACAGAGAACTGCAATTTCGCGTGAGCGTGACCGCGATAAAGAGGACAATCAAAACCAAACTGATGTTTTAGTTTTTGGCAGAGTATCCGAGGGACGAGCTATAAAGGCTTCGCCCTCTTCTGAAAAGCGTGGTGGTGAGCAGCAGCTCATCTGCATTTAAAGAAACATGCACGAAAACAGCATGTTTTTCCTTCCACTCAAAAAAGGGCATTTACAACATGGTATAATAAATCATCTGTGGGGTATTTTGAGCTGAAACTTCACAGACACATTCTGAGGACACTTGAAACTTATATTACATCTTGTAAAAAGGGGCATAATAGGTCCTCTTTAATGCATCCTTGCAGAATGAAAGTAATAATTTCTTTAAAAAAAAAAAAAACTACTTGCAGACATGAATAAGGCAATCCCAAAATACAGCTCAGAGAAAATTTCCATGCAAGGTGGCAGATGGTGTTGAGGGAATTGCTTTTAATATAATTTACATACTTGTGTATATATAAATATAAAATATGCCCATTTTGGATAGAATATTTGTTGTACTGTTTAGCATTCGGGGAAAAAAAAATAAAGGGGGAAAAAAGAATGGGAAAGTATTTCAGTGTGACAAATATAACAGAAATTTACAACTATAATAGATAGAGTGAAGTTTACTAGAAGAGTGAGAGAGAAAAAAAGATTAATTCATTCCTTCATTCAGGTAATTTCCTCACACTACATAGGTACTTGAATACATGAGTGAGGACAACGAGTGAATGATGGAATGATTTAGTGAGCGAGCGAGTGACAGAGGGTCAGGTGGACAGAAACATGACAGCTGCTGGGTCGTCTCATCTGCTGTGCAGTTTCCCTGCTGAGTTTTGACTCTAGTTTAAGTCAGGCAGCATTAAGTGGGACAGAAGTTAAATCAGGGCAACTCGCACTGCAGATAAATAATTGAATCCAACTAAAACAATCCACCAATCACAAACATTATCACAATTACTGTTTTCAGACAGCCTACACACTGAATGAATGAGTGAGTGAGTGGGAAAAAACAGAAATAATGAGCAGACATATATTTACATCCATTTCCTCATGTATGAGCCCAGTCTAATCATTCAAAGCAGATTTAAAACAATAGAAACATCACACACATATAAATACTGGCTAAAAAAATGTTTAGATAAACATTGCTTTACATATATACAGATATGTTTTTATTTACATCTGCTTTGAATAATGACAATGGATAAATAATAAAACATGTGGATGAGAATGCAAATATAGATTTATGTTCTGCGAGTTCAAAACAGGTTACAAAGACTGACTGAAGTGGAGTTGCAGAGGGATCTACCGTCTAGGTGTTACGATCCCCTTGTGCTTTCTTGTCATCTCTGAACACGCACATGAAAATGTGAGCAAGTCAAAAATGATTAAGTGACAGCACTCGCTACAGAGAGCAAGAAAACAAAGAAATGAAAGAGGAGAAGGAAGAGAAAGATAGGAAGCAGAAGAGGTAACGTCTCAGGAACAACAATAAACAACGCTGATAGACAAAGACCTAAAGTGCCCTAGGAAATTGACAGATGTGCTTAAGTTAAATCTAGTTTATTTATAACTAATTGTAAATTTAGTTAAATCATGGCCAAGATTTGGCAACAAATTACGATGTGACCATAGTTTATCTAAAACTAGAGAACTAATAAGTCCAGGGAATACATTCTTCTTTTGGGGCCTTTTTTTTAATCCTGGGATTCTTATTAAAAGCCTGCATGAGTATCTTGACATTAAGTGAAAAGAGAGTGTCTCTCACCTTCTGTAAGAACAGCACTAAAATGGGGATGAGCGCGGCTCTCTCTTGCTCCAGCGTGAAGAGCGTGCGAGGCGTTCTCACGAATAGCTTTGTCTGGCCATATGCTACATCATCCTCAAAGCCGTGTTGGTTCACAATGGCCTCCACGGCCTCCTGATCAGTGCTCATCAGGTGATTGGGCCACGTGTATTCACAGGTCATCTTGTACCTAAGCATAAAGATGGCAGTCATAATTTACTAAGAAAGAATTGCTGATTTCATTTATTTGCACTTTAAGCATTTTGGACTGCCGGTGCCTAGTGAATAAGATGCTGTTTCTGCTGAAATTACACATGCGGCACCACTGTTTAGTGAATCATTATAGAACTACTAATTTAATTAAGTTCACCCACTAGACTAGCACTAAATTAGCATTTAAAAATGCATCTAAACCAGTGGTTCTCAACCAGGTGCCCAGGACCCACTAGGGGCCTCAGACCTCGAAAAGTTAATAAAATAATGATTCATGGAATTCCTAAGATGAATATACATTTTTCTAGTTACGTCAAGCTCTAAAATATTTCATCAATTAGAAATTAGTGATATTCTAATATCACACAACACAATAATGTTTCGTCACTTTTTTAAATTTCTATAAAGTTTTTCTAAATTTTTATTTCAGTTTTAGCTTTATTATTTTAGTACATCAAGCTAAACTAAATTAAAATGAGAAATGTTGATTTGAAACTACCTGAAATAAAAAAAATAGTTTACTTTCCCCCCCAGTAAACGTTTAGTATGTACTAAGCCCCACACATGACATATGGGAAAATATATATTTTTTAATACATTTTTATTTCAGTTTTATTTTGAATATTTTAGTACATCAAGTTTAACTAAATTAAAGACAGAAATAAAACATAGTTTATGTTTTTTTATTTTATTTCATTTAATGTTTAGTATTTACAGAGCCCTGCACACGTATGTCGTGGCCACGAATTAACAATTCGTTCACACGACTTACTAATACATCAGCACGTTTTACTAATTCGTTCCCTCGTTAAAAGTAAATTGTGCACATGATATAATAATTTGTTCACTCTATTTACTAAATCATGGCCAGGTTATACAAATTAATTCCCTTTTAAATCAAAATGAGGGGGAAAATTAGTTCAATTTGTGGCCACGATTTACTAAAACGAGAAAACTGATTCTTAATTTATAATGATGAATTCTTAATTCATGGCTACGAGATAGATGTATTTTTGTCTGAATGTTATGCGCGGGGCACCATAAGTATTTTATTTCAAGCAACAAAAAAGTTCAGTAAAATAAAAGTTTGACAACAAACAGCTTTGTTATAACAGCAGAAATATCTTATCCTAAATGGGAGTCTTTGAATATTGTCTTGGACAATAGGGGACCTTGGAATCAAAAAGGTTGAGGTTTTCAGCACTAGTGAATTTTAGTTCATGGAAAAGTAGTACATGTGACTTCTCACCTCTGCAGAAAGCGTGCATAAGGCTGTCTATATGCAAATCCAGCTCGGCGCACACGAACATTCTCCAGCAGTCCCAGGTACGCCACTTGATGCTGGCAGCGTCCGTCATCAAACAACAAGGGGGACTTCACCTCATTTGGCTTTACACAGCGCACATAGTAGGGCTCCTGTAAGACCAATTTCATTTAATATCTATTGCAGAAATTGCTAAATTACAGCATTTACCAAAAGTCTCAAAGGTGCGCTATTGAACTGCCGCTGACTAATAATTTAGCTTAGTGGCCAAAAAAGATTTAATGAAGGCAATCTGAAAGCTTATGATTATGGTGTGAAGTTGATAGTTGTTCTAATTATAACAGAAAGCCAACTGCAGCAATAATAGAAAGTATCATTATGTAAAGCACCACAATTTGCTGTGTGAAGAGAGAAGAATGAATCAAAGGGACGTTTTCTCGCTGACCTTTCCAGGAAGCATAAAGCTCACTTCATCAAGACTGCACAGTGTTACAGTGATTACGTCAATTCTTAGAACTGTAAGTTTTCCATGCGAGTTGAGAGCAACATCGTTCCCTTTCTCTACCCAATGAGCTTTCACAAAACCTAGATCTATCCATCCATCCATCCATCCATCCATCAGAGTAGGTTTATTAGATTATTAGAGTAGGTAACCTGAAATGTCATTTATGATGACTACATCAACTGACTGCATTGAGCACTAAAGTAATCTCAAGGTTCACATCAGGCAGAAACAGCTATTTAAGGTAAAAAATGCACAATCTTTTTTTTTTTTTTACAGTGTAGAGAGCATGTGAAGACAGAATGGAATGGGTGAAGGGTCAGATGAGGTACAGGTGTCCCCACAGGACCAGAGGGAGGGCAGCCAGTCCTTTAATGTGACCTAAAAAAACAGAAGCTGCCCGAGTGCAGTCCCACTTTACCACACAAGCACACGTGTATACATACACACGTGCAGCGTGGCAGAGAAGAGGAGATGAGAGGAAAGCCGAGGAGAGGAGAGCCATCCAAACTAAAGCAGGATTTAGCAGGTGTTCCTCTGCTGTTAACTGTTTTTTATCAAATACAGACAGTCTCCATTAGAGAGATTGCGTTTCTCAACACTTCTACATAAGAGATTACCTGAGCTATTCTGAGAGACCCCTATTTTTCACAGCCAAGAGTATTAAATGGTAGTAGATTAAGCCTAGATTAAATTCATGCTTATTTCTAGATAAACATATGCTCTTGCAGACATAATGAACCACAAAGGGCCCCTATCTACACCAATCTGTGATTAGATTTTAAAACTACAACCACAATGGTCTCAGCTGAAATCCTAAAATAAGAATGTGCATGAAAAATTAATTGCCATGGATTATGATAAAAAAGATGAATGAAAAGGGTTAAGTGGAATCGAAATACAGTGACCCCAAAAAGTTGAATGCTTTTGCATTATATAATAATTATCAAACAAAGAGGCATTTATATAAAAGAAATACACCTTTATGAACTTCACACATCTATTAAAATACACTGAGATTAGTTGCTTAAAAGTCAGTGTAATAATGTCTCAGAAAGTGAAATTAGTTTGGAGAAAAGCTCCAGTTTTCTCCATTTGTGTCCAGATGCCACCTGGTTTGACATTTGATTTAATGCAATGACATTTATATATATTTAAGTGTGGCTTAAGTGTTCAAATGTTTTTTTTTCTTTGGGGTCACTGCATGACATTCACCGTAGTCATTTCTTACCTTACAGGCCAGTTTGTCCACTAAAGCAATAATAGAGTTTTTGAAGAGTGTAGCTGCAGTTAGAGGCCGTTTGGTCACCTCTGTAATACTCATTTTCCCATCAGGCCACATTTCTTTGAGGACTGGGTCAGAACTACAAGAAAAGGTTAAAGTGGAGAAAAGAAGCAAGAACATGCTAGTAAAAAAGAAATTAGAACAAAACAGAACAGGAACATAAAGCAGAATATTAAAACAAGTGCCCTACTTTAAGTCCTTGAACATACACAGTCTTTATGCGTTATTTTAAAGAAATATTCTTAAGAAATAAGGACTCATTTACTCTCATTTCAAATGACTGACTGGTTACGAGCAATTTTCAGTTCAACTTAAAATTTTGGTC
Source organism: Gila orcuttii (assembly GCA_026230005.1). Classification (NCBI taxonomy): domain Eukaryota; kingdom Metazoa; phylum Chordata; class Actinopteri; order Cypriniformes; family Leuciscidae; genus Gila; species Gila orcuttii. The sequence goes on along the minus strand of JAPDVR010000010.1, from coordinate 17,112,523 downwards.
TGTTTGTCTATGGCTTCAGAAGACTTGTGTACTGCACAATATATTATATGAACAATTGTTCTGGTGTTTTTTTCCACAAACAAAATAAAAAAAAGCAAGTCAAATGGATTTTAAATTACATGAAAGGTGAGTAAATAAGGATAGAATGTTCTTTTTTTGGGGTATATTGATTATTTAAATTGAAAAAGTTTAAAGTCCACAAACCTGTTGTACATCAGCCGCTTGAAATCTTGGAAAAGTGGGTCCTTGTTCTTCTCAAGAAAACCCTCAACTGAGTACCTGAGAGGAACGTGGAAGAGAAATCAGTACAAGGCTTGACCTAGAAAGGGACATTGCATTAATTGACGGACTCAGTGGTAGAAGCACTCAATGAACAGTCCTTCATACATGACTCAATTCAGACAGGTACAAATGACTCACACAGCACGCAGATAAACCTACACTTGGGCCATTATCTTGACAGCATGACATGAACAAAATGTTTCAGAAGGCTTAAAAGATAATTAAAAGATACATTCTGGTTTGGCTTTTGCCATTTTAGACAGGAAATGATGTGGAGGGGAAGGTTTAGCAGGACATGGCACGATTACACTTTCATGCAAATGCAAAAATACTGAAGCGTTCTTAATCTCAACTAAAATGCATGACAAACTGCAACCTGGATTTAATACAGAAAGTAATTCAGTTTATATATGGGGCAATTGTGTATTATAAAGGACGAATGGCAATGCGCTAACCACTGGGCACATGCTAACCGCCTGGCATTACTGCTAACCAAATACCCTTTCAAAAAAGTGGAAGTACCATGGTACAATGATGGCATCAGATGCTGATACAATGGTACTAAAGTATACAGTGTGATGCTGAATGATAACCTTATTTGCATTTCTTGCTACGCTACCCTTCAAAAGTTTGATCAGTGGGGTCCAATGAAAATGTTCTAATGTTTTTGAAAAAAAGTCTCTTATGATCATTAATGATGCATTTATTTGATCAAAAATAAAGTAAAACTAAAAATAATATTTACAATTTAAAATAACTGTTTTCTATATAATTTATTCCTATTTTCAGCAGCTATTACTCCAGTTTTCAGTTTCACGTGATCCTTCAGAAATCATTCTAATATGCTGGTTTGCTGCTGAAGAAAAATGTCTTGAAAAATTGAAAACAACTTAATATTTTTGTGGAAACCGTAATTTTTTTAAAAAGATTTTTTGATGAATAGATCGTTCAAACAAACACCAATTATTTGAAACAGAAATCATGTGTAAAATTATAAATGTCTTTACTGTAACTTTTTATCAACTTAATGCATCCTCTGGGAATAGAAGTATACGTAGTAATCCAAGAAACTTGGACCATGAATACCAAGAATTTCATACCAAAAATCCTAAATATGCGTGAATGTGCCAAGAAAACAGAAACAACAAACAAAAGAATGAGCTATTTAGTGTGATTTGTTGGTTACGTAAGGTGTGAAATGCTTGAGAGAAAGTATTGCATGTGCTGGCCAGGTACAAAAGCAGTCCCGAGTCCACACGGCTCTGTGGACTGGATTAGCAAGCACAGATGTGCAACACCAATAGTCAGACCCACGTACACAGACACGTGTTAATTCACTTAAGAAACAACTACGCATACTACATGCAAGCACTATTATTTTCTTACACCTTTCCAAACACACGCACATGTACAGTATTCACACACACACAGTCAAACATGTGCATGGCCACATGGCTGTGGAATAGCAATATCACTGAGGTAAAAGCAGTTCTGGGAGGACAGATGTTGCCCTATGGCCCTTCTGCAGTAGCCCGGGCAAATTCCAGAAAACAGCAAGCCTGAGGGTTTCTGAGGGAGCAATCTGTGCTTATAACATACAAACCAAGTCAAAGACTGAGCATTCTCAAAGTTACGGTATTAAAGAGGAAGTTATTTTGATAGCAGCTAATAATACCGGCTTAAAATGCATCTGCTTCTTTTTAGTGCCTGTATGGTGAGGTCTGATGCTGCTTATTATAAAGTGTGAAATAGTCATATGATAAATGTGAGATGAGTTCGTGGAACGAATGATAGGAGAGAAAAAGGAAGTAAGCACATGGAATACTAGCTCACAACATGCTGAAAAATAGTACGACACTAATTTAAGAGTGATTTTGGTATGAAATGAAAAGTAACTATTTTTTAAACGCATGTAATAGATCTTCTTATAAACGATTCATCTATGTATTGTACGCATTTGCTTTTTTTTTTACCTTGTAATGTTTAATTAAGTCATACCTGGACCTTCTGGTGAAACTGTTCTGATGACATATGCAGGACTTTTAGTAAGTTAAAAATAATTTAGTCCTCTTAAATCCTACACTTTTGAGTACCACACCCACATCTCAAAATCCAATCAACAACCGCTGTTCCTGTCCAACATTTTTTTATTTTTCAATAATGTTACACTTATTTTTCAATAATCTGTGTCACGATACGGAATATCTGTCGCTACTTTCGTTTCATTGCTACTTTCAAATAGTATATAAAATAGTATTGCCTTATGCAACAACAAAAGTCTCAAAAAGTAATACTATATGCTACATTGTTATCACATGACATCATCACATTGCATGTGAGTGGCGGCCAGTACCTATGTTAGCCTTTTTAATTCAATTATGCTTAGGAAATTCTTAAATAAGTGATAATAGAGATAAACATGATTTTGAACATAACATGAACATATTTTGTTATTTCGAAAAAGTCTCTGTACAGTATATTTTCATGTCAGTGTGGTCCAATATTGTTTTGGACTCCAATGATTCATTGTAAACAACTGAAATATTCTTCAAAATATTTTCTTTTGTGTTACAGGTTTGGAATTACATACAGGGCGAGTAAATAATGACAAAATCTTTATTTTTGGGTGAAAAATTCCTTTAAGTTTCCAAAAGTTAAATTATTTTGGGGGGGCACTGTACAGCAGAAACATTCCGGACATAGCCAAAAAGGAGAGATATAGCGGAAGTAGAAAAAAAAAAAGACAGCAAGGGGAAGAGACAGACAGAAGCTCAGGGAAATAGGTCATGGTTTGAGGGGGTCTGATAAGGGGCTGGTCAGGGTGTATATTTAGCGAGACATCCCTCCATTACTGACACAGCTGAGCCTAAGGGATCTCACAGATTTGATTTTGTAAGTGTGACTGAGGGGTTGACATCCCAGTTCTGACAGTCTTCATCCTAAGGGAACTTCCTAGTGTGTGTGTGTGTGTGTGTGTGTGTGCATGAGAGAGAGAGAGAGAGAGAGAGATGGGAGATGTGTGTTGCCAATGCATTCTCAGACAGATCCAAAGCGATTGTCACAGAAATGTGAGTGTGCTCGGAGGTTTAACTGCAGGGTTATCATAATAGTGCCATTCAGTACTAGTACAAGAGTCCTCTGCACTCTTGACCCAATTATCAAGCATGTGACACGTGGCTGCCGACACAGTTCATCCCATTTCTCAGACTAGTCGCCAAAGAAACGCTGAATTTACAATTCGCTCCTTGGCTTCTCCTACCGGCTTTCACGGTTCACGAGAAACAGATCTGAGAACAGTTTTAACATGAAAGTAAATCGCAGAGATGCACTATGAGTATTCACTTCAAGACAATTTAGCTCTAATCAGTTACTTCCGTAGTTACACTTGAGCACATGCTCATTAAGGAACGAAAAGGAAACCAAAGTGAAAAATGTGCCATCTATTTTCAGAGCTAAGCCCTCCAGTAGCTTCTATCTGCTCCCCTTTCCTCAATGAGAAAAGGTCTTGCTATTTTCTAAATGAGGACACAGCCTTTGCTGAGGTACAGCAAACTGCAGACATCTGCAAAAGCAGCTAATCGTATATTTATAAAATTGTATCCTCCAACCTTTAAAGAAACTTCACCTTAAAGCACACACCTTAAGTCAACATAAATCAAAACTTACCCTGTTCACTTAAAAAAAAAACTCTATTCTAGTTCTCTATTCTGTTATGTTGAAGGTCTTATGCCCCAGGCCATGTCATGTTGAAAATCACAAGATGACAGCTCAGAGGTTGTACTAAACTGGTCACATGCTGGACAAAGAAATGTTCATAATACCAAAAGTTTTTTTTTTTTTAGTTTTTGTTTGAATGATTACCAATGCTATGCATAATGCTATGCATTGGTATCGCAAAAACACCAAGTTTCTATTTAAAATTGTGTTTTATTTGATCACAGAAGCTGTCATGACCAACAACAAATCTAGGTTATACGAATGTTTACGGAAACCATATTAGCTCCAGCTTAGCTCGGAAACCAGCTCAGGATGGTCCTAGTTCTTTGGACCAAAAACTGATCTACAGCTGTTATAGCTGATATATAGCACATTTCTAAGGAATATGAACATGTAGACATTTAAGTCCAAATGTTTGACCAATATTGCTCAAAATTTCACTTTTTAGGGTGAATTTACAATGGGAGGCTTTTAAGTCCTAAATCGTATTTTTAAGTATGGTGTCCATGCAGAGCATTTAAGATTTGAGACTTTTTATGGGGGTGAAAAGGTGTTAAAAAAAAAAAAACCCTGCTATTATTTGGGTATCCCTGTTGGGGGACCAGATAGGAAACTGGGGCCTCATTTATAAATACATGTAATTATCCTAAATGTGAACATACGGAATATAGGAACCTCAACTCCACCAACAGAATGCTCACAAAAATACTTTTATGGTTCAGAGGAAGTACGACACTCATCATTTGGCAAGGAAATCCAAGCGTGCTCTCAGAAAAATGTGCGGTAGGCATGGTCCAGTTTCTGTACAACTCGTCTACGTGTGTGTAGGCATATATTATAATTATTATTTTTAGAAAATGAATTAGTTTCAGAACTGTAATTATCACAAAGCAGTAAAAATGTTGCTCATTTGTGCATTTAATTATATTAATGCATATTGTGATTGCCTATTTATCTTTACATTTGTATAAACAACATTGGATTAATCTAATTACTGGCATATGAGTTTGTATCTTCAAATGGTGTACATTTCCACATCAGTTTCTGTCTTTATTCATCCAAATTTGTCCCTTACTTAATGGAGTCTAAATGTAATTTAGAATCAAATCCGATTGTATGCCTTTTATAAATGAGGCCAAAGAAATTTTCAATTATGAGTTTCAGATTTCAGTGGTTACATAGCAAGGGCAAGTAGAAATGATTTAATAGCTTGAAATTTCAACTTACTTATGAGTTATTATGGTAATTATTTTTCTTTTTTTTATTGATGTTTGCCTTGTGGGCAGGTGAGATTAACCAATAAAATCATATCACACTTTTCATGATCCAATCAAATCCAGATGGACAAAATCAAGCCCTGTCCTTTTTTTACTTTTTTATATTTTTAGTTTTTTTTGTCACATTATGAAATTAAAATGTGTTGTGAATGCTCTTGTCTTTAAGGACTGAATGGCAGATCATTGTGGTACAAAAAGGTTGATCTCTTTTTATGTGTCAACTTATTTACTGTAGCTGTTATGTGTTCTTCACAATACACAAGTTTCAGAATGAGTGCTGAAATGTTCTTCACTGCAGAATTGCTTGAGAAAGCTGTTGTCACAGCTGTTGAAGTGAGGTACTAGTAGTATTTCAAGCTCCCCATCATCATGTTCACATCAACTGCACTTGTCATATGAAGGACTTTAAAACACTCACGTAACGTCTCCCGCGTAGTGTCGGATACGGAAATCTCGATTGAACTCCATGGTCTTGTCTGCAGGACAGAGCTGAGAGAAAAGACTTGTCTGAGTTTCATGGCATCAACAGGTATCAAACTCCATGTGTTTTTGTTTCTATGTGCATGTGTTGTGAAACAGTACTGCCCCCTTCTGACCCTGCTCCCAAACTGCAGTAGTGCACTTCAAGTCAGACAACTACAAGTCTGGTTAAATGAGGTTACAGTTTTGTTCCATAATTCATGACAGGCCTAAAACTGTACGCTTATGTGATGTGATTGAGGATTGCTGAGGCAAGAAGGAACGGATGACTGTTCTGAATGCTTACTTTCCGGGACGTGTAGTGAGGATGCTGGCCCAGCTTTTTGTTCATGCTTTCAAGGCAAACGGTATCTGTGACTTTCCCTGCAGTGAGACAGGCTTCATCCAGGACCGAGATGATCCCCTTATGAGGCTGCTCCACTAAATCCACTATGATCTGATTGTTAAAGTATTCAATCTGAGAGAAGGAAAAGTCAAATTTAGAGAAAATGTGCATGGATTCTATTTTAGGTTCAATATGTCTTATTGTTGTGCATTATGCTCACATGTTGCCATGTGATACCCTCTCTCTGATACTCGTCCTGCTCCTGTCGTAGAATAAGCTCAATGAAGAGCTGCTGTAGCTTCTCGTTGCAGTAGTTAATGCAAAACTGCTCAAAGCTGCGGCCATAAAATGGATAAGAAAAAAAAATTAACCACTAAAACCACTCAAAAAAGTAACATTTGTATAATTTTACTGCAAAGCAATATTAACCATGCAAAGCCTGACATATATAAATATATAAATAAAAATCTTTTTTTTTTTTAATCATTTTAAATGGAATGGTTAATTGAACCATTAGACAATTTTTTTTTGCATATGTGATTTTTGTTGAGTACCATATATGATACAAAAGGCTTTTATGGCTCATATACCTGTAGTATGATATAGTGAGAATATGGAGCTCATACTCAAGGAGGAAAAAAAACAGATTAATATCTAAAGGCCTAAACTGAGCAAAAATATGCAATTTGGTGAAGTTGCTGATATTTATATTGCCAAAATGAAAGATGAAATTCTGATGGCTTGTAATGTAAATCAATGAGATCTTTATAACAGTATGGCAGATTACTTACTTAAAACGCATATAAATATAATTGATATCATCTCTCAATAACATGTTTTATAAAGATGATATTTAAATGCTTAGTTTTATGATCAAAGCTCTGTAAGTTGAATTGTGGGGCAAACTATATAATGCAATGCAATACAATGATAATTCAGTGATGTACAAATAAACACTTTTCAAAAGCCTGATGCATCATATTTAATTCCCACATTTCACCATTATTTGTCTAAAAAAATTATGTATGGATAATCAAGTAAACCTAAGTTGCTTCATCTCGAAATATATTACTAACAAAATAAAAGTTATTATTATGTTTGATTTATAAAAATCAGTCAAGATTTCTCAGCTAAAAGACACATGTACCACAATCTGAATGTTTTTAGATGACACTAAAATGCCTTATACTTGCTTAAAAAGTATAAGAAATCAATCGGATGTCAGAAGCAGATTTTTCAGGAAAATTGATGATGCTGACAATTTAGAGGCCTTAAAAATGTGTGTATCAAATATGATAGATACAGTAGGCTTCATAGGGTTAATAACTTCACAATGCATAAATTATACTGACCTGTTGTTGTCAAAGATCTCAAAGCCATAGATGTCCAGCACACCTATAACAGTGTTTTTGCCATGCAGGGCAGGATTGTAGTCCTTCACTTCAATAACAGCATTGATACGACCCACTATCCACGCAAATAATCTCTCATATAAAGCCTAAAAGTGAAAACCATGCCAGAATCACAACATATTATATGTACATATAATACAGCAGACATATTAAAGAGGTCATCATACCAACATTTATCATTTTATTTTCCCCAAAGGACCACTTCAAGTGGAAACATGTCATGTTTGACATTTTCCACCCTGAAATTAAACATATTGTTGATGTAATGTGGGAGTTCATGTGTGAATATATTTATCCCTTTGATGTCAGATGAAGTTTTGTAATGAGCTGTTTCTGCTGCAATACATACCACATTAAACTGGTGTATTTCAAAGGAAAATTAGAATTTTTACAATTACAAATAATGAGGTGATGGATGAGCCACAAACAAGGACACCTGTTTGCAGGAAAGGGGAGAATACCTTGGCAAAAGCATCTCTTCCATAGTTAGCCTCCTGCTCATTGTGGCCCTTTTCGATGACCTCACCACCCCCAGTAGCCACTGTGCGGAACAGAAATGATTTTGTGGCATTCTCAGGCTCTGTGGATGTCAACTCAGAAATGTGCTTCACCGTGTCTTCTCCGACAAGTACGACATGTTCACCATCACTAGTAAACTGAAGGTTACCCTGAAACAAGAACATTGCAAGGTCTTTAAACCGGTGGTTCTCAACTAGGGGTCCAGGGCCATTTCCAAGGCTTAAAATCAATCAATCAATCTAGTAGAAGCAGTACAAATTGCTATTTATTTATTTATTAAAAAAAATGACATGATCAATAAGTCGACAACATAGGTTGTTACATTATTTCAACTCATCAAAATAGGTTATGCCATTTTAAACTGTATTATTTAAGTTATACAAGATTCAACCCATTTTTAAATTCAGTTTAATGTAATTTAAGTTGAAATACATGTACTTAAAAATGTACTTAAAAACACTGAAATGTTAATACAAAACCCTGTAATCACAAACTAGAAACGTCATGTAAATTCATTGACAATAAAAAAAAGTAGAAATCATGAAGAACACTCAGCACGTATTGGAATTATGAAAATTATCTATTTATAATTATTTTATTACATTTTTTTACTACATTTGGCCTTCAAATATGGTGACAACAGGGGGCCTTGGAGTCAAAAAGATTGAGAACCACTACTTTAAACATGGACTTACTACAGCAAATTATAAACTACAATCAGAAAAACAGTAGAAAACAATCATCCACAGCATGCAGTGTGGGACTGACCAGGTGTAGGATGGTACTGAGGATCTTGTAGATGGAGCTGATCTCTTCGGCAGTGAAGCCAATCACTTTTAGAGCTGCCATCACAGCTTTGTGACATAAGGAGTCATTATTGGATGCCTGTGATGATTTGAAAAAACAAAGAGACAGACAAAGAGAGACTTTAGAACAGTGTTAGGCATATTTCACAATAGTAATTCATGAGTAAACAGAAAAACTACCAAAAACTCTATAGAAGAGCAGAATGCTATTGCTATGTGAAGTGGTTATGCATTTATAAATTAGTATACTTGTGGGATAAGTACGCACAAGTGTGACAGAGGCTCCTTGACTGGTGTAGATATATCCTGCGGGATCTCTCTGTAGATACAAGGACTTCAGCAAATCATCAGACCCTCCCCGTAACACCTGCATAAACACATCAAATATGCTTAGTTCAGTTCAGTTTTATTCATCCCTTTGGAAATTTGGTTTGCACAGGTGCCTGCCACACATCACATTAACACATATATCTCAATACTCCATAAACATTTATGACAAAGATATTATGTTGATCTACAAGTCTGTTGAAGATTTAAAAACAGTTCTAGCTGCAGTTGGCACTTTTGAGTAAAATTATAATCTCATTTACCATATCCCGGCAGAAGACCTCACCTGATAAAATGAGTGGAAGTTTCTCTCTCCCTCCTGCTGTTGAACAACTCTTGACTGTAAATACAGCACAGAATTTGTGTTAATTGCCTTTTCTGCATTACACAGTATTGATGGCCCACATAATATCTAAAAATATAACGCCTTCCAGAGTGACATCAGTTGAACACACAATATGATAGCAAACACTTATTACAGCATTTTCATTTTTAAATAATCTTTTTTTTTGTAAATGCAGCATTGTATTTGTGTTACAACCCTCCAAAGACCAAAAAAGAGTACACTTTTAATATAAATAGCACATAGGCTATACGAAGCAGTTTTATTTTGACACATTATGTTGAATGTTATACACTGAATATGTTGCGTACTGTTTTATAATATACTACAATACACGGAGATGCAAATAGTATCTCAAATAGTAGGCTATCTATAAATGTATAAATGTAATTCCATTTAGTATTCCAAAATACTTTTTGTTGCCATTTACACTAAGTGCAAATAGCCACTGCCTTATTATAAATTATTTAGTATTTGTGCACAACATTACTTTTAAAAAATTCATGTGCTGAATGACTTGCCTGAGGTGAATGTAGGCTAATGCTAGGTGACATGTTGTTTACAAGCTGTTTTACTGATGTCTTTCCGCCGTTGAAACACTGATTGAGCGATTACACGAGATATAATACGTTTCAGAAAGTTGTACAATATCTTTCATCATACCTTCAGATGTTTTGCGTTCACTCGCGCTCCGCACGAGTTGCTGCTCAAACTGAGGCAGCATCTGTGACGCCCCTCACGCCACATTAAAGAGCGTCAAAACGGCATTTATTGTTTGAATTTCGTGATAAAATGGACATAATCTGAAAAATGACACTTTGTTTCTTATCGAAAGTAACAAAACTCGGCGATTATGCGATTATCGGTGGCTGTGTTCGTCTTGAAATTCGCGGGACAAATACGTACAACGTTACACCCCTAATCACTATTTAATCAAATGTCAAGGAAGAAAAAGTATTTTTGTCTCATAAGGTAAAGTGAGGTCAACGGACCTCAACAATGAGCCGGCAGGGGGCGGGGCGCGGCATGAGAGTATCGCGATACGTAGCCTACCGTGGGTGCATGATCTATCGCGGTTTTTCGGTTCGGTTTGAATATCATTACAACCGTACGTTTCACTCAGATATGCATCACAATAGGGAAGACAAGACTATCGAAACTTCTGTTTCATACCTTTAAATTAATATTGTTGGCACATGGGATGAACTTTAACAGGATGAATAAACCAGGCAAAGGTGAACAATAATCTGCACATTATAACACAGCCCTGCACATTTAGTAAAAACACTAATATAAGGCCTAGCTGATTTGTATTTTATTTTTTATAAAATCACCACATTCAAAACTAACAATTTATTTTTTCTTATTTTAAGTGTCAATGTCAAGTTCCACATTCAGATGTCATTTTCATGATGAGCTTTATTTTGTACTGATACGATAGTGATGTGTTCTTACCTTCTCCAGCAGGTAGTTGTTGATGTGTCCTCCTGTGGGGTCTCCGTTAAAGTTGAAGTTGATGTCCATGTATTTCCCAAAGCGGCTGGAGTTGTCATTGCGGTTGGTCTTTGCATTTCCAAAGGCCTCTAACACACAGTTTGATTTCAGGAGCACATTCTTCACACTGTGGTGGGATGCAAATACAGTAAAATGCAAAAATCATTTATGCATAAACAAGTCTGCGTGTTTGTCAGTGCACATAAGATTACAATAATAAGAAATATTTTTATTTCCAGAAAATAGCATGAACATTTGAAAGCCTATTACATCTTCAAATAATCTGTCATACAAATCTGAATAGGTAATAAAAAGCAATACATATGTAATTAAATGCAAAACCTATTCTGGGGTGTGTTTCCCAAAAGCATTGTTTGCCAACTATGGTTGCAAGTTCCGTTGAATTGTGTTGGTAACGACAGAACTTGCAAACCCCAGAGCATTAGACCTGAAAATCAAGCTCTGTCAATGTCTCCAGGAAACTGACCTCTCGACCTCTGCCCTTTGGTTAGGGTTGGTGATAGCTGCAATGTACTGCATAATGTACTTGCTTGCCTCAGTCTTGCCTGCTCCACTCTCACCTGAAACACAATGAGATTTGTATGAAACGGTCTAATTCATACAGCAAAGTCTTCGTTTATTAGATTTATTTTTCCCCATCAGAGGCACTCGAGACAAACTTTCTGACTGTACATACATGGTTCATCACACAGTATAACTTCAGGCTATAGGTGTGCTTAAGCAGCATGGAAGTAGTTCGAACGAAATGAAAGCAACAATACAATAAAGGCCCCTCTATGTCTTTAATGATAGTGTAGCTACTAAGTGGTCTACTAATTAAAAACAATATACTAGAGCAGTGGTTCTCAAACTGGGGTACGTGGGGTGACAGAAGGGGGTACGTGAACAAAATGCTGTTCATTTAATTCTACCCCATCTTAAAATAACATTAAAACCGAGCATGTATTTCTAGCAGGTAAAATGCCATAAATACATGACATCCGATCAAATTACCTCATCTTTTGCGGTCAAAACTGACTGCATTCACACTTGCAGTGTGCATATGATAGGTTGCGTGCAGATTATGCTGCCTTGGCAAATCACGCTATACTGTCGATCTCGACAAATGTACCTTTGTAAAAGTGTGGATTTAGCACTTGCTAGCATGAAGAACAAATATAGACACAGACTGTGCATTGAGATCGATTTAAGATTCAAACTCTCTTCGATACAAAAACATACTGTGTGAGTTCCTGTGTTTAATGTTTGATCACATTATACGAATATCCACATGATTGCAAATGTGACATTGATTTTATACAACAATTCAACAAACGAAAGGTATTAATATTAAGTGATGTTTATTTTAAACACAGTATTTTTTTTGTTGCAATAAAATAATAGCTCCAACTAAAGCCACAGCAGTGTTTGTGAACAAAGTTTAGAAAAAAATGCACTGGAAAAATCGATTTAAGGGGGCAAATATTGTCCCTTACTGAAAAAGGTGTGAGAGAGGGGGAACGCAAAAGGATGTTAAAAGCTTTAGGGGGTGACGCCACTATAAAAAGTTTAAGAACCACTGAGAGTCAAGTATATTGTTTTTAATTAGTAGATAAATACTTTTAAAACCTGTTGTATATGTTAAAATATATGTAATAACTAAAAATAATAATTTACCCCTATAAAGCATACTGTATCATATTTGATACTTTAATAAAAAAACCTGTTGTACACAATCTACTACTGTACATGTAGAATACATGTCTACCCTCTGTCGTCTGATTGATAGTTTATACTTTTTTTAGTAAGTAGAAGGTACTTTTAATAGATAGTTTTAAGAACGTCCCCTTTTAGGTCATACCATATGTAAGACCGGAAAAACTAGTTGAGGAACGACCACTCCTCGAGTGGACAAAGGACCCTGCTGAAAATTAACATTTGAACTCCCCCTTGTGCAATATTGAGACAAAGGTCTCACCTCCCTCATCTACATTTCTTCCCCTCATCCTCCACTCTTGCAGAGATTACCCAAACTCACACAAGAATCTATATGGTTTAATGTGAATAATTATCATCGAGTATTATACATATTTAGTATCATTCGAAATGTCACAGGGTGACTGGTACAAGTGTCTCATTCCCAAAAAGTTTAGAGATAACTGACACACAAAGGAATGTGGTCTCTAGACAAATGGTCTCCTACCCCCCAAAAGTGTAACCTCCGAATGCAAATATCCATTGTTAGCACATGTGAAAGAAGTTTCTGTCTAGATAATGAAATATAGCAAGGGGCTCGGGGCCTTTCTGTACCTCAGATCAGCCCGTGAATGCTGAGAGCCGTCAGGACTCTCAGCATTATAATAATGCTAATGTCGAGTTTGTATCTCTTCTCTTTATTCCAGAGCATTTGATGTTTTGTATTGATTATCTTTTGAATTGATTATGAAATTACTGGACATAATAAATTGTAAACATTGGATTTTATTCTAACGGACTCTGGCATTACTTTCATTAAAGAATTAAAAGGAATAGTCAAACATTTGCTTATATTTAATGATGCACAGATATCATTAAAACCTTTTTCATTTATGGAGTCAGATGAAATAATGAGTTAATACATATGAGAAAATGTATTGAATTTAATCAAAAATACTTTGCCACAAGAAAAGACAGTAACACGTAAAGACCTTCCGTGCTGGTCGGATGCCGGACTTTGGGCCGATCGAGCGCGACTTTTACTACTTTTTTTTATAAAGTAAATGTAAGAATAACTTTTATATTGTTAGTAATATTTCAAGATGAACACTTACTGGACTAAAGCAACTTAACTTGATTAGGCATCAATCATGTTTTAGAAAAATCATGTTAAAATGTTTGTATCAAATATATGATACATCAGACTTTTGTACATCTCTCAATCATCATTGTATTGCATTGCATTATATGTTTTCCCATACGGGTCCCAGCATGCAAAACATACCTTATGATATTTTAGCATGGTTATTTAATTTGTTAGCCTTTACAGGGTTAAGTATTAGATATTTTCTCTGTGCATTTTGTTGGGCTTGGGTCTATTTTCTCCTGTTTATTTATTTTGATCATTGAATTTGTGACATTTTGAAAAGGATGAATGACCTCTGGCCTGTGTCCTGGAGGAATGTTCATAACACCAGTGTCTGTTGTTTTATTCAGCAGTGAGTGTGTTTAGTAGCTGCTGTACCTGAAATGACGATACATGTGTCTTTGGCTCGTCTCTTCATGGCTTTATAAGCGGCATCTGCGACAGCAAACAGGTGAGGTGGGTTCTCATACAGTTCTCTGCCCCTGTAGTCCTCAATGACCTCCTTCCCATAGATATCTAACTGTTTGTACGGATTGACTGACACCACTACTTCTCCAATGAAAGTGTAGATACGGCCCTTCTCAAACCTGAAAAAAAACAAACAATACTTTGAAAAATATGCAGGTGTCAAATAGAACTTTAACAAGACTCATTGTTAGCATCATATGTGCTGGTTTGGTTTAGTTCCTGGTGTCCGAACACAGAAATTAAAGAACAGACGATGAATGCGTTGAGTATTACTGTTAGGTGAAGTGGGATTCAATTAATAAATCATAAATCATACAGAGGTTTAAGAAAAACATATATTGATGAATGTCTGTTTTGATCATGTCCCTTACAGTGTAAGTCTAATATGTTTTTTTTTACTTGGAATAACATATAATATAATATAATAATAAAAATAATAATAAAATATGCCCATATGATAAACTTTAATGCTGTGAAAATTAATAATATAATATAATAAATATAATATAATATTCTTTACTTCCTCCCAGATTCTGACATTTGATGGCATTTCTTAACCGTGATTACATCGAATAAGCTCCATTAGACAATTAATCAATAATTGTGACAGTTTCTGTGTCACGATTAACATATTAAAACATCATAACCACATCTCATTTTATAACCTTTTTCACCTCGATATCAAATACCATAATACAATTCTCCGGGTGATGATTTAACATTTTATGCAAGGGGAAACGAGTGTCATAACTTGATGTATGTTTCTCAATGTAATGCACGCCCATATTCAGCAGGAAGTGACACAGGGCTGGGAAGTGAGAACAGGAAGTGCAATAGGGCTCAAGATGACTCACTTTCTGAATTTCAAACAAAAAATACAGTGTAATCTTGGTTAAGTAAGCATATCAACTAAAACACTAGTCTTTCATGGCCTACAGCTAAAATATAAAGATATCTGTCCGTAGTTAAAATGCATTGGTCATTATAGCTTATAAATTCTATATACAAAACAAGCATATTCAACACAAAAATCAAATAGTTCAGACAAAGTAGTGTAATATCTAAGGATTCAATTGGTAGGATGCCTTTCCTACCAATATATAGGTATTAATATTTTGTTGTGTGACTTTTTGTGGTACGGTCACATGAGGCATGGTCATAAAGCTGATTAAACACACAAAAGGACAAGGAATGGACAAGTTCTTTTTTTCCCCCTAGTGTTTCAGACACATAAGAATCTGTGACAGACAAAACAAGTGTGCAACACCACACTCATAAAGAGTCTTGTGAAAAGGTCATCTGATTCTACCAAATTTAACCAATGACATCACAGATCACAGATGAAATGCTGCATGTTAAAGGAAAGGAGAACTAGAAACTTTTGATTTCATCATCAGAACTGCTAAGATTCAACTGGCTGGTCATGATCAGCTGTTGTAAGACATAATAAGATGTATTTTTTTCTTGTTATGTCTATCAAGCTGTTGATGTTAGTGACTTGATATCTAAGCTATGAGCGGGAAAGTCAAAAATAATCTGACACATTCTTTCCTCTCCACTTTTTTCTTCTAGAACTCTTTTCTTGTCACGGCATTTTTTTCTACCAAGAAGGGAGTGGTCAAAATCAAAGACACTAAAACCATACAAAAAGACTTCAATTACTCACTTTTGACTGTGAAACATAATTAATGGGCAAGTTCTACAAACAAAAATGACTTTATCACAGCTTCAGAGCTCCCAAAATGAGTTAACGCTTAAAACAATCAATTTTTGAAGGCCTTGTTTACTGTTGTCTTATCAGGTTCTTTCGAATATAGGCTGTAATGTCCATCGAGTCTCTTTACACACCACCACTTAGTGTAAAAACTGTTCTCTCTTACCTTAACTTTAAATTCTCCATAAACTGCTCCATAGTGACCTCGTCTAGAAGCACAAAGTCTGACTTTCCGAACTCCAAGCCCTCCAGCTCCGCCATCCCTGCAGGAGTCTATCTGAAGGACAAATGGATGGAGAGAAAAGTGGAAGGTGATGAGAAAGGCACAGAAACCGAGCATTGACTGTCGACCTCTCGAAGCCGGTAGAGGAGACAAATGTGCAATGGGTGTGGCCTACGTTTTGGTCTTTGCATGATCTGAGACTGTGGTAAGTGAAGTCAGTGACAACTGCGGTCTGCAGGCTTCAGCATGTCATCCTGTTCAAGACAACATCTGCATATGTATGTTTATTTTTATTCACATGGGGGAAGGAATTATCTTTAAACACAAGTCTTTTTAGCATCTTCATGAGCTACCCTTGTGGGTAAGCTCATGGCCCTGACTTTAGGGGCCATAAAAAGACTTACTTTTTAATTACCTTCACCATGTGTTTTGAGTCATTGCAGAGTGCAAATGGAGTATAAAGCCAAAACACACTGTTTGGCCTTTTAAACTTTACAATGTTGTTTAGTTCAAAATTGTGTATTCATTAAAATAAGTTGTAAGACATTATAGATCACTATCTTATTAAGAGGATGAATGGCATTTCCGAAAGCCCACCCTCTTCCTCTGGGGGAGTGTGGATCATTGACTGTCAAGAACTAGATCTTTCACATAGTCTGAGTTTATGCTGCCCACACACACACTAATCTTGGATCTATTCCATTCTTGCAAAACCCACACACAACTATAAACACCAGGACCAAACAAGATACAGACAGACAGGAAAGGATACACAGCATACCATTTATGGTGAAATATAGGGGTGCCGGGAGCAGTTTTGATACCAATCATTAGCGAAACAATCCAAATTAACATGTTGTTCACAGTATTACAAATTGCATGCTATTAAAGCAATGTAATACTAAAAATTCTGTTCATTTAATATGTTAGTGTAT
The DNA here is from genome assembly GCA_026230005.1 of Gila orcuttii. Classification (NCBI taxonomy): domain Eukaryota; kingdom Metazoa; phylum Chordata; class Actinopteri; order Cypriniformes; family Leuciscidae; genus Gila; species Gila orcuttii. The sequence goes on along the minus strand of JAPDVR010000010.1, from coordinate 17,095,359 downwards.
AATTGGTGACCATAGCACTGAAGAATCTACAATAAATGTATTTAATATTAAAGGTATAAGAGCTGAAAGTTCAGACCCATGACAAAACTTGTTTATTGCTCTGAAGCCAAAATGTTACAGTAGGTCAGTTTATCCAACTTTTATACATGAAACCATTATAGACCATTAAAAAGGAATATTTTAGGTAATTCCATTTATTGTAAGGTATGTTTATGCGATTACAGTAGTTTGAGAACAGTGGAAATCAGAGAATGAGGTGAGTCAGTAGTCACAGTACTTAATGTACAACTATTGCAAACTTTACAGATAATTAATCCATATTTGTCCACATTACAGTGATGCCTAAAATAATCATTTAAAGGCCTAAAAAGAATATTAACAACCAAAGAATCATAATGACTGCTGTGGAATTTCTTAAATAGCAGACCACAAGTAAAGAAAAAACACAAGGGGGATTTTTGTATGACAGAAAACTCCATCTGATAGAAATACTCGAAAAAAACACATTCTCAATTAATACTAGGCTATATAAAACCAGTCAAATCAAAATCAGTGCTTTTTAAATAGTAAAAATAAAGGAACTCTGCACATTAGTGTATTTCTATATTACCTTCTAACTTTTTTGACACAAGAGGATGAGTTTAATTTTTTTTTCTTCCTGACAGGGAGGTGCTCAGCCCCTAAGTCAACCACAAGGCCAGCCTCACTTCCTGTAGAATGCAGAAAAAGACACTTCCTCATTGAGTCACCATGGTAATGAAACTGAACTTAGAATGGAAATACTGCAAATATATTAGACATGTATATATATATATACATATAATATAATACAGGACAGGAAATACTAGAAGTTGATTTTGCAGATCTATCCCTATCCCCAACCCCTAAACCTAACCCTACCCATAACTTATCCCTAAAATCAGAGAGAAATGATAGGTGAAAAACACTGATGTAGAAGCACCTAACACTGGTTTATTCATCCCATTAAATGTTTTCTTAATTTATATTACTATGGGGCTCTTACAATGAAGGTGAATGGGCCCCATTTTTTGAAGGTTTAAAAGCAGATAGCCTTTGTAAAGATAATATTTTTTTTAATGCACTGAAATTGTTTATTCTATTATTAATTATTATGATCTATTATATACACATAAAACATTGGTAAGCAATGTTTTGTGGTTATATTGAAATAGTGAGCCCCATTCACTTCCATTGTAATTTAAGTTTTTTTTAAAAGAAAAGCTGAAATTCATTTTCATGGTAATCAACATTGTGACACAACTGCTGTCGATTTTGTACTGAACCCAGTATAGTTATGTGAATACATGTGATTAGAAATAGAACCATCAGTACAGTGCAGTCCCATCTTAAAAGTGTCTGACCAATTTAATTCTAAAAAGTCTTTAAGTGTGTTTTTCAATGAGGGCTTCACATCGTTTTAAAATTTGCAAATTTTTGATTTTGAAAGGTTTTTTATTTTATCAGGCATTAGAGGAGCTTTAAATGTAGGAATTGGCCCTTGTTTAGATGTCTGAACTCCACTAGAGGGAGTCAAATCCTGCTGAAAAGAAGTTGATGGTTCTTTGTTTTGATTTTTGTGTTGTAATCGTGAGCTGCTCTGTGACCTGCGTTGTGCAGTGGATTTAGAGGACTGGCGACCTCTTTCCGGTTCAACTTTTTGCTGCAATTGATGGTCCTTTTGGGAATGTGAGGCAGATGAGCTACTGACAGTAGTAGAGTACACAGCAGGAATCTGATCTACGTCTAGGTTCTCCATTTTGGACCTTGTTTTTTGTCTTGGCAAAGAGCTGCTGCGTCTCAATATGTTCCTCTTCATGCCTTTAGGCGGTGCAATGTCAACATCCAATCCAAGAAGCTTTTGCTTTGCATCATAACTGTCTTTTGATGACCCCACTACTTTTATAACGTTATTTTCCTCTCTAATTAAAACGTCATAAATCTTTTGGAATCTGTAAGCATTCTGGATAATTACTTTTTTCTGACTTTTGTCACATACATTCAAGTCTATTTCTTGTGTGCGTAGAGATACAGTGATTTCCTCCATCAATTCAGACAATTCTTTAGCTGTTTCCCTAAAGTTTCCTCCCGAGAGTTTAACCATAACAACCCCTGATTCTTTTTTATGATTAATATGAGTTTGGTGATCTGATTTAATTTTATTTATAAAATCTTCCTTAAAGAACATTATGTATTCCCACACATCTAGTTCCACAGGGATGGAAAGTTCAGTTTGCCTGGGAGACGAGGGATTCTGCTGCTGAACGCTTGTTCGGGAATCCTGATAGATCCTGGAGGGACTGCTTAAGGGACTTTCTGTGCTAGAGCTTCTATCCAGTAGAGAGGCATTCTGCAAGAGTCTGTATTGGGACTCTGGGGATCTTGAGGTTATTCCTGAAGATGTGCTTCTGCCCTCAGAATACACTGAGTTGCCATAATTGTGACTGGGCCTGAAGTCACTGGAGTCACTTTTTTCAGCTCTGGAGACAGAGTCAGAGGAGTAACCATTAGTGCAATGCGAAAGTGTTCCTCTTTGAGGGAGGGTTTCTAGAGCCAGAAACTGCACGAGTTTGGGATAAATAAGTTTTAGCTTGAGAAAGGAACCCGCCAAATGCAGCTGTCCTGGGCTGATCTTTGACATCCGAAAGCCATGGCTATGGAGAAGTTCTTGGATTTTGCTGTGACTGGAGAACATGTTCAGATCAAGGATTGCTTCGGCTGGCATATCCAGCTGAGAAAATATGAACAAAAGCATGTTAAGGAAATAGCTTTGACATGTCGCACTATTGGGTTGTTATTTATTTAGTTTGTGTACGATACATAATTCTGTATGATTCAGTGAGGTTCACCAATGAAGTGTCTTACCTGAGGATGATGCACCTTTTTAATGTCCAGTGGGTAAAACTGACTCTCCAAAATCAAAACATGAGTGTGTTGCAAGACTCCTGGAACTAAGACATTGAATGGATAAAAAAAAAGAATTGTTGGCCATGGAATATGATGTTAAACTTGGATAATAATATTAATAATAATAATAATAATATGTTTAATTATAGCGCCTTTACCAAGCTCAAGGACGCTTCACAATAAGATAAATTTAGAGAACAAAATGTCAAGGCAATACCTTCAGCTGATTCAAAGACTACATAAGCCTGGCCTTTGTTGTAGGTTGGATAAATCACTGTTAAAACATCTCCTCCTTTGTTACTGCGTCTCAGAAAGTGCATGGTTAATTTATCAATCATCATATTTTCGGGGTAGTTGTCCGGGAGCCCATTCACTTCAATAACCATTTCATTCATGGCCATCTTAAAAATAAAAAATAAAAAAATAAAAAGTGGGGGAGGACATTACAGATTACAAGTCATTACAACACGAAAATAAGCAATATGTTTCTTTCTAGTGGCAATATGCTTAAAATGTAGATGTAGGTTTTTGGAACAAACTTCTTGTTGTTACTGCAGCTTACATGGATATCTCACAAGATAAAATGTTTGGCTGAATCATACCCTGTCTACACCTATAAGACTAAATCTGCTTAAAAATGCTAGATAAGGGCTTGAATGCTATGCCTGAACTTGAAAGCCACAACTCATTATCATATAGGGTGAAAAAAAAGAAAAAATATATAAACATCATGACTAACATGGCAACAACTAAAAATATGAATACGTAAATACATGTAAGAAAAAAATAATGAATGCATTTGTACAATGTAGAAGTGAATTAATAATAAATATAATAATGATAATAATATTATTAAATATAACAATAATAAAACAGGATTAAATCGCGTGGAAAATGTAAAACATTCACCCCATATAGGTCATTCGTTCTCTTAACTCTCGGCTTGCTAATAGAGAGCGAGTTTGTTTGCATTGCAGAATTTTGTTACTAAGTTACTGGAGACTATATCTATCAAGCACTGGTTTTCTTCTCGGATTATGCGTAGCCTAATTCTCAAAATACAACTCCCAAGATAAGTGAAACAGAAAGTTGTTAGATACCTTTGTAGCTTTCTTAGTGGAGCACCAAACGTGGATAACGTATTTGACAACTAGCGTTCCAACATGACATTAGAAACAGGAAATGCAATGTAATTTAACAATTAATGTAAAGCAATTGGTGATATAGACTATTTTAAACTTCGTAACCCGTACCTGTGGCTGATTATAGGCAATAAGTTTGCAAGGGTGAGATAGGAAAGAAAGACTCGGCCGTCCTTCTTAAGTGAAAGTGAAACTGCTCAGTGCTCAGATGTCCCCATGCACGGGAAAAAGGGGGCGTAGCCGCGCGCGCGCAAAAAAAAATTAAAGATTAAAAAAATTAGATTAACTGTTTAATGATCTCTGATAATTGTTTATAGGCCTAATCTTTAAAGCTGTATCAATCGTGCCTCAAATTGAATGACAAAGAAAAAGGTTGAACATTTTATCCTTTACAATTCAAGGATATAGGCCCACATAAAATAAAAAAGGGAAAATTATAAAAAAAAACTATAAACTCCACATTCATAAATTACTAAAAAAAATACAACCCACCAGCATAAACAACCAGAAAAAAAGCTACTCACAAATGTAGGCTACTTCACAAACATGTTGTAGACCTATAAAATCTCTCTCTAAAACATAAATAAATAAATAAAATAAATAAAAAACTAGATGTTTTGACTTGAGACAGAAACAGACTTGAGTCTGTTTTAACATTTTCAGTAATCTGCTGGTATGGTAATCTCACTGTCAAGGCCAAAACTGCTCTTTCCAATATAGTGAAGGTCAGCAGTAAAATTCTAGGTGTCCAGCAGTGTAGCCTCACTGACCTGTATAACAGACAGGTAGTTAGGAAGGCCAAATCAGTTATTTCTGATAGTTCCCACCCCCTTCATTTAGAGTTTCAGATCTTACCTTCTGGTTCTCGGTTTAGATTACCCCCAGTAAAAAGCAATATACAGGCACTCATTCGTTCCGATTGCCATCTCTCTTCTAAACCCAGCCCGGAGGAGTAGATAAGACTTAATAATTAAATAGTGATGGGGTTGTTATAACATGTATAGTATTGACGTTGATGATGTTGTTGATGTAATGGTGATTGTTATGGAAATGTCCCCCTGTGTTGTAATATTGTTTTTTATGATGAACATTGTCAGATGTTTCTTTTTAACATGTGACTGTTGAATTGGAGGCCTATTTCAGAAATGGAGCACTTTATTCTGTAGCACTTAGGCCTATCTATCTTCTCAATTACAACCAGAGCCTGTATTTAATGTATTTCGGTCTTGCATCTGTGTCTGTCCTGTGTCTATGTCTTGCTGCAGAACTAATTGCCCTACGGGGACAAATAAAAAGTTTAAGTAAGTTAAGTAAGATGTAAAGACCCAGCTCACTCCTTGATCTCAGAAATTAAATTTAATGTGTTTAATGAATAACAGAGGTCACTGTTATATTTGTTATATATTTGGTGTTACCTAACCACCACTAGAGGGTGCTGTGTAAAAGAAGCCACCAGTAGAACCCTGGGCCCAGTTGTTCAAAAGTAATGATCGGATTTTAGATTATCAGATTGGATCAAATCTTGAAAATGGTTTGTTTAAAAGAACAAAACGGTTTTCTGAAATCGGATTAGATCACAAAATCCAATCTTGGTTTTCATCTGGATCAAAATGTCAGTTTGTGTTCTGTGCTTTTTAGTAAGATTGATTCCAGCAGTAGGGTGGATTTCAGGAACAAAAACGTAATACAAATTTAAAACTGATAAAAAAAACACACACATTTTTATCATTTGATATACACACATTTTTATTTTGCTCTTGGTTAGTTTAGCCTAACTGTTAAAGTAATAAAAAAGTAGTCTAGAAGTCTGCAGTCTGAACACTTTACCTCAGAGCGTCCGTTAAAGGAGAAGTTCGGTATTTTACACTTAAAGCCCTGTTTTAAGATCGTTTCTGATGAAATAGAACGGTTAAGATTGAAATTTGGACAAATGCTGCTGTCCCGAGAATTTTCGGTTTCTGTGGTAGCAGCTTTAACTGAATGGATTGAGAATCTCACCTGAAAATCCGATAACATCCGCAATTGATTTCTGTGAATGAACGTAAAACTAAATGTATGCAGCACAGGGTGAAGTCAGTATATTAACGACGATTTGAAATATAATGTAAATTTCGATATAAAACTATGTAACTATGTGGCGTGGCAGGATTTTGAACAAGGTGCCGTAGCTGGGCGCCGCGGACAGACGCCGCCGGTGTGATTATACTCATAGAGAATGTGTTCGAATTTTAAAGACGTGGCACCGCGGCACTCCACACCAAGGAACTTGGCTTTAAATAACCTCTGACGATGACGCCATTGGAATGTGTGCTCGTGAGAGGCTGTAAATAGACGTGTTCAGGTGCGCCTTCAGGTACCACTTTGTCTGAAGAGATGTCTGGACACGCCCCCATGCAGCACAGCTTCTCGTTCCCGCTTTTTAAGGGGACAGAGGTACAGAGTAACACCGTGTTCTAACCAGACGCGATGCATGAGATTCCAGCAACAAATAATTTGTCTGTCCACACTAGACGCGACGCGACTGCAGATGCGTCAAAATCAATCAAAACCCACAGCCAATCAGAACAGCGTGTGGGCGGTGTCTCACTGCAAGTGGACAGCACCAGAGAGTATATCTTGACGGCACTCGCAAGAAAATGGATAAGTAGGCTAGCCTAGGCTACATGATCAAATTCACAAATATTACACCATTTAAACATTATTAAAAATACATAGTCTACTGAGTTACTAAAACAATCTTTGACAAAGAATACACTTGTTTGTTCACAATTTGAACGTTCTTGTTTTCATTTGTTTCATTTCAAGATCTGAGGTGAATTATCAATTGTTGCTTTTACAACTACAAAGCTGGGGGCACTAAATGATATTCAAAGTCACATTGCATGCTTTTAATATTAAATAAAGCACATAAACAGTATTTGTGATTATCATTGCCACACTTTGTGTTTGTTGTTCCAGCCGCGACGTCGCAGAAAAATAGAAAGCAGTGGCACGGCTGGGACAAAAACTCTGGTTAACATGGAAAAGATACCTTTTATTACGATAAATGTGTAGTTAGGACACGGTGTTACAGTCAAGTAACCGGAGATGTTCCCTTTTAAAAACTACTCTCAATGCTGCGCTCATAGCGTTATGGGAACGAGAATACCAACGCCGCAACACTGGGAAATGTCTGGACCCCTCAAAGTTGTGTGTCACCGGCCCACCGATGGGCCCATAGTCATTACATATTTAAAACAGTAATATCCTATACTAAACCTAAACTAATCTTGACAAACTATAGATCATTTGAAAGCTTAGAATCTCTAGATTTACTAAATAAATTACAGAGGAGCCGTAATTTATCAATTTGCAACAAGAATATTTTCATACTCCTAAGGCATGTTCAAATCTTTATTTTGAAATAGCAATGAACATGAAAAATCGTGAAAGAATGGTATAAGTTTGTTTTCATGCCTAAAGTTCAAAAGATAACATCCATTAGTGTCAGGAAAAGTTCTGAAAATGTTTTAAATATAAAGAAAAAAATAATAGATTCATCATTTGTGATATGGCAGCGAGCTATAACGCACATACAGTACGTGTTCTTTTTATGTGTTTATTAGAGGTTAAATTCATATCAAAATCTGCCAGACTTCCCATACTACTTCTGAATAGGATGTCTACTTCATAAATTGTATGAAAATAATGGTTCAGATCACTCAAACCACATATGGAAATGGAGGTGCCCTTATATGGGTAGTAATGGAGTCTGGTTATCACCAAGTGAAAAAGTTTGATACTGTGCCCAAACAAAATCTTACTGAAAGCAATTTTTTTGAGATATCAACCTAAAATTTGTAACAACTCCTTCAGATTTTTGGCTTTGATTGGCTTGCAGTTTTAGAGTCCATGTTTTGAAAAAATATATTTTATATAAAATATTTATTAACTTTACATTGTACATTTTCATAAACAAACTTCTATAACTTTTTTTCCATTTGAATATTTAATTAACTTCTACAAAAATCTGCCAAATGTCTTATTTAAAACAAGACCAATCTTTCATCTATATCCCAAAGCATTCTTGAATTATAACCATTTAAGTTTGGAATGTGCATTTTCATTTTTATTCCAAAAAAAACAAAAAGGGGGGGGGGGGGTGTTGACACTTAAAGGATTAAAGTACTTTAGTAGTAGTATACAACAATCCGCAAGCAAAAATATAAGGAAAATGCGACGCTATAGCAGATATTACCTGAGGGAGGGGTTCTAGTAGACCAATCACAGTGCTTGCGATGTGTAGAATTAACATGAAAAATTTTTTGGAGAGGTGAACGTCAGGCTATGCAGTAGGTTGGACGCAAAAGTATAAATCAGCCTTAAAACAACTGTTTATGTGAATACTCGCCAAGACAGGCATTTTGACAAATTTGTGTGTATTTGATTTGAACAAAAGCTCAATATGGTACCCGCAAGCTGTGTGAGGCGCAGTTTTAAGCGTGTGCACTTTGGGTGAGCATGAAACCTGAGGGAATGAGAACATTATGCCAAATTTCAGGCCCTGTAACAGAGCGAATAAGACGCGCGAGTTGGTGTGCATCAACGCCGTCAGAGACAGAGAAAGCAAAGCAGAAATCGGTGGAGAGATACTGCAGGAAATAGTATTTAAACAGTTTCTGAATAAAAAAAAAATCTATATTTTTGAACACTACAAAGTGGGTTGAAAATCGGTTAAGTTACACTAACCACAAGTAATTTGCTAAGAACTGCTTCAATTTGCAGAAGCTTTGAGTTGATTAAAAGCAGGTTAATCACAACACCAATTTAGATTTAATTTCCAATTATTTACTTGTGGCAAATAGCCACGTAATAAGCTGGAGTAATATACAGTCAAACAGTTATACATGCCACACAATATCTCTGAATATTTTCATTCTACCAAACACAAAAAAGATGGTTGCTTTCTTTAAAAGAAAATCCTCTTTATTTAACTGAATATTTTCATCCAAAACAGTTTACATACATCAAATTCTCTGGAAAACAACATTCCTCAATATATATAAAAAAAAAGTTTGGCAATCCAGTGTGCAATATTCACTAGTCTGTTAGATCTTGCCTTACTCAAAATGAACATGTGATGAACACCTCATCAAAGAAGGGGCTTCTCCCTGTAAAAAAATATGAATATTTACATGAAGCAAGATTTCTCACCATAAGATTATAGACAACTAGTTTAAATGTTTGAAGACTATATAACCATGCTGGGAAGGGCAACACAGCAGGCCTCAAACCACCTCAAATTTCTCTAGCAGACATCACAGGAAAGGCAAGAGTCACAATGACTCAACCTCGCTGGAGAGCCTGCAATGACTCTTCTCTTTTACAGAGAACATACTGAGTTTAACTAAAACAGTATAAACGGTCGCATTGAACCGTCTTAAATGTGTGTTGACCAGACTTACTTCCTTCTTGCAGCAGCTGCGATAGAAACATCTCTTAGATGGCACCAAACTCATGGCCAATACATATCCTTTAAGGTGGCAAAATTAACGTTCTATGAGGACTTCAGAGAAATGGCATTATGCTGCAAGAGAAAGACCATTTCAGTACTTTTCACAAGAAAATGTGACATGCAGATATTGAGACCCTCAAGCACATGTTTTAACATAGCTTGTCTGGGGTTTCTATAACCATGCTGTAGGGGGTAAACAACACGGCCTCAAACCACCCCATGTCCATCTAGCAGACATACAGGAAAGGCAAGAGTCACTTCAGACTCAACCTCGCTGATCAGCCTGCACGACAACGCATCATATACATCATCATCATACACCACATACTTCACATTAATTACCAACCTAAATTGCTAAAAACTCTGTTTAAAAATGTACACCTAAATGCAGAGAATTTTAAACAAATGTTTAAATAGATTTAACTAATAATTAAACAAGTCTGAACTCGTATTCACACGTGGACCCTTGTTACCACGTGTTTTAACTGTCAAAACATTAAACATTTAAAATCACCCAGTTGTGTTAAGAAAAAAAAATGCTACTACAATCTGTAGTAATGTTACAGTTACTAGCAGACAAGAATAGTTAACTTAATTATTACATTGCATACAAACATGCATAAAACCAGTCTTAACAATAACGTACGACTACTGCATTATATTTTACAGATTAAAAAAATATATATTGAGATGATCAGTAAATAATCGATTGTTATATACATGTTGTTCTGACACCCAAACCTCACCTTAAAAGAGAAAACATATAAGCTACTGCTCGCACGATCGTCCTCGAGCTAAAGAAAGAAGATTCGGAAATCACGTCAGTTGGGGTTGGTCGCCTCTACTTCTTCTTGGGTTTAATTGCGGTTCACTGACAGGTTTTTACGTTACTGCCACCAACTGGAGCACAGAAGAGCACAGAAGAAAGGATAAAATATTAGTAATGTATTTAAATTCTGTTATATAAAACGGTTACAGCTCGTTTAATAATGTTGCATACACTTTTCATTGTCCTGGAACATTGTTAAAATAACTTTTTGCACTTTCAAGTTTGACTTACAATTTTTTCTGAAGTTCATTAACCTTTTATTTCCATATGCTGTACAGTTGAACAAAAGTTTATCTTCTCGTAAGTCTTTAGTTATTAATTATGCTGATTTGACTGGAGAACTAGCGATTCTTTTTAAATATTTTATAATAAATAAATGTTATTTTTATTAATTTTATCAGAGATTTAAAGAAGATTTGAAAAGGTTTCATCAATAATTTATTAAACTGGCTCATATTAATTTGACTTTTAGTTACTAATAATTAAAAAAAACTAACAATTATAGTAAATTATCGTTTGTTTTTTTGTTTTTTTGCTTACACATAGGGTTTTTTTTTTTTTTTTTTATAAAATGATGATCTGGCCCCAGTGGTGTAGTCTACGTGATACGCAGGTATACGCCGTATACCCACTAGAAAATGTCAAGGATTTCCGTATGCCCACTAGGAAATGTCAAAGATCTCCGTATACCCACTTTAAAAAGCGTGAGGATTCGTAACAACATCGTTTTGTGAAAGAACTTTCATTCATAAATTCACCCCGCCGTGACGTCTGTGTTTGCGCAGCGACACGGATCGAATCGCGGAATCCAGCAACAAATGTAAGCCTACTGTAAAGCGGAACGTCACGCAATTTGGCCATTTTTGAATGAATAAATCAAAACTAATGATACAATGAATCAAATATCGATATGAAGCCTACTAAGTGTCTATGAATATTAAAGCTCAAAAAGACTGCTACTGAAATAAACTCTGAATGACACTCGTGTTGTTTTCAGCGTCTATGAGGAGGACATGCACACATTTGAACTTCATTGCAGAGCTTTTATGAGAGTCACTTCACAAGAATTTTACCATTTAATTTGATAAAACTATCGTCATTCATTCGTATCATATACACACTCACAAACTTTAAAGTCTTCATGACAACCTGTCAAAATCAAAGTTTTGTATAACTTGAAGAAAATATAACAGAAATATATTACTATTGCAATTTGCACAGTAGAGTATACTTCAAGTAGGCCTAATAATAATAATAATAATAATAGTTTATTAAAACAGAAGCTCAACTGTCTTTAATTTACAACCCACCAAAATAAAAGTTTGTAGAGATAAAGTAACTCGAGGGAATTATGAAAGAAATTGCATAGTAAGATATACTTTTTAAAATAATAATAATCAAATCTATTAAAACATAATTTTAAAGGAATATCACACAAGTTTTTAAAAAGTAAATTTTTATTTGTGCTTATAATGTTCAAGTCTTTTAATTGTCAGCTGATAAAACCTGTGCTTCAGGGACCATATTCATATAACATCTAAGGCTAAATGTAGCTCTTTACTGGCTGAGTTAGATGGCGATTAACACTAAACCGTAGAAAATGTGTGGTGGTGGCGGCGGCGGCGGCGGTGGCGGCGGCGGCGGGCGGGTTTGGGGTGGGGGCTGGTATATCACAGTATACTCACTACAAAAAAACTAGACTACACCACTGTCTGGCCCCATGCAGTCCATACAATATCAGATCATATTAAATAATATCAGCTGCCCTCTGTTCAGCCTGGTCTGCAATGACAATTCAATTAATCATATTGTCAGCTTTAGTTTATTCCTTGGTCAGCTTTTGGATGATTCCACGAGGTTACAGTCGAGTAGCATTAATATCTTATAGCATAGCCTACATAATTCCTTTTGAAAAAATGCAGAGTAGCTTAGGCTAAGATTTCTTCAATAGACTACTGTAGACTATATGTTCAAAAAAAAACATCTAATTTGATGCAGTGTCCTGTGATGTCGATTTAAAACGATTAAATGTTTTGATCCTTAGCAAGAACTGTACCTGGAGACAACATTACAAACATAAAAAAAGGAAAATAGTATGATGTAAAATCCTGCCGTTTCCAGCTCTTACACTAGAGGTCAGCATAATACTGTTAATCATGCTGACGTCTCACAGCACAGTAAACCAATACCTGTACTTGTTAAATAAGATCAGAATTTCATTCACTGCGTGGTAGTTATTTTGTAATTTAGCACTTACAATTTTTTATACAAAAGCTTATTAATATACACTAACTGGAATACAAATGCTGCAGACCCTGTGGGAGATACTTGGGGTTTAGTGTTATGCTCAAGAGCCCAAATGCATCTCAATACCTCTACATTGTCACGAAGTTGGCTAAGATGTCCAAGTCACACTTCACCCCAAATCTCTCTCTAAAAAAAAAAAAAAAAAAAAAAAAAACATATATAGCCTATATACATATATACAGGTCCTTCTCAAAAAATTTGCATATTGTGATAAAGTTCATTATTTTCCATAATGTAATGATAAAAATTAAACTTTCATATATTTTAGATTCATTGCACACCAACTGAAATATTTCAGGTCTTTTATTGTTTTAATACTGATGATTTTGGCATACAGCTCATGAAAACACAAAATTCCTGTCTCAAAAAATTAGCATATCATGAAAAGGGTCTCTAAACGAGCTATTAACCTAATCATCTGAATCAACTAATTAACTCTAAACACCTGCAAAAGATTCCTGAGGCTTTTAAAAACTCCCAGCCTGTTTCATTACTCAAAACCGCAATCATGGGTAAGACTGCCGACCTGACTGCTGTCCAGAAGGCCATCATTGACACCCTCAAGCAAGAGGGTAAGACACAGAAAGAAATTTCTGCACAAATAGGCTGTTACCAGAGTGCTGTATCAAGGCACCTCAGTGGGAAGTCTGTGGGAAGGAAAAAGTGTGGCAAAAAACGCTGCACAACGAGAAGAGGTGACCGGACCCTGAGGAAGATTGTGGAGAAGGACCGATTCCAGACCTTGGGGGACCTGCGGAAGCAGTGGACTGAGTCTGGAGTAGAAACATCCAGAGCCACCGTACACAGGCGTGTGCAGGAAATGGGCTACAGGTGCCGCATTCCCCAGGTCAAGCCGCTTTTGAACCAGAAACAGCGGCAGAAGCGCCTGACCTGGGCTACAGAGAAGCAGCACTGGACTGTTGCTCAGTTTTGCATGTCATTCGGAAATCAAGGTGCCAGAGTCTGGAGGAAGACTGGGGAGAAGGAAATGCCAAAATGCCTGAAGTCCAGTGTCAAGTACCCACAGTCAGTGATGGTCTGGGCTGCCATGTCAGCTGCTGGTGTTGGTCCACTGTGTTTTATCAAGGGCAGGGTCAATGCAGCTAGCTATCAGGATATTTTGGAGCACTTCATGCTTCCATCTGCTGAAAAGCTTTATGGAGATGAAGATTTCATTTTTCAGCACGACCTGGCACCTGCTCACAGTGCCAAAACCACTGGTAAATGGTTTACTGACCATGGTATTACTGTGCTCAATTGGCCTGCCAACTCTCCTGACCTGAACCCCATAGAGAACCTGTTGGATATTGTGAAGAGAAAGTTGAGAGACGCAAGACCCAACACTCTGGATGAGCTTAAGGCCGCTATCGAAGCATCCTGGGCCTCCATAACACCTCAGCAGTGCCACAGGCTGATTGCCTCCATGCCACGCCGCATTGAAGCAGTCATTTCTGCAAAAGGATTCCCGACCAAGTATTGACTATTGAGTGCATAACTGAACATAATTATTTGAAGGTTGACTTTTTTTTTTGTATTAAAAACACTTCTTTTATTGGTCGGATGAAATATGCTAATTTTTTGAGACAGGAATTTTGGGTTTTCATGAGCTGTATGCCAAAATCATCAGTATTAAAACAATAAAAGACCTGAAATATTTCAGTTGGTGTGCAATGAATCTAAAATATATGAAAGTTTAATTTTTATCATTACATTATGGAAAATAATGAACTTTATCACAATATGCTAATTTTTTGAGAAGGACCTGTATATACATTTCTTTAATTTTTGCATAAAGAAAATAAGTAGGCTTAAGGTTTTTTACGGGATATTGCCGTATTTATCATAAATGATTTATCCATGTACATTGTTATCATTATTACTATTACTATTACTTATTACATACCGTCTTATGTTTTAATCAAAATAACTTCCCCTCTCCCTCTTCCAATGAAATCTCTTCTCTGATGATGTGTTTAATGGCGTGAGGGCAGGACAACCTGTCACTCATATGAGATCACAGCAATACCAAACCACAATGATCAAATCAATTCCTGATGAACAAAATCAAGTACAGCTCTTCATTTTTTCTTGTTTGAGAAGCTGGATATAACTTACGTTTCATGTTGATTTTAAGATTTTATGCATATGGTATTATTTTTTGGAGACAATTCAATGGCGGCCCAGGTTTTTGGTGCGTTACTGCCATCAACTGGAGCACTGAAGAGCACTGAAGGATAAAATATTAGTAATGTATTTAAATTTTGCTATATAATTCTGTTACTCTGAGATAATTTATTAATGTGTCATACACTTTTCATTGTCCAGGACCATTGTTAAAATGACTTCACACTGTAAGTTTGATTTAGTTCATTATGCTTTCATTTTCACATGCTGTACATTTGAGTAATCACAAGTATGTTTAGTTCTAAATTATGCTGATTTGACTGGAGAACTAGAGATTAAAAAAAACAAAACTTAAGTGTTAATGTAAATAATAAAGACATGAAACCAAAACTTTTGGGTCAATATTCCTGCTTTGCCAATATTAGAGCAGGTGGCCAGGAGAAATCTGTGCCTTCTGTATGTGCACACACTGACTGTCGCTGTTTGTTCAGTCATTCTACAAATGCATGCAAATGTACCCTTCATTTGCTTGTGTTAATGACAGCTGCACAATGGTCCAGCGATTTTGAGTCTGAAACATGAGGAAGAGTTTCAGTTTGACACATGTGGCCTTAACACAGAGAGCCACACAGCTAGAGCTCAGCACTGTGCCAACACAGCTAAAATGGGATGACTCACTGAGCCAAGAAACAGACATCAGTGTTGTGTCATGAAATGAGGCTCTTGTGCAGATGGACCAACTAACCCCTCTGTGTTGCTTACAGACTTCCACTTTTCAGTCCTTATTTAATCGCTTTTCTTTCGGCAAATGCCAGGTCTGCTTGGCATTATTTAAGAAAATACAAGCAAAATCTCTTTCTGAATTAATGTTTGGGCAAATTTGGTCTGTGTTAGTTGTTTTTGTCACAACATTGTTGTGATGGTCTATATGAATTCTTTGTCTGACATCAAGTCTTTGTCCTTCTCTATGTGCGTTTTGCTTCAGGATCCAGATTTTACATTGGACATCAATTGGCAACCCAAACAAACATGTCTTTAATATCACTTTAATGAACTGATTTGTTTTTGTATAGGCCCAACGATATGCAAACTGTACATAAAAACATAACATACAGTAAGTTGAATGAAAACAGACCATAAAATGCTAATGTTAATTTACCAGCCTATTGGCCAGTATTTAATATCATGTTGGCATCTGCTAGCGTTGATTGGACAATACTTTTGATTTTAAATAAATAAATAGATAGGCTATGTACATCCATGCATGTATTTTTTTTCTCAAATTATATTTATAGTTCAGACCATACATTTTACTAATCAAAAATAATTAAATAAAATAGACAAAAACATTAAAATAAAGTAACATTTTCACTTAAGTTAAACTAAAATCATTTTGTTAGTCAATGTTTCGTAAACTAATATTTAGTTTACTTACTATAAATAAAGGACACTTGGAAAGACATTAATGTTTATTGTTAAGTAGGCTATTTTTAAAATGAATATTAATACTAATATTTTAAAAAATCTCCACAGGTCAGTAAAGTCACCCAGCACTCTGGTGTTGAATTGAAATACTATATATAAATAAATAAAAAAGTTACATGGTCATTTCCCTTTTTTAGTTGCATTTAGCCTTGTTTGTCCCCCTGCCAGTGATGCGCAGGTCAATGTATAAACAACCCGCACCCGACCGATGTTTTCAACTAACCGCCGGCAACTCGGACCGCAAAAAAAGAGAAGAAAATATTGTACCCAACCCGCTTCCTGTCCCGCATTTTTTAAATTAATTCATTACCTAACAATATTACTGTCTCAGAATTGCAATGCGTTACATTATCCTGTAGCATATTACTTTTGAGTTACTTTCACCAAAATAGATATACAGTAGTAGAACTTAACATTCCAAGGCTGTAATGATATGCGATATGAAACACTCAGATCCACGAACCTGAATGGCGACACACCCCTTCCAACTCCAACAGTTATCCTTCCCGTCCAGATCCAATGCTACCACATCTTTAAATTACTGTTAATATTATTTGAATTTTAAAGTTAACATTATAAAATACGTAGACCTACACCACAACACTAGTTGAGGATAAATTATTTAAAATTGGGGAATACCAGCATTATGGACGTGACATTTGCAGTCAAAACTTGAAATATAAATTCTCAGAAAATGCATTTAATAGCATACCAATATATTGAAACGTCTGTTTATCCATAGGCTAGGCCTACCCCTTAAAGGAGTCCAGACATTAGAAAAATATCAGTCTACACATGCGTTTTATATTTAATATGAGGGAAATACACACGCATTAATGCGTGACAAAACAAATATTTAACTTTTAGGAGGTAAAATATTTTTTTGTAATTCTGTGAATTACACTGCTTAAATCAAAAGTAATACTACCCACTGGATGAAGAAGGGTTGGCTCTCCACAGAACATAAAATATTCATTTTATTTTATTTTTCGTGTTCGCATTTATGAGGAAAAAATAATGTAAGGACGTGACAGTTCTCCGTTAGGGACGCGACCGCTCTGAAGCGGCACTAAAATACTGTTTTAAAACTTTCACAGAGACCTCAAACAGAAGACACAAAGCCTTTCTTTAAAGTGAATTTCGATTTGTACTAATTGTATCTTAATTTTAATCAATGTTTCATCAACCAATTGCCTGGATTTAATAAATAAGAAGTAAATAGCAGACAATAGATCACAACACGGAGGTGCCTGCGCGAGCGCGTCTCATAAATTAACCGAAACTCAGCGTATAAGGTAGCCTACTTCACAGCCCTGAAAAATATATTGCAATCTATATTGAAATGTCTACTTGTAAACAGAACAATTCAAAACGAAAGAAAACGGACTGCTCTCTGCTTAGCCTATCTGTATGAAATGTGCATTTCTCTCTGGTGCATTCACTACTGCGAAGATCGCGAGGCAGCAGCGTCAACTTCATCTTTATTAATAAACAATTAAAATGTCTCCTTGCTATATTTGACATATCCATAATCATTCATTGCTTTTGCCGGTTCTTTGTGACAGCTTTTAGGTGCTTTATCGGCAGCACCGCCGCCACCCTCATCGCGTTGTTACGTGAACGCGTCACCACCACCGCATCAAAAACATGATTGCGTGATAAAAACATGAAAAATACCACATAAACATAACCTAACTGTTTAGAAAGAAAACACAGAACAAATAGAGTAGCCTAATGCGCATACGTCCATCTCGCGAATGTACAGTCGTCTTCATGCCATCTTCACCCATTAGCTGCTTTTCCACTGGCCACTGGCGAGCACAGAGGCCAAAATCATGCCTCACGGCACTCCTGAATAAATCGCTATACAAATATATCAGACGCTGCCATTTAGTCTTTATTTACAAACTTGGACACCACACGCGGCTATTGACTGACCACGAACAGGCATACTGAGCTCGTGCGTCATCTTCGTGCCAGTTATTCAGCCAATCAAGTGTAGGCCTATGTATTTCATAGAAAATTGTGTCTAGTACTAGGCTATATAAATTGCAAAGGTTTAATTGGAATCTTTATTTCAAACGACCCGACCGACCGCGACCCGAATATCATTAAAAACATTTTTGGATGACTCGTAACCGCGGGTAACCGCGGGTGTCCGCAGGCATCCGCTCATTTTGGATCAACCCGCGCATCACTGCCCCCTACTATCCTTGACCTCACTTGACCTTATTAAAACCGACCTGGGGCCTCATTTATAAAATATTGCATAGAAACCATCCTACATTTGATCTTATGACCATTTCTCAAATATCCGTACGTGTGATTCAGAGAACGAACGTATATGCACAAAAAAACACCTCACTTCCAGATGTGACATTTATAAATCACAAATGATCTTGAAATTGTGTGCAGCTGAATGGTTTCAGATCTCCGGATTAATGTCATTAACATGAAAGAGCACCAGTCAACATCCAAATCCTTTAATTGAGAATGGTGAGCAGCAAGAATTGCTTAGTTTTCTAAAATACCCGCAGTACTCCGACTCTATGCCACAAGGAAAAGTGCATACCTTTGCTTAGACCTTGATGCGCAAATTTCTGTAATGAGCCAATTGTAGACCAAAGAAAAAAAAAAGAACAAAAGATAAAAACACTCAAATAGTTCTTGGATAAGTCCTGTCTGCTTAGTTCAGATGACAGATGTCTCCCTCTGCCAGCCGTTAAGAGTAATCTCTAAAGAATTCTGGGTAAAGTGCACTGTTAAACAATGCCGTGATGCAGCACAATGACGCACAAAGGTAGCAGCGCTTGCCCTGAGGTCAGACGTCAGTTTCTTAGAACCAAATAGTTTACTTCTGCAGGTTATATGATGCACAACCACTCTGGTTCAGAATGAGACTGTTTACACTAAGATTCATAACCTCAGAGAATGTTGTGTTTACCTCTGAGAATAAATGCAGTTGCTTTCGCTTGGAGTTACGTAAGCAGGGCAGTGAATGATGCCTTTGTGTGAGTGTTGCAACCTCGCTCTCATCAGCTGAAGATGGGGGAGGAACACAGTGTTAAGCAGCATGAAGGGCAAGAGGGAACATATACACACTGATTTAGGGGAAGGTGATTCATAGAAGGACTTTCACTGAATTACAGTGTATTGTGTACAAAATATTTGTACACAATGCACTCTATCACACAGTGAAATGAAACAAGACATAAACAGTACAGAACATTCAGGGAAATAGTATTAAATACATATTGATACATCCAGGGTAGTTGAACATTTGTGGCCCAACTAGTGCACAACTTTGTTTGAATAAGCTAGTTCTTGCAGGGCTTCAATATAACACCTGGGACACATTGACCTCAATGTACATTTTCCACTGAATTCCCTGAGAGACCGCAGACTGCAGCACAGGGAGGGATGATCAAGTGATAGTCGTGTACACAGCTGCCTGTGTAACAGGAGAACATTGGGAAGATTTTGAAACGATTTAAGGTCTTAATAATGTATAACGTCTCGGTTACGTATGTAACCCTCGTTCCCTGAGTAGGGAACGAAGACGTTACGTCGGATGACGACGAATGGGGTTTCGCTTAGAAAGCCTATCAACTTCGAGTATTACAAAACGAGCCAATGGCAAAGAAATGCCATGGGTCTGCGGAATTTGCATGACGTAACTCCGCCCCACCTCGTGGGTATAAAAGGAGGAAGTCCGCAACAGCAGTTTATGTTTCTTCGCTGAGGAGCCAAAACTGAGCTCAGGCGATCCCCGCGGTACAGCGGAAAGTGGCAGGCAGACGTAACGTCTCCGTTCCCTACTCAGGGAACGAGGGTTACATACGTAACCGAGACGTTCCCTTTCGTTGTCACTCCGAGTTACGTCGGATGACGACGAATGGGGTTACCAGTCTAATCACGCCACCTTCTCGGCTGTCTTCCAGTGCCCTGCGTAAATCGAGGTCCCTGACATAGAAGGACGAAGGACTCAATTTAACACAGGAATACCAAGGTACACTGGGAAGCATAGCCCAAGCTAGGGGAAGTATGCAATTAATGCCAACCCAGAGGGGGGGGGACTTAGAAATACACATATGACCCGAAGGAAACATATGGAGAACACTGGGGTGTCCAGCCGCAGGTGGAATATTTCAACCCCAGGGGTGGCAAGGTGGCTTGCCAAGGGAAAGACACATGCTCAGAGAGGCTTACAGTGGAAATACACATGTGGGGGTCGCTCAGGGGGGGGACCATGCACACGGGAGGCACCTAGCCGACGCGCAGGCAAGAGACACTGGCGCCGACGTCAGGAGTGCTGGAGGAACTCAGGGCTTTCGGGGAAGCTCACCTGAGAAGAATATCGCACGTATCCAGTCCGTGGAGTGGAATGGCGAGCAAGCGAAGACACCTGAGCGGGTCCGGTACTAGCTAATTGAAGCGAGTACATGAGAGGACACTGGCTCCACTCGGAGATTATAGAATCTGGCGAATGTGTTAGGTGTCGCCCAGCCTGCAGCTCTGCGGATGTCTGTTAGCGAGGCGCCATGCGCTAGAGCCCAAGAGGATGCCACAATCCGGGTGGAGTGGGCCGTCACACCAAGGGGGCACGGTCGACCTTGCTGCTGGTAAGCCAAGGCAATGGCGTCCACTATCCAGTGAGACAACCTTTGCTTGGAGAGAGCCTTTCCATTCAGCTTCCCACCATAACAGACAAAGAGCTGGTCTGAGGTCCTGAAACACTGCGTCCTGTCTACATAGGCGCGAAGAGCGCGTACTGGACAGAGCAGTGCCAAGGCTGGGTCTGCCTCCTCCGGGGGCAGCGCTTGCAGGTTCACCACCTGATCCCGAAAGGGAGTGGTAGGAACCTTGGGCACATATCCGGGCCGGGGTCTCAGGATCACGTGAGAGAAAGCCGGTCCGAATTCCAGGCACGCTTCGTCGACGGAGAATGCGTGCAGGTCCCCTACCCTCTTGATGGAGGCCAGTGCAACCAGGAGCGCTGTCTTCATTGACAGGAACTTAAGCTCAACTGATTGCAGGGGCTCAAAGGGAGCACTCTTCAGGGCAGTTAGAACCACTGAGAGGTCCCAAGAGGGAACGAGAGGAGGACGAGGAGGATTTAGTCTCCTCGCTCCTCTCAGGAACCTGATGACCAGGTCGTGCTTCCCTACCGACTTACCTTCGACTAGGTCATGGTGTGCGGCAATGGCGGCAACATAGACCTTAAGGGTGGAGGGAGACAGCCTTCGCTCCAACCCTTGCTGAAGGAAGGAAAGCACAACGCTGATCGAGCATCTCCGGGGGTCTTCTCGGTGAGAAGAGCACCAGTCGACGAAGAGGTTCCATTTCAACGCGTAGACGTGTCTCGTGGACGACGATCAGCGGAAGTGATGGTGGCCGCCACCGCTGGTGGAAGGGTACTCAAACCTACCTCGAGCCGTCCAGGAGCCACACGTGGAGGCTCCAGAGATCGGGGCGAGGGTGCCACAGGGTGCCCCGTCCCTGAGAAAGAAGGTCCTTCCTCAGAGGAATGGGCCAGGGAGGTGCTGTCGCGAGGAGTGCAAGTTCGGGGAACCAGGTCTGGCCGGGCCAATACGGCGCGACCAAAATGACCTGCTCCTCGTCCTCCCTGACCTTGCGCAAGGTCTGCGCAAGAAGGCTCACTGGGGGAAACGCATATTTGCGGCCCGGCGGCCAGCTGTGCGCCAGTGCATCCGTGCCGAGCGTGCCCTCGGTCAGGGAAAAATACAGGGCGCAATGGGTCGAGTCGTGAGAGGCCAATAGATCTATCTGTGCGTCCCCGAACTGGTCCCAAATCAGCTGAACCGACTGGGGATGGAGTCGCCATTCTCCAGGGAGGGGCTGAAGCCGTGAGCTCGTCGGCTGCACAGTTCAGGGCTCCGGGAATGAAAATGTCTCGAAGCGACCTCAGATGCTTCTGACTCCATAGAAGGAGGTGGCGGGCGAGTTGTGACATACGGCGGGAGCGTAGACCACCTTGATGGTTGATGTACGCTACAGTAGAGGTATTGTCTGAGCGGACTAGTACGTGTTGACCCCTGAGCAACGCCCGGAAGCGGTGCAGGGCAAGGCGTACTGCCAACAACTCGAGGCAATTGACATGCCATAGCCGCTGGGGTCCTGTCCAGGAGCCCGCAGCAGCATGTCCATTGCACATGGCGCCCCAGCCCGTGGTGGAGGCATCCGTGGAGACCACAACATGCCGGGAAGCTCGTTCCAGGGGGACAGCCGCCCTGAGAAAACTGAGGTTCGACCACGGGGTGAGGAACTGACGGCAGGTCGGAGTAACTGGTACCCGGAGCGTGCCTTGATGCCATGCCCACCTCGGGACTCGGTCGCGAAGCCAAAGCTGAAGCGGTCTCATATGAAGCAATCCGAGCGGCGTGACCGCGGCTGCAGATGCCATATGCCCCAGGAGCCTCTGAAAATGTTTCAGTGGAACCGCATTCTTGCTCCTGAGATGTCTCAGGCAAGTCAGCAGTGACTGCGCGCGCGCTCGCTCGCTCGTAAGCTGCGCGGACATGGCGACCGAGTCGATGTCCATACCGAGAAAAGAGATCCTCTGCACGGGGCAAAGTTTGCTCTTCCCCAGTTGACCCGAAGGCCCAGACGAGCTAGGTGCCGGAGCACTAGGTCCCTGTGTTCGCAAACCTGATCTCGAGAGTGAGCTAGGATCAGCCAGTCGTCGATATAACTCAGGATGCGAACCCTGTGTTCCCGAAGGGGAACAAGGGCAGCCTCGACGACCTTCGTGAAGGTGCGAGGAGACAGGGCTAGCCCGAAAGGGAGAACCGCGTACTGGTATGCCTGCCCCTCGAAAGCAAACCGTAGGAACGGTCTGTGTCGAGGAAGAATGGAGACATGAAAGTAGGCGTCCTTCAGGTCGATCGCTGCAAACCAATCCTGGGGCCGCACACATTCGAGAACGCGTTTGGCGGAGAGCATCTTGAACGGCAGCCTGTGAAGGGAGCGGTTCAGCACGCGCAAGTCCAGGATTGGCCGTAACCCACCGGTTTTCTTGGGGACAATGAAGTAGGGGCTGTAGAAGCCGGACCTCATCTCGGCTGGAGGGACAGTCTCGATCCCACCCTTCGCCAGCAGGGTGAGAATCTCAGCTCTCATGATGGGGGCATTGCCACCGACCACAATGGAGCGGACTCCCCGGAAGCGGGGAGGAGACCGTGCGAACTGAATCGCATAGCCAAGCCTGATGGCGCGCGTGACCCAGTGGGACAGACGGGGAGCTCTAGCCAGGCTCCCAGGAACTGAACCAGCGGGGTCATGCGGGCCACAGGCGTCCCCCCGGGGGGGCAGCGAAGCGGAGTAACTGGCCCAGACGTGGACGGCATAGCGGCCCGGTGTGGGGGCACGGTTAGCACCCGCGCCCTGGCAGAGGGGGCCAGGGGAGGACCATGCTGGTCGTCCAGCGGGGGCCTGCTCTGCCAGGGGTCTGGCGACAGAGGGGGACAGGGGTGAAGCGGTCCGTGGACGGCACGCCGAGTCAAGCACCTCTGGGACAGAGGGGGACGAGGAGAGCACGGCTTGTGGGCGGCTCTCTGTGTCGTCCGAGAACTCTGTCTTCCCAGAGACGGGAGAGTCAGTTCTTAGGAGAATAAGGATTTTCCCCGGCCCTCTACCGGGGAAAGGAGTGGTCCTGCTACCAACTCCTGGAAGAACTGAGTCCCATCTCTGTGGAGCCCGTCTCAGGAGCGCCGCTTAACCCGGCACGTAGCGGGGGGCGGGGCTGGAGAGGGCTGTGGCGTCCGCCCGCGGCTTCCAGAGCCGGCCCGTCTCTTTAAAGGGGCGGGGTGGGAGCCGCGGGGGGGGCGCCTTCGGCAGTGGGCAGACCGAGGGATCTGAGCGGACGGCGGGCCATCGGGACAGAATCACGTCAGTCTGCACATGGGCGGTTGAGAGCTGTTGGGCGAAGTTCTCAACCGCACCGCCGAAGAGGCCGACCTGGGATATGGGAACGTCGGACAGACGGGGCCGCGCGACATACAGCACATCAGACAGGTTCAGCCACAGAATGGTAGGCATCACCTGACCCAGGGAGCGTACGGCCACTTTCGTCGCTCGGAGAGCAAGGTCAGTGGCGGCGCGCGACTCAGTGAAGAGCCCTGGGTCAGTCCCGCCCTCGTGCAAGTCCATGAGCATCTGGGTCGAGGACCAGCAGAATGGCCATGGCCTGCAGAGAGGCGGCTGCCAGTCCCGTGGTGCTATAGGATCTCGCCACAAATGTAGACGAAAACTATAGACCACGGGCGGGTGCTTAGGATTGCGCCAAGAAGAAGCACTCTGAGGAAACATAGCATCGCAACAGAGCGTTCAGCCGGGGGAACCCCAGTGTACCCGTGACAGCGGCCCCATCGAGGGGGGAAAGGCGGATGAGATCAGCGAGCGGTCCCGAGAAAACCAGGGGGTCTTCTCGGACTTCGAGATCTCATCATGCACGTCCGGGAGGGAAGGTATTGGGGTTTGCCGTGGACGAGGGTCGGCGGCCTTACCCAAAAACCAATCGTCCCAGGAAAGCATGGCCGTCATCTCTGGATCAGACTCAGGCACAGCCGTATGCACACCAGAGGGTGGCAGCTGTGACGAGTCGTCACTTCGCAGAGAATCAAACCCACCTTGTGAAGCTGCTACAAACATAGTATCATCCTCTGTAGCTTTAAATGAAACACACGGGCCACCAGAGGGTAGACTCGTGGGAATCACCTATTCACTAGCGGGCACCGCCGTTGAGGGGAGGCTGGGGTCACGGACACGGAGTCGGCGCTTTGTTCCAGACCAACACCCTCAGGTCACCCTGGCCACCAGCCAAAGATCGGGGGGTGGATGAGGGGACTCTCACTCTTGCGAGTTCACAGAGTCTCGACCTATATGACGCGATGATCATGTTCCCACAGAGAGAACATGAGTCATCCACGAGCGCTGCTCTAGTATGATCAAGCCCAAACATACTAGACAACGCTCGTGCCCATCAGAGTCCGATACCAAGCTGCCGCAACCATTCGTTTTTTTTTTTTTTTTTTTTTTTAAATGCACGGCGAGCCGTCTTTAAAAAGACGTGCCGCGTGCGCTCTTTTAGAGAGAAAACTCAAGTGTTGAAGCGCCCGGGGAAGCACGCACTCTCTGATGAACCACTGCAGAGATAAGCAGGAAGCACGCACTCGCCGGAGATCGCCGTCACACCAACACTCGAGGCACTCGTTCGTGAAGCTGATAATTCAGAGTTGGCTTGTGGAGAGAAGAATACACTTGGCTCCGAAGCGAAAACATAAACTGCTGTTGCGGACTTCCTCCTTTTATACCCACGAGGTGGGGCGGAGTTACGTCATGCAAATTCCGCAGACCCATGGCATTTCTTTGCCATTGGCTCGTTTTGTAATACTCGAAGTTGATAGGCTTTCTAAGCGAAACCCCATTCGTCGTCATCCGACGTAACTCGGAGTGACAACGAAAGGGAATCAGGGTTCACAATATTCCAGTCAGCTGACCTTATCAGTATATTAGATTAAATGAGGCAAAAACATAGCCTCATAGCATGGTGTGGTTCCTTTTATACAGTCTTTCAAAGAATTTTTTACTCAAGCTCTGTATGACTTAGAACACAACAGAAGATATTTTTAAAAAAAATGTTTATACTGGTGTTGTCAATACAATGGACAAAAACATCACAGACTTTCCTTGTATAGACTAAGAACAGACATTTTTTTGAAAATATATATTCTTTTATATTCCACAGAAAAAAGTCATACGTGTGGAATGACATGAAATGACAAAATTTCACTTTTTGGGTGAACTACACTTTTAGAAAAAAAAAAAGGTTGACTTTAGCATGCTTTTAAAAAGTACTTATTGCAGAAATAATATACTTAAAAAGAATATTCTTTAGTGTGAGCTGAATGTTATGTAACTGACACTTGATTGCATGTTAACCGCAATTAAATAAAAATATTATAGGCCTAGTTAAAATTTATATTAAATGCAATTAGCTGAACTTAATTAGAGAGCTTTTTTTACCCTATTTAGTAGGACTTAACTTTATTTATTCCCCCAGTTTCACAGAAAAGGCTTAAGCCTAGTCTCCGTTTTAACTGAAAGCAACTTGCACTGACATTAAAATGTATCAACGCCATTCTTTGACTCAATATGCACACCAGTAATGTTTGTTTTTTCTAAGGCACATTTATAAAAGCTCTCAAATGTTCCAATTTAACTAAGGCCTAATCCTGTCTTAATTTAAGCCCTGTCTGTGAAACCAGGCCTATATGTAATTCCATAATTACATGGTGGTGACGGCAAGAAGACAGAATTTCTCCATGAACGTTAAAAAGTTTAGGCTCTCACGAGCAACAACAGAAAATCACACTGCATAATCCATACTTTGGTCGATTGTTCTGTCACAAGATGAAGATGATGGAGAGTTCACAAAGGTTTCCATAAACAAAAGGGTTCTTTAATGAAAACAAACTCAGATAATCTATGAAGAGGAAGGCAAAATAACAGCGTGACAGACACACACACACACACACACACACACACACACACACACACACACACACACACACACACACACACACACACACACACACACACACACACACACACACACACACACACACACAGGGGCGTAGCACAAGATCCCGGGCCCTATGTATAGTCAGTCCTGATGGGCCCCTATGTTCCAAATAAAATACTTTTTGGATTGTTGACGGGGGGGGGGATGGGGGGGGGGGGGTTGGATTGCGCACGCGCTATGTATGTTATGCGCACAGATGTTCTGTCTCGCATTCGCCTTCTAGATTCCGGGAGATTTTAACTAATTTGCGGGCATCAGGGAGACGCTATCAAACTTCCGGGAGAATTGGGATGTCTGTATTCCAGACTTTTCAAGGGCCCTTCATCCCCTTGGGGCCCTGGTAATCAGTACTGGTTTTACCCCCAGTCCGACGCCCCTGCACACACACACAAAAACGACAACCAAAGACTGAAAACAGAGGAACTTTAAGTGCAAAAAAGCAGGACAAAAGATCACTAAGCAAAATAATTGAAATAATGATTCAAGTAAAACTTTGAGTAGCTTTAACTTTAATATAAAACTTTTTAAAGTCTCATTTTATTTAATTAATATATGATATTATCTGCAAGTACAGTTTTTATCTACTTTTTACGATTTTACGTACACTACAAATGCACATTGTATACAATTATTTTTTGAAAAAAAAAAAAAACCTTTACAGATTTTACTCCTGGGGAAAAAAAAGACAAGTAACTCCACATATCCTCTACAGATCTCAATAATGTCTCAGACTATACTTAGATTTACCATGATAGAAAAGTCTGCAAATCACTCTACGTTTCTTATTGAATTCCTCTAAGTCCATGGTATCTGAGCCCTACTTTCTTACAATGACTGTGTCTTTTTATTTCATCTAAGGAATTTGTACTTCGGAAAGTTGTACTTCAATTAAATATACCTGAGAACTTAATTTAGTCTCCTGAACTGTGAAAGCACAACTTCTGAGCAATATTTCCTTTAGGCTGGGATGATAAGCCCTGCAGTTAATGCATGAACAGTGTTTGGTTTGCCTGTGTTAATGTTTTATAACAAAGGTGATCACTGGATGGAATAAATGGCGTCATGGAGGAGTTGTATTTGCAGTGTCATCTCCCTGGCTTGTTAATCACGGAGTAGTGTCCACTCCAGTCCTCCTGCTAGTGTCCTGATGACTCAGGTCTTATGTACCTCCACGGCTATTGGATGTTCTGCTGAAATGCACAGTATCAATGGCCTAATCCTTTCTTCTTTCCATCTTTTTCAAGCAAGCTAATTTCACTCCTTAGCGTCATCGCTCAATTCTCAGGCTCATTGTCTTCACTCCAGCCACCTCCCTGTCTGTTGGTCAGCTGACTGGATAAATCCAGGTTATTTGTGGTGGCCCGATCCCCGTATAATGGAATTATCACATGACACAGTGTACCATGACACAGCATGTGTGCGCTGCATGTGAACTGACCGTCTGGGGTTCTCAGACATGACATAGAGGTTAAGTGAGTGCTAGTTCATTCATTGATCATTCAAGAACATTATAGCCTTTGTACCGTATTATTTGAACATTATAGCCTTAGTACCGTATTATTTCTGCATGTTATGAGGCGGATGTTTATCAACAGAGCTTATTTAAATACATTTTAAAGTATGTCATTTTCTAAACATTTCACCATCTTTCATTGGTCTGTAAAAACAGATTGGGCCACCCCAAACTCATTGGTTGATGCAATATCTCTGTATCAGGTTGGTCAAATTAACACTTTTTGAAAGGAATCAACCTTAACTTAATTAGACATATGTGTCTCTTGCTCTGCACATTTTACTTGAATACTAAAAGATTTTAACAGCAAAATAACACATTGTAGAGATTATACTCTTGGTTCCTAAGGATGAGGGAGTTGAATTTTATGCGTGTCATCATAAAAGACCTTGTGAAAAAGAAGTTTACATTTAAAGAGTATTTAAGGAAATAATAGCCAACACTGTAAAATATTTAAGTACAATAAACTTGGATGTTTGAGTCATTTCAACTTAAATTACTTTAAACTGACATTAAAAATTAATTGAATCTTGTACAACATAAAAAAGTTGAAAATTGCTTAACTTATTTTGATGAGCTAAAACAATGTAAAAACATATGCTATCATTACTTATTGATCATATATTATTTTTACAGTGTATACTTTAAAAGATATGTATAATTAAGTACAAACTGAAAGTAATGTTTTAGTATTTAACATATTGTATATCAACCTTAAATGTAATATCAAATAACACATTGCAGTTACAATTATAAGTGCTTTAGTTAGTCAACATATCAAAACAACTTATAAATTATATAAATTATTAAATAAATTATTTAAAAACGCAGTTTAATGTAAAACTATTAATTTGACATTATTACAAAGTGCACTTTTTGAAGTGTACTTAAGTGTGTTAAGAGACAATAGTCATGAGTGTACTATCTTTAAGTATAATTAAGTGGCATTTTATTTCATTCATTATATTGTCTAAGAGTTGAAGTACACTAGTGCATATTCAATACAATTAAGCACACTTCTTTTTCACATGGACGTGTCTGGGTTTCTTCAGTGTAGACTACAGATCAGATCAGAATGTTCTGTTCATTGGTGCTTTAAGGAAGGGATTGTTGCAATCCCCACTGACTGCCGCACATTCTGCAATTGCAGTATTTCTCCTCAGGACAGAATGTTACGAGGGCTAATGAAATATGACTTGCTGTCATCATATTATCATTGATGAACATTAGCTCAGAACAGGAATCCTCAGCAGTTAATTAATCTTGCTTTTCATATTCTCCACAGGCTTCTTATGATTCATTGTATAATCCAAAATCTCTTTCTAAGAACATAGGAGGATGTGCTTTTAAAGTGATATGTTCGCTAGTTTAAAGCCCTTTATCAACTTGTAAAAGAGAGATTAGATAGAAAAACAGGCCTACACACTTCAATAAGATGTGTTTTGTGTCATATCCATTCAGTTATATAAATTCAGTGTGCATTTAGCAAATTAATACTATTTCAATCATCTTTAATTTTATAAAGAAAATCTGAGTGTTTGGTTGTGAAAACTGTTGCCAGGATTCTACAGTATAACCTGGTGTTTGCTAAGTGTCACGAAACAGATGGAGACAAGGCAGGTAAGTAGTAAACAGGGATCTTTTATTTGCAGGTATTGAAGAAGCCGCAGGAGAGATGAATGGGTGAGTATCAAGCAGTCTGATAGTTTGGTAAAACTTAGCTTGCAGGTAATTGAGTTATTTGTTTTGCAGATGCAGCGGATGATAGAAGAGAACATGGAACAGAACCATCAACCGGTTCTCATGAAATGCATCTCTATAGCACGCATTGTATTTATCGTGCAATTTATACGCAGAACTTTTTTTTTAAGTGCATATCGGGCTGCTGCTTGAACCATGGATGAAGACTGCAGGCGAATGGCGAATGGGTCGGTATCTCAGGTAAGTCAAACAGGTAAGGAGTCTGTGAGCGTTGGATGGCAACGATGAGACCAGACAACTGAAGTGTGGATAGTGACTGCTTATAAAGGGAGTGCTGGTGATTAGATGCAGGTGCTGAGAATCAGTAATCAGGTGATTGTGAACAACAGGGTGGAGCTGAGTGATTCAGTGTGTGTTGAGGGTTTGGTGATGTGGCAGATCCTGTGACAGTAGTAAGACCCACAACCACCCACAACACTTTACCATTTTGGTGGTACTTTTCATACATACGACTATACATACATTTTCCGCATACAGTTTTCTATTTTCTACAGTTTTCTACAGAATTCTATTTCTGTGTTTTCTGTCTATTTGGAGCCTTGCCATAATGCAGCTTTTATTTCCAGTCAAATGGTCATTTTAAGCATACAGACTTCTCTTCTGTTGGCTGTATGGCGATATCTGTTCAGTACAACCTGTATCAGGCCTCTGTGAAGTCCCCTGCCAGTCTGTCTCCTCGCATCTGCATCACAATTAATGCACAGTGGAAGAGGTTACATGCTACAATTGCTTTCTGGCAGGCAGCCTGTGCGCAGACAAACACCAGGAGTTCATCACGTGAGCTTTTCGTGACTTTTTCCTACAAGTTTTTCAGGCACCATGGGTTAACCTCCTTTTTTTAAAGAGCTGACTGAAGAAATTTCAGTGTTTGACTTTTTAACAGTATAGCTACACATGACCTGTTGCTTGTTTCCTGATTCAGATGCATAACTAGTATTTTAAAGTCACCATGAATTCCAAAATGACAATTCTTATTTTTATGTTATATTGCCTTATTTATTATACGTAAATGTATCCATGCACATCATACATTTTTTTAACTGTATGTGCCCCAGTAATCTTTAATCAAAATAATTTTCTTCTCTTCTCTTGAGATGGTGACGTGTTTACAGGCGTGAGAGCGGGATAACCTGTCAGCAATAGCAAACCATGATCCAACAATCTAATTAATTCTCGATTGAACAAAATCTAATCCCACTCTACAGGTTTTCTTTTTCAAGAAGCCGTTTCACCCGGATATTTGTCTAATAGGGAAGAAAAGACTAATGAAACTTTATAACATTCATTCCAACATAACATTGAATTTCACTGAAAGGCATGTTACCCTACACACTAATCTGCAACCCCATTTCCAGAAAAGTTGGGACATTTTGTAAAATTCAATAAAATCTAGAATCTGTGATTTGTTAATTCTCTTTAACCTTGGCCAACTAAAAATTGTAAAAAAATATATTTTGATGGCTACAACACACTTCAAAAAAGTTGGGACAGGCAAAATAAAAGTGAAAAGATTATAGAATATCCAAGTTAAACAGTTTAAGGGTATTGGTATCGTGTTTAATGGTATCGTGTTTAAGGAGCATCCACCAAATACCACCTAGTAACAAATGTCATGAGAGAATTGTCAAACAATTCAAAAACATTTCCCAATACAAGATTGCAAATAAATTAGGTCTTTCACCATACATAATGTTGTGAAAAGATTGATTGAATCTCTGTTATGCAAGGAGCAAGCTATACATCTGTTCAGTGCAGATACTGCCAACTTCTCTGGGCCCGATATCATCTCAGATGGTCCAAAATTCAGTGGAAATGTGTGCTGTGGTCAGATGAGTCCACATTTTGAGCTTGTTTTGGGGAAAAATGGATATTGAGTTCTCAGTCCCAAATATGAAATAACCATCCAGACTTTCATCAGAGACAGGTGCAAAAGCAAACATCTGTCATGGTATGGGGGGTGCATCAGTGCAAACAGCATGGGTGACTTGCATGTGTGTGAAAGTACCATTGATCTGGAGGTTTATATTGGGATTGTACAGAGGCATATAGTGGCAACAAAATCACATCTTTCTTGGGAGGCAAGACATTGCCAAGCCTCATTCTGAACATGCTAAAACAGAGTCGTAAGACACTCTACACTGTAAATTGAACATGCTTGACTGACCTGCCTGCAGTCCAGATCTGTCTCCTACTGAAAATATATGGCCTATGCATGAAAAGGAGAATCAGGCAATGATGACCACAGACTGTTGAGCAGCTGTCTTGTATCAGGTGAGATTGGGCAAAAATTACACTTGTAAAGCTGCAACAATTAGTATCATTTCCCAAATGATTAAAAAGTGAAAATAAACATGCCTCTGTCTCAACTTTTTTGGAGTGTGTTGCAGCCATCAAAATGTGGACATATTTACAATCTAAAATTAAGTTGGTGAGTGAAACCATTGGAAATCTTTTCTTTGTACTTTTGTCAATTATATAAAAGTTAAAGAGAATTAACAAATCACAGATTTTTTTATTTAATTGCATTTTACAAAATGTCCCAACTGTTCTGGAAATGGGGTTGTAATTTGATTTCATTATCTTGGCGCTCCTCCCCTTGCTGTGATGTCTTTGTGCTTGTGTCGTGTTTTGGACTTTTAGTTTGTACTCTGTTCATGTTTCCTGGATCATGTTCTCCAATTGTTAGCTCCTCATTGTTTTCACCTGTTTTGTTTTGTTTTGTTTTGTTTTAGTCTAGCCCTGTGTGGGGGAATTTTTGTATTCTTTGTCAGGTCTTGTCCATTTTTGGACGTATTGTTGATGTGCTTAGTTTTGTTCCTTATGTTCCTAGCTTCCAAGTTATTTGTTGTCTCTTTATATATCATCTGCGTTAGGATCATACTATACTTCGTCTCTAAATTTGCCCATATCACACCTGCGTTTGCGTTATTTAAGAATATTCTAGCATTCTTTTCTTTGCACCCTGGTGGTGGAAGTTCAGTGCCATTTATTCCTTACACCAGCATCATGTAAATAGCAAAAGCGTAATAAAAAAGCGTAATTTCATTATAATAAATTTGGTCATCTGTATATCCTTTATAAATCAAAGATCACAGTGCCAACAAAGTATTGTAAGCATTCAGTTTCCACAAACTCAATCCTTCCAACTCTTTGTTTTGATATTGCATAGTCACAGCCCTTCCAAAGTCTTTCAAGCTATTTTAATCAATTATCCTCTTAAGATTATTTGCTTTCAAAAAGAATCCTGTTGGGTTAGATGTTAGAAACATACTTTCTTCAATGGAGCATACAATATATTTTGAGAAATGTCTTTTTGTCTATAGAGTGGAAGTAAATAGTAATTAAAACTTCTTGGTTACTAACTTTCTTCAAAATCTATTTTATGTTCCACAGAAGAAAGAAAGTCATAAGGTTTGGACCAACATAAGGGTGAGTAAATGATGACAAATTTTAATTTTGGGTAAACAAACCCTTTATTCTCTGTAAACATGAGGATGTCTTTGACCATTTCGACACATTTTGCTGTTTTTTTTTACATCTCACGGTATGAGGGACAATTTTTAAGATGCCAGATTATGTTAAAAATAGCTTAACTTTTAAAAATGCATCTCAAGACTCACTGTTTTTGAATGAAGAATACATGCTGTGTGAATGGCAGTGAGTCCAGAGACACAACTGACTTTCAACCTTCTGTGCAAGAGCACAAAGGAGATTCAGGTTAAGTGGGGATCGAGTCCAAGCCTCTAATTCCATTTGCTGGAACCTTCCACATCAGACAGAAGGTGAGCCACAAGTAACTATGGTAACCAGAATAGGGGACTTTCCATTTGTCTGCTAGTTCCAGTCGGCCAAACCCTTCATACACAGACACATCTACAGCAGGTACAGCAGGGGTCGTTGTCTGGAACTGATGGATTATAGTTACCAACCAATCTGCTGTACAGAACAAAGCAAAGCTTGTCAGTATGGACACACACACATAATCAGGACCTGCTTGAAAATTGGCATATAAGAAACAATTCAGATATTTTTATTTTTCTGGTCAGGAATCATTTATTTTAACATTTACTCAACTTGAGTGTTTGTGGCATATGTTTTTCAATCTAAGGAAGCAATTAGATATTTGTCTTTAAATGTTTCTTGAAAGGAACTCATGGTTTGGAAGATCACTTCATCAGCCAGGGATGAAAAGGCATTTTTGGCATTCTTTGCCGGATAAAAAGAGCATCAGAGTGTCTGTAGTGAGTTGTGACTTGAAAAAAGGAACGCTATAAGAATTTATATTGCATTTATAGTATCAACTGAAAGTCTCTCTCTCTCTCTTGACTAAATTTTGTCTCTCTCACACAAACAATACACACACACACACACACCAACAATTTCTGTGCTCTTATTGTCACGCTGCAGGACTGCGACCCCGATTTATGATACTGTCAGAATTTTGGAGGTAGAGATTCATCACAAAGGCAAATAATTGGTAAACAGTATGTCACATTAAGTGAATAATTATTCCTCCATGTTTTATAATATCAACCTTCAACCTTTCAAACACAACTCTGTTTTTAGGTGGACTGATAAAAACAACATACAGGCTTACTGGGAAAATGTGCCTCTATACCCACATTTTTGCAAATCTCCCAAAAACGTACCTAAACGCACAATTCACTGCAGTTTCCAGCTGAAATTACGGTAAAACACCAACAACTCCTATTCATTGTCACAATTTATGATTTCAGGGACAGCTTGTCAATTAATACGACTTATTTTTGTTAGGTTCCCTGCACAATACCTCAAAACACTTTTACTAGCGCATATTTGGAAAATCATACATTTGGATATTTGAATCACATAACCAGCTCCAAATGTATTGCTTTTCTTATAGTAAACTTGCTCTGTAGCTCACCTACAATATTGCAATTGTGATTTGGAGTGCTCAAGTACGAGTCCTGTGAAGAAGCCAGCAAAAATGGCATGGTTTCTTTGGCAAATGTGTTTTTATCTCACGTTTGCTTTTGCCAACACTATCGGTTAAGTTTAGTGTATGTCCACCCATCGGACATTCCATTTCAGAACTGCTGCGATACATACAAAAACCAATGTAATAAACATTGCCAGATTCGCATTTATCTGTTTCGCATTCATGTTTTCGAATAAAACTGAACACACTTTTAGCACCACTCACTGGATGTTTCACTTTAAAAGAGTCGCAAAAATGTGCAAGATGCAGCATAATATCATAGAAATTTCCATAGACAGTAAAAGAAATGGACACAGCGAGATTTCAACGGAGAAAACTGAAGCCCGATTATTGCACTTCCTGCCTGATGGCTGAGCGACTGCGCAGGCTCAAACTGAGCTTGACGACAGTCTGACAGTTGTAAATCTTCTAGTAGCTGTGCCAAGACAAATCTGAATCACCTAATTCCTCAAAAACGTTGTTGAAATATTTTGTCCCGTTGCTTTTATGGACTCTCTATCTATAGGCTTCTCCCTTGACTTTATGCCTCTATGTCCCCCCGATTGCCTCATAGACAGTAAAAGATTGCCTGCGAGCTTCTCCTTTTGTCTGTCACGATTAGCCATGCACTTCCTGGGTTTACTTGGACTCCAATTCCCATCATACACCTCCCTGGACTGATTACACCAAACACCATACACCTGCACTGCACTGATTGCACACACACCTGCACTTCATTTACACACACATAAAAGCCACTTCTCCACACCACTGCTCTGCAAAGTATTGCATTGCCCTGGCTTTCAATTCCAAGCGTTTATCTCTGTGTCTGCTGAGCTGATTACTGACCTAGGACTGTGTACCCCGACCTCTGATTGTTCTCTGCCTGTCTTGACCCAGATTGCTCTTTGGGCTTTGTCTTTTGCTGCCTGCCCTGACCTTTGCCTGTGACCTTGTCTTGCTCTTTGCTCTCTTCGTTGATTCTGTCTGCTGTTGATTTACCCTGCCTGTTGACCATTCTAATAAATGTTGCAAATGGATCCCCATGAGTCTGCTGATTCATTACACTGTCTGTATGGTAATTTCTCTATTGTTCGACAGAAAGTCGCATGGTTATGACGCAATCGTTAGCCTATTTTTACAAAAATGGCTTCTACGGGGCCATAACGTAAGATAATGGAGCCTTTTATACATTGTCGTGTTTCTTTAGAAATAAATAATGGACAAATGAAGTCTTTGGACGCCTCAGATGTAAAGTTATTCGCTGTCAAAGGGACGGCAAAATGAATGGGAGTCAATGGAATGTTAACAGCAGGTGAAGTTCTGCTACAATGGCAGCTCCCGCGAGGCTTCAGTTTCCGGCTGATGGATTACCCCTTGGAAATTTCACCACATGTAGGCATGCTTTTCCAAAGCACCTGTGTTGGATAAAAACCTGTAACAACTGAAAGTTGTATAACTGTCATGTAGTAATGGGAAGTTCGGATCATTTTACTGATTCAGATCTTTGAATCTTTTTTCCTGTAATTTCGTTCATTTCAACAGAATTTAACTAAAATTTCACGTTAATAGCCAAATTCCCCAAACACATCAAATGTTGATCACATTTAGAATAAGAAAAAAAAATTGCAATGCAAGGACAAGGCCAAATTATGAGAAACAGAAACAATAAATTAATTACTTATCTGAGTCTTCAGGCTATGCAGTCTGTTATTTTACCCCACCTCCCGTCGTACCCCATGAAAGTCGTTCTTTCATCCCGTGACATCCTCATAAACTGAGCCATGCAGTTTGTACCGGATACAGAATTGATTAGTTCATCTTTTCAGTCTTTGGGTTCGAGTCGTTCATTCATCACATGACAGGCCCATATAGGCTGAAGCTATCCAGTCGGTACCGGATACAGAATCGATTAGTTCATCTCTCAAGTCTTTGGGTTCGAGTCATTCGGTCTTTTGTAATGTAACTGTATGTTGTTATTATATGTAGGTATCTTTGCTTTATCAAAGTGATTTCCACCAGTTAAAGTTTAAAGCATTACCAACTCTTTATTGCCACATTCAATGTTATGGAAAAGAACCATCATGACAGAAATTTTAAAAATAGAAATGGTAAGTAATAAAAAAACTACAATTTGAGACCAGAAACGCAGCATGTAACTGTAAGAGTTAAAAAATTGACTTTGAGTTTGGAAATTAATAACAAATTTCTGTGTCCAATATGCTGTCACATCACGTGATAAAAGAACGAAAGACTCTCTCTTTCCGGTACATACAGCATAGCCTCTATGGGGCTGTCACGGGATGAACGAATGACTCGGAACGAATGACTCGAGAGGTGAACGAATCACTCTCTGAGACAACTCGGTATTCCATAAAGATTCGTTCAAAATGAACGAATGACCGACCCATCACTACTGTGATGCAGTGTGATTAGCCATAAATTTTCAGTTTGCGAAAGTGATTTCCTGTTTCATGCGCAATTTGCATCAGACGAATAGTTAACAGACTTTGGGACTTCCACTTTCTTCCTCTATGGGCAGTTCTTAGCTAGATTAAGCTACAAAATGGATTAAACTAGAGTCTGGCTCTGTAAAAAGATCTGATCTCACCGAATAAACCTAAGATGATCAATGGGTGAGCCTATAATGGCAGTGCTCATAGAGAATGTATAGCAGACTGTGAACATCTGTGAACCTCATTCTTCCACCTCAGCACTGATTTCAGGTTTCAACAGAATTGAACAAGGGATCTCCAACTGACAGGTTCACACAGAAACAGTTTTGAACCACCAAGGGAAAAGACTGACCTGTTGTGTCAAGAATGAACTTGGCAAACAACACATGCCAGTAAAAACAAGCAGCGAGGAGCATTCACAACACCAGCTGTCCAAAGACCCCTCCACGGGTGACAAAGCTATTATTAGTATTAAATTTGTAAGAGAATGAAAATGGATAAAAAATCTGGTTCTCCTAATGCACGTCCGCAAATTTCTCCCCCAGTGAGACTTCTATTTTAGCAGAGTAAATACAAACACAGAGAGTCATAATAGTAATGAAGTATTATTTTTTGCTAATTGATAATTTAGTTTTTTGCCTTTTGCTGTAAATTTAGGAAACTATCATTAAAAAAGGAGAAAATGGAATGGAAAAATACTTAAATGTATTTCAGTCCTGCAAACTACAGTATAAGCCATATTCATGGTTTGACCAAAATTGTCAAGTAAAGAAAAATACAGAACAAGTGCTCAATGCCTTAAAATTGGTTCTCTATGAAGAGAGGCACTCTCATGAGAAATGTAAGTGCTAGCTCAAATGGGGTGGCAGGGCTTTAAGTTTTGAATATTGCAAAATTGCTAGGCAACCATTTTTTCCATCCATCCTAACATTACGTAAAGTGCAATTAGTAACATATCCTTCATTCATGCAAAGTTTTCACCATAAGGATAAAAACTGATTTATGTATAATACTGATAACGTTTCCTGAATTGTGTCAAGAGATTTAATCTTCTTTACGTGTCATCCTATGGCATCCAGATGTCGGTTGCGTGTGTTAGGTGGTCTTCTCTATATTCCTTGAATCTACCTACCATAGCAGTCTGTTCATTCAGGAAAAACATCTATCTCCTGTCTGTCGTTCATTCACACCCTTCTGTCACTTCATTCATTCTTTGGAATCGTGAAAGTGTATTCACAATGTGATAATGCCCGCATAACACTAAAGGTACTGTAGATTTAAATTATTTGTTTTGCTTTGGGTTTGCTTTTCAGGTTTTTTCTGAATGAAGATTTTAGGTAACGATTAATCTGATGGTCTCTCAATGAAGAGGGCATAAGCTTGTGTAATCCCATTTACGGAGAATCTGTAATTCCGCACCCATCTGTTTTACTCTCCAGATGGAGGTCTAAAAAGACATATAGAGCCTATATATGAGTGTAGTGGAAATTTGAGTGAATAAATGTGAATCTACAACAAGCCAAAATATATTTGGACACTTAAGCTACACTTTTTAAAATGATCTTTTTAATTATTTTATGTAATTTAAATGTTATAATTTAAGAATGTTATTTAAATCCTAACAAGCTTCTTTATGTGTGATATAATGCAATTACTTTTTTAAAGAGGCCATATTATCCCCTTTTACAAAGTCTTGATTTTGTTTTTGGGGTCTTCTGGGTTTACTAAATTTCATATTGTTGCAGCACCTCTCTTCTGGCTGCATCCAAAATCACATTGAAAAACAGTATGTGAGAAAGAAGTATGTCTGAATTCACGGTACTCATAAAAGAGTAGGCAAAAAGTACCCGGATAACCTATTACTTCCGGTGAGATTCTGAAGTGTGCATACGATGGACACTTTACTATCCCATGAGGCCACGGGAGAGGATTTGTCAATGACACAACTGACGCTGGTAGATCACATGATAACGACATGTAGTAGGCCCAGATTACATTCATACTATATAGAACATATTTTTTAACGGTCACGAAGTAGTTACTAATTCAAAATAAGTATTCAAGAGAGTATGCGATTTCGGACGCAGCCAGTCTGTCAGTAACGCTCTGTTTAGTTCCTGTCTCTATGAAGCCCCTCCTTCTGAAAAGTGCAATGTGCATTGATCGGACGGCTTGATCAGTGTGTTGTGATTGGACAACCGCTTCGACAGTCTGTTTGTTTGTGGCGCTCGGTGACTGTCTGTGTACAACTCTGCATAGCCTCATAGAACATGCTGATGCCGTGTGATGTCGGCGTAAGCAGGGTGCGCGGAGGTATAGAGAGCCTAAGTCCCTCCCCTCCGCTTCCGGGTCATGGGACCTTATTTCGGAAAAAATATGTATGGTAGTCAATGAGAGACAACTTATCTTTTTATTCCGTCAGTTTGTCATAAAACAGAAGAGTAACATTTAGTTTTATGTGAAAATCGCTCAATGAACTACATCTCTCATCTCGCGCTATGTACGTCACCAAGCTCCTATGTGTGCAGTCTGGTACAAAACACACAGGCATGACGGTGTAACGTTACGATTATAATGTTAGACTATAGAAAAAATGACAGACGTTAGCTTCAGTAAAGTTAGCTTCATTCATTCAGAGAAAAGGTATGACGTCACATGCGCGCCTTTTGGGTTTGTAGTCTTTGTAATTACGTATTTTCACAGTCTTATACCTCAACAGTTTTACATCAAACTGCGACTTTCTTGACTTTAAAATGTATCTTTTAAACTGACAAACATCATATGTGTAATTCAGGGCACAATTCAAACGGGATCCAAATATTTGTTGTCTCTCGCCGTTGACTACCTACATTATTTTTCCGAAATAAGTTCCCATGGTGGTCCACCGGAAGGGGAGGGACTTAGGCTCTCTATTGGAATACATCTGTTGACAAGCAGGTAAGACATCATATCATTGCATTCGGACTGATATATGAACTTTTTTAACTTCTATTATTTTAAAATACACTTAGGAGCCATTATTGGTGTTAATTATTCTTTAAACCAGGCTGTATTTCTATGCTGTGAAGCATCTGACCAGAATGTGTGCGTGTACATGAGTGTGAGTGTGGGAGCGCTCCGAAGTCCGGTGGAAAATCTCCTGCTGCTGTAGAGGAATGCAGTCACGGCCAACTGCCAGCCCTCCATCTCATACACACACACTGAAGCCTGGTTTAAATATCACACAGACACCACTGACTGACACAGCAAATGCCAAAGCGCAGCACTCTGTAATATAAACCTGTACACTACATGTTAGTAAACGTTATTGCATGTTCAACGAACACTCCCAAAAATCAAACCATTTAGAGATTGAAAACTGTAATCGCATGCAGTTCACTGGTTGGTCTTGATGCAGAAACTGACCATTTATGCTTAACTGTTTTTAGGTCACTAATCAAATAAGACAATTTGTGACATTAAGCATGTGAACTCCTTTGTACAGATGTTCTTCCTTCCATTGAAGCATAAGTTGCTTCATTCTCTATTCATGCATCAACGTGATCATCAGATTTTGTGCATGCAACTCAAGTGAAAAGGGGGATATCAAATGCATTATTATTTTTTTTATAAATATTTAATTAATGAATAAAGGATCATGCAAAATAATCATCATTAATATTTAATGAAAAAAAATAAATAAATTCTTTAACTTAAAGGTGGGGTATGTGATTCTCTTTTTTGTCCATTTTTTCAAAATAACTTGAAATCCTATTCCACTTACAGCCACTGCAGTAGAAGCACTGAAATGAAAATTAAGCAATTTAATCATCTGTGGAACGGGCAGGACTCGAGAAACTGCAGCCAATCATTTCCAAGACCACCAGGATTCATTGGACAGTAAGTTCGTCAATCAAACGGTTGTACCACACCCCCCTCCCCTCAGCGCGCGTGACCCCCTTCGTGCGCATACTCAAAGCTCGTAACGCATGCGCATCTCGTCAGTAAAGCCGGTTCCATGATTAGTAGTAAATCGTCATTACAATCTCTCGTGCATCTGAGTTTTCGCTCGTGCATGATTAAGCGTCCATGTTCTTCGAATGGGTGAAGTCAGAGCCAGCGTTGGAGGAA
This sequence comes from Gila orcuttii, assembly GCA_026230005.1. Lineage (NCBI taxonomy): Eukaryota > Metazoa > Chordata > Actinopteri > Cypriniformes > Leuciscidae > Gila > Gila orcuttii. The sequence continues at coordinate 17,053,653 of JAPDVR010000010.1, read as the reverse complement.
AGGTAGGACCATTTGAATTGTGTATTTTCAAAAATCTGCAGGTCGTTTTCCAAATCACATACCCTACCTTTAATATTAACCCTTATTTTATGTTCTTATTTTATGCTCCCTTATTTTATATTATATATTAACATTTGAACTTTAAAAAATTAAATAGATATTTAAAAAATACTGTCTATAATATTCACATTTTTGAACAACAAATTAAAAAAATTTGTTAAATAACATTTAAAAAATAATAAATGTTCTCATGTTTAATTTGTTGTAATCAGTACCACTGCTAGCCATTTTGGCAGAGGTGTGGACTCGAGTCATGTGACTTGGACTCGAGTCAGAATCGAGTCATGAATTTGATGACTTAAGACTTGCAACTCGACTTGGACTTTAACATCAATGACTCGTGACTTCACTTGGACTTGCGCCTTTTGACTCGAGAAGACTTGCTACTTCCCATGAAAACTGGGGAAAAAAATGTTCACAGTTTATCTGCATCTGTGAAAAAAATGTGCACCACCTGTATGCATGCAGAGAGCACGCGCGCTGCCTGCACGACATCCAATCACTGTAGTCCCACGTTGTTTTGATTCGACAGCATCACAGGCTGTGTTTACACATGGCATTAACATGCGACCTGTATCCGGATGTTGTCCACATACACATTTAAAAGACAAATCTAAACGCACTTCTGATCAGAATGTTACCCGATCAGCGTGTCCAGGTTCGGAGGTAGTCGAGGACGCATTGTGATCGGATCTCTCCGTGTAATGTAAACGCAATCCAGCCATCTTGTCTGCATTCACAGGTGAACGTAATTTAAATCCTCGCCAAATCCTCGCCTCCTCGCGTGACTGTCAGAAAATAATGGCCAGACGCAGTTTAGACAAGAAATTAAACTTATTTGAACCTTACAACAAACGTTAATCTTTAAAACAGTTTATTTAGACTTAAATGATACTATGTGTGTCATTTTTCATTTTAACTGTGCTACATTATCTGAACGAGGCGATCACCATATACAATCACAGTCAGTCGAGATCTTAATGAAGAGCTGCACGCTGCTTTGCGAGAGGAATAATCGGAATCGGATTTTTTTAATGTTTTAAATGTTGAATGTTTTTATTGTTTCAGCATGTTTATCAGTCTCCCATTTCTGTCAATATAGTCATTGCACGTTATAACCTTAAACCCAGATGATTGATGATGTGACTTGTTTAACATGATCAACCCAGTTAAATTTGTATGATCAACTCTGGGAGTATTCCTTCGTTCAAAAAACTTAATTTGATCTAAGACTGGAGATTGCACAGGAAAGTAAAGTGAGTGAGTGAAAGCAATTGGAACATTGTTTAATTACTATCATCTTCTCTGGTGTCGTGCCACAGACCTAATTTAAATATTATGCAGGAAACAGAAATCCGGTTATCAAGATACAAAGGCTACTTAATATGAACAAATGTAAACGCACAATGTCCTGATTGGCTAATGATCTGATCTGCTTGATTGGATCACGGTGGTCGCATGTTAATGCCAAGTGTAAACGCAGCCAAAGCAGGCACATTGCAAGACAACCTATGAAGCGCAATAAGCAACAACTCACCAGTTGGCAAAATGATACTGAAGATAGTTTCGTTTGGCTATAAAAATTACGAGGTAGTCGTAATGCATATACATGAACGCATGCGCACACACACTCACTCTCTGCTCATCACCTGTCCACACAGCTCTCTCTCTCTCTCTCTCTCTCTCTCTCTCTCTCTCTCTCTCTCTGTCTCTCTCTCTCTCTCTCTCTCTCTCTCTCTCTCTCACATACACACCAGTCTCTATGGAGGCATTCCAATTATATTGTCAAGTTGGTCCAGTTTTTCAGAAGTGATAATTGAGGAGTGAAGATTTTATTGATGACATGTTTAAAAAAGTTTAGGCTAAAAGGACCCGTGTCTATTTGAAAGTTAAAATGTTTTGCAATATGAGGTCAATACAATACAGGACTGAAGCTGCTGTGCATTGTTCTAGTGCAATATGCTGTTGAAATACAAGCATTTTCTGTGAAAATTAAATTTTCTGTTTTTTACTGTATTTGATTAATGTCATTGTATAAAAAGAGGTTTAAATAAAAAAATACAAATCTTACAGACATACATGATTTGTATAAATTTTATTTCTGTGGTAAGAGGACTTGAAATGACTCGAAACTAAAATGGTAGGACTTTGGACTCGACTTGAGACTTGTTGGCTTTGACTTTTGACTCGACTCGGGACTTGCCTCATCTTTGACTCGACTTGACTCGGGACTCGAGGGCAAAGACTTGAGACTTACTTGTGACTTGCATAACAATGACTTTGTCCCACCCCTGCATTTTGGTGCCCTAAGGATAATTCCTTTATGATGTGTTATCATCGGTGGCACCCTCGTTACTCTCTAGAGCAATTAAATACTCTTGTTCAGCCTGTTTTGCTATATACATCCCTAAAAAGTCCCTAATAATATGCATTCTCTTTTTGGTGCCCCCTCAGCACTCGGTGCCCTACGCACAGCGAGTGATGCGCGTGGTGGGAGCGGCGGCGCTGGTTGTAATGTATGAGAAGTATTAATGTTAAAGTTTTACAGTTTTTGGACTATTCAAACGTACACTATTTTTAATGAAAAATTTACATTAAATAAAAAAAGAAATACAAAAAAATAAGTATTTTCATATTTTTAGACTTTTGAACTCCAATGGATACAAAAATATTCATGGAAAAAATATATAAAAGACCTAAATAAAAGCAGTCACGTTTTTTTCTTTTTTACACTGAATTAACCATTAAAATAAATACATTTAAGAAGCATGCAATATATCCTCAGCAGATGAGTATATATACATCATATATGGGACCCCCAGTACCGAATGTGTTTGGCTAAGATCACTACTGCTATAGTAAAAAAACAATGTAAGAGTTTCCCAGAAGTATGAGTCTATATGTGCATTAACTTACGGGGCTGCAGAAGAGATTACCATAACTAATGAGCTTTGTTCCCTTATAACAGGGTTTACTGTTTACAGATTCAAACAGGGTTGTGGCACATGACTGTGTCTAGGGTCTCTAAAAACTCCAATCTGAAGTACACTCACGAGTTTTGTACTATTCTGCATGATTATGTAAGGCCCTTCCTGTGAATATTAGGATAAGAGAGATCATGTGACACTTCACAGTCTGTAAAGTTAATAGCACAAGGAATGCGCTAAGAAGAATCTCACATGACCGTGAGTGCAGGAAAGGTAGTGTTTGTAAAACGCATAACAGGATTTTCTAAAAGTTGCATCTACATGAAATAAAGTTGTTAATGTTTGAATATAGGCCTATCCTAAATGTGTAAACAAAGAATCACATTTTTTTTAAATTACAGATGAATATAGAGGTTTGTAGATGCTTGTAATTTTCCTTTCCATGTTTGACAGTAAATTAAAGTGTCATCTGATTGAGTTGAGAGTTTCAGTGCAGATTCTAAAATTGTGCATGTGAAAGGTGATAGTGTTTGCATGATTCAGGAAGGGGGGCCCGTGGATATAGGGCAGGATTTCATCCATCCATCAACTGGACAACTTTCTGGTGACTGTTCCAGTGGTGAAACACAGATATATTTGAGAGAAAGTATATATATATATATATATATATATATATAGTGATGCTGCATATTGTGTGACAGTCTTGATGTTTAAAACAGCTGCATGAGTGTTATATTAGAATATATCAGGTAAACTGATATTAAAAGGGATAGTTCACCCAAACTACAAATCGGTGACTTTCTTTCTTCAGTAGAGCACAAAAAACAAAAACAAAGATATTTTAAAGAATGTTGGTAATAGTTTTAGGGTCAGTAATAGTTAGGTTCCCATTGACTTCCATTGTATAAACAAAAAATTCAATGAAAGTCAACTGGAACTGAAACTGTTTGGTTGTTCCAGAGTTCTTCGAAATGTCTTTTTTGTGTGTGTGGGTGTGTGTGTGTGTGTGTGTGTGTGTTTTTACACACACGGCAAAAAACAAACAAAGATTGAATTCGAGAATGTCCCTATTGACCTTTGTCATGCTACTAGTCTAATTGTGAAAGATTCATAAATGTCTAAATATATATTGGCTCATCAAAGCCAGAGAGAGAGAGCGAGAGAGAGAGAGAGAGATAGAGATTCATGCTGACTGTAGCACGCATTGTTCAAAAGGCCTGAGATTTTCCGACAGAGGACTGGGTGGCCATATCAGCTGTGTCTGAACAGCATGCTGCTACACAAATACTTTGTTCAACATGCTTGTGAACATGGTCAAACCTCTTTTGCCATGTGAGACTGTTAGAAACAGGAGGGGTCACTCTGTGGCTGCAACGTCTGAGCTTGTTTCTGATTCGACTTGGCTTGGAGAGCAGATTAAGTTTCAAAAAACATCGAGGAGGGTTTTATTGTTCTTTGCACCACAGGCAGCCTTATTGGTTGAAGGCCTGGGAAAAAGGGGCATTGCATTAAGCAAGACTGCTCCAAAACAATGCCTTGATCTTTATATGCACTTAAGAGAATGTATATGTGCAAACAACATTGTATTTAGGTAACACAGAGCCTTAGATGCTGTAGCCTGAGGCATGAAAACAAACACTCCCTTTACAAATGTCCTCTTTTATCATCTAAAGCCCTGGTATTAATGACAGCTGGGCAGAGAGAGTGAAAGTTGTCTGTTACGTCAGTTGAACGTCAACGGGCTATTTTTAAAGGGAGTTTGAATGATCGTCACTGTAATTTGCTGACTAGAATGTGAGCAGTTAAAATAAGTGGTGTTTTAAACATCCTTGCAGTATTTTTATCTTTATACAGTGCATGAAAATGCTATTGTGTGTGAAACTCATTTTCCACGCCTTTAAAAAGCATTAAAGCAACATTACCTACCAGGGGCATTTTTCTTTATTTTTTTCAAAATGTCATTTTGATTATCAAAGATAAAACTTAATATAACGTAATAAAATTACTGACTAGAAGGTGACTAAGTAATTTTAATTGATTTTAAATACTTCTACATTAACAAATGGCATATTACTTTTTTCTTCAATATTTTGCAGCACTAATAAAAAATATGCAGGACAACAGAAATTGCAAGAAAATAAATGCCTTATATGATGTTTTATAAACAAAGTTCGGGAGGAGCACGTTCAGATAATTAAACCTAATTAGACACGAGTGGAGCACACTCTGTTAATCAACCCAATCAACAAGTTAAGCGGTGTATCCACCTTTTTCCTGGTTAGCGAATTTACCCATGATTCATAGCGGGTTTGAACCGGAAGCCGGTTGTCCTTTTCCGGTTCGAAGCTTTATGAAGATTAAGCGCCGCTCGCTCAGAACGCCTGCAGTGATGTGCTGGTTAGAAAATATGTGAAATAAGTACGGCTGCCCCTGCCCGTGCACGACTGAAGTTGGGTTGGAAGTTATGTATACTATATGGGAGAAAATGCTAAACCATAATGAGCGTTTTAGTATTCTGCATCTCAACGCACGCATAAGCTTGCCACAAAAAACCCCCGGCAAAAGTAATGATTATGCAAACATTTGAATTGTTTATTAAAAAACTAGTGTTTTCTGTAAGTGTGGACTGCAAAGATAAATTTGATGATGCTGACTCGCCATCTTCGCAGTAGTGAACGCGCCTATAGAGAGAAATGCACACTTCATACGAATTAACCTATACATAAGCATAGAGCAGCCCATTTCTGTTCGTTTTTAATTATTTTGTTTAAACGTAGACATTTCAAGCTTTCTATAGATATACTTCTCAGGTATGTGAGGCAAGTGACTTGTAAGCTGATTTTCGTTGATTAATGAGACACGCTCCAGTTCACGCGCCCGCGCCTCTGTGTCCTGTATATCTATATTTGCTTCTTATTTATTATTCCAGGCAATTTGTTGATAAAACATTGATTAAAATGAAGATATAATTTATACTAAACAAAATTCACTTTAAAGAAAGGCTTTTTACAAAACAAAACTTAATAAGTGGTCAAAATCATGTCTGAGCCATTCCAAATGTTTTCCGATATATTGGGCATCTTATGATCCTATCTGACTCATCTCATGCGGTTCCTTTTCATATAATCAACATAGATGAAATAAATAAAAAAACATTATATTGTGAAACTTAAATATAAAATGTATGTTTTCGTTTTTTTTCCTACTTCTATTTAAGCATCACACCCCTCCGCTTTGCTCACGTGCTCTGGTGTGTAGCCTATAGCCTATACATGCATGTGTGCGTGCATGTGATGGAGGGGTGCGATTTTCGAATAATAATTGAATAATACCCAGCGATCTTCGAATATTATTTTTGCTTGAAATGCCCATCCCTACTGGTAACGTATTAGGCGTTTGTTAACAAAATGGTGCGAACAGACACACACCTTTTTCGTTGGATGCTTCAGTTTTAGCGCAGCTAAACAAAAACGTCTACTCTCTGGCATTGAATGTAACGTTAGCTGATACGAACCGGACATGGGCATTCTCTCCTTTTTATCTTATGCTCAAAGCACCCAGTTTCTAAAAAGTTTTTTTTCATCTTCTTTGAATTGTTAAAACAACCAACAACAGCACATGTAGAGCCTGAACTCATTCTCTCACTGATACAGTACGAACCGGAAGTAGGCAACCGGAGTGGTCGTCATGGCGGCGCGCATTGTTTAGAGCAGAATAAGGTGGATATACAGCAAACTTACCTCCGTTTGTTGACAGTTTAACAGCATTTGGCCTCGCAGTACCTTCCTAACATGTCCGAATCGAGCTCTTCCCGTTCGATGAAGAATCTTTCGTCCTTCAGAATTAGGAATTTTTGCCTCAATCCTCTGGTATTATCTCGTGGTTGTCAGGCCAAACAAACGGGTCCTCGCCACCGCGGGCGAAATATCCGCAATCTACTTCCGCGTATTTCTTTAAACCGGACCAAATTCCTGCCATAGAGAAATGGACATAGAGAAATGGACAATAAGGCAATGCCGCCCTCTTAACGCGAAGGAACGGGCCTTCATCCAGCGCCAGGCCTCCGCAGGCCCTAAGTAAGCCCCGCTGCAGATTCAGTCCCGGCCAGTCCACACTCTCAACGTCTGCCGGGTCAACTCCGTGAGTGCTCAGCTCAGAACCTTTTCGTTTTCTGTCCCTGATTGAACTTCGCATCGCTTCAGTTGTTGAATCACGAGCAAGTTATGCTATCTGGATACTAATTTTTGATCGGGGGAACACGCGTTTTAAATAGTTTCTGTACAAATGATTTGCCGTTTATTAACGCGATGCTTCCTTGTGGCGTAAACTCACACGTAAACAGTAGGTCGCACATTACATGCAGATAGGGTGGCCATACGTCCGGATTTTGGCCGGACAGTCCGGATTTTAAGCCCCCTGTCCGGCGTCCGGCACTCATTTGTCCTCCTTTTTGGAGTTGCGCTGAATTGTTTAAAAAAATTTACCTATAAAAATCCTGCATATTGATAGCGGCTCCCCGATGCCCGTAAATTAGTTAAAATCTCCCGGAATCTAGAGCTCGCGAGCTCCAAACCATGTAGCGCGCGCACGACAGAGAGGGAGAGAGCGAGAGACCTTGCGTGTGTGTAAATGTGCGTGTGCGAACCGATGACTTCTTGCAGGTTGGGATGTCTGTGTCCTCCTTTTTGGTGTTATGGAAATGGCCACCCTACATGCAGATTGCACACAGAATCATTAAGAACCTTTCGTTAACACTGTCCTGCAATTTATTTACAAAAATCGCTTCGAAACTTAAAGTTATAGCACAAATGTATTTTTATTTTTGAAGTAGGTAATTTAAACCCACAGATTCACTATTGGTTTTTCTGATTCAGAAAGAACAAATCGGCAGGGAATGTGATAGCAAGCACAGTTGGGCCGATTTCGGCTGAAATATGTCACTGTCGGCATCGGTGCACAGATAATGGGCCAGATCTGAGCCAACTGTGCATAACACATCTGGCTGACTGACTGCTTTTTCTGTATGGGCCAGTATCGGCTGAAAGCAGTTGTACTAGTGTCAGGTCCATTCTCTGTGTATTTACCATCGGCCCGAGTTCGTTTTGTCACAAGCGGGCCACTTCTAGAATTAAGGAACTAAGCCGCCTGAAAAAAGGTTTTGGCGGTTAATTTAAATTCTGAGGGGGATCATGCAGACACAGACCAACGTTTTCGAGAGGAATCATTCAGCTGAAAAAAACTAGTAATTTAATTCATTTATTGTTCTAGTGTTGTTTGACGTTTTAACTGTCAAGATAAAAAATAGTTTGTTTTAATATCTAGATGTTCTCTTACGAGAGTATCTCTCGTACTGCGTAATATCTTACGCTATGGGGAAAACCTCTTTTCCACGAGATATTGAAGCAAAAAATTATCTTTAATTTTGAATTTATGTAAAACGCTGTGCAGCAGCATGCAGATATAGGCAAGACGGCTTGCGCGCCTATTGGCTGCCCTGCGGCAACAGCAGCAGCCTATCGAGAGAGGCTCTGCGTGACACATATCCAATGGGGGCATTTCGCGCCCATTTCGTCACGTCCCGCCAGGAAGGGCGTGGTCTCGCCCTATAAATATAGCTCGATTAGGCTGGTACAACTGATTTTCATCTCTTCAGCGAACAGTGTTGGGAGTAACTCGTTACAAAAGTAATGCATTACAGTAACATATTACTTTTTGCTGTAACGCAGTAGTGTAAGGCATTACTAATCAATTTTCAGTAATATTTTACTCGGTACATGTTCAGTAAGGCTTGCGTTACAACAGACTTTTAGTTTTAATTGTAGTTTAAAAAAAAAAAAAAAAAACAGCAAGACCGCGAGACATTAACGAATGAAAAATGCAAGTAGGCTAAATTACCTGTTCATGGTCAGTCAATAGCCGCGTGTGGTGTCCAAGTCTGTAAATAAAGACTAAATGGCAGCGTCTGATATATTTGTATAGCGATTTATTTTTTACAGGAGTGCCGTGAGGCATGATTTCGGCCTCTGTGCTCGCGCTGGCCAGTGGAAAAGTGGCTAATGGTGAAGATGGCATGAAGAAGACTATACATTCGCGAGATGGACGTATGCGCATTAGGCTATTCGTTCTGTGTTTTCTTTCTAAACAGTTAGGCTATGTTTATGTGGTATTTTTCATGTTTTCATCACGCAATCGTGTTTTTGATGCGGTGGTGACGCGTTCATGTAAGGGCGGTGGCGCTGCCGATAAAGCACCTAAAAGCTGTCACAAAGAACCGGCAAAAGCAATGATTATGAATATGTCAAATATAGCAAGGAGACATTTTAATTGTTTATTAATAAAGTCAAGATGAAGTTGACGATGCTGACTCGCGATCTTCGCAGTAGGCTAGTGAATGCACCAGAGAGAAATGCACATTTCATTTCATAAGCAGAGAGCAGTCTGTTTTCTTTCGTTTTGAATTGTTCTGTTTACAAGTAGACATTTCAATATAGATATATTTTTCAGGTCCGTGAATAGGCTACCTTATACGCTGAGTTTCGGTTCATTTATGAGACGCGCTCCAGTTCACGCCCCAGCACCTCCGTGTCATGATTATCTATAATTGTCTGCTATATTGAGCCTACTTCTTATTTATTAAATCCAGGCAATTGGTTGATGAAACATTGATTAAAATTAAGATACAATTAATACAAAACGAAATTCACTTTAAAGAAAGGCTTTCTGTGTAAAGTCTCTGTGAAAGTTTTATAGTAGGGATGTCCCGATCCGATCCACAGCATCGGTATCGTGCCGATACTGGCCCAGAACGCTAGATCGGAGGAGAGAAAAAATATGATCCAATACCTATCCAACAATGCTTGAATATAGCATTTCCCTTGCTGCGACATCCAATTAAGCGGCACATATTGGGCGGTTTTGCAATCTATTTTGCGGGCAAAAAATGGGTTTGGGCGGGTGGATAAAAATTGGGCTGGTTTCGGATCAGTTCGGTGGGTTTTTGTAGCCGAAACACCGGCACTTCTTTCGGCGACCCTCTGTTCAGCAGGCAGTAGTCTGTCTCACTCACTCACGTGCACACACATCTCTGGCTGACGTGCCCCCTAAACTCACAACAGACACTCCATCCCACTACCTTCGGTGTACTATAAACACGGTTTTGCAATCTGTCTCCTCAGTTTATAAACCGTAGGCTGTAAACTGTATGCTACACAGGATTTTGACCTGTATCCAAGCAAGGGTTTGTGCAGAGTGTGGAGCGCGCACTGCATGGCACGGAGCGCGGGCGCGAACACTTCCGTTTTCCTTTCAACAGTGGAAACAACTTAAAATACTCTATCATTTCTGGTCATACAGAAAATAACTTATTTATATATAACTTACGTCAATGTTATTTTTTTGCGAAGCTTTTGGTGTGCATACAGTTCAAATTAAAATTTTGGTGTTCAACTTTGCGTTTTAAAAATACAACAACCGTTATTTTTTCGTTTTACGGGTTAAAAAGGAAAAACGAATGGACGCAAAAGTACACGGATCAATGGATAATTTTAAAGCTTGTTAATGATTAACTTTAAACCTGTTGGTAGCTTTAAGTAGCCTACTGAAGTAGCCTGCCTGCCTGTATTTTCTTTTTATTTTTTTTTGTTTTTTTGTAGTGTTTGAATAAAGGGTGGCAGTCTTTCATAATCAAATGTTGTTGTGGACTATATACTGGAGAAGTATTTGTTCTCCATTTGAGTGAGATGTTTTTAGGTTGCTAATTGAGCAAAGTGCTTCCATATATTTTATTAGGCCTAGTATTAGTTCAAGAAGAAAATAGAATAAAATAAAAATATCTGATTAATATCGGTATCGCAAATAGCCAAAGCTGCGGCATCGGTATCGGTATCGGAAGTGAAAAAGTGGTAACGGGACATCCCTATTTTAAAGCAGTCTTTTAGTGCTGCTTCAGAGCGGTTGCGTCCATAACGGAGAACTGTCACGTCTGTAACATTGTTTTTTCCTCATAAATGCGAACGCGAAAAATAAAATAAAATTAATATTTGATGTTCTGTGGAGAGCCAACCCTTCTTCATCTGATTTGCGCAGTGTAATTCACAGAATTACAACAAAAAAATCGTTGCCTTCTAAAAGTTAAAGATTTTTTTTGTCACGCATGACTGTCTATTTCCCTAATATTAAATATAAAATGCATGTGTAGACTGATATTTTTCTAATGTCTGGACTCCTTTCAGGGAGGAGCCTATGGATAAACAGATGTTTCAATAGTTTGGTATTAATGCATTTTCTGAGAATTTATATTTCAAGCTTTGACTGCAAATGTCATGTCCATAACGCTGGAATTCCCAAATTTTAAATAATTTATCCTCAACTAGTTTTGTGGTGTAGGTCTACGTATTTTATAATGTTAAGTTAACTTCAAATAATACTAATAGTAATTTAAAGATGTGGTAGCATTGGATCTGGACGGTATGGATAACGCTGGGAGTTGAAGGGGTGTGTCGCGATTCTGCAGGTTCGTGGATCTGAGTGTCGCGATTTCGGTTTCATATCGCATATCGTTACAGCCCTAGTCATTTTAGAATGTTAAGTTCTACTTCTGTATAGTTATTTTGGTGAAAGTAACTCAAAAGTAATATAGGAGTAATGTAACGCATTACAATTCTGAGACAGTAATATTGTAAGGTAATGAATTACTTTTAAATAACAGTAACAAGTAATATATAATGTATTACAGTTTGGAAGTAACTTGCACAACACTGTCAGCGAAGCATCACCACATCGCTGGATCCGGAGTGAGAAGCCACGCCGTTTGAGAAAAGCACACAGCGGGACGAGCCTTGAGTCTGAAGTCGCTGGCATCGCCGCCTTTAGCCGCCGTACCTGCTACGCTTCCGCCGTTATATCCTTTTCTGCAAGTGTGTGTGTGTTCGCCGCTGCGACACACATTTTTTCACTGTCTCTCTCCCTCTCCTAAAAGAGCTGCGTCTTTTTCAAGATGCATAGATCCTGCGGCTCGTGCCGAGCCACACGCAGTGAAGAGGATCGCCATGTCATCTGCGTTTCCTGCCTGGATAAGGATCATGCGGCTCTCGCTCTCGTCGACGGCGGATGCCCTCACTGTGAGCTACTGCCGATGGTGACTCTGAGGACTCGCCTGGCATCATTCTCAGAGCCTGCACTACAGCCCGCTGTAGCGCCGCACCGTAAAAGCGCTGTGCCCAGCTCGGCCCAGAGCCTTCTCCTGCCGCCAAAGCTCGCCGGTTCGCCCGCCAGCTTCGCCGGCATCGCTCAAGTCCCTCACCGACGGACAGCGGCCGCCGTCTGTCGCCGCTTCCGCCATTGAGGTCGACGAAACAGCCCAGAGCCTTCTCCAGCCCGTGATAGCTTGCCGGTTCGCCCGCCAGCTTCACCAGCTTCACTCGAGTCGCTCGCTGACGGACAACGGCCGCCGCGGGCCGCCGCTTCCGCCATTAATGACGACGAGATAGCTGCATCTGTAGAGAAGGCCAGCTGCTCTATCCTGGCGTCGGACAGTGAGGATTGGGCGAGCTCTGTGTACCTCCCCCTTCTGCCCGCGAGTCGTCAGGGAAACGGGCCAGCATCAAAACCGCGGCTAGCTTTCTTTACTGGGAACAGTACTGGACTCGCTGTCTATGACAGCACGTCTGTCGCCAGAGTGAGAACTGGACATTCAGCGCGCCGCGAAATCCTTTCGCGCGGCTCGGCGTTACACGGCGCGAGTCGAAACCACGGTAAACAACGAAGTATCTCATCTACTTCGAGCCGAAATAGCGAAACTGCTGAGCTAAGGGGCCATAGAACCTTTATCTCAGGCTCAGAGCGAAGGGGGGCTATACAGCAGATATTTTCTGGTACCGAAATAAGACGGGGGTCTCAGACCCATTCTAGATCTGCGACAGCTGAACAGAGTGCTTATGAAGCGCCAGTTCAGAATGCTGACAACCAGGAAAATCCTCGCGCAAGTGCGCCAGGGAGACTGGTTTATGTCAATAGATCTGAAAGACGCCTATTTCCAAATACAAATAGCGTCACGTCACGTCACAGGCGATTCTTGAGATTCGCCTTCGAGGGCCAGGCATATCAATACACAGTCCTACCGTTCGGCCTATCCCTAGCACCCCGTACATTTACGAAGTGCATGGACGCGGCCCTCGCATCCCTGAGACTTCAGGGCATGCGAGTTTTGAACTACTTGGACGATTGGCTGATTCTAGCTCGATCACATTCAGAGCTCATAGAACACAGAACCACATTACTCGAGCATCTCGAGAATCTGGGTCTCACAGTCAATTGGGCGAAGAGTTCGCTGTTCCCCAGCCAGAAAATCTCTTTTCTGGGAACAGTACTGGACTCGCTGTCTATGACAGCACGTCTGTCGCCAGAGTGAGAACTGGACATTCAGCGCGCCGCGAAATCCTTTCGCGCGGCTCTATAGTCCCGCTCAAAGGTTTCATAAATTGCTGGGCCTCATGGCCTCGGCATCTTCAGTACTCCAGCTGGGCCTGCTTCGCATACGCCCACTGCAGTTATGGCTGAAAGTGCGAGTTCCACCCCGGGCATGGACCTCTGGTCTATTTCGCCTCAGGGTCGACATGAAATGCGTTTCGGCTCTGGAACCTTGGAAAATAGCCGACTGGTATCAGTCAGGCGTGAATCTGGGGACTCCCTCGAGTGTGACGGTGGTGTCCACGGACGCCTCCACCTCGGGATGGGGAGCGCTGCTCGAGGGCAGACCATTCTTCGGCCAGTGGTCAGAACGGGAAAAGCTCCTACGCAAATGCTGGCAGTCGACAACGCGCTATGGCGCTTTTGTCCCCAGATAAAAGGCCGCCACGTCTTAGTCCGGTCGGACAACATGTCAGTGGTGGCCAGTGTTGGTCAAGTTACTTGGAAATAGTAATTAGTTACTGATTACTGATTACTTCTCCAAGAAAGTAATCCAGTTACTTTACTGATTACTCATTTTCAAAAGTAATTAGTTACTTTACTAGTTACTTTACTAAGTTACTTTTCAAAAACATGATGCACGACCTGAATACACTATAAAGCAATAGACCTTTCATTCTAATTCTATCCTTTCTGCATATTCCATCATCTAAAATTGAATCAAATGAAACATTCTCTTTTTTAAAACTTGTTTTATTAGTTTCAATATTTAAATTTCTGCATATTCCAGCATATAAAATAAAAACTTTTTTTAAACCCTTCATTCGAATAGATGTAGGCCTAAATAAAATACAGCAATAAAGTAATTAAAATGAAAGTATCTCCTGACTGTATTCAAAATAAGTAACATTTACATTTTTTAATAGTAAAGTGCAGAGAAGCGAAAAATAATTTTACCAAAACAGAAAATGCTGTTGCATGCCACATTTAGGCTGTTAGTCCAGACTCCAGTCTCATTTTATGGCTACCCTGACAAAGCCCTATGCTTTTTTGCTTTCTTTCGGAGTGAAACAGTGGTTATATCGCATCAGCAGAAGCTTCTCAAACCTCCTATCACACAGTCTATTCCTTTTCGGGGAAAGCACCAATCCACCTAAACTGAACAGCCGTTCCACTGGTGCACTGGATGGAGTTGGAGTGTTGTATTTCATGTACATCTTTTTGAGGTTTGGGAACTGATTCAGAATCTCAAGTTCAGCGGCACTGAGTCCTGTCACTTTTAAGTCTATTTTCACCTGTTTAGCAGGAGAGGGGCCGTCGGAGGTTCGCCCGGTGGAATTGGATGTAGCCGCAGCGGTCATGTCAGTTGGCGGTCCAGGGTTATTTTCAGAAAGTTTAACATTCCTGTGCTGGCTTGCTAGGTGCTTGCTCAGATTTGAGGTCGAATTTTTCGCGGTAGATAAAAGTTTTCTTCCCACGCAGAGTGTACAGCGGACGCTGATGTTTTTGTCACCTTTAACCGAGTCAAACTCAAAGTAATGTCGGTACTTCCAAGTATTAAACGCTGAATGGTCTTGCTCTCTTCCGCGCTCCATGTTGTCTCGTTCAACACTACACATGTCGGTGTTTACAGTTACCACTGACGTCGCGGCGCTGATACGTCATCATTGTCACTCACGACTCACGTCACTCACGAGACAGTGTTACGAAACAAAATCACGGTCAAGTACTGCAGTAACGCAGCCGGCTTACGGAGAAGTAACTATAATCTAATTACTTTTTTTGCAACTGTAATCCCTTACTTTACTCGTTACTTGAAAAAAGTAATCGGATTACAGTAACGCATTACTTCTAACGCGTTACTGCCCAACACTGGTGGTGGCATACATAAATCACCAGGGAGGCGTCAGGTCCTGAAACCTTACAGGCTGACGGAACGCCTCCTGGTCTGGGCTCAGCACAACCTGCTTTCACTGAAAGCAGCGCATGTGCCTGGTCGCCTGAATCTGGGACCAGACCGTCTGTCCAGAAACAATGTCCCAGCAGGGGAATGGTCGCTGCACCTGCAGACGATCCAACTGCTGTGGGAGACATTCGGCAGAGCGCAGGTGGACCTGTTCGCGTCCCAAGAAAACGCTCACTGTCCGAACTTTTTCTCCAAGAGCAGGGATGCGCTGACCCACGTATGGCCCCGCTGCCCCCTCTATGCTTTTCCCCCCATCTCGCTCCAGCCTCAAGTGCTGGAACGAATCAGGGAAAACGGATGCCCAGTGCTACTCGGGCTCCGCTCTGGACAAACCAGAATTGGTTCCCAGTCCTAATGCGGCGGACCAGCACTGCCCCGTGGCCGATACTGGTGAGGAGAGACCTCCTCTCTCAGGCAAAGGGCTCAATTTGGCATCCTCGCCCGGAATTATGGTCCCTACATGCATGGGCCATCAACGGGTACCCGCTAACCTCCCAGAGGGAGTGTTAAATACAATCACGCAGGCGAGAGGCGTGGCCTCGTTGTGGGCGTGGTATAGTGGGGTTACCGATATCTGTATGGCCGCGGGCTGGGCCTCGCCGTCTACATTTATAAGGTTTTACAACCTAGAGGTTCCCGCCTTACAAGCCAAGCTTCTGTCGGTATAGAATTCAGTGCTATCTGCCCCGCTGTGCCGGCCCAGATGCTGAGTTTTGCTTGTGCATCGCTCGCTGAGCGATAAAACAGCTCCATGGGTGTTGAATAACCCGTACTATTACCCAGTTCAGGCTGAACACGTTCACCCTGTCTGTGTGAAACACTGTTAACATAACTAGCTCCTGTAGGATGCTATTTCATGGGGAATGATGCTTGCAGCCTCTCTTCTCCGACTCTCTGTGAGTCTATGGTGATTATGCACTATATGAGCCCAGGGCTACTGCCCTTGGGACTTTGGTGTCGGATCCCAGTACGCATGGCGTTTTCCATTGTGTTCCCCATAGCGTAAGATATTACGCAGTACGAGAGATACTCTCGTAAGAGAACGTACTCGGTTACTGACGTAACCTCGGTTCTCTCTAGAGAGGGAACGAGTACTGCGTATCTTGCCGTGCATACACAGCTCTGGTTCGCTTCGGCGATGAAAACCAGTTGTACCAGCCTAATCGAGCTATATTTATAGGGCGAGACCACGCCCTTCCTGGCGGGACGTGACGAAATGGGCGCGAAATGCCCCCATTGGATATGTGTCACGCAGAGCCTCTCTCGATAGGCTGCTGCTGTTGCCGCAGGGCAGCCAATAGGCGCGCAAGCCGTCTTGCCTATGTCTGCATGCTGCTGCACAGCGTTTTACATTAATTCAAAATTAAGGATCATTTTTGGCTTCAATATCTCGTGGAAAAGAGGTTTTCCCCATAGCGTAAGATATTACACAGTACTCGTTCCCTCTCTAGAGAGAACCGAGGTTACGTTAGTAACAGAATACGTTTGTAACGTCAGAATACCCATTCGGTCCCGGAGGGAGTGTTGATGAGAAGGCCTATAGGCATACGGTCTCTTTTTAGGATGATTGTGTATTTTTATTTTATTAGAAAAACTGCTGTGATGTATCCAGTGCACTGTAATGTTAGCTAATTAAATGATATTGAGTTATATTCCATTTTGTTTGCTAAAATTTAGTCAGTCAATTCGTCTTTTTCAACGAGTGATTAGTTATCGAATCATATCGGACTAAGCTAACGTTATGCTTTCGGTGCCGTATTTCTCTAAGACAACTCTTTCTGATTTGATTCACTAACCTTTCAAAAGTCATTTATTTGTGAATCGAACTACACTGACCACCACGTCATTCCTCCATTAACTTACACCCGTGTAAGTTAACTGTTACACTCTGAAATTAAACAATTATTTTGTTTTAACACTGCTCTGGGGAACTCCGAAACAGAAAAGCGTTATAGATACATAAGAGAAGCTGCCAAATAAGTGCAGCTTCTTGATTCATTGTCTTTAGCACGTCTTGTGTTCTTGAATGTAACGTAATCTGCTTTAGAGCAGGTGCACTTTAGAGTGAAAGAAGTTTCATCTGAACGCACTGTTTGGAATCTGACACCAACACTTTTTACAGATATTTTGGTAACACTAAAATAAGGTTTCATTTGTTAATATAAGTTAACTAACGTTACATTCGTTAACATGGACTAAGAATGCACAATACTTAAGCATTTATTAATCTTAGTTCATTTTCATTTTGACATTTACTAATAGGCTACATTATTAAAATCAAAAGTGAACAGTTGTATTTTTATTAACTAATGTTAACAAAGATGAATAAATACTGTAACAAATGTATTGTTCATTGTTAATGTTAGTTAACAATAACTAGCTTAATTTTAACAAATGAGACCTTATTGTAAAGTTTTACCGATATTTTAAACTGCTGCGTGAACTTCTGGCAACAACATTTGTCAAACCTATGTGCTTAAACTAATGCTTAAGATTTAATATTGACCTCACAATATCTATTCCTTTATTTAAAAGATGCAGTTCAGAGAAACCCTCATGGCTAATGCTGCTGAAATGGAGATCAAGGGATGAACTAGCAGCAGATCGAGGGGCAGACACAAGATAAGTTTAAATCTATATTAAAAACACACCTCTTTAACGTAGCATAAACATAACACACTCTCACATTTCTATAATTTACATCCATTAAAGGTATAGCTTACACCAAATGTACTTGTTACATCGTAAGAAGAATGGCATCTACACTAATGTTAGTCTTTCAGTCTCATTCTTATCCCAAGGTTAGGCTACTGTAGTCAGCCAGATCTAGTCTGCATCCAGACCAGATGGTGGACTTGCACCCTAAGATGACCACAACAGCATGAATGCCAGACGAGAACATCACAACTAGACTGGACCTAGAAACAAACTTCTGTGAAGACCTCGTTGACACAACAGTCCTCGGCACAGTCATCGGATCAGATCCACGAGAACCAGATCAGTCCACCACACAGACCCAACAGCCAGCTTCAACTCCCCTCTAATCAATGCCGGCGTGATCTTATGACCCAACGGCCAGCTTCAACTCCCCTCTCATCAATGCCGGTGTGATCTTATGAGGGTAAAAGAGTAGCAAACTCCAGAGCATGTAGATGTGAATTTGAGAACTTGTACAATAAATATTTGTACTTGAAAACCTGTTGAATATACAGTAAATAATTTACTTGTTATTTTGTCGTTTAACAATTGTGTTGTTAATAAATGTTAATATATAGTGTATTTTGTTCATTGTTAATACATGTTTATATTAAAGTGTATTTGTTAATTTTATAATAAAAACCCTTAAATGGTGGAATTTGTGTTTCACTGTCTGCCAGTTTCTGGGCCACATCTGGCCATGGCCATATCAATAAATAAGAGTCATTTAAGAGGGTGTGGGCCACATCTGGGCCAGAGGAAGTTGTTTGAGTCCGTTTTCAGTGATGCAGTGTTGGTCAGTTTTGGGCCGGGGACTCAGCCAGAACTGGGCCAGAATTGAAGCAAGGGTGAAAATTTTGCTATGTGGACCCATAGAAATGATGAAAATAAACTAAATAAACTGAGAAAATAGAAATGATGAAAATAAACTAAATAAACTGAGAAAATAAGAACATTTTCAAACGTTTAATAATTGATCTCTCAGCCCCGTACAGTTTCTGCTGAGCTCGGGATTCCAATTGCACAGGTTAAAACCATGGGTTCAGCCTCGTCCATTTGAATTCTGGGCATTAACTTGAATACAGTTGATTTCCAGGCCTCACTGCACAAGAGAAAATCGATAGGATATTTCTGATCTCGTCCACCTTCCGAGACAGTCTAAACTGTTCTAAACGCGAACTGCTATCTTTGCTTGGCCACTTAAACTTCAGATGCGCATAATCCTGCAAGGATTTAATCTCTCACCTCCTCTTCCTCGCATCTTTGATTAACGCGCAAGAAGACGAGCATCGGCCCGCCAGGCCCCAATCTACTCCTCCCTTCAATTTGTCCAGGTAAGTTTCTCCACTGCCGCAGCAGTGATGTCTCCTCTGCTCCCACAGGAGCTCATTTTTCTCCAGGTAAGTTTCTCCACTGCCGCAGCAGTGATGTCTCCTCTGCTCCCGCAGAAGCTTACATTTATTCATTTATTCATTTAGCTGACGCTTTTATCCAAAGCGACTTACAATTGCTATATATGTCAGAGGTCACACGCCTCTGGAGCAACTAGGGGTTAAGTGTCTGGCTCAGGGACACATTGGTGTTTCACAGTGGATTCGAACCCGGGTCTCCCACGCCAAAGGCATGTGTCTTATCCACTGCGCCATCACCACCCGCTCTGTTTCTCTGGCTATTTTCTCTAGCTCTGTTTCTCTGGCTATTTTCTCCACTGCCACAGCAGTGATGTCTCCTCTGCTCCCGCCGGAGCTCTGTTTCTCCGGCTATTTTCTCCACTGCCACAGCAGTGATGTCTCCTCTGCTCCCGCAGGAGCTCTGTTTCTCCGGCTAATTTTCTCCACTGCCGCAGCAGTGATGTCTCCTCTCCAGTACCTCACTATTCAGAAATACTATTCCCGTTAAAACTTCTACTTGATGCCTCTTTCTCTGTCCAGCGAGCATTGGTCTCCCAGCGGACGTAGCATGCATTGATTTCCTCTTTCTCTGTCCAGCGAGCATTGGTCTCCCAGCGGACGTTGCATGCATCTATGTTTCCTCTTTCTCTGTCCAGCGAGCATTGGTCTCCCAGCGGACATAGCATGCATCTGTTTTTTCCTTCTCCGTCCAGCGAGCTTTGGTCTCCCAGCAGACGTAGCATTCATCTATGTTTCCTCTTCCCCATCCAGCAGGTATTGATTTCCCAGCAGACACAGCAAGAAATCTCCTGGCCGGGCTTCCAAAATTTGTCACTCCGCCATCGGCCGGTAGGGCCCACCAGCCCGACGCTGTGAGCTGCTCCCGTCGGAAGCTACATGGGCTCTCTCGGTCGGCCATCTTAGATCTCGCTGCTCCCCGCCCATCGGTCGGCAGAGCTCACCCGTCATTCCCAAATCTTGCTGCTCCTCATTCGTCAGCCAATAGGACCCTCCTGGTCAGACGGCATAAATCACGCTGTTCCTCGTTCATCGACCGAGGGCTCGCCTGTCTGACGCTGTGAGCTGCTCCCGTCAAGAAACGGTGCGAGCCCTCCCGACTGTTTGTTCCAAATTACGAATGCTCCCTGTTCGTGAGCCAGCAGGCCCTCCTGGTCAAGCAACCAGGCTTATTCTCAAAACGCAAGCCCGCCAAATCTCTGCATTTTGGGGGGTCTTTAGTCTAGTGGCTGTCCTTTGCTCTTTTTGCTTTTTGGGGGAGTACTCTGGGTTCGGGCAAAAATTCAGAGCTTGGAGCCCTCCCCCCGGACAGCACGCCAAATACGCGTAATCTTTACTCTGTTTAATTGATGTAAGTGTGAACTCGTGAAGTATGTTTAAGAAAAAAAGAACAGTAGAAAAATATGTACTTCCATTTGTATCTACGCTGTCCATTATGGTCCTCATTTCAGCAATGTCAGCACAACGCTTTGAACGGTACAGACACAGCAGTTTTGGTAGATGCCAGTCAAGACCCTCATAAAAGGACTTGCTCAGGTCCAGCGACATTAGCCTGTTGAATTCTGCACTGATCTAAACTAATTATATTAAATGACTCAAACATAACAGCAACATGTTAAAGGGTTAGTTCACCCAAAAATGAAAATGAAGTCATTAATTACTCACCCCCATGCTGTACCAACCCCGTAAGACCTTCGTTCATCTTCGGAACACAAATTAAGATATTTTTGATTAAATCTGAGAGGTGGATCACTCCTCCATAGGCTTCCTAAGGGAATGAAACTTGACGGCCCAGAAAGTCATTGAAGAAAATGTTTAAATATTCCATGTGACTACAGTGGCTCAACTATAAGTTTATCAAGCGACGAGACTACTTTTTGTGCGGGGAAAAAAACAAAAATAACGACTTTATTCGACTATTCCTTTTCTTCCTTGTGGGCCTGAGACGAGAGTTCAAGAGATTTCCACGACGCATGCGCGAGAACTGAGAAGAGAACGTTCTTCTTCTAATACTTCTTGTTCAGTTCTCGCGCATGCGTCGTGGAAATCTCTTGAACTCTCGTCTCAGGCCCACAAGGAAGAAAAGGAATAGTCGAATAAAGTCGTTATTTATGTTTTTTTTTCGGAAAAAAAGTAGTCTCGTCGCTTGATAAACTTATAGTTGAGCCACTGTAGGCACATGGAATATTTAAACATTTTCTTTAATGACTTTCTGGGCCGTCAAGTTTCATTCCCTTAGGAAGCCTATGGAGGAGTGATCCACCTCTCCGATTTAATCAAAAATATCTTAATTTGTGTTCCGAAGATGAACGAAGGTCTTACGGGGTTGGTACAGCATGGGGGTGAGTAATTAATGACTTCATTTTCATTTTTGGGTGAACTAACCCTTTAAACAACACTGCAAAATAGTATATCTACATATTCATCTAAACACCATTTTCAGCAGTGTGGGACTTTACCTGTCTCTCACAAAAAAAGCCGGCCACCTCTTTTTCATTTCAGACACTGGAGGCTCCTTTTTTTTTTTTTTTTTTACTATCTACTGTCTGCCTGTAATGCCACGGGTCTCTGAGAAAGCACAAAGATCACAGTTCAACGTAAAAGCAGCAGCACAGAGCCGGACAGATTGTGTATGGTCCCTGGCCAAATGTTTTCTTAGAGCAAACTCAGTTCTAAATGAACACACACAGTCTTTATAGATACAGGGAAGCGGACAGTTACTTGCGTGATGGCAGTGCTTCAGCTTGTAGTGCCTTATGACAATGCGTTCATTGGTTGTCTTGCTTGCACCTCCACTTTATTGGTCAAGGGCAAATGCCCCACACTGCTTGCTACCTGAAGTAACTCTATGAAGAAAATAAAAATTAATCAACCAACATTTAATAAACAGTACACAATCAAGATCAGGACTAGATTAATAGTTTATCACTACATTTCTGGATATATATTTATTGACATTACTATTAAGACAGTAGATTATGACAGTATTAAGCATTTCACTAGTTTTTGGAAAAACACTGCGGTGGTGAAGTGGTTGCTTTAGTTACATAATCTCCCACAAAAAAACTAAACATAACTGACCACAGTCTTTCAAACAAGTTCGACATTTAAGTAGTAAACTAGACAGCTGTACAACAACTTTTCAGTTATGGAGCGTCCAGCTCGAACACCGGAGGATTCTGATAATCCTGCCACACCACTGGCACAGTTTTACATTAAATTAAATTATATTTGTCAACTCGTTGTTATCGTCCTCACGCGTCGACGCTGCTTTGACTGTAGCCATATGGTGATTCGACTCGATGCTTTTGGCGCAAAGAACTTGAACACGAGATGAAAGTGCGTTATTTTTCACGCCACGCATTTCCCCCTCTGTATTTTGGCATTCATCCATATATTAGTTTCTCTCACATAAAAAACAACAACAAAACACTGAATTCTGTGCAGATATTTCAACATTACTTTGCATATTGTGATATAAATTATATTTTAAATATGGGAGGATCGAAATATCCTAACGTTACATGTGAAATATTAGTCTAGCCACCCCCACCTTTTGGGAACTTATAATGAAATAATGTAGCCTATGTTGAATAAATAAAAGGAAAATAAGTAATAGTTGGCTAGTTTTATAGATTTTTAGCTTTAGTTTCCTGACTATCAACTAACTTAGCCTACATAACTGGCCAAACTGGATTAGCAACGGTCCAATGCGATCTAGAAAACAATACATGGCTGATTACTTCATTTTACAAGTTATTAGCTACACCATATGAACGAATATTTACTTACCAGATTTGATGATAATGGAAGATTTAAATCATCTGCCGATAAACTCTCCAGCATAGCCGATAAAGGAGTCATGGAGACCTGTTTGCGCTTCAAGTGATCTCATCTCGCGATACATAATGAGAACTAATCTTACTGGTTCAGCATATGTTTTTAAGTTGTGGCGGCACATACTCTAGTTAAGTCAATTTACAGACTAGTTGAGTCAGTGAAAACGTGTTAAGTTGAATTAACAAATTTAGAAACCGCAAGTTGTATCAACTTACAAAATTACATTGAAAAAAATAAAATGCTGAATCATTTTTTTTACAGTGAAGTTGTGCAGCATGCTCAGTTAGGAAGGGCCTGTTCTACCTGATGTTGTGCAAACCTGCGTGATCGTGCTGTCCTTGCAATGTGATCTTTGAAGGTCAGCTGGTCATCAAAAATTACCCCAAGATTTCTGATGGGATTATTTTTGATGACCCTGGATGGAGATATTGTGCTGTACAGACAGAGTGGCAGGAAAGACGAGAAGGTCTGATAATGCTAGGTTGAGTTGTAGGGGATGTTCTTTCATCCATGCTGAGATACCTGCCGGGCAGTCTGTTACATTTAGATCATCTGGTTGAAATGAAAAGTAGAGTTGTGTGGCATCAGAATGGAAATGTAATGACAGACTATGTGCCTGTAAAATAAGTCCCAGTGATTTATATGGAGAAGAGGAGAGGTCCAATAACTGATCCTTGAGGAATCCCAGTGACCAGTTGATGTGCTTTGGATACCTCCCACCTATGAGAACTGATGATTTGGAGTCAGCTTTCACAGTCTGCAGAGCTTTAACAAGGCAGTCTCTGTTGAGTGGCCACTTTTAAATCTTGATTGGTTATCGTCTAGCTGGTTACTTTAAAATGTACCTTTATACATTTGAAGTCATTATATTTTAATAATCTTTTCTCGTGCTTAAAAGAAGTACACTTATTGCATGTGTTGATTCACAATCTAAAGCACATGCAAAGTACTTAATAGTAAATCGTTGATAATATAATTTTAACTGTGGTTTGTTATTTGATTTTACATTTAAAGTTAGCATTACAGATGTATATTTAAATGGAAGACATGCAAGTTTCAATATAAATGACATTAAACTATATTTTAGTTTACCATAAATGTTGGTCAGTACATTCAGCAGTATTACTATATTTCAAAGACAAGAGAAGTAATTATGAGAATTACATTAAAGATGTACTTAAATGTACTTTAAAACAGCACTCTAAAATTCAGTCAGTTGCATTTTATATACATTTAATTATAATCAATTTTCATTTATTTGCACTTAACATGTAATTGTCTTTTAATTAATTGCAAGTAACAGGTCATTGGAAAATATTAGGCCTACATGCAATCTGCACTTAATAGGTTAATTCACCCAAAAATGAGAATTCTGTCAATTATTGCTTACAACATATGAAGATATTTTTGATAACACTTTATTTTAAAGTCCAATTCTCACTATTTGCTTATTAGTTTGCATATTACTAGTCTATTGGCGATTTATTAGTACTTATAAAGCACACATTAATGAATATTCTGCATCACCATATTCTACATAACTTAATCCAATACGTAAACTGAAACGCTACAAAAACTACCTTACTAACTTTTAATAAGTAAGCAGAAAATAAGGAGTTTATTGAGGCAAAAGTTGTAGTTATTAGTAAATGTGTTCCCCATACTAAAGTGTTACCATATTTTTGATGACTATGTAAATAAAGTATCTTCAGAAAATTGAAAATTGACTAAACTGCTCAATTCATATGGATTAGTTTTATGATCTGTTTATGAACTTTTTAAAGTGTCAAAGTGTCAGTTGAGTTGCTGACCACAGAGAGTACAGAAATCTCTCAGATTTCATCAAAAAGATCTTCATTTATGTTCCAAAGATGAACGGAAGTCTTATGGGTTTGGAAAGACATGAGGGTGAGTAATTAATGACAGAATTTTCATTTTTGGATGAACAAACCCTTTAAGCATGTTCTCTAAAATATATTATTTCTGTAGTAGGTTTTCTTTTTAAAAATATGCTAGTGTGCTTCTTTTTCACAAGGGAAGTCATTTACATTTTGATGAAAAATAATGAAGATGAAATAACATGCTCCAATGAACTGTGCATAATAAGACCAGGAACACATTTAAGACAGTAAATAGGGTCAAACTGATTTAATGTTTCCTTTACATGACCTACATTTATATCAATGTTTAAATAAAAAAATTCACAGTTAGTGAAAAGAGCGTGGCCCAATTCAGCAGCTCCTAATCAATGAAAACAGATAAGAAAAACTACCTCCGCTCCTCCTGTGCTCACATGAACAGCCAGGGTCAGAACATGCTGTACAAACTCAGTATTGTCCCTTTATCTGAGGAATTCTTGGGCGGTGGCAAAAGAGTTGGTGTCCGGGGAAAAAAAACAGCTCTGCAAATGAACATGGACATTCCAGAATGTGAGGGCAGGGAAGATAAATAAGGTTATATAGAAAACAGACAAAAAAAGAAAAACGATGAGTGTGCAAGAAATCACAGAGCAAATACGAAATAAGAAAGAAAGAAAAAGAGAGATGTCAACAACAACTGTGTCAAAATCATTAGTGTTATTTAACCTGCTGTTATCACTTTTACCAAATTTAAACAAATTACTAATCTTGTAAAAAAAAATTAAAAAAGCATATTATCTGCAAGTACAGCTTTCTAAAAATATACTTTTAAGATTTCAAGTATTGTGCATTACAAGCACACATTTAATACAATTAAGCACACTTCCTTTTAACAAGGAAAACTATATTTGCTCTTAAGTATAGTCATCTACACTAAACAAATATGCTTTAGGGGTTGAAGGTATGAAGTATGACCATATCAGGTACTGTAAATAAAGTGAATGGTCTAGGTTCAAGTTGTTTCAACTTGTTTTAAACATTACATAATAAAATAGGGTCAAAATCACACAATTCTCAACCTCAAGCCTCAGATGTGTCATTGTTTTTGCAGCATAGTCATGATAACATATTTCGATCTGCCCATGGGCCGCTCTATGACAAGTAAACAGGAAGATACATCTGTTATTAGTCTTCATAGGATAATGTGATTACTGACATGGATCTCCAGTGTTATATAACACAAACCAATGGATATTCTGGTGAACCTGAAGTGAACTTGTCTCTATGCCGTTATTAGAATCGCTGGGCAGAGTGAAATGTTTGCAGACTGCTGTAACTCCTTGTAAACTGTAAATAACAACCTCTACTGGACATTTTAGCAACAAAATCCTTAAAACAACCAAAATAGGCATTGATCTGCCATATTTGAATGTATGAAGTACTATATAGTATGCAAAAAACAGTATGCCAAAAGACTAGTATGTCCAAATATACAGTATTCGAAAATCAGTAGGCTAAAAATCCCTGGATGACCTACTACTTTCGCCAAGATTCTGAAGTGCACATTCGGTGGACACTTTACTACCCCGTGTGGCCGAGCAAGAGGATTTATGAATGGAAGTGAAGCGACGCAACTAATACTGGTAGGTCACGTGGCAGTAACAACATGGCGAATGTATATTTTGACAAATGTGTATTCACTACCCATATCCATACTAGAACAGTAAATTCAAATGTCAAATTCAAATGTAGTACCTGACAGTACACGGTTTCGTATGCAGGGTATATGGTCAAAAGTATCGGGACACACCTCTTTATTACTTAATTCAGGTGATTCAATCAGACCGATTGTCACAGGTATATAAAATCAAACACTTAGCCATGCATTCTGCATTTACAAATTTAAAAAAATAGGGTCGTTCTGAAGAGCTCAGTCAATTCAAGTGTGGTACTGTGATAGGATGCTAATTTTGCATAAAGTCAGTTTGTAAAAATGTCATCCCTCCTAGATATTCCACGGTCAATTGCAAGTGGTTTTATTGTAAAGTGGAACAGCAGCAACTTAACCACAATGTGGAAGACCACGTAAAGTCACAGAGCAGTGTCACCGAGTGTTGAGGCGCAAGGCACATAAAAGTTGCCAGCGCTTTGTTGATTCCAAAGCTGTAGAGTTTCAAACTTCCACTAGGATTAATATCAACACAAAAACTGTGTGGTGGGATCTTCATGGAATGGTTTCTATGGTCGAGCAGCTGCATGCAAGCCTCACATCACCAAGTACAATGCTATCGGATGGAGTAGTGTAAAGCAATGGACTCTGGAGCAGTGGAAGGGTTCGATGGAGTAATGAATCACACTTCTCAGTTTCCAGGGGAACATTACCTGCCTGACTGCATTGTGCCAACTGTAAAGTTTGGAGGAGGGATAATGATATAGGGCTGTTTTTCAGAGGTTAGGCTATGCCCCTTACTTCCAGTGAAGCAAAATCTTAATCCTTCAGCATTCTAAGAAATTTTGAACAATGCTATGCTTCCAACAGTTTGAGGAAGGCCTCTTTCTATTACAGCATGACTGTGCCCAAGTTCACATAACAAGGTCCATAAAGACATGGTTGGATGAGTTTTGTGTTGAAGCACTTTACTGGCCTACACAGAGCCCTGACCTCAACTTCATCGAAGATCTTTGGGATGAACTGGAAGGGAGATTGTGAGCCAGGCCTTCTCATCCAACACCAGTGCCTAACCTCACAAATGCTCTACTGGATGAAAAGAGAGAAATTCCCACAAAAACACTCAGAAATCTTGTGGAAAGTCTTCCCAGAAGAGTGGAAGCTGTTATAGCTGCAAAGGGGAAACAGACTAGAAATTAATGTTTGTATTTAGAATGCAATGTCAATAGTCCCTGTTGGTTTAATGGTCAGGTGTCCCAATACTTTTGTCCATATAGTTATTCAACACTGTTCTAGCAATTTTAAACTGTATTAATTATCATTTGTTTATAAATTATTCTTGCATTTTAAGACATTAACAATAATGAATTAGGAATTATTAAACAGAAATATTACAAAGTTTCTGCTTAACTGTCAGGGTTATGTTCAGTTGTCATTTTCTAAGTTTACCCAGTTTCCCAGTATGTCTCAGTTTGTTCCTTTGACCAAAACCATGCCGCTGTGGATATGTAAGGTATGGACTCTGGAAGAGAACTGGAGGTGTTTGAGGAAGATTTTTCCCTATTTCTCCCACCCTCGCTGGTCCCGCCCAACTCTGAATCTCCTGTTTCCCCACTGGTTCCACCCAGTCCTGAGTCTCCTGTATCTCTGCTGGTTCCTCCCAGCCCCACGTTGCCTGTCCTCCCTGTGAACCCTCCCAGCCTCCCTGTATCTGCAACATCTTTTTGTGAGGAACTGCCTCGGAGCATCAGTTCTCCAGCTCCGCCCAGTAAGAAGGTTCCCCTGGCTCTACTTCCAGCCTTCGAACCCATCACTCCACTGCGGCCTGTGGACCTATCAGCTCTGCCTTGGCTCCTCCCTTCTTAAGCTCCACCAGAAACCATCGTCTTGACGGCTCAACTGGGCTCCCTCGTTCCTCCGGCTCCATCTTGGTCAGACGTCGTCCTGTCTATGCCTTTGGCTCTGTCTGGCTTCGGCCTCCTCTTTGTCCTCAGTCCCACCAGCTCCACCTCTCAGACGCTCATCGCCGCAGCTTCACCTCGGTCTCCTCAGTGCTAGTGAATTCGCGTTGGCTCTTTGTCTCCTCAACTCCACCAGGGCTCCATCTCCAGTGGAGATCTCTATCTCCATCAGTCGTCCCAAGGGTGTCGTCAGCCAAGTCTCCACCATGGCTCCTCCCTCCCTCGACACCACTCTGGAGCCTAGTTCTAGCTGGACTGTGGGTGTCCATCTAGCTTCTCCTTCTCATGGCTCCTCCCTCCCTTCACTCCCCCATGGACTGTTTTGTTTGCCCCAGGCTGTTTTTCTCTATCTCCTGTTCCACGTCCCCCTCCTGAGCCCCCATCCTCCCTCCTCAGTTGGAACTTGTACGGAGTGAGGACACACCATTCCCAGGGAGTTTGACAACCCCAGTCCACATTCACTTTCACTGTATGGACAAGAGCCAGAACATTCAGCAAATCTAATTTTGTGTTCGTCAGAAGAAAGATAGGGAACGAGGAATGAGGTTGGAATGACGTACTGAAAGAGTGAGTTTAAAGTGATTTAAAAGACATACTGTAAGAGAAAGTTTTTTTTTTTTTTGGGGGGGGGGTCCTATTCCTTTAAGACTTTCTAGCTATTTTGACCCTTAAAAAGTTTTAAATAAAATCAGTTGAAATAAATTATATGAAATAAATCACATTTTTAAGTTTCCTGACAAACATTTTGTACAGTGTTGATCGATGTTAAAGAGAATCGTCCATCACACACCAGTGAATGTTCTAGCAGCTCTGAGAGAGAGTTGAGGCCATAGGGTGTGGAGGAGTGATGTGACATGATTCAGAGAGAGCTGTGATGAACAGATGATGAGGTGGATGAGTGGAGGGAGAGATAGAGAGGAGGATGGGGTCTGTGTTGTGGAGGTGGAACAGTGGTGTCTGCCTCTTCAGAACACCACAACCAGCCTACTCAAAAACTGGCCTATACCATTCCCCCTGCCTCCAGTCTAGTCCTCTATCGTTTATCTTCTAAACTTCAAAACCGAAAGTATTTTGGTTTTGAAAAATACCAAAATACTTTTTTACCACCAGCTAATTTGTGATATTAGCTTTGGAAAGTACAGATTTTTATTTGTATTATTATTATTCACCAATTTATACAAACATTTCTTTTGATCTAATTCAGGACAGTTTCAACAGATACTCACAAAACTGAGGGTGATGTAATGCTCAGCAATCATATAGCGTTTAGAACAGCAACAATACATAGCACATAATGCCAACAGCACTTTGGCACAAGACATTAATCTCACAGTCTCAAGGGGAGCATAAACACACCTGCACACGCTGGCCGAGCCTGACGGGGAAAAGATCATGTCCAAGCAAAGGGGTCAAAAAAGAAGTTTGCAAATCCACCCTGCTTGCTTACACAGTAGAGACATTTCACACATGCCTGTAATGTTCCCACTGGCTGGAGACAGAGTTCACTGCTCGTCTGAAAACTTGTTTGTGCTTCTAAAAAGAGGGGTGTGTGGGTATGGAGAGTTATAATGCCAGTCTTTCTGTAGTTATAGGGATTGCGTAAACTTCAAATCCACCTCATTCTGGTCTTGACTCAGGGTCTGATACGTAAACAAATGGATTACAGGGCTCTCAAGTTTTAGAAAAAGTTTAGAGTGAGATCTGTTAGGGGAGGAGCCACCCAAATATTTGCAGCAGCGGTCCCTCGACCCAACCAAATTCGCTTCAATTTTTGTTAGCAGTTCAATTTAGCCTATGTTCATAATTGACCAGCACAAATGGAAATTATAACAATTGGTAAATCTGATAAAAGACAAATTCATCCAAATAAAATAAAGTTATATTTAAAAAATACAAATTTATTGAAAAATAAAAATAAATTTGACCCCAAACAAGCCAACCGAACATCAGTGCTCAATGTACATAACATTGTGTCATAACTTGCCCTGAGCATTCATGTCAAGACCCAAACCGGTCACCTTTACAGGGGTCATCGGATGCCCATTTTCCACAAGTTGGTATGATTCTTTGGGGTGTACGGGTGTTCATGTAAAGTTTGTAACATACTTTGGTTAAAATTTCTCAATGGTAGTGTAAAACAACACCCTTTTTACCTCCTCAAAAACAGCTCTGTTCACAGTGACCCGTTTCGGTTTTTGGCTTTTTGAGGATTAAAAAAAAGTGAATGGATTTTTTTCATTGCATGGTGATTGTGTCCACACACTGCAAAGACACATTATGCAAACACCATATAAAAGTGTATTTTGCATTCAATGACCCCTTTAAAAGCAGTTGGAGAGTTTTTGAATGCATCAAAAATAATTTAGCACGAATTTGGCTATACTCCTCAACATCAGCTCTCACTGTCTTTGATCACAGGCAAGAGATTTCGTCCAGGAATCGTAAAATCAAAATGCTAAAAAAATTAAAATAAATGAAGAGGTCCGCAAACCGCATTCATTCATCAGATCTTGCTCGTTCAACTTCCACTCCGTGTGTGCGCGTGTTGTCTAGTAACGGACGTGCTTGCAGCGGGAACACATAATTTACCCGGAAACAACTAATTCTAATTTCTGATTGGCTGGTAGCTGGCATTAAACTCTGTATAACTTCGACAGATGCCTGCGCCTCGTCCATGAATTGAATCGCGGGACAAGTTCCCTTACTCCTCTGCGTGAGAAATACAAGGTGTGCCGTGTGAGCGTGTGAACGGGTTGAAATGCGTGAGACTTGAGAGCCCTGGGATTAGTTGCAGGTTTAGTCTCAAGTAAGGCTCACCCAGGAACTGTGTAGTTGCCCTCATCATATTTACTCTAAGCACTTCAGTAAAAAATGATCTACAAATTATACATTACAAAAAAATGAAAATACTATTATCTTGCACTCAATAATTTCTTCTGGTGAAAACAAAAGGAAAAGTTTAGGTTTCTAAAGCTAAAAAAGGAGGCTGCTGTTTTCTATACAATGAAAGTGAATGATGTAAATACACTGTAAAAATTAGAAAATATGTCATCGTTTGGTGTTTCTCAGACTGCCACACTAGTGAAACCCTGATTAGCATCTCTAGACACCCTTACAAATCCAGTTCAGGGAATTTGGAAGCTATAAGTGTCAACAGTTCCAACATTAACCGCATTATAAAGGAAAGGTAAAATTTAGTTTTATTTAGTACACAGTACAATATATTAGACACTAAAAGGTCTTCATGAGCCACGTTTTAATATGTGCAAGCACAAATCCACTTGTGAAAAAGTACACTTTAACATACTTTTAAAATGAGTACTTATTACGATAATAATTTACATTAAAAGAAGATTCCCTGTGTACATCACTGTAACGTGAAACTGTATATGCTAATAGCTTGTGGGATAATCTGGCATGAAAGTGAACTGGACAGAGTTGGGACAGACTGTTCTAGCTGTAGTGTCTGCCTCGCCATGCACACAGCTAAGCTGTAATAAAGGACTTATGAGACAGACTGTTTAACCTACATAAAACATACACAAACTCTCTCTCACACACACACAAACAAAAGTGAGTAGTGAGATATCTTCCATAAAATCATGAAATACATGGAAAATACTTGCAAGCCATTTTTTTTATTAACAATGTGAACGGTGCTTGATTGTATACAACAGACAGACAGACACACACACACACACACACACACACACACACACACACACACACACACACACACACACACACACACACAAATATTGGTAACACTTTACAATAACAGCATAATCATGTACTAATACCTGAATTAATAGTTACTTCAACATTAACTCATGATTAGTGAATATATGAACTAATCATGAACCAATGAAGAGCAACCCTTAACTACAACAGAGTCATACTGATTCATGCATGAATAACAGCAGCCTTAAACATGTTAGTACATGTTTGATAGTTAATGCATTAATTAACGTTTAGGAGTAAACTAAACCAATCAGTCTCCGTAAGAATAAACAAGAAGTAATCTAAATTTGAATTAAACATATAATTTAATACTGCCATAATTTAAACTGTAATATCATAATCTGCTATCTGCAGCTTTGTGACAAATAGGCTAATTGGAATGGCACATGATTTTTAGCCATTAATTACACAGATCCGTCTAATCAAACATGGAACATAGACTAATAACTAGCACTAATAAATTTAATTTGATCTAAACCGTTTTCTGATTTTTATAGTTTATTTAGGCCTATGTTAGGTAATAGCTGCTTTTCTTCCTGGAACTACAGTATGTAGGGTTTATTTCTGGTGGGACTCGGCACGTTGGTTGTGTTCCTATGGTAATGCTGCCATTTTAATCTCATAAATGTTGACTTCTTTAGTAAACATAATAATTAAAGACATGTTTGCATATATGTTGTATTTGGGAGGTTTCAGGAGGTTATGTACAATAATTAACTGTATTTTTTGTTGTTTAAATATATATGCTTCAATTAGCATTAGCTTATAGCTTATTTCCTATTTTACATGTAAACGTGTCTTATGTGTGTATTTACAGGTATGTTTGGACTTTCAAGTCCCTATATGTTTAATTGTATAAATAAAAATAAAAGAACAACACATCATTTTTATCTTTGTTTTTTTTTTTTGTACCATGGGTGTAAAGGAAAAAGGAGGGCACTCTTATTGTATGTTTATTCATATTTTCAGAATCAGAATCAGAAAGAGCTTTATTGCCAAGTGTGCTTGCACACACAAGGAATTTGTTTTGGTACTGAGGCTTCCAGTGCACATATACAAATACAGATACAACAAGTAATAGTAATACAAATAGTAATACAAATTCTACGAATAAAATTATAAAAAAATATGAAAGTACTATAAAAATATATGGTCACAGTTGGGTTTTGTCAGAATAAACATTTACAGATAATGAACATATTTACAGTATTTTGTATAGTATGAATAAATATAAATATAAATATCACCTGAATTTTAAAGATATTGCACTAAACAGTGGGAGTATTGCACTTCAGGCATATGCCTTGGGAGATATGTTAACTGTTCAGAAGGGAGATGGCCTGTGGGAAGAAACTGTTCCTGTGCCGAGATGTTCTTGTGGCCAGTGATCTGAGTCGCCGTCTTGACGGTAACAGATCAAACAGGAGGTGTCCAGGGTGAGTGGAGTCTGTGATGATTTTACCTGCTCTCTTCCTCACTCTGGAAGAGTACAGGTCCTGGAGGGTTGGCAGGGGGGCACCAATGATCCTCTCCGCAGTCCGGACTGTCCGTTGTAGTCTCCTGATGTCTGATTTGGTAGCTGAACCAAACCAGACAGTGATGGAAGTGCATAAAACAGACTCAATAACGGCTGAGTAGAACTGAATCAGCAGCTCTTGAGGCAAGTTGAACTTCCTCAGCTGGCGAAGGAAGTACAGTCTCTGCTGGGCCTTTTTCACAGTGGAGTCAATGTGATTGTCCCACTTCAGGTCCTGAGAGATGATAGTGCCCAGGAACCTGAATGACTCCACTGCTTCCACAGTGCTGTTCATGATGGTGAGTGGGGGGAGTGCTGGGCTGTTCCTCCTGAAGTCCACGATCATCTCCACTGTTTTGAGCGTGTTCAGCTCAAGGTTGTTATAACTGCACCAGACAGCCAGCTGTTCAACCTCCAGTCTGTAAGCAGACTCGTCACCGTTTTGGATGAGACCGATGACAGTGGTGTCGTCTGCAAATTTCAGGAGCTTGACAGTGGGGTCTTTAGAAGTGCAGTCATTTGTGTACAGGGAGAAGAGCAGTGGGGAGAGAACGCACCCTTGAGGGGCGCCAGTGCTGATTGTGAGTGTCTTGGATGTGTGTTTCCCCAGTCTCACTCGCTGCTGCCGGTCCGTCAGGAAGCTGGTGATCCACTGACAGATCGAGGATGGCATGGAGAGCTGGGTCAGTTTGGCTGTGAGAAGACCAGGCATGATGGTATTGAAGGCCGAACTGAAGTCCACAAAGAGGATCCTTGCATAAGTCCCTGGTCTGTCGAGATGTTGCAGGATATAATGCAGTCCCATGTTGACTGCATCATCCACAGACCGGTTTGCTCTGTAAGCAAACTGAAAGGGATCCAGCAGGGGTCCGGTGATGTCCTTCAGGTGGGCCAGCACCAGTCTTTCAAACGACTTCATGACCACAGACGTGAGAGCGACAGGTCTGTAGTCATTAAGTCCAGTGATTTTGGGTTTTTTGGGGACAGGAATGATAGTGGAGCGTTTGAAGCAGCAGGGAACTTCACACTGCTCCAATGATCTATTGAAGATCTGCGTGAAGACCGGGGCCAATTGGTCAGCGCAGGCTTTTAAACAAGCAGATGAGATGCCGTCTGGGCCTGAGGCTTTCCTAGTCTTCTGTTTTTTGAAGACTCTGCTCACGTCCTCCACACAGAACTTAAGCTCAGGTTGGATGGCAGGAGGGGGGGGGAGTGGGAGTGCAGGAGGTGATGGTGAATGTGTGAAGTGCAGATCAGACCGGGTGTGTGGTGTGAATGAGGGCTTTTCAAACCGGCAGTAAAATGAATTTAAATCGTCAGCCAGGTGTTGATTGTCCACAGATCGAGGGGATGGTGACTTGTGGTTGGTGATGTTCCTCAGGCCATTCCAGACTGATGATGGGTCGTTGGATGAAAACTGGTTTTTCAGTTTATCAGAGTAGTTCCTTTTAGCAACTCTGATCTCCTTTGTCAATCTGTTTCTGGCCTGGTTATACAAGATTTTTTCCCCACTTCTGTAAGCATCCTCTTTGGCATGACGAAGGTGTTTGAGTTTCCCAGTAAACCATGGTTTATCATTAGTGAATGATAAGAATGTCCTGGTAGGAATGCATGTATCCTCACAGAAACTTATATATGATGTTATAGTATCTGTGAGCTCATCCAGATCGTTGGTAGCAGCTTCAAAAACAGTCCAATCAGTGCAATCAAAGCAGGCCTGTAGATTCTGCTCTGCTTCATTAGTCCATCTTTTTACAGTCCTTATTACAGGTTTAGCTGATTTCAGTTTCTGCCTGTAGGTCGGTATGAGATGAACCAAACAGTGATCAGAGAGCCCCAAAGCTGCCCGTGGGACCGAGTGATACGCATTTCTTATTGTGGTGTAACAGTGGTCCAGTATATTACTGTCTCTGGTGGGACATGTAACGTGCTGTCTGTATTTTGGTAGTTCACGGGAAAGATTTGCTTTGTTAAAATCCCCAAGAATGATTAAAAGAGAGTCTGGGTACCTTTGTTCCGTTTCAGCTATTTGTTCAGCCAGCTGTTGTAGCGCCGCGCTCACGCACGCGTCTGGAGGGATGTAAACATTCACGAGAATGAAAGAGGAAAATTCCCGAGGCGAGTAGAAGGGTTTACAGTTTAAGAAATGTGCCTCTAAATTAGGAGAGCACATCTTCTTCAGTGTTGTTACATCTGAACACCAACTTTCGTTAATGTAGAAACACAATCCACCACCTCTCTTTTTCCCCGTTAGCTCCGCGATGCGATCCGCTCGGAACAGCTGGAAGCCTGGCAGATGTATTGCGTTGTCCGGTATGGCTTCACTCAGCCAGGTTTCAGTGAAGCACAAAGCAGCAGAGTTTAAAAAATCCTTGTTAGTGTGGGTGAGGAGAAGAAGTTCATCCGTTTTGTTAGGAAGGGATCGGAGATTCGCGAGATGAATACTGGGGAGTGCAGTGCGCAGGCCGCGCTCGCGGAGTTTAACCAGCGCGCCGGCTCGCTTCCCGCGTTTGCGTCTGAACGCGCGTTTGAACAACAACGCTGCCCCTCCGACGAGAATGATTTGTTGAATGATTAACTAAAATGGACACATTTTAGTTAATGATTTGTAAGTGCATCATTGTGTCATGACTTTACTTGAGGAGGCACATCATAATTAATTCATCATTAACTAACCATACACTAACATCAACTAATGGCTTATTAATGCATCATTATGTCATGACTTTACTTGAGGGGGCACATTATTACTAACTAATCATTAATTACTTACTTATAAAGTAACATGAATTCATGACTTGTCTTGGCCCTCCAAGAGTACATCTTTAAAAGGTTATCAATTATAGATGTTCTATACATATTCAGCTCTTCTACATCAGATATCATTTGGTGCTTTTGTAAAGAAGCACGGTGGTTTGTAAAGAAGTGGAAGAGCAGAGGTGCTGTGCCCGATTTTGGATGGAGAAGGAACTGAACGGAGGAAAGTGGACACATTTGGAAGGGGCAACAGTGATATAAGTATAAGAAGAGCAAGAAAACAAGACTAACATCCGACTGCATTATGATATAAAGACAGTAAACCAATCCACAAAATAACCACAGAAATAACCATCATCTGTGCTAACACTGATTTTAATTTTGAAAATTGCATCTGTTTAATGGATATGTTAGTGTAGGTATTTCACTCTTGATAATGGAATCACTTAAAACAGAATGAGATTAAATTGTTTTTAATGATGAATGCATCATTGTGTGTTCAATGAGTAAGGTTAAATGTAAAAATATTGCAAGACATCTAGTGTCATTCAATGATGTTTGTGACAGTTGCTGGTGGCAAATTTATGAACAATTTTACATTGTGCCCTTTTAATAAATCTTTCTTCTAATCTAGAGCATGTTTGATTTAGTTTACCCCAAATACATTAATTAACAAGCATGTACTAACGTGTAGTTAAGATGGTATATTCATGCAAGAATTCATGTGTCTCATGTCGTTGTTAAGGTTAGTTCTTCATTATGTCATTAACTCATCATTACTTCATAGTTAAGTAATTATTAATTCAGGTATTAGTAGGCCTACATGATTATTCATATACTGTTATTTTAAAGTGTTACCCAAATATTTTTAGGCCTTTTTTGCTTATTCATTTATATGTTCTTAAATTATTTTAGAAATTTACATGGTATTTTCCATGCTTGTTCTCTTTATTATGCTAATGTAAAGCACTTTAAATTACCATTTTTTATTAAATATATATAAATAAACTTGCTGTACAATGCCTAGAGTGTTCTGAGTGGTTGCCAGGGCATTGCTTACTAGCGGAGAAGGTGTGTATGGTTGAAGTATGGCTGCTAGGGAGTTCTGATTGTTGCTTGATTATGTCTTTCTTGCCCAAGTCAAAATACCTGACCAGTTTACCAAATCCTATGTCTTTTTATCATTAATTATGATTATCGTCACCATTGAACATTCTGACTGTGCCGTTATTTACCTTCTTTGTCTTCCTGCTAAACGTTTAATAAATGCCTGTTTGGATTATCTCATCTCTGCCTCTCAGTCTGGCTATATTCTGACAATGTAACTGCATAGATGTTTAATAGTTACATTTTTAGATCTCTAACACAAAGTATGATCTAAAGTAATAAAAGCATATTAATGAAAAATAATTATAATGTTTAATAATCTTATAAAATTATGAAAAGACTGCTGTCATCATTCTATTAAAAAAACTAATCTGAACATTGACAGCTAAATGATGAGATCATCTTAGTTGCAAATTTAATTCCAAAACCACTTATGCATCACACTTCTATTGTGAGGACAAGAACATGAATTAAAAGGTAGAAAATGTATTACACTAATCTGACTTTTCAATCCTTCAATTTGCAGAATAAGAGCCGTTGGTGATATTACATGTAAGCTCAAAGATTGAGACCAGAGGAAAAACCACTCATTTAAGCTCCCGATTGAAGAGATTTACTGTGGCCTCTTTTCAGGGTTGGTGTGTGAAGTTGGTGCGTTGCTGTGAAAACTTGTGAGATCTCTGTTTCTAATACCAATGATATTACTACAAAATCATTACTGGTGCTTGTTAGGCAAAACATCAATAAAACATTTACTTGTACATAGGGATCTACACAAACCCGTAATACATTAATTATACCTCAAATTGTATAGGCTGTTCTATAAAAGTTTTGCTTTATAAAAGCCCAGTGAACCAAAAACAGTCTCTAAAATGCGGTTTGAAATCGCAGGTGTTCTCTTCGTCACAAACTACCTTGTTACGTCAATGTGCGGGCGGGCTTTATCAATAACTATGCTCTAAAGCAGGGGGTCTCAAGAGAAGCCAGGTTATCCTGGTGGTTTTTTCTGTTGATATGAAAAATCGCGTACATTTAGCAATATAACGGGTGAATTATGTATATGATGTACTGTATATTATGATGAACTGTATGCTTTTCTCCACTGACATTCTGAGTTGTTCAAAGCGTTTGGATGTTGATTATTAGAAGGCAGTTATCTGACTCTGAGATGACGAATGGGAACGTCTCGGTTACGTATGTAACCCTCTTTCCCTGAGTAGGGAACGGAGACGTTACGTCGGATGACGACGAAATGGGGTTTCGCTTAGAAAGCCTATCAACTTCGAGTATTACAAAACGAGCCAATGGCAAAGAAATGCCATGGGTCTGCGGAATTTGCATGACGTAACTCCGCCCCACCTCGTGGGTATAAAAGGAGGAAGTCTGCAACAGCAGTTTATGTTTCTTCACTGAGGAGCCAAGACTGAGCTCAGGCGATCCCCGCGGTACAGCGGAAAGTGGCAGGAAGACGTAACGTCTCCGTTCCCTACTCAGGGAACGAGGGTTACATACGTAACCGAGACGTTCCCTTTCGTTGTCACTCCGAGTTACGTCGGATGACGACGAAATGGGGTACCAGTCTAATCACGCCACCTTCTCAGCTGTCTTCCAGTGCCCTGCGTAAATCTGAGATCCCTGTCGTGAGACTAGCACGGACGAAGGACTCCTATTTAGCACAGGAATACCAAGGTACACTGGGGAGCATATCCCACAATTTTAGAGGAAATATGCAATTATTGCCAACCCAGAGGGGGGGACTTAGAGAATACACATATGACCCGAAGGATGCATATGGAGAACACTGGGGTGTCCAGCCGCAGGTGGAATATTTTAACCCCAGGGTGGCAAGGTGGCTTGCCAAGGTAAAGACACATGCTCGAGAGAGGCTTACAGTGGAAAAACACATGTGGGGGTCGCTCAGGGGAGGGACCATGCACACGGGAGGCACCTAGCCGGCGCGCAGGCAATAGACACTGGTGGCGACGTCAGAAGTGCTGGAGGAACTCAGGGCTTTCGGAGAAGCTCACCTGAGGGGAATATCGCACATATCCAGTCCGTGGAGTGGAATGGCGAGCAAGCGAAGACACCTGAGCGGGTCCAGTACTAGCTAGTTGAAGCGAGTACATGAGAGGACACAGGCTCCACTCGGAGATTGTAAAATCTGGCGAATGTGTTCGGTGTCGCCCAGCCTGCAGCTCTGCAGATGTCTGTTAGCGAGGCGCCATGCCTTGCTGCTGGTAACCCAAAGCAATGGCGTCCACTATCCAGTGAGACAACCTTTGCTTGGAGAGAGCCTTTCCCTTCAGCTTCCCACCATAACAGACAAAGAGCTGGTCTGAGGTCCTGAAACACTGGGTTCTGTCCACATAGGTGCGGAGAGCACGTACTGGACAGAGCAGTGCCAAGGCTGGGTCTGCCTCCTCCAGGGGCAGCGCTTGCAGGTTCACCACCTGGTCCCGGAAGGGAGTGGTAGGAACCTTGGGCACATATCCAGGCCCGGGTCTCAGAATCACGTGATCACGTGCCCGGCCCGAATTCCAGGCACGCTTCGTCAACGGAGAATGCGTGCAGGTCCCCTACCCTCTTGATGGAGGCCAGTGCAACCAGGAGCGTTGTCTTCATTGACAGGAACTTAAGCTCCACTGACTGCAGAGGCTCAAAGGGAGCACTCCTCAGGGCAGTTAGCACCACTGCGAGGTCCCAAGAGGGAACGAGAGGAGGGCGAGGAGGATTCAGTCTCCTCGCTCCTCTCAGGAACCTGACGATCAGGTCGTGCTTCCCCAAAGACTTACCTTCAACAAGGTCATGCTGTGCGGCAATGGCGGCGACATAGACCTTTAGGGTGGAGGGAGACAGCCTTCGCTCCAACCCATCTTGTAGGAAGGAAAGCACGACACTAATCGAACATCTCCGGGGGTCTTCTCGGTGAGAAGAGCACCAGCTGACGAAGAGGTTCCACTTCAACGCATAGAGATGTCTCGTGGACGCTGCTCTAGCGGAAGTGATGGTAGCCACCACCGGTGGTGGTAGGGTACTCAAACCTGCCTCGTCCCGTCCAGGAGCCACACGTGGAGGTTCCAAAGATCGGGACGAGGGTGCCATAGGGTGCCCCGTCCCTGAGAAAGGAGGTCCTTCCTCAGAGGTATGGGCCAGGGAGGTGCTGTCGCGAGGAGAACTAGTTCGGAGAACCAGGTCCTGGTGGGCCAGTACGGCGCAACCAGCATGATCTGCTCCTCGTCCTCCCTGACCTTGCGCAAGGTCTGCGCAAAAAGGCTCACTGGGGGAAACGCATACTTGCGGCCCTGCGGCCAGCTGTGCGCCAGAGCATCCGTGCCGAGCATGCCCTCGGTCAGGGAATAATACTGGGCACAATGGGTCGAGTCGTGGGAGGCAAACAGATCTATCTGTGCGTCCCCGAACTGGTCCCAAATCAGCTGAACCGACCGGGGATGGAGCCGCCATTCTCCCGGGAGGGGCTGAAGCCGTGATAGCTCGTCGGCCACACAATTCAGAGCTCCGGGGATATAAATGGCACGAAGCGACCTCAGATGCTTCTGGCTCCATAAGAGGAGGTGGCGGGCGAGTTGTGACATACGGCGGGAGCGTAGACCACCTTGACGGTTGATGTACGCTACAGTGGCGGTATTGTCTGATCGGACTAGTACGTGTTGGCCCTTGAGCACGGCCCGGAAGCGGCGCAGAGCAAGACGTACAGCCAGCAACTCGAGGCAATTGATGTGCCATAGGCGCTGGGGTCCTCATCCAGGAGCCTGCGGCAGCACGTCCATTGCACATGGCGCCCCAGCCCGTGGAAGAGGCATCTGTCGATACAACAACATGCCGCAAAGCTCGTTCGAGGGGCACTCCGGCCCGTAGAAAGCTGAGGTTCGCCCACGGGGTGAAGGTCTGACGGCAGGTCGGAGTAACTGGTACTCGGAGGGTGCCGTGTTGCCATGCCCACCTCGGGACTCGGTCGTGAAGCCAAAGCTGAAGCGGTCTCATATGAAGCAATCCGAGCGGCGTTGCCGCGGCTGCAGATGCCATATGCCCCAGGAGCCTCTGAAAAAGTTTCAGAGGAACCGCACTCTTGCCCTTGAACTGTCTCAGGCAAGTCAGCAGTGACTGCGCGCGCTCGCTCGTAAGCTGCGCGGACATGGCGACCGAGTCGATTTCCATACCGAGAAAAGAGATCCTCTGCACGGGGCAAAGTTTGCTCTTCTCCCAGTTGACCCGAAGGCCCAGACGGGCTAGGTGCCAGAGCACTAGGTCCCTGTGTTCGCAAACCTGATCCCGAGAGTGAGCTAGAATCAGCCAGTCGTCGAGATAGTTCAGGATGCGAACCCCGTGTTCCCGAAGAGGAACAAGGGCTGCCTCGACGAGCTTCGTGAAGACGCGAGGAGACAGGGCTAACCCGAATGGGAGAACCGCGTACTGATATGCCTGCCCCTCGAAAGCAAACCGTAGAAACGGCCTGTGTCGAGGAAGAATGGAGACATGGAAGTAGGCGTCCTTCAGGTCGATCGCTGCAAACCAATCCTGGGGCCGCACGCATTCGAAAACGCGTTTGGCAGTGAGCATCTTGAACGGCAGCCTGTGAAGGGAGCGGTTCAGCACGCGCAAGTCCAGGATTGGCCGTAACCCACCGGTTTTCTTGGGGACAATGAAGTAAGGGCTGTAGAAGCCGGACCTCATCTCGGCTGGAGGGACAGTCTCGATTGCACCCTTCGCCAGCAGGGTGGCAATCTCTGCTCTCATGATGGGGGCATTGCCACCGACCAAGTGGAGCGGACTCCCCTGAAGCGGGGAGGAGACCGTGCGAACTGAATCGCATAGCCGAGCCTGACGGTACGCGCGATCCAGCGGGACAGGCGGGGAAGCTCTAACCAGGCTCCCAGGAACTGAACCAGCGGGATCATGCGGGCGACAGGCGTCCCCCCGGAGGGGCAGCGAAGCGGAGTAACTGGCCCAGACGTGGACGGCATAGCGGCCCGGTGTGGGGGCACAGTTAGCAACCGCGCCCTGGCAGAGGGGGCCAGGGGAGGACCAGGCTGGTCGTCCCGCGGGGGCCTGCTCTGCCAGGGGTCTGGCGACAGAGGGGGACAGGGGCGAAGCGGTCCGTGGACGGCACGCCGTGTCAACCACCACTGGGACAGAGGGGGACGAGGAGAGCACGGCTTGTGGGCGGCGCTCTGTGTCGTCCCGAACTCTGTGTGCTCAGAGACGGGAGAGTCAGTTCTGGAGAATAGGGATTCTTCCCCGGCCCTCCACCGGGGAAAGGAGTGGTCCTGCTACCAACTCCTGGAAAGAACTGAGTCCCATCTCTGGGCCAAGGAGCCCATCTCAGGAGCGCCGCTTAACCCGGCGTGTAGCGGGGGGCGGGGCTAGAGAGGGCTGAGGCGTCCGGGAGGGCGCCTTCGGTGGTGGGCAGACCAAGGGATCTGAGCGGACGGCGGGGCCATCGGGACAGAACCAACGTCAGTCTGCACATGGGCGGTTGAGAACTGTTGGGCGAAGTTCTCAACCGCACCGCCGAAGAGGCCGACCTGGGATATGGGAACGTCGGACAGACGGGGCCGCGCGACATTCAGCACATCAGACAGGTTCAGCCACAGAATGGTAGGCATCACCTGACCCAGGGAGCGTACGGCCACTTTCGTCGCTCGGAGAGCAAGGTCAGTGGCGGCGCGCGACTCAGTGAAGAGCCCTGGGTCATTCCCGCCCTCGTGCAAGTCCATGAGCATCTGGGTCGGGGACCAGCAGAATGGCCATGGCCTGCAGAGAGGCGGCTGCCAGTCCCGTGGTACTATAGGATCTCGCCACAAGTGTAGACGAAAACTATAGACCATGGGCGGGTGCTTAGGATTGCGCCGAGAAGAAGCACTCTGAGGACACATAGCATCGCAACAGAGCGTTCAGCCGGGGAACCCCAGTGTACCCATGGCAGCGGCCCCATCGAGGGGGGAAAGGCGGATGAGATCAGCGAGCGGTCGCGAGAAAACCAATGGGTCTTCTGGGACTTCGAGATCTCATCATGCACGTCCGGGAGGGAAGGTATTGGGGTTTGCCGTGGACGAGGGTCGGCGGCCTTAACCAAAAACCAATCGTCCCAGGAAAGCATGGCCGTCATCTCTGGATCAGACTCAGGCACAGCCGTATGCACACCAGAAGCTGCTACATACATAGTATCATCCTCTGTAGCTTTAAATGAAACACACAGGCCACCAGAGGGTAGACTCGTGGGAATCACCTATTCACTAGCGGGCACCGCCGTTGAGGGGAGGCTGGGGTCACGGACACGGAGTCGGCGCCTTGTTCCAGACCAACACCCTCAGGTCACCCTGGCCACCAGCCGAAGATCGGGGGGTGGATGAGGGGACTCTCACTCTTGCGAGTTCACCGAGTCTCGACCTATATGACGCGATGATCATGTTCCCACAGAGAGAACATGAGTCATCCACGAGCGCTGCTCTAGCATGATCAAGCCCAAACATACCAGACAACGCTCGTGCCCATCAGAGTCCGATACCAAGCTGCCGCAACCATTCGTTTTTTTTTTTTTTTTTTTTTATGCACGGGCGAGCCGTCTTTAAAAAGACGTGCCGCGTGCGAGCTCTTTTGTGAAAGGAGAGAAACTCCGCGATGTTGAAGCGAGCAGGGAGAAACACACTCACTGGCAGATCACTGCACAGACCAGCAGGCAATGTGAATTCGCTGCAGATCGCCGTCACACCAACACCGGAGAGTGGCTCGTCTCGTAGAGCGAAGTCAGAAATAGCTGTGGAGTGAAGAGATACTCTTGGCTCCGAAGCGAAAACATAAACTGCTGTTGCAGACTTCCTCCTTTTATACCCACGAGGTGGGGTGGAGTTATGTCATGCAAATTCCGCAGACCCATAGCATTTCTTTGCCATTGGCTCGTTTTGTAATACTCGAAGTTGATAGGCTTTCTAAGCGAAACCCCATTTCGTCGTCATCCGACGTAACTCGGAGTGACAACGAAAGGGAA
The DNA here is from genome assembly GCA_026230005.1 of Gila orcuttii. Classification (NCBI taxonomy): domain Eukaryota; kingdom Metazoa; phylum Chordata; class Actinopteri; order Cypriniformes; family Leuciscidae; genus Gila; species Gila orcuttii. The sequence goes on along the minus strand of JAPDVR010000010.1, from coordinate 17,008,731 downwards.
CATGGTTTGTGTAAAATTAGCAACACATTATTAGCTGTTTGATAACAGTCAAGCAAAAGGCTAATCATATAAATTACGGTAATGTGTCTGACGTTGTAGAGAGCGATACACAAAACGCATTACCATTCTGATACTTGTATACGAGCCTGTATAATTCACTCTTCCACTTCTTCTTGTGAATCAGTTTCTGGTTCAAACATAGCTGAATTAACCACTTGCCATTGTGCAGCGTTTACTACAGTAAAGTTGACCAAGTGGATCTCTGAGCTGGTGTGAGTGAGTGGAGGCGGGGCTCATTTTCATATTCATGGATCTGCATATATTAAATGAAGCAAGGGTGTAGAGTTAGATTCAAGCTATTTTAAAGCATGAATAAAAAAATTTCACAGGAAGTTTTTTTTTAATATGTCATTTTGTCATCAAAGATGAGTTCAAAGGGATAGATGAGTTTGATGATCAAAGTGATACAATTATTGACTACAGGGGGTCTTTAAATTGAAGTGTATGAAAAAAGTTGAAATAAAATGGAAATTCTTCACTATTTTCCAGTGTTTTCTTTGGACACAATGCCACACCATGTTTGCAAGCTGGGCTATACTAAAGGAATCAAAAAGAAAACATATATCCAGCTAATGTTGTTATTGTTATTGAATCATCACTTTTCACTGTAATAAAATAAAGGCGGGTGGTGCTCCGGGAACATTGTCTGCATTGGCAACATTTATAATATTCAGCCCTGGGCACCCTCATAAACCCAGCTGTGCTTTTTACCATCTGGGTGCTCTCTGTTATTCGGTTTAAGCTTTGTTATCTCAAACCTCTCTTTTATTTTAAGTGAGATTCTGTGTAATTCAGCTGTGATTTTCCACGATTCAAGGTCATGTGCTTCTCCATGGCAATGAGATCAGATGGTTCATAGCCACATCAGCCCTATGAGAATTGTCCCATGTGACGGGGCTGCTGGAGCGCTGTGATGCCATCTCCGTAGCCATGGCATCACCCCAATCTGGAGGCCTATAAATAAAAGCTCTATTCATGGGGAATGAGGGTGTGTGCATGTGTGTGTGGTTTGGCGGCACATTTGCACACAATTCCCCATTGATTGCTGCTGTATGTGGACATCATGTCCAGTGGGGAGCCTAACGGCAATCAATTCAATACACTTCTTCCAATTTCCCATGACGAAAATCACCAAAGGTTCACGTCAGCAACCCTGTTCATAATAGCTGAACAGTCAGAAAGCATTCTGATAAAGACAGCTTTAGGCATGAGGTCAAAATCATTCTGGTCAAAGAGTTATTTAAATTCTAGGCTAATTGATATGATCAATCAAAAAACTTCCAATGCTAAAAATCTGTTTTAAAATGGACAGTTGTATTTAACCCAACCCTTCTCTCTTTTCTTCCTAAAGGCATATAATGCAACATTGTTCAAGCAGAAAATAGTGTCATGTTAGTTATTAGATAACATCCACCAAACTATGAAGTGACCTCATGAGCTCCCACATTAGAACTTTTTGTGTTATGTCAAGAATCTTATACATCACAAGTACTTATTTAATCTCACTTGAATACTCAAAGTGATTTGTTCAGTTAATGTACAAAATAGGTCAAATTCTCTCCTGAATTCCTCTTGCTTGTAAAAAGAAACACAGGACACATACAATTCACTCTTAAATGGAAACAGGATTTGACTAGCAAAATGAAGCATTTGCATAAAAAAAAGACACTGCATGCACCAGTTGAGTGGAAAAATCAATATGTGTCAAAGTGTGAAATTCCCCACACCTGTCTGCTAATCTTTAATATTATAATAATCATCTAAGATTATATTACAAAAATGTATTAAATCCTCTGATTTGATTAATTTGACTGGATTGAATCTTCACCCTCTTTGGCCAGGATTCAATTATAAAAGTGAAATTATTGTAAATTAATTTATAATAATAATAATAATAATAACAACAACAACATTTTTAGAGCAAAACTCTCATCTCAGAGCAAAACTCCACAATGCCGGTAAAAACTATTTAACTGTATACAGTCATATTTTTTTAACACTTTTTAAATATATCAACAACAAAACAATTATCTTAAAAATCACATGCTTTTACACAAATAATATTGGATTTTAATATCAAAGGTCTTTTATACTATACAATGTACCTGATGTTCCAATGTCTCCGTCATACAGCCAAAAAAAGCCCAGGGCAAACTGACAGAAATGTCTCTCACACTCAGCTTACGCAACCGCTTAATTTAACTCAACTTAACCTGAAGCCCCAGAGTTAGAGTGGATATAGCCAGAGACAGAAGGACAGAGACAGTGGGAATCAGAAAGAAAAACTAGAGAACAACAACGTCACTGAGCTGTGCTGGTGAGACCCCAAGGCAACATAGCTAATTTTGAGGCAAATGCACCGTAAAAGCAGTGGATAAAATGTATTGCAGTCCAAAGCCGCATGTTTATGTAAGAGCAAAATCTGACGTCAATGGAATGGGGAGATAGGAAGTTTTTGCATCAAATTACAAGGTAACTGTAATCAAAAGATTTAGGCCACAAATTAAAACAGATTTGAAACTGGATTATACAATAAACAGCCATAGACAACTGTGTAGCAATAAATAGGGAAATTGAGAGTCTCTTGAGGGTCAGAGAGACCCAATTTCTATAGAGCCATTGCCTCATAAAACTTTGCCTTGACTAGGTCACCCAAAGATATCTCATTTAAATGTAATTGTCCACTGATGACTCCATAATTAGGGCACTCACACCTTTGTGTCAATTGCAAAGACAGATTTTTGATTAAAGCTGAATGACATTTCATATTCATACTCTAGTATGCGAGGCTGTAATCCCTCACATATGATGACATCATGCCATAATGTAATGAAATACAGTTGGGAGAATGTGCTTTGCTTTCAGCAAAAGCAGCAGGCTGGACAATCTGTTCAAATAAAAACTCAGTCTTATTGGAAGGGATAATCAGGTCTAAGAATTTACATAAGCTTTCATTTAGAGCTGTGCTACTGTCAGTGGTAACCGAATGATATGATGGGTCTGAGGGTGAAACAGTAAGCCGTAGTCATACAGCGTGACAGATATGGGGGAAAGTTATAATGAGCTGTGAAAGGTTACTAGGTGAAGAGACAAAAATATTAAATGAAATTAGATGAAATGGAAAAAAGTCTGAGTGACACTTTGACCCTGCATCCATTCTGAAGGACAACATGGATTTCCATGAAAGAATAATAGTAGTTTATTTGTGTGGCATCAAGTCCTTAGCAGCCAGCTAGAATCCATCCTGATTACCTTAGCAAAACCATAGCCATCATCTATCAGAAACCTAATGGTCTCTCAGAACACCTTAGCAACCACATAGAAATGGCATAGTAACCAGCGAGGTCCTAGCACCCCCTCAAACACATTAGCAACCACATAGCAGTGCCCTGACAACAACCAAGAACACCTTAGCTACTGCGTGGCAATGCCTTAGCCAACCATCTAACAACACCCTAATGGTTAACTGCATAGGAACGGCATATACATACACTGATGTCTATAGATGAGTAGCAAAGTTCAAGGCTCAGGGAAGAAGGAGGCGGGAACCGGCAAATATTCAACATAAACTTTAATATCAAAATAAAATTAAAGTAAAGAGGCAGCCCCTCACAGAGGGAAAAAAGAGGGAAAAAGGAAAACAAATTATTGGTCCGGTTCCCAAAAATCACTGCCATCCGGTCCATGCTGGAAACACCTCGGTGGACAGCCCTCTAACTCCTCAGACCCCTGGTGGACGGCGACAGATCCTCCAGCTTCGGGCAGCCGGCAGCGAGTCCCTCGTCCTCTGCACCTCCTCATCATGGCAGACGGCAGCAGGCTCCGGCTTCAGGAAAACAGCGGCAACTCCTCCGCTCCCTCTCGGACAGCAGGCGGCGCTCCACAACCCAGGCGTCAATTACTTCACTACTACACCACCAGGTAGTGACAAGTGACTGTTAAAAAATGTATTTGTCATTGAATCATTCATTGAAGAGATTCGTACAAAAACAGGTGAAGAATTTCCGATTGAAAAAAAAATCTGATTATTAAACTTTTTTAAAGGGTAACTAAACACTAAAACAACTTTTTTTTAGTTAATGATAAAAGAATGGAGCTTCATAAATGCTGTTCATTGATTCGAGTACATTTTTTGACAATTGGGTTTAAAGTGTTTTAATTCTACAATATATGGTGTAAAAACATCTGAGTGTTGCCCTCTTCAGGTTGAACGGTGGCTACTGCAGTTGAATTTTCCTATTGGAAGTTGTGGTACCAGCTAACCACGCCCTTGCCTACAGAGAGATTGCGTCTCAGGTGCACGCCCCCCCCCTCCGCTGGGCTCTGCCCACTTTTCCAGCATTTTTCAAATATTGCCAGTGGGTGGAGTCAGGCTCTGACCAGGGGTTTAGTTACCTTTTAAATAGACAGCAGAAATTAACATTTTGTCAGAACCTCTAGTAAATTACATGTTATTTTGTTTAATTGTCTGTTCAAAATCGTGGGAGAATCTGGATCTCTTTTTGAAACAAAAAAAATGTGATTCTCAATTTATCCAGAATCGCAAAGCTCTATATTACGAACACCTTAGAAAATGCATGGAAATGGCTTAGCTACTGAGAAAGCCCTAGCTACCATCTCTAACACCTTAGCAACCACAAAGCAGTGCCCTGGCAACAATAAAGAATATCTTAGCAACTGCCTGGCAATGCCCTAGCAACCATCTATCAACACCCTAATAGTCACTCAGAACATCTTGAAACTGCGAAACGGCATAGCAACCAAGAAGGACCTAACAACCATCTCAAAAACATTAACAACCTCATAGCAGTGCCCTGGTAACAAGAAATAACACCTTAGCAACTGCCTAGCAACCATCCAGAGCACCATTGCCACCACCTATCAATGCCCTAGGGCAGGGCTGTCAAACTCAGTTTCAAGAGGGCCGTGCACTGACCTGCAGAGTTTAGCTCTAACCCTAATTAAACAGACCTGAACCTGGAGTTTGACACATGTGCCCTAGAGATTACTCAGAATACTTTAGAAACGACATAGAAAAATTCTATAAACAACCCAAACACCTCAGCAAAGGCCTTACAATTGCCTAGTGACCATCTGTGAATAGTATAGCAACATTAGTTATCAGAACAACTCCAACAAAGTGGCAAGTTTTGCATAGGCAAACGTCACTGACATTTTCTTCAGAAAATATAGTTGGTATTTTCTCAGTGGTGTGTGTTGAATATTTGAGAGGATAGACATGAAACAATGTCACGTCACAGACCAGATTTTCTTGCTCGTGCAACATTACAACATAATTTCTCAGCATGCTACAGTGATGTACTCACAGGTGGATAGGTCTTCATATTCATCACACTATTCAATAAAATTGTTATCATTTTTTTTGTGCCAGCCAAGATTGTGTGGGGGAGTGAGGAATGTGACTAATACTTTGCCAGGCCTGCACGCATCTATAGTGAAATAGGCTGTTTTGCTACTCTACCTTTGGTATTTAAAATGTTGGTGATGGTCATACAGTACACAGTATGTTAATGTGCTTTATGATTGTGATATTAATAAGATTTTTACTAATCTGTTTTCATTTGACATCTTTCTATCACATGGTATGCACTATGAATAACTGGACACAGATCTCTATGGCCGAATTTACACTGCAAGTCTTGATGCCCAATTCTGATTTGTTGAATATATACAAGTCTTTTTTGACGACCAGCTTACATCTTCTTTTAAAAGTGACCCATATCCGATATCTGAACTTACACTAAACAATTGGCGAAACAACCCAAGGTCGATATACTGACCCGGAAAAGCATAGGCAGAAAAGGAAATAAAAATGGCACGGTTTGCAATGGACCATCTTTAAAAGTCATGCAGCAAAACATTGGGCTGGGACTCCATCCTCCATTGTGCCATTAAAAAGAGTCATGTGATCGCGGTTGGAGTCCACGTGTTGACGTCATTCACCACCATCACTTTTTCAATGTCGTACGACTCGTATTGTCAGGGGAATATCCAATCTATCCGCTTACATGGGACTCAAATGCACATACGGCTATCCAATTCATATTAAATTTATTTTCACCTCTGAATGAGGCCTGAAACCTATCTGAGAATACCGGAATCCATGTGTTTTTTTCCTGCTTACATGTTCGTGGGTCGGATCTGTTCTGTGCAACATTGGAGGGAAAAAAATCAGAATTGGGTCACTTGAACCACATAATGTAAATGCGGTCTATGTATTTTATAGTGTAGAAAACAAGTCTCCAATAGATTTCCTCTGAGTGTCCTGCAAGTCTCAAAGTGAGTATTTAAATTCATTGAAGTCTCCATTTAGTGTTCAGATGGAACCAGTAACGTGCGGTGAAATCTTGTCATGGGTAGGCTGTGACCTATCAATGTGGCATATATGTTAATATATTCATTCATTCAATTAATGTAGCAACCCAAGTTCATATCAGGTATCATCACATCGCTGCCTGCATACAGCAAAGTCAGTCATATGTGAGGCTAATGCACAATCAAATCTAATAATCAAATTAATGGACACATCTATCTTATGACTTATACAACAAACAAATGTTTTGTGCGGGACACAGTAAGAGAGGGAGGCGGCGCGTTGTCAGCGAACCGACAAGCAGCCTAGTCACTCCTTCAAAATGCGCAAACGCGCACAGACAGCCACACACACACTATTGGTCTGGTCACTCTGGTGATGGCGCACCAGGATTTGAATAGGCTACAGTCCGAAAACATTGTGTCAGCAGTACAGCTTTAAAGTACAAAAACAGCTTATTCGCTCCTACAAACTGCGCTATAGGCGCACACACCGACACGCAATGAGCGTCTGGCGACGGCGCACCAGGGTTAAAAAAAGAGAACTACAAAACAGCATTTTAACCCTTACGAAATGCACCATAATCGCACAGATAGACCTACAGTACAAATGTGGCAGAGGTGACGGCGCACCAGGGTATGGAAGAGAGAACATTTTGGTGTCAGCGCACAGCAGGCCTATAGTCCACCATCAGACAACACACACAAGCCAATATAAGGGTTTTAAAAATAATAAAATAAACGAATAATTTACTTTTAAAAGGGGGTGCTTACTTTTATTTGTAGACGAAACTCCTTTTCCTCGATTAACTGAAGCCTATGTAAAACGCATTTGCAGCTGCACAGCTAACGTTAGCACAGTGAGTGTATGGTTCGCTCATAATAGGCTGTGCTGCGGCAACTGCACATCCAATGGCGCGGGCGCCTCTGACGTGAATGGAGCAGACTTTCACCTTGGCTCTTATTTCCATTGAAAAGGAGAGACTCATGAAATTGAGAAATACACCCAACAAAGAGGACTTTTACAACAAAGTAATTGACATCTTTGTCCAGAGGGATAGACGCATGGACTTCGTCTACAACAGTTTCCCGTTAACGACCACAACTCTTTTACTTCATAGGACGCTTCCAACGCTAGGCGCCGCTAGATGCTAAGTAGCTTGAAGCGCGGAGTGAGTGAGAGCGTGTGGATCACGTGACATGAAGCACGCTCGGTCTCTGCCTCAATGTTGATAATTCAAGACAGCGCGAGAACTGACTGCGCATGCGTAAATCTACGTAAACTACGGTCTATGGACCAAAGAGGCACAGCTAACCTCTGCCTCAATGGCCATGGCCTTCAATTTTCTGCATGAAACAATGATTTTTAGGACCAAACAGTGGCAAAAGGAGTATATTATATGTGTATTCCTGAAAAATTTTGTTACAAAAAATAATATTTGGAATAAAATAAATGCAATTAATAATGTGGTGAATTAATAAAGCTCTTGGAATTAATAAAATAATGTCAACATTTCCTTTGGTGAGGCACTGCCTACCCTGCCTACCCTGACCGCACGTCCCTGGATGGAACATAAAAAGATTGTAAGCACATGAGAGTTAAAAAACACTGTGACAAAGTAAATCCATTCTGTTTTCTTCTGCTAACTCATCCTCAGCACCTCAGGCACTGTGATGTCAAGCTCTGGAATTTAAACGTAAGATGTTTTCATAAAAGCGTCAAAGGTCAATTTAAGTTGGTGCGCATATGACTGTATGTGCGTTTATTTTTAAACCCCAAGGGTTGTCGCCATGTGATGTTTATTTGTGATGTTATGCTGTGACGTCAGTTTGTAACGTGTACAGTACATTCTTTCTCCGCTGGGACTCTACAACTGCATATTTCACATGAGCGTGGAACTCGACCTCACTATGGTAGCAATTATTTGTGAGAAGACAAGAGGAGGCCGAGGGAGGTACAGAAACAGTGATACCCCTGGAGTTATCTTTCGATCGGCTCAGGTATCGGAATGCAGTGTTCCCTTTGTAAATAATGAAGAGGTGCTCTCCATTGTTCTTTGTTAGAAAGTTCTAGAACAGCCCTCTCTTTTTGTCCCTTTCATTTTCTGAACATAGTACAGTATTTGTTTGATGTTTTTTTCAGGAGCATAAAACATACCTCAAGATGATGACTGAATTTTTTTTTTTAGGTTAACTATCTTTTGTGAACAAGAAGTACATTTTAGCATACCTCTTTATAACTTATTAGAGAAATAATAATTTTGAAAAGAATATACTTCAGTGTGCACGGCATGTGATGTTTTTGGTCACTTAACTGCAATTACATGAAAAAGTATTATAGTTTAAATTTAGATTAAACGCGACTACGTTTTCTGACCCACCTAATTTCATAATTACTTTTATTGTCTTATTTTATTGAAATATAGTGTATGAATGTCCTGACAAGCATTTTTATTTACTTTCATGTAATTCCTATTGACACTTGAATGTTGTATATGTTCATATTTGTAATTACACGTTTGTAATGAAGTTACATTTTAGTACATACAAATTAAAATATGACTTTAAATGTAATATTGAATCACACACTGCAGTTAAAATTAAAATCAAATACTTTAGTGAACACATCAAAATAAGCAAGACAAAAGATTATTAAAAACATATTTATGATGTATATTAAAGTAAAACTTTTAATTTGACATTATTACAAAGTGCACTTTTTTTTAAAGATGTACTTAAGTGTACTCTTTTAAGTACACTTAAGTGGCCTTTTCTTTAATTAATATTATAACATCTGTAAGTACAGTTTTTGGTCACACTTTATTTTAAGGTGTCCTTGTTACAGTGTAATTATACATTTAAGTATTAAGTAATATTAACTAATTACATTACTATACAGTTAGGATTAGGGTTTGGTTTAGGGTTAGTTCCATGTGATTATAAATATATGTAGTTACATAACATGTAACAAGGACACTGTAAAATAAAGTGTTAGCTATAGTTAGCTATGTTGTTATTATAGTCAAATACTTTGAATAAATATGCAATGCAATTAAGTGCAATTCTTTTTCACAAGAATCTGAACTTTCTCTTGCCTCCAACTGAGTTAGACTATGAAATGAGCCTTATGCAACTCATTTCATTTCTTAGTATGACTATATATCATCACAGTCTGTTATGACTGCAAAACAGCATGCTTTGTTTGCACATGACTAGCTTCGGTGGGTTAGAATCAGACCCTAGCCTGTCAAAACCAGATCCCCTCAACACTCCTAGTGAGATTATGCTGGTTCTCTCTCTGTTTGTCAGATTCCACATGTTCACTATTGTTTTGAGGGGTGAGGTGCATGAAGGGTCAGCGTACGCCCTCCAAAATAGAGCCCTCCATGTCGACACAGCACCTGCGAGGATCACAACCTTTTTCTTTCTCTAGTTCATCTTTGATGGAAGCTTATTCAAGAGCAGAGGGGAAAGTCAAAACAGGCTGGGAATGTGTGCCGTGTGTTCTCAACATAATTCACTGACCTGCTGCTTGCAAAGTAAGAGAGATGGCTCATTTCCCCAGAGTGCATTGAGGCAGACCATAGAGCCACGGATTGTAATTGGAATCATTAAATGTCGCCTCCCTCAATGATACGCTTGATTTAGTTAGTCTTCCTGCTCCTGCTCAATGAAGCATTTGTGTTGTTGCCAAAGAAAGCAAGCTGGTGAAGGTGACAACCATGTGGAAAAAAGTAATCAGAAAGGCAGATTTAATCAACATAAACTACAACATATAAAAATATTTTGATGTTAAATGTCAACTCAACAATCACAAACTTTATCAATTGAATTAACTGCATGATGACTTTATGATGACATGACTCTGTGATGTAACAAGCAAGTGACCTGCAATTTGACCTGCAGCCAACACACCCATTGCAAATGTGATGAAGGCCGGCTGTGTTTCACCCCATCTGACAATAGCATCAGTATGACACAGCTCTCTCCTTCACTAACCCTACTGTTACGTCCAAGGACGTATGATTCTATGTTTTTTTTTTTATTATTAATTTGGTGTTGTGATTTGATGTTGTGTGCAGTTCGTTTTTCTCTCTCTTTCTCCCTCCCTCTGTGCAGGCCTTGATTGGGTTCAGCTGCGGCCGATGATGATGTGCGGGAGCGCTTAAATGCTGAGATAGACTGCAGTGTGAGAGAGCTCCTTTCGAACGCGCGTCGTGGAGCTCCGTTGTCCTTGTCTCCTGCCCCAGACATTTTGTTGAGATCAGTATTGTGTTGTGCTGATCTTTTAGTGGGTTTTCCTGGTGAGGAATTCTCTCGGTGTGAATATGAAGACACTTAGCTTCTTGATTTGAGTGTTGTAAGTTTATCCTCTTTTGTTTATTGATTTACATTTATTCTTCCTTGTTTGTTTTGTTTCTAAGTTATGCCACCAAACTTATGTTCGAATGTTTATTTAGAAAGCCGTAGGGAGGAGGTTGCCATTTTTCCTTTATTAAACATTTTCTCTTGGTTATTGGTTAGTTAGGGAGTAAGGGAAGTTTATTGTATTTTCTTTGGGGATTTTCATTTGTTAGGAAAGTTATATTTAATTCTTTGTTAGGTAGAATTCCTTTTGGTTTGTTATTTTGGCTTGAACCCCTCCTGAAGATTCACGCTTTCTGCTTTCTTTATTTCTGCGTAAATAAAAAAGCTTATCTTTTGACACTACATTGTGTTGTGGTATTTTGTGTATGATCTGGGACAGGAGAGGGGATATTGCTGTTGTTTTGTTTTCTGGCGTTCCTAACCCTAGACTAGGAGGCCGTAACACTACTTAAATCCATAATCCCATTCAGTACATGAGCACATAGCTGAATAACTGTTGTATAACCTCTAGATCACAGTGTCATAACCATTACACTGCACAGTGCTTTACATTAGACCCCACAGCCAATTCAGAATGCATCAGAGTGCATCTACGAATGACAGTGGCAGATCATATTTGACCAATGTCAAGATTACCAAAACTAAGAAGATAGTTAGGATTTTTTCGTGGGGGAAAAAAGCAGCAGCCCCTGTACAGACTGTTTGAACACTGTGATGCAATGATAATGTTGGCATTACATTTTATTAATCAGGCCAGTCCAATTTATTAGATTTCTGAGAACTGCTGACGCATGAGTAACATATGGCATGGGCTATTTTAATGTCAGGTCATCCCTTAACTGCATAGCTCCAACACCCACTCAATCCATATATTCAATGAAACTCCCTCAAGGGCCATCGCTAGACAATTTAGCCTTGGTCAAGATGTTAAGACCGACGTAATAAAATGTGCACAGCCAAACCTAATAAAAATGACAAAAAACACAACTAAAAAAAAAAGTAACTCAGTGATACAACCTTAAGTGAGAGAGAGAGAGAGAGAGAGAGAGAGAGAGAGAGACAGAGACAGAGAGAGACAGAGAATATAGACTTAACCTTTCTCATGTAATGAAGGCTAGCACATGCCCCTCACATGGATTTACAATAATCCTTCATTCCTAATCTGGAATGAATGGCGAGTCTTTCTTAGAACTCAACAATGTCCAGAGCGCAAAGATTCATGCCTAAAACACGTGCAGACAACTAATACAAATGCAAAATATAGTATATCTACTCATGAGTGTGACTAGGCCCTGGCCATAAGCATGTGTAGCCCAAAAAGTACTTTCAGTGGTCCCTATACAGCAATTTGAATTGCAATGGAAATTGATTTAATATGAAAAATGCTTTAACACCCCATTCACAGTGCATGGAGTATGAGCGATGCAACAGCTTTTAAGATTATACAGCTGCAATGCAAGTTCATTAATTACTAATTTATTATGCATATGTAATCTAAAAGGCCTCTAGTGATTAAAATCAGTAAATGCCATGTGCTCTATTTTATCCCGATATTAGTTATTAAAGCAGCTTAAATTTGACTTTATTAGTTCCAGAAAAGAATTCCTCATATACGTTTCATACATAATCATTATAATCTCAGCCAGAATTTCATTGCTTTGTGTCAAGAAGCCATAGATTGTTTAATTAACATCTGTAGGGCCTCTGAGGACATCACATAATATATCTCTCACTGTGTGTTAACTCAGATTATTCTTAAAGGGAACAACTTATCTTAGGGACAGGAAAAAGTGTGAGGCTATTTTTGGCACAAGTTTGCAGCTCTAGATCAGGTGAGATCTGGATCAGTGTGAGGTCAGGGCAGAGCTGTAATGTCATTTTTAGTTTGCTAAATCAATTTCATACCACACACTTAAGTCAAATTGAATTGACTAGTTAAAAGGGAATGAGTTGTTGATGTTAGCTGTTCTATGATGCTGCATGTGCTAAAAAGGGTAGCGTGATTTAAGTGCCTGTCCATAAGTCCAATCAATCCTGTCTGTAAGTCCCAAGTACAAACTCGGAGACGGTCAAAGGCTATTTAAAGAGCGTCTTAGACCGTGTTCAGGTTTAAAATGTCATCTTTGTCTCTCTTCTCCTCTGATCCCCACACTTCATGAATAAGCATGAGTGAGCAATCCTCAAACAGCTCCTATAGCACTGAATGATTAGAACTAATTATCACACTGGATGATTATGCTGGTTACTGAAGTGCAGTACTCACAGCGTTTTTACATTTTATTCATGAGTTTTTAGTTCACCGTTCAAGTAAGTGTTAAAAGACAACTGGATTTTCTGAGAATTATTTTTTTTTTTTTGTGCTTACCAGCGCAAAACCCAAGAGCATTGTGCTAATCGTGGGTTGTGGGTGGTTACTAGGCTTTTATGGTAGGTCCCTAGATATGGTTTGGGTCATTCATGACTTTGTGAAAAAGTAGTTTACTTTAGCATATATTATACACAAATATGGACATTTGCAATTATATGAAAATAAATGATAGTTTAAATCTATATTAAATGCAATTAGCTGAACTTTAGAGTGCTTTTTAGTCCACTTAAGTAGGACTTAAACACATCTTTAGCCTATATGTAATTTTATAATTATTTTTATTGTCTTTGATATGGTTTGAAGTGGTTAAACAAAAATATACTTTATGTAATTTCTATTGAAACTTGTATCTCATGAATTTAAAATATTTGTAATTACACATTTGTAGTTATGATGCTGCAATTTAGTACTTGTAAAATATATTAACTTTAAATGTAATATAGAATAACACACCACAGTTAAAATTATAATAATTCTTTACACATGCTTTAGTATGTTAGTCAACAGATCACAATAAGAGTACTTCTTTAGCACTGCAAATATTATCAAACCATAATTATTTAAATTGTACTTTAAAGTAAAGCATTTACTTTGACATTGTTATAAAAGGCATTTTTTAAAGTGTACTTACATACTTGTGTTTAGAAACAGTCATGAAAGTGTATACTCTCTACACTCAAGTAGCCATTTATTTAATTATTATTATATTATTTGCAAGTAGGCTACAGTTTTAAAAAATATATAATTTTAAGATTTGTAGTACACTTCAAGTGCACAATTAAGTGCATACATTTCTTTTTCACAGGGGTGTCCGTAACAAACAAGAAAAGTTATACATCAAAGTTTCATACTTAAGATGTTCAGTGAGTCAGAAGGACATTGTGCAAATTAGTTTTGCTGTTAGATAGTGTTAGATAGTTTTTTTTATCTCTTTTTGATTCCATCCTCTCAGTACATATCAGTATTTCTCAGTACAGTACCAGAAGGAACTGAAAGTAGTTGCACTTGTTTGAACTTTGATAAAAAATAAAATAAAAAAAAACAAGTCTCTTGGGCTTACAAGAAACTCCAGCTGGCCCAGTCACGGATTATTGCAAATCTTAACATTCCATAGCAGTCTGAAAATATGAATAAAATTTAAATCAGTTACGTAAAAAAAAAAAAAAAAAAAAAAAAACATTTATAATTTGTTGCCAAATGCTTCTGCTTTTCTGTTCTGCTTCTTTTTTTTATTTCAAGCTTGCTCTTCGTAATACCGTGATGTAACAAACGTCGTCACTGTAGGTTTTACAATCCCAGGACATTTGCTGACCTCTTTATTTTCATTACTCAGGGATTTCAAACCAACCTCCCAAGTATTAAACTTAGTTGTGTAACATGTCATTTATTGTGCAGACGCCTCAGTAATGCTGTGGCTTACTGAAGAGTTTGCTGTTACTTTTCTAAGTGATCAGATATCATAGCCTACACTGTAAAGTAGTAACCTATGGTCGTTAGCATAAGGAGTTAAAATATAATAATAATAATACAATTTTCAACAACAACAATTATCTAGTTAGTTAGTGATTTGGAATTAGACATGGAATTATCACATTGAGCTACATTTAGTTAAACAGGAAGTTCTAAGTAACGCAGAAAGTGACTGCCATTACGTGATGAAAACTACCTACACTTTCAGTTCCTGTGCTAAAAGCGTCATGGGGCAATTTCTAATTTTCTACAGTGTGGCTAAAAAACCACAATGTGACCTCAAGGTGGAATAAAAGGTGTCAATAAAAGGGGGAAAATCCACTCGGTTTGACAACCAGCTTATTGTTCTGCATGTCTGTCCTCACTTTAAATGTAATCATTTAAAGTCGCAGCAATTTCAAAATAGATTTGGTGCTAATAACCACAGTCATCATAAGGAAGTCAATAAAAACAGTGATGCACCCTGAGGAACTTTACACCACTCAAAAACCCGAATAAGAACATTATGAACAAAATCCTAATTTATAGTTGCGTATCGTCTCTTGCAACAGTTTGATAAGAAAGCTTTAGCTGAAATTGCTTTTGTGCCCTTCCTTTGATTCCAGGCTAACTGAATTGGTCTGCAGAACGCATGAAGACATAAATATTGAGGTGTCCAAAGGGCTAGGCAATAATAAGGATATAATGGTTTCATTAAACTTCCAGTGTGCCATTAAGCCAGGCGTTTAGAAAGAACAGCCTAGCAGTTGCCATTTGATGTGCTCTGTATTACCCAAAAGCCCATTAACATAACATTATTCTACAGTGGAGATGAATGTGCACTGGGCAGGAAATCAGTAATACAATTTTTATTGTCTCTTTAAAAATCTCTGGATCGTCCTCATGATTTAATGAGGAAACCTTTAGGTAACCTTTACATAAGGAAATGTGCTTCTTTTCATTGAAGCACTTCCACATTTAGCTTTTTTTTTTTTTTAAATAAAGCTGAATGAAATTGTAACCTTTTTATGTCATTAGGACATTAAAGGTCTTTGACTAAGTAATATATGTGTAATATTATATATGATTATGTATAATATATCAGCCAGTGTATGTAATAAATGCACCGCCTCTGGCCTATTTACACAAATCATCCTGGCCAGGTGTAGCAGCACATTTGCCTGACTACGCAATTTCTAACAGCAAGAAACTAGACAAACTTGCCAAGTCATTGTTTTTATTCATTTTTTTTTTGTAAGATATTCCCAGAGCGTAGCAATGGACCTGGGAAGTCATTAGAAGCTTATGGCACAATTAAACTAGTGTCGAAGACGGTGCAGGTATTGCCCTAGTGACTGCTGTAACCTGGAAACCGGTTTCCCTATAGGGCGGTACCAGGACACTCGTGAGACGAGCTGCTATCCGACACCTGTCGCTTTGTTTTATTTGCAAGACTCAAGAACAAGGGAGGCTGGAGATACGTCACCAGTTTTTGGTTTCAGTTATCATTGAACTATGAGAAAGACAAGGAGAGCAAAAAGAGAGGCGAAGAGATACAGAGCAAAGAGTGATGAGGCCACTAATTTGCTGATCTTTGAAATTGAAGCGATGAGACCGCCTCTAACAATACTGCAGCACTAGAGAGATTTAGACACACACCTACACACATCACCACACACATACTTGTTCACATGCAAAATGTTTCAAAATGATGAACTGCTGAGGATACTGCATTAGAATCAGCTTTTAAAAGGATTTCTGTCAAAGCACAATAAAGAAGAAGGATCTACTTTGGACTGAGAGATACGCTGTTAAATGACCATGAAGACTGGGAAGAAATCATTCATAGGTAGGAAGTTTTTCAACTAAAAACTGACCAGTATCACCCTAGTTGTAACAAAGTTTGTAAATTTTACAGGTAACACTTCACAACAAGGTTCCATTTGTTAACATTTGGTAACTACATTAGTTAACATGAACTAACAATGAATAATAATTCTAAAGCATTCATTAATCTTAGTTCATGTTAATTTCAACATATAGGCTACAATACATAGTTCAAATCTGTAGGATATTCGCTAATATTTTTATGTACCTAAGGTAACATGAACTAACAATATACAGTTGTATTTTGTGTTTCAGTTGTATGTCTAATAACTAACCTTAAAAAAAGATAAATAAATACTGTTACAATGTATTGCTCGTTGTTAGGTATTGTTAGTTAATGCATGTTAAGTAATGGGAACTTATTGTAAAGTTATTGTATTACCATTTTACTTTACCTTTACAGAGTCCTGCTCTGTCCTGTTTAACTATGTGAAATATGACTTCTTAATCTCCAGTTTTATGAAATTTATCAAGATGAAATTATATTTTCATTGGTCTTTGAGAAAAGGAGATGTACTCTAAATAGTAAATTTCAGAACCAAAACCTTCCTTTTTGGTTCAAAATGACCATTATTGAAACTGAGCTGCAGAAACATGTTATACTGAACTGCTTCAAACATATGAATACATCAACATTTCACACTATTTTAGTAAATGGACCATTTATTTATATAAGGATCAAAAAGAGTAGGTAATGGTCTTTAAAAAAAACTATAATAAAACTTGGTCCCACTTTATATTAGGTGTCTACTATGTGCTAACATTTTAATTCATACATTTGATACAATGCACTTATTATGTATAAATACATGTTTTACATTATACTTATTATTACAATTTCCTGCATGTAATAACATTACACTGTTGTACTGTTACCCTTTTAACCCACTCTTGAACCTAACCATACATCCAAACCTGTCCCTAACCTTACCTGTATCTTACCTCAATAGCAGCAAAAGTGATTTGCTATACAGCATAAAAACAATAAGAACATTGTACTTATTTTTTATGCAGGCCTGAGTACATTGTAGTTAAAGACACCTAATATACAGGTTGACTGAAAACTGCACTGGCTGTAACAAAGGAATTGTGATGCCGTGCGCCTATAGGGTCATTTGTTTATGCAATTTTTGCAACCCTGTTTCCAAATTTGTGACATGTCTAAATAAAGCTTAAAGCTCTATGTGATGCTTAGGATCATGAAATAAACATCAATATTACATGGACAAAAAAATAAAAATAAATAAAGAACTATATGAGTAACAGGATAACAGTAACAGGGTTGTAAATTTGGCCTAAATTAAGCCGTCGCTAAGTAGGGTTAGATAGTTGAGGATCAAACGGCTTGTTTATATGTATTTACAAATATATATTAGTAATGAATGAAGAACAACATTTACAGTAACTTATTACAGTAACCTGTAACAGGGTTGAATAGTTGTTCTTGAAAAATGCAGCAAACACCTCAATATTTAAAAGAAATGTATAAAAAAATGGAATGAGAAAATGTTCTCGTCGTCTTATAGATCTGAATAAAAATATGTTAGCTCTTAGCTGTCGCAATTTTGAAGTTGCTTTTTTGTAATGAGAGAAAATCAGGTGGTAACAAGGTTACAAATGTAGGACACTGCAAAATATTGTGTTTTTGGTCATTGATAATTAAAAATAGCGATGGATTATGATGTTGTATGATTTGAATTGTAGGATCCAGTTGAAAAGACAAAACCTCTGAGGTAAGACACATAAAATTCCCATGTTAAATGAACCGGATGTTGCGGCAAACTTCCGTATTGTTATGTATTTCTGAGGGAAACTGAATATGAAATAGAGGGCAGGGCTTGATTTTTCACGCACCTCCTCACCATCTCTCGCTGACAGCAGACTGAGGTGTTTGTTCAGGATGTTCTGCCCAAGCCGTCAAACTGACGTCATTAGAAAAGAAACACCATTCAAGGGAAGGATTTTTTTTAGATTTCACTTTAAGTGTCACGATGTGGGTGTTTTGTTTTGTTCCTTGTTCTTGTCTGTCATGTGTTTCTCTGTCTTTACATGTTTTGCTGTTCCCCGTTCTGTTGATTAGTCTCCCCAGGTGTTTCTGATTAGCCACGCCCCCTTGTCATCTTGTTAAGCTTGTTTGTCTGTGTATTTATACCCCTTGTTCTTCAGTTGGTGTTTGTCGGTCGTTGCTTGATGTTAGTTTTCCCAGTTCCGTATGCCTTGTACCTTATCCTGTGTTTTTGCCTTGTTTCTTATTCCGTGTTATCCCTGGATATTCTGTTATTAAAGTGCTTTGCAATTGGATTCACTCTCCGCTTCATCCCTACTGCTACGTTACAGAACGACCGACCCAAAACGATGAATCCAGCAGCACTGATCATGTGTCTTCGTCAGGGAGACCGGCCAATAGAGGCGTATGTAAGTGACTTTATTGAGCTGGCTAATGAAACTTCCATGGACCCTGTGTGCCTTATGATATTCTTCAGAGGTGGACTATCTGAGCCATTCAGGTCAGTTATGCCAATGCACGATCCTCAATGGAACTTGGAGTTTTATATTGATCTGGCCTTATTACTGTGTGGCTCTACCTTTACTGTGGGTTTGGCAGACACGGAGCCCTGCAACCCCACAGTACCCATCCAGCCAGAGCTTCACGTCAGCCACGTCCAACCAGAGCTTCACGTCAGCCACGTCCAGCCAGAACTTCACGTCAGCCACGTCCAGCCAGAACTTCACGTCAGGCACGTCCAGCCAGAGCTTCACGTCAGCCACGTCCAGCCAGAGCTTCATGTCAGCCATGTCCAGCCAGAGCTTCCAGAGCATCACCACGTCTCAGCCGAGCTTCCAGAGCCCTCATCGCTGGTCCCGTCCAGCACAGCGCCCTCACCGCTGGTCCCGTCCAGCACAGCGCCCTCACCGCTGATCCCGTCCAGCACAGCGCCCTCACCGCTGGTCCCGTCCAGCACAGCGCCCTCACCGCTGGTCCCGTCCAGCACAGCGCCCTCACCGCTGGTCCCGTCCAGCACAGCGCCCTCTCGCTCTCGGAGACGGAGGAGGAAGAGGACTTCTCGCGTCCTGCAATACCTGGAAGTCCTCCCTGTACTTCCCGTCAGCCCAGAGTCCCCGCCGCTGGTCCCGGCCGATCCAGAGACTGTTCAAGTCACGTCTGCCGATCCAGAGACTGTTCAAGTCACGTCTGCCGATCCAGAGACTGTTCAAGTCACGTCTGCCGATCCAGAGTCTGTTCAAGTCACGTCTGCCGATCCAGAGTCTGTTCAAGTCACGTCTGCCGATCCAGAGACCGTTCACGTCACGTCTGCCCAGCGAGAGATTGTTCACGTCACGTCTGCCCAGTCAGAACCTGTTCACGTCATTTCCTCCGAGCCAGTGTCTATGGACAAGATGGCCGCCTTCGAGCCAGTGTCTACAGACAAGATGGCCGATCCAGAGACTGTTCACGTCGTTTCCTCCGAGCCAGTGTCTACGAACAAGATGGCCGAACCAGAGACTGTTCACGTCACTTCTGCTGATCCAGAGACTGTTCACGTCATTTCCTCCGAGCCAGTGTCTACGGACAAGATGGCCGAACCAGAGACTGTTCACGTCACTTCTGCTGATCCAGAGACTGTTCACGTCACTTCCTCCGAGCCAGTGTCTACGGACAAGATGGCCGCCTCCGAGCCAGTGTCTACGGACAAGATGGCCGCCTCCGAGCCAGTGTCTACGGACAAGATGGCCGCCTCCGAGCCAGTGTCTACGGACAAGATGGCCGACTCCGAGCCAGTGTCTACGGACAAGATGGCCGCCTCCGAGCCAGTGTCTACAGACAAGATGGCCGCCTCCGAGCCAGTGTCTATGGACAAGATGGCCGCCTCCGAGCCAGTGTCTATGGACAAGATGGCCGCCTCCGAGCCAGTGTCTACGGACAAGATGGCCGCCTCCGAGCCAGTGTCTACGGACAAGATGGCCGGCCCAGAGTCTGTTCCTGTTCCCGAGCCAGAGTCTGTTCCTGTTCCCGAGCCAGAGTCTGTTCCTGTTCCCGAGCCAGAGTCTGTTCCTGTTCCCGAGCCAGAGTCTGTTCCTGTTCCCGAGCCAGAGTCTGTTCCTGTTCCCGAGCCAGAGTCTGTTCCTGTTCCCGAGCCAGAGTCTGTTCCTGTTCCCGAGCCAGAGTCTGTTCCTGTTCCCGAGCCAGAGTCTGTTCCTGTTCCCGAGCCAGAGTCTGTTCCTGTTACCGAGCCAGAGTCTGTGTGGTCTGTCCCCGAGCCGGAACCAGTGTGTGTGTTGCCTGTTCCCGAGCCAGTGTGTGTGTTGCCTGTTCCCGAGCCCGAGTCTGTTCCAGTTCCTGAGCCATTGTGTGTGATGTCTGTTCCCGAGCCAGTGGGTGTGTTGTCTGTTCCCCAACCAGTGAGTATGTTGTCTGTTCCCGAGCCAGAGTCTATGTGGTCTGTCCCCGAGCCGGAACCAGTGTGTGTGTTGCCTGTTCCCGAGCCAGTGTGTGTGTTGCCTGTTCCCGAGCCCGAGTCTGTTCCAGTTCCTGAGCCAGTGTGTGTGATGTCTGTTCCCGAGCCAGTGGGTGTGTTGTCTGTTCCCCAACCAGTGAGTATGTTGTCTGTTCCCGAGCCAGAGTCTATGTGGTCTGTCCCCGAGCCGGAACCAGTGTGTGTGTTGCCTGTTCCCGAGCCAGTGTGTGTGTTGCCTGTTCCCGAGCCAGTGTGGGTGTCGCCTGTTCCCGTGCCAGTGAGTGTGTCGCCTGTTCCCCAACCAGTGAGTGTGTTGTCTGTGCCGGAGCCAGTGTGTGTGTTGCTTGTTCCCGAGCCAGTGTGTGTGTTGCTTGTTCCCGAGCAAGTGTGTGTGATGTCTGTTCCCGAGCCAGTGTGTGTGATGTCTGTTCCCGAGCAAGTGTGTGTGATGTCTGTTCCCGAGCCAGTGTGTGTGACGCCTTAAAGTGCTTTGCAATTGGATTCACTCTCCGCTTCATCCCTGCTGCTACGTTACATTAAGGGTGGCAGAAGTCATTGGATGTGTATATTTTTCATGCCAGGTTAAATAAAAATTTTCTCAAATGTGACATTTGCACCGCCTTTATAAAAAGGTCAATATATTTATATTCTGGATATTGTACGAGTTCCTTCTTTTGCCCTCACTTTTTGTACCTATTTTAAGCCTTTCATTTTGCAAAAAGGAAGCAATATTACCGATATAAAATCATTATCACGGCACATATTGTGTTTAGTAGATCAGCTTTGCCAGTCCATCCATTCATTCATCCATCACAACAGACATAATCCACTTTAGTCTGATTTAGTTGTCTAGGCTTTGATCTCTTTGGCTTTGTTTGTTTCATCTGTTACCTGGGTGAGCAGGATGCTCTGTTTCACTTTTACATTCAACCTGCTACATAAGCCTTCGACACATGAATACACATCCATGGCTTAATTGTGTATGATTTATAAGTGCACTTTATGTTTGATTATTCTTCCCTCATATATATCTTGTTTCATTTAGAAACAGGTGTATACATCACATTAGAAAATAAGGTCCCGTATTAAATTAGGTGTATTTAATGTACAATGCACTTATTGTGAACATACATGTTTTTTTACATTGCACTTAAAATATACCATGTAATTACAGCTGTAATTCATTTCTGTAATTACATCTATAATTACACTGTTGACCCTTCCCTTAAACCTTAACCAACCCTACCCGTATCCCCCCTCAATAGCAGCAAAAGTGTTGTACAATACAACAACACATGAAATACATTGTACTTATTTTTTTTTATATAAGTGCATAGTTAAGGACACCTAATATAAAGTGTGACTGAAAATAAAATTGGTTGTGAATGCTGTTACATGTTAACTTCAATCCTTACCACTCAGAAAGAGAAACAACAATAGTTATCTCACACATATAATTCTTTTAGGGGAAATACAGTAACGTGAAACCCCCAAACTGAGGCATTGTGATGTCACGAACACTGAAATTTTGCAAAGATTTCAGCAGACTTTCTGTTATAGCAGTGACTCAATCAGTGTCAATTGTTAACAAAGAAGATTAGGTTTGGGATATAATGATATTATTTGGTGAAAAAAATACTTAATCTATATAAATTAATATGTCATTATTTATATTTCTAAGTAACTATTTCAGGCCATTTTCAATAGAGTTTTCTCTAACACTTTACAATAAGGTTCAGTTGGTTATGTTATGCATTAGCTAATAAATTACTGTAGGTATCATGAACTAACAATGAACAATACGCTTATACTGTACATTCATTAATTTAGGTTAATGTTAAATTAAATATTTGACAAATTTGATTATTTATTCATTTATAATTTAATGATTTTACAACTAATCATTTCTTTAATTTAAAATTGATATTAAATTAACGTATAGTACTAATACATGTATAATATTTAAATTTGTATACATTTACATTAAAGGACGAACATTAATTAACAATCAACAATATATTTATAAACTTACATTAACTGCTAAATGCTGTAAAATAAAAGTTTAGTGTTTTTAGTTAATAATACATAATGCATTAACAAATGTTATTGAACCTTGTTGTAAAAGGTTTCCATTTCCTCTTTGCAGCTATATGATATAGGCTATATTACATTTTATGGATCGTCTTAATGCAGATTTCACCCCAAAATGCTCCACTAATGGTACAGGCCTACTAATATTCATGTAACTTGTTCTCTAACTCATGTCTCCCCTGTAATCAACATAGTTATAGCAATAGTTAACAGTTGAAGAACACCCACCTCCAGATGCCTCAATGCCATTACACAGCTCCCATTGAGCTCCAAACACAAACACATTACAGAGAACAATACATAGATGAGGCATATGAAGGATGAGATAAGAGAGAGAAAAATGCAAGTAGGGGGAATCGGGAATCAATTAGTAAAAAAAAAACAAAAAAAAACACAGAACTGAGACATCAAAGATCAAGACCATACATGGGTCGGAGTAAGCTAATGGCAACTAGAGAAATCGATCTATTATACATGAGTGTGTGGGCATGAGGTTGGCGCAAGCCAGAAAGGCAGTCGGCACAGAGCAGTGAGAGGAGGTGCACTCCAATAAACTCCCCCTTCTCTTCAGATGATTCACTTCCTGCCCACCAGAGTGTGGCAGACGGTATCTGACCGAAAGACACTCGGCCTGTAATGCAAATGCACACTCTCAGTTGACCTGCGTCTCCACGGTAACGTGGCAAGTATAGTAACATGCAGGAAATAAATAGTAATAATTGGATCTCTGACAACTATGACAGAATGACTCATTCAAAGGACCTTCGGTGAGCAGCGGAAAGACTTTGCCACCTGTGCTCTTGGCATATGAGATACTGTTACAGTAACACGGTTATGTGGAAATATGGGGAGGTTAGTGGGGGGAGGAAGAGACAAGACAAAAAAAGAAAAGGTTTTAAAGCTGAACCACCAGATATAGTCACCTGATAGGCTGGATAATATTGTTGTTTCTCTGTTCTAGTGTCAGCATAAACAAACAAATATTTACGTATTTGAAAGGGTATTAGGTTATTAGAGCTTTTGATTTGCCAAAAAAACTTGATTGCAATTAATCATCAGTCTTTTTTCATCAGTACTTACAGTATTTGTTGTTTATTTCCGTAGAAGAGTACGAAATGTTGGGTATATAAAATATAGGAATACATCAAAATGGCTTGAAATCTTACATATGTCTATTATTCATCCGTTATGAGCTAAAATACAGTGGAACCTGATAAGCACTATCCAGTATTCCACCGAATAACTTCCCCATCTTTTTGTTATTTGAAACCTGCTCCAGCTGAGTTTCCTTGCATGGTTCCTCCTAACTGATATCTGAAAGATAGGATGTTTGGTTGGATACAAAGCATGTAACTCTTAAGTCAGGAAATGTCATGCCACCCGATCCTGCTTGTGTAAACAGAACTCGGCAAGGCTCCTCATCTACAGGTGATTTTAAAGCTCTCAAAAAGAACGTATCCTCTTTGTGTAAAATGAAAGGATACCAGCAGCATTATGTGTAGACTGGATTTACAGATAGAACAGGTTATACATTCCAGAAAAGTCCCAAATGGTTCCATGGAAATGCAAATCATGTGCACCAGGGTTATTGTTGTTATAGCAGCATTTCTCTTTTTTATTTAGTTTAAATTGGTGCAGGTTAAAATGACAAATGAAATTTTTTTTTGAAAACTATAGCCTATATATATACAGTATATATATATATATATATATATATATAAACACTAATAAATATTACAGAATCTCACAACAAAATGATTAAACTTTAAACTTAAAAAAAGCAAAATATAAAAATAAACACAAGATTTTAAACGGGGGTCCCAGTGGGCCTGGAAGAGTATAAGGTGGTCTGCAGAAAACTGTATGTTTAAAGTGAAAATATCAATATATAGGCTATTTGTATAAATCTACCTGTATATAATACAAAAAATAATATTTAGTTAGTAATAATATATATTTATATAAATACACATACATAGTTACATTATATAAATATTCACTGTAAACATGTATATAATACAAAAATAATATTTATTTAGTAATAATAGCCTATATAAATACACATACACACACAGTTATATATATATATATATATATATATATATATATATATATATATATATATATAACCAGACAAATTCTGTATTATAAGATCGAGGATGGCATCATGCAATAACACACTTATATAACTTACAGGGTCAGTGGACCACATATCGAGAACAGGCTGACAAATAAATGAAGTGGCTCAGAGTATCGGTTTACGTAAGGCTTGATGGCACAGCCTCCTCACACCCTTGACCTGGTCGGATTGCTTGAACATGGTGGCTTGTTCACAGATGAAAAGCTGTTAAAACACGGCTTTAACAGATTCATAATGTGCGTCATTCTCGGTAGGCCTAAGTAATGGGGAGAATATTTTAGCACATCTATTCAGCACAGGAATGTCTTCCATTAACCATAACCTCATGTTATGTGCATGATCCAGCCCTAATTTCACTGAATGCATTTCATTTCTCATATTTTACTGCTTCACGCTCTTCTTCATCATTACTGATAAGGATTAGAAGTTAATCTGTTACACACTATGATGAGATGGTGAGCCAGCTGTGTAGCAATTTTCAATTGAGAAAGAGTCAGAAGCTGCGTCCGAAATCGCATACTTCCCTACTATATAGTAGACGAAAAACAGTATGTGGCAAATATGTCCAAATTCACCGTAGGCTAACTGATAAAAGAGTAGGCAAAAAAGTACCTGGATGAACTTCTACTTCCAGCGAGATTCTGGAGTGCATATTATACTATCGAGAACATACTTTTTTAGCTCAAATAATTCAAATTCAAAGTAAGTACCTCCTCGTGTTATATGGTTCACTTGAATGGAAGCGCTTCTGCCCACCCCCCCATGCATCGCCCCCTACCGGTGAAACAGAGTTTCGTGGGATCCCGTGACATCACATTTTGCAAGTCTCCTCGGTTACTCAAATGACGTCAGAGCCCCGCCTCCACAACCACGTGTTCCATATAAAAATACGAGTCCAGCGCTGGCGGGGAAAGATAGTTGCGCTGCGCATCCAACAGCCTGGCATCAAAACCAAGTAGTGCTCTTCTTCAAACTCAAACGGTTCGCTGCTGGGAGATCAGCGCGTTGCAATAAAAGGCTTCTAAAGGAATACATTCATCCTGTGGATTTATTCTTAGAAAATAATAGTGATGGCAGTTACTCAGGCTGGATGCGACTTGACATACTGCAAGATGAGGGGGATCGTGTCAGTTCTCACCGGTAACTTACGTCTCTCTCAACAGATTTGAGTTATTTTGTTTTAGTTATGTCTATAAAGGACTTTGCTTCTTTGATTATGCTTTAGAAAAAAAGCTGCAATATGTCAGAAGTGCAATTAAACAACTGTAATGGGAGAGAGAAAAAAATGTCTTTAGAGGTGATAGCCGTTTTTGTGCTTGTACTTTCTATTTTAATTAGATCTATAATTTATTATTATTATTATTATTATTATTATTTCGCTAGTCGCATTTAAAAAAAATCATAATTAAAAAAATATATTGCATTGCATTTTTATTCGGGTTTAATTGTTTTTACATCGGTTTATTAAATTAGGCTGTCGGTGTTTCAAGAGAATGAAAGAAATGATGAAGCATCGTTCGTGATATGTGTACAGTTAGGCTACATACTGTGAGCAATGCGGTCTGTTGTGTAACACTGACACGTTCTTGACATTAAACCACATTCACACGGATCCTGAATCACATCATGTAGGCTATATTAGCTACATGATTACTGGCATAGACCTGACGTGCAAATGATTATTTTACGATAACCTTTACGATTTTTAAGGGTTTCCCCTTCTCGTATTGGCATTTCATTCAGATCAAATGCAGGGTGTTAATGACGTCAGCTGTGGATTTCCTTCTGACTTAAATGGTTATTTTTCGTTTCAGCTTTTATTAAAGAAAGGAAGATGGGCTTAAACGACTTCATCCAGAAGCTTGTTTCCAACCCTCCCATTTGTCAACAGTAAGTATCCCAATATTTAATTATATGAGAGAGAGAGAGAAAAAAGCATGAGACTGCATTTTTAACTAAAATTAGCCTACATGTAGATTTTTGTAAAGACAAAAGACATAGGCTAATGAACAATTAAGAACATATATGATTTCTGTGTATCAAAATCACCAAGAAAGTGGTTCAGGAAATTTCCACCATTCATTCACCAAGGCAACACTATAACCTCTGGTGTAACCTGTAATCCCATCATCGGACTTTAGCTGTACATTCTGCTAATTGTGTAGGTTAATCTGTACCGGCGAAATAAAGCCAAGCACAAGAATAGTGCTCTGCGAAAAGCAGCTGTCCAGGCCGCTGCTTGGCTGCAGTAAGCACCTTTGAGAAAATCCCTAATGTCCCCTAGACGAGGATAAGGGCCTGATTCAATTAAGTGCGGCCCATTTGGTCTTAGAGCCATTCAGGTCAGACCAGTGGAAAATTTCTCACCGCATCTCTACCCTCCATATGCTCCACAATATTCATTCATGCTGGAAGATGCTGGAGGTGTCCCTCAATAGACTAAACGTTTTGGGCAGGAGGACTGATTTTATGAGGTTTCAATAAAATATTATTTGATCTATATTTTAGTAGATTTATGTAATGTAATATTCTTGCACCGATTGCAGCTGTCTTGTCAGGTTAAAATTATAATCAAGTCATTTTGAATGTTCCAAAACCAGAAATGGCCCCTCATAAATTTCAACAACACTGCCATCTATCTGTGTGCAAAGGCATTACAGGAAATAATTCATTTAAAGCAGTGGTTCTCAACCTTTTTGACTGCCCAACACAATATTTGAAGGCCCTCTATATAATATAGTAGTGTAACTATAATATAATATTATAAGTATAACATATTATTAACAGAAATTGGGAGTTCCAATATAGGTCAAATTGATTAATTACAAGTTTTTTATGCTTTCTTTAATAAACTGTTATTAAGGGGGGAAAAAATGTTTTCAGTTTGTTTTTTAATCGTGATAATAATAATAATATATTAATTTAAATAATTACACTGACATTTGGCCAATTATCAATCAGTGTGTTTGTCTTTTGTTTTTACAAACTGTGGGTTTTAAACAAAGTTAACTATCTGAAATAAAATCCCTAATATTTTTTTAATCTCTTTTCTCTAGTGATGATGTTGGTTCATTCTTAAAAATCGATGAAAACCAGAATGAGGAGCTGGAAGAGAATCACCTGTGTTTGACCAATCCAAGGAGCTCTTTGGCTGAAGAAACTCAGTACGTAGTTACTCTTCCCATCTTCTGTTCTCAATCTTTTGTTTGGTTAATTGGATTTCAGTCAGTCAGGCCGCTTGCTGTTTGCATTACTGATGTTTTTTAATTTCCTTAACAGGATCCAACCTTCAGATTTTGACTACTTAAAGATCATTGGGAAGGGGAGCTTTGGAAAGGTGGGCAACTTTTCATTTCTTATACAGTCAAGATGTAAACATTTATGTCATATTCTAAACTGAGAATGCTAACTGCGTCTTTTTCCACAGGTTCTGCTCGCGCGGCACAAGGAAAGCGGACAGTACTATGCTGTGAAGGTGCTACAGAAAAAAATCATTCTGAAAAAGAAAGAGGTAAGACCTAATGCAATGTTCTCAGATGTGAAAGCACTTCACCACAATCATAATAACAATGACACTCAAAATGTTTTTCAGCAAAAGCATATCATGGCGGAAAGGAGTGTATTAATGAAAAATATCAAACATCCATTCCTGGTTGGGCTGCACTACTCTTTCCAAACCACAGACAAACTGTACTTTGTGCTAGACTACGTCAATGGAGGCGAGGTTAGTAAACAATGCATTCATAGCCTGAAAGAGGCCATGCCTCAGCTCAAAATAGATGACTGAATTCATGAACTCTTGGCGTTTTTTCTTCTGCAGCTGTTCTACCACCTCCAGCGTGAGAGGGTGTTTCTGGAGCACAGGGCAAGGTTTTATGCTGCTGAGATAGCTAGTGCTCTCGGTTACCTCCACTCACTGCACATAGTTTACAGGTATGTGAATGCCTGCAGTGCCTTCTAGTTGGAGAAGTAGTTGAACTGAGTACTCGATTCTGTTCATTATAATGGTGACCATGGGGTCTTACCTTTACCTGTCAATTTTCACAGAGACTTAAAGCCAGAGAACATCCTCTTGGACTGTCAAGGCCACATTGTGCTGACAGATTTCGGTCTGTGCAAAGAGGGACTGGAATCAAATGGCACAACCACAACGTTCTGTGGAACTCCTGAGGTGGGTCATTCATAAACAACTATCTTGTGAAAAAGAAGTGCGCTTAACTGTATTGAACGTGCACTTCAAATTAAAACGTTTATTTTAAAACAAAAACTGTTGGTAGATGATATTATAATAATGAAATAGAGGGCCACTTAACTGTAGGCTACTTAAAGGGAGTACACATTCATGACTGTTTTACACACTTGAGTACACTTTTAAAATATCAAACTAAATGTTTTACATTTAAGTACATTTTAAATAATTATGTTTTAATTTTTGTCATGCTTTAAAGTACACTTATTTTGTGTTTCCTTACATACTAAAGCACATGCAAAGGACTTACAGTATATTATATTATAATGTTAACTGTAATGTGTTATTCAGTATTACCTTTAAAATGTTTTAAACATAATAAATTGCAACTTCATCATTATATATATTTTTTAAACAAACAAGTTTCAATATAAATGAAATTAAAGTATATTTTAGTTTACCATAAATGCTTCAGTACATTCAGCAGTACAGATTAACCATACTGTATATACATTTCCATTTAATTCCAGTGTCTGAAAACATTGTATTCAGTTCACACTTAAGTGTATTCTTTTAAAGTATATTATTGCTGTAATAAGTGCTCTTTTTTTTTAAAGTATCCAAAGGTGTACTTCTTTTTCACAGGGGAATATAAGATAGTTTGTCTATACTTGACTAGAAATTTGGATTTAAACAGTGTTTTGATTTATTTCTCTTTTTTCCCCCCACAGTACTTGGCACCTGAGGTCCTCCAGAAACAGGCCTATGATCGTACAGTAGACTGGTGGTGCCTGGGATCAGTACTGTTTGAGATGCTGTATGGACTGGTGAGGATACCTTAAAATGACTAGATCAGTTGTACACTGTAAAAAATAATAATTATTTCAACTTAAGAAAGTAAGTGTTCAGGCTGCCTTAAAATGTTAAGTTAAGTCAACTTGAAATGTGAAGTTGTACTAAGTGATAACTTGGATATTTGAGTTGACTAAACTTAAATTTTTAAGGCATTTTAACACTTGAAACAACAATTTTTATTACATTGTAGCAGAGGATACATTAAGCAAACAATTAATCTCTCGCACTTTGATTTTCTAGCCTCCATTCTACAGTCGCAACACTGCCGAGATGTACAACAACATCCTTCACAAGCCTCTAGTCCTGAAGCCTAATGTGTCCAATTCTGGCCGTGACCTGCTGGAGGGTTTGCTGCACAAGGACCGTACAAAGAGACTGGGGTCCAAAGATGATTTTGTAAGTGGAAAAACACACCAGTGCTACTCGCATATGGTTTATTTTCCTGAGATTTGCGATTCTTATTCAAACTTTTTCTTATTTGTAGCTGGAGCTGAAGTTCCACAGCTTCTTCTCTCCCATCAACTGGGACGACCTCATGGCCAAAAAGATCATCCCTCCTTTCATTCCTTCAGTGGTAAGTTAATAATTTACCTGCATGGTAATAATGCTAATACTAAACTTTTTAGTACATTTTAAATCATTATGTTTTAATAATCCTTTGTTTTGCTTTAAAGAAGTACACTTATTTTGAAGTGTTGACGTACATACTAAAGCACATGTAAAGTATTGTGGTGTGTTATTCAAAATTACATTTAAAGTTAATTTATTTTTAAATAAACTTCATCATTACAAATGTGTAATTACAAATATATTTAAATACATGACATACAAGCAATGACTTTAAGGCAATACACCACAGGTGAATAGAGTATGTTTGGTGTATGCAAGTGCTACTAAAGTTTTAGATTCCTGCTTTAGATTTTTTTTGAGAGAAAAGCCTTTAAATGTATGTATTATTTGAAATCTACAGATGCAAATACATTAAGAATAATAATAAACACTTTTCTTTCCAGTAGTCTACGTGTTATGGAAGCAAAATAGCCCAAAATCGTAAAATTGACCAGTGCATGAAAAAATGGTTTTGCTTGTAGTGTCTTGCCTTAAAGTATATTTTAGTTTACCATAAATCTTTGTCTTTGCATAGAGATGTAATAAATTGTCTCTATTAAATCTACAGAGTGGTCCAACTGACCTTCGGCACTTTGACCCAGAGTTCACACACTTACCTGTGTCGACCTCCCTATGCAACACTGATAACCTGCACATGACCAGCAGTGTACGGGAGGCAGCTGGAGCGTTCCCAGGTTTTTCTTATGGTCCACCGGCTGACCATGCCTTCCAGTAACAGCCTCTGTGACACCATCCAGAATGTCCATTCCAGCATCGGGACAGAAGAAGGACCACAGGGTGGGACACTTAGCTCTTCCAATTTATTTGCAAGTACGACCTGGCAGCACAAAGGGACATTGATACAACCCGGATACTCGTGCATGCCCAGAAGGAACATGGGACGTTATAGGACTACAGTAACAACATGGAATGTGTGCCAATGGTTGCAAAGAGGACCTGAGCTCCTAGAGAGAGAGAGAGCTTAGAAGTGCCTGAGAGTTTAACGGATGATCTGTGAGGGGAGGGAAACAGGCAAATTGACTGTGGCTTGCCGGAGATGATGGCACCAGCTATTGGGCGAAATGCCTTCTGTGATCTTTTACATTTGATCAAAATGTCTTCGGATGATGTTTTATTGAATTGCATTTTTCATGCATCGTTGCACAGTGGAGGTAAAGGATCAAGAAATGTACAAAATATATGGATGGTATACATCAACCCCTACCAGTACAAGAGGATACACAGGCTGTACGACTCAAATATCAATACATTTTTAATGAGTAAATTTATTATCTTCTTTCTATTGACACATGTTAATTTAATAACTGCAATATTTATAATATTGCATTATTTTAGTGTGGTTTGGCTTAACCCTGGTCCTACTCAGATTTATATTAGAAGGGAAATTAGTTTAGATTACGAAGCCACAAGGCTTTTAGCTGTGATTATTTGTCTGATTAATTAGAAGACATCCTGTGTTCCTCCTAAAATTAATATTTTGTCTTACAAGCACTTTCTTTCCTTTTTTCTCCAATGCCAGCACTTTTACACAATATGCCAGACACTGTTTCTTGGGAAGGCAATTTTACTAGTCATACATTATATTCTTTTATCATACATTTAGTGAGATGGATGGATGTTTTAAACATCCATTTATCACTATCTGAAGCGATCACTGTTTACCGAAAACACAGCATGTCGATTAGATTGTATTGAAACCACCTGCATCATGTATAGAAGTTATATGTACTAGCCCAAAAGGAACTGTCTTTTTTTTTGTTCAAATAGTGCCTGTTCAGCTAATTTATGTATGTTGTGATGCATTTCCACGTGTGTCTATCATTCCTGTCTGCATCGTTCAGGGTTGGACAGGGACATGGAATGCTGTGCAATAGAAATGGTGACTTGAAAGAGATGTGAACAATTTGTCATACAAGACTTGTTGAGACGATTGAGTGGGATCGACTTAATGAAGAAGAGGGGTTTGGATGCCCTCATGAAATGCATCCCTATTTTAATTGTAATATATTTCATATCATTGGACCAGTTATGTGCTATACAATGTTTTTTAGATAACTACAGACATGGCAATATTGAAAATGTTTATTTTCTTCCATTTTTGGAAGTTATTCATATATTGTTTTATATTTTTCCATGTATATTTATTTACATGTCACATAATTTACCTCTAATGATCAGAGTATTAAATTCTTAGATTGATGAAATATTGGAGAATGATCTATTTGAATGCAAAATAAATATTTGAAAAATGAATCCATACATGTCTACTTATTCTTCACTTTTGTTTCGATGTTTAATTTGTTCACTTAAATTTTTTTAAATTGTTGACTTTTGGGTTGTGAATATTCTTATGTCATCCATCCAGGGTATTTCATTGTCCACGGCCTGAGATGCTGGGATCACGGCATCTCCACAACCATAAGTGACATGGGAAATGGATGAATGGATGGAGTCTTTGAGAAAAAAGTCTCTTGTGCTCACCAAGGCTGCATTTATTTGATCAAAATACAGTACAAACAGTAATACTGTGAAATATTAGTAAGATTTAAAATAAGTTTTCTATTTGAATATATTTTCAAATAAAATGTATACCTGTGATGGATGGCAAAGCTGAATTTTAATTTTCAGCACCCATAACCGGATGAGACCGCCCGTCCTTCGGATGAGACGTAAAACCGAGGTCCTGACTCTCTGTGGTCATTAAAAATCCCATGGCACTTCTCGTAAAGAGTAGGGGTGTAACCCCGGTGTCCTGGCCACATTCCACCCAATGGCCCTTGCCAATCATGGCCTCATAATAATCCCCATCCACTGAATTGGCTCTATCACTCTCTCTCCTCTCCACCTATAGCTGGTGTGTGGTGAGTGGCGTTGTACTGTGGCTGTCGGCGCATCATCCAAGTGGATGCTTCACACTGGTGGTGGTTGAGGAGAGATTCCCTGATATTGTAAAGCACTTTGGGTGTACAGTAGTACATATGAAAGTGCTATATAAATGCCTCATTCATTCATTCATTACTCCAGTTTTCAGTGTCACATGGTCATTCTTATATGCTGATTTGGTGCTCAAGAAACGGTTCTTATAATCAATGTTAAAAACAGTTGTGCTGCTTAATATATATATATATATATATATATATATATATATATATATATATGGATGGATAAGGTCCATATTACTAGATCTAGTATTATGGCCTAGATCAGGCAGTGTGAGTGTGATCTGTTTGGCATTTTTATGTTGATACGGTTTATTCTCAAATTGACAAATGATTCCGGCAGATTCAGGGAACTGTGCTATTTTAATGCATCATGATCTTGCTTTTGGCACAGTGAATAATGGGATTATCCTTGACCATTTAAAGGCAGGGTAGGTGATTTGTTCCAGAATTTTTTTTGTTATGCTTCACATCCTGATAGCAATCACTAAGTTAATTGGCCTAAATGTATTTATATGTATATACTGCATATATTGCCTGTGGAAAACATACAGCAATAAAATGTTCAGGTGTGGTCAGGTGGTACAGGTCAGTGCTCTTTAAGTTGTTTATGTTCATTATTATTGTAATGTTATGTGCTTTGAGACATGAGGTAGTTTAACACCATCTCGCGAGACGCTTTTGTTTGCTCCCTGCTGTATGCGTTTATGTGATTTGAAGGAGGCGTGGCTTTAGAGACGCTCTGAAGGGAGGGTGGGATATTATGCTTTCAAAGCTAGTTCTCTATAGCCTGGCTCCGCCCTCCTACGCACTTCCGCTCAATTTAATTTTCCTTCAGTACTACGTCTGGGATTGCGCTGTAGACTTTGGTTTTCTCCGATCAATTTTTTACTGGGCCAATCAGCGAACAGAGGGAGTGGCTGAGAACGATGACGTTGATGTCGACTCGTGCGTTATTTTGAGTTGTAGTTCAAAATAAGAAAGATGCGAGCGAAGCCATTCGGTCCGTTGTGGCAACGCTGCCAAATATCAAGAAGTTAAAGCCGGAGCAAGAACAATCTTTGATTAGTTTTGTGTTTATGGCCATCCTCCCACGGGGTTCGGGAAAAGACATATGTCACGACCAAACGTTAGCGATTCGTTATGGCAGATAGAGTGACTCTGGGCAGATACAATAGTTTTAGACTTCAATAGAATACCCGCCTACAAGGAAGTTAACGCTTGTCAATGGAGCGGTGCCAGACTCTCTCAGGGTTCCTACAGTTTTCTTCAAGTTAAATTCAAGTCTTTTTAAGACCTTTTTAAGACAATTTATATAAAAAAATTAATACCTATTTCACGTCCCTACCAGCAAAGAAAAACAAAATCCTTCAACTTGTGTTTATTTATTTTTCAAATATGGAATGGGTAAAAGATAAGCCAAGCAGGTGTGAAAAATAAAAACATTTCAGTAGGCCACAAGAAAGTTTGCCGAACAATGTTAAGTTGTGTTTTAACATTAGCTAGCTACTTATTCTATGCTGGGAATATGGGGAACTGAGAGACCCCTGAACAATAAACATCGAAAATAATAATAATAATCGTGGTTGACAAATGAAACTTTTGAGGAAAAATACAATACGGAGAAGTTACATACAGCAGTGTTAATTTTGACAGCAAATTTTGATTTAGTTTTAGTCTCAGTGTTTTGACTAAAAATATGACAAACTAATTTTAGTCATATTTTAGTCATCTGAATTGTTTTAGTTTTAGTCTAGTTTTAGTTGACGAAATACAATAAGATTTTAGTGATTTTAGTTTTTTTAGATTTTCGAAATCTACTGTAAACTAAATCTACAGTAGATTTAGTTGACTAAAATATAATGGGTTTAGGTAAATTGTAATGTGTCAATTTAGAATTTCTCTAAAATTTCCAAACCCATATACTCCCGGAGAAAACATATATTAACCTATTAATATGAATGATTTTTAAGTTTCAACAAGCAATACAGATACAGATTTAACTACTGTGACTTAAAAAAAAAATATCTTAAAATTAAATAAAACCACTTTTCCTAAAGTAAAAGACAGTCTTCTTTTCAATGAATATATGCATTCTTTATAACAACTTACATACATAATTCTTTATTTTTCAAGCAGACAATTATTTGGATGAATTAAATATAATTAATCCTTATTAAAGCTATTAACAAACAGTAAATGCTTTTCTCTTTTTCTTTTGTTGCTTGATCAAAATTAATGACACAGACCGCATTATGTTTATTGCCACTGTCACTT
Organism: Gila orcuttii; assembly: GCA_026230005.1. Lineage (NCBI taxonomy): Eukaryota > Metazoa > Chordata > Actinopteri > Cypriniformes > Leuciscidae > Gila > Gila orcuttii. Next base: position 16,972,688 of record JAPDVR010000010.1, on the reverse strand, counting down.
TAAGACATCGGCTCATGTCCAATGACATGCGGATACGATTGCACTGATGCACACCCGATTTAATTGTTTAAGACATAACCGACATAGTTTACATGAATACTTTCCAAACCGGACATTTAGACATAATGTTGTGTGTATTTGTCCATTCAGACACGAAAGAGAGCTCAGTCCAGGTCCCGCGCGCTGTATAGGTGAATATGTGCATGGCTCCACGCTTCGGGTTGGTGCGTGGTTGGTTTACATTTTTAACATTTTATGAGACCGCGGGGTAGATCAGCACGTTACTGTACAAATGTGTGCATCTACCACACACGCAGGACATCAGTTCTGACTGGATCGCTTCCCAGATCGACACTATCTAACATTTTCATCTAGTTTTTATTCGTTGACGAAAATGTAAATAGATTTTCGTCATAGTTTTTGTCATTCAAAACTAGGTTTTATTTAGGTAGCGTCTCGTTTTCGTCAGTGAAAAATGTCGTTGAAGAAAAGTTATTATTTTAGTCAATGAAATGAACACTGACATACAACACAATTTTTAAGACCCAGACATCAAAATTCAAGACTTTTTAAAGACTTTTTAAGGTATTATTTCCAAATTCATAAATTCAATGCTTTTAAGGCTTTTTAAGACCCCGCGGGAACCCTGCTCTCTGTACAAATGAAATGTACGAGAGTCTGGTAGAACCAGGCTAAGTTCACTATTGCTAGCCTCAAAATTGCCTACCCTACCTTTAAGTCAGTGGATGGGATAAAGTGCAATAAAGTATTAAAGGGGTTGTATTCTTAAGCCGGGTACACACTGTACGATTTATAATAGTCCTTTACGATTGTTGCTTGTCAGACTGTACAACCATGATCCCAGCTGTAAGCCATGTCACACTGTGGGATATCAGTTGTCTTTATGTCAGACTGTACAACAGTTAACAGTTCTCTTTCTAACATCCATTTAGTCTCACTATGGGAACGCCTCAGGCATGACCAACTGTGGAAGCACCAATTACACCATCTGTCAGACTTATAGACCAATCGGCACAGCGATCAAGGAGCCCTGCCTCCCTTTCTTCCCCATGAAGATTTTGGAAGCTGTACTCATTGACACATTATTGTATTTCCTGCTGAACAGTTTACCGTTTTTTTCTTAAAATGCCATTACTTAAAGGAGAACTCCGGGCAATTGTTAAGTTAATCTTGATCGTTAGACCTTTGTGAGTACTGACTATAGAAAAAAAACGAACCGAATTGGTGCTTGCTACGCGGAGCTGCGACCGTGAATGCCCAGAGCTCCCACCCAGCAAAAACGGCAGCTATGGGGGCATCGACATAAAGAGCGTTTTTGAGCCTCTTAACAGACACAAAATGCAATTAAAATGTCTGTCCAACATGAACAGGGACCCTACATGTGAACAAGATGCGTTTAGCAACTTAGCCATTGTTTCAACTCACCTAAATAGTCTTTTAGACGGCAAGCTGTAGTCTCGGGCTGCAGTCCCGTGCTGTAGCCGGAAAAGGTAAACAATGTCCAGGTGGGAGGAGCGTTGATCATGTGCGACGAGTTATGATCAGAGTTGCTTACAAGTGAAGAAGAAATGGTTTGTGTTTGTGCCTTTCCGAATTGTGGCAACAGAATGCGAAAATATAAGAGCTTAAATTTTCATCGTGTTCCTTTACATGACCTCTAGATTCTGTATCTGACCAAGAAGTCCAGGACCTCCAGCAGAAAAATAGGCCCACAACATATAAGATCCAGCAGTATATTTAACCGTAGGCATGGGGTACTTTTTTCCCTGTATGCACCAAACACAGCATGTGGGTTTGCTGCCAAAAAGCCCTTTTTTTTTCATTTTTTTTTTCATCTGACCATAAAACCAGGTCCCTTTTGAAGTTCCAGTCATGTCTGACAACTGAATATGCTGGAGTTTGTTTTTGGAGGAGCGAGGAGGATTTTTCTTGAAACCCTTCCAAACAACGTGGTGATGTAGGGGTTGTTTGATTTTTTTTTTTTAGGCTTTCTGACCCCCAAGACTCAACTAATCTCTTCCATTCTCCATCTGTGATCCTTGGAGAGTCTTTGGCCAATCAAACTTTCCTCCTCACCGTGCATTAAGACAATATAGACACACGTCCTCTTCCTGACAGATTCATAACATCTTTTGTTGATTGAAACTTCTTAATTATTGCCCTGATGGTGGAAATGGGGATCTTCAATTCTTTTAGCTATTTTCTTACAGCAACTTTCTATTTTGTGATGGTCAACAATCTTTTGCTGCACTTTTGCTCATACTTAAACACCTGCGAAACAAGAAGTCATAGCTAGACAATTGCATGTTCCTAGTCACCCTGGTGTGCTAAAAAAAGGTAAATATTAATGGGAATATACTTCAGAGATATTTTACTCGTAAAAAATTCTAGGGGTGCCAATAATTGTGGCCAAAACACATTTATTTCATAATGTTATTTCACCCCCACTTTCAATTATTTTGCTTTAATGAAAGGTTAGATTTTTGCCATTTTTTTAATGAAAGATCAAAAGGATAAACAATTTAGATTTATTTTTTACAGGCATTTTTTTATCATATTTACCAGGAGTGCCATTAATTCTGACCATGACTGTACAATTAATCGATCGTCGATTAATCGTTAGCACCCTAATTCCTACCACTCACCAACCTTTAAAAAAACCCTGCACTTGAGTTCTTCCGTCTCTGAGTCCCGTTACAATAATATACATTTAAATAAAAAAGTAGGCTACTGTCAATGGTTTTTAAGGGCTTACATGGACTCCCACTAGACATGGACTTGCACTAGAGTATATTTCTGGCCTTTTACATCATTATCAAACTGCTAGACCTTTAAGATCTGCTCAGAGTGTCCTTTTAATTGTCCTCAAGATACGTCTGAAATCCAAAGGAGATTGTGCCTTCGCTGTCGCAGCTCCGTGCCTCTAAAACAGATCTTGACAGATCTCCCATTAAATCTTGACACTTCTGAGTGCTTCATTTCTCATTTGAAGACTTATCTCTACTCTGTTGCTTATAACTGTCATTGGACTTATATTGTGTGTTTAAATGTGTCTGTATGGGAATTTTGGTAATGTAAGGCTGATTAATAGAAATAATTTATTATAACATTATAAATGTATAAACACTGTCACTTTTACACAATGTAGTGCACTTACTGAATGAAGGTGTTTTTTGTTTTTTTTTTCAAAAAAGTCTTACTGACCCCAAATGGTACTTTGTTATTTGTACACACACACACACACACACACACACACACACACACACACACACACACACACACACACACACACACACACACACACACACACACACACACACACACACACACACAAATAACAAACTTAACTTGGCTTTCAGGATATTTCTGTCATTTCCGTGAATATTTTTTTTTTACTATAACAAAAATACTTCTTTAATTAAACTGCATTTTAAATATAATGTTCTGGGGGAGCTTACAAAGTAAAGTCTAACCCCCATCTCTATGGTACTTTACGAATCAGTAGTAACATAAATGCTTACTTCAGCGCTCATAACATTTTTGCGAGGGTTTACCGTTTTGTGATTCGAAGGAGCTCTTGTCGTTTCTGCGCATGCGCGTCGGGAATTTTAGCGACTTCCTGCTAAATAGTTGTCCCTAACAACACACGGCGCCCCACCGAGGGAATTTCAGTTCAAGGAAACATAAAGTTTCCTCGAAAGTAGCACTTGGTGAGATGGTAAGAGTTTTTTTCCCATTTGTGTGTCATGCACTGTGAATTTGAGTGCTTTAATGAGCGGTTTAGTGTGAAATGGTAAGGTCAGTGAGCCGCGAGCTACATAAAACACGTTGGCTAACTGCTCAAACTGTGCTAAACGCTAACGTTACATGAACACAGCGACCACTGGAAAACAGTTTATGTTTCTCCTCCTATGTGCGCCAGCAGTGATAACGTTAAGCGTGTTCCGAACATTGTCACATTTAATGTGTGTGGTATGTGGACATCTCCGGTGAAATAGCCACAGTTTTGCCTTTTGGAGAGAAACACTGGCTGTGTCTCAAATCCTTTTGATCTTCCTACCTAGGCAGCACTTTTCGGCGTCATGGGAGCAAAAATACTAGAGTAAGATGTGAGATCCTCACCTTCACTGATCAGCCGTCCTTGAGTCATTCCTGTTTAGTTGAGGATGTCTTAACTTACATTACTTAAGCCTCCTGCTATTGTGTTTTGTTTGATGGGTTTATGCTGTATTTCTACTGTGTACTGTCAGCACATTTTTATACCTACTGATCTACAGCTCCTGCAGTCTAATTCTAGCGAACTGATCTATATATTTATGTTTTTCAAACTAGAACGATAAAAAAGTAAAATAGGCCTACATAAAAACAAGATTCAAAAATACGAATTGCTTTTCATCATTGCAAGTTTTAACATTTAACTTTTTAATTATTACTTTTGTTCAGCAAGGATGAAAAGAAACCGTAAAACCATTTATAATATTACAAAAAAATATTGCAAATAAATGCTTTTATACATCAAACAATCCTAAAATAAATGCATCACGGTTTCTACAAAAATATTAAGCAGCACAGCTGTTTTCAACATTGACAATAATAAGAAATGGGGCTGGGTATAGATTCAGATGTTCCAATTCGATTTCGATTCTAAATTCGATTTTCGATTTCAATTCCCTATTTGATTCTCAATTCGACTCAATGAATATAGATTTAATACAAATCTTATATTTATATAAAAAAAGAACACACGTTTACAAGTGGTTAATTAATAAAAAAGAAATTAAGAGCCACAAACCTGTATATTAAACACTTTTTTTGATTTTAGGTACATTTGGGTACATTAAAACAGAACCCAACTTTATATTTAAAATACATACAATGAGTAGACAGGATTTTGATGCAAGATGAAAATTTGATGCGGAAAATTCAGAAAAAAAGTCAGAACAGTGGCATGCCTTGATCAAACAGGATCAGGTTATTTTATGTTTAAGATAACACAAACACAAAATCTCACAGTATTAGCTGTAACATGGAGACTGCAAGCCTATGAACAGTGTACGAAAAGTAATACTAGCTTTTGGGTGATACAGTGTTAATTTCGTTAACGAAAACTATGACGAAAAATGTTCGTTTTCGACTGACAAGACGATGAGAGACAACGACCATGCGCACACGCGCTCTCTACACTGCTGAAGAAGCGCGGATGATCTGAAAACACAGACAAGTAAGCTGAAGTTCAGCGATCTTCGCGATGCCGGGTAAACATCGTGATGTCTGTCAGCCATCACGATGGACGATGATATCGTCCATCGGCCCAACCCTACTACATTTAAAACAGTATTGTCAGTAGGCTATATCATTTATTGCTCTATTTTGCAACGAAAGCCACAGCAGAACTGCAGCACACAGCGGTGATTCGTGAACGAATCTGTGGCTTTGAACGAATCGTGAGATTCAATGATCTGTTCATAAATACCATAGACAGTAAAAGAAATGGACACAGCGACCCCATTGATTTCAACGGAGAAGACTGAAGTCCGATTATTGCACTTCCTGTCTGATGGCTGAGCGACTGCGCAGGCTCAAACTGAGCTTGACGACAGTCTGACAGTTGTAAGTCTTCTTAAGAATGGACTAATGCCTGCTGAAAATTTAGGAATAACTAATCACAGGAATATATCACTTGAAAAATTATATTAAAATAGAAGACATTTTAAATTGTAAAAATTATATATATTTACATTTACATTTATTCATTTAGCTGACGCTTTTATCCAAAGCGACTTACAATTGCTATATATGTCAGAGGTCGCACGCCTCTGGAGCAATTAGGGGTTAAGTGTCTTGCTCAGGGACACATTGGTGTCTCACAGTGGATTCGAACCCGGGTCTCTCACACCAAAGGCATGTGTCTTATCCACTGCGCCATCACCACCCTATATTTTTTTAATCAGATTTTTTCCAGATTTTTGATCAAATAAATAACACGACACAAAAATGTTACTGATCTCAAAACAAGGTAGTGTGATGGACTACCACGTTCTAGCCTACTTATATCGGGAGTTTCCGGTTAGAGCATTCAGCGCACCTACATACATGAGAATGCAGATTATCACTACGTTTCATGGATGCCAATTGATTAAAACAATCAATAATGATCTCTGTATTAATTATCTTGAGCCTGCTGAAATATTCCTATAAATATATTTTCTTTCCAACTGTGCATTCTGAATAATAAATAGGCTAAATATATTTATCCACTTACCTGCAGCCTATATGCTTGTCTTCTCATTAACAGTGTTTTTCTCTCACTGATATGTCATAGCCTACCTGTTGAGTTTACATTTTTACATTGCTTGTGTGCGTTGGTTTATTCCAGTCTTTTAAAATAGTTGAATGAATGAATGCTCACGAGGTGTCTGTAAAAATGTTAAATAGGCTAAAGGCTATTGAATTAATATTAAACAGTAACACACACAGCATAGAGGAGAATGACAGTCAACTACTTTGAATATTAACTAAGCATTGGTTTGGATTAAAACTTTGGATTAAAAAATGGATTAAATTCTGCACACAGTAAACATCAGAACATCCATTCTCCTCTCAATAAAAATGTCCACATTTTTAAATCTTATTGCGGACACTTGTTTTAGGTGGCGTTTGTTCAACTCACTGACTGACCACAGTACATTGAAAGTAAACATAACCGGAAATAAGTGAGATGTACTATTTCCAAACGGAAGTGCTTTACGAAGCTCAGTGCAAGTGGTCCATTACTTTCTATTCTAATTAAGTCATTGTATGCCTTTGAAATAGAGTGGTGCAGGTATGGCATCCCTTTGTTGGCCAAAACGCATTTAGCACTTCAGATTCCATCGTCAATGGGGTTTTGGTTAAATGACTGAAATCATGGTAAATGTAAACTCAGTCCGCTTTTACAGCATCGTTATGGTTATAATTGTGCTCTAACAAACTATTCTAAGTCCAACGTTCTGGGAAAATGTTTTTAGATAAACACTGAAAGAGTTGTCGGAAGCTTAGTGATGGTGACGTTGAATTTGTGGGACCATTGCATTGTGTAGTTTGTTTATAGCCTACCTTTAGCTTTTTACTTCTGGCGACTGCATTTAGGCTTCAAAATGAATAAAAGCTGTGTTCATCTGTGATAATTACCTTGATGGACAAAACGTCCAAGTATCATAAACTTTTGTGATCACAGAGCTTGTTTTTAGTGATAATCCAAAAGCCTATGGGACAATCCTGTTGGGTTTTTGTCGAGGGGTCCAGGCTAGGGATGGACGATATGGCCAAAATTTATATCACGATATGTTTCTTAATTTCGGTCGATACAATATAATTCCGATATCGATATGAACAATATAAAAGCCTCAGAAAAACTGATGAACACAATGTATGTCTGTATCTACTAATTTCTGAAAAATTAATTGCCAAGTCTATGAAACCTCCTCCAATAAAACTATATAATATTTTAGAAATAAAAACAGTAAAAAATAAATGAATGTTCACCTTTTATTTGTATTTAGCCTTCATGCAAACAAGACATGTAAAATCATCGTCAAATAAACACGACTCTCAACTTATTAATATTAATATCTTTAATAAAATAGGCTGATTATATTATTCTTATACAGGTCCTTCTAAAAAAATTAGCATATTGTGATAAAGTTCATTATTTTCCATAATGTAATGATAAAAATTAAACTTTCATATATTTTAGATTCATTGCACACCAACTGAAATATTTCAGGTTTTTTATTGTTTTAATACTGATGATTTTGGCATACAGCTCATGAAAACCCAAAATTCCTATCTCAAAAAATTAGCATATCATGAAAAGGTTCTCTAAACGAGCTATTAACCTAATCATCTGAATCAACTAATTAACTCTAAACACCTGCAAAAGATTCCTGAGGCTTTTAAAAACTCCCAGCCTGTTTCATTACTCAAAACCGCAATCATGGGTAAGACTGCCGACCTGACTGCTGTCCAGAAGGCCATCATTGACACCCTCAAGCAAGAGGGTAAGACACAGAAAGAAATTGCGGCATGGCATGGAGGCAATCAGCCTGTGGCACTGCTGAGGTGTTATGGAGGCCCAGGATGCTTCGATAGCGGCCTTAGCATCCAGCATCCAGAGTGTTGGGTCTTGCGTCTCTCAACTTTCTCTTCACAATATCCCACAGATTCTCTATGGGGTTCAGGTCAGGAGAGTTGGCAGGCCAATTGAGCACAGTAATACCATGGTCAGTAAACCATTTACCAGTGGTTTTGGCACTGTGAGCAGGTGCCAGGTCGTGCTGAAAAATGAAATCTTCATCTCCATAAAGCTTTTCAGCAGATGGAAGCATGAAGTGCTCCAAAATCTCCTGATAGCTAGCTGCCTTGACCCTGCCCTTGATAAAACACAGTGGACCAACACCAGCAGCTGACATGGCACCCCAGACCATCACTGACTGTGGATACTCCAGTGCTGCTTCTCTGTAGCCCAGGTCAGGCGCTTCTGCCGCTGTTTCTGGTTCAAAAGTGGCTTGACCTGGGGAATGCGGCACCTGTAGCCCATTTCCTGCACACGCCTGTGCACGGTGGCTCTGGATGTTTCTACTCCAGACTCAGTCCACTGCTTCCGCAGGTCCCCCAAGGTCTGGAATCGGTCCTTCTCCACAATCTTCCTCAGGGTCCGGTCACCTCTTCTCGTTGTGCAGCGTTTTTTGCCACACTTTTTCCTTCCCACAGACTTCCCACTGAGGTGCCTTGATACAGCACTCTGGGAACAGCCTATTTGTGCAGAAATTTCTTTCAGTGTCTTACCCTCTTGCTTGAGGGTGTCAATGATGGCCTTCTGGACAGCAGTCAGGTCGGCAGTCTTACCCATGATTGCGGTTTTGAGTAATTAAACAGGCTGGGAGTTTTTAAAAGCCTCAGGAATCTTTTGCAGGTGTTTAGAGTTAATTAGTTGATTCAGATGATTAGGTTAATAGCTCGTTTAGAGAACCTTTTCATGATATGCTAATTTTTTGAGACAGGAATTTTGGGTTTTCATGAGCTGTATGCCAAAATCATCAGTATTAAAACAATAAAAGACCTGAAATATTTCAGTTGGTGTGCAATGAATCTAAAATATATGAAAGTTTAATTTTTATCATTACATTATGGAAAATAATTAACTTTATCACAATATGCTATTTTTTTGAGAAGGACCTGTATATTGAAACAAAAGTGCTTCAGCCAGGATAAAGATTATGAAAAGTGCTCAGAGTTACATAAAAAATCAACAAAAAAAAAAACGTTGCTGGGGCAGGGACACAAGTTTACATGCACAACCTTTGTTTAAATCGGACTGAATTCATTCCGATTGTTGAATCTGGATATAGTGTTTACCTGAACGCTAAACATGGGATTCGTTGATGTGCGCATTGTCACAAGCTTCAAAATGGAATTTATTTTTTTGACATGCACACACTGCACGAATATACAGAGTTTCCTGCTGTTTGTGCATAATAACTATTCTCCTACATTGGTTCATTATTTGTTTTAAACAGCAGACTTAATATTTATCCATTTCTGGTCATAATTTGGAGGCAATGAACATATGAACTGTTGTACCGTGCTGCTTAAATTTATCATGCAGTAAAAATGCCCATCCCCTCGCCCAAAACCGGTCGTCTGAATGAGAATCCGAAAGAACAAGGACTGGTGGGAAGTTGTCCTGCTCCGCTCCACAGACGCTGAGTGAAAAGAGAATTCTAGAACGACGGGACATTCATTTATATGACACTTTAATCAACAGGAAGAACAGCTCGTTCCGCACATCATACGCCATCACGCTATTTCTACGTCATTGCACATGCGCAGTCCTTTCAGTTTTGGTTTTCAATCCGATCCAGTGTTTACATGTTCTCTCGATCGGATTAGAAAAGGAATAAACCACCCCTTTCAATCCGATCGAAATTTTATTTGAAGCGAGCTCAATTTGATCGATTAAGGTGTTTACATGAAGGCTTTTCAGTCAGATTGAGCCGTCAATCCGATTACTAATGGATTATTTGGTTGCATGTAAACGTAGTATATTGAAATATCGGAAATGTTTAAAAATCATATCAACGTTATTGAAAAAAAAATATTGCAATATATATTGATATTGAGTTATTGTCCAGCCCTAGCCAGGAATACAAAGTGATGTCATACCTGCACCACTCTATGCTTGTAATAATTGAACTTGTTAAATTAATTCGTTATTTGCTGAATTAATTGTAGATAGCAAACTATTTAAATTAAGTGGACTCCTGCGATGTATTAAAAACTAGGAGCCTGAAGCTGTTATGAAGTTTAATGTCTGATTCTTTTGTATTTAGAGTTGTATTGCAAACTTATTACAATTTTAAAGGGTAAGTTCATCCTAAATGTAAAATTCACAATGAAGATATTTTTAATGAAATCTGAGAGCTTTTTTGTCCCTCTATTGATAGCCTATGCAACTAGCCTACCACTTTCAAGCCCCAGAATAGTAGTAAAAAGACATTAATGTTTAAAATGAATAAAAAAATACATTGTCATTGATGAGAGCACCATGACACATGCGCATTACTCCATAAAACTGAGGTTAAACCACATTAAATAATCCAAGTGGTTTAACCTCAATTTTATGAAGTGACACGAGTGCTTTGTTTGCTCAAAAAAAAACATAATTTGCCACTATTTACAAAATAACAATCTCCAACGCACAATAATAGTAATTATTGCCAATTAAATTCAAAATGCTTAATGCAAGTATAATAGAGTAAAATGTTGGTAAAAAAATAAGCGTTTTCATACTATTCACGAAATTAACTCAAGGAAGAATTACATTTACAAGTTTTCCTCTATTTACACTAATATAACAACAATAATTAAAAAATTTAATCATGAAAAAACTGAATAAAATTTGAGTCAATTATTTTAAACCAATTCCCCCTGATGCCATTCCAAACATATAATGAAATATTTAGAAAAATGTCTGTTTGTTTGTTTTTTGTCTGTACAGGGACAGTCACTGGTCCAATGTTGTTTTTGTCATTGGCTTTCATTGTATGAGCAACAACAGAATATTTTGATCATAAGCATGTTTGGAGTGACATGGGGTTGAGAAAATTATGACAGAATTTTCATTTTTGGGTAAACTATCCCTTTATACCCCTTTTCAGTTACTAAACAGTGACTTTTTTTGTGGGCGGAGCTTAGGTGGAGGCAGAATGATTCCTCTGTCCTATTCACTAACGCTAGTTAGCAAGTTTTGTTAGCTTGTTTTTTAACAATGGCTGGAGAAAATCCGATTTTATCTTAATGTGTAAGGTTACTCGCTGTCCATTATAGAGCAATTTTAACGATGTGAATATTTTCTAGAAATAAAAATTCCAGATACAGCAAATAATTTTTTTTTACTTTATGCATTTGATTATTCTTTCTTACCAGGTTCTTCAAAAAGTCTAGTCACAATCAGTCACAACAATTTATACAATCATAGATGATTCACTAATAATCAAAATAGTTTAGAAAACATTCAAATTGGAGCCTGTACACCGTCGATTCTTGCACACAACAACACAACAAGATGATATTTTAAGCTCCTTATATAGCTGAATCTGTGCTGGTTTGTATTGGCTGCCTCAGTTTTACCTTTGTTTTGCCTCCGCCGTGACGCAATTGTGACGTCGGCGCAAAAAGGGTGATGGTCTGTGTAACTTGACCAAATTTCTAAATTTATTTCAAAAAGTGTTTCAGATTTTCGGTTCACTTGTTTTTTCCATTTCCACTTCCACATCACGTCCCTGGGATATTGGGCTGTATGTTGCAAAAGCAACGCTCAGGGCTTCACGTGTTTTACTAAACATTGTAGTGCCATATTTACATGAATGACGCTTTGGCAAGCGTCTGCTAAATTGGCTCAAGTGCAAATGAGCGTCTGACCTGCTTTCTCCCTTTCCTGCTTCATATACCAATTATATAAATGCAGTTTAAAGAAGGCATGAGGTGAATAAAATTAGGTTAGATCTTATCCTCGCCCACCCTTTGGATGTGACAGCTTGCGCTGAAACACTTAATGCCTTTTTGATATAATCAGGAAAGAATACAAGCTTCCTAGTTTTCACCAAATGTAGGTTAGTAAACATGTAAGGAGAGGCGGACATTCAATCTAGGCATGTGCGCTGAAGAGTGGGAGGGTACGGGGGAAACATCTGGTGCTTTTGTGGGGCACCTCACGTGCCGGTGCCGAGCTCACCTGCCACGAGGGTGAGAGTGGGATTAGGCCCCACAAGCCCCACTTTTTCCCCTGACTTTCCCATGATACTCAGCACCGTGACCGCGCACACAGACAAATGACAAGGATCAACCCCAATGAGGTGGAGAGCATATATAAAGATGTCTCACAGTGTTGGCTTATGTCTTTCACGCAGGGCCTTGGCCAAAGCAGAAGCAGCGGCAACTGCAGAGACTGACGGCGCGGATTTACTTGGGCGGACAGTTAAGACGTCATTTTTCACAGCCATGAACGAGTTGCAAGAGGTGCCTGAGCTACCTGTGAGTACACTGCACTGATTTCTTTTCATATTGTCCATATGACTGAATTTGTTCAAAACATAAATTTCATCATTCATTTGAAAATCTATTTTTTTTTAGCATTAAAGTTTTTAATAAAAAATACATGTAAATATAGCTGTTAATTAATATGTATTTTTATATTGTTTTACTTAATCACACCAGTACAGGAATGAAGAGAGATTCATGCGTTGCTGACAAATAGAATGAATTTCTTCTTGTTCGGCATCAAGACTTTTATCTTAGGTGCATTTTAATCACCTTTTTGCTTTTGTATTTCATTCAAAAATACAAATCTGACAAATGGGAAATTGATGAGGACTTTTCTTGAGTGAACTGCTAAAAAGACTTGACGGCAAAATTTCTGTTTACCGTTAATGAAATCAGTCGTTGTGCACAACCCTAATTAGTAGTTTTAGATTATGTAAAGCATGTATCACTACCGGATGCTTCTGTCACTGCATGAAATGCTTCACATTATTATGTCAAATGCCATCAGCCACTGTAAATAAACACGCTGAGAGACGTAATATATAAATGTATGCTCTTTTTCTCTGTTGTTTTGATTGAATAGACAAAGAAAGCTCGGCATGATCCAGAAGTGAATCAGGAGGGTGATTCACGGTAAGTTCATATGCATTTTTATTACAGTGTATGGTTCATTACATATTTTCATATGCATTTTCATTATATGGTGTGGTGTATTTCATATTTTTATGTTTAGCTTGCATATAGGCTATAGCATACTAGTTAAAGGGATAGTTAACCCAAAAATGAAAATTTGCTGTTAATTTACTCACCCTCAGGCCATCCAAGATGCAGGGGACTTTTTTTCTTCTTCAGTAGAACAGTAAATAACATTTTTAGCTGAAACCGTGGTCCTGCCAAATCTTTAATGTTATGAGACAGCGTTTTTTTTTTTTTTATCAGGACAAACTTTTAAGGACATATTTATGGATCTATTTTTTTTTATATTTTTTTTTAGCACAAGTACATTTAAATAATCTTTTATATAATTGTACTCATTTTGTACATGTACTTATTTTTGTGTTTGTTTTGTTTTTTGTCCAAGTTTGTTTTCATTATATTGTACTTATGATATTATATTGTTAAATTTAATATGTGTCTGCCATGTAATAGCCGGTGATGCTGATATGGCAATAAACTCAAATACTACTATTACAACCGTGGTCCTCTGTGATTCATATAATGCAAGTCAATAGGTGCCATCACTTGAGATTGAAAAAAAAAACATATGCAGACAAAACAAAATTAATACCTGCGACTCCTGACAATACAGTGAGGTCTTAAGAAGCAAAACAGTTGGTCTATGCAAGAAACTGAACATTATTTACAACATTATTTTTTAAGGATTAGACTGCTAGGATGTCAGCATGCTATTCTAGGCAGTACAGATACAAGAAACTGGATATAAGATCACAATCTTGCGATATTACTGTTGTGCCCTTGAGCAATTAAGGGGAAAGAGAAAGAACAAAGAGTGTCTTGTCAGATTAAAGCATGATGTCCTATTGGATGATTGCCCATCTTCAGTCAATATGCATTATCTTTAACAAAATGATAAAAACAGCTAGCTACTCTTAGCCACTCATGCGAAATCTGGAAGCTGACAATTTTCAAACCAAAACTCAGAGGCTCATTTCATGTTTCATTGTGTTGTTATACATTAAGAGAACAACAGGACACATTTCTAAAAGTTGTTCTTTTGCAGTGTGGTTGCTAATGACAGCAGTGACTCCCCAAACCGGGACGAATCAACAGCACAGTCAGAAGTCAATTCATTTCCACCATCATCTGTTGCTCACTTGCACTTAAGTAAGTAGGTTTCTGCTTTAATATTCTTCATCTGAAATACTTTGTTTATTTTAGGGTGGTAAAAGGTGCATGTGTGTGTATTGGGCAGGGCAATTATATCAAATATATTTTGTTGATAGTTTATAGGGTTGTCTTGATAACCGCAATATTGTAATACCGCGATACTGACAAGCCAATAGCAGAGGAATGCAAGCAACCGCGTTGTTCACGTTTTTTTCATAATGCTATATCCTTCTTGTTTTAGAATTCATGCGTGTATATTGAATGTGAAATAAGTTAATACGTTTTTTTCCATCAACTGACTCTTTTTTTTTTTTTTTTCTTAAGACTGTACAATTATGATTTGTACAGAGGCTCTGATGATTTGCACTAAACAAGTCTAAACAGGCAGTGAGTGAAAAAGAGATCAACTGAGCTCTTGCATTACCTGCGTCTGTCCTTCAGGTCAAGTAATTTATTCGTGAAAAAAACATGTTTTCCATGTCCTAAGAGGAAAGCGATCTTTGTCATAGCTTCCATTTAACGTTTAAGGGTATTTCGCATGAATGGCTTCAATGCATTGAATCAATGCTCTGACTGACAGCCTGTCTAGAAAACGCAAAGCAGTGCTTATGCTGGATACTATTGGGAAATATCAGCAGCCTTAGAAAGCCTCTCTTCCAGTCAGATTCGAGGATCGGAACTAACTGTTATACTTATAAAAATAGCCCAACGAGCTTATTGTCAGTCAGGTTTATGTTCTGTTTTGTGGACCCTTATTTTGACATTCTGTTCTGTTTCCTTTAGTTCCTTATTCCCAGTTCTGTTTAGATTCTGTTTCATTGGTTACTGATTATGTCCTCATTTGTTGCAATAGTTACGTATTAGTTTCACATACACCTAGTTTACTTTTCTTTTGTACCCGTTTATATAGCCCTGTGTTTCAGTTGTTTTAGGTTGGTTCTTGTTTATGCTTGTTTGGATTTTTAATAAAGCCGGTTTTGTATTTGAATCGGTCTTTGTCTGCTGACCACATCGTAGCACTTATTTATATATTTATAAATCTTTAAATATGACAATATCGCATATCATATTGAGCCACTCAAAATCCACGCAAAGGGAATTCCTTCACCGCCACAGCCCTAACCATTTACCAACACTGTGAATATTGCAATGATTTTAACACCTTTTTTATTTGTCCATTAAGTATGAGAGTGATAGTACCAAAATCACATTTTTGATTTACACAACAGGAGCAAAATTTTAGCTGAGAATTAATTTAATTCATACTGTCCATGTGACTGAATTGGTTCAAAACAATCATTTTTTTGCACGATCATTTGAAAATCTATTTAAAGTACAAGCTTTAAAGTTTTTAGTAAAGTATATGTAAATATTGCTGTTTATTACTATGTATTGTTATATTGGTTCATAGAAATTCTAATATTATATACCTAATCATAAATAAAAATAGTGTAAAAAAACTTTTTTAATTAAAACAGTTTAATTTTTACTGTTTTGCTTATATTACCCATTTTAAATATATTTTGTTCTTATGATTGCTTTATTGAATTGATGGTTCATCTGATTGAAACACTTATGTTATTTTAGATATATATTGAATATTGTCAAAATACTGTAGTGCCCCTACATGTAGGCTATTTGTGTAAAAATACGTATAAATATTATCCACCCCCTCAATGTCTCCAGCAGTGCCTGGGGGTCCAGAACAGTCAAATCAAGAGACAATATCAAGATCCCAGGGCTGTGTCACAGAAAATGCATATACTCAAAATGGTAAGGCCCAGAATTTACTATATCAGGACAAGAGATGCTGTCTTGCTCAGACGTTGATTTAAAGCATAATACCATTGTTCCCAAACCCCCTGTTTTTAACAGCAGTGACATGCAAAGACCTCGCCACAACCACAGCCACTGAATATACCTCACAGATCTACCAAGGAAGCAAGTAAGTACTGAAAGTTATCTTAAAACTGCTTAGTATTTACACACACACACACAAAAAAATACAATCAGTCATCTGTTTAATAAAACCTTGTCTAGCATGTCATTTGGAATCAATATGGGATCATAATCGACCCTCTTTGCTTGCTTAAGAAATTTACTTATTTGGAATGTACATAATACATCAATAAATGTTGTTTCAATCCATGATAGGGTTTTTCTCTTATGTATGAGAGTAATATATATATAATGTATGTATAGAAAGCAAAAAAAGGCCAGCTTATGAAAATTAGGTGAAAGTTATGACTAGGGGTGAAATGATACCCTCATGCACGATTCGCTACATATATCATAATACTGAACGATAATCCAAGTCATATGGTAAAAGGTTAACAAAAAATGTACTGTTGATTAAAATGCTAAATTTGGTATTACATTGGGGTGGAAATAAATAGGCTTGGACTTGGTGTGGGTAACCCAATGCACAGGACAATGTTGACACCAGAATATAAATATTCAAGATTCTGAAGCTGAAAATACAGAATTATTTTAGAAGAATATGCTTGCACTCTGTTACTGACTAGATATATTTAAAATAATGTAGGACACTTTTTACTGATAACATAAGAAATTTGGCACTATCAGGACCCACAAATATTCCCCCATTGCAATATTATACAATATTTTCAACATTATATATAGTAGTTTAATGTATTACTGACACTAAAACTCTGTAAACTTTTTTTTTTTTTTCTCACACAGTAATTTTTGTTTTGGGTGAAGTATGCACAATGCAGATTGTCCCTTCCAATGACACATTTACATTTTTGTATTGCAGTATATTGTTACACCCCTAGTTATGACATTTTAATGAAAATTTTTAAGCGCATTTGTTTTTGTTTAAATAACATTCACAGATGAATTGTTCATAAGACCAGTAACCTAATTAAGAAAGTAAATGGTGTTAGTTTTGAATACATGTTGACTAAGATCATACCACATATTGAACGGACTGCGCCTTCATTTGTTTGTCAAATTAAATATGTTGTCTACCCAGACTAAAGTCTATTGCAGCCTCCCTAAGTACAGTGGTGTTTTTGAATGTTCAACCATTAACTCTCCCTAACTCTCATTATTCTTCAGCACGGCTGTCACTGCATATGCCAGCCAAGTGGCTTTCCCCTCCCTGGGCCAGTCGACCGTATACAGCGGCTTTCCTCAGTCCGGCCAGACGTACGGACTGCCACCATTTGGTCTGTGCTTCACCCAGTTGCTGTCTGTGCTTTAATTCATCTGAACACTCATTCCACTTAAACTCTCACCCTGCATTCACACTGTACGCTGGCAGTCAGATCAGTTCACGTCTACATTACATCCAGTTCTTAACCTCTCTCTAATCACCACTTTCGTTTCTGCATCCCTTTTCTCCTCCACTCTTTGTCCTCTCTTGCGCCATCTATCCATGCACGGCCTCAGGCTCCATGTGGCCGGGCTTAAAGACAGAGTCGCGGCTGCCCGAGGCGCCCTCTGTTGGCCAGACGGGGTTTCTCAGCTTCAGCTCAGCCTATACCTCAACCCAACCCAACCAGATCCACTACTCCTACCCCAGCCAAGGCAAGCCTGCTACTGCTCTCTGTGTGTGTCTCTACACGCTCTCTGCGCCTCATAGCCTTATTACAGGACCGCTGAGGACAAAAATCCATCCAGTTCCATCCGCCTAAACCTTTTCATTAACACTCATACAGCATTTCATTCAGAAATATTTATCATGATCACTAATAATTTTTAGTACTGAGCTGTTCACTGCATGTCTTTTTGGCATCCTTTATAATTATTATTCTTCCCCATTCAGGTTCGTGTTTCACTACATCCAGTGTGTACACTAATATCCCCCCAGGAACTGCCGTGACCACAGCCACTGGCACACATCAGGTGAGTGTGGAGGAAGGAACTCATTAATGGAAAGGACAGAGTAACTCATTTGAGGATGCTGTTGATGCTTCTTTGATTAGATGAACACTTTAGAACACTTAATTTGACTTAAGTTGAAGTCATATTTTGTTATACAGGTTGTCTCACTTTAACTACAATCTCTGTAAGTCTGTAGATGCAATGTTCTGCACATTTATTTAGCTGAGGTATGTGGAGTTGTCATGACTAAGAAATTATACAGTGTAGAACAAAGTTAAAAATACGAAAACATCATGTTCTTGATCATGATGTGTTACAATATACATTTTTATGAAGTGATTCAAAAAATAGAAAAAGAAAAAATAGATAGAAAAAAATTGATTATTTTTCTGAGAATAGATTCTCAGATTTCAAACAGTTAATTATCATTTCAACTAGTAATTTTTGACAGACTTATTAGATTACAAAAAAGTAGTTGTTTTACATATGGAAAAGAAAGCTTGAAACAATCAGTTTGCTTTGGTTACTTTTTGTTGAACAAACAATGAACACGATTTTAATTTATATGAATGCTGTATATTGTTTCTTAAGAGTGGTCGCATTTCTTATGTCCCCTTTTTAATTTTTTAGGAGTTTTCAAATTACAACTCTCTTGGCCAGAGTCAGTTCTCCCAGTACTACGTTCCTCCTCCCAGTTACCTGTCCCCTGGGCTGCCCAGCAATGATAGAGATGGAGCAGGTGTAGTTGCACCTGGATATCCAGCCATTAAGACAGAAGGCAGTGCCTCTGCAAACCTGCCCAACACAACAGGTGGGTTATCTTCTCTCTGTAATTTGCCGTAAACCTTTTCAATTATTCAAAACTTAATACTAGAATACTAGACTTTTTTTTTAAATATAATTTATAATGGTTTCCGTATTTTTTTAAGACAATATTTTTATTCAACATGGACACATTTTAATTAATCATAAATTACAGTAAATAAACTTATAATGTTACAAAAGCGTTCTAATTCAAATAAATGCTATTATTTTGAACTTTCTCATCATCAAAGAGTCTTGAAATAAAGATTTTCCACAAAAAAAATAAGTAGCTGTAAACTGATAATAGTAAGAAATGTTTTTTGAGCAGCAAATCAGCATATTAGAATGATTTCTGAAGGATCATGTGACAGGGAAGATTTGTCACCACAGGATTAAACTAGATTTTAAAATGGTATTAAAATAGAAAACAGTTATTTAAATTGTAATAATATTTTACAATATTATTGTTTTTACTATCTTTGATCAAGTAAATGCAGCCCTGGTAAGCTACAAAAGACTGAGATGTTAAAAAAAAAAACATTATAAACTCCCAAACTTTAGTCAAAATGACTATTTTAAAAACGTTGAATTAATATATGAATTCATTCATATTATAATTGTAATGTAAATAATAATAATAATAATTTCAATAGTAATTTTTAAGTTTTAATAGTAAATGCAAGCAAAAATGTTGCTCTGTACAGGTCCTGGTCTATATCATGTTGTCATTGTGAATGTCCCTCATTCTTCTCTGGCTCTCACTGTATTTCATATTTTTGCTCATTCCTCCAGATGCATCCCCTGGTGTAACGCTCCCAACTGGTGTGGCTCTGCCTGCTGGGATGGCCCTTCCCACAGGAGCACAAGACCAGGACGAGCCCAACCGCAAAAACCCTCCTAGCAAAGCTAAAGGCAAAGCCAAGAAACCAGACGGTTCCCAGTCCACAGACAATGACCTTGAGGTAATGCAGCAGCTTGCATAGTTTTAGAGACATATTCTAACCTCTAAAAAGGTATGCCCATGTGGAAACTAAATAGAAACCCCTTGCAACAGCACTGAAAAATTCACTTTTACTTGCATTGCATTCTGACACAGTAAAGGCATAGTTCACCCAAAAATGAAAATTCGGTCATTTACTCACCCTCAAGTTGTTCCAAACCTGTATGAATTTATTTCTTCTGCTGAACACTAAAGAAGATATGTTGAATATGCGTGTTACGACCTCTTGTGGTCTAGGGTTAAAAGAAGTAACATTGATATTATGATTTAGAGTGATGGTGGTGTAGTAAACCCAAGAGAAACAGGGATGCAATTAGTGACACGAAAGAAAAGAATGGAAAAAAAACAAATCTCAGTCTAACTTGTAATTTAACCTCTAACCAATCAATTGATGGGCCCCATTGACTAGCATAGCATGGGGGGAAAAACACTATGGAAGTCAATGGGTTCCATCAATTATTTGGTTACAGCCATTCTTCGAAATATATTCTTTTGTGTTCAGCAGAAGAAAGAAATTCATACAGGTTTGGAACAACATGAGGGTGAGTAAATGATGACAGAATTTTCATTTTTGGGTGAACTATCCCTTTAAATTGAGCTTGCTTAGCTCAACAGAGGGTCAGCTTTACAATTTATTTATATTTGCTAAATCTACAAAATAAAGTGATTAATCATGAGATGAACATAATGGATTGGGCAAACCAAGTGCTGCAAACATGACACAAGTCTTTTACTTTTCTCAGCGTATCTTCTTGTGGGATCTGGATGAAACCATTATCATTTTCCACTCTCTTCTTACTGGTTCATTTGCTCAGAAGTTTGGCAAGGTACAGCAAATTGCTTTTTTTGTAATCTTAAAGGTATTTGCAGTTGATTTGTTGATCTTCTGTTATTTTCTCTTTTCACATTCTTGTCGTTTTCTGGGATGGTTTTATTCATTCAGGACCCAGCAACAGTTCTTAATCTGGGTCTTCAGATGGAGGAGTTGATCTTTGAGCTTGCAGACACGCATCTCTTTTTCAACGATCTGGAGGTAAGTGTAGCGGAACACAAGGGTCCGTTTGCTGTCTGTTAGGTTCATGAAAATAACATTTACCTCTGCTTTCAAAACAGGAATGTGATCAAGTCCATGTTGATGACGTTGCCTCAGACGACAATGGGCAGGATTTGAGGTAATGAAACTTGAGCTTTCCAGCAACAACTTACACCAGCAAATTGCTTTTCAATTTTGTTTTGCTTATATCCTCAAAACACACAGCTGTTATATTTATGACAAAGGCTATGTGTGAAAGCTATTTTTTTGTAATAGTTTTTTGATTAGTCTATACTGTATCTAATATTGATCATTCTGGCTTAGCAACTACAACTTCTCTAGCGATGGCTTTAGCGGGCCCAGTGCGGGCGGTGGTCCGGGTTCCACCGCAGCGGTACAGGGAGGAGTAGAGTGGATGCGTAAGCTGGCTTTCAGATATCGCCGTCTTAAAGAGATCTACAACGGATTCCAAGGGAATGTGGGAGGTGAGAGTGTGTCTCGTATCTCTTTTTCAAACCCCGCTGCACGTTCACACAGACAGGGTCCTCGCAGGTACTTAAAACGTCTTAAATTAGGTTTTATCATTATCTTAAATATCTCTAAATGGTCTTAAAGAAAAGTCTTAATTATCATTTCAAGAGGTCTTAAACTTAAATCTAGTCGGCACTACCAACTTTTTGGACTAAGGAGTATACTAATCTAATTTTGATTTCTTGTATTCGTTTTTTATTTCTCGACATGTGATATTATATTTCAAGTCGTGATTATTATATTATACAAAGTTCAGTAGTATCTTTAAATTACTGCATATTATATATATATATATATATATATATATATATATATATATTATAATATAATTTGTTTTAATGTCAACATTGCTGTTTTTTAGGTCTGCTGAGCCCAATGAAGAGAGACCTACTGCTCAGGCTTCGCTCAGAGATTGAGACCGTTACAGATGCCTGGCGGAGCACTGCCCTCAAATCTCTCTTGCTCGTACAGTCAAGGTACTACTCACTAAATCTGCATCTAGGGCAAAATAATAGATTTTTCAATTACCGTATTGTTCAGAGTATGTATTTTTTCTTTTCTTAGAAATGCATCTGAAAAAATGGGGTCGTCTTATATTCAGGGTCTAGACATTTACTTGTCAATAATACACCCGCCGCAAGAATAGGGAGCTCAAGAAGTCAGGCAGGGGAACCAGCAACTAAGGAGAGGTTATGATGCAAACTTTAAAGGGATGGTTGATTATGATTTCACTTTTCTAACTTTGGTTAGTGTGTGTAATGTTGCTGTTTGAGCATAAACAACATCTGCAAAGTTCCAACGGAGCGTTCAAATTTGTTCAAAGGAATATATTTTCTTTTAAAGAAATTGTTTTTTAAGGACTACAACAAACGGCTGGTAGGGACTACACGACATTCTTCCCAGGTTAGTGACATCACCAACCCTAAAATTTACATAAACCCCGCCCCTGGTAACGCAATTTATAGAATATCATGACAGAATATGCTAATCAGTAAATTAGAAGATAGTTAACTCCACATCAGCTGCATAAATTCTTCAAATAACCATTCAGAAATGTCCGGTTGCTTTCTACATGTTGTCACTTCTTCTCGAGTCTCTCCATCATTGTCTGACTCCAGTTTGAACATAAAAGGCTAAAAGTTTTTGAACTTTCAGTGCATGTCTGTGTGAGGTAAAAGGACACAAGTTGTTGAAGCTCCGCCCTCTGTGACGCCCTCTTTTCTCTTCGGCGCTGCCCGTCTCAGCAGCCGTAACGTTATGTGTGTGCGCAGGGGTTAAAGTGGGCTGGAGCGGTCCGGAACTGTGTTCCGGCACCTCAGATAAATTATTAAATAAATAGATTCATTAATCTCAACGAATCTCGCTGGTCCCGAGATGGACCGACTTGGCCGACCAACCTCCCTTCCTCCCCGCTGAACACGAGTGATTATAAATGCGTGAAATGCACTCACGGTAGTTGAGCGGGGTAAAGTTAGTTTAATGTTCGATATTTCGCCGGACATTGCTTTCCCTTGCCACTGTTCTATAGGGTCGGCAGTCTTACAAAGATATCAATAGCAGGATTAGTTTTAACATTATGTAACCATTATCGACATTAAATATTCGTTCAAAATCACCGTGCATTAATGCTGCATATTTATACCTGAGAATGCTTTGACGCGTTTCCACAACGCATGCCTGAGGGAACGTCTGCCAATTCCACTAACTGCGTTAAACGTAGCCTATAATTTGTATTAAAATTTAAAATTACTTTTCAAATTCCAAAGCTTGTAGAAGGTTCCTATTGGCAATGCTGACCTGGTATCTAAAAAAAATGGTTCATAAAACTCATCAGTTGAGCCTATGTTTACTTTCTTCACTGACACAGACAAAAATGAAAAGACTATCAGTCAAAGTTCAACTTTAGAAGGGGAAGAAATACAGCAGGATAAGGAGACTGAGAGAAAAATAAAGATTAAGATGAGAGAGCAGGTATTGACAATTAATCTAATGCATTTACATTTAGTCATTTAGCAGACGCTTTTATCCAAAGCGACTTACAACTGAGGACTAAAGCAAGTGAGTCATCGTGAAGAGGGAAGAACAACGCAAGAAGTGCTCAAAATACAAAGTTCAGGCATTGCTCAGAGTACCAAAAGCCAAACAATGGAAGATTTAAAAGGGAAGGAAAGATTTAAAAGAGAAGGAATTTTTTTTTTTTTTTTTTTTTTTTTTATGTTAAGTACTCACGGAAGAGATGAGTTTTCAGTTGTCTTTTGAATGATGCCAGGGATTCTGCATTACGGACGAGGATGGGAGATCATTCCACCAGCATGGAACCGTGAATGAGAATGATCTGGAGAGTGATTTAGTGCCTCGCTGTGATGGCACCACGAGCCGTCGTTCCTTGGCCGATCGTAGGCTTCTGGAAGGGATGTAGACCCGTAGGAGCGAGTGAAAGTAGGACGGAGCTGAGTCTGTGGTAGATCTGTAAGCAAGCGTCAAAGCTTTGAATTTGATGCGAGCAGCGAGTGGTAGCCAGTGCAGTGAGATGAACAGAGGAGTGACCTGAGCCCTTTTGGGCTCGTTGAAGACAAGGCGGGCTGCAGCATTCTGGATCATTTGTAGAGGTTTAGTAACACATGATGGAAGTCCAGCCAGAAGAGCATTGCAGTAATCAAGTCTGGAAATAACCAGGGCCTGGACGAGAAGTTGTGTTGCATGCTCAGTTAGGAAAGGCCTGATCTTCCTGATGTTATACATTGCAAACCTGCATGAACGAGCTGTCTTTGTAATGTGGTCTGTGAAGGTCAGCTTGTCATCAAATATTACTCCAAGATTTCTGACCGACCTTGATGGGGTGATTGAGGATGACTCTAGCTGGATAGTGAAGTCGTGCTGTAGAGACGGATTGGCAGGGAGGACGAGAAGCTCAGTCTTTGCCAGGTTGAGCTGCAGGTGATGTTCCTTCATCCATGCCGAGATGTCCGACAGACAGCTTGAGATACGTGCAGCTACTGTGGGATCATCTGGATGAAATGAGAGGTGGAGCTGTGTGTCATCAGCATAGCAATGGTACGAGAAACCATGTCCCTGAATGATGGGTCCCAATGATGTGGTGTAGATGGAGAAGAGGAGCGGTCCAAGAACTGAACCCTGAGGAACCCCTGTGTTCAGTTGATGTGCTTCGGAGACCTCGCCTCTCCATGCAACCCTGAAGGACCTACCTGTGAGATAGGACTCAAACCAGTGGAGGGAGGATCCTTTGATGCCCAGTGATGAGAGGGTGGACAGAAGGATCTGATGATTCACTGTGTCGAAGGCAGCAGAAAGATCCAGCAGAATGAGAACAGAAGATTTGGAAGCAGCTTTTGCGATCCGCAGGGCTTCTGTGACCGACAGTAGTGCAGTCTCGGTTGAATGGCCTTTCTTGAAGCCAGATTGGTTGACATCTAGCTGGTTGGTCAGAGACAGGAAAGATGACACTTGGTTGAAAGCAACTCGTTCAAGTGTTTTCGCAATGAATGGTAGGAGAGAGACAGGTCTGTAATTCTCTAAAAGTGATGTATCTAATGTTGTTTTTTTAAGCAGTGGAGTTACCCTAGCC
The DNA here is from genome assembly GCA_026230005.1 of Gila orcuttii. Classification (NCBI taxonomy): domain Eukaryota; kingdom Metazoa; phylum Chordata; class Actinopteri; order Cypriniformes; family Leuciscidae; genus Gila; species Gila orcuttii. The sequence continues at coordinate 16,947,431 of JAPDVR010000010.1, read as the reverse complement.
TGCTTGAATGCTGTAGGGAAAATGCCAGTGTGGAGGGATGAGTTGATGATGTGTGTGAGTGCTGGTAGAAGTGTGGGAGAGATGGTTTGTAGAAGGTGTGATGGGATGGGGTAGGGCTAAAATCATAATCGCGATTAATCGAACAAGTTACCTCGATTACGATTATTGAACGATTATTTTAAAAAAATTCTCTCTCATGTGTCACTGGCAAGGCTTATACTGTAAATATGTTCAAGGTTATTTTTTTTTATGAAAGAATGCATAATCCTATCTTTGTGATTCTAAAATAAGGAAACCCACAGATAGCTTTTAATGCTTACTTATTAAATATTTCAAACAATTGTATCAAACAAAGCATACAATGCGTCTTATAAAAAAGTAATTAAGTTTTAATGTAAAAAGAAAGTTTCCTAAAAATGTAGAAAATAGTTATTTTTGTAAACAAAATAAATTATTGTAAATATTGCCATCTTAAAAGTAAAATATAACTCGTATAAAACTAAAAAAACTAATCCTTTTCATATTGTGTAGCATTTTTAAATGCTTGTGTTATCGAAACCTGCTTTGTGGAGTGGAGGCACTTGTTGCTGGGCGTTTGTCAGTCTCTCTCTTTTTTCGCGTTTTTCTTTGGTACAAGCGGCTCCTGTTGCTGAGTTGACTCAGTGTTTGAGTTCCCTTTCACACAGAGATTCCGGAAAATACACGGATAAAGTGGCCCGGGATTTGACCTGGGTTTGTTTGACTTTGGTTCATTCACACTGCCAGTGATTTTCCGGAATCAAGAGAGTGCGTTCACACAGACACACACAACCCGCAAAGACACGTGACATGTCCCAGCGGCGTCTATAGTTTGCTTATGAGCTGCGATTTCTCTCTCGAGAAACCACGCTTGTGCATTTTTTTTCTCTGATTCGATCATAAACTAGCGCATTACTATGGCGGCATACATTAAGAACCGTTTCACGCTGGCGAACGATCCCGGCTTAGCGCCATCATTACTACACGGCATTGATTACGGCTTTTGTTCACTCAGCGCGCGTTCCGGGACTGAACACGGCAATGTTACTATGTCCCCAACCTGGCATCAATCCCGGGTCGTGTTTGCGTTCACACAGAAGGTGTTTGTTCTGGCAATTTCCCGGGATCAACGCGCTGTGTGAAAGGGGCTCATGTTGCTTCAATGTCGCAGACTGGACGGGGCGGAGTTACGTGACTACACACGCGGTAATATGTTTTAAGGGGAAAGTACATTAACACACAGTGGGCGGAAATATTAATAGGATTAAAAAACCGAAATAACCGACATGGTAAAATTACGTCGGTTATAGGCTCTGAATTTCGGTTTAGATTATTTTTCGATTAATCATCCAGCCCTAGGATGGGGTCTAGAGGGCAGGTGGTAGGATGACTGGAGAGGAGAAGTTTAGATACTTCTTCCTCAGTTAGTGGAGAGAAGGTAAAGATAAGGTTACTGGTAGTGGGAGAGGATGGTTTGGGTTCCTGTGTGTGTGGAGTTGAGAACTGACTGCTGATAGTAGTTGTTTTGTTGGTGAAGAAGTTAGCAAAGTCATCGGCAGTTAGCGAGGAGGTGGGTGATGGTGGAGGTGGACAGAGGAGAGAGTTGAAAGTCTTGAAAAGTGTTCGTGTGTTAGAGGCGTTGTTGATCTTGTTGTGGAAATATGAAGATTTTGCAGCGTGAACATCAGCAGAAAAGGAAGAGAGCAGAGATTGATACATACTCCGGTCAAATGTGTCTTTTGATTTGCGCCATTTCCTCTCCATTGCCCTGAGTTTGGTCCGGTGTTCCCGAAGAACCTCAGATAACCAGGGGTTAGAGGGAGTAGCGCGTGCTGGCCTGGAGGAGAGAGGGCAGATATTGTCTAAAGAAGAAGTTAAAGTAGAGCATAAAGTATCTGTTGCGGAATTCACATCTAGAGATGAGAATTGTGAGGGTGAGGGAAGAGAAGATGACACAGCAGAGGAAAGACGGGAAGGAGAAAGTGAGCGCAGGTTACGTCTGAAAGTGACTGGTAGGGGAGTTGGTGGAGTATGGGTAGTGAATTGTAGATTAAAAGTAATGAGGAAATGATCTGAAACATGGAGGTTTCACCAAAACGTTGTCTGTGATGCAGTTGCGTGTGTAAACCAGGTCCAGTTGGTTGCCTGATTTGTGAGTACCTGTGGTGATGAGCCGTTTGAGATCGAATGAGGCTAGAAGAGAGATGAAGTCTGTTGCATACGCCTTTTCTAGATGAATGTTGAAATCACCAAAGACTACGAGTGGAGTGCCATCCTCAGGGAAAGAGGACAGCAGCACATCCAGCTCCTCAACAAAATTTCCCAGTTGACCTGGGGGGCGATAAATAACTACAATATGGATCATAATGGGAGTTGTAAGTGTAATTGCATGATATTCAAATGAGTTGTTATTGCATAGAGAAGAGAGAGTTGAGTATTTCCAGTTGTTAGAAATGAGAAGACCAGTACCCCCACCCCTCCCAGACTGGCGAGGGGTGTGGGAGAAAGAGTAGCTGTTAGAGAGAGCAGCAGGGGTTGCTGAGTCTTCTGGACGGATCCAGGTCTCAGTCAAGCCGAGTATATTAAGAGTAGAATGAGATGCAAAGGCTGGAATGAAGTCAGCTTTATTGACTGCTGACTGACAATTCCATAGACCCATAGAAAGAGAGAGAGGTGTGTGTGTGGATGAGAGAATAGGACGCAGATTAGCAGTATTGCGCTGCCTTCTGTGCGTGGTGAGTGCACGTTGTCGAGAGACAACAGTAATATATTGGAAGCACATATTGGAAAAGGGAAATATAATACAAGTGGGAAAGGAAAAGGAGAGAAGACGATACTTAAGTGCCTTGCCGGAGTCGTTGCTCGGTGGAGTCGCACAGGTAGAGTCGATGGTCTTTACCCGAGTCGGTCTTCACACGAGGAGGCTGAACACACACTAATGCACACTGACATGGTTTTAAAGCTATTTATTATCCATTTTTTTGGACTTCAAAAGTCTTAAATTGCACATATGTAGGTCAGAGAAATCAATTTTCTTGGGGGAGCATGCCGCCGAACCCCTATAACTACCTCACATTTAAATGCACATGGCTGTGGGGGGTAATGTGGGCTGATGTGGCTACAATGCCAGGGCTCAATTTTTGTCCCAGTGTTCAGCAATTTTAACATATTATCGTCATCATATCAGTGTTGATAGACCAAAATAAAACCATTAAAATATCAAGTAAATGAGTATTGTGATATGTGGTGCCACAGTGACACTCTTGTCCCAAAAAGTATTGCTATACCACGATACTCAATATGTTGTCCCACGGTGAGTCATTTTTCCCTGTTGCACCTACACAAAATTTGAGGGTTCCCCCACCTACCAAATCCCACTTTAACCACTGTGTGTGCGTAACAGTTCACTAGTTACTCAAGTCCATGCAAATGATGAGTTAGACGAAGTGTCCTGAGTATACTGCTTTATTGATCTCTTCGGCATGCGACTTGGAATTCTGGCACTTCTAGTGTTAAGCTCATGGTGATCAATGCAGTGGAGTCATCAAACAACTCTCATTAAGCAGCCAAGAAATATACGGTGTGTCAGAGAAAAGCTTACTGTGGTCCTAAAAGGGGCTCATTTCTCACTTCGGCTACATACTGACACACTTGCCTGTCAATTTCTACAAAGTGGCCGCTTTGATGCGTAACGAGTCTTACACATCGTATTCCCTCCAACTTCAGGGAGAAACTGCTGTCTTTTCAGAGCTTATTGATCAACGTGAGGAAAAAACATTAATATCCCCTGGATCAGGTAGTTAATGCTTATGTGTTTTTTGACATGCTAATATCCGTCACTGTACATAAAATATTTGGAACAATACGATATATATATATTTTTTTTAAATGGTTGATTCTATATCGATTTTCAAAAGACATGAAATTGATATTTTTCCAGATTTATTTCTGCAAACATTGAACATAAGATCTGCCTGACGTGAGTTCTCCATTTTTTTTTATTTACCTTGCGAGATTTTACAACGTAAAGCCTGTCATTCATTTAGTGCTTAACATGGCTGATGCAGGTGTGCCTTTCAGCGTTAAAGATGCTCGGGACAGATGACAGGACTGATTCTTGATTCGGTATTCGCGTTTTGTCTGCGAGCCCTGAAAGCTGCGTCTCAAATAGCGCTGCGAATACTGAATTGAGTTCTTTCACGCCTTCTTGCACTTGAACAAACAAATACACACAAAATGATATCAAAATGTTTATCTAGTATCCTAGTAAACCTAGTCTGTTATGTTTTGTGTGAACGTTAACAGTAGAGCAAGAAAACGCGTGTACAGTATCAGTATATTGGATCTGTGCATTAGTCTTAAAGTGACAGGAGTCTAATATTCATGCTACTGTCTGTTTTAAATGTTGATCAAGCAAGAAAAGACAGAAAAATCACTCACTGCTTTTAACTAAATAAAACATTTGTAACTTTAATAAGGATTAATCTATATTTAATTTATACAGTAAAGACTATGAAGTGTTATTTTACATTTGATTACATCATTCAATTTCTGTAGCCCTACCTGAGTAGTATTAGTATTTGTATTAAATCTATATTCATTGAATTAAATCGAGAACCACATTGATATTCAAAGACGAATAGAATTGATTTGATTGAACTGGAATTAAATTGAATCAGGACATATGTACCTATTACCCATCCAACTGCATCTGTCTCTGTTCTCAGAGCATGCATGATTTACAGGAAATCATCAGATCCGCCTCTAGGCATTAAACACTGTGTGTGAAGTGCTAGAGTAAAATGCTAAACAGGTTTCTCAGTGCGGCTCCATCGGCTTAAATGTAGTGAACACGCTAACATTGGCTAATTGTTTGTTCACAGGGGCAGATGTATGAATATTCTGGTTACCACCACTCAGCTAGTTCCTGCTTTAGCTAAAGTGCTTCTCTATGGCCTGGGTGACGTCTTTCCCATCGAGAACATCTACAGTGCTACTAAAATAGGTAACAGTTTTGTTTACCAAAAATTTAAATTAAGACCCTCATGTCATTCCAAATCCAGATGGTCCAGACTTGCAGAACACAAAAGGATAATGTTGAAGATTACATTTCTTTTCAAACTGCTGTTTTTTTCTGTTCAGTGACCAGGGGCTGTTAAGCTCCAAAAATGTAAACTAAACTACAACCGTATAGACCTTAAGCTGTCAAAACTTTGAAAATAAACATTTCCATTTGACAAAAAAAATCTGTGGAAGACATGGGTTGTGGCAATAATACATCACCGTAGACCGTAAGATGTCGTATGTCTTACGTAGGCTTGGAATGTAGCACTTGGAATGAAGGCTTAGCTCATTTTGGAGCTTTCATCCACTTTCATCATTACACTGAAGAGTAGTCACAATATTCTTTGAAAATTCACCTTTTGTTTCAGGGTATGAAAAGTCATATGGTTTTGAACAACCATGAGGCTTAATAAATGATGCCACTATGTTCATTTTAAACATGCTCTCCTTTTAAAATCATTGGTATCAAACTGAAACTGAGCACAAGGGTAAATTTACACAGTATATCTAACATTTGTTAGAGTAACGCTGAATGACTCGTCTGTTAACAGGAAAAGAAAGTTGCTTTGAACGCATCATCGCTCGCTTTGGGAAGAAAGTGACCTATGTTGTTATAGGGGACGGCCGTGATGAAGAGTTTGCAGCAAAGCAGGTACAATAACAGCATTTGGACGTACAGTATGACATAATTCTGTCAACGTGATCACATCACAATATAATACCTCAGACTTTAATGATACTGCTATTCAGGAGTTACAAACTTGTTTTTTTTCAAACTCTATGATCTAAATTATTTACTTAAAGTATACCCTGTGGTACACTACCGTTCAAATGTTTGGAGTCAGTAAGATAATTTTGAAAAGTCCATTATGTTCACCAAAGCAGCATTTATTTGATTACAAAAATTCAGTAATAACAGTTCTATTGTGAAATATTCTCTTTGAATATATTTTTTAAAATGTAATTTATTAATGTGATGGCAAAGCTTGATTTTCAGGATCATTACTCCACTCTTCAGTGTCACATGACCTTTCAGAAATGATTCTAATATGCTGCTTTTGCTGCTCAAGAAACATTTCTTACAATCATGGTTGAAACGGTTGTGCTGCTATTTTTGTGGAAACCGTGATACTTTTTTTCAGGATTCTGTTCAAAAGAACAGCATTTATTTGAAATAAAAACTTTTGTAACATTATGAATGTCTTAAATGCCGTTTGATGCATTTGTGCTAAATTAAAGTATTAATTTTTTCCCCCAAAAAATCGTACTGACCCCAAACTTTTGAATGCTAGTGAATTGTAATGTTTTGACTCTACCAGTTCAATAGGCCTGACCCAAAGTTTCATAAGTGTTGCTTTATTGTATTGATTTAACATTTAATGCATTTTATTGGGCAATTCTCTCAAATTTATTCTACGTATTTGTAATCTAACAAGTTTGCACTATCACCGTTTAGCACAACATGCCATTTTGGCGAATCTCTTCTCATGGAGACCTGATTTCCCTTCACCAAGCTCTGGAACTGGACTTTTTATAGATTGAGTTGGAGCTAAGACAAGGATCTCTCCGTTTGCACCCATCAGCAATCCCATCCACCCATTCTTAACCATCGCATCAGTGGAGCAGCTGAAGTAGAGTCTGGAATATTAGCGTTCATAGACAAGAACTCAAGAAGGTGTGTGACACGATCTCAAAAGCCCTCCACTCCCTCAATGGCAGCTATCCTCCCCCTAGGTTGAACCTTGCACTGGGACAACACCACCATACGTGCGGAAAAGAGGAAAACACTGTCTCCCATTCTCACTGCATCTTTCTCTTGGAAAAAGGATGTAGCTTTACCATCTTCAATGTAACTGGATTCACCAAAGGAAAAACCCATGACCAAAAGTCTGCACTGACACAGAAACATAGGAGTGAACTTAATGCTCTTTTCTTTTTGTTTTTTTTTTCAAACTTTTTAAAGGGCTGAAAAGTAAGTTGGAGTCATTTTGATTTGCGCTCATTCCAAAGGTCAGGATATTGGTTCTTATGAGATGGCAGGTTACATGCTTTAGACGCCTCCAAGAAATTATGCATTTATTTCAGTTCTTAAAGCGGATCACAGACGTGGCCCGTTTAATATGTCTTCAGATGGTACCTACAGGGTTTAGCATATATCACATTTCATTTTTACTGTTTCTATATGAATTTTCCTCAGTTTCAGGGCTCTGCATGCATTTTTATCCTTCATACACACTTAATTTCTGCTTTAAATTGGGCAATATTACAAATTAGAGAGTGACTAAGGGAAACCATATTTCTTTCAGTACATTTTGTTCCTTTTTCTTGAAAGAATTAATCACACAAACATGAGGATTGTCATCTTTTGCGTTACTTTTGTTCCAAACCTGTTTGATTGACTTCATATCGTGAAGCACAAAAGGAGAACATTTACGCTGCTCTTTTCCATACAATTTAAATGGGAATGGGGGCTTTCAAACTCCAAAAATCACCATAAAATAACTAAAAGCCAAATACGTCTAACATGTTATATGACTGAAGTCATATGAATAGCAACCTACCTAAATCTTTTTTTTATTTTATGAATGACTTAAGTTATACACAAACAGCCTTCCCCTTTGCTGTAGTTATGAGACTGAATCAACTGCTCAACTTGGTGTGACATTTCTTGCCCTGCTGTATTTGAACACAAATTCAATTGAGATTTCAGAGCTATGACAGAGGGGAGGATTTTCAATGAATGGCTTACTAAATTTGAGGCTTACTCACTTTCATTATATGGAAAAGAGCAGCTTAACACCTCCTGTTTTGCGTTCCACAGAAGAAACTTATATAGGTTTGAATCGACATGAGGGTAAGTAAATGATGAGAATTTTTGGTTGAGCTATTTCTTTAAAATCCATATAAAGGTGTTGTTTTGAGGGAAACTTAAGCTCCTGGAAGTAAACGTCCCATTATAAATATATCTGTTAAATGTCTATAATGTAATTACGAGCCACATGAACTAACTGCATTCTTGTCCCCTGAGGCAAGTCGTGTGGCTGAGTAGGATTTTGTAATATTACCTCTTGCATAAAGCCAAATTACCCATGGATTTGAAGCTACGAGGCCCCAGCCTGAGACCTTTTTCTTTCGTTCATACGTGTTTGGGAGAAAACTGTGATAGTGTGCAATACATTTCTGATCAGTGATAAATGATTGTTTCAGTTATGGTTGAAGGTGGTTTTACAAGCAGCTTGGGTCTAATATTCCCGACTGCTGTGAGATTGTGACTGAACATTACTGAGCCTGAAGAAAAAGCATTTTTACTCAAGCAGCTTTGACAATTAAGAATGTGTACTCTTTATTTGTTTGCGTAGATGTGCGTGTCTGTGTGTTTCTTTTCCTGTACATATTTATATTGTGCCTTTTAAATATAATCACCATTCAGTAAATGTATTATCTTAAAGGGAATTACTGAGATATGGCAAACATATGCAATATGACAAACATATGTTTGTATTGTTTGTTTTGGTGAAGTGTTAACTTTGACTCAAAGGCCTATGCCGTTATTCGTCATTTTCTTGGTACTTTTGATGTTCGCCATCTTCATCTCTGCATAAATAATTTTCCTCCACAACCCAGCCAATCAGATGCTGTTATTCTTTCACTTGAATCTCAAAAAATGCTCTTCTGGTGCTTTTTTTCTTCTATGTCCTACTTTGTTTCCTGCATTTTTCAGGAAAAACAAAACAAAACAATGATCTATTCCCTGTATACGGTCTATTATCTGCACCTAATTGAAGATACGTGACTGTATCATGAGATTTAGGGATTTGTTACTAATGCATAGACAATCAAGGGATGTAGTAGCTCTATTAGCTAGAGAACAAGTGCTCGATCTAGCCCTGGAATTATGCTTGAACTTTTAGGTTAGTTGGAGAACCTCTGGCATATTCAAACTGAAACTGTCTGAAGAAGCAAATATCTGTACCTACACTGTTTATGGTTTTGTGTAAGTGATGTTCATTAAATACTTTGTGGCTGGCCTACCTGCTTGGCTTTTTTATCTCTCACTCATAATTGTCTGACTCAAAATGTCACTTTTTACAGAAATAATATACTTTAAAACAACAATATAATGTTTTTGGACGCTTAATTGCATGTTAGTTGCAATTAAATGTAAATGTATTTTTTTATTATTTGTTTAAATTTATATAAATTGCAGTTATCTGAACTTTAGGGTGCTTTTTGACCCAATTACTAAAGTACATATATGTAAATTCTTAATTATTATTTTGAAATAAGGATGAAGTGCACTATCAAATGTACATTTACAATATATTACCTTTAATTGTAATGTGTAACTAAAAATTATAATTTAATATAGTTTATATGTTCTTTAGTATGTTAGTCAACACCTAAAAACCTTACTACTTTAAAGCATGAGAAAAAAAATATTAAATAACTTTTGAAAAGTGTTCTAGTCTAGACTGAAAAGTCTAGTCATGAAAGTGTAATGAAGTGGACTTTTATTTTTTCAATATCTGTTAGTACAGTTTTTTTTTTTTAAATACACTTTTAAGATTTAAAGTACTCCAGAAGTGCACATTCAGTACAATTAACTGCACTTCTTTTCACAAGGGATATGTTTCAAGAATGATTTAGTTTCCACAGTATCTGCGAAAAAGAAAATGTTAATAGTAAATTTCTTGAATTAGCAGTTGGATTAAACGGAACTAATAGAATACTGTATTCCAAGGTAGAAATTATTTAATGTTTCAAGGACTTTTTCCTCTTAGCAATGTTTGTTTTTCTGCACTCTTCTATATAAAGCCACCAAAACAGACAAATTGAAAATTTCTGAAATGAACATTGTCTGGGTGTATGTTGTATAACTTTGCTCTCTAATAGTCATCCAGAATTAGTAGGTTGGTATATTAACATTGTATCAGTTATTATATAGGTAACACTTTATTTTACAGTGTCCTTGTTACATATGTTACATGTACTTACCGTGGTAAAAAGAGCAAATTATGCTTAATTACATGTAACCCTCAACCAAAACCTAATCCTACCCCCTATAGTAAGTACATGTAGTTAATTATTACTCAGTAGGGCCTACCTAAATATATTATTACACTGTAACAATGACACCTTAAAATAAAGTGTAACCTATATAATTATAGAACTAGTAGTAGAAATTAGCAGCCATGTTCATCCCCCTCTTCATAACACCAGTGACAGGTTGAGCAGGAGCTCTATCTTCAGATAAGGATTCCATGGGGCCTGTATTCATGCAATAAAATGCCATATTGTGTCTCTTCTTCTGTTCACTGGGTTTAGCTATTTTCTGTTCATCACAGTTAGGATGGAACCATGTGTAGTATATAATTTTCACAAGAATTCCAACAACTTGGAAACCTAGTAGTGTCAGGATCACTATGTATGGATTTAAGGAGCTCCAACAGCCTGTATACTCAAACACCTTCCAGCACCAGAAGCCCAGCAGCATGATTGTGTCCAACCCCATGACACAATTATAGAGAACGGTCTTTAATTTCATGCTTCCTGTTGATACGTTAAACCAGCTGAAGTACCAGATTAGACCAACAGTAGCTCTGAAGAGCCATTCCCAACCAGGACTTTCCATGTGATCTGTTTTTTGGCTCCAGACCCCTAAAACCAGTAGCATCCACAAAGACAGGAAGTGGGCTATGATGTAGCATGGCAATATACTGCAAAAGAGTGCCAGAGCGGTTACACGGGGAATGATCAGCAACAAGTTCCACAGAAAGTAGATGCCAGTGGGGATCCAGCTCATCTGGCATTTTTCTTGAAGAAAGGAACGCATGCTGCGGTGGTACAAGGCTACGGTAAAGGCTATTGCTGCAGCTGATGACATGATTTTTAAACCTGAAATGAAAAACCATTGCATATTATTAAACTATCATACAAGCAATAGTGTTCTTCTGAATATATGAGTGAGTTGCATATAATCACAGTCATGCTGATGCTGAGACTCTAAGAAACACACATTGGCACTGCTATGTCTGGAATTAACAGTTCCCTATCAGTCGGTCACTATGATGTACGTCTTGACAACTAATAGGAATCTCGCTAGAGAGGCCAATCTACTTCGAGTAAAACTAAACAAGCCAATGCACGTTGGCGTGCAATCATTTGCATCAGCTGCGCAGCCTCACTTCAATGCATCTACTGAATTTGCGACTTCAAACGAGCCTTTCTGGACCTCTGCTTCCCGGTGCGGGCGTGACAGCAAAGCAGCGCGAGCAGTCTTTTTCTCTCTCTCTATACTGAGCAAACAAAAAAAGCTGTTGTAACAGCTGGTAAGGTGCGCCTCAGAGCGCTCAAAGGCTGTTTTCACAGCTGGTAAGACCTGCCAGCAAGAGAGAGACAGTGCACAGACATGTACACATTCCTGTCTGTGTTCGCAGTGACTGTTCCCCTACTTGCTTCAGCACCTGTGAGAGCAGTCCCTAAAAGAGCTTACACAGATAGTTTGTCTTTTTCAAGATGACGTTCTATCTTTGTGTTTCTGGATGTGGTCGTTACCTGGGGTAACGGGATGATCACGATTTCTGCCTCGTGTGTCTGAGCCTCGAACACGCTGAGGCAGCGTTCGTGGATGAGTCATGTACCCATTGTGGGAAGATGACCATCTCGGAGCTGCTGTCGAGACTCTTGTTACTGCAAAGGGGCGGAGTCCCCGTGCCTCTGCCTCGATCCAACCCCTCCCCAGAGGGTTGCTTCGGGCAGTAACGCGGGAGACCTGAGGATCATGGTGAGCACGCTTCCTTCGGGGAACCAACCCCTAGGAACCCTCATCCGTGTCACGCTCCGCAGCCAGTTGAGTTACCAACTGAACGTGCTGGACCGTCCTCGAGGTGTGTACCAGTCGTTTCCTTTGGTGCTCCCCGTGACGACCAGATGTCGATCGCTGCATCGGAGGGTGGGTCAGACATCTCCACGGACGACGGCTCGGAGCCACTGCCTCCTTCGGGTGTACCAGCGGTGCCCAAAAGCAGACGGAGGCCATCAAACACATCCTGCCGCGGCGGTCAGCTGCTGCCTCCACCCCACCACCCGTGGCTCCTTAGTCTGCTCGTCGTTTTTTTTTTTTTGTGTGTTCCGCCGCTGGCCTCAAAACCAGCGGTACCCAAATTTTCAATAAAAGAGCAGTTTCTTTCATCACTGGGTCCGAAGAGGGCCCGGAGAGCTGTGGGGAGAGAGAATCCTTACCACTCGCATCCGCCTCTTCTATCGCCAGTGGGCAGCAGTGTGCTGTTCGAGAACGCCACTGAACCGCCTCCTGCACCTCCTGCCCCGTGGAACCAGGTAAGTGTTGCACAGCACACTCAGACCCCGCTACGGGCCGCCTCCCAGAGAGAGCCTCCCGAGCCGCATCAAATTCTTCGAAGTCTCAATTCTTCCTCGACACAGGCCGTGTCTGTGCTTTGCGTTTGAGGGTCGAGCATATCAGCACAAAGTCCTACCCTTCGGGCTGTCCCTGTCCCCCTGTGTCACGGAGGTGGTCACGGAGTCACGGAGGGGGCCCTTATTCCCATGAGAGAACAGGGCGTTCGCATCCTCAACCATCTCCACGACTGGCTCATACTAGAACACTCTCGAGATCAGCTATGCGAACACAGGGACCTCGTGCTCTGGCACCTCAGCCAGTTGGGTATCCCAGGTCAACTGGTAAAAGAGCAAACTCTCCCCTGTGCAGAGGATCTCTTTTCTAGGTATGGAATTTGATTCGGTTGCACAGACAGCGCACCTCACAGAGCAGCGGCTGAGTCCCGAGATGGGCATGGCATCATGGCACTCACCGGGTGGCAATCACACTGGCGTGCCGCCAGACCTTCAGCCCGTGGTCAGATCCCTCTTTCCTGTGGGCAGGAGTCCCCTTGGAACAGGTATCCAGGCATGCTGTGGTATTCACAGATGCCTCTGCTACAGGCTGGGATGCCACATACAATGGACATGCTGTGTCAGGAGTGTGGACGGACCCCCAACTGCATTGGCACATCAATTGCCTCGAGTTGCTAGCAGTACATCTCACTCTGAGTCGCTTGAAAAGGCCGCTACAGGGCAGGGACGTGCTGGTCCGTACAGACAACACTGCGACCGTTAAGTACATCAAACACAGTGCAAAGTCAGGGAGGACAAGGAGCAGGTCCTTCTGGTGGCTCCCTATTAGCCCACCAGGACTTGGTTCCCAGAACTCATGTTCCTTGTGACAGTCCCTCCCTGGCCCATTCCTCTGAGGAAGGATCTTCTGACTCAGAGACGGGACACCCTATGGCACCTGCGTCCGGACCTCTGGAAACTCCATGTCTGGTCCCTGTACGGGACGCAGAGGTTCTAAGTGACTTACCCCCAGAGGTACTTAAAACCATCACTTCTGCACAGGCGCCGTCCACGAGACATGTATATGCCCTGAAGTGTAACCTGTTCGTCGAGTGGTGTTCTTCTCACCGAAAAGACCCCCGAAGATGTTCGATAGGGTCTGTGCTTTCCTTCTTGCAGCAAGGGTTGGAGCGAAGGCTGTCTCCCTCCACCCTCAAAGTACATGCTGCATCTATTTCAGCATATCACGACCACATAGATGGCAAAACAGTTGGAAAGCACGACCTGGTCATCAGATTTCTTAGGGGGGCGAGATGATTAAACTGGATAGTGGATGCCATCGCCTTGGCTTACCAAGCACAAGGCGTGCCCTGCCCGCTCAGGTTGCATGCTCACTCCACGAGAGGCGTTGCATCCTCCTGGGCGCTGGCACATGGCTCCTCGCTAACAGATATCTGTAGAGCTGCGGGCTGAGCGACACCTAACACGTTCGCTAGATATTATAGCCTGCGTGTAGAGCAGGTCTCCTCCCGTGTTCTCACACTAAACAGGTAGAAGCACCGAGAGGTCCGGCTCTGTTGGCTTACTGCACCCTACTGTGCACCCTTATTACTCCAGAGTGAAAAACCTGTTAAGTCCTCCAACACCCTCGGCCCAGACATGGGGGAGCGTCCGGTGCCAGGCCTTTATCCGCTGAATCCTTGAGAACTGGGTCTAGGCTGGGTCCCATATGTGTGACTATTGGGTATGTGCTATATGCTTATGCAGACCGGCGACGCCGCTCTGTATTCCCTATGAGTGCTTATGTACAAGTGCTGGCCCGCACTGCTGGCCGCCTTATTTCCCACTTATCTGGGTTCCCCGGAAAGCCCTGGGACTCATTGTGGATGCTTGGCGCGCACGGCGTTGACAAAGGGTTCCCGTAGCGTAAGCTAACTTACGCAATACGAGAGAACCTCTCGTAAGAGAACGTATCGGTTACCTAACGTAACCTCGGTTCTCTCTAGATGAGGGAACGAGTATTGCGTAACCTGCCGTGCTCGCGCCACGAGCGTTTTTCGCTTCAGTCGTTGAAAACCAGAGAATACAGCCTACGAGCCCTGTTTATATACGCTAAGCCACGCCCATTCTGGCGGGCTAAGACGCTGTGAAGGCGCCAGCGCCCTTCATTGGACATGACGTCACGTCGGGCTCAGTGGTAGGCTGCTGCAGTTCCCGCAGGGCAGCCTATGAGCACGCTAGACAGCCTGCTCTAGGTCTGCTAGCTGCTGCACTGCGTTGATAATAAATACAAAATTAAGGATAATTTTTGGCTTCCATATCTCGAGAAGATGAATCTTTCCCGTAGCGTAAACTAACTTACGCAATACTCGTTCCCTCATCTAGAGAGAACCGAGGTTACGTTAGGTAACCGATATCTTTTACTTTAAAGTACATATAAAATAATTATGTTTTAATAATGTTAACATGCAGTGAAGCAACTAAAAATATTACATTCAGTTTATACTTATATTCTTTTAAAGTATATTATTTCCATAAAAAGTACTCTTTTTAAATGCATGCTAAAGTGTGGGCTACTTCCACAAGACTATTCAAGGAAAATTAAGAAGCAAATCTATCACAGACCTGAGGTAGACTCCAAGCTGAAGGAAGTGAAGGGGTTTGATCAGTAAATGCCTGTTGGCAAATGTCTCTACCTTAGTCTCAAGCTTAGTCTTCAGGAATTCTGAGTACCAGAGCCAGCTGAACACCTGTAACAATACTGAAGAGCCCAGCACCAGAAAAATCATCACCCCCATATACACATAGGCCCCATCCTGATAAAATAACACAACAGTCTGAATGTCCAGCACTATATCCAGCAGGGAAAGTAACAATCCCACCAATGTAAACAGGTATTCCAATAAAGAGTACTTGAAAGGGAAGCTTTCCTCCATGATTGATCCAGTGTGAGAAACCTTTATATCATGACAAAGTAAGGATATACAGGTCCTTCTAAAAAAAATTAGCATATTGTGATAAAGTTAATTATTTTACATAATGTAATGATAAAAATTAAACTTTCATATATTTTAGATTCATTGCACACCAACTGAAATATTTCAGGTCTTTTATTGTTTTAATACTGATGATTTTGGCATACAGCTCATGAAAACCCAAAATTCCTATCTCAAAAAATTAGCATATTTCATCCGACCAATAAAAGAAGTGTTTTTAATACAAAAAAGTCTACCTTCAAATAATTATGTTCAGTTATGCACTCAATACTTGGTCGGGAATCCTTTTGCAAAAATGACTGCTTCAATGCGGCGTGGCATGGAGGCAATCAGCCTGTGGCACTGCTGAGGTGTTATGGAGGCCCAGGATGCTTCGATAGCGGCCTTAAGCTCATCCAGAGTGTTGGGTCTTGCGTCTCTCAACTTTCTCTTCACAATATCCCACAGATTCTCTATGGGGTTCAGGTCAGGAGAGTTGGCAGGCCAATTGAGCACAGTAATACCATGGTCAGTAAACCATTTACCAGTGGTTTTGGCACTGTGAGCAGGTGCCAGGTCGTGCTGAAAAATGAAATCAGATGGAAGCATGAAGTGCTCCAAAATCTCCTGATAGCTAGCTGCATTGACCCTGCCCTTGATAAAACACAGTGGACCAACACCAGCAGCTGACATGGCACTCCAGACCATTACTGACTGTGGGTACTTGACACTGGACTTCAGGCATTTTGGCATTTCCTTCTCCCCAGTCTTCCTCCAGACTCTGGCACCTTGATTTCCGAATGACATGCAAAATTTGCTTTCATCCGAAAAAAGTACTTTGGACCACTGAGCAACAGTCCAGTGCTGCTTCTCTGTAGCCCAGGTCAGGCGTTTCTGCCGCTGTTTCTGGTTCAAAAGTGGCTTGACCTGGGGAATGCGGCACCTGTAGCCCATTTCCTGCACACGCCTGTGCACGGTGGCTCTGGATGTTTCTACTCCAGACTCAGTCCACTGCTTCCGCAGGTCCCCCAAGGTCTGGAATCGGTCCTTCTCCACAATCTTCCTCAGGGTCCGGTAACCTCTTCTCGTTGTGCAGTGTTTTTTGCCACACTTTTTCCTTCCCACAGACTTCCCACTGAGGTGCCTTGATACAGCACTCTGGGAACAGCCTATTTGTTACCCTCTTGCTTGAGGGTGTCAATGATGGCCTTCTGGACAGCAGTCAGGTCGGCAGTCTTACCCATGATTGCGGTTTTGAGTAATGAAACAGGCTGGGAGTTTTTAAAAGCCTCAGGAATCTTTTGCAGGTGTTTAGAGTTAATTAGTTGATTCAGATGATTAGGTTAATAGCTCGTTTAGAGACCCTTTTCATGATATGCTAATTTTTTGAGAAGGGAATTTTGGGTTTTCATGAGCTGTATGCCAAAATCATCAGTATTAAAACAATAAAAGACCTGAAATATTTCAGTTGGTGTGCAATGAATCTAAAATATATGAAAGTTTAATTTTTATCATTACATTATGGAAAATAATGAACTTTATCACAATATGCAAATTTTTTTAGAAGGACCTGTACCATGCTGATCTGGCACAGGTCTGAAAACGCAAGGAGAGTAAATAGGGAGCAAACAAGGCAGGTAACAAGGGAGGACAGATGGGGCAAATAGACCAATAGTCAGGTAACAAGATGGGCACGGTCAAGAAAATAGGTGCCATGACTAAACCATGACTGAAACAAAAGCACATGGCCAGTAAAACAAATCACAACCCATGTGCTCACACAAACCGAGACATGAACACGCAGCTAATGAGAACTCATAAGCCACTTGTTCACACAGAACATGACTATATGAAAGCACACAGCCATTGTAAAACAAGCTGTGTGCTATACAGCACAAGACAAAACACGACATGAAAGCACATAGCCGATGTAAACACGAACTGCGTGCTACACAAAACACAACAACACACGCAGACAGAAGAGCATACGGCCCGAGCGAGCACGCTCACACGACAAGAGAGAGTGCATGAGAACGAGCGAAAGCTCATCCTGTGAGCTCACAACAGAATACAAACACGCAGAGGATGAATGTCCGAATCCTGTCACGGCCGGCTCGCAAGCCTCGACAAAGGAGACAACACGTTGGATATTGCTCAAAAAGAATAACATTTATTAAAGTAAGAATAATTAAATGAGAAGGAGACGAGACGGAACGCAAACAAACAACGGAATCCAAGACACGGCACGAGGATGGGAGAGCGCGCACCGTCACAGCTGAAGGGAACTGCTTTCAATTGCCGGCATCAGCTCCAACACAGGTGTAACTCCTTAATCAATAATGACATCACTCACTTTAACTCTCTCCTGCAAACCAAACAGAAAGAAAAACACACAACCCACAAATATGACCCATACTGGGTTCATAACACCCTCCCCCATAGAAAAGGGTTTCACTTAATAATACCCAACCTAAACCCTTCACCCGATAACCCCCCACATTACTGTATAACACCAGCTTCATCTTACCCCCAATGTCCTCGGCAACTACGGGCCCTGTAGAAGCAATTTAAGAGAGTAAAGGAAAGCAAGACAAAACATTGTTCGTAAACAGTTAGGAAGAGTAAGGAACTCTAGACAATGCGTCTGCCACCACATTGTCAGCACCTTTGATGTGTCGAATTTCAAGGGTGTATGACTGCAGGAAGAGGCACCAACGAGTCAAACGTTGATTTGGGCACCACAAAGAGTGTAAATAAATAAGTGGATTGTGGTCAGTATACACGACCAAAGAATCTGACACTGATCCCACATACACCTCAAAATGATGCAGAGCCCAAATCAGCGCTAAGGCCTCTTTCTCAATCACCGAATAATTTAACTGATAAGAAGAAAACTTCTTCGAAAAATAACTCACGGAACGGTGAATCCCCTCATCGTTAGCTTGTAACAGTACAGCTCCCGCACCCACGTTGCTAGCATCCACACACAACCTAAAAGGGCGGTCAAATTTGGGAGCTGCTAACACAGGAGCGGAAGTGAGCAGTGATTTAGCTGCCTCAAAAGCTTCCTGACAGACAGAAGTCCAGATAAAATCGGCTTTTGCCTTCAGCAAATCAGTGAGTGGGGCTACCACGGTGGAAAAATTCCTACAAAATCCCCGGTAGTAACCCACTAACCCCAAAAAACGCATCAACTCCTTTTTGGTGGAAGGAGAAGGAAATCGATCAATGGCCTCAACCTTGGCCCGAACTGGACGCACACAACCCTGTCCAACGACCTTACCCAAGTAAGTTACGGTGGCCTTGGCAAACTCACATTTGGCCAAATTGACCGTCAGACCAGCCTCAACAAAACGGGAGAACAGATCTGCAATACGACTCAAGTGCTGCTCCCATGAATCACTAAAAACCACCACATCGTCCAAATAAACTGCGACTCCCTCCTTTACTCTTACCTTTAACCACAGGGCACTCATTCTTCCAATGGCCTTCACCACGACAATAATTACAGATCAGAGATGAATCCCTGGGCATGTGATCTACTCTCTCTTCAAAAATATCATCTCTTTTCCGAAACTCAAAACTACTCTTGTGCGTTAAAATATAGTCATCAGCCAACTCAGCAGCTTTAGCAGTTGTTTCAGCTTTCTGCTCATTTATGTACGTTGCTATTCGAGCAGGAACAGAGTTCTTAAACAGTTCAAGCACAATTAAGTTAGTCAACTCTTCAAACGTGGTTAGCTCAGATGCCATACACCAGCAATTAAATGCAGTAGTGAGCTCTCTAGCAAACCCCACATGAGCCTCCTTTACACCCTTAGACAATGTTCTAAATTTTTGTCGGTACACTTCTGGTACTAACTCATAAGCTTTTAAAACTGCCGCTTTAACGGTACAGTAATCATTGCAGTCCGAGAGTGACAGGACAGAATAAGCTTCTTGAGCCCTGCTTGTGAGCACACATTTTAAAAGCATTGTACGTTCCTTACTAGGCCAACCTCTTGCCTCTGCTATTCACTCAAACAATATAAAAAAGGTATCCGGGTCTCGCTCGTTAAACTTAGGCATTAACCTAAAATTTCCAGCAGTGTCAAACACTTGAGGAGCACCCTGCAAAGCATCAGTTGAACCATTTAGTCCACCTTCTCTCATTATTTCCAAGCGATATTTCTGCAGCTCAACATTAGTCTGTTCATTTCTAGTTCTCATCTCCAAGTTCAATTTCGTAATGATCCGCAATCTCGAATAACTGATCTTTTGTAAACGAATCAAGCAAACCTTCAACTCTTCGACTAGATTAGACCTCTTTCCACCTTAAATGCACGTTACAAATAGAATAAGTGTTTTTACAAACCACAGCAGGAGGAATAAAATAGTTCCCTCTAATAAATTTAACTCAACCCTATAATCTTCATGTGGTTACTGGTGAGGGGTATTTTAAGCACCAACTCCCACTAGTACGAAGAAAGCACTTATACCACGGATATGCACCCGAGACAACTGCTCTACTCACGGTCGCCACACAAAAATAAAAAAAGTTACATTACATCCACTGGTTCCAAAAGGGAACGAGCAGCTAAACCTAACCAGAGAACACAAATATTGTTAAATATTCCTCCCACAACAGGATCTGCAAAAAAATCACTTACCTCCTACAAAAACAGCATGGGACAGCCAAATTACAGATACAGCATTCCACACATTCCGTTGTCAAAAACAAAACAAACCCAACGCGTATTTCCTTCAAAGTACGATGTATAAAAACATCCCAAACAATAGCGCTAAACAAACAATCTTACAATTACATTCGGTTATTCAACACGCCAATTTACTTACAAAATAACCGAACGCGAAAAACAAAAAAAAAAGCGCTTCCAAATCATGTCGAAATAAAACCGGAATTTTCAAACGTTAAAGGACGGACGTTGGACGAGCCCCCGCGACAAAGAAGGAGACAACACGCTGGATATTGCTTAAAAAGAATAACATTTATTAAAGTAAGAATAATTAAATGAGAAGGAGACAAGACGGAACGCAAACAAACAACGGAATCCAAGACACGGCACGAGGATGGGAGAGCGCGCGCCGTCACAGCTGAAGGGAACTGCTTTTAATTGCCAGCATCAGCTCCAACACAGGTGTAACTCCTTAATCAATAATGACGTCACTCACTTTAACTCTCTCCTGAAAACCAAACAGAAAGAAAAACACACAACCCCCAAATATGACCCATACTGGGTTCACAGAACCGAAGCCAAACTAGACCAAAGTGCCGGGATCCAAACACCATGCCCCGCACGTGAAACAAGTCACACAGACAAGAGCGCATGGCTTGAGAACGCTTGAACTGTGCTCTCGGACAAAGACAAGACAAAACAGGAGTGTCAGGGCTCTGTCACAAAACCAAGATTTATGATTTCTATTACACGAGAGTAGATGTTAAAAACTTCAAGCTGATTTGTACTCGGCTTTGGCCAAGATAAGCACCAACTAAAGCCTAGTTCACACTACATGATTTTAAGCCCGATTTAAGCCCGAATTGCAAATCGTTGAGCTCGGCGACAGGTCAGGGTGTTATCGCGTGCAAATCGCGGGGGATTAGCGGGCGATGAACGCTCGCCAATCTGTTAGTATAAGAGCCAACAACGCATCAAAGACGCTCGCAGACGCCTCGCAGACGCCTCGCCGAGCCTAGAAAAATATCTAGCATGCTAGATATCCAGAGCTGTCGCACGACTCAATCTCACTGATGTCATGAGCAACAGCCAATCAGAGCAAGTAAATAAATACGCTGTAAATACGTAGGGTAAATACGCGGGTAAATACACGATTTTTGCCGTCAGCCAAACATAAACATGCAGCTACATCTCCGATATAAACATGCTGTACTCACCTCCAACTCTCTCTGTAGCACAGACCTGCTGTTCGCGTATGCACATCTACTCTTTCGCCCATACTCTTATTTTTTCTTTTTTTGCGTTTTTTTCTCAGAGCAAATCATCGCGCAAACAGTTTGCAGCACTAGTTTCTGTCTGATGTCCATATTCGCGTGTTGTGTTCTTCTTCGCTGTGTATTGCCGCGCGTGCTGTTTCGCGTCAAGATAGGCATTAGACAGATAGATTTGTAGACAAGATAGAATCGTTGGGTGACAGAGTTGTTCACTCATGTAGTGCGTCACCTCCTGTTGCGGATCAATCACGTTGTGTCGTGTGGTGTGAACAGCTCAACAACTTGAACACTCCTGATTTCTCAGAGAGCAAGTCATGTAGTGTGAACCGCACAGTTCAGCCCGACGTTTTAAAATCATGTAGTGTGAACTAGGCTTAAGACGTAGCTTTACAGTAACCTAAGCTTCTCCATCCATTTACGCTTCTTTCCATATGGTGATGTGAATCTCCTTCTGTCTGGTGTTAATGGCTGCAGTGTATTTGGCGCGTCAGCACACACAACGGCTGCAACCACAGTGCGGTCTCCCCAGCGGATCAGCATGACAACCGTCTGGATTGAGCCGAGTAGGGGACATCTCTAGGGTCTTCAAGTGGGCACCTTCCGTCCTCAGTGTTTCATCGACTAGCCCACGACACCTCAAGAGGGCTCGACAGTGACTCTGGCATCCCAGAGTCACCCCCCTCCGTCCCCCACTCAACTCAGCCCAGCTTACTGACCTTTACATCCCTCCAGCTGCTGAGGTTGCTCCTTCCTCATAGTTCACGTGACCTAACCACAATCTCTCCGCAATCCCACCATATGGGCCAACCCGTTTGACTAAGGCTGTCGAGCCCCACTGCCGTCGTTAAAGCAGGTCAGTGGCAATGGTTCCGTATGGCATACTACCTACCGCAAAACACAATATCTGTCCAAACACCAATCCTCATTCACGCAAAATACACAGGAACGTAATAACTGTAATAACTATGCAAACTATACAACTAAACCAACAGACTCTTCGAGTTTTTCAAGAAATCTTCGAAACCGTAGCTGTACACAGCCAGCCAGAATCTTTCCGTCTTAACCACAGCCAGTTGGTGCTCCTCTCTGCTGCTCCAGATAAGTTACTGTGCAACGCAACTCTTGGCCACTGAATCCGACGTCTCTGAGGAACCGGGTTGTAGAGTGTGCCACAAATCCTCGACAACCCACTTCCACTGGATAAACCCGGACTCTCCATCCTCGCTGTTCTGCTTCAGTGGACAGACTGCGGTATGCTCATTTCTTCCTCTCATATGCCTCATCTACAGCCTCCTCCCATGGCACTGTTAACTCTATCAGGTGAACAATGCGTGCTGATCCAGACCACAAAACAATATCTGGTTGAAGGTTAGTGGTGGCAATCTCAGGTGGAAAAATAAGCCGTTGATCAAGATCAGCCAGCAATTTCCAGTCCCTAGCAGCTTCCAGTTGTCCTGGGCGAGAATTGGTTTTAACACCTCTTCTTGGTGGTTGCTCGCCTGGGCGGAGGAATATTGTCTTTTGTTTTGCTAGAACAGGTGGCAACTTATTGATCATGTTACGCTTGTCTTCCAATGCTAAAGCCAAACATTGCAGTACTTGGTCATGGCGCCAAGTAAACCGTCCTTGGCTAAGAGCCACCTTACATCCTGTCAAAATGTGCCTTAATGTGGCAGGTGATGAACACAAAGGACATGAGGGATCCTCTCCTACCCAGAGGTAGGAATATAAAAAATAAACTAGACAGAAGTGACAGAACCCTGACAAGTAATTAAAAATGAGTGTGCAATGTAGGTAAGGAATACAAAAGCCCAAACATGGAGTGGATAAATACAGTTGAAAGATTTGAAGAACAAAATTACCCCATCAAAGTCAGCAAAAAGCTTTCTCTGGCTGACTCCGAGTGAGGGTTTATTACGTATTCATTTTTTTTTGTTAAAGTTAGCTTCACGGAGCGATGCCAAGCAAGCAGTAAACAATGTCATGTGCTCTTTAGCGGTATTGTAAACAATTAATTCATGAGCACTGCTAACAACACACTGTAAACCACTCAGAACACCCAACCAAAGCCCCAAAAAACACCCAGAACAGCCTAGAAACACACTGTAAACCACTCAGAACACCCTATAGGAACATAATGTAAACCACTCAAAACACCATAATAAAGCACTGTAAATCACCCAGAAGGGCCTATAGCAATGCAATGTAAACCACTCAAAACTCCCTCGCTCTAAAAAAAATCCTGGGTTGTTTTAACCCAAATTTGGGTCAAATATGGACAAATCCAAACGTAGGGTTAAAAAATTAATTAAAATAATTAACCCAACGGCTGGGTTTGTCCATATTTCACCCAAATTAGGGTTGAAACAACCCAGCATTTTTTAGAGTGCAAAACACTGTAAATCACCCAGAACACCCTAGCATTGCACTGTAAACCACTCAAAACATCCTAATAAAGCACCATAAACCACAGAACACCCTACAGCAATGCACTGTAATCCACTCAAAACACCCTAAACAAAGCACTGTAAACCACTCAAAACATCCTAAGCACTGTAAACCACTCAAAACATCCTAAGCACTGTAAACCACTCAAAACATACTAATAAAGCACTGTAATCCACTCAAAACACCCTAAATAAAGCACTGTAGCGGCAACCTATAGCCACTGAGAGGCTAAGCAGCAGGAAATATCCGTGACGCGTTTTCTTGCATTGAATATCCAATAACGTTTTATTTGCATAATAACAGACTATTCATATAAAAACAATTGATGATGAAGATACGTATAAACGGTCAACAGAAAGTGAGCACTCCCCACTACTCACCCCCTCTCTACACAATATCCCGAACAGGAAACACTACCAGGTATATACCCAATGATACCCATGTGACCGAACCACGTGGAAACGTACACGCAAAATGCAAAATAAAAGACAAACGTTTTCTACACTTACATTCCAGCCCCTGATTATTACACAATAAACCTGCAATAATCACAGACACAATCAAAATATGAACAATATTAACATACATTACATAATTAATTGTTATACATGATTTTCTTTTTTTACAAAAGCTTAAGGAAATGTGAAAAAATTTATGTGTGCGAAAATGTCCAGAGCACTCAAGTGTTCATCATTGTAACGGAGTAACGTTAATGTAAAAGTCAAGTCTAAGTCAGTAAAGTCAGTAATTCAATCAAGTCCAAGTCAAAAAGTCAAGTCAAAAGAGTCAGTTGAGAGCTCTCAAATGTCAGTCATAGTTTATCTTTAAATTCCCCAGCTTCAAGAAGACGACAAATTTTTGTAATTGGCCTGGTCAAGCAGGTACTCATAGTCTTGATCTTAACTTGCCGTGTGAATCCTTTTTTGTCCGTTATCGCGTCAATAATTTTACCCATGATCCAGGAACTTCTTGGTGCGTTTTCATCCATTATCAGTACAACATCTCCCAACTGATAGTTCCGTGTCTTTGCCATCCACTTTTGGCGTTCTTGTAGTAAAGGTAGATATTCACCAATCCATCTTTTCCAAAATTGGTTGGCTAAATACTGAATTTGACGCCATCTTCAAAGGGCATACAGATCTTCCTTCTCAAATAATCCAGGTGGTAATGTAAACTTTGTTTTTAGAAGGAGAAGATGATTAGGTGTCAAAGCTTCCATGTCATCAGGATCCAAAGATGATCTAGTTATGGGTCGGTTGTTATGTATAGACTCTACTTCACACAAAAAAGTATGAAGACCTTCTTCATTCAAACTTTGCCCTGGAAGTATGGAGTTCAATATTTTCTTTGTTGATCTGATGAGCCTTTCCCAGATCCCTCCGTGGTGTGAACCGGTAGGAGGATTGAAAGTCCATTTAATCTTCTTTTGTAGAAGAATGTCGTTTATCTGACTGTGGTTCCAATTTTGTATCGCCTCTTTTAATTCACGATCAGCCCCGACAAAGTTCGTTCCATTATCTGAACGTATTTCAGCCACTTGTCCTTGTCGAGCAATAAAACGTCTGAGTGCGTGAATGAATGAGTCAGTGTCAAGTGATGCAACCATCTCAATGTGAACGGCTCTAATGTTCAAGCAGGTGAAAATGACTCCATAACGCTTTAGAGTGTTTCTTCCTCTCTTTACTTCAAATGGACCGAAACAATCCAGTCCAACATGAGTAAAGGGTGGTTTGTCTGGTGAGACTCGATAGTGAGGTAGATCGGCCATCTGTTGATGACCTGCAATTGCATTAAACCTTTTACACACTACACATTTTGACAAATGTTCTTATGGCTACGCTAGCTCCAAGGATGCAATATCGCTGTCGAAGAGTCGCCAACATGAAATTCCGTCCACTATGTCCCACTTCTTCATGAATTTGTTGCAGTATTAGGTTAGAAATGTGCAAATCTTTTGCCAATATAATTGGGTGTTTAGAGTGTTCAAGAATCAATGCGTTATCAAGACGTCCACCAACCTTGATGATATCACACTGAAGTATTGGATTAAGACTATAAAGAGGACTATTTCGCTTGACTACTCCACACTTTCGTAGACTATTTAGTTCCTCCGGAAATCTCTTTCTTTGAGAAAGTCGGATGATTTCCATTTCAGCCCTTTCCAATTCTTCCAACGAAAGTAAGTCCTTACGCACTGTAGGTTCAAACTTCTGCATCTCCTGATTAATAATCATCTCTTGTTGATATGGATCTATATCAGAGCAGACAAGAACAGTCTGCAGTAGTTTACTTTCCTTGCTACGGTCCATCAAGATTTGTCTCAAACGAAGGATCCATGCTACGGCTTTCTTTAGTCGAATCCAAGAGGAGAAGTAATCAAAGAGATATGATATGGAGTCAGAATTTTCATTGACTTCTATCATGTTTACCAAAGCACTCCTTTTAATCTCAGGGTCACGAGGCAATATTTTTTTTTTGTTGTTTTTTTCATTTTTATTTCAGGCAATGGCACAGAAAGTACAAGGCAGACAAAATATTGTTAAGTCATAAAGTGCAAAAAAGAAACAAAAACAGAACATACAGTATTTAACTGACAATCGAATTCTGCCTGAAAGGGAGTGGGAAGAAGACAACTTATTTAATCCCACCCCAGTTCCCCATTTGGTGATTAATACATTGAGCTTCATTGTTACTTTGGTCACGGATTGTTTACATATGTTGTATCATGGTGGTGTTACCACAATAACAAGTATTTATTGTAACAACAGTACCAACAATTTAAGAAGAATAAACAATACCAACAATGGTAATGGGCAATATATCAACAATGGTAATGGCCAATATACCAACAATGGTAATGGACAATATACCAACAATGGTAATGGACAATATACCAAGGATGGTAATGGACAATATGCCAACGATGGTAAGGAAACATTGAGCACATGTTAACACTATAAGACAGAGTACAACAGCAATTTAAATTAAAGATCCTCATCTCTGTATTTTAACCAGACCCAATGTTTATATAACAGTTTAAATTGATGAATAGTTTGACATTGCTTTTGTTGCAAGTCCAGTTTGTTCCAGAGTTTCACTCCGCATACAGACACACAATAATATTTACGAGTGGTTTGGGCTCTTGGTAATGAAAAATATCCAAAGCCTCTCAAGTTATGAGCTCGCACTGGAATTTGAAAAAAACGTTGTAAGTTAAGCGGTAATAAGTTGTTAAATGCTTTATATAGGACTATTGATGTATTATATTTTACAAGATCATCAAATTTTAACAACTTTGACTGCGTAAACAGCTTATGAGTATGTTCTAAAAAACCAACCTTATGAATGATCCTCACAGCTCTTTTCTGTAATATGATCAGAAGATTTATTGTGTTCTGGTAATTATTTCCCCACACTTCAACACAATACATAAGGTATGGTAGTACTAAAGTGCAGTATAAAGTACGGAGTGCATTTTCATCAAGGTATAGTTTTGCTTTATTTATAATTGAGAGACTTTTGGAGATTTTTGTTTTTATGTGTCTGACATGGGGTTTCCATGACAATTTACTGTCAATTTTTACCCCCAAAAATGTATTCTCACTCACAATTTCAATTTGGGTACCACCAATACTTATTCTCTGTTCAGACATTTAATTGCGATTACCGAACATCATTATCTTAGTTTTATTTATATTCAAGGATAATTTATTTGTGTCCATCCATTTTTTTATTATATTTAGTTCCCTGTTTACCATATTTACGAGCTCATTATAATCATCACTACTGTAGAATATATTCGTGTCGTCTGCAAATAGTATGAGTTTCAGTACTTTGGATATATTAAAGATATCATTTATATACACATTAAACAGTTTTGGCCCCAACACTGACCCCTGGGGGACACCACAAGCAATGCCAAGAGTATCTGATAAATACTGACCAATTTTTACAAACTGTAACCTCCCTGTTAAATAACTTTTTAACCAATCTCCAGCCAGTCCCCTAATTCCATATCTTTCCATCTTATTTAATATGATTGAGTGATTAATTGTATCAAAGGCTTTTTTTAGATCAATAAAGATACCAACTGCATACTTTTTTTGCTCCAGTGCGTTAGTAATTTCTTCAATAGCTTCAGTTATTGCCATTGAGGTAGTTCTTTTGGACCTAAAACCATACTGACCATCATTAATTACATGATGTTTCTCGAGAAACTTTTCAAGTCGAGAATTGAAGAGTTTCTCTAAAATTTTTGAAAACTGAGGCAAAAGAGAGATTGGTCTGTAATTCGTAAAAGCGTGTTTGTTATCCTGTTTGAAAATTGGAATTACTTTAGCGATTTTCATTTTACTTGGAAAGCAGCCAGTCTGGAATGACAAGTTACAAATGTAAGTTAAAGGTTTTACAATATTCAATATAACTTTTTTAATCAATGTCATGCTGATATCATGACAGTCAGTGGAGAACTTGCTTTTACATTCCCACACAATGTTTGTCACTTCCTGCTCATTTGTAGCTGAGAGGAAAAATGACAAAGAATTCCGTTCAATAGTTGATTTTGCAGCTCCATTGTTTGGAATATCAGCGGCCAATTTAGGGCCAACATTTACAAAGAAATTGTTGAACTTATTTACTACATTACTCATATTATATTCTTCACCATTGTCATCAATAAAGTGATCAGGATATATCGACTTTGAGGATGAAGTTATATATACACATATTACATCCCTATAGGTGAGGTCCATTGGCCATTCCTTTTGTGATCGAACGAGAAATGCGGGACCAGAAATCCACGTCTCATTCTTCAAAAGTGAATCCGCCTTCACTCCTCTAGACACCAGATCTGCTGGATTGCTTGATGAATTCATGTACCTCCATTGTTCTACATCGGAAACCTTCAGGATTTCGGACACTCTATTAGCCACAAAGCACTTAAATCTTTAGGTGCTATTTCGAAGGTATCTGAGTACTGAAGTACTGTCAGTCCAAAAAAACAAGAGTTCTGAAAGGGCATCTTGAGTTCTTTCATCCAGATTTTGTCAATACAGCTTGCAAGAGTGGCAGCTGTAAGTTCCAGGCGAGGGATTGTAATGGATCTTAATGGTGTAACTCTTGCTTTGCTTACTAAGAGAGTAGAATATGCCTGTTGATGGTCATTATGGAGCAGCAAATAGGATACCACACCATATCCTTGCTCGCTAGCATCGGAAAAATGATGCATTTGAGCAGAAATTACATCTCCAAACCCATCAGGCTTCAAACATCTTCCGACCTCAAAACTCTCCAAGTGATGCAGATCATCCAGCCAGTTCATCCAAAGTTGAACATACACTGATGGAATATCATTGTCCCATCCAATTCCCTCCCTACATAGATCCTAAAGTATCCTCTTGGCAGACAGAATCACAGGTGACAAGAACCCCAGAGGATCATAGATGGAACTAACCACTGAGAGAATTCCTCTCCTGGTAAGAGGTCTATCCTTGACTACCACTTTGAATTGAAAGGCATCCGATTCAGCACACCATTGCACTCCTAATGCTCTTTCCACTGGCAAAGTGTCACGATCGAAATCCAAATCCTTAACCTTTTTCTCTCTGTCCTTCTCAGGTACTACACCCAATACAGCACGACTGTTGCTCGTCCATTTTGTTAAACGAAATCCGCCTTTAGCACACATACTAGTAAGATCCTTGTACAGCTGAACAGCATCTGATTCGGAAGATACGGAAACAAGGCAGTCATCCACATAGAAATTATTGAAAACGACATCCCTTGTCTTGGGGTCGAATAGATCCTTTTGATCCATTGCACATTTCCTCAATGCAAAACTCGAGCAACTTGGTGATGATGTAGCCCCAAATAGATGAACCACCATTCTGTATTCCTCCAGACTGCTGTTTACATTACCTTCTGGCCACCACAGAAATCTCAAGAGATCACAATCTTCTGGGTGAACTCTGATTTGATGGAATATGGCCTCAATGTCGGCCATCAGGGCAACAGATTCCAGTCTAAATCATACAAGTACACTCACAAGTGAACTGGTTAAGTCTGGACCTTGTAGAAGCTTACTATTCAGTGATATACCCTGATAAGAAGCTCCACAATCAAACACAACCATGATCTTGTGTTTTTTTAGATGATATACACCGTGATGGGGTAAATACCACAGACGTCCGTCACGTCTCTCCAGTTCAGCCGCAGGTACCCTTTCTGCATAACCCTTATGGATCACGTCCTCCATAAAGGTGGTGTAGTCTGCATGAAAGGAAGAATTCACTTTAAACCTTTTTTGCAGAGTTAAAGCACATTGTTCTGCAATTCTCCTGTTCATGGGCATGACTACTGCGGCATTTCTGAATGGTAGGCCGATATAATAATGACCATTAATTAGTCTTGCTGAATTGGACACGAAATTCATAAACTGCTGATCTTCTTTAGATGTTCCTACCATTTCCTCATGAGCAGTCTCTGGGAAATCAGCCTTAAATTGCTGCTTCCACAACTCTTCCAACTTCATTACTGCAATCCTAGTCACAGAAAGTTGGTTGGCAGTATCATCTCCATTCATGCCAACCCCTTTAAGTGGTCCGTTAACGGTCCATCTGAACAGGGTCCTTACAGCATACGGGCCATTATTTTGACTACGGATGACCTCCCAAGGCTCCAATGCTTCTGGAACATTAGCTCCAATCAAAAGCTCAATGCCAGCATTAATCATAGGTAGACAAATATGACTCAGATAAGGCCAACATTCAAGATCTTTCTGTGAGGCGATGTTTGCTGTGGTCACAGGCATGCTCTTTTGAGTATACACTTCAGGCAATGCACAGTAATATTCTTGACTCAACCCAGAAATCTCCAAATCTTTTAGAACGTAGCTACCGACTGATTTATCTTGACTCATAGTTCTGAGAATAATATTAACTCTCTTTCCAGAGAGGTTGAGCTTGTTCATCAAACTTTCCGTACAGAAAGAAGCAGAACTTCCAGAATCAAGTAAAGCATACGTCATCACCACACAGTTTCCCTTTCTTGATTTAACACAAACTGGAACGATAGGTAACGCACAACTGTTGTTACCAGCCCCAGTAAGACCACTAGTTTGGAGAGAGACCATAGCACTAGCTACTGCTGACTTGAATTCGGCTTTCTTCTTGTCCAAAGTATCTACTTTCTCATGAGAATAAATGTGAAGAAGACTTGGGTGTTTAAGACTACATATATTACAGATACTTCTCTTTTTGCAGTCCCTACTGTGGTGACCTGTATACAAGCAGCCAAAGCAAATTCCTCTCGTCATCAGAAAGTTCATCTTTTCTCTGTGACTTTTTCTGATAACTTTATTACAGACATCCAGTACGTGTTCACCGCTACAAAAGAGACAGATTCTGTTGGTTGATATCTTATGGTGTTCATTCATTTCAGGCATAGCAGTGACAGTGGTTGCAAAACTGCTTCTTTGCCTGACTTGCTTTGAAATTCATCTTCCTACCTCCAGCAGGTGATACATCCTGAATATTGCCAAACACAGGGTCAGATAGAATTTTTACTTGTTTCTCGATGAAGTCAACAACATCAGAAAAGGTGGTTTGATTGTGGCGTCGCTCCTTTAACTCATATGCAACAACTCTCCATCTGTCTTTGAGTTTATAAGGAAGCTTTGAGAGGATAATTTGCATGTTAGTGGTGAGATTCAGCTCATTCATATAGCGAATGTCTTGCATAGCGTTGCAACATCTCCTTAGGAAAAGACCATACTCTTGCAGAGACTTAGCATCTTCAGATTTTATAGATTTCCATGAAAGAGCCTTTTCCATATATGACGAAGCTATTTTTACCTCATTGCCGAACCTTAAGCAATGCCTTAGCCTTTAAGTAACCTTGTGACGGGGTCATGAGCTGGCAACTTCTAACAAGTTCTTTCGACTGTCCTCGTGTATATTGCTCCAGGAAGTGCAGACAATCTCCTGGGTTGTCTGCCTTCTTTTCCACCACTTCCTCAAATGTGCGCATAAACTCATGAAAGCGCAATGGATCTCCATCAAAGTACTGTATTTCTCTGAGTGGAAGTGAAGACAAGTTATGCTGTTTAACCAATAGGGTAGCTATTTCATTCTGCTTACCCATAAGGTGAAGCATGCTTGTATGGTTCACGTCAATTTGAAAACTTGATCTTGACCCATGAGCATATTCGCTGTTCTGATAATCCAATGATGACCTATTAGGCAATGTAGATTGTGAAGGTTTCATTTTAGATCTTATTAATTGTTGTTGTCTTAACTGAGATAGAGAATAATTTGAAATCCTTTGTGTATTATCGACATGTGATGTACGTGTTACAGGTATGGACTCTGATGCCGCTGGCACACTAGCAGAAGGAACAAATGGTTCCACCACCGAATGAAGGGGTTTTAACACAGTCCTATGCACAGATGAATGAGATGCAGAATAAACTTGATACACCTTTACTCTTGCCATTGACTCTGCTAATTTAGTTTCCAACTCCAGTTTTTCCCTCCTTCTCCTCAACAGTTCCTCTTGTTCCTCTAAATCAGTGTTTCTCAACCTCTCCTGCAGGGACCCCCTGACAGGACATGTTTTTGTTTTAACCCTGAAATGGCACACCTGATTCAATTAGTCAGCTACACATTAAGCCTTTGAGCCTTTAATTAATTGAATCAGGTGTGCCATTTCAGGGTTAAAACAAAAACATGTCCTGTCAGGGGGTCCCTGCAGGAGAGGTTGAGAAACACTGCTCTAAATCATGTTTCCTTTGCAGCATTTGTTGAGAAGACAATAAAGCAGCCAGTTCTGCCTCAGCCTTAAGACGAATGGAAGATCGGCATGATCGAGACCCATGAGATGTAGCTCCAGAAGATCTTTTACTGCTTATATTTGAAGCACTGTCCATTGGTTGAATTTCATTTTCAAAGTTCCCAAAATCCATTCCAGCTTGTAGATGTACATTAGAGGGCTGAGTATTGTGTGTTGTGGACACGACGTCAACAAAGGGTGAAATATCAGATGCACAAACCCCTTGAGATGTTGCATATATGGCTTCCTCAACCACAGAGCCACAGATATTAGAAGGAGCGGTGCAGGTATTCAATTTCCTAGCTTCATTCATCCATTGTTGAACGTCATCCACAAAACCATTATAATGTTCCAAAATGGAGTCAAACCATTCATTTTGTTTACTTTGTTCCTCAAGAGGTAGTAGAGGCAATACTCCTTTATGTAGCGCAGATGCATCATCCATAAGCAGCTGTATCGTTTTCAGCATAGAACACACTTGAGACGCATTGTCATCGCATATCATCAGCTCTTTCATTGACTCAATCAAATTCTTCACTTTATTCACTTTACTCTTGCGATCCCTTTGCAAGGCTTCAATTTTAGCCACCAGGGCCTTTGCCGTGGGTTTATGCTCTCGTTTGCTGCTATCAGCAGCGTCCTCCATATCCTCAGAATTCATCATTCTCCAACGCAACGGACAATGTGAGCTCCGTTTCAAACAGCGAGCTCACAAAGCCAAACAATGAATGAATGTAGCAAGGCAGCACACGAGAGCCCATAAATATGCAAGAGCAGCACAAAGCGCATTCAACCCAACGCCAATCCAATGACTACAACAGCGTCTTCCACAACGGCGATACAGCACAATCCATTAAAACCGCTAACGTGCCTCGTTTGCCGTCTGTATTTGCGTCATGTCCGTCAATCCACTTCACAGTGCACGTCCGCCACAGCATGCTGCATGCAGAAACAGCCGTTTCCAAGTTGCGTCCATAATCCATAAATTGTGTAGGTTTTTCTGTTGACTTAATGTAGCGGCAACCTATAGCCGCTGAGGCTAAGCAGCAGGAAATATCCGTGACGCGTTTTCTTGCATTGAATATCCAATAACGTTTTATTTGCATGATAACAGACTATTCATATAAAAACAATTGATGATGAAGATACGTATAAACGGTCAACAGAAAGTGAGCACTTCCCGCTACTCACCCCATCTCTACACAATATCCCAAACAGTGGTTTACAGTGCTTGTAAACCACTCAAAACATCCTAATAAAGCACTGTAAACCACAGAACACCCTATAGCAATGCACTGTAAACCACTTAAAATACAATAGCAATGCACTGTAAACCACTCAGAACACTAGCAACTGCATTTTAGAAAATGCTAAATGCCTAAATTAAAGATTAAACTCTTATAACTACATATTTTAACACACTTAATGGGGTCCTATTATGCAATATTTTAAAGTCTTGGTTTTGTTTTGGGGATGTACTAGAATAGGTTTTCATGCTTGAGTGTAAAAAAAAAAGCATTATTTTTCACATATTTTACATTGGCTGCATCGAAAACCTGAAAAATGCTGCCATCGATGCACGTCCATTTACAAAATTATCTTCACTTCCTGTCTCACACCTTCATCTGATCGATTTTTGAAGGCAGCACACCTTATTCATAGCAGCGCCATCCTTGAAAGCGAAGGTGTAAGCGATAGACATACTTCAGTGGGTTGTACTGCTATTTAATGTGTTTTTGGATTGCTGCTGATGAAATACTGCAAAAATATCTTTCCAAGAAATGAAAGATCTAGAGTAAAGTTCTGCCAGGGAGACTCAAATGTTACATCACTCATTACTTTCTAGTCTTTCTAGTACTTTCTATCCACTCACTATCTAATACTTGGAGTATAAAAGATTGTTACTTATACACGTTTGAGTTTGCAGATGATGCAAACATTCACCTCCATCCTCCCCACCACCACCAGGATGGTCCCTGTCCATACCTCCCCGGGGGTCGGCTGCGTCCTTGCCTTCATCTTCAGGCAGGATATGCAGAGTAGGCTACCCTCCAAATGTGAACTATGGATGGGGCCTGCGTCAAAGAACCATCCAATATTTTTGTTTTCATTTTCTGGTCTATTTAATTAATAAATGTCGTATGACGGATGACGACGAATGGGGTTTCGCTTAGAAAGCCTATCGACTTTGAGTATTACAAAATGAGCCAATGGTAAAGAAATGCCATGGGTCTGCGGAATTTGCATGGCGCAACTCTGCCCCACCTCGTGGGTATAAAAGGAGGACGTGCAGATATGTTTTCGCTTCGGAGCCAAGAGTATCTCTTCACTCCACAGCCATTTCTGACTTCACTCTACGAGACGAGCCACTCTCCGGTGTTGTGAAGACTGTCTCCCTCCACCCTGAAAGTATATGTTGCCGTTATTGCCGCACACCATGATACAGTGGAAGGTAAGTCCATAGGGAAGCACGACCTGATTGTCAGGTTCCTGAGGGGAGCGAGGAGACTGAATCCTCCTTGCCCTCCTCTCGTTCCCACTTGGGAACTCTCAGTGGTTCTCAGTGGTGCCTATGTAGACAGGATGTAGATGTGTTTCAGGACCTCAGACCAGCTCTTTGTCTGTTATGGTGGGAAGCTGAAGGGAAAGGCTCTCTCCAAGCAAAGGTTGTCTCACTGGATAGTGGATGCCAACAGCAAGGTCGACCGTGCCCCCTTGGTGTGACTGCCCACTCCACCCATCTACAATTTTATCATTTTAACTTGTTCTAATTTCTTATTATATATAATATAAGTTTAGATTTATATCTCTACATATCTTTTTATCTATAAAGAAAATATATTTGGTTTTCTCCACAGAGATTTTAAATCTCCATTTATAAGACCATTTCCCAACATTGCATGCAGCTGACTGCATTATATTAACAATATAATCCACATTTCTTCCTCTAATCCAAAGAGCTCCATCATCATCCATGATGGATTAATATATATATATATATATATATATATATATATATATATATATATATATATATATATATATATACAAATATATATTGTTGCAAAAGAATAAATAAATAACAATGGACTTATGCCGCTACACCCTGTGGGGTCCCATTCTCAATCAAACCTTTTTTTCTGATATAGCCTATACTCTCTCTAATCTTCACTTTTATATTTCACTTTTACCACCTATTCCAATCTGATCAAATTTTATCAGCAAACCTTCCTTCCATAATACTGTAAGTGTTCCGTTTCAACCAGTCTAGGGGAAGCAACAATATAGTTAACACTACTGCCACCTAGTGGACTGACACACAACATGACGCTTTCAAAAATATAAAATAAAAACAAACCACATTTTAGGACATAACACCCCCACCCTTAAATTACAAACCAGAGGTTTGTATACCATACCATACAATACAACACAACACAACACAACACAGTACTCCAATACTTCACCATCATGAACATGAGACAGGGTGTCTGCAATAACATTCTCAGCACCTTTCTTATAATGAATATCTAGATTGAACTCCTGTATAAAGAGCGACCACCTCATCAAGCACTGGTTTGAGTAAGACATCAGAGGCTATGCACATTCATATTTCGATTTTATTAAATGCATTTTGCATTGTTTTTTTCCTTTCTATCTATGACCCAGCAGTAGAAAACAACTGATGTAAATGGAAGAACAAGACACTGAAATGTGACACTGATGTTTCTGTTTCACAGGTGTGAGTGTGGTCGCCTCCACTACTTCTATAGCCGTTATTATATCTTGTGAAAATATACCTTGTCCTTATCTTATTTTCCACTATGGACTGATCTGAACAGCACTGTTGATGATTATGGTCTACACTTTCAATATATTTTTCAATACATTAAATTACTCATTTTTGTCAGAACAAATGTCTGACTGTAGAAGTTCTTGTATTCAACTGGGAATATCCCCTACAGTAAGTTCATGTTTTTGGTTTTTATGTCTGTGGTTTCATTAGAATTTGATGTCATAAAAAACGTGTTGGTTAGCTCATTTAAACATGTGTTCTCTTGTTATGAGTGTGGAATCCAAGCTAATACATCATGGGTTATGATACTATGTCTCAGTTCTTTTTTTTACAAGTCTCCATTGAATATTTTGTTAAAAAGACTAACCAGACTAGTCTTTCATGCGGTTATTGTGCGTTCTTGTGTGTTTATTTGCATAATTTGTTTCCGAGTAACTATTAGCTTGTACTGCCTGTTTGGTTGCTTGACAGCAGACTTTATTGATTAAGATTCATATGCACCTTCATTTTCCAGCTACTGTAAGCTTGAAGCTTTAAATAATTCAAATCATGGGCGACTTCAGGTATGCCTTTGCCTACCTCTGTTAGACAACTGAGCATTTAGACAATATGTGCCTTTTACAAACTTTGTTGCATTATTTTCCTGTTATCACTGTAAAGCTGCTTTGAAACAATCTACATTGTAAAAAGCGCTTTATAAATAAAGGTGACTTGACTTTTATTACTAATGGTATTTGCTGAGGCAAGCATTACTACTGTTGTTCAACTTAAGGTTATAAATTTGAACAAAACATTAACCTTAAGTTTTAAACTTTGTTGCATAACTGGTTTGTTCATGAATGAGACCTCAAATTCAAGTTTACTTTATTTATAAAGCACATTTTAAAACAACCTTGGTTGACCAAAGTGCTGTACAAGATATAACTAGATCCATCCCAAAAATTAAAATCAGCTTTCACAAGACATTAAACGCACAAGAATACAAATAGGTTTTTAAAAGACTTCTAAACTCAGACACTGTGGACGCTGTTTTCATATGTAGTGGCAGTTTGTTCCATAACCTAGGGCCAGCTACCGCAAAGGCTCTGTCTCCCCTGCATTTCAATCTGGAACTGGGTGTGATCTGAGCAATCTGACAGGTTTGTGTTCCGTAACCAACTCAGAAAGGTATTGAGGAGCAAGATTACATAATGCTTTATACACAAACAACAAGACTTTAAATTCAATACGATACTGAACAGCCAGTGTGGTGAACGTAGTGTAGGGGTGATGTGATCCTGTTTATGAATGCCTGTAAGCAAACGGGCAGCTGCATTTTGGACCAGTTGAAGCCGATGGATAGATGAAGCTGGTAGCCCTTGGTATAGCGAATTACAGTAATCAAGCCGTGTATAATAACCCCAAATCACAATTTCTCATTGAAGCAAAATTCGCCGATCAGCAAGGAGCTGGTGCGGGTGTGTCAAATCTTGAGCTTTATTAGAAATTGTATGTTGAGTAGGGCTGAACGATTATGGAAAATAATCTAATTGCGATTTTTTTAACCAATATTGCGATTGCGATTTAATATGCGATTACTTTAAGTTCTTTACCTTCTGTATTAGTCGACAAAGACAAGCAATAAATCATTGTACAGTAGGGATGGGAATCTTTAGGCAGCTCATGATCCGATCTAATTTTTTTCTTATTAATCTTAATAACACTTAAAATATGTATTTAATTACATGTATAAATACATACTTAAAAAAAATATATATATATATAAAAACATTTAATTGAACCAATTACATGTTAAGAATTTTAAATGGGCTATAAACTAATATAGCGTCTAAATATAAAAGCTAGTAAATAAAGAGGAACAAAAAAAACATTACAAGCAATAAACAAAGAGTGCTTTCAGTATTTAAAAGTAGGCTGTCTGAACGTTTTCCATTCAAGAGCTGGAGTGATTTTCCCCCTATACGATAAGCTGCATTAACACTAATGCACATATCTCTTTTGAAATTGTAAATGTGGTTTGTCCTGTTGGTTTAAGATATAACTGACCGTGTTTACATTAATTTCGCGTCAAAAGCATTTTGAGATGCAAGTACATTTAACCAATGAGTCGCTCACAGCCGCATGCACGAGCACTTCACAAAGCGCGCGTAAGTATTTTAAAATGAAAGCAGCTTTCTCAGTGATTTTCATATTTTTAATATATAAGCCAACTGCATTCCAAAAGACATAAATAATGCCTTTGTGGAGCATTTGTAAGGAAAATTCCGGCGGGCAAGACCGCGCACTGCAAGAGTAACATCAAAGCGGCAAAACCTGTGCAATGAAGCCCGCGACTGTCCTTGTAATTCGCTTAAACCCCGAACTTTATGAAAGCTTATTTTTCGGAAGGTTCGAGCGGTGTCGTGTGTGTGTGTGTGTGTGTGTGCGAGAGAGAGAGAGAGAGAGAGAGAGAGAGAGAGAGAGAGAGAGAGAGAGAGAGAGAGAGAGAGAGAGAGAAATTAGAAGCAAGCAGAATACGGTTGTTTCTAAAGCACGCGCAGCGTCATCACGCATCTGTTTAAAAACTAAGCTCAGACTCGATTCTGAAATTCTCTGAATCGATCCAGAATTGTTGGAGAGAGAATAAATAACACAATATCACATACATAAAAATTAAACTGTTCTTTCCTGTATGCCAGACCTATGCGTAGCGTGCCAAGTTGATGCTTGATCTGCAGGCTGCTTTTCTCTCGCGTGTCATGTGACCAGTGTAATCGCAGCTTTTGCGGTTACAAAATCGCATTTCATCATATCGCGATATTATCGCAAATGCAATTAATCGTTCAGCCCTAATGTTGAGTCAATGTAACTCAATTAAGTTAAAACAGCATTCCCTTGTTTTATGCACTGATCTAATGTCTTATATAGATCAGTGGTTTTATACATAAAACTGATTGAAGTATGTTACAACAACATTAGAACATATAATTTATAGGTAGTGTAGGGTATGGACCAATCAGACACACACTAATTATTCATTATATACAAAGGTTTATGAAACTCCAAAACTAACAACCCAAATGAACAAACACACAGTGTCATGTTACAGGGCTGATAAGGAGATTTTACGACCTCCGAGGAATGTGGCCACATGCACAAGAGAGAGACAATGGGAAAACAGAAACCCTCTTTAAAACTGACTTTGCTGCATTAATCATAGACTTGAACATGCATAAAACTGTGAAAGAAACAGTGTAAATGGTTTACTGTCTCGTGTACTATTATGCATATATTATGGTATGTACCCTGGTATACAACCAACTAACGATCAATGTAACCTCACCTGTATCATGCCTCCTACCTAATTAATACTCATTTAATGACTCGCACTTTGATGTACATCACCTTCTTCTAGAAGGCAGTGTGGATGTGTTATAGCTATCTGAGCATTAATGAAGGTATAACCACGCTTGGGACAAAGACTCGTAAATCAACTAAGAGCTACTTTCCCTCTCAGACATGTCACCTTTCTAATTGGTTGAGTTCAACCCTTAGGGGTGGATCTTTTCCAGGCTTTATTAGAGACAGTCCACATGTGACCTCCCTCTCTTAGTTCTTTCACCCAGCCGCAACACTGTTTCTGTTGATACTGGGGAACCACCTCCCCCTCCACGGTTCTTCATGGTTCTTCTCATAGTCCCTCTTCCGGTTTCCAATTTCATCCTATCACTAACCTATTTCTGTATTTCTGTATATATGTGTGTTTAGTTTATTTATGTTTATGATTTAGTTAATAAAACTTATGCACTTTATGTATTTGGTTCTGATTTGCTTGCAATACGAAGTCCCTTTACGGTTTTTGATCTTGCTACATGCTCAAAACGCTGTACATGCTAAGAAATAATTATTCTTCTGTGGCCAGGGAAGATACCCTTTTCTTAGAATAAATTAATAATCAAAAGAGTTCGTTGGACGAACTGATTAATTGATTGTAATATTAATTTAGCCATGTCAAGTTAATCCAATTAACTGACCCAAATATTCATAATTAATCATAACAAGTTATTATTGACTATTAATATTTCATATAGCTAAGTTCCTTACAGTAGAATCAGGTAGAAATACCTCCTTGACGCAACATCTGCACATGTTCACTTTTTAGAGTGCAATGTTGAGGAAACACTTCCAGTGATTAAATGGAATCTGATTGTGTAATCCAGATTCCATGGAATCAGTTCCTAGCACTGACTGTAAACCACTCAGAACACTTATTATTGCATATTAACCCCTAATGACCACCCAAAGAAACCGTGTATTGTGATTATAAATTATAATAAATATTCCAATATAGTGGTATTTTTTAGAAAAAAAAAAGGTATTATAGCTTCGTTAGTCAAGTCAAGTCAAGTCAAATATATTTATATAGCGCTTTTCACAATACAGATTGTATCAAAGCTGCTTCACAGTCTCAATCAAAACAACTTAACAATGTTTGTTTATTACTGGAAAAAAGACATCCAAGTTTGGTAGAGCTGATCAATGGTATGATTGGTTAATTAATTTGAATATCCCCAACTGAGCAAGCCAAAGGCAACAGTGGCAAGGAACCGAAAAACTCCATCCAGTGACCTAATGGTGTCCTAACACCCCATCAGATGACCCAATGGAGAAAAAAATCCTTGGGAGAACCCAGGCTCAGTCGGGGGCCAGTTCTCCTCTGGCGTTTATGAACTAGAGGCCGAATTTACAGTAACTGTAAGATAAAAAATTTATATGAATGCCTGGCTAAATAGATGCGTCTTCAGTCTAGTTTTAAACTGGGAGAGCGAGTCTGAGCTACGAACAATATCAGGAAGGCTATTCCAGAGCTTCGGAGCTAAATGTGAAAATGCTCTGCCTCCTTTGGTGGATCTGGATATCCTAGGAATGACCAGAAGCCTCGAATTTAGTGATCTTAAAGAGCGCGATAGATTGTAAGGCGATAGAAGATCCGTTAAATAGACTGGAGCTAAACCATTTAGAGCTTTATAAGTCAAAAGCAATACCTTGTATTTAATACGGAACTTTATAGGTAACCAATGAAGTGATGATAAAATCGGTGTTATATGATCATATTTTCTTGATCTAGTAAGAACTCTAGCAGCTGCATTTTGGACTAACTGTAGCTTGTTTATTGAAGATGCATGACAACCAGCTAATAAAGCATTACAGTAATCTAGTCTCGAGGTCATGAATGCATGAACTAACTTTTCTGCATCAGAGACTGATAGCATATTACGTAGCTTAGCAATGTTTCTAAGGTGGAAAAAGGCAGTTTTTGTAACATATGAAATATGCTTTTCAAAAGACAGGTTGCAGACTAATGTAACACCCAAGTCTTTTACTGTAGCGGATAAAGTAACAGGGCATCCTACTATGTTAAAGTCGTGCTGTGAAAGGTTTTGTGGACGGTTTTTAGAACCGATAAGTATTACCTCTGTCTTGTCTGGATTTAATAAAAGAAAATTACGCGTCATCCAATCTTTTATATCTTTAACACAATCTGTCAATCTGTTTGGATAATTTAGCGTATTCATCTGGCCGTGATGAAATATATATTTGAGTGTCATCAGCATAACAATGGAAACTAATTCCATGTTTCCTTAGAATATTACCAAGTGGCAGCATATATATTGAGAATAATAAAGGGCCTAACACAGATCCCTGCGGCACTCCATAGTTTGCCGAAGTTATAATCAATTTTTCTCCATTTAACCCTTTCGCACGTACGATCACACCGGTGTGATCAGTCTAGGCTGGTCCCTGGAGCGTACGATCACACCGGTGTGATTAGAACGGTCAGTGCATCACGTGATCAACTGCTAAATTCAAATGTGCTTTCGCGCGTTGGCTGGCGCTGAGCCAGAGACAGGCGCGCTCAGAGCTGTCATATATCACAACTTTTCAGTGTTTTCAACCACATAATGTTTATTTTGGTTCCAGACATATAAGTACTAAAAAAACAATACATTTAGAGTTCGTAAAATACACACTGATGTCAAAGGAAGAGGCAATAATAATCCTTTCCATTATAATTAGTTTTATTCATATCAGATACACATTGTGTAAGTAATTTTAAAGTTTACTCTATTCTTCTCCCAGTTCACCAGCCACTTACTTGTATGTATTTCGGGAGAAGTGGATGAATGAACGTTTTGTAAATCCAACAGATCCGATTCTCTGAACTGCGTCTGCGGCACAAACTAAGATGGCAGCGCCCATCGCGCATACAGCTCAACTAACGCGATCGTTATAAAGGTGTTTAAACAACAAAACACTTCCACTTGCATATATTTGACAACCGGAATATCAGATATTTCATGCCATATCAAACAAATTTGTGAATATTTTGAATAAAAAAGGAAATATGACATAAAAGCAGATCATCATTCATTCAGCTCTGTTGTTGCTGCGGTGTGTCACGTGACAAGCAATCACGCGTCACCATGGAAACCATAAAGTGACACATTCTAAATAACGGTCGCCTTGAAAAACTCACGCTGGGGGGTCAGCCAGAATATTTTAAACTCACGTGTGAAAGGGTTAAGTAGACGAAATGGTAGCAGTCAGATAAGTATGACCTGAACCAGCTTAATGCTTGTCCTTGAACACCAGTGTAATTTTGTAGTCGATCTAAGAGTATTGTGTGATCTATAGTATCTAATGCAGCACTAAGATCAAGTAAAACTAGTTCTGAGATACAGCCTTGGTCCGAAGCTAAAAGTAAATCATTTGTGATTCTAACAAGCGCAGTTTCAGTGCTATGATGTGGCCTGAATCCAGACTGAAACTTTTCATAGATGTCGTTTTCTTGCAAGAAAGAGCCGAGTTGAGCGGACACAACTTTTTCTAATATTTTTTACATAAATGGAAGATTCGAAATGGGTCTGTAATTTGCTAGGTTATTTGGATCTAATTGTGGTTTCTTAATAAGAGGTTTTATAACTGCCAGCTTGAACGTTCTTGGAACATGACCTAAAGATAAAGATGAGTTAATAATATTGAGAAGAGGCTCTTCCACTATTGGTAACACTTCTTTCAGTAGTTCAGTTGGTATAGGATCTAATAAACATGTTGTTGTTTTAGATGAAGTGATAAGTTTATTTAACTCTTTTTGTTCTATGGTTGTAAAGCATAGTAATTGTTCTTGCGGGGTGATAATTGCGGCCAAATTATAAGGCGCGAGCAAAGATCGAACGTTTACGATTTTGATTCTGATGCTTTCAATTTTCTCGGTGAAGAAGTTCATAAAATCATTACTACTAAACTGTAACGAGGTATTTTGTTCAGACGACATCTGTTTATTTGTTAGTCTAGCCACGGTATTAAATAAAAACCTTGGATTATTTCGGTTGTTTTCTATTAATTTGCTGAGGTGCTCAGCCCTGGCCGTTATAAGTGCCTTTTTATAAAGTGACATACTGTCTTTCCACGCGATTCTAAAGACCTCTAAATTAGTTTTTTTCCATTTACGCTCTAAATTACGTGTTTCTGTCTTTAAAACATACGTAGTATTATTGTACCATGGTGCTATACTTTTTTCTCTGACCTTTTTTAATCTAATGGGTGCAACAATATCCAATGTTCTAGAGAGAATGGTGCTCATAGTGCTAGTTAGTTCGTCTAATTCATCTGTTTGTTTGGGTTCAGGTAGCAGCTGAGACAGATCAGATAAGCTATTTGAGAAATGATCTATGGTGGATGGACGAATTGTTCTACCTGGTCGATAACGTGGCGCAGCATGACATATTACAGCAGTGCGTAATATCCAAGTTACCAAGTAGTGGTCAGTGACATCATCACTTTGTGGAATGATATCTATATCGGTTGGATCGGTTCCATATGATATAATTAAATCGAGTGTATGATTAAGACGATGAGTTGGTCCGGTGACGTTTTGCTTGACC
Source organism: Gila orcuttii (assembly GCA_026230005.1). Taxonomy (NCBI): domain Eukaryota; kingdom Metazoa; phylum Chordata; class Actinopteri; order Cypriniformes; family Leuciscidae; genus Gila; species Gila orcuttii. The sequence continues at coordinate 16,903,076 of JAPDVR010000010.1, read as the reverse complement.
CCGAAGGAGTTTAATAAATCTGTAAACGCAGCCCCTAACGCATCATTTAAATTATCTACGTGTATGTTAAAATCTCCAACAATTAATGGTTTATCGACGTTGACCAAAAGATCTGATAGAAAGTCAGCAAAATCTTTTAGGAAATTGGCGTAAGGCCCTGGAGGTCTATATACGGTAGCCAATGCTAGAGATAATAGGGATTTTTTTCTTACATCTAAGAGCGTAACATTTAGCACTTCAAACGAATTAAACCTATGACGAGTTTTCTGAGTAACATTAAGGATATCTCTGTAGATTGTTGCAACACCGCCGCCACGACCGATCAGACGGGGCTCATGCTTATAACAGTATCCTGGCGGAGTAGACTCATTTAGACCGAAATAATCATTTGGTTTAAGCCAGGTTTCAGTAAGGCACAGAACATCGAAATTATTATCTGTGACCATTTCATTTACAATAACCGCGTGAGCGATCTAATGTTTAGAAGACCTAGCTTTAGAAATTGTTTTTGTTCACTAATAGCGAGATTTTTTGTTTTAATAACAATTCGATTTTTTCTAGATCCCGCAGTAGATTTATTATTTGATCTTAGTAAACGAGGAATAGACACAGTTTCTATGCAATGTTCTACACTAGTATTAATATCAATTAAATTGGTGCAGTAGAGACTGTGATTTGGATTTTTGGTTACTAGTCAAATGGTATTTAACATCTTGGAGATGTTATCCGACAGAAGATCTGCCCAGATTCTACTTGGGTGCAAGCCATCAGTGCGGAAGAGCCTTGGTCGCTCCCAAAACAGATTCCAATTATTTACAAAAATCAGTTTCTGCTCATTGCACCATGACAATAACCATTCATTTAGCGCGAATAATGTACTGAACTTTTCATGCCCTCGTCGGTACGTAGGAAGCACTCCAGACACAATAAGCGATGTTTCAGGCGATGTGCTGCGTACCGTATCGATAAGGCTCCTGAAGTCTTTCTTCAGAACCTCCGTCTGTCGCAGCCTAATGTCGTTAGCTCCCGCGTGCAGCACAACAGCTCCGACGCGCTCGTCACCGTTCAAGATCTCAGTTACCCGCGCAGTGATATCGAGAACACGAGCACCAGGAAAGCAGTGACTGTGCACCTTACTTTTACCTAACGTAGCGTGGACGTGTCGGATGGTGGAATCGCCGATGATCACAGCATCGCGTTCCGTTTCGCGAAGACGGGAGAAGCAGTTCTGAGTGGAGATCTCGAAAACCGGGAGGGGCGAAAAGATTCTTGTCCTGGCTCGCGGCTTTCGCGGAACCACCCAGGCTTAGTGGTGGTGTGTTGGAGCCGGAGTGAATGAAATCATGGCTGATCGTGACCTGGACGCTCGGGACCAATGCTGAGAAACGCACGGAGTAGATGAGGTCAGCGTCAGCGGGTTACTAACATTAATCACTGATCTGTGTGCATCAGCGCGTGATGTTTCAAGAGCTAAATGCCGGTCTCTCAGCTCAGCTTGTCTCTCTAGAAGGTCACGGATCTGCTTTTCTACAGCTTCTAATTCAGACTGCACCGCGAGCAATTCAGATTTGTTCTCATCTGCACCAAAAGGTAGATAACATACACCTGATATATTCGCCATTTTAACAGATGGACAGTAAGTTAGCAATGATGCAACCAGTGATGCTATTAATATTTATACTAATTTATGACTCAAGTCTTGGGTAAAAACCGTCTGTGGCAAGGGGGGCGTGGTTCAGCGAAGTCTGTGACGGGAGAGAGGATCGGGCGACAGGTGCGGCGTGAGTGGGTTAAGTGTGAATGACAAACACCTGTGTCTTGTTTCAGTAATTGGCGTGGGGAGACGGATAAAAGCCACGAGGACAAGAGAATGAGGAGAGAGACCGGCAAAGACGCGTGGGTGTACTGGACTGTGACGGGAGAGAGTGAGTGACTTTGAGTAGCGTCTGTTTTGTCCAGCGCGTGGTGCGCATCTTTTGTTTCTGTTTGAATATTTTGAGTTAAATAAAACACCCACCGTCATCTGAAGCCGACCCTGTCCTCTTCCTTCCCTTTGTCTGAACATTTCATTTACTACACTGGTGCCGAAACCCGGGAAGGAAGACGGAAGCCGCCGCCAGCATGCAGTCACCGCCTCCATCGCCACTTGCGGACGTGGTTGCTTCCCTCGCGGCCCTCCACCAAGACCAACATCGGGCCCTGTTGGAAATGAGGACCGATCTGGAAGGGCGGTTCCAGTTCCTCATCCAAGGCCAACAAGAGGATTGCGAGAGGTTCCGGAGCTGGATGGACCGGGAGGTTCGGCCGGGTTCAACGCCGCCGCCGGTCGAGCGCCCCCACCTGCCCCTGAATAAAATGGGTCCGCAGGACGACCCTGAGGCATTCCTGGACCTCTTCGAGAGATCAGCAGAGGCAGGTGGGTGGCCAAGAGAGCAATGGCCGGTGCGCCTCATCCCTTTGCTGACCGGAGAGGCGCAAGTGGCGGCCCAACAGCTACCCGTCCAGAATCTCCTGGTTTTTGACGACCTGAAAAGAGCCATCTTACAGCGGGTCGGCCGGAGCCCAGAGCAACATCGCCAGCGGTTCCGTTCCCTGGATCTGGGCGAGAGCGGCCGGCCCTTCGTGTTGGCTCAACAGCTCCGGGACTCCTGCCGCAAGTGGCTGTTGGCTGAGGGAAGCGACGTCCGGGAGATAATCGACCGTGTGGTGCTGGAGCAATTCATCAGCCGTTTGCCGCGGAAGACCGCGGAGTCACGTACGTTACGCAAACTTTACGAGTTTTTGGGCATTAAATCGATTCGCACCAGCGTCTTTCACCCACAAACGGATGGCTTGGTGGACAGATTTAATCGCACATTAAAGACAATGATCCGTAAATTCGTTCACGAAGACGCCAAAAATTGGGATAAATGGTTAGAACCCCTATTGTTCGCTGTGTGCGAGGTCCCGCAAGCCTCCACGGGGTTTTCCCCCTTCGAGCTCCTTTATGGTCGTCAGCCCCGCGGGGTGCTAGACGTGCTGAAGGAGACTTGGGAGGAGGGACCCTCGGAGAGTCGAAATGAAATTCAGTATGTCCTGGACCTGAGAACAAAACTCCACACTTTGGGGCAGCCTCCACACAATACGAGGCTTAGACAGCCACGACGCAAACAAACTCACAGCAGGCAGCGAGGCGGACAAAAGCAATCGAGCAATCGATAGATAGGACGATAGAGCACCAACTGTATTACTATTGCACAGTTAGTACAGCCATTTGGGCAATTAAAGTAACACTATGTAGTTTTTCAACCTTCATTATATATTTCCAAGACCCTTGTGATGGTACATCGACTTACAATAGGTTGAATGACACGCCTGCCATAGCCTGACAGTGTCTGTATCGCTTTTACTGGCACTATGTAACTTCGGGTTTCGGGTAGGAACCCGAGCACACAAAAACTACAAAATTCGACTGCTTTACGGCATACGTCACTTCCCCCACTTCCTCAGATTCTGACGTGAGAGCCCAACTAGCGTTTGATACCCGCCTGTATGTTGTTGTCATGACCGAAGCAACAACTAAAAGGAAGAAGGCAAAGGTTTTGTCAGAGGTGACTAAAAGAAGAAAAAGGGAGAGTAACAACTTAAAAGACCAGACGAGGATCACTATTGGAGGGAGAGCAAGACAGTTTGAACACGGTGAGAGTGTGCGTGCGCGCGACCGGCTCTCTCTGCTCGTTCTTTCAGTAACATGCACCCTGTCACAGTGCAGCAGTCAGTCATCTGTAAAGTGTTTATACATTTATAAATAAATCAGGGAGTCAGGGAGCTGACTATCGCGCGAAATGTAAAAGGCCTGGCTATGTTACGGAATCTATCTGGTCCTCCATTTATCTTCATGAATCAAGTAATGCTAGTAGAGTAGCGAATTATCAATCTGGTAGCTACACTAACATGCTAGTTTACGATGGTTATAATAAATAATCTTTCAGGATAACTATCCTAATGTCTGCAGGCTGATATGTTTGTGTATTTATTTTTCTGGTGAAAGTGTCTTGCCTCTGGCTATAATGCAAATCGATTTTCAAATTTGCATATTCATCTATGGTAGCTTGATATTATAATATTGACGATATATGGCTATTACCTACCACACAAACATTGAATTGAATTAGCATATCCGTTATGTAAAACAGTAGACAATAGGCTACTATAATGACGCTGTCTTGTAAACGTGAGCTACGCGATCTTTTGACGTTTGAAAAAAATAAAACCCATGAAATTATATTCATATGACATGCTGAAATATATGCCAATGTACCTGGGATGAAGACATTTCACACGCAACGCTGGCAGTCTGCCTGCGAAAACTCAAGACAGTATCGGCTTGACAACAAATGCACACGTGTATCGCCTGGTGTAACCATGACAGATTTTACGACAGTAGTAGAAGACAATACTGTTTCCCAACTGTAGGGGGAACCCGAGAGCAAAAACCGCAAAAACGACAGTGTTGCTTTAAAGTTTTTTTTTTCCTCCTTACTTTAAAGGGGTGGTATAATGCCCTTTTCACAAGATGTAAAATAAATCTCTGATGTCTCCAGAGTATGTATGTGAAGTTTTAGCTCAAAACACCCCACAGATATTTTTATATAGTATGTTAAATGTGTCACTTTTCCCGGCACAGAGCCAGAGGGCGGAGCTACAACAACTTGTGTCCTTAGCAGCTTCGATTACCAGACATTACCACACAGACATGAACTGAAAATGTAAAAAACGTTTAGCCTTTTATGTTCAAACCGGAGTCAGAAAGATGGAGATACTCAAGAAGAAGTGACAACAATTAGACAACATTTCTGTATGGTTAGTTGATGAATTTATGTAGCTTATGTGTTAAATTCCAGTAATTGATTAGCATATTCTGTCTTGATAATCTATAAATCGTGTTCCGGGGGCGGGGTTTATGTAAATTTTAGGGTTTGTGATGTCACTGACCCGGGAGGAATGTCTTGTAGTCCCTACCAGCCATTTGTTGTAGTCCTTAAAAAGCAATTTCTTTAAAAGAAAATATCTCCCTTTACTTTGAACTTTCAGCATTGTAACTTTGCAGATGTTGTTTATGCTCAAACAGCAACATTACACTAACTATCAGATCTTTGTCGCAACAGAAGGAAACGGAATAGGAGACGAGGCAAGCGAGCGGGTGTGGCTGTGACACGGAGACGGGCGCGTGCGGTAGCGCGTGCTTCAGCGGCTTGTCCGTGTGTGTCTACGGGCTTAGCGGTGGATTTCATCGACCCATCTTTCTGGCATTTTTCGTCGTGTCATCGGGATGAAAGGGTCTCTTACCTGGTTGTGGTCTCTCCTCGGCGCTGGGTGCGGTCAGCGGGGTTCAAAGACTCGCATCGGCGTTTCAGGAAGAGAGGGAGTAACCCTGAGAATCTCCGGTCCCTGGAATATGCATCTATCCCTTGTAATCGAAGTGAGCCGGCCCAAGGTACTATCATTAAGATTGCCCTCCTGAACTTAAGATCTATTAATAACAAAACATTTTGAATTAACGATCTCATCTCTTCTCGTGACTTGGATTTATTCTTAATGACTGAAACATGGTTCAGTGATTATAATCGCGGCTCTCTCGCTGAAGCTTCACCTGGAGGCTATAATGCTCTGAACTCTCCAAGGGCGGGGAGGGGGGATTGCGTCAATCTTAAAGAACTCTTTGAAATGTAGACTGGTGTCAATTGATAATTTTGTTAGTTTTGAAGTACAAGTATTTAAAGTCGACCTGATTAAGCCGGTCACATTTGCAATAATTTATAGACCTCCCATTTTTAACAAGGAATTTATAAGGGAGTTTTCTGAGTTCTTATCCTGTTTGATGACCTGTGATGACAATCTTGTCATATTAGGTGATTTTAATATTCATATCTGTTGCCCTGAGAAGCCCTTAGTTCAAGATTTCCTGTTATTGCTGGATTCCTTTAACCTTACGCAATCGGTGGCCGGTGCAACACATATAAAGGGGCACACTCTGGATTTAGTTTTGTCCTCGGGTGTCCCTGTGGGTGATCTGACTATAGAGAACTTGGGGTTGTCAGATCACTTTGTTATATCGTTTAATGTCACTATTGCCTGGCGGATTGCAGGACCATGGAAAGTGGGCCGTCGTGCCCGGGCAATAAATGCTGCATCAGCTTTTAGGTTTTCAGAAAAGTACAATGCCCATAAGTTAGTAAATAAACTCAATGATTTAAACCAGAGTGTAGAGGACCGTGTTTTAGATTTTAATACGGAGTGCAACCATATAATGGATTGTATTGCCCCCTGGAGACAGGTAAAAGCAAAAACTGTATCCCAGCCATGGCTTAATGATGAGAGTCGACTGTTGAGGCAATTATGGAGGCAGGCAGAGAGGAAATGGTTGAAGGACAAACTGCAGGTCTCTTACGAGATTCTAAGAGAGCGTATGCTATCTTACCAACAGTTCGTAAAAGCGGCCAAGGAGAAACATTTCTCGGACCTAATCTCTAAAAATCAGCATAGCCCAAAAATTTTATTCCGTGTGATCAATTCTGTGATGAGCCCTGCCAGCCCCTTTGTTTTTGAGCATGTGGGGAGTGCCTGTGGAAAGTTTGCTCAGTTTTTTATGGACAAGATCACAATGATCAGAGCCGGCATCGTGAATTCTGCCAGTGCCCAAGGTAGCCCGGAACCACCACTCGATTTGTGTGCTCGGGGTGTGCTGACCACATTTGAGCCGGTTTCTTTGGATGATTTGCTGGATATTGTCCTACACCTGAAGCCAGCTTTTTGTTCGCTGGATATTTTACCGCCTCGTTTGTTGATTCAGGTGTGGGATGCGGTGGGGCCCACTATTACAGTTTTAGTTAACCAGAGTCTTACAAAGGGGATAGTGCCATCTTATTTCAAACACGCTCTTGTACAACCGCTTTTAAAGAAAACGAGTTTAGACCCCTCTGTGCTAAGCAATTACAGACCAATTTCTAAGGTACCTTTCTTAGCTAAATTGCTGGAGAAGGTGGTACTTAAGCAACTTTCTACTATTTTAAACAAAAATAATATTTTTGATACTTTTCAGTCAGGTTTTAGATCGCATCACAGTACAGAAACTGCCCTTCTTAAAGTATCGAATGATCTGTTGTTATCGGTGGATGCAGGCAATTGCACATCGCTAGTATTACTGGATCTTAGCGCGGCCTTTGACACAGTGGACCACAGGATTCTTCTTGAACGATTGAGTAAGTGGGTGGGAATTGGGGGGTATGTGCTATCCTGGTTTGTCTCTTATCTTCAGGGGAGGACCGTTGCGGTGGAAATAGGGACTTCTACCTCGTCTGTTTGCCCTGTTGTTTGTGGGGTGCCTCAAGGCTCATGCCTTGGCCCAGTACTATTTTCATTATATATGCTCCCCCTGGGTTTAATCTGTCAGAGACATGGAGTGGCATACCATTGTTATGCTGACGATACCCAGTTGTATTTGCCTTTGAACTCTGAGGATAAATCTAAAGGGTCAGCGCTGTTCAATTGCTTGGATGAGATAAAACAATGGATGGCAGACAATTTCCTTCAGCTGAACGAATCAAAATATGAAGTGGTGGCGTTCGGCCCACCGAAGTTAGCTGAACAGCTTTCCGAGGAGCTTGGCACCCTTGTCCCCAATGTTAAGACTCAAGTTAGAAACCTCGGAGTTATCTTTGACGCCGAATTAAAATTTGATAAACAGATAAATGCGGTGGTGAAGGGTAGCTTTTTTCAGCTAAGAGGGATTGCCAGAATGAAAGGCTTTTTGTCTACTAAAGATATGGAAACTGTGATCCATGCTTTTATCTCGTCCAGATTAGATTATTGCAATTCCCTGTATGTGGGTGTGTCCAAAAAGTCACTGGCGCGTCTGCAACTAGTGCAGAATGCAGCGGCCAGATTGCTGACGGGGACCAGTAAATATTCTAGTATTACTCCAGTTCTGGCCTCTTTACACTGGCTCCCGGTGGAGTTTAGGGTGCAATATAAGGTCCTTTTAATGGTTTATAAGGGTCTACACGGACAAGCCCCTGTCTATATCTCCGAGCTTTTGCAGCATCACTGCACTTCCAGACAATTAAGATCATCACAAAGCTTACTGTTAAAGGTTCCGAAATCTCGCCTGAAAACAAAGGGAGATCAAGCTTTCTCGGTGGCTGCACCGAGGCTTTGGAATGGTCTCCCTGTTTACATCAAGTCTTGCAATTCCATCGAAGGTTTTAAGTCTATGTTGAAGACATATCTATTTACTGTTGCTTTTAATTGTGTTTAGCTATACGTATGTGGTTCTGAATGATTTGTATCCTTCTATGTCTGTTTTTATCATTAGTGAAATGTGGATTCTGTAAAGCACTTTGGTCAACTCGTGTTGTGTTTAAATGTGCTGAAGAAATACATTTTTATTATTTAATTATTATTATAACTAAAGCTAGAAAAGTGAAATCATAATCAACCACCCCTTTAAAGCACCAAGCTTGCGTCTCGCGTCACGTGAAGGAACGGGTCGCCCTTCCTCTAGCATCGGGCCGCCGCAGCACGCCCTCAATAAGCCACGCCGCAGATTCAGTCCCGGTCAGCATCCACTCTTCATCCCCGTCATTTCAAACCTGTAAGAACACCACTCAAATCCTTCTCGTTTTCTGTCCCTGGTTGAATTTCGCGTCGCTCTCAGTCGCAAAATCACGAGGACAGTTTATGCTATACTCAATTTAGATCAGGGGGATACAAGTTTTTAATTGTTTTTGTACAAGGGATTTGCCGTTCTAAACTAACGCGCTGCTTCCTTGTAGCTTAAACATACGCACATTACCTTGCACATTACATACAGATCGCATGCACAGTCACTGTCCTGTGAGTTATCAACAAAATCGCCTTCGAAACTGAAAACAGAGAAAATACAAACATTTACAAAAATGTTTAATAATTATTCATTACATTTATATAGCGCTTTTCTCTGCACTCAAAGCGCTTAATAATCGATCTCTCAGCCCCGCATGGTTTCCGCTGAGCTTGGGATTCCAATCCCCCAGGATAAAACCACAGGTCCACGTACATTGAATTCTTGTCAGGTCCGGGGGCAGAACTCAAACGCAGACCAGAGTTTCAGTTCAATTAATGGTGAATTTATTAAACAGGTGCAAACAGAGATGTGAACTGAGCGGTAATGTTCTGGTAGGGAAGATGGTTTGTGGTGCTGGTGAAAGATCTGAGTCCGAGGTTCAGGCTGGAATTTCTATGATCAAGACAGGGAAAAAACGAGTTAGCTCTCAATTCCTCAAAAAACAAACAAAGTTCAGTGCGAAACAAAGGAAGGCTGGCATGTACTCGTACTGCATGATACAACGATCCGGCAGGGACTGGAAAGTTGATCTGGCTTTTATAAGAGAGTAGATTGCCCGATGAGGGACAGGTGTGCTTGATTGACGTGATGAGTCTCAGGTGAGTAGACATGGGGTGGGTGGAAGGAAATAGTCAGAACCAAGGAGTTGTTATTGCTTCAGACAGTTTATCAGCATTATTAAGCATTCAATCTGGGAGAGCATCATGTAGACAAGACATCATTCATCAAATACTCCACATGCTCCTCATACTTCATAATAAAAGAGTAGCTGTCTCTTTCCTTTGGGTTCCTGCTCATGTAGGGGTGGAAGGAAATGAAGTTGAAATGAAAATGAAAAATGAAAAACTCTATAAAGCATGAAACAGTAGATGTGCACATATACCAATAAGTAGAGCAGAGGTTAAAACCATTATAAAACAACACTCACTTAAAATATGGCAGGAATATTGGAACACAGCGGATACAGGACATTATCTATACAGTATTCAAAATCAAGTAGTCACAAGTATGAGGAAGAGCAGAAGCCCAAGGGAGGAGATGTTAGTTTCACGTCTTAGAATGGGTCATACTGGTTTAAATGCAACATTGTATAAAATAGGAAAACACCTCATTGGATTATGCACTTATTGTAATGTACAAGAGACAGTGAAACATATATTGTTAGACTGCAAAAAATATGAAGAAGATAGAATAGAATTAAAGGCACAAATGGATGAACAAAGTTTTACACTTGAGTGTTTATTGGGGAAAACATCTGGGAAAATACACAAGCTGTTAATTTTGTTTTTAAAAAACACTGGGCTAGGCGAAAGAATTTAATAGGAGTTCCTCTATCTCTTTTGGATGCCAGTTTAATGCTCATACTCCAGTCTAATAGGTGGCGGTAATGCACCTTTGAGATGAGTTGCCAACCGCCATTAAATCCTGAAAGAAGAAAAAGAAAGAAGTCTTCTACTGGCTCGTGATTTCAGAGCAGTTCGCAATTAACGAAAACCGCAGATTTATGCCAAGTTATTAGTGATTGCTAATGATCTGCTGTCGCTGAATTATGAGTTTATGGTGTTTACATCATTGATATATACATATCTATGGTTTATATCCTGCAAACTCTCCACCTTTTATAGAAATTCTTTGTTCTAAGAAGTCCAGCTGCATAAGCGCCAGTAACTGTCAGAGATTGAATTAGCATTTCCATTCAGCCCATCTGCTGTCGTAAACAACTGCAAAAATCAACCCATATTTTTACACAGCAAGCTCGCAATGTTGGGTGGATCGAAAAGAAGGGAAATGAAAAGAAGCAAAAGTGCATTCTGAAAATCTAAACATCTATTTTAAATATAATCATTAATAATTTTCTCATCCCTTTTCTTGAAAAAAATGCTTTAAAGCTGAAATGTGACATTTATCATTTTATAAAACTTTTTGTTTTTCACTTTATCATGACATTTCACATTTTAATGTTACAGTAGACATTGCCCTACCCCGCACATACATTATTCATTTTATTTATGCAAGTCTTAAAAAAGGTCTTAAAAATCCTTTACATTTGATTTTCAAAACCCTGCAGATACCCTGCACATGGTGTTAATTAGTTGAGTAGTAGTTGTCTGGTTTGCCTTGTTCCTCATATTTGGTTGATATCTAATCAAGAATATTGAAATGAAGTTCATGACAGCCTCATGTGTGCTGCCTGATTGAACTGACAGTGGTTGAGTTGTGGAATAACTGGTTTACTGTTCCAGCATGCTAGCTTGAAAACCAAATTATATTATACCAAGTGTATCTTTAAATTATGCATATTATATATAATATATAATTAATTTTAATGTCAACATTGCTGTTTTTTAGGTCTGCTGAGGACAGTGAAGAGAGACCTACTGCTCAGGCTTTGCTCAGAGATTGAGACCGTTACAGATGCCTGGCGGAGCACTGCCCTCAAATCTCTCTTGCTTGTACAGTCAAGGTACGACTCACTAAAGCTGCATCTAGGGCTGGGCAAAAAAAAAAAAACAATTTCAAATAATTATTTATTTTATTATTTTTTATAAATGATGCAACTCTGAGGAAAATAACATCACAACATTTATTTCCATCAAGAGATGCATCAATTTTTGGTCAAGATCTTGTATTGACAACGCAAAAGTCAAGCACTACTCCAGCACAACCCAAAGACTTTCAATGAATTTAAGGTATGGACTCAGAGGTGCCAATTCATGTGTGAAAATGATTAGTCTTTCTCTATCTCAACCATTCTTTCACAATTTGATCCTGATGAGTCTTGACATTGTCATCCTGAAATATGTCCATGATGTGTCTTCTTACATGATTATTTAAGAAATGTAAACCTACACAGTATACACACTCCATCAGTTAAGGCTAGAAGAACTGTTACCAAACATATAACATCCTAGAAACATAATAATCACTGCAACAATGATCCAATCATAGACTCTTAAGCATTTATCTATTTAAATCCAATCGAATTTTTCTTTCTTTTTGGCTGTGCAGTGTTTATTCATTGATTTGAAATGAGAAACACATTGATAATCGAATAGAATTGAATTGAGATCTTGTGAATTGGAATCAAATTGAATCAGGACATATGTACCGATACCCAGCCCTACTGCATCTGTCTCTATTCTCAGAGCATGCATGATTTACAGGAAATCATCAGATCCGCCTCTAGGCATTAAACACTGTGTGTGAAGTTCTAGAGCAACATGCTAAACAGGTTTCTCAGTGCGGCTCTATCGGCTTAAATGTAGAGTACATGCCAACATTGGCTAATTGTTTTGGTGTTTGTTCACAGGGGCAGATGTATGAATATTCTGGTTACCACCACTCAGCTAGTTCCTGCTTTAGCTTAAGTGCTTCTCTATGGCCTGGGTGATGTTTTTCCCACCGAGAACATCTACAGTGCCATTAAAATAGGTAACAGGTTTGGTTTACCAAAATTTAAATTCAGAACCTCATGTCATTCCAAAATAGGATTGCAAAGGGGCTGGACATTTCCAGAAACTTTCTAAAAGGTTCAGGAAATTTCCAAAAATTCCTGGAAACTTTTAAAAAATATTCTGGAAAGTTTCTGGAAACTTTGAAATCCTAATCCAAAGCCAGATGGTCCAGACTTGCAGAACACAAGAGGATAATGTTAAAGAATAAAGAATGTTCAAACTGCTGTTTTTTCTATACAGTGATCAATCAAGCTCCAAAAATGTAAACTAAACTACAACCGTATAGACCTTAAGCTGTCATAAGCTGTAAAAATAAACCTTTTGTAAACTCGCGCTCGGTCGGCCCAAAGTCCGGCATCCGACCAGCACGGAAGGTCTCTGCGTGTTACTGTCTTTTCTAACGGCAAAGTATTTTTGGTTAAATGCAATACATTTTCTCATATGTATTAACTCGTTATTTCATCTGACTCCATAAATGAAAAAATAAATGTGAGCGAATGTTTGACTGACATTATTTACATTAGAATTAAAATGAATAAAGTCAGTTAGAATAATCAAATGTAACAATTTATTATGTCAGGTAAATGTATCATAACAATTTCATAATCAGTTCAAAGATAATCAATACAAAACTTCAAATGCTTTTGAATAAAGAAGCGAAATGTTAACCCGACATTTAAGAAATACATGAAGCTGAGAGTTTGGTAACTCTCAGCCTCACGGGCTAATCTGAGATGCAGAAAAGGCTCTGATCATTTTGCTGCATTTCAATATATAGCCAGAACTCATTTCAAATGTAAACATGAGTTCACAGTGGGAAATCACTGTCCCAGTCTTACTGGGGCAGAAGTTGATTTACATTTAACCAGGCGCGAAGCCCCGGATGTTTTTTTATAGCCCCGGATCTCAAAAATTGAATTTATTGATAATTATTATTATTTTTTCATAATTTTGTATTTATTTAAAACAATTGACCGGGTTTTTAATCTATCCTTCGGAATCATGTATTAAAGACGATTAAAATGTGTTCAAGCAGATCAAAGTTACTATGGTTACTATTGAACCATTTGCTAGTGTAAATTTACATTGAGTTAACACCTTCTGACCATTTGTCTGTAAGACACACCCTTCTGTGTGCAAGATATTTCTAAACTATTAAGAACTTTATTACCTTTTGGTTTACTTCTTTGGGAATGAGACATTTGTACCAGTTGCACTGAGACATTTCAAATGATACCAAACATGTATTAAACTGTATGATAATAGTTCACGTTAAAACCATATATATTTTGGATGAATTTCAGATGATTTCAGCATAAGGGAAAAGAAGTTGGGGTAGAATGGGTGTCCAAGGTAAAAGATGTAGATTAGAATGAATAAAAGAGTAGGCAAAAAGTACCCGGATAGACCTACTACTTCCGGCGAGATTCTGAAGTGTGTTTACGATGAACACTTTTTAGTATTTACCCATGAGGCCACAGGAGAGAATTTAAGGGTAACACTTTACAATAAGGTTCATTAGTTAATGCATTAACTAACATTAACTAACCATGAGCAATACATTTGTTACTGTATTTGTTCATCTTTGTTAACGTTAGTTAATAGAAATAGAGCTATTCATTGTTTGTTCATGTTAGTTCACAGAGCATGAACTAATGTTAACAAGATTTTAATAAAGTATTAGTAAATGTTGAAATTAACATGAACAAAGATTAATAAATGCTGTATAAGTGTAGTTCATTATTAGTTCATGTTAACTAATGTAGTTAACTAATGTTAACTAACGAACCTTATTGTAAAGTGTTACCAATTTAAGAATGGCAGTGAAGTGACTGACGCTGGTAGATCACATGATAATGACAACATGGCGAATACTACGTCCAGATAACATTCATACTGTATATTCATAGTATATAGAACATACTTTTTAACGGTCGTGAAGTAATTACTTAATCAAAATTAGTACCTAAAAGAGTGCGATTTCAGACGCAGCCCATATTTAAGTATATGCTTATGTTAAATAACGCTATCATCAATATTAAACCGCATATAAATCAAAACTGCCTAATGTTACTGAATGAAATGTTGACCCAGGAAGACCTATAGGACTGTGAAGGTTTGGGGGTGTTGATGGACTCGATCGACCCCATCTGTGTTTTAATCATCGTTCTGAATCCCATGCAGACGTAGTCTTTGACGAAAATGCGATTTTCTCAGCTTTTTTGCTTAATGTTGCATTTTTATGTAACTTACCCAAATTCAAGTGTTGATAAAAAAGGAATGCATAAAGCTAGAATAAAACAGGCTTTGTTTGTTTGTTTGTTTAAAAGCAGAGGTTCTGTTTTTTTGTTATATGGCATATTCAGATATTCATATACAACAAAACATTCTGTGAGCCATGAAACTTGTGAAAAGGATAAAAAATGGTGGTGGTGGCTGGCAACTTTTTTCAAAAACACTGGTGGGGAAAGAGTTAAATAGAGTATTTATTACTTGTATACTTTAAAAGAGCAATGTAATGTTTTTGGACACTTAAAGTAACACTATGTAGTTTTTCAACCTTCATAATATATTTCCAAGACCCTTGTGATGGTACATCGACTTACAATAGGTTAAAGGACACGTCTGCCATAGCCTGACGTGGTCTGTATCGCTTTTACTGGCACTATGTAACTTAGGGTTTCGGGTAGTAACCGGAGCACAAAAAGAACTACAAAATTCGACTGCTTTACGGCATACATAGTTTTTCTTCGTTTGTGATGTCTTTCATAAAATCATGTATCGTACTCTACCTTGTCTGTGGCCATTGTTGATTCCAAAGCCAGAGCTGGATAAACAGCGAGCGTGCGCGTGCGACAGTAGGCTGCGGTAGGCTAAATTATTTACGACAGCAGTAATGGACAATTCCGCTTCCAACCTGTAGGGCGACCGCAGAGAAAAAGTTCCTTTGTGTTGCTTTAATTGCATGTTAGTTGCAATTAAATGTAAATGTATTATTGTTTAATTTTCTATTAAATGCAGTTATCTGAACTTTAGGGTGCTTTTTGACCCACTTATTCATTGGACACTTTTCCACTTCACTTCTGGCAGAACTGCTCCTCTGGAAGGTTCTCTCAACCACAGCTGCTGTTTTTTTTTTTTTTTTTTTACCATACATTTCAGATTTTTTGGTTTATAGTTTGCTCTCCAGTAGTCATCCAGAATCCGTTCAGTTTACCCGTCTTGCTCTAATAAACGTGTATGATTTGATCACATCTACATTTTTAAAGCTAAAATCATGTTGCATTCAGGAATGGGTCAAAAAAGAAAATCTAATATCCATTCTTTATTATTCATTCAAAAAAAAACTTCTGAAAGATTAAATACAAGTTTTAGCAATTTTTTTTTACAAAACAAGGTATTCTGTGTATAAATACTTTTGTTATAAATAAAAGTTAAATTAGGCTTCAATAATTTAGTCATAGAAAAGTTGAACCAAGTACTAGTAGAAATTAGCAGCCATGTTCCTGCCCCTCTTCAGAACACCGGTGACTGGTTGAGCAAGAGTTGCAGCCACAGCTCCAGGTGAAGTTACCAGGGAGTCTGTCACCATGTCACCATAAAATGCTGCAGATTGTCTTATCTTCTGTTGTTCAATGGGTTTAGCTATTTTCTTTTCATCACAGTTAGGATGAAACCATTTGTAGTATGTAATTTTCAATAGAATTCCAGCAATGTACAAACCTAGTAGTGTCGGGATCACTATGTAAGGATTTAAGGAGCTCCAACAGCCTGTATACTCAAACACCTTCCAGCACCAGAAGCCCAGCAGCATCATTGTGTCCAACCCCATGACACCATAATAGAGAATAGTCTTTAATTTCATATTTCCTGTTGATACGTTAAACCAGCTGAAGTACCAGATTAGACCAACAGTAGCTCTGTAGAGCCATTCCCAACCAGGACTTTCCATGTGATCTGTTTTTTGGCTCCAGACCCCTAAAACCAGTAGCATCCACAAAGACAGGAAGTGGGCTATGATGTAGCATGGCAATACACTGCAAAAGAGTGCCAGAGCGGTTACACGGGGAATGATCAGCAACAAGTTCCACAGAAAGTAGATGCCAGTGGAGATCCAGCTCATCTTGCGTTTTTCTTGAAGAAAGGAACGCATGCTGCGGTGGTACATGGCTACGGTAAAGGCTATTGCAGCCGCTGATGAGAGGATTTTTAAACCTGAAATGAAAAACCATTACATATTATTAAACAATATCACACAAGCAATAGTGTTCTTCTGAATGTGCAAGTGATGCATATAATCACAGGCATGCTGATGCTGAGACTCTGAGAAACACATTGGCACTGCTGAATGAATCGATGTTTGGAATTGAATGTTTTTTATTTGCATATAATTGATCAGTGCACAGACATAGGTCCTGTCCCAAATGGCACCCTAGGCACTCGCGGTCTTCCTACGAGTCGCACTTTCGTGACGTAAAGCCGCTTTGACTGTCGGGAAGAAGTCTGCTGCAGAGCTCGCATCAGTGCGGATGCACTCAAAAGTGCGCATCCAGGGCGCATATTGACTGCAAAAGGGGTGCTCGCAAGCACCCTTCTGAAACCTAAAATGACAAATGGGACACCCTACAGTCTCATGGACTTAAAGGACAATTACGGCCAAAAATGAACCTGGGGTAATTAACACATGGGGACCGAGTCGACCGTTCTCTGGGATGCGTTTTCATGATAATCGAATGTACCCAGTTTTATCTTTAGTTTTAGTTTTACCACAGATGAGTTTATAACGCTAGTATATAGGGCATAGAATAAGTAAAAATAAAAATAGCTAGTTAATACCGCTAACAAGGCTCAAAATAGACCCACACTAACACGGTAGCATAATTAGGGTCTCTACCTGCAAACCGAAGCATTGAGAAATTTGTAAGTGTACAGAGATTTTAATAAGGAGATACTTTATAAACACAGTACACTTCACGTATATAGGCAGGAGCCATCTTTGGAAAACAGCCTTGACTAGTCGAACCACGAACACCACGCTACGGGAGCTGAACTGTGCACGTAGCACGGCGTTTGTAGTTCGACTAGTCGAGGCTGTTTTCCAAAGATGGCTCCTGCCTATGTACGCGAGTGGATTTTTACTTTTACTTATTCTATGCCCTATATACTAGATTTATAAGCTTATCTGTGGTAAAACTAAAGATAAAACTGGGTACATTCGATTATCATGAAAACGCATCCCAGAGAACAGTCGACTCGGTACCCATGTGTTATTTATTTCTGGCCGGAATTGTCCTTTAACGGGCACGTGCACGCAGCATCAGCCATTGTAAGTCTACAAGAATGAAAGTGCATATGAAGTGTGCCATTTGGGACAGGGCCATAGAGCACATCAAATATGGTAAACATGCTTGACACAAGAACCAATAAAGTTTGTTCTCACAGTTCTTCAAATTTAAAGTCACCATTAAATCAAAATTGACAATTCATATTGTTTTTATGGAATATTGCAGTGTTTTCTGTAAATGATTTATACGGCACATTATTATTACCATTTAAATTTTTTTTTTAAATCATGTGCCCTCATAATCTTTAATAAAAAAAACAACAGCCTGTCACTCACACAAGATGCAATCGACAATGATCCAACAATCTAATCAATTCCCAATGGACAATATCAAGTCCCGCCCTACATTTTTTGTAGGCCGTTTTACTCAGATGCATCACAGTAGAGAAGAAAAGACTATCACAATTTCCGTTTCATGCTACTTTAAAGGTACTTTTTTTTTTTTTTTTGGTGCTTGATAGCATCAATTACAATCCACTTTCTTTATATAAAAAAGAGTTAAAGATTTTAGATAAATATCTTCTTTGCTAAAGATATTTCTCCTTTTGTGTTCCATGTAAATAGAAAAATCTGAACGATGAGGGTATGTAGGCTAAATGACAGAATTTTCCTTTTTGGGTAAATTTTTACAATAAAGTCTGCATTAAATGGAAGTTGCAATTGTATTTTCTTCCCTATTTTGACATATCAGAGTGAAATGGCTTCGCGTGCAAGAAAAAAAAATATGGAGCGGGACTTTATTGGATCATTGGATCGTTGTGGTTTGCTATTGCTGTGATCTCATGTGATTGACAGGCTGTCCCACCCTTGAGCCAGTAAATGCGTCATCAGAGAAGAGGTGTCACTGCAAGAAGGAGGGGAAGTGATTTTGATTCAAGATTATGAGCATCATTATTTAAAATAATAATATAACTTCCATGGATAAATCGTTCATAATAAATACTGAAATTCTGCAAATTTGATTTCATAGTGACTTTAAGTGGTTCAGAGACATAAGAACTATTATCTGAAATCTGAAAGTAATAAAGATTCAAAGTGTTCTTGATTTGAGACAGACCTGTAATAAGCTCCAGCTCTCCTCTCTGTAAGGTTCTACACATCATAAGTATGAGTTGTGGGGCACTTTCAGAAAATGCCTCAAATAGACGAAGCATCTGAAGGTCATGGTTCAGGTACACAGCCACCCCCTCTATGAAACTATTAGCTTTTTGGAGAAAACGCGTTGTGGAAATCTCTATCACCCCAGCATACCTGTGAACACAAGGTACATGCATTTACTTAAGCAACACTTAATACAACAAAACTTTACAACCCTTATGAAAAAGAAGTTTATTCAAGTGTGCTATTAGTATACTTCTTTTAAACTAAAAATAAAGTATTCTTTCAGTCTACTTTTTTTACGTACCTCTTAGAAATATACTTAAAATTGCACTTAAGTATACTTGACTTGTACTGACAGAGGTTTAAGTATATTTGGCCTGTACTTGTACTCAATCTTTTGATCGAGATATATTTAAAATTATAATTAAGAGATATATTTTGACTTGTATGATATAATTATATATATATAGCCTATATATATATATATATATATATATATATATATATATATAGCCTATATATATAATATAATATATAATTTGACTATTGACTTGTAGTTGTATTTACTCTTTTGATAGAGTAGCCTAATTTCTTCACATAGTTTTACACACTTAAAACTTACATTGTTTAAAAAATATTGATTTATAAAGAAAACATATATGTTCATAATTCCGAGTATCTGAATTTGTGTGTAGGCTATAGTCCACTGGTAGAGTACATAGGAATTTACTTCAAATCTATGTCACTCTTTCCCCACCACTGACTGAATTTTCCAAGTAGGTATAACCATAGACAGTAAAAGGGTATAACTGCAGACCGGAGTTTGCACTGGACTGGATTGGTGTGAAAAAATCGCACAAGTTTACTAGCCTACATTGATATTAGTACATATAGTTACTAAGTATACTTAATAAATTGAGCTTGAAGTAGCCTACACTTATTTTTCGTAAAAAAGACTAAGAATAAAATATAATAAAATCAATAATTACATACAAAGATGTATTGTATAAGTCCTACTTAAATTGCATTTAATATACATTTTTAACTATAATGCATTTTCATTTAATTGCAATTAACATGCAGTGAACTGTCTAAAAACATTACATTCAGTTCACACTTAAGTATATTATTTTAAACTCTTTTTAAATGTATGCTAAAGTGTAGGCTACTTTTCCCCCCACAAGACTATTCAAGGAAAATTGAGAATCAAATCTATCACAGACCTGAGGTAGACTCCAAGCTGAAGGAAGTGGAGGGGTTTGATCAGTAAATGCCCGTTAGCAAATTCCTCCACCTTAGTCTCAAGCTTAGTATTCTCCACCTTAGTCTCCAGGGAATCCGAGTACCAGAGCCAGCTGAACACCTGTAACAATACTGAAGAGCCCAGCAGCAGAAAAATCATCACCGCCATATACACATAGGCCTCATCCTGATAAAATGACACAACAGTCCAAATGTCCAGCACTATATCCAGCAGGAAAAGTAACAATCCCACCAATGTAAACAGATATTCCAATAAAGAGTACTTGAAAGGGAAGCTTTCCTCCATGATTGATCCAGTGTGAGAAACCTTTACAGCATGACAAAGTAAATACAACTACCTAATTTTAACATGGATATATATTGTTAAAAACGTCTGAAAGAGAAAGTAAACTTTACACGCCGACATAAACTCCTCCCATGTCATGTTTTTGAATGATTAGTCATGTGTGAGATAGTAAATGAAGTCACTTAAGCATGTGACCAGACTCGCACACAATTGTGGTAAAAAGGGGGAAGCTATAATAACGTATGAACTAAGTGTTATGGTGACTTTGACTTGAACACTTAGTATGAACTAAGTGTTATGGTGACTTTGAAGACATACATAAAATCATATAAATAATATTTAATTAATTAACAGTAATTTTAATAAAACATTAACATTAGAATTTGTAACTTTGTATTTTAGCTTTGGAATGCGTGCACAAATTTCACAACCTGGCACTCAACTAATTCATGAGGTTCCTGCTGATATATTTCAAGACCTGATGTCCATTGCGATGGACATTGTACTTAAAAAAAATATATTGTGTTCTGCAACTCTGAAAAAATTTCAAAATAACTTTGAATATTATCACTTGATATTATTAAGCTTATAATAGGTGCAAGTTGATTAGGCTACCATGAACATAAATCTTCATATAAAAAGTAAAAAGGGGGCTTCCTCCTTAGTTAATTAGCCATGCATGTCTTTTGTGATGCGCCTGAAGCTCATCCAGATTAATTAAGGGGTCATATCTTCATTGATTGGTTGATCAGGGACCAATCAGTGACCAGTCATTACTCATATTATAAAAACATAAAATTTTATTTGTTTAAACAAAAAAAAAAATCATGTGATGTCCATTCCAATAACCGTAGGGTCTTGAAAAGTTTAATATTTGTGTGTGTGTGTTAAGAGGTTTGTTTTAATTTTTTATGTTTCATTAATAACTGTTCCTTGCACTCACAAACCCCCTGCTGTTCAATCACAAACCTCAATCTGGAAAACCCTGACAGAAATATGTAATCTATGTCATGTTGTTGATAATGTTTTCTTTCTTTAGAATTTTTATACCAAAATGGTACAAGATTATCCTATTCAAATCAATGTGATAAACGAGTTAGGTCAAAAGTAACCTTAAGTAGTCAGATTACCTAAAATGTCTAATGTAATGGATTACGCTACTAACTACAATTTTTATTATGTTATTTGGAATCAGTAACGGACTACATTTTGAAAGTAATCTACTCAGCATTTTCTTTTTTTTCTTTTTTTTAACAGTGTATTGCTTGCTGGGTGTATTGGGTGGTATGTTGCTAGGGTGTTTTCAAGGGTTTGCAGTGTGCTGCTAAAATGTACCGAACAGGCAGTACGAGCTAATAGTCAATCGAAAACAAATGAATAAATACACAATGCACAATAACCACACATGAAATGCATAGTCTGAATAGTCTGGCTGAGTTTATTTAATACATAGACAATATATTCAATGGAGACCAGTCAAAAAAATTAAAACAGAACTGAGACATAATACCAACCCATGATATATTGCATTCCACATGGCATGACAAAGAGAACACGTGTTTGAAAGAGCTAACCAATATCTAAGCTTACAGGTTTGTCACGACATCCAATTCTATGAAATTACAGCCATAAAAACCAAAAACAGGAACTTACAGTAGGGGATATTCACTATTGGATAATGTTACAATACTACAAGAACTTCTACAGTTAGACATTTGTGCTGACAATAATGAGTAATTTACTATATTGAAAAATATATTGAAAGTGTAGACCATAATCATTAACAGTGCTGTTCAGATCAGTCCATAGTGAAAAATAAGATATAGGACAAGATATATTTTTACAAAATATAATAAAATGAGACCAATATTAGAAGCTAGCAGGATGCTAGGATGATTTACGTACATTCAGATCCACGTCTCTAAACATTTACAGACAAGGTAAACAATTGTGTTTGGGTGTAGTCTTCAACAAGTACCAACATGCTTTTGTCAAGAAATCTTGAAAGACAGCTAATAGAATGTTGGTGACCACACAGTTGTGGACAACATTGTCTTAAATGAAAAAAAAAAAAATAGATACGGATAGCTTTCTCAAAATATCTTTTTTCTCTGTGGAAATTAAAGAGTCATTCACGTTTGGCATGGCATGAGGCTGAATAATGATAGAATGAATAAGAATCAAAGATGGTTTCATTATCTTTATATATATATATATATATATATATATATATATATATACAATATTCTTGCTTCTTAGAGGATTCTTGTTTGATCCCATTGATTGATTCTTAATTATGACAAAAAATTCCATTAGCATTCTGTAAACACTTTTGACAATTTTTGAAAACCTCAATAGATAAAACTTATTACGACTGTACACACATATATACATGTACAAAGGATAGAAATAGTTTTGGCAAGATGACTAAGGATCAGTCTGTGCACATATTTCTATTCTACATCAAAGAAATGAAAGAACATTCACTGAATCAGTAGTTGTGCTTTATGTGAGACCATCTTAAAGTCATGCGGGTGTGGAAAGTCATGAGGGTGAGTAAATGATTTTAGTTTTAGTTTTGGGTGAGCTATTCCTTCAATACAAACAACAAAATGAATGACTTCATTTCAGCTGTAACGTCATCCAAAAACAATAATTTGTAAGAACACTATGTACAGAAAATTTACAAATATAATAAAAAGTGTAACAGTAAAACAAGCTACATGCCATTAATTTTTACAGTACCAATACACTATTTACTTTGTTCATTTGTTTAAATTGCAGAGGATGTGTTTGTTGTGTAAAAGTTAGCAGCATGTTGGCTCATCCTCTTGTTAAATCTTTGAAAAGAAGCACCACTGGCCTGAACAACGCCGTGTGGCTTCACTCCATCCGAATCACCATCGGCCTGAAGAACGCTGTCTGTCTCCCCTCCATCAGAAGCACCATCGGCCTGAACAAAGATGTGTGGCTCCCCTCCATCTGAACATTTCTCCAAATCCGGTGGCCGCCACAATTTGGGGTGAAAACAGCAATAGTAGAGAACTTTTATCATTAAGCCCAAGACATAACAAAGTGGGATGGAGATAACCAGACTAATGGCGTACGATTGGGTCGTCTCTGCATCGCGGTAAAACCACCATGTGGCCAACAGGATGCCAGTGTCTGTGATGATAAATGTGTGGTAGATGCTACTCCTACTCCTGGTGTGTCCTTCAGCCACATTAAACCAGCTAAAGTACCAGATGAGACCTATGGTGGCCCGGTAGAGCCATTCCCCCCCTATGCTGTCCATGAAATCGGTGCCCTGCCTCCAGGCCCATATCACAAAGCAAGCCCACAAAAACAGGAAGTGAGCACCAATGTAGCAGGGCAACACAGAGGCAAAGAGAGCAACCGCAGCTACACGTGGGCCAATCAGAAAGAGGTTCCAGAAGAAGTAGACCACAGAGGACAACCAACCCTGCTTGTCCTTGTCGGGCAGAAATGAACGAAGCGACCGGTGATAGTCCACCACCATCCAGGCTATAGAAGTAGTGGAGGCGACCACACTCACACCTGTGAAACAGAAACATCAGTGTCTTGTTTTTCCATTTACATCAGTGGTTTTCTACTGCTGGGTCATAGACAGAAAGAAAAAAACAATGCGAAATACATTTAATAAAATCTAAGTAATATAATAGCAGTGTATTATTATGAACTAGAACCATTAAAAAATATTTTAATTAATTGAACTAAACCTGAAATAAAATAAAAATATTAGATGGAAAAACTTTAGCTTAAATTAAATTTACAAATGCTGCCTTGGAAACTAGCTGAAATTAAAATAAGTGAAATTAAATTTTTGAATGAAGCTAAATAAAAATATATTTAAAGAAATGACAAAAGCACATCAAAATTACCAAAACCTAAACTAAAATTAAAAACTGAAAATATATAAAAAAAAAAAAATCAACATTAATAAATACTATATTAGTACATAAAAAATAATAGTAAAATAACACTTGGATAGAAAAATAAATAAGTTTTTGGAAGATATGGTTTAACCATCAAGTAAACATTTAAAAAAAAAATCTTTAATACACAAGTATACTTTAGAAACATATGTAAAAAACATTTAATTTATATATATATATATATATATATATATATATATATATACACACATTCACCTAAAGGATTATTAGGAACACCATACTAATACTGTGTTTGACCCCCTTTCGCCTTCAGAACTGCCTTAATTCTACGTGGCATTGATTCAACAAGGTGCTGAAAGCATTCTTTAGAAATGTTGGCCCATATTGATAGGATAGCATCTTGCAGTTGATGGAGATTTGTGGGATGCACATCCAGGGCACGAAGCTCCCGTTCCACAACATCCAAAAGATGCTCTATTGGGTTGAGATCTGGTGACTGTGGGGGCCATTTTAGTACAGTGAACTCATTGTCATGTTCAAGAAACCAATTTGAAATGATTCGAGCTTTGTGACATGGTGCATTATCCTGCTGGAAGTAGCCATCAGAGGATGGGTACATGGTGGCCATAAAGGGATGGACATGGTCATTAACAATGCTCAGGTAGGCCGTGGCATTTAAATGATGCCCAATTGGCACTAAGGGGCCTAAAGTGTGCCAAGAAAATATCCCCCACATCATTACACCACCACCACCAGCCTGCACAGTGGTAACAAGGCATGATGGATCCATGTTCTCATTCTATTTACGCCAAATTCTGACTCTTCTATCTGAATGTCTCAACAGAAATCGAGACTCATCAGACCAGGCAACATTTTTCCAGTCTTCAACTGTCCAATTTTGGTGAGCTCTTGCAAATTGTAGCCTCTTTTTCCTATTTGTAGTGGAGATGAGTGGTACCTGGTGGGGTCTTTTGCTGTTTTAGCCCATTCGCCTCAAGGTTGTGCGTGTCGTGGCTTCACAAATGCTTTGCTGCATACCTCGGTTGTAACGAGTGGTTATTTCAGTCAAAGTTTCTCTTCTATCAGCTTGAATCAGTCGGCCCATTCTCCTCTGACCTCTAGCATCAACAAGGTATTTTCGCCCACAGGACTGCCGCATACTGGATGTTTTTCCCTTTTCACACCATTCTTTGTAAACCCTAGAAATGGTTGTGCGTGAAAATCCCAGTAACTGAGCAGATTGTGAAATACTCAGACCGGCCCGTCTGGCACCAACAACCATGCCACGCTCAAAATTGCTTAAATCACCTTTCTTTCCCATTCTGACATTCAGTTTGGAGTTCAGGAGATTGTCTTGACCAGGACCACACCCCTAAATGCATTGAAGCAACTGCCATGTGATTGGTTGATTAGATAATTGCATTAATGAGAAATTGAACAGGTGTTCCTAATAATCCTTTAGGTGAGTGTATATATATATACAGGTCCTTCTAAAAAAATTAGCATATTGTGATATAGTTCATTATTTTCCATAATGTAATGATAAAAATTAAACTTTCATATATTTTAGATTCATTGCACACCAACTGAAATATTTCAGGTCTTTTATTGTTTTAATACTGATGATTTTGGCATACAGCTCATGAAAACCCAAAATCCCTGTCTCAAAAAATTAGCATATTTCATCCGACCAATAAAAGAAGTGTTTTTAATACAAAAAAAAAAAGTCAACCTTCAAATAATTATGTTCAGTTATGCACTCAATAGTCAATACTTGGTCGGGAATCCTTTTGCAGAAATGACTGCTTCAATGCGGCGTGGCATGGAGGCAATCAGCCTGTGGCACTGCTGAGGTGTTATGGAGGCCCAGGATGCTTCGATAGCGGCTTTAAGCTCATCCAGAGTGTTGGGTCTTGCGTCTCTCAACTTTCTCTTCACAATATCCCACAGATTCTCTATGGGGTTCAGGTCAGGAGAGTTGGCAGGCCAATTGAGCACAGTAATACCATGGTCAGTAAACCATTTACCAGTGGTTTTGGCACTGTGAGCAGGTGCCAGGTCGTGCTGAAAAAATGAAATCTTCATCTCCATAAAGCTTTTCAGCAGATGGAAGCATGAAGTGCTCCAAAATCTTCTGATAGCTAGCTGCATTGACGCTGCCCTTGATAAAACACAGTGGACCAACACCAGCAGCTGACATGGCAGCCCAGACCATCACTGACTGTGGGTACTTGACACTGGACTTCAGGCATTTTGGCATTTCCTTCTCCCCAGTCTTCCTCCAGACTCTGGCACCTTGATTTCCGAATGACATCCAAAATTTGCTTTCATCCGAAAAAAGTACTTTGGACCACTGAGGAACAGTCCAGTGCTGCTTCTCTGTAGCCCAGGTCAGGCGCTTCTGCCGCTGTTTCTGGTTCAAAAGTGGCTTGACCTGGGGAATGCGGCACCTGTAGCCCATTTCCTGCACACGCCTGTGTACGGTGGCTCTGGATGTTTCTACTCCAGACTCAGTCCACTGCTTCCGCAGGTCCCCCAAGGTCTGGAATCGGTCCTTCTCCACAATCTTCCTCAGGGTCCGGTAACCTCTTCTCGTTGTGCAGCGTTTTTTGCCACACTTTTTCCTTCCCACAGACTTCCCACTGAGGTGCCTTGATACAGCACTCTGGGAACAGCCTATTTGTTCAGAAATTTCTTTCTGTGTCTTACCCTCTTGCTTGAGGGTGTCAATGATGGCCTTCTGGACAGCAGTCAGGTCGGCAGTCTTACCCATGATTGCGGTTTTGAGTAATGAAACAGGCTGGGAGTTTTTAAAAGCCTCAGGAATCTTTTGCAGGTGTTTAGAGTTAACTAGTTGATTCAGATGATTAGGTTAATAGCTTGTTTAGAGAACCTTTTCATGATATGCTAATTTTTTGAGACAGGAATTTTGGGTTTTCATGAGCTGTATGCCAAAATCATCAGTATTAAAACAATAAAAGACCTGAAATATTTCAGTTGGTGTGCAATGAATCTAAAATATATGAAAGTTTAATTTTTATCATTACATTATGGAAAATAATGAACTATCACAATATGCTATTTTTTTGAGAAGGACCTGTATATATGTATATGTATATATATATATATATATATATCTTAAGGTTTAAGTTTTTGGGAGGTGCACCAAATTACAATTTATAACCTGAAATAACCTTAACACTACAGCGGACGCGACAGTTGTTGTGTCGAACCGCACCATAAAACAGGCTGTACCCTGGGCGTGACAAAGCGACCATTAAGAATCCACTTGTTCTTCCTGTCAGAAGTAGCACGAGCGCTTGGAGTACGTCATAAGTAGAACGGGGAATCAGTTTACTGTCAGGGATTTGTCATGTCGCACCGCACCACATCCAGTATAGACAGCATCACTGATTATAATGGGTTCTATTTGCTTTTGTCGCATCACGCTGCTCACATCTAGTGTAGACGGTTTTATGTTGTTTTTGTTTCTCCATGTTGGTCGCACAACATGACTGATTTGGTGGACCAAAAAAAAAAAAATATATATATACTTTTTTTATACTAATTTACTAATACTTAAACTAAAAAATATATATTTTCAACCCAGCCCTAGAAACAGCTGACCTGACATATTTACCTGTTGTACTTTATCCAATTTGTGTGCACAAAATAGAAGTTGACAAAGTCAAAATGTGCATTCTGACAAGTGCTAATGAAACGTCAGTGTTTCGGTCAATGATTTCTGCACTCCAAAACCATTTTAGCCAAAACATTTTTCCTTTCAACTGATAAAAGTTGTTGAAATTTTAGTGCATCACTAATTAAAATGTTTTTCTAAATAATAATAATAAAGTAATCTGTCAACCTATTTAATAATAATGTTTTTTTGTTTCAAGAATTTCATTTTATTGAGGCTTTTTTCATTGTGATATTAAGATGTATATCACTGGGACATTTTTTTTATTTTATGCATCCCCAAACCTACATAAATAAGGAAGTTCAGAACTGTATTTAATGTCCAATGTAAAATCATAAACTTGTAGGAAGATCAGACTTCTGCATTTCCTCAATGACGAATGTCATTGCTCAAGTTTCTCAAATCAGACTGGATGAAAATGTCAGCTTCAACTGAGAGGAAACTCTTTTTACCACAAACTGACAAGAAATCGAGCATTATTGTAAATTACAGTATTAACTAATAATGGATGAATCTCATGCGGATGATCATCCCTCGAGCTGATTGAATGTCATAAGTTTTATAGTGAAGTGGTTACAAGCATAATTAAAGCAGAAGCGAAATGGTTACCCACATTGTACCATCCTTGCGTGGTTGTTGCGTAGCATGATATAAATCATGAGGGTGAGCTGGGGAGTGCTCTCGCAGAACGTCTCAATGAGACGCAGCATGCTGAGGTCATGGGTCAGATAAACTGCAAACTCAGACCCACACCCCCCTCGCCACCACACACAAAAGCCCTGCCAGATAGCTGATATGTGCCTATTGAAGAAAAAGAGAGTATATGAACTAAACATTATCAAAGTATGCTTAAAAAGGAGATTAACAACTTTTTGTACATGACCATGTTTTTTGGACCATACAGTAGTATTTTGTCTGACAAGTATCCAGCTGTCTATAATAGCTTGGACTTTTATACTTACTTCCAAAACACATTACAAAACTTTGAACATACAGCATCAACTACATTCAAATCCACACACACCCCATCAAGTGCTGAACTACTACCTAAGAACAGTGAGTTATTAATCAGTAATTCTGTCACACTGTCTTAAATGAGATGATCTGTCAGTGTGACATAAACAGAGCAACACAAGTATTAGGGAAATCAGAGAAAATGTCAACGTGACTCTGTGATCACTTGGTTCTGGACGTGCTATGGTAATAGTTGTTTGTTTTTACACTGTCCATTTTAGTATCATGTTTATATTATATGAAGGTCTATGGATAAATACCTATTTAGTTATCATCATGAGTCATAACATTATCATCTAAATACAGGGATTTGCAAACTAGGGTCCGGGGGCTCAAGGAGTGAAAGGTGTCTATGGAAATGTTTAGTGAAAAACCAAAAACTGTGAAAGAAATAAAATAAAAAATAATAATAAAATTAAGATAAATAAGGCTAAAATAAATAAATAAATAAATAAACAGATTGAATTTCAAATTTGATATAAATGAATAAAAAAAATAGAATAAAATAAACATTGGTATTAATAAATGAATACATACACAGTACAGTAGGCTACTATAGTGAGTAGAAAACATAAGCAGCTAAATATAATAATCCAAATAATACTTTACTCATTTATTTCGCAGTGTTTATACATAAAAAATTCTAACCTAGTTACAAAATTATAACCCTGATCTAATACGTCACTGGATTTTGGTAATGCCACAATGATTTTTTGTTAGCAGATCAAGATCTAAGGGTTTACATTTAAGAATGTAAATCTTGGGGTTTTCATGTTTTGAATAAAAACTGTATTCAAAGGAAAGAAAGTCAACTCACTGACTAGGTTATATAACACAAGTTTCTATACACCTGTTGCATGCCGTAGTTACGGATCAACTGGGGATCATGTTGGACGCGCGCGTGCACGCAGACAGTTTTACCTGGTAGGGATGGGCGATATGGACTTAAAAATATATCACGATATTTTCTGGCATTCATTGCGATAACGATATCAATGACGATATAAATATAATACCGTATTCACCACTGTTTTTGGCTACAAGTGATAGCTGCATGCAAAGTAAAATGTACCCTTCATCAAATAGGCTCCTATAAAATACCAATTACCATACATAAAATAATTTAAAAAACAGTAAAAATCCAAACAGCATCCCTTGCAGAAATGGAAAAGTTGCATATATACGTTTCTTTCTGTAAAAGTGCATATAATGTTTAAATAGTGCAACTATACTGAAAAACATCACAGTTCAAATCATTTACAAGTTTGAAATGTAAAAAAACTAACAACGAATAGTCATAGCTACTAATACTACTACGAATTTTGATAGGGGAGACCGGGTATGGTTGTAACACTTTTTGCTTCAGTAACTATAACTCACTGAATTTTATAGCTAGAGTTCTCAAATTTGTATACAAAGTACCCATATTTGTTCACTACAAATGGCACCAATTCAATCCCCTACACAGACCTCGTGAGTTGGTGTCAAATACATACTGTACCTTCGTTACAACCTACCCCAATACCGTGGTAGGTTGTAACACATGCTGGAGTAAGTTGTAACAATTACAAAAAAGAAGCTAAAATGGATGCCACACTATATGATATGCTTCAAAAACAGGTTTATTGACATAAAAGAACAGTCTCACACTCTCTCTCTGGAAAAGACTGTCTGATTAACGTACGTGTGTACGCGTGTGTGTGTGTAATTGTGTCTACTTGAACGAACTTACTTGACAGTATACTTGATAAATATACTACAATTTCTAACAAAAAAAACAATATCTGTGTGTGTGTGTGTTCTTAATCAGAGTCACAGTGCTGGACAAATGAATGCCGGTAACCCTGGAGTGCAAGCTCTGTGGGCCCAGAGACTGCATAGGGAGACTGCATTAAAATCAATCAGTTGTATGATAGGGGATGGGTAACACTTTTTCAAGAAGTGTACAACCCACCCCACCCCTGTCAGTCACTGTTTAGCTAGCTGTATTAGCATACTGGTTTAAAATTAGCAGGGGAAAACTGCATCACATGTTGCCTATGAAAATGTACTTTCTTACCTCAAAATCACTTTTTTCTCCATAAATTCAGAATGACAACCACCATGCGGTATCAGGGAGGGAGTAGGTAAATACTGAAATGATTACATGACTCCTATCTTAACCCTAAGTGGTAGAAATAGTGGTGTTACAACTCTCCACGTGTTACAACCATACCCGGTCTCCCCTACTAATAACAATATAAACCGCACTAAGGATTGATGAGCTGCTGGGTTCATGAATATTATCACGTCTGCGTTTGCGCATTAGTTTCTGCTTGGTCATAAAAGCTGAATAATTCCAAATGAACTCCATTATTTTTACAGGAAAATACAACAAATAATATAATTTACATGTAGACGTCATGTAGGCTACACTTCAATTCTGCGTGGTATGTTAAACTCTCGCTCATTGAGTGTGTGAGAAACACTGAGCGCTCTCAGCAAAGTGACAGCAAGTCGTGCGCCTCACACTAGAGTTTACTGCGCGTCAAATACACTGTGTATTCATTGAGATGAACTGATATAGTGGGCTTTACGGATCACTTGACGGAGAGCAAAACTCTCAAGCGCTCAGTCTGTGTTCGGCGAGATGGGCGGGTGAAAATCTGTGTGTACCAGTTCCAGAATCTATCTGTGTGTACCAGTTCCAGATTGTAGAGGTAGTAATGGTGTGTTCACACCGAACGCGAATAGAGCGTCAAATACGCGTCTAGTTAGACGCTGGAACATTCGCTCGAGTTCAAATTTGTCAACTTGCGCGGAAGACGTTCGCGGCAAACGCGTCGCCCAATTCGCGTCATTCGCGACGCCCGGCGCGAATGATGCTTCTATTCGCGTCTTTGCATTGACTTTGTATGTAATCTACTCGCGCAAATAATTAAATCCGCGTTCGGTGTGAACACACCATTAGCGATAAACTTCACCTCAGCTTCACGTCCGCCTTCCGCCATGGGCGTGAGCTGCGAATGGGTCCCGTCATCAACTAGGCTTTATCGTTATTATCGTGGGAAGACATTCTTATCGTGAGGAAAATTTTTACCGGTATATCGCAAACGATAATATATCGCCCTACCTATTACCTGGATTTCACGAGTTCACACTTACGAATGATCAGAGAGTATGGTTATGCGTATTTGGCGCGCTGTCTGGGGGGAGGGCTCCGAGCTCGGAAATTGGGCCCAAACCCAGAGTACTCCCTCCGTATCTCTATTTAGGAAGATAACCAGGCAAGTGTGAGGAGATGGGGTGGTGGAGGGATGCTGAAAACTGTCGAGGAATATGAGAGAGTCGACTGCGTATATTTATAGGCTTTACTCATGCTGATTGAGTGGACCTGTTGATTACTGATTGCTGACAGCTGGTTGGAATGACTTGATTGTTTGATCAGAACGTGTTCCTCCCGAACCTTGTTAATAAAACATCAATTCCAGCAGATGTTAAACGGCGACAGATTCATCATGCCCTATTTCAAGGATCACCGATTAAAAACGAATGTTTCACCAGTATGCGAATAAAGCGCTTTGTTTTTTTGCAGTGTACAGGGTATCTGCACATTTTTTAACAGCAAATTTAATGACTTTTAAGACCTTTTTAAGTCCTCTAAAAGGCTAATTTAAGACTTTACCACGACAAAAAAAACCAGGAAAATGTTCAACACGACAGTGTTAATTTTGGCAGCCATTTTTGTTTTAGTCTTCAGATGAAAATGCTTATTGCAGGGCTCTCAAGTCTCACGCATTGGGCGTGAGACACACGCATTTCAACCCGCTCACACGCCACACCTTGTATTTCTCACGCTGAGGAGTAAGGGAACTTGTCCCGCTATACAATTAATGGACGAGGCGCAGGCAAACGGATGGAAGTTCTCTGCTGAGTTCATAGCATCTGTCTCGAGTTATACAGACTTAAATACTAGCTACCAGCCAATCAGAAATTAGAATTAGTTGTTTCCGGGTAAATTATGTGTTCCCGCTCCAAGCACGTTCGTTACTAGACAACACGCGCACACACGGAGTGGAAGTTGAAAGAGCACGATCTGATGAATGCGGTTTGCGGACATCTTCATTTATTTCTTTAGCATTTTGATTTTACGATTCCTGGACGATATCTCTTGCCTGTGATCAAAGACAGTGAGAGCTGATGTTGAGGAGTATAGCCAAATTCGTGCTAAATTATTTTTGATGCATTCAAAAACTCTCCAACTGCTTTTAAAGGGGTCATCGGATGTAAAATACACTTTTATATGGTTTTTGCAAATAAATGTGTCTTTGCAGTGTGCGGACACAATCACCAAGCAATGAAAAAAATCCATTCACTTTTTTTTAATCCTCAAAAAGCCAAAAAGTTGTTGCTCATTATTAGAGCCCGACCGATATGGATTTTTGGGGGCCAATGCCGATACCGATATTAGGGAGTAAAAAAAGCCCGATACCGATATATCGGCCGATATTATTTATGTGTATATTATTATACAGTAGCAATATTATTTATGTGTATTATAGTACATTATCCCAGTCAAAAGTTTGGACACTTTCCTATTGGTGTGTACAAACTTTTGATGGGTACTTTACACAGTAGCTATAAACAGAATAAATATATTTTATAAACACGTTTTGCAATGATCACTCAAATGTGGTGATCAAACACTTGTGTGACACAGATATGTAATGGAGGCAGGGGGAATGATAGAATGAGAATTATACAGTTGAGCTGTAACCAAACTAGTTTGCATTGCATGTTATATTATATTATATTCTAAATACTGTTGCATAATCTTCACTAACGACTTTGTCTTTTTATTTATATATAATAAATATATAAAAAGTGTCACTGACAAAACCTTATCTTCTATTTTTACTCTTAATTCCTCTAATCTCTACCAGTGGAGGAAGAACTCAGATCTTTTTACTAAAGTAAAATTAATAATATCATAATGAAAACGTTTTTACAGTACTTTTATACTATTTTAAATAATTAGTAAGCAAAATGTACTAAACGTGAAACTAGGCTACTCTTAATGCAAAATGGCCCTATATAAATTGTTATAATTATATAAATTTTTGGAATATTGCTTGATGTTGTAACGTAGCGTTATCAGGCAGAATGAGCTTTAACACTGTGTCTACACCGGACGCGGCCGTTACTGCTCGCGTCGCAACAGCTGTTTAACCTAGACAAAGCAGAATCAGTTTACTGTCGGAGATCGCTCGCGCCACGCATTTTAATCAATGTTTCATCAACCAATTGCCTAAATAAATAAGAAGTAAATATAGCAGACAATATAATAAGGACTTCTCAGCTGTGCACTTGCAATAGTCACAAACTCACACAATACGTGACAGAGGCTTGTAGCAGAGAAATCAATTCTGTGAATTACACTGCGCAAATCACAAGTAGGCTACTACCCACTGGATGAAGAAGGGTTGGCTCTCAGCCTCCACAGGCTACATAAAATATTCATTTTATTTTATTTTATTTTTCGTGTTCGCATTTATGAGGAAAAAACAATGTTACAGACTCAACATTCAGCACCACGGACGTGAGCGCTCTGAAAGAGGCACTAAAATATGCTTTGAAACTTTCACATAGACATCAAACAGAAAGCACAAAACCTTTTGTTTCAAGGTGAATTTCGTTTTGTATTAATTGTATCTTAATTTTAATCAATGTTTCATCAACCAATTGCCTGGATTTAATATATAAGAGGTAGATAGATAATCTCAACACAGAGGCGCCTGCGGGTGAACTGGAGCTCGTCTCATGAACCGAAACTCAGCGTATAGACCTGAGAATTGAAATATATCTATATTGAAATGTCTACTTTTAAACAGAACAATTCAAAACGAAAGACAGACAGACTCATGTAATCGTATGAAATGTGCATTTCTCTCTGGCACGCGTTCACTGAAGATCGCGAGTCAGCATCGTCAACTTCATCTTTGGCTGACACTGACTGAAAACACTTGTTTGTTAATAAACAATTAAAATGTCTCTTTGCTATATTTGTTGTATTCATAATCATTACTTTTGCCAGTTCTTGTGACAGCTTTTAGGTGCTTTATTGGCAGCGCCACCCTTACATGAATCACCGCACCCGCATTTTTTTAAATATTCATTTATCGGCCATTATAAATGCCGATACCGATAGTTAGGAAAATGCCTAAAATCGGCCGATAATATCGGCCCGCCGATATATCGGTCGGGCTCTACTCATTATAATTTAAAGAGACATGCACCGAAACGGGTCACTGTGAACAGAGCTGTTTTTGAAGAGGTAAAAAGGGTGTTGTTTTACACAACCATTGAGAAATTTTAACCAAAGTATGTTACAAACTTTACATGAAGACCCAAAAGAAACATACCAACTTGTGGAAAATGGGCATCCGATGACCCCTGTAAAGGTGACCGGTTTGGGTCTTGACATGAATGCTCAGGGCAAGTTGTTATGACACAATGTTATGTACATTGAGCACTGATGTTCAGTTGGCTTGTTTGGGGTCAAATTTATTTTTATTTTTTAATAAATTTGTATTTTTTAAATATAACTATTTATTTTATTTGGATGAATTTGCCTTTTTATCAGATTTAACAATTGTTATAATTTTCATTTGTGCTGGTCAATTATGAACAATAGGCAAAATTGAACTGCTAGCAAAAATTGAAGCGAATTTGGTTGGGTCGAGGGACCGCTGCTGCAAATATTTGGGTGGCTCCTCCCCTAAATCTCACTCTAAACTTTTGATAAAACTTGAGAGCCCTGTTATTGGTCTTATTGGTCACATTTTAGTAATTTTGTCTTTCATAGTTTTAGTTGACAAAGTCAAACTTCAGTTACCGACATTAATTTTGGTAGCTATTTTATATGTAGTCTTTAGACAAAAAATGACATTATAATTTTTCGCTTTAGGCCAATTCAATTAAGCTTATGAGACATTTGAATCAAGATAACAGGCTGTATTGACAATGCACTCTTTAGCAGTAGCACTTGTGCAATTCTACATATCCCTGTTCCTTAGTTTAGTGGTTCTCCAATCTTTTATAGTGCTGTAACCCCTCTTCCACTTAGACTGCAGTCACACCTTTTCCATTAAGGGACAATATCTGCCCATTTTAATCGATTTTTTCCAGTTCATTTTTTACCTTTATAAATACTTTTATAAAATAAATAATGCTTTAAATGAAACAATGTTCAATAAATATGCAATGATGGTAAAAACGAGGTAATACTTTTAAACATTAAATTAAAATCGCCAGTAGGTGGCGGTAAGTCACTGTCTTTATGAGCGAGTCATCCGTCATCGAGTCATTCATTCATTCAATAACAAACACAGTCTATGGTAACAAAGCAAGTGGCTGTATTTATGAACGGGTCATTGAATCTCACGATTCAATGACCCGTTCAAAGCCACAGATTCGTTCTCGAAACTGCTGCAGTTCTGCCGTGGCTTTCGTTGCAAAATAGCAATAATATGATCAACATTAAAAACACTGCTAGATATCAGCCTATTGATCACAGATTTAGTCGCACAAACAGCGCAAGCGGCTCGTGACAGAATAAAGACCAACTGAATGACACTTTAATTAATTTAAGTAGAAAATATCAAATGAAGATCACTGAACTCCAGCTTACTTGTCTGTTTTCAGATCATACGCGCTTCTTCAGCAGTGTAGAGAGTGCGCGCGCGAGCATGGTTGCCAGATACAATTGACAAGACCGGCTAGAAAACGTGTTATTTTAACAGAAAAACTCTGACTGGGGATTTAATTATTTAAATCTGGCAACCGTAAGCATGAACGCTCGCTCGTAAACACAGTCTGTAATGTGTTGTTGTCAACTTTATTCGACAAAAAAAGTGGTTTCAGTCAAGTTTGTATTTTTTTAAACACACTTTAGTCTCGTCTTTTTTCGTCAACGATATTGTACGTGTTGATATAATACCGGTAGTCACAGTTATCGTTTAATGACGTGGGTATCGTCTCTCATGGTCTTGTCTTAGTCAGGGGAAAAAAAGTTGTCAACAAACATTTTTCGTCATAGTTTTCAATAACGGAATTAACACTGCGACACGACACAGAATGGTGTGGCAAACCATCAACGCGACGCATTCATCTTCAGTCACCTATGGAATGAAGCAGGTTGCACCCACATAGAAAAGTGCTGTGCGCACTGTTCAAAAAACAAAACAAAATAACGGATGACGAGTCGGACAAGAAATTGAAGGTCCGTATGTGAAATTTAAGACCTCCTTATCGGAAATTTCAGATTTTAAGACATTTTCAGGCCTTAAAAAGCGAAAATTTTATTTAAGACGTTTTAAGGACCCGCGGGAACCCTGAGTGTAGGCTACTGTATATTCCTGCATATTTGACGCAATTTCAAAGAAGTTTAACATACTTAAGTGTCAAGCTCAGAGACCATGCCTAT
The DNA here is from genome assembly GCA_026230005.1 of Gila orcuttii. NCBI lineage: Eukaryota > Metazoa > Chordata > Actinopteri > Cypriniformes > Leuciscidae > Gila > Gila orcuttii. Next base: position 16,865,669 of record JAPDVR010000010.1, on the reverse strand, counting down.
GTTAACATGGGCATTCGGTTTCATTGGATGAATAAACTTGTCAGCGCACTTCAGAGGACGTGTAAGAATTTTCTTCTCAACATTTGTGGATCACATTTTCTTTAGTGTGTTGTCATGACTTCTAATCACAAATAACAACATGTAGATTAAGTTAAAGTAGCTAGGCTACCTAAAAGAAACAAATTGCTAATTCATTTAGGCCAACATGTTTTCAACAAGTTGTATTTTGATCTGCAAATATAATTTTATAATGGATCTATTATTTTTATATAAAAACACTTATCAGCTTATTTTACTCTGCTGATTATACTAAGATATCTTGCTTGTACAGCCAGCTCTGACGCCTCTGTAGCCTTTTCCCTGGACATAAATCAGTTATACCTCATGAACTTGTAACATTTTCAACAGATTTATAAAATAAAAAAATAATAAAAACTAATTTTGATTCTTCTTTCAGAACATTCTTTATGTAATACTGCATCTTCTTAGAATCATATAATTATTAAATTAAGTGCATTTTATAAATGCTTATATAGTAATATTGTATTGTATATTATGCTCAGTAGGAGCATGAACTTGAATGTCGTGTATCTAATGTCTTGTATTGGACAAGCAGAGAACACTTTGTCTTCTGTGATTCAAGTCTTGTGAAAAACACTGAGTGGCAACCACAAATTGTTCTACTAAAATAAGCAGAACTGATGAATTATTACAAATATAGGCCTACATCACTAACCTCTTAATCATTTGTCCCCTCACATGAATACCATGCCCCTCTCTAAAACAACAATTAGAATAGGAAATGCTTTGTTTACTTTTTTGCTGACCTCTTTAAAAAAATAAATATGTCACAATGGCCTATCAGTTTTATAAATAAAATGTAATTGGTGTGGGCCTCTTTTTATGTAATATAAATTTGAATTATGCCAGTTCTCTTCATTTGACTGGTACCATGAAACTCATTAACATATTCTCTTTACTTGTTATTCATCACATCATGTGCTTTCATTGTTGTTGTCTGCTAACCGTTAGGAACAGATAAAAAGGTCTATAAATTACGTGTCATTATTGTTACTTGTGTCATTGTTGTTCGGCCATATACTGCCACAGCAAATTGATGCAATTAAAATTAGACAAATCAAAAAGTTTACAGGATAACCAATATCCTGATATAGCTGCTCAAGAAAGGAACACTATTATATATAAAGAGAAGATGTGAAAATTTCACAATGAAGGGTAATGGTGTGTTAAATTGGTCTTACTATAAAAAGGTAATACAACTGTGACATTTATTTACTAATATAACATGATTACATTAGATGGAGAGCAGGTATGAAGGCCAAACTGGGCAATGGGTAAGAAACTTAAATGCATTGCAAAACAAGTAACTGTTCTTCATTAACATGTAACTTATTCTACTGTTTGTTCTTCCTTCTTTAGATTGAATGTTCAGAATGTGGAAGTTGGGACTGTGTGGTCAGACCTTCTAGTTATACAGCACATACATGTCCTGCATCCACATACATTTGCCTATTTTTTTCTTCTTCTTTTGTTATTGTTGCTTTCATACCTGTTAGCTAATGAATGTTTGTTGAACATTCCTCTAAATAAATGCTGAGTAATTCACTGGATCCTATCATAAGCTGTGGCTTATCAATTTTCACCACTCTTTAGGAACATTTATGGAGTGTCCTGTATGCTTGAACCAGTGCCGGCGGTATGGGGGGGCATTAGGGGGCAATGAAAAATTGAATTTTTCCCCCAAATTGAATTATGATATAATTTACAAAATAATATCAGTTTAATTTAATTCACATTTCAGTGAGAAATAATAAAAATATATGTCTACAAACTGCTCATTAGCTGAAAATATAATAAAGCCAACATAAAACCACAGTGTGGTTTCATCACTTCAGGGTAATAGCTAACAGAAAAGGCAGTAGCAATAATAAATATAGGATATCTGATATCCGAAAAAAAAGTCCTCATACCTAGTGCCCACCCATCGAAAATAAATGCCCCCCTGCTGAGCGCAGTCTGAAGCCGGCTCTGGCTTGAACTCATTCATCAGCAACATTAAAATAAATAAATAAATGCTTGACACGTCCCTTTAACCACAGAAGTATTGCTGCTCAATTTACATTAAGCCACAAATTGGCATCATAACAATAATCTGCAAATTCACACGCACTGCAATGTAAATCGCATATTTTATTTAATTTATACGAATTTCATTGAAACGAATGTAACAAAATAAAGTGGGCGTGGTGTGTCCTGTGGAAAGTCCTGTGGAAAGCTTTGCAATCTGCTTAGTGAAAAATTCGCTGTAACGAATCTGTCGTCGTTTAACATCTGATTGAAATCCAGGTAAAACTATCTGCGTGCACGCGAGCGTCCCCAGTTAACATCATGGTTAACATGAACCCCAGTTGATCCGTGACATCGTTATCAAGGTAGAAACGATTGCATGTCTACTACACAATCGGAATGTGACAGATTTAGCGATAGAAAAATGCTTTTTACTTTAAATAAATATAAAATAATTATAAAAGCGTCTGCAAGGTTTTTATTAATAAGTCCTTTATTTATTTTTAGATGTATTTGTTTTTAATTTACGTTTAATTTAAAAGACTTGAAATAAATTGAAATGTTGAGCTTCTGAAAAAAAAGGGGAAAAAAATCTGCCAAGTGTAATTCGCTCGTGATTGAAGTTTCTGCAGTCTCACCGTCTCACCTGATGAAGTAGCCCAGATGACACAGATGCAGGACGAGCAACAATTTGACTCTTTTCGCTTCACCGAAGAGAACGGTGTTTCCAGAGGACGCTTGAGACTCAAAGTCCACCAAATGACGATCATACTGAAGCCAAAACCAGCTAAACAGCTGAACTACGACGGATGACATGAGCATGAAGCCCACCAAGACCCCAAACCACATGAAATCTCCATGTTTGTAGAACTCCTTCGCCACCCAAAGATCCGAGCCCACGTCAAACAGAAATGTGCACACGCCTATCACAGTAAAAACTAAATCCAACCAGGAATACGTCGTGGGAAAAGTCGCACTCTCCATGATGGGACGAGCTTCAAAACAGAAGCAGCTGATTGAAGTTCAGCCACAACATTCATTTAGCCGTGAACCGTTAGCATATGTAGGGCTACAGGCAAAACACACAAATGTTCCGCACTTTAAGAAGTTACTTCTCATTATTCACGTAAACGAGAAATCGGCGAGCAAAAACGTCTCTTCAGAGCCATTTCTACAGCAGCAGATAGACGAAGACATTTTTGAACATGACAGTAGTCATCCAAACTTGCACTGGCATAACTTAAGTCACGCCCACGTGACGTCACACTGCAACTTACGTTGTGAAAATTTCGTTACAATGGTAAAGTCTTCACATACACATAGATCAAATGTTTTTGCACAGAATTGGGTAGGCTACATTTGAAATGTATTCAATGCTTGGAAATAATGATGTATCAATTTAATTTCATGACTTTAATTCAGAAATGGCAAATACACATTTTTTGAAAATGCAATAATAATTATTATTATTATTAAATACAAGTCTGGATGTAGCAATTATTTTAGTAGTTAGTTAGTGAAACTAGTTTCAAATGTTTTAATTTAATGTATATTTCTTTTTGACCACCAGAGAGCAGTGTTGTACTGTAGCCCTTCATAATTGAATGATCATCAACAAAAAAATAAATAAGCAAGCGCATCATTAAATATAAGTTCATATATGTGACAAACTTTTTTTCAAACATCAACATTTTAGGTTGATATATATGTCGATGTATAAATGAAAGTGCACAGTACCGTCTCACAATTAATAGGAGGCAATGAAAACTTTGTAAATTGTGATACTATGTCTAGTAATGTATAACAATTTCTTGATATTTCATGTGAAATATCCTTATTTATACATATGGGTCAATGACAACTAAGATGATAAAATTGAGAAATCATTTAAAAAACAAGTTCAAAACATCTAAGTAGAAATGTTAAGTTCATGTTCATGTTGCTTTCATACACTTTTGAAAAATATTAATACCATTTGTCAAAATCTTTCTAAAAAAGTCTTAGCGATAATCAATTGAAAAGTAGTTTTAAATACAAGTGTATATATTTTTTTTTGTTTTTACAGATAGGCCTATCAATGTTTGGGGCATGAATATTGATCTAATAATTAACACCATTTTTCTTTTGTAATAGATATATTTCAACTTCAAACCACAACATTTGGGTGGAACGCTGAAGGTGGAAAACTGAAGGAGATGTGAATCTTTCATATTTCAAGTACGAATACAAGATACAGTATAACTACAATTAATGAGGAATTGAGCAAATGCACTTTGATTCTCACGTGATGAAATATCCGGGTAAATTTAGACTTCACAAGACCAGAAACAAGCATGATTTTCAAATTCAGTTAAGAAAAAAATACATATTTGTAGGTTGTACACTTATTAGGACTCGTACAAACTTTTATTTTTGTATTGAAACAACTTACACTTGGATGGTAGTAAAAAAATAGGTTTTACGTGCACTTCTAATTATCGTATCTGGTATCATTAGCCAGGGGAAAATAGACGTTTCTTTGCCATTTTAAGTTTATTTCTTAACACTCTCACTGTAGAATATCTTTTAATCCAATCAGCTGCTATTAATCATGTTGTCACAACAAAAAATTGTGCTCGCTGCTGCCCTCTGTAGTTTTCTCAGTAAAAATGATCAAACGACAATGAATTTTCAATCATAAATTTTAAAGTTCGTCGACCACGGAGGTGTTACAATAAACTACAACACTTGGGTGAACGTAGGAGGAATGAGTTCTGAATCTTCCTTTTTATGATGTAAAAGGAAAAAAAAACTTTTTAGAAAAAAGTACATTTTTGTTGGTTGTACACTTAATAGGTCTCATAATTAACAACAAACTGCAACGTTTGGATGAACATGGAATGCCTGTATTTTTCTTGGGTTGATTTTTAGTTTCGGGTAAGAAAAAAGTAGATATTTTTAGTTTATTCAGAGAGAGAACTAATAATTAACAGACATTTTATTTAGTAATTGATATATTTTTATTTTTATTCTGCTGAACACAAAAGAAGATATTTTGAAAAATGTTGGTAACCAGACAGTTGATGGTAGCCACTAGCCATTGACTTCCATAGTAGGAAAAAAAAACCTCTATGGAAGTAAATGGTGCCCCACAACTGTCTGGTTACTGACATTCGTCAAAATATCTTCTTTTGTGTTCAGCAGAGGAAAGAAACTCATGCAAGTTTGGAACAACTTGAGGGTGAATAAATTATGACAGCATTTTCATTTTCGGGTGAACTATCTCTTTGAGGTGTAAGGTTAGGGGTAAGTATTTGTTGTAGCATGCATTGTAGGCAATCAGCACTGTGACTGACATGACTAATGAAATCTTTCGAATCGGCTGCAGGGCAGAGTTTGCACTGAACTGGTTTAGGGGAAAAAACTCCAACCGGACTCAGAGCAGGTTATGTTCAGAGAACAAGTTGCTATGGTTACTTTCATATCCTGAAAGTTACTTCAGTTTTCTGGAACAGAAAGTTGAAGTTATCCATTAACTTATCTGTGAACTTACTCAGGCATGTCGCATAACCACCATTCCAGGGTTCCCCAAAGAACCTTACAGTTCTTAAAATGATATTTTTCTTAGTGTGAAGAACATTTTAATAAACCATTTGTGCAATGGAAAGGTTCCATGGATGTTAAAGGATATCCATAGAACCATAGATGCCAAAATATAACCTTTCTTTTTAAGACTGCATGACTTTAAGACCTTTATTTTTCACGTCACCCATGAAAAAAAACAACAACAACAACACCAAATACAAACATGGGTAGGAGAACATTTTCTGCAAGATCACTAGGTTACACTATTTCAATGGTCCACTAGACATTCTACTAACTACAATTCACGTTGCAACTACATGTCGACTAACTCTCATTAGAGTGGTAGACTGGTACACTGTTCAGTTAGGTGTTAGGGTTCAGGTTAGAATAAGTTGACACGTAGTTGCAAGTTACTTATAGTGACTAGAATGTTGGAGGAGCATCAAAATAATGTTAACAGATATTAAGCAGCCAGTCTACTAATAGTCTGATGAGAGTTAGTTGACATGTAGTTGCAAAGTAACTCACAGTTAGTAGAATGTCTAAAGTGGACAATCAAAATAAAGTGTTACCCATCACTATTTAATCAAGAAGACGAGTCTTTGCCCTGCAGAGGGCAGTATGGTTATATTTTAACGCGCAGTGAACTTGTTACACATTATGAGGTCACCTCATGACAAAACACTCCCAGTCCTTATTCATGATTGCAACAGCCTTTATTTGTATTATGCAGCTGGAGGTGTGTTCTTAAAAAACAGAGAAAAACAACTTTAAACCACTGTCTTGTCTGGTAATTAATTTATATAGGGCCGTTTTTACCATCTGATCTCTGTTGACCTGAATTGACAAGTATCATAGACAGACCGCTTCCAGGGAGCCCTGAAGTCCTAACACAGTAAAATTACTCCAACAAACACAAGGTTTGATTTTAAGCACATAAACACGCATAAGCATTTTCGCAGTTAAATTCATTGACCTTCGCATGTAGCTTTCAGAAACCTTTAAGTGTCTGGCACTGACCCTAATAGAAATAGCAAAGAGCTGCTTTATGAAACAGAAATATCTTTCACATAAGCCCTTCATTAGTCCACTTTAACCGTTGTTTGCTCATAAAACAAAAGCATCATGGAAAAGGTCACCAGTAAAAAGATTTGTGCTGAAAACTGAAAGTGTTAAAGGAACCGTAGTCGTCTAAAAATTGGACTCCTGGCAGGGAAGAGAAGGAAAGCTGTAGAAAGAAAAATTAGTAGAGAGAGTAAGAAAGCACAAATTTCATCCATGATTCACATTATCACACCGCCTGGCTCTTTAAGACAGTCACAATCATTTGAGGCATGATTAGGGTGTCAGTCCTGGTGCAGGGTCAAAGGTCAGAGGTTGCCTTCACCATATCTCATTAACCTCAGAGATGCGCAGCCTTTCAGACCTCTGAGTCATAAGTCTCGGAAAAGCCATGGCAGTATCCACACCACAATCAAGAGTGAGGAGGATTTTAGGCACCAGCGGGGTTTTCATCCAGACCGAATCGGTTCATATTTTTATAGCAAATCAGCAAAAGTGCATCAGTTGTGGCCCAGTCCATCAGGTTCAGAACAATAGGGTGAGGGTGCAGTCACATGATGCAGCACTTGTTCTTGAAAATGTGCGGGTGCTTATAGCGCAGTCTCTGTTTGGGACGATATTTCTCTAGATATGTCAACTGCTTGCTGTTTATTGCACCTCTGCGCTTCCTGTGAAGGCAAAAAACGTCCATTAGCATTTTAATTTGCAATTTCATCACGTTGCAATTAAATTACTTCTTTCAAGGAAGACGTCAGATAAAAATGGCTTGCAAACTCATGTTTCACTCCAGCCCACATTGGACTGAAAATAGCATTGAAAATACAAGGAACGGTACCTGAGGGAGCGGAGCTTAAAAAAGGATCAATTGCGAATCTTTTGCGTATTGAAAGCTTTAAGCTTGGCCTTGCTATCAAAAGGCACTCTGGCAAGCGTAGCAACTAAGAACTAGTTTTTATGATCCACTTGTATGTATATAGCAGTTGACGTCAGGAGCTCTAAGTCTGTTGTCCTTGAAAGAAGTCAAGAGAGAGATGTACGTACTGTCTGATGAACTGGATGGCATCTTCATACTTCATCCCACTTTCAATCAGTGCCACAGCCACAAGTACTGGAGCTCTAAAGAAAAAAAACACATTGAGAGAGGTGGGACATTGATTACTTTTTTTGTTTTTCAATGTTTACTTTAATACTGCAGAACTTCAAGGACTGAATTCAAAATTTGTATCTTTGTTCTATTGTTTTTATTTGTTATTTGTCTATCACTTGTAATTTGCTAAGTTTTTTTGTGCTTTATTTTATTACTGACATTTCACTTGAATAATTACTTGAAAACAACAAAACCTGCATTGTTTCACAGGTAGTAGATTTGACTACTGAAATGTTGGTGTCGTAACCACTCTTAACACACACACACACACACAATTTTATTGGCTCATTAGAGCAGCTCAATTGTTCCATGAGCTGTTTCTTAGATATAAATGACTGTAGCTGTACAGTGCAAAACAGAGGGAGCAATGCCACATTAAATGCAGTGGAAAAGAGGCATTACAAGAAGTTAATTCATCATACATTAATTAATGTTTCACAATACTCAAAGTCAAGATTCAGGCAAAGACCAGAATATCGTAGAGACTTGGGGGGGGGGGGGGGTCTTTTTATATCACTCGGGTCCCCTCTTTAATGTCTATGCGATCTTTCCACTCTCTTTATTGCCTGGCAAGCAGAAAATGTTAAATCTGATCTCTTTCAAAAGTAACAGCACACCTCTCCTTAACAAGCAGCAACTGGGGTATCATTCATGCCTGCAGGGACAGCAAAGAAAAGTTTAATACTTAACCCTCAATGCTTCACTTTCAAACATACACTGTACAGTAAAGACAATTAAATCTTACGCCATGAACCCCAGTTCTAAACAGTGTTGCCATCTGAAAATAAACGAGTCAGGCCAAAAAAACATTGGCACTCTTTCAAGATTCGAGGCCGATTCCCTTTGGAAGTGGATGAAGTGCGTCAGAGATGGAGTTTTACCGCCCAAAAGACGAGAGCAGCAAGGCCAGACTACCTCCTCCGCCTCTTAACGTCTCTTGCTGTTTTATACCCGTCGTTTGGGGTGTTTTGTTGCACTGTACGTGTACCAATAGAGAGCATAAATACATCATCTGTAGGAGATACTTATGAGACAAATACTGTTCAATATTTATAATTGCAATAGTTTCATGGTAACAACAATATTGCACAACATAATGCACTATGTACCTATAGTACACATATGTACCCATTAAACTTCTATGGTCAAAAATAGGGAGTTCCCATTCATGAACAAAATTCATCCAAAAGGTAACTGGGAGCATCATGTATAGCTAAAAAATCCCAGTCATGTGGGATAGACTGTCTGGCATAAAGGTCATGGACGGAGCACACGTTTGAGGAGGACAGTAATAACAAATGGATAAAAAGCAACTTCCTGTTTTGTCTTCGGCCCTAACCCCAATGCCTCTTAAAACAGAAAGGGACTGCAGAAGAGTCAGTGCACTTTGGGGACTGTTGACTTTGGCGGAGCACTCTGTCCACTTTAAAGCCTCCAAAGAGGTACCTCTCGCTCGCTATATACATAGTATGGTTTCAGTCCATTGGGGACTATCAACTTCATCTAGAGTTAATAGAGGAGACATGTCTCCTGGGAGACCAGAGGTGCATAATGTTCTATAGGGCACACAGTACACATTCCTTTCCAGATTAAGGTCTAGAACAGGGCACACAAGGTGGGCTTACTTATGGGACTGCAGACGAGAAATGAACCCATTTGCCCCCGGAGTTCCCAGGCCTGAGCAGAACCCAGCTAGTTAAAGTTACATGAAGCCTCATTGCAGAAACATACACTTACAGCACGTACAAACGCAAAATTGAGCAGGCAGATGACCGCGAACAGTGCTGAAGTGGTCTTTCGTGACATTTGAATTCTCCGCTTTAATACGATCTCATGCGTAATAAATACAGCGCAGTGATTGGGTTAAAAGTAGGGGTGGCACGGTTCACAAAACCCACGGTTCGGTTTGTATCACGGTTTTAGGGTCACGGTTTTCGGTTCTGTACGGTTCTTGTTGTTATTTTTTCTTTTAATCTTCAACACTCCAGAAATGTACTTCAGCATATGATAGCTTAATTATCCACTATTTAGGATACAGTATTAATAAAAATGTTATATCATGCAATCATGCACAAACTGAATTTGACTTGACTTTAAGCACATTATTGGGACCATCTCTGAGGAAAGCTAGGTGAGATTTTGATACAGCAAGAGAGAAGACATTGATGACATGCTTTTCGTTTATTTGGCAAAAAAAGTAGAATGTGTATCACCATCTCTACTAGCCTGACTACGTCAGACTTCCTACTTCCGCTAATTTCATTTCGCTCCTGTAGTCAGTCTGAGACAGCAGCCTATCTTTCAGTTTTCCACCGGCCTGAAAACAGCCGGGCCAATCAACGAACAGAGGGCGCGCTGAGAGCCGTGACGTAGACGCTAAGCGCCGAGTTTAAGATTAGGTCAGGGAAATCGAAAACCGACCGAGGATATGGAGACGCGAATGCAATTCGCTCTGTTGTGGAGAATATTCCCGGCATTAGCAAACTGAAGCCCGAACAAGAAGAGTGTGTATTAAACATTTTGAACGGAGGTGATGTTGTGGCCCTACTCCCTTTGGGAAAAGTTTAATTTATCAACTATTACCGATCGTCAGCGAGAAACTGGGGAGCCTTTTGACAGGTCAGTGTCTCCTTTCTTTTCCAGGTCTTAAATACCGTAGAACTTCAAATAATAGCCCGGGCTTTTATTTCCCCAAATCGTCGAACTGCACCGGCTTGTACTTGAGACAGGCGTCTATATGAGACAGGCCTTTAGAATTTAGTGTTGTTCATTGAGATGTTGTTCCTAGAGTCTCTAATCTCTAAAAATCTCCAAATGCTCCACGTCAAACCGCGGTCTTCCGACCTTTTACCATCTTGTCGATTGATTTTGATGAATATGCGCGAGGGAGAGAGAGAGCAAGACAGCGCTCGTGTTGTTTAAAGACGTGAGAGTGCGCGCGCGCGGCCGGGGCTCTCTCTCTCTCTCTCTCTGCTCGTTTGTGCCGTCAAGCGCAGCAGTCATTCTATTACATCACTCACCGATCAAAAAAGTCGTTTACAGCCATGTTCACTCCGGTATTTCGCTTGCATCATCAAGTGTTTACAGTGGAAGTTCGATCATAGATTTGAGTTCGATGCATGATGTCTGTGGTTCGATGCGGCTGTGTCGGCGCATAACATACGTCATAAATAAACTTATCTGATTGGCTTACGGGTAACCAATGATTTTAAACGTCAGTAAGCGCCCCCTAGCGAGAGAGAAAACACTTCTCTATTATGCTATTCCAGACTCTGTGTACGAAGCAAAGTGAAGTAGCAGGGTCTGGTATTACCAGGCTACATCTCTACAGGAACTTATGTGCATTTTAGCACGCAAAGATTAAAAATTAACTTGCATTTATCAAACTGCCAACTTAAGTGTAGCTCTTACAAAAATTGTATCTTTTAAAAGAAAAAGAGAGGAACTCTTAAAACACGGTCTTGTAAATAAGTCAAAATACATGAAACATAATTGCCTATAATTAGGCTATAGCAATAGCAAAGGCCATAATCATAAAGTGAAACATAAGTTCAACCTCAACACAAAAACAGTATCAACAATGCTTCTATTCCCTGAGAGTGAGCATACACTTTTTTTACTTGAAATTAAAGTGCAGTATTTGGAAACATATGACTGGAGTTCTTATCTAAACTTAAAGTGCCATTGTAGCTATATATTTAAATATCATAACATGAAATCCAAAATGTTCCCACACACCGGACTTATACGACGCTGGCGCATTCTCCAACTGGGGTGGTGATGGCGCAGTGGATAAGACACATGCCTTTGGTGTGAGAGACCCGGGTTCGAATCCACTGCGAGGCACCAATGTGTCCCTGAGCAAGACACTTAACCCCTAGTTGCTCCAGAGGCGTGCGACCTCTGAAATATAGCAGTTGTAAGTCGCTTTGGATAAAAGCGTCAGCTAAATGAATAAATGTAAATGTAAATGTAACTCCGGTTAGCCTTCCTCATCTCTCCCACTTGCCACTTCTCCGCGTGACGTGACCTGACCATACTCCACTTTTCCTGGCATGTTCGACTTGAACCGGCGCTGCACAGAGCGATCGGTAATGACATCAAAGAACCGTGAGAGTGATTGAAAAGCATACGGAGCCATCGCGCTCGCGGTACTTTGATGTCATTCACCGATCGCTCTGTGCAGCGCCGGTTCAACTCGAACAAGCCTCGTATATGTATGTCCACACACGTCTTATTTCGCGCGAAAAGGAAACACACGTCTGAGGTCACATACTGGCACGAGGCTACATTGCGCATGCGTTGAACCGTGAGAGACACACACGCTCCGAACCGAGACAAGCGAACCGAACGGTTCGGATGTTTTTTCATGTACCGTGCCACCCCTACTTAAAAGAGTTAATTCTAATGAATAATGTAGAGAAATGCTCAGAAACTGCTGACGTACTTTCTTATTGACCAGCCACAGCAGCCAATCACCAGTGATAAAATTATACTCACTTTTCTTGACATTGGTTCAACCTTGCTTTTTAAACCGGAAGAACGAAATAGCTCAGAATAACAAAAAATGGCTTTTCACTTCATAATAAACATAACGAGTGCTATTGTTGTTTTCAGTAATGTGTAACCTGTACATATATGTAAAAAATGTGTTTTAGGATTTCATGACCCTTTAAAGATATGTTTAAATCTTTATTCGATTCTCTATCTGTAAGGACATTTACTGACCTTCCTAAACCGGCCACGCAGTGCACAGCCACGCAGCAACCGGGGTCATCTATGAAGCGTCTCTTCAGGAGACTCAACCAGTCCTCCACAACCTTAGTGGGAGGAGGAGCGCCGTCATCAAATGGCCAGTCCTAAGGAGAGAAGAACAAGCTATCCCTTAACATGAGCACATATGTCTATTCACACTGAAAAACAAGCTTTGACTTTGAAACCAGGGGCGTAGCCATCATTTCAAAAGTGAGGGGGACAGAATGTCAAGTGTAATACCATTTTTTTTTTCAGACTTTTGTTGACAGGTTAATTGGCTTAATATGCTATTTATTTTTAAAGCAAAAAAACAGAAAGAAAGAAATGCAGATGTTCAGTACTTTATATTTCACACGCAGGGTTTTTCCTGACTTAAAACGAAGCGGAGGTGGTAAAATCCTGATCATGTATTTTAATTAGATAATAAAATTTGTAATTTTCGTAGACCATCATTTAGCCTACTGTGTTTCCCACAGTATTTTTGTAGGTGGATCTCGGTACTTCTAGGGGGGTCCGGGGGCATGCCCCCCCGTAAGAAAATTTTGTACATTTTAAAGATAAATTCATTAATCTGGTGCACTTTGAGTCCCCCGAATCCACTGTTAAAAATAAATAATCCACCCGTCAACCGCCCAAACATATGATATTCTCTGATTTAGATATCTGATCATCGCATTACAATTATTCAAATTATAAGTGTTACTGTTAAGCATGATACTATGGTTAAATATCAAACTGAAGTAGGCTGATTTAAAAATAACATTTACTTAAAATAAAAGTTCTTCTTTTGGCAAAATAACATTTCCTTAATAGCCTAAAGTTTGTCTTACTAAACTAAAACTTTCCAATTGAAAACCGTCAAACGTCAAGCTTTTAAAAATACTTCAAACTTTCTAGTTAGGCTTTTTCAAGAGAACTTAAAGTTTGTCTACAAACTTTTTTATCTAATTGTAAAGTGTTACCGAATTATGGTAAACATCATAGTCTACACATGTTATTGCCTGATTCAAGCAGATCGTGGCTGTTAATGCATGAACATACAAATTCAGCATTAACAATCACCATGTTTATTCTAATTTGAAGGGCTTTGATAACAAATCTGTGAAAATAAAAGCCATTACGAATAAAAAAAGATTGAAAATAGTGCACGTTTGTGTATAGTGAATATTTTCAATTTACAACAAAACTTGTTAATTATTCAACAAGAGAAATAGGCAGAGTTATTCATTATTGTGCAACACAATTCGGATACCACATGACAACTTACTTACAGTGCTTGACTTTTTTGTGAAAAAGGAGTGAAGAGTTTTTTGCCATTTTGAACTCTATGAAACTGATGGATTCGGCGCGGGTGCGAGCATGGGCGTGTCGTAAGCTAATGCACGAGTGACTGATGATTACCATGGAAGCGTGAAAGTCACGTATGTAGATAGACTAGCCTATCCTTGACTCTTTGGATTTTAAATCTCGATGTAGGGCAGGCTATACACACCCGCGGAAACCTCAGCTTGTCATAGACACATTTGCCCTATGAAAAAGTGCGGGGGACGAATTTACATTTTATAAAAAGTGGGGGGGACACGTCCCCCCCGTCCCCCGCGTAATCTACGCCCATGTAATCCATTACTTCGGACTTAACGTGATAAAATATGTTCAAATGTGTTGCATCTAACTGTTGCTTTTAGTCATGTTGCCTCAAGTTGGTGATAATGAATAACATCCAGCCAGTTTGTTGCTGCAAATCGCTGCCTTTTAAGGAGTCAAAAGTCTAAGGAGTCTAATAGTATTTGGACAAATGTAGTCCACACTTAAATGCATATATGTTATTGCATTATACAACTAAATATCAAACCAAGTGGCATTTATTTGAATAAATAAATAATGTTATAATAATTAAATTATATAAATTATATTTATATACATACAGGTCCTTCTAAAAAGAATAGCATACTGTGATAAAGTTAATAATTTTCCATAATGATAAAAATTAAACTTTCATATATTTTAGATTCATTGCACACCAACTGAAATATTTCAGGTCTTTTATTGTTTTAATACTGATGATTTTGGCATACAGCTCATGAAAACCCAAAATTCCTATCTCAAAAAATTAGCATATCATGAAAAGGGTCTCTAAACGAGCTATTAACCTAATCATCTGAATCAACTAATTAACTCTAAACACCTGCAAAAGATTCCTGAGGCTTTTAAAAACTCCCAGCCTGTTTCATTACTCAAAACCACAATCATGGGTAAGACTGCCGACCTGACTGCTGTCCAGAAGGCCATCATTGACACCCTCAAGCAAGAGGGTAAGACACAGAAAGAAATTGCGGTGTGGCATGGAGGCAATCAGCCTGTGGCACTGCTGAGGTGTTATGGAGGCCCAGGATGCTTCGATAGCGGCCTTAAGCTCATCCAGAGTGTTGGGTCTTGCGTCTCTAAACTTTCTCTTCACAATATCCCACAGATTCTCTATGGGGTTCAGATCAGGAGAGTTGGCAGGCCAATTGAGCACAGTGATACCATGGTCAGTAAACCATTTACCAGTGGTTTTGGCACTGTGAGCAGGTGCCAGGTCGTGCTGAAAATGAAATCTTCATCTCCATAAAGCTTTTCAGCAGATGGAAGCATGAAGTGCTCCAAAATCTCCTGATAGCTAGCTGGATTGACCCTGCCCTTGATAAAAGTGGACACAGTGGACCAACACCAGCAGCTGACATGGCACCCCAGACCATCACTGACTGTGGGTACTCCAGTGCTGCTTATCTGTAGGCCAGGTCAGGCGCTTCTGCCGCTGTTTCTGGTTTAAAAGTGGCTTGGCCTGGGGAATGCGGCACCTGTAGCCCATTTCCTGCACACGCCTGTGCACGGTGGCTCTGGATGTTTCTACTCCAGACTCGGTCCACTGCTTCCGCAGGTCCCCCAAGGTCTGGAATCGGTCCTTCTCTACAATCTTCCTCAGGGTCCGGTCACCTCTTCTCGTTGTGCAGCGTTTTTTGCCACACTTTTTCCTTCCCACAGAGGTGCCTTGATACAGCACTCTGGGAACAGCCTATTTGTTCAGAAATTTCTTTCTGTGTCTTACCCTCTTGCTTGAGGGTGTCAATGATGGCCTTCTGGACAGCAGTCAGGTCGACAGTCTTACCCATGATTGCGGTTTTGAGTAATGAAACAGGCAGGGAGTTTTTAAAAGCCTCAGGAATCTTTTGCAGGTGTTTAGAGTTAATTAGTTGATTCAGATGATTAGGTAAATAGCTCATTTAGAGACCCTTTTCATGATATGCTAATTTTTTGAGATAGGAATTTTGGGTTTTCATGAGCTGTTGCCAAAATCATCAGTATTAAAACAATAAAAGACCTGAAATATTTCAGTTGGTGTGCAATGAATCTAAAATATATGAAAGTTTAATTTTTATCATTACATTATGGAAAATAATGAACTTTTTCACAGTATGCTAATTTTTTGAGAAGGACCTGTATATATATATATATATTAGGGATGTGCAAAGCAGCTGGTATTTGTATCTGTGTTGAGGGGGGAAAAGTATTTGTATTTGTATTTGAGTAAAAAAATTCAAAATAGGCGTAAAAATCCATTTTTTTTTTGCGTTACACTTCTAATTTACGTTATAGTGTAAGTATTCTTTAATTATATCCATTATAATAATTATGGATATGCAATATTGGTTGATGTTTTTCCATAAATACAGCAATGAACATGTAACAAGGACGTCATTGAAAAGAAAATAACATAACAGCCATTACCTCATCCATGGTTAAACCAACAACTAATAAAATACCATTGTGAACATTATGAACCCCACACCACCCGTCCTTGTAGGAGGACGCTGAACAGACAGAATAAAAACAAATAATACTTCAAAGAAAAGGGAAAACCCCCTTTTCTCGAGAATACTGAAGCCAAAAATTATCCTTAATTTTGCATTAATTTAAAACGCATTGCTGCACAGAGCAGACCTAGGCAATGCAGCTCGCGCGCCTATTGGTTGCTCTGCGGCAACTGCTGCAGCCTATCGATGGACTATTCGTGACGTAAGCACCAATGAGGGCGCGGACGCCCTCGCGCGTCACGTCCCGTCAGAATGGGCGTGGCTTAAGTCTATATAAGCCGAGTCCAGATAGGATGTTCTTTGGTTTTTCACACTGAAGCGAAACTAGAACGTAGCACAAGCACGGCAGGGTTACGCAACACTCGTTCCCTCATCTAGACAGAACCGAGGTTACGTTAGTAACCGAGAGCGTTCTCTTACGAGAGTACTCTCGTGTTGCGTAAGCTAGCTTACGTTACAGGAACCCAATGTAAAACGCCATGCGTGCTGAAGTGCCCACACATGGGCCCAAGGGTGTGCACCCGGGAAACCATACTAGCTCAGCTAATATATATATATATATATATATATATATATATATATATATATTAGTACAAACACTTCTAAAGCAAAATATTTTCCAAAAAGAACTTCAAAATTAAAGTTCTGAAACACTTTGTGGTTGTCCAACGGTAGTGTTTCGTTCAAAGTTAATGTGATGAACTATACCTGTGGTTACTGCGAGTGGACACCCGTGTGAATTACAAAAACGGTTCAGAAAGGGAAGCAAATTCTGAGAAGAGCTAGTGCAGAATTTGTTTACAGATGCCACCAGTTTTGCATTTAATGCAAATACTTTTTTTTTTTTTTTTTAAATGTGACGGGTGCATATTCCATACAAAGACGTAACTGGCTGCTGAAGTAATTTAGTCACAACTGTTTTTCTGAAACCATAGCAACTTTGACGCACATCAGTTGTTCAAGCAAAGTTGGTTCAACAATTTAGAACTATTGCTAATGATGTCCTCACGCAGGTGGAGTAATAACTTCTGCGAATTAATCGGTTTAAAATCAGATTAATGTCAGATTATTGCTGTTTGAGGACTACTTCGCTTTTTTGTTCTCTGTTGTTTTGTTGTATTTCCAGATGTTTGACTCAATCATGGGTTCCTTCTTATTTCAAAGGTATTAAAGCACATTCGAGACTTCAAAAATGGCGGTTTTGTGATCTTGACAAACCAAGAAGAGTGAAATCTGCATATATACAGTATATTTAAGTTTGTGAGACTGTCGGTGCAGATAGCCTCGTGGGCAGCACGCCGACATATAGCGCTATTGCGCTTCGGGTGACCCAAGTTCAGACCCAGCTCGCGAACCTTTCCCAATACCATCCCCTTCTCTCTCCCACTTCGCTTCCTGTATATCATAATAAAGACAAAAACGCCAAAAATAAATCGTAAAAAAATGTTTGTGACTCTATTAGTGCCACAGTTCACTCCGACTTGCCAAAAAAAAGTAGTGAGAAATTAAGACTAACAAAGACACAACATGAAATACAATCCATGTACCTTATTCTCTGAGGTGAATATATCCATTTTGTTCGTCGTAACGAACTTATTGCATTCACATCTGTCAACTGTCATTCTGACTGTCATCAGACAAAAACAAATTCAGATTGGGTTACACTTAACTCATGAAAGTACACTGATACTTTTTTGGGATTTCGTTGTGGAAAGTGAACTGTGGAGTCTCAACAATGCACACATGACCAACGGCCAAAGTCAGGATTTTCGTTAAAAAATAGGCCAACATTAAATTTCAGTTTGTTTTTCACAAAACCTTATTGTATACCCCCAGAACACATGTAATATACAAAATGTGTCACATGGTATCATTCTGTGATACTTTTGCATCTTTTTTAAAAAGCTTGCTGGTCGCTATTCACTTCTATTATATGGATGAGCACAAACGGGAATTTTGTGAAAATTAACCTTTTGTGGTCCAAAAAAGAAAGGAGGGCGTATGGCATTAGAACAACACCAGGGTGAGAAAATGGTGACTATTTTCATTTTAGGGTGAACTACCCCTTTAAGTCCACCTGTTGATCAAACAAAAAAAAGTGCTTCTAACTACAAGTCGAGGGCCATAGTTTTTTAACTCCACAACATTGTGATGCTGTTTGCAAATGTTCATTTGAACAATATTATAGGAAACACCAAATTGTTTGGAATGTTGGAATATGTGAACATAGTTGGCTAGCAATGCTTTTGGGAAACCAATTCCAGAACAAAAAAATACAGAGTCTGAGATCACTGTTAAACACATGTATGTGGCCAAGGAGCCTCCTATCAACTGAGATTGTTGGGTTTTTGGGACTTGTACAATATGGTTTGAGATTTTCAGAGACCGCAATAAACCCTTCAGCTTACTAACAAATGTGTAAGTTCAGGGTTTGATATAAATATTAGTGATGCCACTAAAGTGGTGATGTACTGTCATCTATCAATCGCTGCTACTGTTCAGGTGGTTTGCAAAAGTGGTGCGTGCTTAAGTGTAATTAAGGCAAAGCGCGAGGCCCGAGAGGCATGTGGAACACGACATAAATTTAGCATACGTGTGTATCTTTCCTGTGCTCTTGTGACCTCAAGGTGAGAGGTGAATCACAATCGTGCTTCACAGAAGATCGGGAAAATCCCACCCCTCCTTTTCCGTTTTCCCGCCTAAACCACCGCTGGGTGACTTTGATGTGGTTCAGCTGCTGAGGGACGTGGCTCACTTAGACCAGCATGCTAACTGGCATGTCTTCACAGGCGCAGATGCCCACACAAACACGTACTCATGTGATCCAGAGAGGCTTGGCAGGGCAGGCCTTAATTATAAAGAGCTTTCTCACACTACAGACACATAAGTCGGCATTCAGATGCCTCAAAATATCGCTTATCACATGGGACCGACGAGTGATATGCAGTCACACAACAGCCCCAGGGATAGGACGCTCAACACTAGCAGGTGCGAGTCTTTTCAAGAAAACAAGTCAGACCAGCAAGGCCTTTAGGAGGCTGGCTTTACAAAAAAAAGGCTTTGAAGCATGAATGACGCGCGACAACGCTTCCTCTACTTCCCTCCAGCCCATCCTATTGATTTCCTGAGCAAACACACCTCAGAAACCTTTCGGGAGCGGATGGAAGGCCACTGACGTAATGCAGGTTGGGTAAACAATCGTGGCCTACTTTGGGAATCCAGAATTAGGTAGCGGGGTCACTTGCTCAAGCCTGCAGTCTGTCTCGCAGATCTCTTTACAGTTGTTCTGAGTGGGAAGGGTGCAGAATGGCACGTGTGTGCCTCCTGGGAGGACACAGTTTACTCCCTTGTTGCAGGTGTTCGCACAAATACATGAGGCGAACAACACAGTTGATTGTTCCCACTGGGGTTTCGTGGTTTGCAAAGTTTCTCAGCAACTTGTGCTGTGGACATAAACAACAAACATACGTCTTAGACTGTGTATGACACCAACGCAAGCCACTAATGTCCAATGCGTAACATGTACCAGTCTTTTGAATGCGTCTTGAAACAGAAGTCTTATTCACTGCAGGTGATCAACCTCTTTTGAAGGACAAATTTAAAAAACGTCATATTTGTGTGAATTTTCAGCTAATGTCTGCGGAAAGAAAGAGGTGTATCCAGCAGCCAGCATGTCCTTTATATTCACAGAAGTCAGTAAAAACAAGACTTATACAACAGTTAGCCTAGGGCTATCTTTTCTTTACAGTTTTGCTCTGAGAAAGTCAAGAAGAAAAAGTATAAAAGAAAGGTTGGGTGGTGGGGGAAGGTGGGCGGGGACCGATCGGAGGCCACACGGAGAGACCAGGCTCTGCCGCTACCATAGCAACAGTGAAACGTTGACGTCGGTAATAAGAAACACGTGTGGCTGCTTGGAAGAGAACATTCTCTATAATGAATTTAGTGTGTTTGTGTGTGTGTGTGTGTGTGTGTGTGTGTGTGTGTGTGTGTGTGTGTGTGTGTGTTAGAGAGAGCGAACGAGTATACGAGGGTAAAGGGGGTCTGTGGGGAGCTGTTTCACTTTTCACTTCTAACGCAGAACACTTCCAATAACTGCCTACGTGCACCAGAAGCTCTTACCTCGCCATTGTTTTCACCATCTGGCCCTTTAAATGTGAAATAAACTATTTATTTACACAGCTCTAGAATAGTTGTTTCTGATTGGGTGATGGTTGCATTCTGGGGTCAAATATTTTTGTATATTGACCACTAAACTGTATATCCGAATATTGTCCTGGATAATCCATTTTCTAAATAGCAGTCCTAGTTTCATGTCACTCTGCTTTTTTTTTTTTTCATATGATAAAATGATTTCAAATCGAACCAATATTTTATGTCCATTTATGGACTATCTGGTAAGTAGCGATGCATACTGAAAAAATGACTTCTTCGTGAATTTATATTTACTCTTTTGTTTATGGTTTTCCATTTAATCTAAAAATCCTTGAAACAAAACAAATTTACTTGAGAAGCAACACTGCATACGATTTAAAGACTTCACATTTTGCATAATCTTTTTTGTGTATTTCGTCTTACAGGCAAATTTTTCTTTTCTTGTTTTAACTTAAAAAATCTTCCAGTGCAATATAACAAAATATACTTGCATTTAAGATTCTTTAACAGGAATGTCAACAAGTCTTAATGTCTTATGCAGTTTTTCTTCTCAAGTAAATGTATCTTGTTTTAAGGATTTTTAGATATTATAACAGGAAAATTAAGACAAAAATACTTAAGAACACTTTTGCTGTGCATTAAGTGAGATATCCTATAGTCAGATGGTCAACATCGCAAAATAAACCCCTTTAGGATGACACAAGACCCTTCATGTCGGGGTTCTGATCACCCTGTTGTGTTTTTTTTGTAATGTCCAGCTGATCGTACATTATGGCTTACAAGGGAATCAAGAAGATGTGCACTTACCACGACAGTTATTCCATCCTTCTCCAGTGGAGATTTGTCGTAGGTTACCTCACAAACTCTGACCACCGTTGTGGCACCATACTTCTTAAGATCCTAAAGAGTGATGGGAATAGAAATACAGATGATAAAAAAAACTCAATTCAGTAAAAGAAAAAGCTAAAAAAAAATAATCACCATTTGTTCTGACATAATTTTTCCACATTAAAATTACAAACAATCATTTTAATGGCGTGAGAGGTAAGGTAAGCTGTCCATGAACACGCTCTGTTCCTCATCCCTGCCATGTGATGGAGCACTGGGATGGGTTTCCATGGAAACGGAGGCTTTGTGGATGTGCTGTTATCATTAGAGCCTCTATGGTTCATGCACACTTTCCCAGCTAGATAAGAATGAGTGGGCCATGTGACGGTGGAGTTGTCTTAAGATAGACCATGTGAGCCGAAACGGGACGTGTTGCTAAAATGAGTACGTGTTCAAGCGAGGGATAAAAGTAGAAGCAGAGGGTGGGAGGAAACAGACGACAAATACACGCAGAGAGGGGACACACGGGGTAAGATGGTGTACAAATGCTCACCTCTATGAAGCTGCTAAGAGTGGAGTTTGTTGGGTTGTGTGTGATCAAGAACCTCATGTTCTTGTAGCACACCTCCACAGGGGCCGGCCGGTTCATCCGAGCCATTGTGCTTCCTCCAACTCAGTGTCCAAACCGTTCACAAGCAAATTCACCAAAAGGATGCTCTTCACCGTTTTGTTCAGCCTCTTATCTTTCTTCGTGAATAAAACACTGCAAAACTCTTCGATGTTCAAAGTTCCCAATATCTTGTATTCCCTCTCTAATGGCTTGCCGTAGCCAGAGAGGTAAGATCACCCCATTAGATTTGAGAGGAGTTTTGGGTTGCAGGACCACAAGAAGTAGAGGGAAGAGCGTCTCAGTGCATCCAGAAATCAGTGAAAAGAGCGCAACACATTCTCCCCGGGTTCAGACGTGTAGATGTTGAGCGTGGCAGTAGTCTCCAGTCCTCTGCAAGAACGCCATGGACAAAGTCACTACTGAAGGACAGAGCTGTTGGAAAGAGAATCGGAAAAAGAGATAAGTGAGTTTTCTTCTGTGACATAACCTAACATGAAGGACCAGGGCAGTCCGTTGAAGACAAACATGACGCACACATGACAACGCAGCTCACGTTAACTATGAGTGTGTGACCGGAGATTAAATACAGTGTCCCCGAACCCACCCACACACAATCCCACTCACACACATGCACTCAAAACATTGCGCAACATAGAGGCTGATAGGGACTTGAGGTTTTACAGAAAGCAGATAATAAGAGTAAATACTTTTCCCAGGCTTTTTCCTTTTTTTCCCCAGACTTTTTTTTAGGTAGAAAACTTTTTTTGTTTGCATTATTCCTTTTTGAAAAAGTGCTAATGCATTTAATAAATGCACTGCCTCTTTAAATGTTATATACATTTTTTATCTTAGTTAGCAAAATTTTGTTACAAGCAATCACTCTAATTAGCATTGAAAAAAAATTGTAGAGCAGTTAAAGATTTTCACTGAAGAACAAATTTAAGGTATCGTACTCTACAGTGACATTCACAAAAATCACATCTGAATGCAGCATTTCAGATCAAAAAGTCTGTTACTTACCTGCGCTATGGCTCTTAATAATATTTTTAGAGTTATTACAATTCAAACTGGTCAGACGCACAGGCAAACTGTGAGAGATTCTGATGTATGAATGCTGCTCTCTTGCGCTCTACAGTTTTACTGAGTCTGCAGGGACTTACACGAGTGTCTTCAAGCAGTGGCATCTACAGCAGTTAAAGGTACAGAGACAAGTTTTCAGATTTGGCCGAAACTGGTTTGCAGTGACGATATCACTGACTGTTCAGACTAAAGCGGAAAAACTTTGTTTCTAACACGTACTTGTCACAGAGAATAAAACAATTCAAACTAAATTTACATTATTTCTAAAAGGCATTTAACATCAAATCCTTAAATATTTCATATTTATTTTTAAACATTTGTTTACACTAAGACAGTTTTACATTTTAGCCTGGACTGACGCATACCAGCCTAGAAAAGATGTCTAGATTACGATTGAAAATATTCTGATTCTTAGTATATAAAGCTGTGTTGTTTTGCACTTTAATCTATTTAAAACTTTAGTTTACTTAATAAATTTTAAGTGTATCACTTCACTTTATTGTATTTAAATGTTGGTTATTAAAAAAATTATTAAACTTACCATTAAAAGGACAATATTGAATGCAATACTGTTTATTTATCTTTTAAATAAATTCAGCATTGTGATAATACTATGAAATGAAAATACTGTCACATGGCTACTTGTCACTGGAAAAAATTGTGAAGACTGAATGTTTCTTATGTGTTTTGTGTGTGTGTGTGTGTGTGTGTGTGTGTTGATTTTGGCATTAAGCAGTATTCAATATTAAGCTGTATCAATAGCCAACTTTTTTTAACGTTTACTTAAAGGTGCTCTAAGCGATGTTGGGTGACGTCACTTCTTGTTGACGTTCAAAGTATTGTCAAACAAAACGGAGGCTAGCTAGACCCTCCTTCCTCATCCGCGCACTAACCCCCCAAACCCCACCCCCAAATCCTTCTTGTTGGTTATTGGCTGGAACAGTTTGTTATGTTTCGTGGTGCGGGTTAGCTCAGTTTGTTTTTGTTGCCGTTTTTGGAGCCTGGGGTGTCTGCAGGGACCACGTTTTTTGTGTTCAGGGGACAGGCAGCTAGCGGATAGTGAGGAGATGTTTGTTGTATGTGAGAAAAAATGTTTTGGCCTAAAAAACAAGTGGCATTGCTTAGAGCACCTTTGACATTTCTTTAAAAGTACAATGGCAAAATTTCAATAAAAATAAATTAATAATTAATATAGTAAAAGATAGGCATCTGAGTTTTGTGAAATCCTAATTCGCCGTTTACGGCTGGTAATTAATTAAAACTTTAATACTAAGGCTTAACCTAATTTGACATTTCCTCTCCTGAAAATAAACATACTTTTTCTAAACGTAATCCACACTTCCAAAATTCCTAGTTGATTAGACCCAAACTAATAATTTCATTCACTAAGTGAAGCAACAAAAAGAACAAAACAATAACAACCAAACAACAATGACCTATTTAATGTGGTTAATAAAAGCCTACTTTTGAACAACTTCACTTAGGAACAAAATGGAGGCTGTGATGGTTAATATACACTGGATTTTTCACTATATTCATTTGTGTTTACAAAGGTAAGCGTTACAAATTATTTTGCGCTTTTGTTAATATAACTTGTGGTTGGGCTCTTTTGACTTTACTTTAGTACATAACTACCTAGCAATGACCCAAAACACCCTAGCAACCACAGAGGAAAGCCCTGGAAACCATCCA
This sequence comes from Gila orcuttii, assembly GCA_026230005.1. Classification (NCBI taxonomy): domain Eukaryota; kingdom Metazoa; phylum Chordata; class Actinopteri; order Cypriniformes; family Leuciscidae; genus Gila; species Gila orcuttii. Next base: position 16,840,837 of record JAPDVR010000010.1, on the reverse strand, counting down.
GAAAACCTTAGCAAAGACAGAAAACGTACTCGGTTACTAACGTAACCTCGGTTCTCTCTAGAGAGGGAACGAGTACTGCGTAATAGCTTACGCTAGGGGAAAAACTCTTTTCCGCGAGATATTGAAGCCAAAAATTATCCTTAATTTTTTATTAATGTAAAACGCTTTGCAGCAGCAAGCAAACATAGGCGAAACAGCTCGCGCGCCTATTGGTTGCTCTGCAGCAAATGCAGCAGCCTATCGAGAGAGACTCTGCGTGACGTAATGACCAATGGGGGCAATTCGCGCCCATATCGTCACGTCCCGCCAGAAGGGGCGTGGTCTCGCCCTATAAATATGCTCGTTAGGCTGATACAAGCTGGTTTTTATCGCTGAAGCGAACCAGAGCGTATTCCACGCACGGCAAGATACGCAGTACTCGTTCCCTCTCTAGAGAGAACCGAGGGTACGTTCTCTTACGAGAGTATCTCTCGTACTGCGTAATAGCTTACGCTAGGGGAACACAATGCAACACGCCGTGCGTACAGGGATCCAACACCAAAGTCCCAGGGGCCGAAGCCCAGGACTCATGTAGTGCATAATCACCATAAACTCACATAGAGTAGAGGAAGAGAGGCTGGAAGCGTCATTCCCTATAAAAAAGCACCCAGCGGGGCTATTATATGACAATCAAACGCGCAGCCAGGGTGAAAGCATTCAGCCTGATCTGGGTGGCCATACGTGAGTCAATACTCATGGGGCTGCAGTAAACTCAGCATCTGGGCCGCACAGCGGGGCAGATAGCACTGAATTTAGACCGCCAAAAGCTTAGCTTGTAAGGCGGGTACCTCCAGGTTATAGTATTTTATAAATGTAGACGGCGAGGCCCAGCCCGCGGCCGTACAGATATCTTGCAGGGAAACCCCGCTAGACCATGCCCACGAAGAGGCCACGCCTCTCGTGGAGTGCGCCCTGACACCCAAGGGGCACTGTAAGCCCTTCGCAGAGTAAGCGAGCGCAATGGCATCCACTATCCATCTGGATAGGCTCTGTTTTGAGGCGGCGAGTCCCTTGGAACGCCCGCCGAACAAAACAAAAAGCTGCTCCGTCTGTCTGAAAACAGACGAGCGTGACACATAAGCTCTTAATGCCCTGACGGGGCAAAGGAGACTTGCATCCTCCTCCTCACTGAGAACCGGAAGGGCAGACAGGGAAATTACCTGGGCCCTGAACGGCGTATTGAGGGATTTCGGGACATACCCGTGCTTTGGTTTGAGAATGACCTTCGAGTCATTAGGCCCAAACTCCATACACGACGCGCTCACTGAAAGCGCCTGTAAGTCCCCTATGCGCTTCACTGAAGCGAGAGCCATGAGAAACACTGTCTTGAACGACAGGTGTTTCATGTCCACCAGCTGGATTGGCTCGAACGGGGCGCCTTTCATGGCCTCCAGGACCGTGGAAAGGTCCCACGTCGGGACTGAAGGGGGCCTTGGAGGGTTCAGCCTCCGAGCTCCCCTAAGGAAACGCACGACTAAGTCGTTTTTCCCCAGCGACTGGCCAGACACCGGTTTTGCAAACGTTGCTATGGCCGCCACATATACTTTGAGCGTGGATGGGGTCCTGCCCTTATCCAGTAGCTCTTGAAGGAAGGAAAGCACTTCCGAAACCCCGCACTCCACAGGTGAAAGGCTCTGGGCCTGACACCATGCAGAGAAAACAGACCATTTCGAGGAGTAGAGCCGCCTGGTAGACGGAGCTCTAGCCTGCGCGATCGTGTTTAACACTCCCTCTGGGAGGCTAGCGGGTACCCGTTGATGGCCCATGCGTGCAGGGACCATAACTCCGGGCGAGGGTGCCAAATCGAGCCCTCCGCCTGAGAGAGGAGGTCTCTCCTCAATGGTACAGGCCATGGGGCAGTGCTGGCCAGCTGCATCAGGGCAGGGAACCACGTCTGGTTCGTCCAGAGCGGGGCTACAAGCAGCACTGGGCATCCGTTCTCCCTGATTCGTTCCAACACCTGAGGCAGGAGCGAGACAGGAGGAAAAGCATATAGGGGGCAGCGGGGCCAAACATGAGCCAGCGCGTCCTTGCTTTTCGAGAAAAACTCCGGGCAATGAGCGTTTTCGTGGGACGCGAATAGGTCCACCTGAGCTCTGCCGAACGTTTTCCACAGCAGCTGGACCGTCTGCGGGTGCAGCGACCATTCCCCTGCTGGAACATTGTTCCTGGACAGTCTGTCTGGTCCCACATTCAGGTGACCAGGCACGTGCGCTGCTCTCAGTGAGAGCAGGTTGTGCTGAGCCCAAACCAGGAGGCGTTCCGTCAACCTGTAAAGGTTTCGTGACCTGACGCCACCCTGGCGATTTATGTATGCCACCACCGACATGTTGTCCGACCGGACCAAGACGTGGTGGCCTGTTATCTGGGGACAAAAACGCCGTAGCGCTTTGTCGACTGCTATCATCTCCAAGCAGTTTATGTGAAGGAGCTTTTCCCGTTCTGACCACAGGCCAGCTAGCGGTCTGCCCTCGAGCAGCGCTCCCCACCCCGAGGTGGAGGCGTCCGTAGACACCACCTTTACACTCGAAGCGGTCCCCAGGCTCACACCTGACTGATACCAGTCGGTTTTTCTCCAAGGTTCCAGAGCTGACACACACTGAAGGTCGACCCTGAGGCGAAACAGACCCGCTGTCCATGCCCTGGGTGGAACCCGCGCTTTCAGCCACATCTGCAGTGGGCGCATGCGGAGCAGGCCCAACTGGAGTACAGAGGCTGCTGAGGCCATCAGCCCCAGCATTTTCTGAAACCTTTTAAGCGGGACTATCGCGCCGTGGCGGAAGGATTTCACGCCGCGCTGAATATTTAGTACGCGCTCTGGTGACAGGCGTGCTGTCATGGACAGCGAGTCCAACACGGTTCCCAGAAAGGAAATTTTCTGACTGGGAGACAGTGAGCTCTTCGCCCAATTGACTGTGAGGCCCAGCTTCTCGAGGTGCTCGAGTAATGCGGCCCTGTGTTCTATGAGCTCCGATCGCGATCGAGCTAGAATCAGCCAATCGTCCAAGTAGTTCAGGACTCGCATGCCCTGAAGTCTCAGGGGTGCGAGCGCCGCGTCCATGCACTTCGTAAATGTACGAGGTGCTAGGGACAGGCCGAACGGCAGGACTGTGTATTGATATGCCTGGCCCTCGAAGGCAAATCTCAAGAATCGCCTGTGATGGGACGCTATTTGTATTTGGAAATAGGCGTCTTTCAGATCTATCGACACAAACCAGTCCCCGTAGCGCACCTGCGCGAGGATTTTCCTGGTCGTAAGCATTCTGAACTGGCGTTTCACAAGCACTCTGTTCAGCTGTCGCAGATCTAAAATGGGTCTGAGACCCCCATCCTTTTTCGGTACCAGAAAATATCTGCTGTATAGGCCCCCTTCGCTCTGAGCCTGAGATAAAGGTTCTATAGCCCCTTTGCTCAGTAGTTTCGCTATTTCGGCACGAAGTAGATGAGATACTTCGTTTTTCACCGTAGTTTCGACGCGCGCCGTATAACGGTGCGGGCGTCGTGCGAATTGTAGCGAGTAGCCTCTCTTTATAGTGTTCAGCACCCATTCTGATACCCCGGGAAGCTTTGACCACGCATCTGCGTGAATAGCTAGAGGCAGAATGAAATCCGGGCTCTGGCCGCGACAAAACGGCAGCTCGAGAGCCCGTGCATACTGGGAACACAACACCGTGTTTACAGCGTTCGAGGCGGGGGGCGCGCTGATCACAGCGGGCGACCTGGCCGCGCTCAGCTTCTTTATGGCAGATTGTGCAGAAAAAGCGAGCGGGGAAGATCCCGTGGGAATCGGCGTGTCTGTGAGAAAATGTGGGCGCGGGGCTGCGGGCACATTTAATACACTGAAAACACTGTCGTTCATGGCCGACTGAATGTGTGTTGGTTTCGTTTTTACAGAAACCATGGGACACGCAGCATGTAGTGTGAGCGGGCATGGTGACATGGGCGCTTGCACTACATTGTTTGCACAATCGACCGGAGTCGATTTTATTTGTGCTAGCCCTGCACCGTGGCGGGCTGTGTTTGTGTGTGGGAATGGGCACTGGGTGGGCATTCTTACAACACTCATAACACCTTCGGCCGTGGCCGGAACACCAGAAAATGCACTCTTTATTGGATTTATCTGGGTAGCCGTAAGAACGGCTTTTGTGCGCAGGCAAACGGGCTGTGACACCGGCTGACTCTCTGCGAAATACACTGGGACAGTCGCGATGTTTGGAACTGACCGAGCGAGAAGTTTCAGTGAAAATCCGGCCGCAGCGGGATTTGAACACCGTCGTTTTCCTAGAATGGCTAGGAAGATTTTGAGGCCTCGGGCTTGATCTCAATCCTCGGCCGGGGCCCGCGCTGAGGGGGGCGGCGTCCAGCAGAGCGAGAGCGCGGTCTTTGGTCTCGGGCGTGGCGGCGCTGTGAAGCGGCGGCGGCGGCCGGTGCAGGCTGCGGCTGAGAGCTGCGAGCAGGCGGCGGTTTAGAGCGACCTGCAGCGGAGCTCGAGCGCTTCGGAAGGAAGTGCTTCATGGCCTGCGAAGTTTTTTGTACCTCCATGAATCTGTCCGCGAAGTCTGTGACGGCAGATCCGAAAAGGCCCGCTTGGGAAATGGGCGCGTCGAGGAACACAGAGCGTTCGGCTTCCGTCATCTCAGACAGCGTCAACCATAAGTGTCTCTCAGCCACGGTGAGAGAGGCCATGTTTCGTCCTATGGCCTGTGCAGCGGCTTTAGTAGCGCGAAGAGCGAGGTCTGTAGCGCTTCTCAGGTCCGCCACGCAGATCGCTCCGGGTCCTTCCTCGTCCAGTTTAAGGAGAAGGTCGGCCTGGAAAATCTGCAGGATAGCCATAGTGTGCAGCGCTGAAACTGCTTGCCCGGCGGCGGTGTAAGCGCGACCGTGCATGGATGACGTCACTCGGCAGGCTTTAGAAGGAAGCGTCGTGTGCGCGCGCCGTCCAGCGGAGGGCGGGCAGAGATGAGACGCTACAGCTGGTTCCACAGGAGGAACAGAAAGGTATCCTCTTTCCTTCGCGCCATCCACAGAGGAGAAGGCAGCAGAAGCAGAGGTACGCAGCCTGGCGGAGAAGGGGGCGTTCCACGATTTCGTCACTTCCTCGTGAAGTTCCGGGAGGAAGGGCGCGGGCCGCGATTTCGTCGGAGCCTCGTCATTACCAAGAAAGCGTCCGTCCATTCTGTTGCGCGGCGGCTGCGCGGGCGCCTCCCAATCGAGGCCGATGCTTTCAACGGCCTGAGAGAGCAGACGCATCAGCTCAGTCTCAATGCCGGCTCTCTTACCAGTGGTCTGGCGGGAAACGCTAGCGGAGGGGAGATCCACAGAGCTCGCCCAATCCTCACTATCGGACGCCAGAAGAGAACACGCCTCGGAGGGTTCGTCAAGCTCGTGGATGGACGCGGCGGCAGGCGGCGGCCGTTGTCCGTCAGTGAGCGACTCGAGCGAAGCCGGCGAAGCTGGCGGGCGAACCGGCGAGCTTTGGCGGGCTGGAGAAAGCTCGGGAGCGCGCTGGGCGCGGCGCTTCTTGCGGCGCGGCACCACGGCGGGCTGCGGTGAAGGCTCGGAGAATGATGCCAGGCGCGTCCTCAGAGTCACCATGGACAAAAGCTAGCAATGAGGGCATCCGCCGTCAGCGAGCGCGATAGCCGCGTGATCCTCACCCAGGCAGGAAACACAGATGACGTGTCGGTCTCCATCGCTGAGCGGGGCGCGGCACGAGCCACAGGAAGGCATCTTTAAAAAGACGCTGCTCTTTCGAGAGAGAAGTGTAAGTCGCGTCAAGTAAGCGAACAAACACTTCTCAACAGAGAAATACACAGAGTGTGAAAGGATATATAACGCCGGAAAGCGCAGCAGGTACGGCAGTTGAAGGCGGCGAGGCCAGCGACTCCAGAGCTCGTCCCGCTGAAAAGCTTGCTTCGACGGCGCGGCTTCTCACTCCGGATCCAGCGATGCGTGTGCTTCGCTGAAGAGGTAAAAATCAGCTTGTATCAGCCTAACGAGCATATTTATAGGGCGAGACCACGCCCCTTCTGGCGGGACGTGACGATATGGGCGCGAATTGCCCCCATTGGTCATTACGTCACGCAGAGTCTCTCTCGATAGGCTGCTGCATTTGCTGCAGAGCAACCAATAGGCGCGCGAGCTGTTTCGCCTATGTTTGCTTGCTGCTGCAAAGCGTTTTACATTAATAAAAAATTAAGGATAATTTTTGGCTTCAATATCTCGCGGAAAAGAGTTTTTCCCCTAGCGTAAGCTATTACGCAGTACGAGAGATACTCTCGTAAGAGAACCACAACTCACATTTTTGTCATAAGAAGTACAAATGCAATTTTATATACAATAATTGTATATCATAATATAATACTGAAATGATAAAATTATAACTATAAATTTAAACAATAATAAAATGTATACATTCATTCAATTAAATAAATATTTTAATACAAATGTTTATTTAGTTTGGAAAATGTCACTGTCATTATTTCTTGCTTTTAAAAATGTAATTTCATATAATAAAATATGCTGATATACTTTGACTGGTTGGTGTTGCCACGCCAGCTTCCTGGTCTATTTTAATGACGAGTAACAAATGACCTATATTAGGTTTTTAAATTTTGCTTTAGAAGAAAACTCTAAAATGAATTCAGGTTTGACTGTAAAATTTCTTCTAAACTGTTTGTGTGGTTAAGAGACTGCACATGAGGAGAACAACAGTGGATCTTCATTTGATATTAAGAACTTTGTGTGTGTGTGTGTGTGTGTGTGTGTGTGTGATTCTGGAATGTCCTATTCAGCATCATGTATATATGCTCTGATCCCAGTGACTATTGAAAATAAAGACAACTTTTACTCACAGTAGGGTTAATTTCATACAGTTTGTTGCTTGTACACTGATTCCATTTATTTTCCCATTTAAAATTAAAGATTGGTTTCCTGGGATTCCACAGTGTCCAGGTACCCAACAAAAATAGATAAAGTTCTGGGTTTCTAGTTCCGACCACATGGAAAAGATTTCTCTGAGCTGAATATAAATCTACATCTGTGTGAAGCAATGAGCTATGAACTTCAACTGTTGAACAAAGATCAGCATGTAAAACAAACAGAGAGAAGAATACTCCTGACACCAAGTCCACCGGGGGTCCGACCCTGAGGTACTGTCCTCGTTTACTCCATGCAGAGTAAGGTTAATTGGGTGGTTCTGAGCTATGTCAATAGCACGCAGGGGTCACACACATCAACCGATACACACAGAGAGAATTGTGAAGATCAGTAAACAATTGCTGTCGAGGTAACAGCACCACCAGCATTTACTAGTAAACCCGCAGAAGTACCATTAACTTCAGCTCTGAGGGTAACCATCACAGTGTTGTGCTTGTCTTCACAGACCAATTACCAGCCCTTGTCCCTTAAGACTGCAAATATTGGTTAAATATTTGTGCTGACAATTTAAAGTGCTGCTGTGGGCGTCTGGGACCTTTGTGTAGTGGCACTAACAAATCTATGGCAAAACAGGATGGGGAAGAAAGGAGAAAGAAACTACTCTTAAGTTTGACAGCAAAAGAGGAAATTGTCGAGGATGAAAGGCCCCTAAAAGAGGCGAGATTGGTTGGAAATAGATCAGGGACAAACTGGGCCTCTTTACACGTGGTCCTCGGTCACGTTGTTGACCCATAAGAAACTAAACACAAAACAACTATTTAGATATTAATTTCTCCACACAAACAAGTCATGATTCTTCATGTTACCCAAACTGGCCCCTCAGAAGCTTCTCAGACTTGAGTTACTATATCGAGTCGGAATGCACACGGCTAATTTCGAGCTACAGGCAAAACAAGTGAAAAATGTAAATTTTGTTCGATTTTGAGGTTTTCACAACAATTTGTTGATTAAGCCCTCGTCTAACGATCCCAATGCTCCAAATAGTGATTAAGCATCTAAAAGCATCTTTATTTGTGCATTTTCTGAGAGGTGAACCTTTCCTTTGTCCATGAACAATGCTGTTTTTCTCTGCTCGCTTCTCGCGCTTCCTCTCAGCACAAGTTTGGTATCATTGTAAAGCGCAGTATTCCAACTTTGTGAATATTCATAGCAAATTCTCGATGGCATGAGTATGAAACAATGAAATGTAATTTTCAAACTCATGCTGATGTATGTAAACAAAACGATCCTACTCGCGCGGACTGACAGAGCTGAAGCGAAGCGTGCGCACAAAGACACCTCAGACAGCGTGCAATCCTGATGTACACATACTGTATGTATAAGAATGTATGGCGAATATTCGCGCAAACATTATCTGTTATGCCTTAAATAAATGTTTGGTTGGAAAATCATCAGTGCGGTATATTAGGTATATATATATATATATATATATATATATATATATATATATATATATATATATATATATATATATATATACGCTGTGTGTTAATTTTTTTAAAATAAATAAATAAATGTTATTCAAACAATTGTGGTATCATGGGAAAAAAAAGTTGAATATATATTTTTCCTATATTTGGTTTTGACTGTGTGTGGTATGGTTTAAAGTTATGGTTGCTTGCTAGGTGATTTTGCATTGGAACCTTCAGAAAACTATAACTAGATTTTTTTCAAAATTTACTTTGCTGACCTTCAAAAAGGTGTAGCTCAGTATTTTTTTTCTGATCATTTTGAAGGTTTTTTAATAGAGAATGTGAAAATAACAATAACTAATTTTTGAAAAGTTGCTCATTGCGACTCATTTTGCCAGCACGGGTCACATATTCAGTCACAGAGTTTATGGACAGCGCCAAAAAAATGGGCTCTTCTGAATGTCTGGCAGTAGACATGGGGACACCCATTGAAAAAGCGACATGGTGAATGACGTCAACTCAGGTGTATATTTATACTATTGTATTTATTTATGGTACTGCTTCTAATGTGTTTATTCATGTTTTATTACTGACTATTGCAACAAATGACCTCATAAAAACACAAATACATCGAGTAAACAAACGTTTTGGTGAGATAATTGTAATTTCTTTTTAAAAATATGTATAAAAACGATATTTGATATTGAGTATCGTGTACTTTTGTTAATCAGTACCGGCTACTATAGATTTTGGTATTGTGACATCCCTAGTATAGTGTATAGTGTGATATTGGATATGGGTAACTTATAAAAGAAGATGTAAGCTGGTCATCGGATATAGTCAACAAATTACAATTAACCATTAAGACCTCCAGTGTAAATGCGGCCAAAGAGCCAAAGCCTAAGGTCTGAATCTTTAGACATGCAAGCCAGGCTAATAGTATCTCACAAACAACTCTGAGTGATGATCAGAGTGACTGGCCCATGTGCTGCATGTCACCTGCATGTTAAAAATAGGCCCGGCAGCTGTTTTCTGATGCATTTAGCCCTGACTGGACTGGATATGAGATAACAGCAGTAAAGGGCTTGTTTCCAACTCAGTCTAGCTTAGTGAACTTTGTTTGAGAGACCAACCTCTATCCTGAGCGATGGAAAATCTGTAATTAATTATGGATTCATTGGGCTGTTGAACTGGAAAAAACGGAATCATAAAAGTTGTTATGGTGGAAAGTAAAAGATGAAGTTATCCAGGAAACATGAGATGAGATCAGAACAAAAACGCACAAGCTGACTTATTGAAATGTCCATTAGCTATCGCTGTGCTACTGCAATTGGTATCAAGAATTGTGAAATTTCCATGGAATTGGCATTAACTACTGAAATGGGGTTGTGACAGATCCTATGATATTCAGTGATGTGAAAACGAGGACAGAATCACAGAATCCAGTCATAAAATTGAGTTTAAATCACTGAATGTCAAAGAATTTGAAAAATAAAATTGATGAATAATTCAAAAGTAGCGCTCTATACATAACAATATCTTACAACCTGCCAAAATAAAAGTTCGGTTCTCTTACGAGAGGTTCTCTCGTATTGCGTAAGTTTAGCTTACGCTACGGGAAAGATTCATCTTCTCGAGATACTGAAGCCAAAAAAATTATCCTTAATTTTTGTATACCTTGTCAACGCAGTGCAGCAGCTAGCAGACCTAGAGCAGGCTATCTTGCGTGTTCATTGGCTGCTCTGCAGGCAACTGCTGCAGCCTACCAGTGAGCAGGGCGTGACATCACGCCCAATGAAGGGCGCCCGCACCTTCATGGCGTCACAGCCCGCCAGAATGGGCGTGGCTTCAGCCTATAAAGGAATGGGCTGTAGGCTGGTTCCCTGATTTTTGTCTCTTCAGCGAGCTCTTCGCATCGCTGGATCTGAGAGAAGCCATCACCGCCGTCGAACAGCGAACAGCCAGCTTAGGACAGCGCTGAGGAAGCCGGCCGTCTTCGCCACCTTCAGCCATCCGTGCGAGCTACGCTATCCGGCGACGTATCCTTTTGCCTTGCATTAGATTGATTTTCACATCTCTAAAAGAGCAGCGAGCGTCTTTTTAAAGATGCCTCGCACTTCCTGCGGCTCGTGCAGAGCCCCGCTCAGCGCCGGAGACCGCCATCTGATCTGCGCTCTCTGCCTGGGCCTGGAACATGCCGAGCTCGCCCTCGCTTCCGGGGGTTGCGAGCTCTGTGAGGAACTTCCGTTGGCGACCCTGCGGGCTCGCCTCGAAGCTCTCAGATCTACAGCAGTCACTCCACCCTCTGTGGGACCGCGCAAGAAGAAGCGCCGTTCCCTGAGACGGCCGGAACCTGTGGCCACAGCGACGCGCTCGCCAGAGAACCTCCCTCGAGCCTCGCTCTCGCCTTCCCCGCCTCCCATCCCCGACACGCAGTTGCCGCTCACGAGCCTCACTGCCGTCGCTTCAGAGGATGAGGCCGAGGGACACACCACGAGGGACTGGTGCTCTATCCTGGCATCGGACAGCGAGGAATGGTCGCTTCATTCCGACGCCTCGTCGATCCAGGAATCCACCCGCGCTGGAGCTGACGCTGAGCTAATGCGTTTGCTAACCCAGGCCGTGGACCGCCTCGGGCTCGAGTGGTCGCCGCCTGAGGAACCCGCACTGAACAGGCTCGACGGCTGCTTCCTTCAAAGCCGCCGCCGCGCAGCTTCAGCAACGAGGCCCGCTCCATTCCTGCCGGAACTTCACGCGGAGTTGACTAAGTCGTGGAATTCTCCTTTTTCGTCGCAACTACAGTCACCAGCCTCCGCGTCGCTCTCCCGAGTGGACGGCGCCGCCGAGAAAGGGTACACGGTTATTCCACCGGTGGAAGAAATGGTTGCAGCGCACCTTTGCCCGCCCTCCGCGAGATGGCGGTCACGGTCAGCGCTCCCGTCTAAAGCCTGTAGAGCCACGTCCGCCTTGGTCGGCCGCGCTTATGCTGCCTCCGGCCAAGCCGCGTCTGCTTTACATTCCATGGCTGTGCTTCAGATCCTGCAAGCCGACCTCCTCCGTGAATGGGACGAGAAGGGCCGGGATCCAGCTGCTGTTACAGATTTGAGAAGCGCAACGGATCTTTCTCTCCGCGCTACCAAAGCAGCAGCCCAGGCTATCGGACGAGCTATGGCCGCGTTAACCGTTACGGAGAGGCACCTTTGGTTAACGCTCGCGGATATGAGGGAGTCTGAGCGAGCCACATTTCTCAACGCGCCGCTTACCCCCTCTGGTCTCTTCGGCCCAGCGGTTAACGGGATCGTTGACCATTTTTCTGAGGTACAGAAGACCACGCAGGCCATGAACCTCTTCCTGCCGCGACGCTCGAGTTCCGCCACAGGCCGCTCTCGCGAGAGACAAAGCCAGCCTCCTGTGCGAACCAGCACCCAGCGTCCAGCACAGCCCCAGCCTCAGCCTTCGCAGCGACGTCAGGGCGGCCGCCCTAGGTCGCGCTCAGACAGCCGTCATAGACCGCCGCCTCCCAGAGGGCCTCGGCAGAGAATCACGCTGAAGTCTGAGCACGCGAAGCCCTCCTAACAGTGAGAGGGAAAAGACGTGCGTGTCCCGCTGCGGCCGGACCGCCGTCAAAATTCATTTCCCTGTCAGTCCCCTTCAAACAGGCTACTGCAGCGGTCCATTTGGCAGCCAACGAGCCGGTTTATTCACCCTCTCGCCTGCACACAAACGCCGTTTTCACGGCGACCCAGAGAAATCTCAAAAAGAGTGTAATGTCTGATCCGGCTCATGCCGTCAATGTTTTAAGTGTAGTGAAAGTGCCCACGTCCCAGTGCTCACCCCTACACATAAGCACTCAAAATCCTGTGTCACTCACAGAGCACACTCTCATAAAGCGCAGAAAAGCCGCTCGAGTGTTGCATGTCAGAAATGTGACCACAAGTCTGTGCCCACTATCTGCCCGCTCTGTTACTCGGTCAAACAAACAGGTTATAAACGTAAGTCTCGTGCCCGCCGGAGAGCGCTCACACTTACTAACACAAACCTTTCCCCGGGCCCCGCCCGCGCGCTTAAGCATTATCACGAAACGCAGAGCGTTAATAAAACGCTCCCCGTCTATTATGACCGGGGCGTTAGATACAGTTGTAAGTCTCGTGCCCGCGCCCACGCTTACAGAGAGCTCTGTCACCCAGAGCACGGCTCGCGCATCAAAATGTGGTAAAAGTGTGTTCCCCATCCCCTATGATCGGGACATCTCACATAAATCAGCCGGTTTCGGCTGTCAGCGAGCCGCCATTGCCATTGCTCAGTTTCACAAGCCAGCAAATGGCGGTCTGAACACGGAGGCCATTCGCCCCCTAGCAGCTCGCATAGCCGCGTGGGAAAAATTTCAGAATGGGTGCTGAGCACAATAAAGCAGGGCTATACACTACAATTCATTCGCCGTCCCCCGCGCTTTCGAGCCCGGACCGCGACAATAGTGAATGCGGAAGTAGCACACCTACTTCACGCAGAAATAACAAAGCTGCTGTGCAAAGGGGCTATAGAAATGGTACCGCCTTCTCTAAGCGAGTCAGGCTTTTACAGCCATTATTTTCTCGTGCCCAAGAAAAACGGAGCCTTCAGACCCATCCTAGATCTGAGACATTTGAACAAAGTGCTTGCGAAAAGACCGTTCAAAATGCTTACGACCAGGAAAATCCTCGCGCACGTTCGCCCGAGGGACTGGTTTATCTCTCTAGATCTGAAGGATGCATATTTTCAGATTCAGATAGTACCCCGTCACAGGCAATTTTTGAGATTCGCCTTCGACGGTCAGGTATATCAATACACCGTCCTGCCGTTCGGCCTGTCCCTGGCACCCTGTACATTTACAAAGTGCATGGACGCGGCGCTCGCCCCCCTGAGAAGTCAGGGGCTGCGTATAATGAACTATCTGGACGATTGGCTGATATTGGCACAGTCAGAGACAGAACTTCTATCTCACAGAACAGTGCTACTCAGTCATCTGGAAAGCTTGGGTCTCACGGTCAACTGGACCAAGAGCTCACTACTGCCCAGCCAGTCAATTTCCTTCTTAGGAATTGAACTGGACTCGGTAACCATGACGGCTCGTTTGTCGACACAGCGCGCGCGCTGTGTTCGCCACTTAGCCGCTTCTTTCCAGAAGGGCAGCTTCCTCCCTTTGAAAATTTTTCAGAGGATGTTGGGCTGTATGGCATCAGCTGCAGCGGTGCTCCAGCTGGGCCTACTGCGCATGCGCCCGCTCCAACGCTGGCTGAATGCTCGCGTGCCCCCCCCGAGCCTGGGTATCTGGCGGTCGGAAAATCAGAGTGACTCAGACCTGCATAGCAGCTCTGCAGCCCTGGTTAGCGGCCAGCTGGTTCCAGCAGGGAGTAACGATGGGAACCGTCTCTTACCGGAAAGTCATCTCAACAGACGCGTCCAACTCAGGTTGGGGAGCGCTGTTCGAGGGCAGACCGGCCTTTGGCCAGTGGTCAGACCGGGAGAAGGAGTTTCACATAAACTGTCTGGAAATGATGGCGGTCGAGAACGCACTGCAGTGCTTCCTCCCGTTCATACAGGGCCAGCATGTTCTTGTCCATTCGGACAACACATCTGTGGTTTCCTATATAAACCGTCAGGGCGGTGTCAGATCCAGAAAACTCTGCAATCTGACGGAACGCCTCCTTATTTGGTCTCAGACACACCTGCGCTCGCTGAGGGCTACGCATGTGCCTGGCCATCTGAACGACGGCCCAGACAGACTCTCCAGAGACAATGTTCCCCTAGGGGAGTGGTCCTTACACCCCCAAACGGTCCAGAAACTGTGGCGCCTATTCGGCAGAGCGGAAGTCGACCTATTTGCGTCAAAAGACAACGCTCAATGCCCGATGTTCTTCTCGAAGGACGAGGACGCGCTGGCCCAAGTTTGGCCCAGCCTCCCGCTATATGCTTTCCCTCCGGTCTCTCTGTTACCACAGGTGATCAGGAGAATCAGGGAAACGCGCCACTCGGTGCTCCTCATAGCCCCACGTTGGGAGAATCAGATTTGGTTCCCGGAACTAGCACAGCTGTCGCTTACAGCTCCGTGGCCGATCCCGGTGAGGGCAGATCTCCTCTCTCAAGCTCGCGGCACGATCTGGCATCCCCATCCAGAGCGCTGGTCGCTGCATGCATGGCTGATCAACGGGTACTCGTTACCCTGCCAGAAGGAGTGATGAACACGATCACACAGTCTAGAGCCCCTTCCACGAGAAGGCTCTACACGTCTAAATGGTCGGTGTTCTCTGGCTGGTGCACCGACAGAGGTCTGGACCCGCGGACATGTGGGGTGGCGCATCTGCTCACTTTCCTACAAGAGCTGTTGGATAAGGGAAGGTCCCCTTCCACGCTCAAAGTGTACGTGGCGGCCGTAGCAGCGTTTGCAGAACCAACGCACGGCCAGCCGCTGGGGAAACATGAGTTGGTCATCCGCTTCCTTAGAGGAGCTAGAAGGATGAATCCGCCGCGCCCCCCGTCGGTTCCTATGTGGGATCTTTCACTGGTCCTCGAGGCCCTGAAAGCTTTTCCCTTCGGACCACTGGACTCCGTGGGGTTGAAATATCTATCACTGAAAACGTTTTTTCTGACTGCGCTGTCATCAGTAAAACGCGTAGGGGATCTACACGCGCTGTCTGTCAGCGCGTCGTGTCTTGAGTTTGGACCAAATGACTCTAAAGTTATTCTCAAACCTAGACACGGCTATGTCCCTAAAGTGATGGGCACTCCATTTAGAGCGCAAGTTATTTCACTATCTGCTCTCGCAGTGTCTGACAGTGAAAGCGATGTAAACCTCCTCTGCCCCGTCAGAGCGCTGAGGAGCTACATTACGCGCACCGCCTCCTTCAGGCGCTCGGAACAGCTTTTTCTTTCGTTTGGAGGGCGCACCAAGGGTTTCGCCTCCTCGAAACAGAGCCTGTCCAGATGGATAGTAGACGCTATAGCGACCGCTTATGCGTCAAAGGATCTGCAATGCCCTCTGGGCATCAGGGCTCATTCCACGAGAGGCGTCGCCTCTTCGTGGGCATGGTCCAGCGGGATTTCTATCCACGACATATGTGTAGCGGCGGGCTGGAGCTCCCCGTCTACCTTTGTCAGGTTCTATAACCTAGAAGTTCCCGCCTTGCAGGCTAAACTACTGTCAGTCTAAACGAGAGATGTATTCTGCCCAGATCCCCTGCTCAGATCACTCTCACATGACTTAGCTCTCCTGGTTGAGCTGCACTAAAGGGGTTATGCCATGTGCCTATACAGACCCGCGCTGCTCTGTATTCCCTATGTGTGCTTATGTACAAGTGATGGCCCGCGAAACGGCCGGCCACCTTATTTTTCCACTTATGGGGTTCCCCCCTAAGTTCAGGGTCTCATGTGGATGCTTGGCGCGCACGGCGTTGACAAAGTGTTCCCGTAGCGTAAGCTAAACTTACGCAATACGAGAGAACCTCTCGTAAGAGAACGATACTCGGTTACTAACGTAACCTCGGTTCTCTCTAGAAGAGGGAACGAGTATTGCGTAACCGGCCGTGCTCACGCCACGAGCGACTTCGCTTCAGTCGACAAAAACCAGGGAAGCAGCCTACAGCCCATTCCTTTATAGGCTGAAGCCACGCCCATTCTGGCGGGCTGTGACGCCATGAAGGCGCGGGCGCCCTTCATTGGGCGTGATGTCACGCCCTGCTCACTGGTAGGCTGCAGCAGTTGCCTGCAGAGCAGCCAATGAGCACGCAAGATAGCCTGCTCTAGGTCTGCTAGCTGCTGCACTGCGTTGACAAGGTATACAAAAATTAAGGATAATTTTTTGGCTTCAGTATCTCGAGAAGATGAATCTTTCCCGTAGCGTAAGCTAAACTTACGCAATACTCGTTCCCTCTTCTAGAGAGAACCGAGGTTACGTTAGTAACCGAGTATCGTTTTACTTTTAAAATAATGACAGAAATATATTGCTATTTAACAATAAAATGTAATAATAACAACAATAATAATAATAATACATTTTTAATACATTAACACTGTTAAAAGCTGCAGCCCGTAACTTTTTTGGGTTAAAATTATCCAAAATACATTTGAGCAAGTAAGTACATAACCAGTCAGTGTTCAAAACTATCTGCTTGCCTTACCTCGATTCAGAACTGTAATCTTGTAATAACGTTTTTAATTCCAGTGGTACTGATGGATTTCCGCAGAAAAATCGAGTCATTACGTCACATCTGTACCAGGGATGGAAATTAACTTTTTTGTACACCGGCCACTGTGGCTGGTGGATTTCAAAATCTACCAGCCACTCAATGTTTTTACAAGCCACTTTCTTGTTTTTAACCGACAATGTGTAACTGCATGTGAAAATTAATACTACAAGATCTACAATACTTAAGCAGTTTATTTAATCTCAAGTCTCAATGAAATACTGACATTTTCTCTTTCTCTCTTATACACACACAAACCATGAACTGATACACATTCATTTGACTGGATTGTTGACGGGGAGGGGAGGGGAGGGGGGTGTTGACTATACTGCGCACATAACATACATAGCACGCGCATGGCAGGGAGGGAGAGAGCGAGCGAGAGACACACGCAAGGTCTCTCGCTCTCTCCCTCTCTGCCGTGCGTGCACGCACTATGTATGTTAAGTATGTTCTGTCTCGCATGCGCGCTCTAGATTCCGGGAGATTTGAACTAATTTGCGGGCATCAGGGAGACGATATCAATATGCGGGAGACTCACGGAACTTTCGGGAGACTTGGGATGTCTGCATATTTACATGATGCGCTCGCGGCTAGCTCTCCTTTGGGATGGCAAACCACCTCTCGCGCTCAAGCCTCGACGGAAGAACCGCACGGGTAGATGTTCACGCGGCTAGCTCTTTACGACACAAGAGAGCTGCCCCGCCTTAAAAATACACCATGCGCTCGCGGCTAGCTCTCCCTTTGGACGGCAAACCGCCTCTCGCGCTCCCACGTTTTCTTCCCTCGTCGAGCCTCGACGGAAGAAGCGCGCGGGTGTTGAAGGTGTGCCTCCTCTAAAAGTGTCCGCCGTCCGGGTGAAACAGTATGCTATTTTTATTTACCCGCCACGGTGGCCGGTAGGTGAAGCGAGTTTACCCGCCACAACACAAAATCACCCGCATTTGGCTGGTGGCGGGTGCTAATTTCCATCCCTGATCTGTACACATAAAGAAGGGGTCTCGGATAGTAGGCTATAATGCGTGCGAGGATGATGGAGGTGGAGATTTATAGCCTTTTCTCACAGAACTTGATATAATTAAACTTATCAATTTGATGGCGGATCCAGAAAGGTTCAAACGACAATCACCAGTGACAACTGGAGATTCACCTGTTGTAAAATGCAAAAGACTTCGGAGTGGCTACAGAAAAAAAGAGATTGCAACCGGGCTCATGCGAAAACAAGGATAAATAGCTGCAAGCAGCAATTACCGGGGCCAAGCGCAAAAGCAGCCGACAAGACATGCCAACATGGCTGGGAGTTTCAGACCAACTACAGCAAGGAGCAGTTAAAGACATTTTAAGATGAATTTAGGCAAAATGGCTAAAAAAATCACATTGAGTAACTAAAAATATGATTTAATGGATTATCACTTTCGACCAATAGGCGGCGCAGTTACAAAACTGATGTGATCAGAGTGAGGTGACAATGACACATACAAAGTATGGTGTCAAAATGTGAAAGCATTGCATAGATAAAGCCTGAATAGTAATTTTGGCAGCATGCCTCAACTTTGATGCTGCGGTATACAAAAACGGTTTTGTCTATCGTCATGAAATCCATAACTTTTAGTCGGCACGGTCTGGAGATGATACGATTTGAATTTGGTGAAAATCGGACAAACAGTCTAGGAGGAGTTTGAAAAAGTAGGTATTGAATAAAAATCAAGATGGCGGACAGGAAGTTCAGCCAAACACGGCAAACTTGGTATCTATGTTCTCGGAGTGACCCAAGGAATCTATTAAGACCAGTGACATTTTAATAGGCAGATTTATTCAAAAGTTATTAGCATTTTTGTACATTTTATTATAAATTTTGACCAACAGGTGGCGCTGTCTCAAAATCTTTTGAATACCTTCAGGGGATTTTGCTGGTGGCAAATTCTGAGTTTCATAATGTTACAGCTATGCATTTGTTAAGAAAAGCATTTTACATCACAAAACTGTATTGAAGTCAATGGGAATTTCATGTTTTGTTCTATTATAGCGCCACCAAGAGGCAATATCCCACAATTTTTTTCATGTGTCCTCAGAATGAGCCCATACATGTGTGTGCCTAATTTGGTGAAAATATCTCAATTCGCTTCGGAGTTATAGACATTTATATGAAAAAACACGTCAAAAATGACTGACACGTGACTTTGATTGAATTTTACTACCCCTTACTATCAATATTTTGGCATTTGGGCCAGAATACATAGTTAACCAGCTATGGTTCCAAACTTCTGACGGTGGTTTCGTCTCGATCGGACTAACGGTTTCGAAGATATCGGCAAATGTTTTTTAAGCGCTAAATCACAACCCTACACAAACTGTAAGGCAAAACCTAGCATGTTTGGTATCTGTGGACTTGGCAAGGATTCAGGAACCTAACGAGATGACTCCCGTGAAAATAAGTCAACCACACCCAGAGTTATAAGCATTTGAAAAATAAAATTTACCACTAGGTGGCGCTGTTTCGAAACTTCTCAGACTCCTTCAGGGCATCGTACTGATGACCCATACAGAGTTTCGTAACAATTCGTTCATGCGTTCAGAAAATACAGCATTTTAGCACATAATTCAAAATGGCCGACAGCCAAAATGGCCGATCTGGGAAAATTGGATATCGCTTGACTCGACATGATGCCCCGAATCTAACGAGACCACTTTTATGATTTTTGGACAAACCGTTCAGAAGTTATAAGTAAAAATAGCCATTTTCTGTATCTCCGGACCAGTAGGTGGCGCTGCGCCGAAACGCAGCATGTAGCCTCAGGTCATGCTTGTGATGACATGTACCAAGTTTGGTCTTAATATGATAAAGCGTTGCGGAGATATAGCCTTACGTCTGTTTTTGTAAGCGCTAGGTAAAATTAGTTTACGCGTTTATCAAAATCGGTAAAGCGAATCAATTTGAATTCCATAACTTTTTGTCCCCACTGCCTGAAGATGATCTGGTGCGATTTTGGTGAAAATCGGACAAACCGTCTAGGACAAGTTCGAAAAAGTAGGTTTTTTGAACAATTCAAAATGGCGGCCATATTTTTATGACGTAAAATGACGTCATAGGGTGCAATCGAATCGTCATGAGCTCCGAAATCAGAGGAAAAAAGAATTTTGTTGATAGGCCTTACGGTTCAAAAGTTATTAGCATAATAAAAGTGAAATTTTGGACAGGTGGTGGCGCTAGAGGCAATGAGTTAGAGACACCAAAATTGGTGTATTTAATGTTGGGACTGTCCTCTATCAGAATCTCAAACCAAAACAGCTTTCCCGCAAACGGTTCTATGGGCTGCCATAGACGCCCAGTCGGAAGAAGGAAGAAGAATAATAATAAGAACCGGAACAGATACAATAGGTGCCTCCGCACCTTCGGTGCTTGGCCCCTAAATATCGGAAGGGCATTAAATGTTGTCATGCAATGCTGATGTTGTTAACATTAAAAATTTGAAAACAAAGTATAATTTGCACGGTTTGACGTGATATGTTAAGCGATCGTTAGATTTAATCAACGCGATTTACTGCAATGCATTTTTATGTTGGTCATACTTCCAAAAAGTAGAATCTGTGATTCCAAATGAAAGTATCCACACCGCGAGGTGAATAACAGCCGCACATTCTCCTTAAAACATTGGATTCATTCGCGCTGTGCCGTGCCGAGGCACAACCCACGTAAAGTTGATCATTCTGAGAATAACTGCAATTGCAGATTTCAAACAGAGATGGTGACAACGAGGAAAAACTACGGACTGCAGCTTTAAGGAATATCACAAAAAAAGCTACATGGTGGTATAACTTCAAAACCCCGATCCGTGGAGATAAACAAATGAGATTTGGAGAAGACATTGTGTACTTTTGTTGCAGAAGGTGATGGGCCCTTAGGGGCAAATCTGCGCCTCTATGTCTATGTACACACAACTATGTGCTTCCCACAGGGATAGTGCAGTTGATCTCCAATAATCTCAGAAGCATGGATCACCATGGCAGGAATTTGTGCAGCTACGTGCGAGTCATGTTACACGAGTCAATTTCACAATTATCAATACTTTACCAAAACTAATGCTATAACTTAATGTAAGAAAAAGATCCTTAAAATAATTACATAAGACAAGTAAACAGCCAGCCATACAATTAGAACAAAGAAACCAATTACAAACAAAACGGACAAATAAATACAACAGAACGAAAATACAAATTAAATAAACAGTTTTTAAAGGGGTCATCGGATGCCCATTTTCCACAAGTTGGTCTTCATGAAAAGTTTGTAACATACTTTGGTATCAAAAACAGCTCTGTTCACAGCAACCCATTTCGGTGCATGTCTATTTAAATGATAATGAGCAACTGCTCATCCCACCCCACCCCTCCCCCTCTTCCATGGGGGGTGTCGACAAATACGGGACAGTCCGTCAGCGGTTGTGGGCGGAGCATGAGCAATATGACATTATATTGCTCAGAAAATCCAAACGGCTTGATTATTGAGAGTGTTTAGGCTTTGAGGATTAAAAAAAATCCTCAAAACAAAAACAAAATTTTATTGTACTGTATGGTGGTTGTGTCCACACACTGCAAAGACACATTTATATGCAAACACCATATAAGAGTTAATTTTTCATCCGATGACCCCTTAAGGTTTTCAGGAAGATGATCTGGTATTCAGATTAATAATACCCTACAACAGAAAGTTCAAAATTCCATACTACCTGCTTAGATACTACTTTTGAGGAGGAACGAACTTCGTGAGCACTAAAATAAGTATGTTCTACAGTATGAATGTGAATGAAATTCATGCAGACATCATCCTGTCATTGCCATATGAATTACAAGTCAGTTGTGTTGCTTCACATAGTACTCTTCACGTACAGCTACTATAGTAGAGAGGAAGGCATATTTAGACAAGGATTTTGAATTTTAACTACTGTTTTATTTTTTTTACATGCTTTTAACATTTTAACTGTGGCAATCGATAAACATTTTACAAATAACGGTGGAGCTTAATTTATATTGAACCCAGAATATTTCTGTAATCTAGTGACTAGTAAAATTCTATTTCATTTAAAAAAGATTTCAAATAATTGGGTTTAATATTAATCATGTTTATATCATTCACTAGCGATCCCAGAGACAGGAAAGAAGCACAAAGTACTTCACATTTTAAAGGAATCTCAAGTTGTATTAACCCGAAATTGTCCTTTCATTTATGGGAACACTTCCCATAAATCCTGATGTACTTGTTACATCATCAGAAGGATGGCGTTTACACTAATATTAGTCTCTCTGTTTATCCTGAGGTTTACCACAGTCTGCCGGATCCAGGCCGTATCCAGATCTGATGAAGGGCCTGCGCCTGAACACGACGACAACGCAGTCCTGAAGTGTCAACCAGTCTCTCCCGTGTGAAGGAACTCCTTCCCTTCCCTTTACCTCTGTACAGATAAAACGTTGTCGGTATAATTCACGTTAGGGGTGGGAATCTCTAGGCACCTCACGATTCGATTCGATTACGATTCAGAGGGCTGCGATTCGATGCTAAAGCGATTATCGATTATCTGAATCTTTTTGTGTGTGTGTGTGAATATAAATACTTTGCTTTAAAAGTACAAAGTAATGACCAATAAAGAATTAACGTACAATATATTTTATTAACATTGCAAAGAACCAACAGGAAAATAAATGTGTGCCTGAACTAGCAGCATACTTGTAGTAAATTAATAATATAACAACGACCAGCGTTCTGACGATTCATGCTACCCATCGAGATGTGCTACTTACTGGTTATGCGTATGTGCAGACTCATTTTCCTTCTGCTTACCACGCCCATAAATCTATGCATCCTTGCTGTGGAGACTTGTAGGAAACTTTGACAGGTCAAAGATGAATATTTGATGATAATTTTTACTTTTCACACCGTTTTAAAAATGAAAACAGTACAGTATACTGTACACTTAACTTCAAATTTTATTATAATTGTATTTCATATAATAATGTCATTTTTACTTGTTATATCAAATGTGATAATTGCTAGTTCATTTAAAATATCAAAATATGCTCCTCATACACTTACCCTAATTTAAATGAAATAACGATGTCATAATATTGTGAGATTTACACCATTATGGAAACAATAGAGAATGAATCAACATTCTCTGTGATCGATTCGCGCTTGGGTAACGTTAAGATTTTTCGACAAGGCAGCACAAAGCCGAGTGTTTTTCCACAAAGCCGAGTTTTATTCTACAAAGCTTACAACTAGTATGGCTCTTGTCCACCTCATTTCCCCCTTCAACTTCACAGAAGCCAAAATATTTCCACACGTCAGCTTTTAACGAGGAGGGTGTTTGGATTTCGCGCTCAGCCTTCGCGTCTCTGTTATGTGCACACGCCACAGACGGTCCGGGCACTGCACTTCCGCGCTTCAGAGTTCCGTCTTTTGCGTTCCGTCAATATTACGTTATTATAAATATATATCTAAAAAAAAAAAAAATTTTTTTTGAAAATCGATTTTTGACATTTGTGAATCGATTCAGAATCGTCCACGTCCGCATCGCGATGCATCTAAGAATCGATTTTTTCCCCCACCCCTGATTCACGTGGCTACGCGGAAGCGCTAAATAATTCTTTATTATAAATTTTTAAGGCCAGACAAGTAGTTGGTTGGTTTGTAAAGCACTACACGCCTGCGCACATATATATTCAAATTCGCATAGACTAAACACGTGATGTGCATGTGCACGCCGTCTGCGTTTTCGCGGGTTTGCGTTTTTGAGGTTTGCGCAGAGATAACATTTTCAAGGCTTACACCTTGGAATCCATTTCAGGGTTTCGTTCTCAAGCCACCAGACACCGTTTTGTGCAGATGAGCAGGCCGGAGCGTGTTGAGTGCTTTCTGTTAGAACGGTGTCGTGTAAGCGCCCCCAAGTTAATAACTAATGATCGTTGCAACGGAAGTGATATCAATCAATCAAAACTAACTTTAGCTGGATAATAACTTTATTCTAGAGCTGCTGTAAAGCCAAAACAATATCTGTTACTGTAATTCCTATTATCACTGTAAAGCTACTTTGAAACAATCTATATTGTTAAAAGCGCTATATGAAGGTGACTTGACTTTTAGATATCACTCCTGGCATTTCCCTGCTTCAAGGAAATGGACTCATTCAAACGTACCACATGGGTTGGGACTGTCTTTAACTGCTAACAGTTTTTAAATGCAGCTGAAGAGTGCTTATAGGAAATCAGGAAGAGGCCAACAACCTCCAGGTGCCTTTGAGCAGAACCGCATGTGTATGAGATGGGTGAGTGGTTTCCTTATGAAAAGATACGTTATTTCAGCAATCAACAAGTTAAGAACAGCAGGTAACATGTTGCAAACACCTGCTGTAAGCAAGCTGGGCTATGTTAAGAAAACATACAAATTACATGTGACCCGTCACAGAAAACAGGGACACAAGTCGGCAGCACAACTTTCGAGCAAAATGAAAAATAAGAGTTTTTTTCAAAATTGGTGAACTTAATTTTTTTGCAGAATCTGTTAGTTGAAATCACGAAGAAGCCTCTCCATGTTTGAGATAGCAGTATTGGTATATTTAAAAGCTTACATTTTGAGGTTGAAATCGGCTTGTTTTCGGAGATTCTAGCACGCACTAGGGGCGTGGCGTGTTACTGTCTGTGTGTATTTCCATACTGAATATGGCGCTTTTGAGAGAGAGAGAGAGAGAGAGAGTTTGAAGGCGCGCGCGCGGCCGGGGCTCTCTCTCTCCAGTGTTGCCAGATGTACGATAATTATCGTATTTGTACGATATTTTTGACCTCTGTACGATGTACGATCAATAATGAAAAAAATCCCATAATGTACGATAATTTCAGAGTTTTCAGTCGTTCGTCCAAACACACATCCTACCGCTTCTCTCTCTGACCCAGAATCATTTTGACCTCTGCACGCAAGCACGTATACACACACACACAGGCACCACACGGCGTCGCCCGGCCCGCACGTCAACACTACAACCACTCCCCCCCCCCCTTGATTAAATAAATGCTTCGTTTATAATGGGGAGGACGTCTTAAGCTATGAAACTTGCAGGAAGTTTTAATAGTACATAGATCTCTTATATACCAAAAGATCAAGGCAAATATGGTTTCTCATGTCATGACCCCTTTAACATTTTCCACCCTAGAAACATTGCTAAGCTACGTAACATGCTATGTGTTTCTGATGCAGAAAAGTTAGTTCATGCATTCATGACCTCAAGACTAGATTACTGTAATACTTTATTAGCTGGTTGTCCTGCATCCTCAATAAACAAGCTACAGTTAGTGCAAAATGCAGCTGCTAGAGTTCTTACTAGGTCAAGAAAATATGATCATATAACACCAATTTTGTCATCTCTACACTGGTTACCTATTAAGTTCCGTATCAATTACAAAGTACTACTACTGACCTATAAAGCCCTAAATGGTTTAGCTCCTGTGTATTTAATGGACCTTCTATCGCCCTACAATCCATCGCGTTCTTTAAGATCACTAAATCCGAGGCTTCTGGTCATTCCTAGGATATCTAAGTCCACTAAATGAGGGAGGGCGTTCTCGCATTTAGCTCCTAAACTCTGGAATAGCCTTCCTGATACTGTTCAAGGCTCAGACTCGCTGTCCAAGTTTAAAACTAGATTAAAGACACATCTCTTTAGCCAAACATTCACATAATGCTTACCTTTTATACAACTGTTGAATCAGATCGAATGCATTAATATTATGAACAGCAGCTATGCTAATTATTTCCCATTTGCTTTTCTGCTGTTATCTCGGGACGCTAGTCCCGAGGTAAATGGCATTCGTTTGTATCCAGCCTCTCACGGAGACTTCAGATCCCCCAACACCTGGGATGAGATGACTAAACGCCTGTGAAGAGACGACTCGACGCCTGTGAAGAGACGACTCAACACCGGCGATATGTTATGCCCTAAATTAATACATGATTAAATAACTGTATTTTTCTATGTACATTTCTGAAATGCACTTTCTGTAAAGCTGCTTTGAAACAATATGTATTGTGAAAAGCGCTATACAAATAAATTTGAATTTAATTGAATTTAATTGACACCTGACAACCTTTCACGGCACATTAGTGTGCTGCGGCACAGTGGTTGGGAAACACTGGACTAGATGTGTTCTCAGTTTCTTGCTCTCTTTTAAACTGCAAGACAACTTTGTTAAACAGACTATGATAACAGGTGTATGAGTGTTAATGTACTGACATGGTCATGCTGTCCTCTTGCTGACTAGAGTTCATTGCACACTAAAGTGTGTGTGTGTGTGTGTGTGTGTGTGTGTGTGTTTGTTTGTTTGTTTGTTTGTTTCATTGATACTTTTGAGACAGGATGAGGGATTTCCTGTGTTGTGATCTCCTTCCCTGCTCTGGTAAATTTTGGCAGTCCTGATCTTTCAGAGTTCTGTGAGAATTTGGATTCCTGCATTCAGACAGACCTCCAGACTAGACCACTGGTGATCTCCTAGGGGTTTACAGGAAGGCCAAATTGTCCATCTTCTTGTGAAAGATGATCCCAGAGGATTGTGAAGTTTTCAAAGTGAAATTATGTTGATTCGAATTTGGTTGATTCAAATTTGGTAGAAATTGTTATATATTTTGTCTAATGATTACGTCTTAAAGTGACATCAGCCTAATATAATATAAAAAAATATTTTATATATTTTGGGTTAAAATGTAATAAAAAGTTATCTTTGTTGAAACTGGTAATCAAATGAATGTGAAAACTTGTAGTCAAATGACAAAACTCTTTTACAACAAAACATTGCATTTTTTTCTTTTTGTTAAAAGTGCTGCACAACAGAAGTTTACTGTATAAATTATTATAGATGTAACTGCACCGCTCATTCAAACAGAGAAGTCAAGCCAGTCACCTTTATTTATATAGCGCTTTATACAATCCAGGTTGTTTTAAAGCAGCTTTAAAATAATCATCAGGAAAATAACCATTCAATGATGCAAACAGAATTCAATTCTGCTTTAAAGCAGCTCTAAAAAGACAATAGTAAACGTCATATTATTCAGTTGAAATCAGTTCAGTGTTGATTCATTTCGGTCCAGTAACTATATAAAGTACATCAATTATGAAATTAGTTCAATTCAGCTATAACGCTGCTAAGTTGAGTTCTCGTCCAATAGTGTAAAATCAGTAATATTGTTGTATTGTGACTAGAGAATATTAGGGCTGTAATCAACCAAAGAAAATTAATGATCGACTGAAGTCCTGAATTTTCGACAAAAAATAGACTGGGGGGTGGGGGGTGGGGGGGGATGGGTTAGATTAAAAAACGTTAAATTAATTAGCTGCGCAGTACTTGGTAGCCTTGTCCGTCTAAATGAATTATAAATAAACATAAAAAACTAGTTGGCTGTTTGCAGTATATTAAATCGTTTTTTACCTAATTAATTTGCACTGAAATGACACACTCTGTCGGCTCTGACAACATTGCATCACGTGCACCTGCGCAATATCATAGCCTATGATTTCCGAAAATAGTATTATGTCACCTAGTGATATCAGCACAAGAACTGTTGAGGAATATGCAACATAATTTAGACAATTGTTTTTGTCATATGTTATAATAACTGACAGACACTATAATTTCAGCCACTCTGTGCATGTCCTCGCACAGAGAGGACTGAAGTTCAGCTTCGCGGCTGAGACACGAATAGACTATTAACTTAAAGCTTTTACTCTTAAACAGACAAGCCATGTCCACTTTAATAAAAAAAAGTGGACAATTCCTTCTGTGATATTATTTTTGCGTTTGGATGATAGAGGCAGCTTAACATCCAGCGTGGTCTGGGTGTGTCTGGGGGATGCTACCGTCGTTGCGGGCAGGTGCGCCTCAGTTATAAAACGATTATTAGACTAAAACATTGAAATATGCCAATTCTGATATGTTCATATAGCCTACTCAAAACAGACGGGGCAATCTAAATTACTTTTTTTAGGTGATATGCCATGTTTGTAGTCGAGCTGTGATATGCAAACTGTTGCTTGCAAACTTTGCATTTGACTTTTTTTCTGTTATCTATTTTTGTAAAATGCTGCCACACTGCCGATGTCTTTGACATGGTAAAGGAGGACTGACTATAAATTAAACGCTCACAATTAAATAAATATTCAGCAAACCACCAGACCAAGGCCTTGTAGTACTTTCTTCAATCTGTCTCCAGTGGGTTGGGCTAATCCAAAAAAAGTGAAAACAAGAGGGGTATTCTGAAGACAGACTGTTACCTGTGAAACAGGGGTGCTCTGAAAACACCCCCATTAGCAATTAGTGCTTTCCACCTGTTGAAATTAACACGGCAAAAAAATCGACCAATCAGAATTTTGTATAAATTCTGAATTTATACAATTTTCAGAATTGTAATTCGGGCCCAGAATTTTCAATAAATCGACTAGTCGACTGGGAGATTACAGCCCTAGTGAAAATTGTGAATCTTGTTGAATGTGCCCTAATTATTGGCGATTCTATTGCACGGAACGTGAAAATAGAGACACCAGCCACCATAGTCACATGTTTGCCGGGAGCCAGAGAGCCTGACATCAAAGCAAATTTAAAAGTGCTGGCTAATGCTAATCGTAAATTCTCTAAGATTATTATTCACTTCGGCACTAATGATGTGCGAATTTGCCAGTCGGAGATAATTGCAAACATGAATTGGGGCTCAGGTCAGGAAGCAGACGGACTGGGTAAACCGACCGTCTGCTAGCTGTCTCACGTCACAGAGGTCAGATAAATCCCATCACATATGACTCTTTCACCTAGATATCATCATATAGAGACAGTGTCTGTTCCCCAAATTCCCAGAATTAGGAAATACAAAAAACTTCCAAATAATACAGATGAACAAATGATAAAGCTCAGGTTGCTGAATATTCGATCCCTTACTTCAAAAGCACTTATTGTTAATGATATGATTACAGATTATAAATTAGATGTGCTGTGTTTGACAGAAACCTGGCTAAAACCAGACGATTACTTTAAATGAGTCCACCCCCCAAGATTACTGCTATAAACATGAGCCTCGTCTGAAAGGCAAAGCGAGAGGTGTTGATGTAATGTATAGTAATATCTTCAGAATTACTGAGAAGTCTTGTTTTAAATATAATTATTTTAAAGTGTTGGTGCATAATGTAACACTACCTAGTGTAAATGATAAATCACTTTTGAGATTTGTGCTGGCTACTGTGTACAGGCCACTAGGGCACCATACAGACTTTATCAAAGAATTTGCTGATTTTCTAACAGAGTTAGTACTGGCTGCAGATAAAGTCCTAATTGTTGGTGATCTTAATATACATGTAGATTTACGAAAAAGATGAATTGGGATTGGCATTTAAAGACATTCTGAACTCTATTGGAGTTAGACAACACGTGTCAGGACCTACTCATTTTCATAATCATACTCTAGATCTAATATTATCACATGGAATCAATTTTGATGCCGCTGAAATTCTACAGCAGAACGATGACATCTCAGATCATTATCTAGTCTCGTGTATAGCCTACTCCATCTAGCCAAGGTTGCAAAGCCGACTCAGTGTTACAAATATGTTAGACCTATCACTTCTGCCACTAAAGATTGCTTTATTAATAATATTCCTGACCAGTTTCATTTCCTCAGCATCCCAGATAGCTTAGAAGCACTCGATATTGCAACAGAAACTTTTGACTCTCTCTTTTCCAGCACTTTAGACACAGTTGCTCCTTTGCGCTTAAAGAAGATTAAAGAAAATAGTACAACGCCATGGTACAACGAGCACACTCGGGCCCTTAAGAGAGCAGCCAGAAAAATGGAGCACAACTGGAAGAAAACAAAAATAGCGTTTTTTCGCATTTCATGGAAATAGAACACGATTGCGTACAGAGAGACCTTAAAAGCTGCTAGATCAGCTTATTTTTCAACCCTATTATAAGAAAATAAACAAAATCCCCTAGGTATTTATTTGAAACAGTGGCTAAATTAACGAAAAGTAAAGCTTCCCCAGACGTTTCCAAGCAGTACAGCAGTAATGACTTTATGAACTTTTTTACTTACAAGATTAATAATATCAGGGAGAAAATTATAACTATGCAACCGTCTACTATAGTATACCATCAGGCAGTGCATTGTAGTCTCCTTGAGGAAAAAATGTATTCATTCATTGCTATAGGAGAGGAAGAATTTTCTAAACTTGTTAAATCATCTAAATCAACAATATGTATGTTAGACACTACACCGACTAAGCTATTGAAAGAGATGCTTCCAGAGGTCATAGAGCCTTTTCTTAATATCATTAATTCATCTTTGTCATTAGGATACATACCAAAAACTTTTAAGCTGGCTATGATTAAACCGCTTGTTAAAAAAACACAACTTGATCCTACAGAATTAGTCAATTACAGGCTGATCTCGAATCTACCTGTTCTGTCAAAAATACTAGAAAAGGCAGTACCTCACAACTATGTTTCTTTTTAGAAAGAAATGGTATCTGCGAGGATTTTCAGTCAGGATTTAGACAGTACCATAGTACTGACAGAGCTCTCATTAGAGTCACACGTGATTTGCTCGTCATCCGATCGTGGTTGTATCTCTCTATTAGTGTTAGCCTACTCGATCTTAGTGCTGCATTTGAAACTATTGACCACAACATTCTTTTAAATAAACTCGAAAATTATGTTGGCATTAGTGGAAATGCATGAGCATGGTTTAAATCATACTTATCTGACCGTTATCATTTTGTAGCAGTAAATGAAGAGAAGTCTTATTGATCAAATGTTCAGTATGGCGTACCACAAGGCTCAGTGCTAGGACCGTTGCTGTTCACTCTGTACATGCTACCCTTAGGAGATATCATTAGGAAGCATGGCATTAGTTTTCACTGTTATGCTGATGATACTCAGCTCTATATTTCTTCACGCCCTGACAAAACTTACCAATTCACAAAATTAATGGAATGCATAGCTGATATAAAAAACTGGATGACTACTAATTTCCTACAACTTAATTCTGAAAAACAGAGATTCTAATTATTGAACCAAAAAATTTCCTCACGTAATAACCTAGAATTCTGTCTAACACTTGATGGCTGCTCTGTCAAGTCTTCGTCGTTGTAAGAATTGAGAAATTAGAAAATGCCAGTCTGGTTGAGGAACGACCACTTTCAAGAAGACAAATGACCTTTCTCAAAATAAACATTTGACTCTCTCTCTTGAGAAACTAGCATCCCAGAGTCAATCACGTCCCCCATGTTGTCTCTCTCTCACGCTGAGATCACCAGATATTCACCCAAAAATCTATATGGTTTAATGTGAATAATTATCATACAGTATTATACATGTTTGATATCATTTGAAATATCTCGTGTGACTGGTACAAATGTCTCATTCCCAAAGAAGTAAACCAAAAGGTAATAAAGTTTTTAAGAGTTTAGAGATAACTTGCACACAGAGGAGGGTGTGTCTTCCAGGCAAATGGCATTCTGCTCCCAAAAGGTGTAAACTCTGAATGCAAATTCCCATTGTTACCAAATGTTTCCATGTGAAAGTGTCTGTCTATAAAGGAAAGCATTGAGAGACTCAGGGCATTTGTAGCTCAAATTAGCCCGTGATGCGGACTGTGGGCAAGACACTCAGCATCATGTATTTTCTAATGTCAGGTTCACATCTTTTCTCTTTATTTCATAGTATTTGATGTTTTGAATTTATTATCTTTGAAACGATTATGAAATTGGCATGATACATTTACCTGACATAATAAATTGTAAACATTTGATTTTATTCTGACTGACTCTGAAATTGTTTTCCCAAGTAGATCACACGGATTTGTATGTTACCGCAAGTCTGCGTCAGATTAGTGACGACTAATATTTGGCACTAATTCAAGTGTACTTGGTTTGCAAAAACAATAAGTGAATTTCCGTTTAGAACAACAAAAATGCTGTTTGACGAATCTAAATTTGGGTGTGTCTTACCTCTGTTTTAATTTAATGTTACTTTAGATAAGTGTACATTGGGAAACCACAGCATAGCCAATCCAAAACTATTATAAGAGAAGTAATGTTGGTCTACTTATATCTGTAGTAGTGGCCATACCTCTGCCTGAAGTAAACGTTACTTTAAATGCAAGTGTATGCAAAACCACGGGGACTATACCAAAGTATCTTTGATTGTGTAAGCGTGAATACGACCATCTCAGGTATATAGCCAATTACCTCTGTTTAGTGACCAAAACTGACGAGCTTGTGATCGTGAGACCCGCATTAACCAGAATGCGTGAGGACCTCAAAGCGACATAGCTTCCTAATATGAACGGGTAAAATATAAGTAAAGAGTTAAATAGAACAATCAAATGTATTGCTAAACTATTATATAATTGACCAATAACCAATTGGCAATCTAGTCTAAATTCGAGGTCTTTATAAAATGGAGTCAGATAAAAGCTTAAATGGAATTAAATTACTTTGCCACACGGAAAGACAGTAACGCGCAAAGACCTTCACCCATTCTATCCAATGCCACCATTGGACCGATTTAGATGGGCTTACATCGTCGGTTAGGAACCTGGGTGTGCTCTTTGATACCAATCTTTCATTTGAAATTCACGTGTCTAGTATCTGTAAAACTGCATTTTTCCATCTTAAAAATATATCTAAATTACATCATATGCTCTCAATGACAAACACGGAACAATGAGTAAATTAGGGATGCTAACCGATGACCGTTTGACCGATGGTTGACCGTCTAAACGTTAACAGATCAAAGTTGTCGGTAGTCGGTTAAAACAAAAAGTGATCTCTAAATTAGGCTATTATAGACAGTGGACTAAACGCTACTACAGTTAGCCATCTCATTCCAAGATATTTTTTACACTCAATTTTTCATAACTCGCCTGTTTGTACTTAATAAACCAATAAAAACATTTGGCGCGAGGTCACAGCGTTTGGGTTCGCGCACTCACAAGGTTTGAGAAAAGTAAAGGCTACAGGCTAAAACACTGGAGGTTAGAGCCAGGGCAGACGACAGGATGAAGCGTGCAAAGAAACGTAGTGTGTGGGACCATTTCACCAAAAAGAATGACACAGTAAGTTGCAACTTGTGTGATACAGTGCTTAAATACAGTAGTAATATTGTAGAAATACATTACATCTACATTTTCAGTGGTAACAGATAAGGTGATGATGATCATCATCTTTCTTTATTATTGTTAGCACTAACGTTACCTCAAACTAAAGCGACGTCTCTTCTGAGCTGTCATTTTCTTAAATGAGCCGCGGCAATGTTTTAAATGAGCTTCTAACGCTAGACTAACGTCTTTATTTTCAACGTGATCACTTTGTACCCAAACCATTTCCAAACTAAGGAGCAATTTGTCCTCCAATTACATACAAGCTCCTCGGCGCCGCGTTTGCGGCACTCATGTTTCGCGCTGTAGGGGATTTAAAAAAAGTGACGTGAGTGGAAGTGCGGCGCCGGTGTGTGTGTGTGTGTGTGTGTGTGTGTGTGTGTGTGTGTGTGAGCGGGAGGCAGAGAGAGATGCGACAGAGTTGCTAAATTGCAGGCGCGGCTCGAAATGGCTGTTATTTCAAATATCGTAGCATATTTTAAACTAATCGGTTAACCGGTTTCAACCGGCTAATGAGGCTCGGTGGTCGGTCAAGAAAATTTTTAGTTTTCGCCATCCCTAGAGTAAATACCTTCATAACATCAAGGCTAGATTATTGTAATGCTATTATGGGTGGTAGTTTATTAATAAATAAACTACAGCTGGTCCAAAACGCAGCAGCTAGAGTTCTTACCAGAACCAGGAAGTATGACCATATCAGCCCGGTTCTGTCAACACTGCATTTGCTCCCTATTAAATTAATTTTAAAATATTGTTGATTACTTACAAAGCACTAAATGGTTTAGCTCCCCAGTACTTGAGCGAGCTGTTAACGCATTATAGTCCTTCACGTCTATTCCGATCTCAAAATTCCGGCCATTTGATAATACCTAGAATGTTCAAATCGACTGCTGGCGGTAGATCCTTTTTCTATTTAGCACCAAAACTTTGGAACAGTCTTCCTAACATTGTCCGGGAAGCAGACACAGTCTGTCAGTTCAAATCTAGACTAAAAACACATCTCTTTGACCTAGCATACACATAACACATTATAGACTTCTATAATTCAATGTTAGGCTGCATAGATTAGGTCAGCCGGAACTGGTCCCAGTTCCTGAACACTTCCCATAAATCCTGATGTACTTATTACATCATAAGAAGGATGGCGTCCACGCTAATATTAGTCTCTCTGTTTATCCCGAGGTTTACTGCAGTCCGCCGTATCCAGATCTGAAGGACCTGTGCCTGAACATAACGACAACACAGTCCTGAAGTGTCAACTAGTCTCTCCCCTGTGAACAAACTCCTTCCCTTCCCTTTACCTCTGTACAGATAAAACGTTGTCGGGATAATTCCGGTTCACGTGGCTACGCGGAAGTGATAATTCTTTATTATAAATTTTTAAGGCCAGACAAGTAGTTTGTTGAGGGTTGGTTTGTAAAGAAGGACTACACGCCTGCGCACATATATTTTCAAAGCGCTAAGCGCTTTTCTATAGACTAAACACGTGATGCGCATGTGCACTCCATCTGCGTTTTCGCAGGTTTGTTTTTGAGGTTTGCGCAGAGATAACCTTTTTTTTTTAATTTTCAAGGCTTGCACCTTGGAATCTATTTCAGGGTTTGCGTTCTCGAGCCACCAGACACTATTTTGTGCGGATGAGCGGGCCGGAGCGTGTTGAGTGCTTTCTGTTAGAACAGTGTCGTGTTAGCATGTTAACCTAGTTAATAACTTATGATCTTTGCAACGGAAATGAATCAATCAATCAAAACTAACTTTAGCTGGACAATAACTTTATTATAAAGTTATTATAAATGTATACATTTATTTATACAATAACTTTATTCTAGAGCTGCTGTAAAGCCAAAACAATCTCTGTTACTGTAATTTCCTATTATCACTGTAAAGCTGCTTTTAAACAATATATATTGTTAAAAGCGCTATATAAATGAAGGTGACGACTATTCTTAACAACAATATATTTTAAGTATCATAAAATTAAGAGTTAAGAAAGTATCATGAATTGACAACTTTTTATTTATTGGCAAGCAACATGTGCAACATATTCTATTCCTTCTCTTAGAGGTGATTAGGAACAACTTGAAGCTTAACAAATACAGCATTCCTGTGAAAAAAATCCACACAAAAAACAAGTCTATCAACAGAATGTAGTCAAATGTAAAACAACATTGCTTTGTAGTTGATTTAGTAGGATTAATCGATATTTATTTATACTGTGAAGACTATGCATTGAGTTATTTTTTTATTATCTTAGTCTTTCCTTGTTTGATTAACATTACTTACACAGACAAGCAAGAATATTAGGGTGATGTCACTTTAAGACCTAATCATTAGACAAAATATATAAAAATTTCTACCAAATTTGAATCAACCAAATTCGAATCAACATAATTTCACTTCAAAAACTTCAAGATCCTCTGGGATCTTCTTTCACAAGAAGGTGGACAATTTGGCCTTCCTGTAAACGCCTAGGAGATCACCAGTGGTCTGGTCTGGAAGTCTGTCTGAATGCAGGAATCCAATTCTCATAGAACCTAAATTTGCCAGAGCAGGGAAGGAGATCACAACACAGGAAATCCCTCATCCTGTCTCGCAAGTATCAATGAAACAAATACACACACACTCTTTAGTGTACAATGAACACTAGTCAGCAAGAGGACAGCATGACCATGTCAGTACATTAACACTCATACACCTGTTATCATAGTCTGTTTAACAAAGTTGTCTAGCAGTTTAAAAGAGATAAAAAAACTCAAAACACATCTAGTCCAGTGTTTCCCAACCACTGTGCCGCAGCACACTAATGTGCCGTGAGGTTGTCAAATAACAAAAAATAAATAAATAAATGCTACATATAAGGCTATATCGTCGCTGTCAGGCGGAAACCTCATCTCTTTTACAATTAACAATTAACTTATAACCTGTAAGTTGATGAAAACATAAAGCTGAGACTGTCTCAGATGCGGCTGTTCCAGTGGCAGACAAAACAAACATCTCTGTCAATCACAGGTCAAAAACCTCAGAAGTCCATTTGACCTTGATTTTCATTAAATGATCATTTAATTTGAATGATATGCATGACCATATAGAAAGCCACAATACCAAATTTGATGACACAGTGTTTAATTATTGAAAAAACACAAGATTTCTGCCCGTTTGCCTTGGGATTTTTTACTTATCAAAACTGTGCTGTAGCAAAAGGTTGGGAAACACTGATCTAGTCAAAGTGGATATTTTGGATGCTGATTTTTTTCATGGGACATTCCCTGTGTCTGCAGCTGTGTGTTTTCAAACAACACACAAACCTTATGCTGATGTCAGAGGGTTTCCTGTCTGAGAACTGCAGCTGGACCGTCAGTATTGTAAAAAAAAAAGAGAAGACGACAAAGACAGGGGAGGCAAACACTTGTGACTACCAACATGACACAAAGACTCAAAACGCTAAACAAAATTATCCGGAAACAATTTTGGCATTGCCCTACAAATTGTCACACTGAATATCCTGTTTGACTTGGAAATACATCACATTACAGATGTAAAATGGGCTGCGATTGCCATTTCATGTTGACTTTAAAGCTGTAACTTTTGGTGCTCTACGTAGCAGTTAATTAACAGAACTGCATGCGTCTTGCGGAAGAACATTGTAGCCAGAGCTACTTCTCTCTGTTTATGTCTATGACGAGTCACGCAGGTACTGGGTTACTCCGCAGGGGTACGACACGTACCAGTCTAAGATAGTCTGAATTAGGGATGGGCATTCGATTAAATTTTCTCAGTCGATCGTTTGGTGAATTAACGATCGTCTATCGACTAATCATTAATATTTTTATATTAAAATTCATTATTTATTTAACTTTTTATAAATTAAAAATGCAATGAAAATACAAAAATACAGCGTTTTTTCCCTCGATGAGATCTTTATTACAAGATGATCAACTTGTGGCAGTTAAACTGGACGTTCGGTTAGGCTAAACTTAGGGATGTCCCGATACCACTTTTTCACTTCCGATACCGATGCCGCAGCTTTGGCTATTTGCGATACCGATATTAATCCGATATTTTTATTTTATTCCATTTTATTCTTGAACTAATACTAGGCCTAATAAAATATATGGAAGCACTTTGCTCAATTAGCAACCTAAAAACATCTCACTCAAATGGAGAACAAATACTTCTCCAGTATATAGTTCACAACAACAGTTGATTATGAAAGACTGCCACCCTTTATTCAAACACTAAAAAAAAAAAAAAAATAATAAAATACAGGCAGTTAGGCTACTTCAGTAGGCTACTTAAAGCTACCAACAGGTTTAAAGTTAATCATTAACAAGCTTTAAAATTACCCATTGATCCGTGTACTTTTGCGTCCATTCGTTTTTCCTTTTTAACCCGTAAAACGAAAAATTAACGGTGGTTGTATTTTTAAAACGCAAAGTTGAAGACCAAAATTTTTATTTGAACTTTATGCACACCAAAAGCTGCGCAAAAAAAAAAAATATTGACGTAAGTTATATATAAATAAGTTATTTTCTGTATGACCAAAATTGATAGAGTATTTTAAGTTGTTTCCACTGTTGAAAGGAAAACGGAACTGTTCGTGCCCGCGCTCCGTGCCATGCAGTGCGCGCTCCACACCCTGCACAAACCCTTGCTTGGATATGCGTCAAAATCCTGTGTAGCATACAGTTTACACCCTACGGTTTATAAACTGAGGAGACGGATTGCAAAACCGTGTTTATAGTACACCGAAGGTAGTGGGATGGAGTGTCTGTTGTGAGTTTAGCGGGCACGTCAGCCAGAGATCTGTGTGTGTGTGTGTGTGTGTGTGTGCGCGCACGTTCGTGCGTGAGTGAGTGAGACGGACTACTGCCTGCTGAACAGAGGGTCGCCGAAAGAAGGATCTGAAGTGCCG
This sequence comes from Gila orcuttii, assembly GCA_026230005.1. Taxonomy (NCBI): domain Eukaryota; kingdom Metazoa; phylum Chordata; class Actinopteri; order Cypriniformes; family Leuciscidae; genus Gila; species Gila orcuttii. Next base: position 16,803,136 of record JAPDVR010000010.1, on the reverse strand, counting down.
GTGTTTCAGCTACAAAAACCCGCTGAACTGATCCGAAACCAGCCCAATTTTTATCCACCCGCCCAAACCCATTTTTTGCCCGCAAAATAGATTGCAAAACCGCCTATTATGCGCCGCTTAATTGGATGTCGCAGTCGCAGCAAGGGAAATGCTATATTCAAGCATTGTTGGATAGGTATCGGATCATATTTTTTCTCCCCTCCGATCTCCGATCTAGCGTTCTGGGCCAGTATCGGCACGATACCGATGCTGTGGATCGGATCGGGACATCCCTAGCTAAACTTGAATATATATGCGCTGTAGTGCTCTAAAGCAACGAAACCTGCAGCTGCGAGTTGGCGTTCTTAAACAGAGACCCTCGTTTGTTCCAAAATAATAAATAATAATAAAAAAATCATGTTAAACAAAAACTTAACTGAAAACATAATAATACTTAGTTTTGAGTTACATTTTGACAAAACCTGTCAGATCTATCGAAGGCACGGAGTCGAGAAAGAGGGTGAGAGAGATTGCCAGCAGCCATATCACCCTGTAGCCCAAGACTGGTTGCCCACTGAAGCTAAGCAGGGCTGAGCCTGGTTAGTATCTGGATGGGAGACCTCCTGGGAAAACCAGGTTGCTGCTGGAAGAGGTGTTAGTGAGGCCAGCAGGGGGTGCTCACCCTATGGTCTGTGTGGGTCCTAACGCCCCAGTATAGTGATGGGGAGACTATGCTGTCAAAAAGCACCGTCCTTCGGATGAGAAGTTAAACCGAGGTCCTGACTCACTGTGGTCATAAAAAATCCCAGGATGTCCTTCGATAAAAGAGTAGGGGTGTAACCCCGGCATCCTGGCCAAATTTGCCCCTTGGCCTCTGTCTATCATGGCCTCCTAATCATCCCCATATACTGATTGGCTTTATCACTGTCTCCTCTCCACCAGTAAGCTGGTGTGGGGTGGGCGTTCTGGCGCAATATGGCTGCCGTCGCATCATCCAGGAGGATGCTGCACATTGGTGGTGGTTGAGGAGATTCCCCCTTCTATGTATAGCGCTTTGAGGTCCCAGAAAAAGCGCTATATAAATGTAACGAATTATTGTTATTATTATTATTAACCTACCTAACAATTAATTAGGCTACTTAACAAATTAGTAGGGGTGTCACGATTCTCCAAATCCTCCATTCAATTACATTTTCGATTCTAAGGTCACGGTTCGATTCTCGATTTTTACTTTTTTTTTTTTAAGCACAGGTTGCTGTTGCTCCTAAAAAGCTGACATCAGTTCATCGCAATCTCACACATCTCTGTTATTATCAATAAAGCTGACTGCACAATGAATCTTTCATAATATATAGCCTACACTTTGTTTGTTATAATTAGAGGATTTGCCAGCTTACAGAATTTAGCACTGAACAAAAAGTCAGTTTTGAGCGGTGAGGAGAGTCTATCTTAAATGCTTCTGATTGGCCATTGCGTTCAAGAAATCAACACATATGTCTGTGATTGGCTAAATCGCTCAACGCTGCAAACATGTTATAAATAGAAACTCTGGCCTGTAAATCGTTTCTATTTTGTTTTAGTTGTTCTTGTTGCTTTTCTGCAACAGATAAATAAAAATGTATTAGCTTTTATATGTTTTATTCATAGATATTTGTAGTTTGCGGGAGTCCAGCGAATCGTTTTATTCTCCCGCACACACAGAGTGAGTCCATTACCGCCCGCGCTCGCACTCGGCCATCAAATCTATACTAGTCCCGCGCCGCACTCTATTGCGTTGGGAGTGCACGTCTATAGATCAAGAGCCCGGCCCGAGGATAGTGACAGGAAATATCGGCCCGGGTCGGGCCAAGTTCGGGCTCGGGCATAGAATCTAAGTTAGAGGACTCACAGCCTTTCAACACGTCTGTTTGTTTTTTTCCGCGCTGTGATGAGTCGTTCATTGCCTCTGTCACGCGACAAATGAACAAAAGACTCAGAAGGTCAAGTAATTATTAATGTTCCCTGTAAATTATTTTTGACTGCATTATAATGATTTCTTAATTCAGAATATGACCAAGATTGCGTAGCTGGATGTGTTCGGGGAATTTGCCTGTTAAAAGTATAACATTTAAAGCCCCTGAAATGACTAGAAAAAAGATGAGTTAATTTTGATGAATGAGATTGAACAATAAGAGTCAGTAAAACGCGACATGGGGGCGTGGCAGCATCGACGATTCCATTTTTTATTTCGATTTTTGAGATTGTGAATTAATTTCGATCGATTTCGATTTAAAATCAAAATCGTGACACCCTTACAAATTAGGTTTAACAAATCCAATAAATTTATCAGTTCTCGAAAACCTTTGCCCTCAATAAGACTTATGGGCAGCATATCCATCTCAATGAACTTGCAGATCCCTTGGGTAATTCTCTCTGCTCATTGTGCATCGCAGCTCCTCCGTGCTAACGCCGACTTGATGCTAGGTTGAGACTGAGAGCAGGATGCACCGCCACCGACATTAACCAGGGTCGGATGCACTTTGTTTAAGTGGTACATCATTTGAGTCGTGGCCGTGCTGAACACGTAACTAAACATTACATCCACACATTAAAGAAACACCAGGCCTATCATGCAATGAAATCCCTATAAAAAATTACTTGCGAATGAATAATATTTTTTACAAACTAGGGATGCTAACCGATGACCGTTTGACCGATGGTTGACCGCCTCAACGTTAACCGATCAAAGTTGTCGGTAGTCGGTTAAAAAAAAAGTGATCTCTAAATTAGGCTATTATAGACAGTGGACTAAACGCTACTACAGTTAGCCATCTCATTCCAAGATATTTTTGTGTGAAGTGAACAAATCCCTCACACTCAATTTTTTATAACTCGCCTGTTTGTACTTAATAAACCAATAAAAACATTTGGCGCGAGGTCACAGCGTTTCGGTTCGCGCGCTCACAAGGTTTGAGAAAAGTAAAGGCTACAGGCTAAAACACTGGAGGTTAGAGCCAGGGCAGACGACAGGATGAAGCGTGCAAAGAAACGTAGTGTGTGGGACCATTTCACCAAAAAGAATGACACAGTAAGTTGCAACTTGTGTGATACAGTGCTTAAATACAGTAGTAATATTGTAGAAATACATTACATCTACATTTTCAGTGGTAACAGATAAGGTGATGATGATCATCATCTTTCTTTATTATTGTTAGCACTAACGTTACCTCAAACTAAAGCGGCGTCTCTTCGGAGCTGTCATTTTCTTAAATGAGCCGCGGCAATGTTTCAAATGAGCTTCTAACGCTAGACTAACGCCTTTATTTTCAACGCGATCACCTTGTACCCAAACCATTTCCAAACTAAGGAGCAATTTGTCCTCCGATTACATACAAGCTCCTCGGAGCCGCGTTTGCGGCACTCATGTTTCGCGCTGTAGGGGATTTAAAAAAAGTGGAAGTGCGGCGCCGGTGTGTGTGTGTGTGTGTGTGAGAGCGGGAGGCAGAGAGAGATGCGACAGAGTTGCTAAATTGCAGGCGCGGCTCGAAATGGCTGTTATTTCAAATATCGTAGCATATTTTAAACTAATCGGTTAACCGGTTTCAACCGGCTAATGAGGCTCGGTGGTCGGTCAAGAAAATTTTTAGTTTTCGCCATCCCTATTACAAACCTACACTTTCTGCACCTTTAAATGCAATGCGGCATGTGAGCTAGACACTTCCATCATCCTCCATGAAGTAGAGGGGAAAAGAGTCTGGGAAGTCTGTTCAGTTGGCAAAAAGCACAAATCCTAAATCTCCTTGAAGGAGACTGCTGCATCGCATCACACAAATCATATGGTACAGGTCTTACAATTTAGTACCTGAATTGACATTAACATTCAATTGTGTTTTCACCCCAAATTTATTTCAGTAGATATAAATGTTTAATCACGAAACAGAATAAACTGATTGTGGAACATTTTATTGTCAGTTAGGAGAAAATTGTAAATCTGATGAAAAGTTCAGGAAGAGACAGATGATTTTAGGTCTCATTCATGTCTGTAGCACAAATGGTGTGGTATCAAACACAACTAAGGTCCAAATATGTTTCCCAAACACACTGCACATAAAACTGGGATACGATAATGTATTTTGCCATTTAAAATGTTCACTTCAACTTTAAACATGGGCCTCACATTTTACATTATTGTATGGGATTAAATTCCGCCCAACGCCTATTTTAAATCTTTAATCTCGTAGCATGATGTGAATAGTTTCCTGACTGAACACCAGACGTTTTGCCACTTTTAACAGCCTGACATGGGGGGAATGAGTTTTCCCTCTTTTCCCACCCCATCTTCTCGTGATTAAATCCCAGTCTTGCGTCACAGCAGGCTCAGGCAGCTACCCATGGCCCTCCACTGGATTAATTAAAAGCATTTCTATTATAACCACTTCATGGGATGAGAACAATAAGCCACTGTAAAAGAGCAATACAACATTGGGAGGTAGATCTGTGCAGAGTGATTGCTTTCACCGGTGTTTCAAGTTAATGGATGTAAGACAATAAAAAAAAAAAACACTGGTTATGTTCACCGTTGCATAACTTCCTGTTGAGATCATAAGCTTTTTAAATAATGTGCGAATATATATCACCAATTAAAGGTGATTTCAGTTGGCATTTTGTATTCTATATTAATTGCATGTTACATTGTAGTTTTAACGTGTCTTATGTAGCCAGACCTTTGATTTTCTGACTTGCAAAAAATCAACAATTAACCACTGTTCGTCTTTTATTCATTTCATTTTTGCTTTTGATTTGTTGTGATTCAGCGCTCAGGGCTCCAGACTGCAACCAAAGGGTCGCATTTTGCAAACCTTTTTCCTGCCGGTGCAACTAGATTTTGTTAGACCACGACGCCCAACTGATAAGAGCTACCATTTCTGTTGCATATGAGAAACATCATAAGGCAAACGAAATGAAAGCCGAATGAAACCGTGCTTCTTGTTTGAGCCGTGCAGAGTGGACCGTTTATTAGCTCGGAGCAATATTAGACATTAGCATCCAAATTCGGCGAATAATTCTCTGTTACCATAGATACTGTATCAGATCAAACAGCACTGACGTGGAAACCAAGAGAAACATTGTGCCATGAACGAACAAGTTATAGAAGGCTCTACAGTCCACAGATCACTAACATTCACCATGGATTTAATGTAGTGACGTTACCTGTAACCATGGTATTGTGGCAGAAATAGTAGAATGTTTTTACATTATTCATTTCAGGGTTCATGCTAACTTTCGAGGGTGAATTTCAACAGACTTTTTAAAGTACTTCACACTTTTCCAGCATTTCAAAGCTCTAAATATTACCTATCCAATTTTAATGTTGTTTTTAATGTGATGATTTGTAAAACTAAAAGTTTAAAGATGAAGGCAAACTAACACTTCGTGGAAAACTAACACTTTTATTTAAAAAAAATATAACCAGTCTGGCTTCAAGAGTGACCACTCAATTGAGACTACGCTGCTCTCAGTTACTGAAGCCTTGAGACTGACGAGAGCAGCTTCCAAATCATCAGTACTCATCTTGCTGGATCTGTCTGCTGCTTTTGACAGTTAAACACCAGATCCTCCTGTCAACACTCATGACAAAGGGCATCTTAGGGACTGCACTCCAGTGGTTCAGGTCTTACCACTCAGGTAGGTGAGGTCCTTCAGGGTGTCGTGGAGGGGTGAAGTGCCTAAGTTGCAACATCTTGCTACTGGGGTACCTCCGGTCTCAGTGCTTGGACCAGTACTTTTCTCCATCTACATGTCATCACTGGTATCTGTCATTCGGAAACATGGATTTTTCTATCACTGCTATGCTGACGACACACAACTCCACCTCTCATTCCAACCGGATGATCCGACGGTAGCTGCTCGCATTGCAGCCTGCCTGACAGACATTTCTGGCTGGATGAAGGACCACCACCTTCAACTCAACCTTCCAAAGATGGAACTGCGTGTGGTCTCGGCCAACCCAACACTTACAACGTCTCCATTCAACTAAGTTTGTCATAACTTCCAGGACATCTTGGAGCTGTGATTGATGAACAGTTGAACTTCACAGACCATATTGCTACAACAGCCCAGTCCTGCAGATTTGCCTTATAATATTAGGAAGATTAGACCGTTCATATGCTACACAACTCTTTGTCCAAGCTCTTCTCAGCTTTTCTCCAGACTGGACTATTGTAATGCTCTCTTGGCAGGCCATCCATCATGCACTGTCAAGTCCCTGCAAGTGATCCAGAATGCGGCAGTAATAGGGGTGTTTAACGAGCCAATGAGAGCGCATGTCACACCTCGCTTCATCGGTTTGCACTGGCTGCCAATCACACCAAATTTAAGGCTCTGATGTTTGCCTACAAGACAACTACTGCACCACTATACCTAAACTCACAACTTGTGTGCCATCCAGAAGCTTGCATTCTGCAAGTGAACGGCGCCCTGTGGTGCCATCCCAAAGAGGCACAAAAATACTCTCATGGACCTTTTCCTTGTCTGTTCCCTGCTGGTGAAATGATCTGCCTAACTCAATCTGAGCAGCTATGGCTAAAGTGTTTTGTGAACACTTGACCCATTAATATTAGCACTTACTTGTTCTATTCTATTCTGTTTCTCTATTTATTTTTTTATTTTTTTTAAAACCTTGCTATGTGCACTTAGCTAGACTAACTGGGACTTGACTTGCTACATATTGTTGCCCTCTTGCTGATTTAATTGCTTCTATTGTTCTCATTTGTAAGTCACTTTGGACAAAAGCGTCTGCTAAATGATTAAATGTAAATGATAAACTATTAATTAACTCCATCTCATCATCCTAACAAGGCTGAACCAGAGGAGCCTCTCGAGACATCTGTACAATGACGCATTTGGTGTGAGTCAGAGGTATCTTGGATACTGAATAAAATGTATGGAACAATGCCTTCTGGAAGACAACAGATTGATATCTGATGTATGTTGGCTAAATATAACACTTAGTACACCTCAGTCCACAACCAATGAACTGAGCTTAATTAAAATTTTGACACCTACTGACCACTAGTGACAGGCTGCAAAAGAGAGTCAATCCCCCATGTTAAAATTGCCAACTTTACTTTGTGTTTACAGCCTAGTGCAAAAAGTGGTTTTGGTCTATATAGCTAATTTTGCCCTTCATGACAACTGTGAGGGGGATGAATTTTTTTTTAATACTTCATCCGTTTAAATTATATTAAGCCTTGAAGTTCTGCATAATTAAGGGCGTGGCCACTTGAGTGACAGGTGGATTGCCGCTGCTGTCACTACTAGCTGTTTGTCTCGTTTATTTTGAATGTCTACCAAGCTATTGAAGCTATTGGTTTATTTACAGTTGCTGCACTGGTGCACAATTATTTAATAAATAATACACTACATTTTTGTCTGTATGTTTTACAAAGTTAGGAAAAACTGTTCAAGTCAAGCCTGATGCCTTTCACAAAAAATCAATCACAGTCTCTTCCTCACAGTGAGGAAAACAGATACAGTTTATTAGTTAATTCAGCACTGTTTTTTATATTATTATTTTAGAATCGGATCGGTACTCAGTATCGGCCAATACTGAATCCCAGGTATCGGAATCGGTATTGGAGGCAAAAAAGGCGGATCGTACCACCCCTACTTAAAATTACATGCGTAATTAAATTTAAAAAAAGATTTAAGAGTTTTAAGTTGGTAAACAAATTAACTAATAAGAAAAAAAAAGTAGATCAAGAATCGTTTTTGAATCGGATCGTGACTCCTAGAATCGGATCGGATCGTGAGGTGCCTAAAAATTCCCACCCCAAGTGTGTATTTTTGTCGTCTATTCTCTGCTATTTGCGTCAACCTAAAACGGACTTATTGTAAGTATTAAAATCATTCTGTTATCGCAAGCCATTGTGATATAAATATCGATACATTGCATTATACATTTATTGATTTAGCTGACGCTTTTATCCAAAGCGACTTACAATTGCTATATTTCAGAGGTCGCATGCCTCTGGAGCAACTAGGGGTTAAGTGTCTTGCTCAGGGACACATTGGTGTCTCACAGTGGATTCGAACCCGGGTCTCTCACACCAAAGGCATGTGTCTTATCCAATGCGCCATCACTGCGCCATCACCACCCGTGTACACCCGATACATTGATAACTTCAATATACCGTGCAGCCCTAGTTAGCAATGGTAATGAAATCTAAATAAAATACTTAGGCCAACTGGCAGGTTTAATTACATAGTTATAGAAAACCACACGGTGTTATTTATTAAAATGGCAATAAAAAGTGTGTTTTTGTTTAACATGTTTGTTTGTAAGCCAATTTCTGGGGAAGAGGATCATGTGGGAAACACTGACAAGTGCTACAAGTCACAAAGAGTACTATTTCTCTGTGCGGACAGAACAATTAAGTAAGGCAAGGAGTTGTCAGAGCAACACTAAACACTTTAACACAAGTAAGAGCACATCAGTAGGAGCTCTGGAGCGTATGGCTTAATAACTCCCCTGCTGTGAAAAAAACGAAAGCAAAGTTATGTTTACTTGGCAACAGCTGAAATGTTGTTGGCAGCTGCATGTTTGAGAGTTTACAGTTTAAGATGTTTGTTACGTAAAGGACGTGGGAGGTTCTTACAATTGTCTAAGAAGAAACTGAATTGGGTTAGTGCACATCTTCACACAGATTACACACAGACAATAAAAAACAGGGCTGCATGAGTGGTCAAAAAATGATAATGAGATTTGAACTGCAATATGATATTATTAAACAATGAATTAATAATTTAATAACTCATATTTCTGCTTTTCTTTAGGTCCTGGTGCTGCAACACGTAAGCCCTAACACAGGGTTCCTCAAATCCGGTCCTGGAGGGCCATTGACCTACAGAGTTTAGTTCCAAACCTAATCAAACACACTGGAGCAAGCTAATCAGGGTCTTCAGAGTTACTAGATAATTTCAGTAAAAGGGGTGGTTGATTATGATTTCACTTTTCTAACTTTAGTTTGTGCGTTATGTTGATGTTTGAGCATAAACAACATCTGCAAAGTTACAACGCTCAAAGTCCAAAGCAAAAGGAGATATTTTCTTTTACAGAAATGAATTTAAGGACTACAACAAATGCCAAACTGACTGATAGGAACTACATGAGCTTCCTCTCAGGTTGGTGACATCACAAACCCAAACATTTACATAAACCCTGCCCCAGGAATGCATTTATAGATTATCATGACAGAATATGATAATCAATGACTAGAATAGGGCTAGGCGGTGTGACGGTGTAAATAATTGGGCGTGATTAACTCACGTGCAGCGTGCAGACACTGAGATTTGTCAAAGAAACATGAAAGCAGATCAAGAGGATCCACAAAGTAATTACGTTTTCTAAAGGGTTGCTGTTAACGCGATATTTTCGGGGAAAAATGCGCAGCAGTCAACTAGAGCAGTGCAGCACCAGACGCAGGGCTCCAGACGCAGGGCTCCAGACTGCGACCAATTGGTCGCATTTTGCGACCATTTTTCCTGCTGGTGCGACCAAATATTTATTTAGGTCACACTGGCACGACCACAATGTTGCCGAACAGCGAATGCAAACAAAATGAAAGCGGAACGAAAATGCGCTACTCACTTCACGGACCGTTTATTAGTTCGGCCCAATAATAGACAGCACAGCGCCCCGAATTTGCCAGTTGCGGGCCGATCTCGATCACGCGACACTGTTTCTAGGAGATCCAGTGAAGAAATCCATTGACTTCGCCTCAGAATTAATAACATTATCGCTGCGAGATCCAGTGAGAAACACTCCGATTCGGCGCAGAGTTCTCAGTTATAAACTATAGATATCAGATCAAACAGCGCTGACGTGGAAACCAGGAGAAACACTTATAGAAGGCTTTTAGTTCACAAATCAGCAACATTCACCATGGATTTATGCTAATGTAGTAACTCTAACCATAACTATGGTATTGTGACAGAAATAGTCAAACGCTTACAAGTACTACACATCTTTTTCCAGCACTTCAAAACTATAATATCATATATAAATGTAATTTTTAATGTGATGACCAACACATTTTTTGTTCATCCTTCAAAGATTGTCCTAAAAACTAAACATGTTAAGATGTAGGAAAACTCTTATTTAAACACTTATTTAAAAATAAAAATAAATTACCATTGTAAACAGTAGGATGCTTATTGGCCATTTTCACTCCCTTGGAAAAAAATTTTTCACTCCCTTTGCTTTTTATTTAATATTAAGACATTATGAAAGATAATAATTAAAGTTGATTTCATCTGCACCCTAAATTAAAGCAACACTAAGTAAGATTTTTTTCCCTTAAAATAATGTTTCCAAAATCGTTTCAGTGATTCATCAAGTCGTGACATGGTGAAATGCACTTATGCCACAGCTTTGCGGTCCTTTATCTGATATATCCCCGCTATGTAAGATTGCCAGATCGGGTCGCTTTTCTGTAGTTCTAATGAGACATAAGAAAACTACTAATTTGACTTTCTTTACGGCAAGCGTTACAATTGCTACAATTGCTCGTTTGTGATGTCGCAATACATCATACTTTCATAAAATCATGCATCATACTCTACCTTGTCTGTGGCCATTGTTAATTCCAAAGCCGGTGCTGGATAAACAGAGAGCATGTGCGTGTGCGTGCGACAGTAGGCTGCGGTAGGCTAAATTATTTACGACAGTGGTAATGGACAATTCCGCTTCCAACCTTTAGGGTGACCGCAGAGGAAAAGATACTTGGTGTTGCTTTAAGCTCAGTGCTTTATTGTCAGCCCCAATGCTACCAGATATGTGTTGTAGAACTCAGTGTCTCCGGTACTGCGGCCCTTAGATGTTAGTCTGGAGCCCTGTGAACTTAAAATAAAACTGCACATTGTAATATCTGTACGTTAAGTCTATTAAAGAATTTGTCCGTATTACAGTTATTTTGGGGGAAATTTGAATAATTGCACTGCAAGCTGATTTAAGGTGTGCCCCTAAATTTTCTGCTTGCGCTCCTAAAATTTTCAGTCAGGGGCTACAGCGCTCCTAGTAGGGCTGCACGATATTGGGAAAAAACACATTGCGATATTTTATTTTTCTGCGATATATATCGCGATATGAAAACAATTTCACCAGATGACTTTATTAGCTCTCTTTGGAAAGAATGAATCATCCGAATGACTGGGGTGATTTTGTAATGGAGTAAATCTGCAACTATTATAGTTAACTAATGTAGTTAACTAGAGTTTAATAAATGGAACCTAATTGTAAAGTGTTACCGATTTGTTATGTCTCGTGAGTTCAGTGTTGGACAGGTCAGTTGTTTTAACCATTCATTAAAGTGAATCGGTTCAAAGGAGTCATTAGTTCGCGAATTGGAGGTGTAATTAACGGACCACGGCACACGTTGTGTGATTATCCCGGCAGTTTAGGACATCGCACAAGATTGGTCTCAACACAGAAAACATTTCATCACTGGATAGATTTTTTGTTTGTTTTGTTTATTGAAAGTGTGTTTTATCTGAATCTGTCGAACGCTTTTCAGAGAATATATTTTTTTAGCACAATTCACAACCAGTAGTTCAGGAAAAAAATATATCCGAATGCTTCACGTGAAACTTCGTTCTTCCGACCTTTTACCATTGTGTATTCTCAAAGATATTCAGTCAACTTAATTCATTAATATGCGTGAGGGAGGGAGAGAGAGCAAGACAGTTTGAAAACGGTGAGAGTGCGCGCGCACGACCGGGTCTCTCTCTCTCTGCTCGTTCTCTGTTTAACAAGTGCAGCAGTCAGTCATCTATCACTCACCGGTCAAATAAGGCTTTGGCGGGACATAAATACGCGTTTGGCGGCCGCCAAAAAATGTTCAATGCAGGAAGGGCATTCTGACTTTATTTTGAATTCTCATGTTCGTTCAAGCTCAGAAATAAGAGAAAGACCACTGATCTTTGTGTCTGCCCGGCTCACAGAAAAACAACACGCAAGTTCCAGTCTTTTTACGCTTGATGTTTAAACAGGACTTAAAAACACATGCAAATGATAAACTTTTACTATATTATGGTTAAACTTTGCAATTAATCCGCGAATCGCAAGCGTTACGGGCCGTTTTTTCCCTAAGGCTTACATCGCAACATCCTGCGATGTGACTATCGTGGATGTGCACATCGCGATATCGATGTTAAAACGACACATCGTGCAGCCCTAGCTCCTAGTAAAAAAAGTTAGTCTGGAGCCCTGAGAAGGCTACAGTTTAGAGGAGTGCACGTTCAACGGGGAAAGCATGAAGCTTACTTGACAACAACAGTTCATATATCAATATCGTAACGAATATAATGTATAGTTATCTGCATCTTTCTGTCTCTTATGTATAGCTACTTTTTAAACACGCATTCAGCATGACACGCAAGCGGTTGCCGTGGTAATGAACAACCTGCTTGTTACTGTGCGTTCACACCGGATGCGAATAGCGCGTCAAATTCGCGTCTACCGCGTCTAGTTTGACGCTTGACCACTTTGTGTTAATTCGCGTGTCAAGAGTGAAACTGACACGCGTAAAAACAAAAGTTTGAAGCGAAATTTACGCGCGACGCGCGTCAGAATCGAAACCCGTTGGCGGCCATCTTTTTTTATGTTGATCGAGCATTCATCGAGAGAGTCACCGCTCTGTATTTGCTCTGGAGAGAAGAACGGCGGCGTAGGGGTAATCGTCGCCGTATTTGTGTCCACCAGACCCTTCGAAGGCGAACCCAGTGTGGCGAGTTTCACCATTGGCTCGCTCCAGGAGCTGCGCCTGGATGACGGCGGCTTTCAGCGGTACTTCCGCCTGTCCCGCGCCCAGCTTGATGACCTGTTGTCCCGCATCGGAGCGAGGATCAGCCTCGCCCTCATCCACCTAATCTGTCATTTATTTTTGTTTTGATGATAAATGGAGCCAGCCTCCAAAAGTGATTAATCTGTCCTGTGATTTTTCTCTCTCTCTCACACAACACTGTCCAGACACGAACTTATGCAGTATGTTGGTTGTCTTTACATTATAATAATATTTCATATAATCTAGATATGGAATAAATTGCATTCAATACAAAATGAATATGTCTCATATATTGAAATCAAGTTTTATGTGATAAAATATTTGCTTTGTTGTGCATTAGAACCACAGTCATATTACAAAATAATTTATTGAAGCATCCAGATACTTCACCACGTGACAGCAGCAAGCAGCTAGGCTCCTGATTGGTTAACGCGGCGCGAATTGACGCAGAAGTTCAGATTTTTCAACTCGGGCGGCAGACGCGAATCCGCGTCAAACGCGTGAATGCACAAATAGCACTAACTAAATCATTCGCGCTTAACGCGGCATGCGCGAATGAGGCGTATTCACGTCTACCGCGCCGCGCTCTACACCTCATTCGCGCCGCAGGAATTTTTTACGCGCGTAACGCGTCTTTGCATTGACTTACGGTAGAGATCCACTTTTGCGACACGACTGTAGCGTGGTGTCGCGACGCCTCCCCACATTTGTACTTTGATGGGCGTTCCTCAAGTTTACCGCTATGGGCGTGGTTTTGAGCCAGCGGCCAGTCTAGAACAAAAGGCCCCTCGAGAGACTACTTCTATTGGATAGACGCGTCGCGTTTGACGGATTCATTTGCATAAAGCTGGGCATCGGCCAGCTTTTGGACGCGCAGCATTTTTTCAAATGAAGCGCCGCCTTCCCGGGATGCTTTGCGGGCGCGTTAAAGTCGCGTGACGTCACCCATAGGAATAAAGTGGAGTGCAGCGCGACTGAAGTGTCGCACAGACAAGTGGATCAGTACCGTTACGGTAGAGATCCACTTTTGCGACACGACTGTAGCGTGGTGTCGCGACGCCTCCCCACATTTGTACTTTGATGGGCGTTCCTCAAGTTTACCGCTATGGGCGTGGTTTTGAGCCAGCGGCCAGTCTAGAACAAAAGGCCCCTCGAGAGACTACTTCTATTGGATAGACGCGTCGCGTTTGACGGATTCATTTGCATAAAGCTGGGCATCGGCCAGCTTTTGGACGCGCAGCATTTTTTCAAATGAAGCGCCGCCTTCCCGGGATGCTTTGCGGGCGCGTTAAAGTCGCGTGACGTCACCCATAGGAATAAAGTGGAGTGCAGCGCGACTGAAGTGTCGCACAGACAAGTGGATCAGTACCGTTACGGTAGAGATCCACTTTTGCGACACGACTGTAGCGTGGTGTCGCGACGCCTCCCCACATTTGTACTTTGATGGGCGTTCCTCAAGTTTACCGCTATGGGTTCGGTTTTGAGCCAGCGGCCAGTCTAGAACAGAGGACCTGCGAGAGACTTCCCCCCCGTCTACATATGCTCTGCTTCTATTGGATAGTCGCGTCGCGTTCAACGGAATTCATTTGCATAAAGATGAGCATCGGCCAGCTTTTTGACGCGCAGCATTTTTCCAAATGAAGCGCCACCTTCCCGGGATGCTTTGCGGGCGCGTTAAAGTCGCATGACATCACCCATAGGAATAAAGTGGAGCGTGGCGCAAAAGAAGTGTCGCACGGACAAGTGGATCTGCAGCGCCTACATTGAAATCACTCGCGCCTGACGCGCTATTCGCGTCCGGTGTGAACGCACCATTAAAGTGGAGGTATAATCCTGTAGGCCTATTTGAGTAAAAATGAATAAATATGCAGCACGAGTTATATATTTCTAACTCCAAACAATTGGCCACTGAACCAGCTGATAAAATCTTCCTTTGATTCGACACGTGATTACAACTCAACACTCAAATTAACCGATCGCATTTTACTGATGCAAAAGTGCACACGCACTGAGAGGGAGCGTGGTGTGTCAGTGTTCACCGGGCTATGGTAAAATAATGACACGGTTACAAGGTGTGTATAATTTAAACTACTTAGTCAACCCTAACAGTAGCTGCTGTTCGGTTTTCATACTGCTGCTCTCCTTCTAGTCACTTCTGAACTTGATGGACTTGACACTTCTGAACTTCTCTTGATTAAAGCTCCAGGTGACGGGTTGCCAGATATCACAAAAAGAGCAAAATAAGCCGCTTAAAAACACAGTATAATAAGCAGACATGGCAAAAATGTACCGGGGAACACATTTAAACATAACTAGTATTACTAATATCCTACCTACAAAATTAAAAGTAACTAATTTATTATGAATAGAATAGTTCAATATAAAATATTCAGATATTATAAACTGATTGATGAAGTAAAGACATAACACGAGATTCAGCAACACTTTATTTAAAGTTTAATTGCACCAATGAGTAGTATTTAATATCAATCAGTTGAGGGCATTTCATCTAAAAGTTTATGAGTGTGTTTTGTTTACTATATTTAGCTATCAAAAAATTTACCAAATAAAAGAAAAAGAAAAATCAAACAAGGTGAAGTACTTTTCATTTCTAAATTATGTTGGGTTTTTTATTATACAAAGCCCTTTTTGTCGATTTTTCGAGAATAACTACATATAAATAACTATATCGTGAAATATATCGTTACCGTGAAATAAAATTAGTCATACTGTGAAACAGAATTTTGGTCATACCGCCCACCCCTAGATTAGAAGATAGTTAACTCCAGATCAGCTACATAAAATCATCAACTAACCAACTCGAACCAACTTGGTTTGAAAATAAAAGGCAGAACAGTTTCTGACATTTCAGGAGCTGCTAACACACAAGCTGTTGTAGCTTCGCCCTTTTCTTGAAAGGGAGCAGCAGCTCATTTGCATTTAAATGGAACACACACAAAATTACACGTTTTTTTTCACCCTCAAAAAGGGACAATTTTAACATGCTATAAAAATTATATGTGGGGTATTTTGAGCTAAAACACATACACACTCTGAGGACATCAGAGACTTAAAGGGGCATTATACCAACCCTTCTGTTAAGCGAGTTTGATCAGGGTTGAGAAAAACCAAAGACTTTAGATATACAAAGACAGTGCACTCATATTACTATGAATGGGAAAGTGCAATGCGCAATATGGTGGAACAAGTCCCGTCTTCTAAATAAAAGAGCCAAAGTCACTGCGTCACTGCAGCCGCCTTTAGAAGCTCTGGCAGCACACTGACTGGTCTAGCCTGAAAAATGCAGGGTTTTTTGTCATGATCCGAGCTTTTAGAAACTAAATTTATTATACAGTTGTTGTCAGATTTCACTGGTGATTTAATCGTGGTGAACAGCTTTGGAGAATTTGATGTTTCCCCATTCAAAGAAAAAGGAGCTGTACTTGCATGACTGAAATAGCCTGATTTGAGGAACCCTGCCCTAAAATGTGGTCATTTATTAGGGATGTGCAAGACTAGTCGACTAAACGGTACAGCTGCTACTAGTCGACACTGGAAACAATAGTCGATTACATGGAAAAAAATACACAAGATTTTATTTTCAATTTCATAAAAAAAAAATTATAGTAGCCTAAAGAACTTCTCAGGTTACGACTGTAACCCTAGTTCTCTGAGAAGGGAACGAGACACTGCGTCGATGACGCTTTGGGAACGCCCCTGCGTGGTTGCGTCTGAAGCACTTGTGTCAACTAGTCCAATGGCGAGAGTGAGCGTCACAGGCGGGTGACGTCATGACCAGGAAAGGATAAAAGCACACCTGGTCTGACCGGCGTTAGCTTTGATTTAGCCGAAGCAAGTCGCTCACAGGAATGCAGGGAGTATGGCAAAGTGACGCAAGCGTCTCGTTCCCTTCTCAGAGAACTAGGGTTACAGTCGTAACCTGAGACCTTCCCTTTCGAGGGAACTTGCGCTGCGTCAATGACGCTTTGGGAATGAGAATGCCCGAACACCATACGAACCAGAGCCTGTCTGTGTGAATACTGAGACCACAACTAAGACAAGAGCACCTGTGAACCTGAGCTAGTGCCCAGGTCGCAGTTGTAAAACCTTACGAATGTGAGCGGAGAGGACCAGCCTTCCGCATACCACATCCTGCAGGGATACCTGCTTATATAATAAGGTGTAGCGTATGGATAGTGTCATGGTGACTCATTCATTCCAACATGCAAAAACCTTTTAACCCCTGACTGAACCCGGTAACTCACAAGTATCGCGCCAGAGGGTCTGGGTCCAAATTGCCCATTGACACCTTTATGGCATGAGAGTGTTTACACAAACATCAATAAACCAGAATGCGTGAGCTTCAAACGAATTCCTATCGCCCCCAACACTCCTCTTCCCGGCGAGAAAGAATTCCGGGGTGAAGATGCAACAACGCACACACACACACAAACTTTCTTTTAGTGAAACCTAAAATACGTGTAATTCTGAAAAGTATACGATTTATTCATGTATGCCTTTGTACCAAGCCTAGTTATGATTCTCTAGATGTGTTAGGTACACTCTAAATGCCTATATTCATGCATATGAATGTAACTTCGTATTCCTGTTCTTCTTACATATCTTTCTTGATACCGTTTTAATCCTCTCGGTTTGCCTAAGCTAAATATATATATATGAGGTTACGTTAAAATGTATTTTACTATGTTAAACTGATGACGGCCTCATAAACCATGCAAATTAGGCTGTTAGAAGAAACAAAGAAATCTTCTCCCGCCAAAGATTGCTGAATGTCATTGGTCAGGTCGCTCCGAAAGAGGTGTGGACTGTCTTCCTTAAAGGATGTTGACGCTGGACCATCTGTGCTTTTTGTCTTGTCTTCTTGGTTCTCTCTTTTTTACTTTTGTTTTACTTTTCGTTTTGCGTTTATTTTCACTCTTGCTTGCTTTTTCATGTTTGGTAGAAGTCCGGTCCTACAAGGGAAATGAACTCTTCCTTATAGCTTTCAAGAAAATGTACTTTCAAGTACCGTAATTCCTCAAATAAAGACCGGGGCCTTTATTTACCTGAACTGCAGAACGTAACAGGCTTTTATTTGAAGCAGGCTTTTGTTAGAGGCAGGGCTTTATTTCTAATTCCATCTTTTTGATAAATAATAGGATTTGGCCGATGGACGATGCAATCATCTATTGCGATGGCTGACAGACATCACTATGTTGAGACGGCATCGCGATCCCCCCCGCACCATGTGTCCACGGTGACGCGCCATGCTTGGCATGTGATTCACCACAGCCAAAATAGCGCTGTATCATGACAGATGTAGCACTTTTATTTCTAAATATTAACAAACTTGCTTACCATGTCATCAACTAGGCCTATCTTCTATTCCGATTCTCAAATACATGCAAGTGAGTTTGTTTTGTCGTTTAAAAAACCTTTATAAATTATCTTGATCTGTAACGTGAGATGTTTGTTTGGGCCGCAGTTCAGAGATTCCTGTCTGTTGGATTTATTACAGCACGTGAATTCATCAGTTTCTCCCGAAATACATGAAAGTAAGTGGCCGGTGAACTGGGAGAAGAATAGAGTAAACTTTATAGTTACTTACACTTTGTATCTGATATGAATAAAACACCTCGGCAAATATATTTAAATGAATTGTTATTGCTGCTTCCATAGACATCATTGTGTATTTTACAAACTATAAATGTATTGTTTTGCTATAAATTATATGTATTTAAATGTCTGAAACCTAAAATAAACATTATGACATAATGACATAATAAATGTTAAAAACACTGAATAGTTGTGATATACGGTATGACCAGCGGCGCTGAAAGTCCGTTTTTAGCTCAGCGCCAGCCATAGCGCGAAAGCACAGTTTGAATTTGGCAGTGATGTCACTTCACTGTATATCCACTCCTAGTGGTCAGCTGCTGCAGAGTGGGCCAAAATCGAAATTGCTGATGAGATGTAGAGGAAATATCTAGTGGAAAATGAGTATGTTACGTTATGTCATTATATGAAAGGCACTTAGGAGATTACCTATCAACACTACTTTTTCCCCGGCCTTAATTTAAGACCGGCCTTTATTTGTCTGTGTTGACCCCGCCCCCGGCCACTATCAGAGGCCCGGCGTTTAATTGACTACCGGTTTTTATTTGAGGAATTACGGTAGTTTTGAATTTCCTGCGAGCGAAACGAGCCGAAAGATCGCTTCAAACTCAGGACCCAGCGAGGATCATCATACACACACACACACACACGCATTCTTGCTAAGCACCAAAGATCCATGCAAGTATTATTTCTATTCAGATTTAGATGCGTTTAAGATTGTCTGCCCCTGCTTAAGGTGATTTGATTCTTTGCTGGCTCTCAAGGGTTCACTGTTGGTGAAATATGCTATTTCTGTGATCTGCTCTCTCTCTCTTTCTTCCTTTCTTTACTTCCGTTATTCGTTATTCTGTATATATTCGTTGTTAAATGTAATTTGTGCTATATAGGGGTGTAGCGATATATCGTGGTACGATGTATCGCGATGCAAAAATGTTACGATATGTATCGTAGAGTTATGGCGATTTGTTTTTTTTGTTTTTTTTAGCGATATGACGTCCGTTTTATCCTATTGGTTGAGCTACCGCACCCGCGTCACGCTTGCATCACTGCATTCACGCTCAAATGAATCGCTTGAACTGAGCAGTAGCAGGGCAAAATGAGTTTGACTGAAATTGAAATAGAGGATGTCCCGTCTACTTACAAGTCCGACGTCTGGCAGCATTTTGGTTTTCCAGTTACTCGACAGGAGGATGGTAAAAAAAACAGACAAAACACGAACTGTGTGTAAATACTGTAAACAAACACAGTTACAGTTATATAGACGTCGAACACAACAAATATGATGTGTCATTGAGTGCTTGAAGTGGGGGAAAAAAGGTGCCGGTACTCTCTTGCATTGGCAAATCATGACATTTTAGATTTCTACAGTGAAAAACAAAACTTGGACATATTGCTGGTATAACAACAGTTTATTGTTATTAACAACATAAATGTATTTAAACAAGTCGTGCGTGTGTGTGTGTGTGTGTGTGTGTGTGTGTGTGTGTGTGTGAAAACGGAACTCCTCCAAGTACAAAAATACATTTATGGTGAGATTACAGCATTTTATTTAATTAAATGCATTTATGTTAAGATTATTATATTTTCATGTCAATCTGTAATCATGTTGACCTCGAACCATGCGCTGTAACTTTAATTCAGCGCGTGCAGCACAGCAGAAATACTGTAGACTCTGTGTGGAAACGATTGCTGCACTGCTGTATAAATTGTCTCTGTGTATACACACCGTTCCTGGAACGGATCACCGGAGCGCATCCGCATGCAGTGTGAAAGCTCTAACCCAGAGGTCTTCAATCCTGCTCCTGGAGGGCCGGTGTCCTGCAGAGTTTAGTTCCAACCCTAATCAAACACACCTGAATCAGCTCATCAAGCTCTTCAGGATCGCTTGAATATACAAAGGCAGGTGTGCTGAAGCAGGTTGGAACTAAACTCTGCAGGACAGTGGCCCTCCAGGAGCAGGATTGAAGACCTCTGCTCTAACCTGTTAACATGGGTGCGGAAAAAATACGCACCGCAAATTCGCTTTTTCTGTCAGTGGTAGTATAGCCTACCGGCTACATGCGAGAAGTAGCGGTATGCAAGAAAAAGTGCAGGTACGCTTAAGAGTAAAATGTAGAAGTGCCGGTACTGCGTACCGGTGAGTACCGCCCCACTTCGAGCACTGGTGTCATTTAAACCGGCACCACAAAGACAAACTCCTGCAACCGGATGCGAAAAAGAGAGTGAAAGAAGGACAATTGTATAGAAGACATCTATACAACGTAGTTTTATTGGTCAGTGACACCTAGTCAATTGTTATTTTTACATACAGAAGGTTAAACTAAATCTTGATTTATATTTAAGTATTGTAAATTCTTTAAGTTGTATAACAAGACATTTATTGAACACTGTTAATGTTAAATAAATCTGTTATTTGATTTTCAGTTTAATCTTTTAATTTTGTTCAAAATATCGTGATACATATCGTATTGTGAACCCAGTATCGTGATACGTATCGAATCGTGAGCTGAGTGTATCGTTACACCCCTAGTGCTATAGCTTCATTTATTAAACCCCATTATACTCTTTATTGTCTCTGACTGTTGATCATCAAACAAAGCCTCTTTAATGTGTGACTTAGCTACGAGCTTGATATTGATAAATACTTTAATTAGTAATATTATCAGAAAGTTATTCTTCATAAACAGAAGGATAGCTTTTCCTAATAGTGATCAGAATAATCCTTTTCGCGAAATTGATCAGAGAATCGTACGGTAAGTTCGGTGGACGAACAGATCAGGCAAGGTGCAGTTAATTCTGTGTAAAGGATATTCTAAAAATTGATATAGCCCATCTGTATATTATATGTATTCATAATTGATTATAATTTGTTGTGGTTAATTATCTATATAGATACAGATACATGGACTATATATTCCCTTTTTGGGCGATTTAAAATTGTAGGTGATAACTCATAACCCTATGAATTAATTATGATTCTCTTATTATAATTGATTATGAATTATTCATTATTGATTATACATTCCCCTCACCTGAGCTGAGACCCTACAAAGGCTTCTAAGCCGCCATGCTCCTGTCCTGGTCTACAAGCACCACGGAGGAAACATGCACCAAAGGTCCCCTCAGGAGGAATCCTTTGGTCCTGAACAGTGTTGGGAGTAACGCGTTACAAAAGTAATGCATTACAGTAACGTATTACTTTTTGCTGTAACGCAGTAGTGTAAGGCATTACTAATCAATTTTCAGTAATATTTTACTTGATACATGTTCAGTAACGCTTGCGTTACAACACACTTTTAGCCCAAAATTTAATTGTTCATGTTATGTTTAGCCTATATGTTAATTTCTATGGACTAAAATCACTGAGGCTGAGGGTTGGTCCTCCAATTGCACTTTATACTTCCCGAGAAAGCATAAGCTATGTTCATCATGCGCACTTTGTGTATGACAGTTTTGTGTTGTGAGCCTCTTGAATTCAAAGATAATAAAATAATGGCAACAAGAAGAAAAGAACAAATGTGCATCTTGTCATGGCATTAGTGTTTACATACAGTTCAGTTGTGTCAAATATGAATAGACCCAAGCTATTCCCAGATATTGCCAGATAAACACTTTACCATACCATACTTTTAACGAACTTCGTTTGCATCTTCATTGATTCTGTCTGTCATCCTTTCTTGCATTGTCTTGAGCCTTCACTTTGCCAATTATATGCTATATTGTTAGTAGCCTGGATAGCCTACAGTCATATGCTACATCATATCGTCTTCTACTAGATGTAAAATGCTCTGTAGTACATTTTGTTATTTTAGAATGTTAAGTTCTACTTCTGTAGTTATTTTGGTGAAAGTAACTCAAAAGTAATACAGGAGTGTAACGCATTACAATTCCGAGACAGGAATATTGTAACAGTAACAAGTAATCTATAATGTATTACAGTTTGGAAGTAACTTGCACAAGTTTGCGGGGGTTGGCAGAAATAGTGACGGACAACAATAAATAAGACAGACAGTATTTACACAGAGCGCTTGCTTAGGCACAGAAACTAATGCTGGTCAGACCGGATGTGCTTTTATCCTTTCCTGGTCGTGACGTCACCTGTCTGTGACGCTCACTCTCGCCATTGGACTAGTTGACACAAGTGCTTCAGACGCAATCACGCAGGGGCGTTCCCAAAGCATCGTCGACACAGCACGAGTTCCCTCAAAATGGAACTCTCAAGCCTACTGAAGACAAATAAACAATGATAAAGAAAGACCAAAGAAAACCAACTACAATAGAAAAAAGACACAAATGAAATGGACCTACCTGAAAAACCTCAAGCAAAAGAAAAATCCTACTACATAAAATGTATAATTAAATGTATTAAAAAATGTATGCATGGTATTTACTGTGAAAATTAAATATAGCCTACATTTATTCTTATTAAAGTTACAAAAGTGATTCAGTCAAGAGCAGTGAGAGATTTTCTCTATTTTTGTTGTTTAATTAACATTAATAATGACAGCAGGTTAATTTGGATGCTATCACTTTAAGACCGACTACACAGATCCATTATACTCGTGCGTTGTTCTTTCTCAACTGCTTACGTTTACTTAAGACATGACTTCACTTTGACACACAGGTAGCCTATTGCATTTAACCGTTCAAGCCCAATTAGGCACAAAAAGCTGAGTTCAGTTTTCACACGCTCTATGAGCAACGGCTTCATGTCGCATGTCTCACGCAGAGAGCACGCACATATACTGAAATGAGTTGTCTTTCGCAGCTTACTGCTACTGCGCAGCACAGCAACGTCACATAACCGTGGTAGAGACGGTAGTCAAAAATCTTTACAGGTTGACAAATTTTTACCGGTTAATAGTGTCTACCGTGTATCGCCCACCCCTATCTCCTGAATGATATTTTACATGACATGATCTTTGAAACTGTTTAAGGAATGTTAGGAGAAATCAATTCACTTCCAATTAAGCACAACTTTTCATAAATGTTTTTTTTTTCTGGATGGGCAGATGACCATTAATTCACAATAAGCTCCCAATGGAATTCTATCATTTGACATGATGAATAAAGTTCCAGTCGGCTGGAGAGTGTTTCTGATTGATTTGCGTGATGTTAGGCCTATTTGTTTGAGTGAAATTGGATGTACCCACAGTTCAATACATCTGTGTGTGCTGCGCTCATGTGCACCTGCAAGAATACTTGCATCACTGAACTCAGAGAGAGTTTGCAACTTCGCACACAAATGAACAGCAGACAAACCACCTGGACCACCAAACCCACTTCAGCAACTAAACCTGAGAAAAACAGTGAAAACCTTTAAAATCATAGTCACTTAAGAGTCTTGTGCCTAAGCAAATATGTTCTTGTGCACAAGAATGCATGCATGCAATGACAATATATTTCTAGTCTGTCCAATTTAAGCTAATAAACGCATGGAATTTAAAAATATATTTATTATATAACATTTATGTTCCAGAGTAACACCTGGAACATAAATTAGTAGGTGTGGGAATCTCTAGGCACCTCACGATTCGATTACGATTCAGAGGGCTGCGATGCGATTCTAAAACGATTATCGATGCATCTTTTTTTGTGACTACTTGGTACTTTTAAAGCAACGTATTTATAATGACCCATAAAGAATTTACTTCCAACCCTTCCTATATTAATTTCATTAATAAAACAAATGGAAGTGATTTGGCAGGTCAAATGTAGGTTACATTTGCCAGCATATGTCCCAACATTCCAAAGAACCAACAGAAAAATAAATGTGTGCCTGTACTAGCAGCATACGTGTAGTAAATGAATACAAACATATTCTGAATCTCTAACATTTAATAATATACTTCTAACGAACATCCTCCTGTTATGTGCAATGAGCAATATAATCCTTCAAACGAAAAAACATTTTGCTGTAGCAAAATCACAAAACAGCTTTCGTTCAAAAATATAGAATTATGTACCAGCAGCACTCATAAAAAAATAATGCTTGTGGACACATATTCTGAATAATTAGAAACATAAAGCCACTCTTATACACAACTAAATAATAAAGATTTGAAAGACTTGAAATTTTTGCTGTATACCACAATCAAAAACAGCTTATACAAAAAAGTAAATGAACATCTGCAGAGAGCACAGTCAAAATGTAACTTTTTGTGACTGGCATTGCACTGATACACACTGTGACTGTGGAGGGCAGAACAGTAAACCTACGTAACGTACGTATAACAGACCGGTTTACAGCATATTGATGTGAAATCTAAGCAATACAGAAAACAGCTTTCATAAAAAAATAAAAAAATAAGTGACATTGAAATTGCCAATTATACGTTAGCTTTTAACAAAGAGGTTGCCGTTTTAATTTCGCGCTCAGCCATCATGCGTTTCTGTTATGCCACAGACTGTCCGGGCACTGCACGTCCGCACTTCAGAGTTCCGCCTTTTGCGTTACGTCAATGTTACGTTATTAGAAAAAAGACAAAAAAAAAACATTTAGAAAATCGATTTTTTACATTTGTAAATCGATTCAAAAATTTCCACATCGCGATGCATCTAAGAATCGATTTTTCCCCCACCCCTATAAATTATCCTAAATCACCTGCGCTGCGGCTAAGTGCAAGTTGGCATACACCCTGGCACACTGTGTGTGGCTAACAACTGTTTATCAAACAGAAAATTGCATGACCCATATCCGGTTTGGGGTTAAGTGCTGGCTGATGCTTGGCACATACTTCAAAGCTGGAGATAGGAGCATGTTTATTCATTTTCATTCAGCAGGGGCTGGTAACTATCAAAGTCCTAAACCTAGAGAGAATACATAACAATTTTCGGATATGATTAGGCTAAAGAGCTCCGTGACCCCTGCCATCGACAAACACAACCTCTGGCGCTTAAGGAAGGAGCTCCATGTGATTTTTCTTCCATGTAAGATGTTAGTGCCTGGTCATAGTCATCCAGCTGGGCAGATGAAATCTAGCCTATATTCCCCTGGCACCCTAAAACCTCGCGATCAAGTTTTAGAGAGTAGAGACCACAGCTCAGGGCAAGTAAAATTCCCAAGGAATTGAACAAAAGAGGAGCTCCATATAGCTAAAACCGCACTGCAAAAAAGAGCAGTCACTGACATCTCAAGGAATCCTGTACGTCACTGAGAGTGCAGAAACAGCTCTTTCTGGCACACGGACTGAAGGTCATGTGGAAGTATTTATTTGAGGATCGGGACCCTCTTGGGGAAAGCTCTGCAGAATTCTTGGTCCTGAGAATTTGTTGGTCTTTCTCTTACCACATAAGAAGTCCAATGAAAAACAATGTGCAAAGCAGCCACAAATACCACAAGCATAAATGTGATGCATTTCTGATGAAAACAGCTGACTTGCTCCACTAAAGAAAATAGCTTTGCCTCCAATCTTTAAGCAGACATTAGTTGAAACATGTGAGAGCGGGCAGAACGAATTAAAAACATCTCTACAAAAGCCATTTGTAATTGCAACACTAGCCTATAGCAAACAAAGTTGACAACAAATAGGCCTACCTAAAATGAAAATGTAGCCAAAATGCAACCATAGCAGTCAAATGTGTAAGATAACTTAAAAAGTCATCTATGTGAATTGTCAACCTGTTGGGTTGATGTCTAACTTTCTGCTATAAATCATGACAGGTCTACGGAACACAAACACAATGGCAATGCATACCACTAAAATGTCATCACTCAATAATAGAAGAAATGACCTTGTTCAGCATCCCTCTAAAGTCAAAAGACTTATGTAACTGGCACAAAATCCTGACAAAAATATGAATCTGTGATGTGGGTGACCTGGCTGAATTAGCCTACTCCGGTTTCTAACCAGATGCTGCGATGGTATGGGTAGAAAGACATGTTTACTCTCCTATTGTTTTTTTTTTTTTTTGGGGGGGGGGGGGGTGTACACAACCAATTTTTCCAATCTTATTTAGTTCCATTTCACCCCCCACAGAAGTAGCCTACTTCATACAATTTGGAGCTTTAACGACACAGAGACGTGGACAGAAAAATGACAAGATGTCGCCCTAAACCGTTGAAACTGGCTTATAGACTGACAATACTGAATATTTAAACCTCATTTTAAAACCTGTTATTTTACTAAAATCCTGTAACATTTAGTTTATGCTGGTCCCCCCGGAGTCCCGGACATTTGTCTCGACATATCCCACAAAACAGCATGTTAAGCACATTAACACAGCTTTTTATGCAAATTGTTCTTTACGGCAACTATAATTCAGGAAAAATAACCGAAAACTACACTGATAACTCTGCCAACCATGATTTTCGACAGAAAGCCGGTATTTGGGCAACACCCTCCTTAGCCACACAATCCGCTTAAATGCTCATCATACATGGCGCTCTGGTCGCTCATCAAGTCTATTTTCACCAGTCAGTTTTTAACATCTAATAAGCATTTATTAAGATAAATTGCGAAAGAGTGTGCCTTCATTCTACTTACCGAAAGGTTCCAGCAAATAATCTACAATGTCTGAGAGTGACTCAAGCCTCGCCATGCGATCGTAGTGATGTCCGATTCGCGAGCCAATCGTTCTGTTCGAAGTTCTTTCTCGTGAATCAGACGAACCGATTCGCAAAACCAAAATGGTTTAACCAGATCAGTTTGCCGGAGTTCTTTAAAGCATTGATAACTTTTGATTCATCAAATGAATGGACAAATCAGTGTGACTAAAACTTGATACTGTTAAAGAAAACATGTTTTGTAAATTTGGACGAAAACAGCTAGCCTTCTGTTAATAATGGATGAACAGCATATGCTACTTAATGTGTGACGTTTTATGCTTTCATTTGCTTGGACAAAATCCAGACATGTCTAGACACTAATGTTTTTTTTCATTTGAGACATAAAATACCTAAGTGAGTTTTCAAATTTGAGTTGGCTGTCAGCCTGTCAGCCTGTCATGTGGAATAGTAGCCTATTAATTAAGCCTACAATTTTATATTAAAAAAATAGTTATGTGTGGCTATACTATAAATAGTGCAAATTAAAAAAACAATAATTATAATTAATAATTATTAGGATATCAGGTGTTATTTAGATTGTTGTTATAGTCTATCTAATTGTTAGGCTACTACTAACAATTGTTAGGCTACTAACACATGTTCCAAATTACCTTAATGGTAAACTGTGAATGTTGCACAATTAGTTTCAACACAATATAGCCATTGGCCTAAATTACATCATATGCTAATCAACAATATGATAAAAAAAAGCCTACCAGCATATTTTAAATAACATGTGGAACATTCAAAATACAACTTGTGGGGATTCCCTTTCCCAAACATGCATCAGTGTTCTCAGTGAATCTTGAATCGGTGGTTGAATATGACTTATTAAAATGATGTGTTCAAAGGAATCGATTCTGTAAAATGAATTGAACTACCTAGCACGTTCTCGATTATTTGGTCCTCCCACACTCTCCATTGATTCTGCGTCACGACCAGCGACATGACGACAGCGCCAGATTAAAATCCAAAACGCGATTTAAAATCTTTATGTGTCCATGTTTGTTTGGAATTTTTAAATATTCATGCATTTATTAAATAGCCGTCCTAGTGGTTTTACAAGATGTTTTATCTAAATGTCTGAATTAAGAAAACTGACCTTATTTCTGTTGGTGAATATGGTCGAAATTTAATTTAATACAGTTGATTAACCCTTAACCCTTTATTAGCCTTTAAAGTAGTCTATGTGTTGATAGCCTATAATGGAATGTTAGGAATGCGAAGTTTTAATTTAATCCAGATTAAATCAAATTGGTATGTGGCTGTGATTATGCTACAAAACTTGTAGTCCTTACTAAAACCTTGAGTTATATTTTTAGTAGTAGGCTATATGGACCCCATTATTATTTCACAAGTTCACACTTACATCAATTAAACAGAGTAAAGATTATACATATTTGGCATGCTGTCCGGGGGGAGGGCTCTGATCTTGGAATTTTTGCCCAAAACCACTCCCCCGTTGTTGTAAGTGTAGGACTAGAAGTGAGGAGATGGGGTGGTGGAGGGATGCTGTTAAACTGTCAACGAATGCACTCTAAAAAAAGCTGGGTTGTTTTAACCCAAATTTGGGTCAAATATGGACTACCCCAACCATTGGGTTCAATTTTTTAATTACATTTAATGTTTGGGTTTGTCCATATTTGACCCAAATTTGCGTTAAACAACCCTGCATTTGGTAGTGTGTGTAGGTAAGTTTGCTGTATATATACACCTCTTAACTCGTTGATTGGGTTGATTAACAGAGTGTGCTCCACTCCTGTCTAATTAGGTTTGATTATCTGAATGTGCTCCACATGTGTTTAATTAGGTTTAATTATCTGAACGTGCTCCTCCCGAACTTTGTTAATAAAACATAATTTATTTATTCAAATAATATGATCAAAATACATTTTATAGCCTAGTCATTTATTGGTTTAAATAATAGCCTAGGTCTATTAAAACAAGCACCTAATTATTTAATAAAATGTGTATTTGGATGTTATTGGTAGGCTACATTTGGGAATTTTTGCATTTATTCTCAATGTTCAAACTTAGGCTACAGTGTTGTATAGGCCTATGTTACAATATTAAACATCTACAGCTAATACAGCTGTGATGTCCACCCACGTGTTAACACATACATCAATTAGCCAACAAAAGAGATATTATGGGCATTCCTCATTAATAATGAGGAATGCCCATCTAATTCATATAGGCCGACAAACTCCACGACAGACACTCGTCATCACTATTCACTAGAGCTCACTTGTTCTCAGAGATGCAACCAGAGCGCAGACATGGTGGTCAGAAGAAAAAATACACATAGGCCTTGGCCTACTCCAAACAGAAAATTACGTAGGCTGCCTGGGCCTGATCGCTTATGTCATTCAAAACGCACCTGAGAAACGATTAACGTTTTACGAGGTTCGAGTTTTAATTTTTTAAAGCTGATAAAGCGATCACTAACCACATTGTTCCGGAGCTAAATTCGGTTTGGTTGAATGTATAGGCCGCAGAGACAACCGTAACAGGGTAGTAAAAACAAACGCTCATGAGATAGGGAGACAGACAGATTTTTTTTTCTCCTTATTTCTTATATTGGTCGTGGTATTGCCGTTTTAAAAGGTTGGGTCACTCGAGGTTGTGCGTTACTTAGCTGAACATTTCACACTGTCGGTAAAACTGCATGTAGGCCTAATTTGGTGGCTTGCTAATTTAATAGATGGGATAATATAACATTTCGGTTTTATTGTAGGCCTAGTCTACTTCTCGGCTTCAATTAGCCTAAGGATGTTTGTCCATTCGTATTTGCAGGTGCCTATAAATCCGGAGTTCCCAAATGCAAAGCGCAACTTTTGGAAAGTGGATGATAGCCTAATAAAATCACCCCAAAGATACTGCGACGACACTTCCGTGGTTTGTGTGACGTTTTTCCTGACCTTTATGGAAACATGGAAATTCCCTCTAAGAATGCGACTGAAAACGTATCGGTTACCTAACGTAAACTCGGTTCTCTCTAGAAGAGGGAACGAGTATTGTGTAAGTTAGCTTACGCTACGGGAAAGATTCATCTTTTCGAGATATTGAAGCCAAAAAATTATCCTTAATTTTGTATCCATTGTCAACGCAGTGCAGCAGCTAGCAGACCTAGAGCAGGCTGTCTAGCGTGCTCATAGGCTGCCCTGCGGGAACTGCAGCAGCCTACCACTGAGCCTGACGTGACGTCCAATGAAGGGCACTCACGCCTTCACAGCGTCAAAGCCTGCCAGAATGGGCGTGGCTTAGCGTATATAAGCAGGGCTCGTAGGCCGTATTCTCTGGTTTTCATCGACTGAAGCGGAAAACGCTCGTGGCGCGAGCACGGCAGGTTACGCAATACTAGTTCCCTCTTCTAGAGAGAACCGAGGTTACGTTAGGTAACCGATACGTTCTCTTACGCTACGGGAACCCTTTGTCAACGCCGTGCGCGCCAAGCATCCACAATGAGTCCCGGGGAACCCAAATAAGTGGGAAATAAGGCGGCCAGCAACGCGGGCAAGCACTTGTACATAAGCACTCATAGGGAATACAGAGCGGCATCGCCGGTCTGCATAAGCATATAGCACATACCCAATAGTGCAGCTCAACCAGAAGAGCTAGTATACGTGAGAGTAGCCTGTGCATGAACATATCTGGACAGAACGTACATCTCACTTAAACTGACAGAAGTTTTGCCTGCAGAGCGGGAACTTCTAGGTTATAAAACCTGACAAAGGTGGACGGGGAGGCCCAGCCCGCCGCCACACATATGTCGTGAATAGAAATTCCGCTGGACCATGCCCACGATGAGGCCATGCCTCTGGTGGAATGAGCCCTGATGCCCAGGGGGCATTGCAGACCTGTCGACGCATAAGCGGCTGCTATAGCGTCCACAATCCATCTGGATAAGCTTTGTTTCGAGGCGGCGAGACCCTTGGTGCGCCCACCAAACGAAACGAAAAGCTGCTCCGAGCACCTGAAAGGGGCGGAGCGCGCAGTGTAAACCCTCAGCGCCCTGACTGGGCAGAGGAGATTAATGTCGGTCTCGCTATCGGATGAAGGCAGAGCCGATAGCGAAATGACCTGCGCTCTGAACGGAGTGCCAATCACTTTAGGAACATAGCCGTGTCTGGGTTTGAGGATGACTTTGAGTCATTTGGCCCGAACTCGAGACACGCGGCACTGACAGACAGCGCGTGTAAGTCCCCCACACGTTTCACTGATGACAGGGCTGTCAGGAAAGCGGTTTTGAGTGATAGGTAATTCAACTCCACGGAATCTAGTGGTTCAAAAGGGAAAGCTTTCAGGGCCTCGAGGACCAGCGAAAGATCCCACATAGGAACCGACGGGGGGCGCGGAGGGTTCATCCTTTTGGCTCCTCTAAGGAAGCGGATGATAAGCTTGTTTTTTCCTAGTGACCGGCCGCGCGTCGACTCAGGAACGCAGTAACGGCCGCCACATAGACTTTGAGCGTGGATGGGGATCTCCCCTTATCCAGCAGCTCCTGTAGAAAACAGAGCAGCCGCGAGACCCCACATGTCCGTGGGTCCAGGTTTTTGTCTGTGCACCATTTGGAGAACACAGACCATTTAGACGCGTAAAGCTTTCTGGTAGAGGGAGCTCTAGACTGAGTGATTGTGTTCATCACTCCTTCTGGCAGGGCAGCGGGTACCCATTGATTACCTAAGCGTGCAGAGACCAGCACTCTGGATAGGGATGCCAGATCGAGCCGCGAGCTTGCGAGAGGAGATCCGTTCTCACCGGAATCGTGACAGCCGCGTCAGCTCCGGGAACCAAATCTGATTCTCCCAGTGCGGGGCTATGAGGAGCACCGAGTGGCGCGTTTCCCTGATTCTCTTGATTACCTGCGGTAGCAGAGAGATCGGAGGGAAGGCATACAGAGGGCGGCTGGGCCAGACTTGGGCCAGCGCGTCCTCGTTCTTCGAAAAGAACATTGGGCAGTGAGCGTTGTCTTTTGACGCAAATAGGTCGACTTCCGCTTTGCTGAATAGGCGCCATAATTTCCGGACCGTTTGGGGGTGCAGGGACCATTCCCCTGGGGGAAAGTTGTCCTTGGATAGTTTGTCTGGGCCGTCGTTCAGGTGGCCTGGCACATGTGCAGCTCTCAGCGAGCGCAGGTAATGCTGAGACCACGTGAGGAGGCGCTCTGTCAGATGGCAGAGGTTCCTGGATCTGACGCTGCCCTGACGGTTCACGTAGGAAACCACTGACATGTTGTCTGATCGGACTAGAACATGGTGGTCCTGTATGAGCGGGAGGAAGCGCTTCATCGCGTTCTCGACCGCTTTTATTTCCAGACAGTTTATGTGAAGCTTCTCCTGGTCTGACCACAGGCCAAAGACCGGTCTGCCCTCGAAGAGCGCACCCCAACCTGTGTTGGATGCATCTGTCGAGATAACCTTTCGGTACGAGACCGCTCCCATCAACACACCCCGCTGATACCAGTCGGCTGTTAACCAGGGCTGCAGAGTCATAATACAGGTCTGAGTCACTCTGATTCGTTCGTAGCCAGCAGCCCAAGCTCGGCGAGACACACGAGCATTGAGCCAGCGTTGGAGCGGGCGCATGCGCAGTAAGCCCAGCTGAAGCACTGCTGCAGCTGAGGCCATGCAGCCCAGCATCCTCTGGAATGTCTTCAGAGGGATGATGCTGACCTTCCGGAAAGACGCGGCTAGGAGTCGAACAGCGCGCACGCTGTGTCAATAAACGAGCCGTCATGGCCACAGAGTCCAGTTCTATTCCTAGAAAGGAAATTGACTGACTGGGCAGTAATGAGCTCTTGGTCCAGTTGACCGTGAGACCCAAGCTCTCCATGTGACTGAGGAGCACAGTTCTGTGAGATAGCAGTTCTGCCTCTGACTGTGCCAAAATCAGCCAGTCGTCCAGATAGTTCATAATTCGCAAACCCTGATTCCTCAAGGGGGCGAGAGCCGCGTCCATGCACTTCGTAAATGTACGGGGTGCCAGGGACAAGCCGAACGGCAGGACGGTGTATTGATAAACCTGACCGTCGAAGGCGAATCTCAAGAATGGCCTGTGACGGGGTATTATCTGAATCTGGAAGTAGGCATCTTTCAGATCGAGAGAAATAAACCAGTCCCTTGGGCGAACGTGCGCAAGGATTTTCCTTGTTGTAAGCATTTTGAACTTGTCTTATGGATGTCTTTCCATAAGCACCTTGTTCAAACGTCTCAGATCTAAAATGGGTCTGAGGGCTCCGTCCTTCTTGGGTACGAGAAAATAACGGCTGTAGAAGCCTGACTCGCTCAGAGAAGGCGGTACCAGTTCTATGGCCCCTTTGCACAGCAGCTTCGCTATTTCTGCGCGGAGTAGATGTGCTACTTCTGCATTCACAGTTGTCGCGGTCCGCGCTTGAAAGCGCGGAGGACGGCGAGTGAACTGTAGCGAATAGCTGTGCCTTATTGTGCTCAGCACCCATTCTGAAATCCCTGGAATGGCTTCCCATGCTTCTATATATGTAGCTAGGGGGCGAATGGTCTCTGGGTTCTGATCGCCGCATACTGCGGGGTCGAGAAACTGAACCGGAGGTGTGGGCGCAGCGCGCGCTCCCTCAGTGCTTGCAAGCGGCAGCTTGCTGACCGCCGTGACAGGCTGATACATAAGAGGTGTCCCGATTGCCGTGAATGGGGAGCGCCCTTTTATCACTTTGTGATGCGCGAGCGGAGCCTTGGGCGGAGTGTATGTTAGTAAGCGTGAGCGCTTTTGTGCGGGCACGAGACTTACACATAAATTTGACGTCCCGATCGCTTTGGACGGGGAGCGTTTTATGATCGCCCTGCATTTTGTGACAATGCTTAAATTCACGGGCAGTGCTCGGGGAGAGGCATGTGTTAGTAAGCGTGAGCGCTCGCCGGCGGGCACGTGACTTACGTTCATAACCTGACTGAACACACTTCTTACATTCAACACTCGAGCAGCTTTTGCCTGCTTTATGAGAGTGGGCTCTGTGAATGACACGGGAAGTATTGTGCTTGTGTGTAGGGGTGAACACTGGGAAGTGGGCACTTTTTCTACACTTAAAACACCCTCGGCGTGAGCCGGATAACCAGAAATTACACTCTTTATTAGATTTCTCTGGGTCGCCGTGAAAACGGCGTTTGTGTGCAGGCGAGAGGGTTTTTCTACCGGCTGGTTGTCTGCTAAATGAACCACTGCAGTAGCCTGTTTAAAGGGGACTGACAGGGAGAAAAGCTTTGACGGCAGTCCGGCCGCAGCGGGACTCGGCCGTCTTTTCCTTCCTGTTGATGCTAGGAAGGCTTCGCGTGCTCGGGCTTCAGCGTGATCCTTTGCCGAGGCCCTCTGGTGGGCGGCGGTCTGTGACGGCTGTCCGAGCGCGACCTAGGGTGGCCGCCCAGGCGTCACTGCGAAGGCTGGCTAGGCTGCGATGGGCGCTGAGTGATGGTTCGTGCAGGCGGTGGGTCACGTGAGCGGCCTGTAGCGGAACTCGAGCGCCCAGGCAGGAAGAGATTCATGGCCTGCGTGGTCTTTTGAACCTCCGAGAAGCGGTCGACGAGCCCGCTCACCGCTGGGCCGAAGAGACCGGTAGCGGAAAGAGGCGCGTTGAGGAAGGTGGCGCGCTCGGATTCCCTCATGTCGGCGAGCGTCAACCAGAGGTGCCTCTCTGTGACGGTCAACGCGGCCATAGACCTTCCGATGGCTTGAGCTGCGGTCTTGGTAGCGCGGAGCGATAGATCCGTCGCACTTCTCAAGTTAGTAACGGCAGCTGGGTCCCGGCCCTTCTCATCCCATTCACGGAGGAGGTCGGCCTGTAGAATCTGTAGCACAGCCATCGAGTGCAGAGCGGAAGCGGCCTGTCCGGCGGCGGTGTATGCGCGGCAGACAAGGGCGGACGTGGCTCTGCAGGCCTTGGACGGGAGGGCAGACCTTGAGCGCCATCTCGCGGAGGGCGGGCAAAGGTGCGCTGCGACCGTCTCTTCCACAAGGGGAATGGCAGAGTATCCTTTTTCGGCGGCGCCGTCCACTTGGGAGAGCGACGCGGAGAAGTGGGATTGGAGCCTCGTGGAGAAAGGTGCATCCCATGACTTAGCCAGTTCTGCGTGAAGTTCAGGCAGAAACGGGGCGGCTCTGGCTGCGGGCGCTTGACGGCGGCGACTCTGGAGAAAGCAGCCGTCGAGTCTGTTAGGTGCGGGCTCCTTGGGCGGGGACCACTCGAGCCCGAGTCGATCGACAGCCTGAGAGAGGAGGCGCAAAAGCTCAGCGTCCACTCCAGCCCGGGTCCGGCCGGATTTCTGGATCGAAGAGGCGGAGGAGTGGTGAGAACCCGACCAGTCCTCGCTGTCCGATGCCAGGATGGAACAGCAATCCTTTGTGCCCTGTTCCTCGGCCTCGTCATCAGAAGCGACGGCAGTGCGGCACGTGGGCGGCAGCTGCGCATCGGTGAGGAGAGGCGGAGAAGGCGAGAGCGAGGCTCGAGGGAGGGTATCCGGCGAGCGCGTCGCGGTGGCCACAGGCTCCGGCATCCCGGTCCCGCAAAGGGTGGAGTGGGGTTGAATGCTTCGAGTCGAGCCCGCAGGGTCGACATCAGAAGCGCGTCGTAGAACTCGCATCCCCCAGACGAGAGGGCGCGGGCTGCGTGTTCCTGGTCCAGGCAGAGAGCGCAGATCTCGTGGCGGTCTCCGTCGCTGAGCGTGGCTCCACACGAGCCGCAGGAAATGCGAGGCATCTTGAAAAAGATGCTCGCTACTCTTTTAGAGTGATGCTAGTGAGGTAAAAGGATACGTCGCCGGATAGCGTAGCTCGCACGGATGGCTGAAGGTGGCGAAGACGGCCGGCTTCTTCAGGCGCTGTCCTAAGCTGGCTAGTCGCTTCCTCGACGGCGGCGGCTTCTCTCTAGATCCAGCGATGCGAAGAGCTTCGCTGAAGAGATGAAAATCAGAGAATACAGCCTACGAGCCCTGCTTATATACGCTAAGCCACGCCCATTCTGGCGGGCTTTGACGCTGTGAAGGCGCGAGCGCCCTTCATTGGACGTGACGTCACGTCGGGCTCAGTGGTAGGCTGCTGCAGTTCCCGCAGGGCAGCCTATGAGCACGCTAGACAGCCTGCTCTAGGTCTGCTAGCTGCTGCACTGCGTTGACAATGGATACAAAATTAAGGATAATTTTTTGGCTTCAATATCTTGAAAAGATGAATCTTTCCCGTAGCATAAGCTAACTTACGCAATACGAGAGAGCCTCTAGTAAGAGAACAGGGCTAACCACAAACGTCCTGAGGCAAAAAATAAATTTACCAGCCTGTTTTCCATTGAGTCACTTTTGCAGCGGGAAAGCAGCGCCTCCGCAAGGCACAGACCTGTATTTTGTGCACTAACTTAGAGAACTATGTTCTCCTTAAATAGAACCTTTTTTGCATAAATGTTTTTTTTTTTTAAACGGTGTCATTTACCCTATTGGTTTTCTTGCCAGCATACTAAACTGCCTCTGTTTCAAGTTACAGCACAACTGGGCTTTTACACTCACCTGAATATAGCTAAACAGACTTGTATCATGCAGTTTTCTGTTTTACAAGAGAAATGTATTGTAAAGTATATAAATGTTATTTAAACGTTCTACCAAAGATATATTCATATTAAGCAAAGAAAAACATTTATTGTATTATCTGTTCATTTGTTTTATATTTTAAATGCAGTTATCATTTAAAGAGGTTGTGAACAAGTCAGTTAAATGGACTCATTGCCACTGCGTGACTGTCACGTGTGAATTCATGTCTCATGACAAAAAACGTGCATGTTGGTAATTCACATTTTGAATTAAATTGGTTTACTTCTTTGTTAGCTAATAAGCTTTTATTGCTCTGTGATTACAAAGCAACTTTTGGTCTACATTATTATTTCTCCTTGTAAAAAAAGATTCAGAAAGGTGCTATAGCTAGAACGGGAACAGGGCTGTGTGAATACATAGCCTACTGTAACCATACTGAACCACTTAAAGGAATACTCCACCGTTTTTTGAAATTGGGATTATTCACCGTCTCCCTTCCATTTATAGGTGGGCAAATGCATTTTTGTCTCAGTGCATGCATTGTCTTAGTCTGGCAGCGCCGCCGTTAGCTTAGCTTAGCATAATGAATGGAATTCTTTGTTGCCGGATAGCATGTCACGAGTAAAAGTGATCCAAAAAATAAAAACTAATTACTTCTTGTGGCATGCTTATTCACAACTAGTACAAATAGCAATGCAGATTAAGACTAGGTGATTTCCTAGGCAGATACTGACTTGGGACTATATGGGACTATACTAGAAAGCACTGCTACTTGGGCACAGAGATATCACGCAACACCTGGGTCCTCATTTATAACCATTGCGTACACACAAAACAGGCCCTGAAAAGGGGTACGCCACTTCCAATGCACAAGTTGTGATTTATAAAAACAAACTTGACGGGAAAATCTGCGCATCTGCACGCAAACTCTGACCCATGCGTACGAACATTTTGGAGATGGAGCAGTTTGGCGACACCGATGGTGAGCTGGAGTTACATGTCTTTTTGGTCACTTTTAGACAGAAAATCTAAAATAGTTATACATATACAGAAAGATAATACAAATATAATTTCACTCACCAAGCCTATCACATGAAGCAAACATCCATCCCTTCTTAAATGTCCGCGCCAGCAAGCGCGTTGGGCCGTGTAGTAAATCTTCCTTATAAGTCCTAATCATAAATACAGTTCATGTTCACAATAACAGTTTAAATAAATAAAAGAATGATTTAAACTTTGTTTTACTTCTGTTGTAAAGATTTAGATTAAATATGCCATTCTGATTAATGGAGTTAAACACTTAAATTACATGAAATCATTACTGAGAAGTTACAACATTTTTTATATTCAATAAATAGAAATATTTGTTGTGGATGCAATTCTTTCGAACACTTTTCCTCTGGCATGCTGTGTTTTAATGTTTTAACTACAGAGATAATTGCTTATCATGATAATAGCAGATTGTCTGAGAAAATAGTTTCGTGCAAATAATGCACAACAAGGTCTATCTGTTTCCATTAAAAACATAAATCAATTAAAAATATTCTTTGGCCAGTGGAAAAGATTGAGAAAAACTTTCTCCGAAATGTATTTTACACTATTTGATTTATTTATTCAAAAATAAGGCAAGGATAGGCTACTAAATGAT
Source organism: Gila orcuttii (assembly GCA_026230005.1). Classification (NCBI taxonomy): domain Eukaryota; kingdom Metazoa; phylum Chordata; class Actinopteri; order Cypriniformes; family Leuciscidae; genus Gila; species Gila orcuttii. The sequence goes on along the minus strand of JAPDVR010000010.1, from coordinate 16,764,982 downwards.
TTTTATTAATGTAACTAATGTGACAGCATATCCGCATTTCATATTTTCCTAATGTCTTGTACCGTTAAACATGTTATCACGTGGATAAATAATCATTTGCAAATGATATGCAGATGACGATATGCATAGTAAAACTACGCGTTGTAAGCTCCATATATGGTTGTTTTGGGGAGGAGACGCACGCATGTGCGCACAATCTTCCGCTAACTGGGATTTAAAAAGTGAATTCTGCGCAGGTTCTGGCGTATGCACGGTTTTATAAGTCTAAATATTTTTTTGCTTACGCCATTTTTGGCGTTCTGGCGCACATACACTTTTAGTAAGGATCCTACGCACAGTTTTATAAATGAGGCCCCTGAAATAAAGCTTGCCACAAAGAACCCGAAAAAGTAATGATTATGCATGAAACATTTGAATTGTTTATTAATAAACTAGTGTTTTCTATGTCAGTGTTGGCTGCAAAGATAAAGTTGACCTTTAGTAGTGAACGCGCCTATAGATAGAAATGCACACTTCATACAAATTAGCCTACATAAGCAGAGAGTAGCCGATTTCTTTTAGTTTTTAATTGTTTTGTTTAAAAGTAGACTTTTCAAGCTTTCTATAGATATACTTCTCTGGTCTGTGAGACATTTAGCTTATATGCTGAGTTTTGGTTCATTTATGAGACGCGCTCCAGTTCACACGCTGGCGTGTCCTGATTATATTGTCTACTGTATTTGTTTCTTATTTATTAATTCAGGCAATTTGTTGATGAAACATTGATTAAAATGAAGATACAATTTATACAAAACGAAAATTTCAAGCAAAAATAATATTCGAAGATCACTGGGTATTATTTGATTATTATTCGAAAATCGCACCCCTCTACACACCTATGGAAGGCCAAGAGGGTCAAAAACACGTGAATTTTAACGTGAAATACGCGTTAAAAATCAGTTTGAAGGGGTTAGTGTCACTGGCTGCTGAAGACTTGGGTCTAACCATTTCTGTGAGCTTAGGGGGGTGTACATTTCATAGACTAGGCTACCACCAGTTTACATGCTATAGATCAGCTTATTCAGCGTATTTATTTAGTCCTTTTATAGAAATAATATATTTAAATTGCAGTTTTATGAAAATTTAGATAAAAATAAAATTGCCTTGTTTTTCTCCACTCATGCCTTTTTGTAAATAAACACATTAGTGGACATTCTAGCTTTAACATCAAAGCATTAACATTTGTGGTACATACATGTTTTTACATTGTACTTGTATTTTAAAAGTTCAAGTTCCAGTTTTTATCAACTTCGTCTGCTGTCTAAAGTTAAACCTTTCCTTAACCCTCTGGGGACCAGAAACGCGCTCTCAAAAATACAAACATGTACATACATGTTGCTTACATATTATGGTAGCCCCGTTTGTGCTATATAGAGTGAATTTACACCTTTGCCATTAACATGTTTATAAATAACTGAAAAAAGCACAAATGTCAGTGCATGTCAAAACATCCCAAGGGCCCCAAAAACCCCTTGGTCCCCAGAGGGTTAATCATAAAACTCTAGAGATGGCTGTTCATGCTTTTGTCACCTCACGTTTAGACTACTGCAATTCACTTTACTGCAGGATTTCAAAGTCTCAAATTGCTCGTCTTCAATTAGTGCAAAATGCTGCTGCAAGATTCCTTTTTCATTTATTCCTTTTTCAAAATTCATTTAAATTGATAATATCACCTGTATACCTAATTACGGTTTGTCTGATGAGTGCCCAATTTCAGAACAAAAAGGTTTCAATAAGCGCCACCTGCTTGCAATAGCTGTAAATGTAAGCACAACAAAAGCTCAGGTTGTTTTCCAAAGACAGATATTGATTGCAGTGGTCTGTATCTTAAACCTGCATTGATTGGTTACCTCCACTGTAACTGATTTCCCCACACAAATGTTAATGCTTTGATGTTAAAGCTAGAATGTCCACTAATGTGTTTATTTACAAAAAGGCATGAGTGGAGAAAAACAAGGCAATTTTATTTTTATCTAAATTTTTTATTATTTCTATAGGTTATACAAAAAAAGGACTAAATAAATAGGCTGAATAAGCTGACATATACTGTAGCATGTAAACCTGTGGTAGCATAGTCTATGAAAGGTACACCCCTCTAAGCTCACAGAAATGGTTAGACCCAAGTCTTCAGCAGCCAATGACTGACAAATTCAAACTTATTTTTAACGCGTATTTCACGCGTGAAATATGTGTTAAAATTCACGTGTTTTTGGCCCTCTTGGCCTTCCATACTAATCAGAGCATGTGAGCAAAGCAGAGTGGTGTGGCGCTTAAATATAAGTTTAAAAAACTTAAACATATACGTTTTTATATTTATGTTTAAATAATATAATGTTATTTTTTTATTTAATCTATGTTGATTATGAAAAGGGAACTGCATGAGATGAGTAAGATAGGATCAAGATGCCGAATATATCGGAAAACATTTGGAATGGGTCAGACATGTTTTTGACCACTTATTAAGTTTTGTTTTGTACAAAGCGTTTCTTTAAAGTGAATTTTGTTTTGTATAAATTGTATCTTCATTTTAATCAACGTTTCATCAACAAATTGCCTGGATTAATAAATAAGAAGCAAATATAGTAGACAATATAATCAGGACAGGAGGCGCCAGTGCGTAAACTGGAGTGCGTCTCATAAATGAACCGAAACTCAGCATACTCAAGCTACTTGTCTCACAGACCTGAGAAATATATCTATAGAAAGCTTAAAACAATTAAAAACTAAAATAAATTGGCTACTCTCTGCTTATGTAGGCTAATTCGTATGAAGTGTGCATTTCTCTCTAGGCGTGTTCACTACTGCGAAGATGGAGAGTCAGCATCGTCAACTTTATCTTTGCAGCCCATACTGACATAGAAAACACTAGTTTATTAATAAACAATTCAAATGTTTCATGCATAATCATTACTTTTGAGTTTTTTTGTGGCAAGCTTTATTTCAGGTGTTGAAAGTAAACATCGTTAAATATATATATTATGTCTTATAATATACATTATAATATGTCTTATAATATATATAAACCCCACTGGGTGGGGTTGTTACACCAATTTGACGCTGGGAGAATGAAGGGACATGTTTTTAAATTAACCAAATTAAGTTTGTTGATGTATCTTTCAACTCTATGGCAGGCAGGGTGGACATATAATTACTTGACATGTTTAATCTTAGTGATTTCTTAAGTTATTCACGACTGCCAGCTGTGTACGGACGTTGTTTTGTAATGCTATTTTGTATTGAAGTCTATGGGAAGTCTAGTTTGTTTTCCCCTAAAAAGGAGCGGTGACGAAATCGACAGTTAAGTTCCCGGATGTGCTGGTAGTACATATTAGGCTTGTTTGAGATGAGCAAAATCTCCAGTAGCACCTCAATGCAGTACATGAGATCCACAGGGAGGAGTCGGATCAAGATCCAAGGGGTGGAGATGGGTAGGATTAGGGGTGGGTTTAGGGATTAGGGGTGGGTTTAGGGATCAGGGGGCGGAGATGTGTAGGTTTTAGTATATGTAAGGTGGGAGGAGTTGGATCTGGATCCGACTCCTCCCCGTGGATTTCATGTTCTGCAGTGAGGACCATCTCAGAATCGATCACCAGTGATCAGCACGAGATGCATGCCGGTTAGAAATGTGTCTGAGTGCGGTCCGCCTAGCTCTGATGTCATGCTGACGTATGTCAAAAAACTCTCGCGACTGCAAGGCGGACATGTCGATTCTGCAGTCGCGCGCAGTTGCTCTCCACCGACTGCGCTGATCAAAAGCATGATGGAAAATGACTTTCTGACAACACAGCTTAAATGTTGATTGGTTTAAACAACCGTGATGTATTGTTCTCTTTTAAAATGTTTGATTTTAAAACTCGGATGTCATGTTTTATGAGTATATGTTATGTGTGAATATTCCCAAACTCTCGGACAGTGCGATCTCTATGGGTTATGCAATGTCATTTTATTGTATAAAAAAAAAAAACACAAGAAAAAAAAACCCCACATAGCCTATGTCTATTGTCATGAGCGAGCTCAAAAGGCCATGACAAAAACTGGGAAAGGACTCAGCGATTGATTTAACAAGGTTTATTATAACGTAAAATAATCAAAACAATACCTGAATGATGAGATGGGTTAGTCAGCAACCTCAGTTGTGTAAGTGTGGATGAGTGGTCGTGGTGTAAAGTGTTGAAGTGTTAAAGTACCAAAACAAGTGACTGCTGGTAGCAAGGATCAGAGAGCGCGACGATCTTGGAGGTGGAGCTTTTATCTCCTGTGGAGCACTGGGACCAGGTGTTCCCAATCGGGGAGGACCTCTGCAATCAGCTCCTCAAAAACAGAAGAACACATCACCCTTGCAGTACTGACAAACATAAACAGTCAAGCCACACAGGGGCGTCGGCGTCATAGTACATAGTACATTCAAATAATAGGGGCACGTGATAGTGCATCTGCTATGACGTTGTCTGCCCCTTTAATATGCCGAATGTCAAGGTCATAGGCCTGCAAAAACAGCGACCACCTCATAAGTCTTTGATTTGGACACTTAAATGACTGTAAAAATGTTAAAGGGTTATGGTCTGTGTATACAATGAGTGGTGCGCCTCCTATGTACACCTGAAAATGCTGCAGTGCCCAAATAAGTGCAAGTGCTTCCTTCTCTATTACCGAGTAATTAAACTGGTAACGGTTAACCTTCTTGAAAAAAAACTAACTGGTCTTACCACCCCCTGATCATCCTTCTGAAGCAATACCGCACCTGCTCCGACCTGGCTGGCATCTACCTGGAGCATAAAGTTATCAAAACGTGGGGCTGCTAGCACGGGAGACGAGCATAACAGAGACTTGATACTATCAAAAGCTTGCTGACATGCAAAGGACCAAACAAACTTCACCCTGGCCTTCAACAACTCCGTTAAAGGAAACACCACAGTGGAAAAGTTCTTACAGAAACTCCTATAGTAACCTACCAGACCCAGAAAACGCTGCAATTCGCCTTTGGCTAAGCCACGCCCTAGAATGTAGATTGACCAATCACAGCGCAGCCAAGAACGAGTTCCGACAGAGGTCCGACACTTTTTCACAGCGCTCCATTGACTTTAACGCGAGCATCTCATATCTTTGGTCTCGGCAGGCCATTATGGTCGTAGGATTATCAAAAACATGGTTAAACGTTGTGCCTGGGGCATTTGTAACACCGATACGCGTTTCCCAGAGAAGTTGGAGGGGGGTGTCCGTTTTTTTCCCTTCCCAAAACCGAAGTCAAATCCTGACAAGTGTCGTCTTTGGATTAAACTGTGTGGACGTCCTCACAGTCAGCTAAACCCCTCGAGGATCAACAAGCACACCTTTGTGTGCTCTAAGGTAAATTTTGCTTTTAACCTTACTGTGAAGTTATACTAGTTAGACAGTTTTATTAAAACCCTGTGGAGCTAACCAAAACATCACCTTGTCAGCTAACGTTAACGTTAACTACTGTAGCATACCGATTGTTGATACGCTACACGCTGCTAATAAATACAACGTTATACTCGCGTAACGTTAGTCCGTTTGCTTGGTAATAACGATTATAGAAGTGAATAAAAACCTACCCAGCTTTGCATGAACAGTGTTGCTCTTTGATATTGTTAGTCCCAGCCTCCGTCTCGATCAGTAGGATATGCGGTGGTTCATTTTTTGACTGTGACCGGTATGCTTTTGCCTCTATTTGGATGCCTTGTTGTTCCTTGCGTTTCACCTGTATGTCATGGATATAGCTTTCGAACGCATATTGCAGCCCCTTTTGCCTACTTCTATCGGACACTTTATTTGCTGATTTATAAAAGTTGGATAAAATTTCATCAGGAAGAGCTGTCACAGCATAAGCCATGTTGATAGCAAACACCAGAGCCCAGACGAAGTTTGACGGACGTAGCAACAGTAACTAAGGGGGGCGGGGCTTAGCCAAAGGTCAATTCCTTTTTTGTTGTAGGCTGAGGATACCTCTCCACTGCCCTCACCTTGTCTTAAACTGGAGCCATCCGGCCCTGTCCCACTACGTGGCCCAAATATGTCACAGTAGCCCTAGCAAAGTCACACTTAGCCAAATTAATGGTGAGATGCGCCTCAGCCAGCCTCTCAAACAAAGCCCGGATGCGCTGAAGGTGAGAGTGCCATGTATCACTGTAAACGACTAGGTCATCCAGATAAACTGCACAACCCTTCAAACCAGACACAACACGATTCATAAGGCGCTGGAACGTTGCTGGAGCGTTCCCTAAACCAAATGCCATCACTCTATAAGAATAGAGTCCCGACGGCGTAACAAATGCAGATATTTCCTGAGCACGCTGAGACAAAGGCACCTGCCAATATCCTTTGAGCAGATCAAATTTGCTGACAAACCTGGCCGACCCCACCTGATCTAGACAGTCATCCATCCTTGGCAGCGGAAAGCAGTCGGGTTTTGTAACAGAATTCACTTTTCTAAAATCCGTACAAAACCTAGGTGTTCTATCTACATTGGGAACCAAAATACAAGGGGATGACCAACTTGAGGATGACAGTACAGCAATACGGTTTTTAAGCATGTAATTAATTTCAGAATCTAGATGTTTTAGTTTCTCTGGCGACATGCGATAAAACCGCTGTTTAATTGGCTGCGCCTCTCCAACATCAATATCATGTTCAATCCAATCCGTGCAAGTAGGAACATCTCCAAACAAATAAGAATATTTCCGCACCAAATCAGACAGCTCACCACGTTGGGACTCAGATAAATGGGATAACAGTTTGTCGAAATTTTTGAGTGAGTCTGAATTATTCAACCGGCCATATAATAAACTATCATCAGGCTCCGGCACCCCATCTTCCTCCTGCGACCCCGAAACTGAGTTGACCACGAGAGCCGGACGTACCTCATCTTTATCTGCCTGGCTGACCTCAGCCTCCCGACTGTAATAGGGCTTCAGCAGATTGACATGACACAGTTGTGTCGATTTTCTCCGTCCTGGGGTTGCAATGACAATTCAAATCAGACATTGTAAGGACCGATCTCCAGGACTAAACTCATGGTGTTCCGTACGGCGATCATACACCTTTTTCATTCTGCTCTGTGACATCAGCAACTTTTCCCTTGCCATCCCACCTGCTACCCACAACCGATGTCTAAACCCATTTACATAGTCAATCAAATTCTTAGGCGGTTCAGTGTCCACCCAGCCATCTTTCAACACTGCCAAGGGCCCCTGCACTGTATGTGCAAAAACCAGCTCATTGGGACTAAACCCCGTACTCTCCTGCACTGCCTCTCTAGCCGCCAACATTAACCATGGAAGACCTTCCTCCCAGTCTTTATCCAGCTCGGTGCAATACGCCCGCAGGAGTGCTTTCAGAGTCTGATGGAACCTCTCCAGGGCACCCTGGCTCTGTGCATGGTACGCAGATGACTGGTTATGCTGCACACGTAACACAGGATACCGAGTGCTCTGACACATCACCGTCAGGAGATACTTACACCCAGACTTAGAACACGGCAATGGGCCCACATAATCCACAATGAGATACTCAAAAGGTTCATTTACAGCAGGAATCGGCTGCAGTGGAGCAGGCTTAATGGACTGGTTCGGCTTCCCCGTTAGCTGGCACACATGACAGGTTTTAATATATGCTGAGACCTCTCTTTTTACCCGCGGCCAAAAAAATTCTCAAGATGTTAAGATAAGTTTTTTAACTCCAAAGTGCCCACTCTCATCATGAGCCACCTTTAGGACCAGAGAACGAAATTTAGCCGGCACCACTAACTGAAACACTGGATCTCCCACAAAATCATTACCAAGAGTAACCCACTTCCTAAATAACACTCCATTCCGCACAAAGTAGCCACTGCCTGAACTACTTATCACTGTGGCAGAAACAACACGATCAAACATCTCTTTCAGGGAGGGATCACTTTGCTGCTCCTGCAACAACTCACTCAGTGACATGGACAGAGGAAAATAAGAAAAAGACGGAGCCACCAACTCATCACCACCACTGCCCTCAGATGATGCCTCCACATCAGACTTAACCATTGCTTGTGTGACCACACTGGCAGAAACACCCTCAGATGAGTCATTTACCTTCTGATCAGAAATAGGACTAGGAGTAACCACAGGTGATGGCACAGTGTCAGCCCAAACCCGACTACCAGTCAGGCCATTGCCCAAAATAAAGTGAATCCCCTCAATGGGCAACGCCGGACGCACCCCTACGGCTACTTCACCCTGCACCAGCTCACAGTTTAGGACTAATTTGTGTAAGGGAGTTGGCAAAACAGTTAACCCCATCCCACGACTCAATATTCGGTCACCAGTGTCAGTGGCCTCCAATAGCGGTAGTACAGAACCCACTATAAACGAATCATAGGCCCCTGTGTCTCTTAGGATTTTCACTGGGACTTTAGTGTCATCTCCAACCAGTGACACAAAACCACTTCTAATAAAAGGACCATATGCAGCCAAAACGTCAGGTTCACAATCAGAAGCAAACAATTTGAAGATTTCACCAGTATCCACAGGCGCAGCCACTGCAGCAGGCTTAACCTGGTGTTTGCTAAACTTATTTCTGGACTGCAACACCGGACACTCAGCTTTCCAATGTCCTCTGTCATGACAATAGTTGCAACTTGTATCGTGATCAACATTCCCTCGAGACATAGTATCTGCTTTAAACAACCCCACTTTGCCAGAACGCATCCCGTCACCTGAAGCCGCACCCATACTCTTGCCTCTCCATCCAAAATCCTCAAGCGCCGCCGTGCGCTCTCTAAAACTGCCCTTATGGAGTAGTACATACTCATCTGCTGACTCAGCCGCCTCCGCAGCAGTAGTGAACTTTTTCTCTGTAACGTATGTGGCAATTTGCCCTGGAAGCGGATTTCTAAACTGTTCTAAAATAACCAAATCACTCAAGTCATCAAACGTGCGAATTTCCAGGGCAGTCAACCACCTTTTAAAATGGTTAGTCAAATCCCTAGCAAACTCCATGTATGTCTGGCCATTCCTTCTCTCCCATGACCTAAACCGCTGACGATATGCCTCTGGCACCAGCTCATAAGCCTTAAGCACGGCCGATTTAATTTTAGCATTGTTAGAACTATTGTCCACACTCAAGGACGAATAAGCTTCCTGCGCTTTCCCTGTAAGGGCGCACTGAAGCATTAGAGCACAATCTGCATCAGGCCAATTCCTCGCCTCAGCCACACGTTCAAACATCACAAAAAAAACATCTGGGTCTCTCTCATTAAACTGCGGTAACAATCGTAAATTATTAATATCAAACGGATGCACCCCAGCAGGCAAATGCTTAACACGATCTTCACTGGACCACCTGCCCTCTTCACCCAAAGACAGACGATATCCCTCCAGATCTAACTTTGGATTTTTCTGTCTGCTGACGAATCCTCTCTACCTCAATTTGTTTTTTAATTTCCAATTCGTGTTTAAGTTTCTCATGCCCCATTTGAATCAACAGTAGCTCCTTCTGTTGCTCAAAAGTGAGGCCCTGTGCCTGTAGAGGTCTAATAGTAGACGTTAGAGAAGATTCCTCTAATTCTACAGTTATAATTCCCCTTTCAATTAATTCAGATCTCACCGCCATTTTAATGTTTTCTTTAATACGTTTATCCCCAGCCACCACTATAGAATAATACTCAGCTATTTTAAGCAACTGCTCCTTTGTGCATTTCTCCAAAGCCTCCTCAGACCGAGCCGCAATGAACGTTTCACAGTCAACCATTTCCACTACTAATTACAATCAGCAAAATCCCAACAACTTACCATTCCAACAGGCCCAGCTAGACAGTAGCGTTTCCCTGTGAGCACTGAGAGGACTAATCCTCAATCCGGTTTGGAGTTTCCCCGCTACCTAAAAATCACCCAACTAACTAAGCTCCCCTCTAGTCTTCATGTGGTTACTTGTGGTGGGTATTTACACACTGAAGACTGCTGGACCAGGAGAGCGACTAGCAAGCCAGCAACCCCCCCGGAGCCACGGACATGCTCCCCACGTTCTCCACAACACTAACCCAGATCTGCTCAACGAGCCCAAAAGGGGATCGTCGCTACAACCTACAAGAGAAAACTCCGAACCGCTTTTTAAATAATAGCACACAAGGACCCACACCTGTCATCTGGCACCTGTAACACAACGTCTGGACTAAACTTCTCCTTCCCCAGGCTGAATGATAAAGAAGAAAAACAAAACAAAATAAATAATTCCACAACAACTTAATTCCAACCAAGCCTAACGCTTACCCTGCTAAATCAGCCAAAATAGCACTGCGCCCCTTCCTTCAAACATCCCCAATCAAACCATAACCACCGTAAAAACGTGGAAAAAACAAAATAATTTATCGTACTTGAGCTACCCTGGGGCTCGTTCTTCGTACGTCGCTAACTCAGTTAGCTGGATTTGATTGTTGGCGATTTGGCATGATCTTGGATCGTTTGGTTCTTCGAAGCTCATCCTAGACTTGCTGTCATAGCAACAGGTGCGCCAGCTTGAACCTGCTCGCGAGCAGGCTTATTTCATGTAAACAGGATTAGATTGCGGCTTTATAAGCGGAGGTGATACGGGAAGTCTGTCGTAGCCATGTCTTGTCCATTTGTACGACAGCAACCTGTTGCGGAAGGTGCGAGGATAATTCGCAGAGCTTTTCGAATTAATCGCGTATTGCAGGATAGACTGGATCCTTTAGCGCAGCGCGACAGTGTAATTTTTGAGAGATATCGTTTTTCTCGTGAGGGTGTTATTTACATCATTAATTTGCTGGAACCACACATTAAATGTTCAACACGGAGGAGTCGGGCTTTGACAACTGCACAGACTGTGTGCATTGCCCTGAGATTCTTTGCGAGTGGCACGTTCCTTTACACTATTGGAGATGCAGAGAACTTAGTGAAAAGTGCTGTCTGTCGTGCCATTCGCAAAGTTTACTTGGCACTCAAGCAGTTTTTAGGGGGTTTTGTGGTATTTCCAAGCCACTTAAGACCCCAGGTTGTAAAGCAGAATTTTTTTGCTATTGCAGGTACATTTATAATTGTTAATGACATGCAATCATGACCATGCCAAAAAGTATGACTAACAGTATGTGTCCTTCAGGCTTCCCTAACGTGATTGGTGCCATAGACTGCACACGCGTCCCCATCAAGGCCCCACCAGGGCCCAATGAAGGGGATTTTGTGAACCGAAAGGGGGTTCACAGTGTAAATGTGCAGGCAAGTTACTATTACAATTTATAATATTCCTGATTAATTAGTAATATATGACATAAAAAAATGAATGTAATCAAAAAGTATGCAGTTGACTGACTAAAATTTCTTAGATGGTGTGTGACTATGTTCCATATAACAAATGTGGAAGCAAAATTGCCAGGATCAGTGCACGACTCAAGAATTTTCAGAGAGTCACATTTATGCACATTATTTGAACGTGGTAAGGGAACTTATAAATGTCAAGCTCACAGTATTACACACTTATGCTGAGCCTAACAAAACTGCATTTTTCCATTATACAGGGAATTTTGACGGGGTCCTGCTTGGTGACCGGGGCTATGCCTGCAGGCAGTACTTCATGACGCCATTCCCTGACCCAAACCCTGGACCACAAACCCGTTACAATGCAGCTCTAGCCAGGACAAGGGCACGCATTGAAATGACCTTTGGGCAACTAAAGGGAAGATTTCAGTGTCTGAAGGGTCTGAGGGTTGCACCTGACAGGGCCTGTGACATAATTGTTGCATGTGCCATATTGCATAACATTGCCACTATCAGAAAGGAGAGGACCCCTGTGGTGGGGGTGCAGCCTGATGATGACCTCCAGCCAGTGCACTTGGACCAACCTAGTGGCAGAGCTGCACGGGACAGAATTGTGGAACACCATTTTTGAATGTGTAATAAAAGACAAGACAAAAATGCTTAGTTCCTGGAGTTTTATTTAAACAATTCTTTATAAAGAAAAGCCAGCAAGTCATCCTTTGCCTGCAATAAGACATAGTTATGTAAAGTCAGCAATACTACTGTGTGTCAAACGATGTATTAGCACTTACTCTGAAGGTCCTTTTGAAGCAACTCTATCTCTAGTGCAATTTTTCTCTTTTTCAAGTTGTCAAGTTCAATTTCTCCTCTTAATTTGTGTTTTTTCAGGTCAAAATACTCGATTTTTTATTGAAGATGCCGTTTATATAGGGAACGGATGTCACCCTGTGTCATTCTGTGAAAGAAAAAGGGTCAAAACATGCCTCATGCAACAAAAGTAAAAAGTAAAAGTACAACACTGTCCACCTCTGTATCAGTTCTTTGTGCAGACTCTTCTGTAGGCCTTTCTGTAGGTGTGGACTCCTGCAACTCATATTGCAGACAAAGAATAGGTACACAAGTATATACAAATTAGTGTAAAGTTATTTATGCACTTACAGGTTCTTCCTCCAAAGGACAGTCATCTGAGAGGGTTTCTTCACTGTCCTGTGCAATGGAAATAAATGGGTATTACAAAGTGTTGCACTTTCTTCCCTTTATGCAAGTTAGAAAAAGTACACAACTTACTGCATATGCTTCAGCCACCACTTGCTTGGGAACAGGTAAAAGTGTTGGTGTATTATGTAAAACTGCACAAAAGAGGGGAACAAAAAAAATTGTCATTACAATTAACTACACTGTAAAAAATATAATGTGATCAATAACTCATGGCAATATATTTTATATTAACTAAAAGTTTTCACTTTCACAAACGGTTTAAATTACTGTACAAGCCATTTGGATTATACTTCATTTATATTTACAGTGTACTAAGAGAATTGAAAACTCATTTAGCCTACCAGTAATAAAGGTGTTGCTGCTACTGGTCCCTGGCTTTGGGTCTGAGGAAGAGCTGCCCCCAGGGACGCCCTCCACAATGGGTCGGTTTTCATTCAACCCAAGGGCCAGCTCCTCTGCTGGGGTATATTGTGGTGGTGCAGGACCACCACCTGTTTTTTTTTTTCAGCCTTTTTCTTGGTGGCTGTTATAAACAGACAAACACATTTAACAGTGGCTTTTAAAAAGAGGAAAAAAGTGGCTTTTTAAAATAAAGACAGTATAAGAATTAAAGGCTACCATTTTGTAGAATATTCTTGTACTTCACTTTTACTTGTCCCCATGTTCTAGTGGGTCCCGCGGAGGCTCTGACATAAAAGAACAAAATAAATATGAAATTATTAAAATGCAAAAATACATACTGTAGAAAGTGATAAAAACATCTACCATGGACAGCACTTACGCATTTAATTTGTCTGCTACTTTTTGCCAGCCCTCTCTCCTGGATTTTGCAGACTTCGAGGTGTTCCCTGTCGTTTTAATTAAAGATTCAAATTCGGCATAACCTTCCATTAAAAGCTCTTGTTCTCCTTGGGAGAAAAACTGGGCGCGTTCTTTGGCCATGCTGAACAGCCAATAACAGCGTTGCTGATCATTGTTTCTACTATCGATACATATCCCCTTTTAACCCAGCGCATGAACGCGCAATTATCTCAGATAACTCAATCCAGCCATACTAATCATAAACAACAGGTGTGTTCGAAGAACCCAATTAGACGGATCATGATTAGCACGATGATATCATCTTGGATGTCTCATTTGATCTCGGATGTTTTAAGCAACGTACGAAGAACGAGCCCCTGCTCTCAATCAAACCGGATTTGATAGTCAAACAAAGCAACATGCACGACTAACTATCAACTGTTCGAGCACTCCACAAACCTATTTTAAACAAATTTACAAATATTTCACATAGATCGCGCTACTCAAACAGTTCAAAAATGGACGAGCCCCCCATTTTGTCATGACCGAGCTCAAAAGGCCATGACAAAAACTGGGAAAGGACTCAGCGATTGATTTAACAAGGTTTATTATAACGTAAAATAATCAAAACAATACCTGAATGATGAGATGGGTTAGTCAGCGACCTCAGTTGTGTAAGTGTGGATGAGTGGTCGTGGTGTATAGTGTTGAAGTTTCAAAGTAAAACAAACATGTAACAGAACCAAAACAAGTGACTGCTGGTAGCAAGGAACAGAGAGCGCGAAGATCTTGGAGGTGGAGCTTTTATCTCCTGTGGAGCACTGGGACCAGGTGTTCCCAATCGGGGAGGACCTCTGCAATCAGCTCCTCAAAAACAGAAGAACACATCACCCTTGCAGTACTGACAAACATAAACAGTCAAGCCACACAGGGGCGTCACACTATATTAAAGAAAAAATGATTGATAAACACTTATTTGGAATGGAATTAAATAACAAGTACTTTGGGTGTCTTGTTCATTATATTTATTTTCATTTAAAAGCAACAGAACTTAAATTACATCCAGTTTATTAGCAACACTGTGCACAAGCGTGAATCCCGTGAATCCCGCGATATCCATCATTGATCTCGCAGGTGTCAGATCCACTGCCAGAAGCGAGAACTGTCCGGCTTGCCTGCGCTTTTTTCACTCCTCCTCTATGGAAGCAGATTAGTCTCAAATATAATTCACGCAAAAAACATGATTCACACGCGCGTAGACAATTTCACATGCATGAAACCTAATTCACATACACACAAAAAAAAATTCACCTGCGTGAAAAAAAAAATTCACAAAAAGCAATTCACATGCGCAAAATAAAATTATATATTCATAAAATACATTTCACAAATGCAAAACACAATTCGTAGATGGGTGGTTCTTCAACTACCGGCACTTTTGGCCTTGTGAACTTGAGGGGGAAAAAAGTGTTCAAATCAAAATTGTCACAGTCTAACAGTCTAACAGTTAAATATAACTAATCTAGTTTAATGATCCATAAGAGAACGCACTTACATTATAAGACAAATTGGTGTTTTTTGACATATTTTCTGATCCGCACTGAACAAATGTCATTTCCATCACATGTAAATATTTGATTATTATTTTTAAATATTTTGATATAGATGATTTCTTAACAGTGTAAGACCACTTTCACACATAGTATTACCAGTTTATACCTATATTGCAATTACCATAGATTTGTGGATTAAGTAAATTAATTGTCATGAGGCCCAAACACAAAGCTTACATCCACCACAACCTGAAATATAATATTGGATTGGTTAGATACATTTAAGAAAAATAACTACTTGTGTTATTACATTAAGTGGACCATTATCTCATAAACTATGCAGAAGTTTTTAATGAGTGATTAGAATTTTGTAAATATTTTTTAAAAAGTTATGAGGGGGTGGAAATGACAATGAATGGACGTCCATGTAGAAAAACAGAAGACATTTATTTGAAACTTTCTGAAACAGACAATTCCATTTAACAAATCATTAATCTCATTAGTCATTAGTTTGTTTGGTTCTGTTTTGGTATAGGACTAAGACCTTTCTGCAGTTGACTTACGCGGCATCTTAAAAATAGATGAAAAGGCATTTCAACAAATATATATTTGAATAAATACATTAGCATTGTACATTTCAATAAATAAAATATACATATGTAGCCACACAATCTATGAATTGCACCTTGTAAGCATAAATATCATTTCCACCTCACCTTTGTCATTTCCACCCAAGAAGGAATGTGTTGGAAATGACGGTGGTGGAAATGACAATCCTGCAGTATTTTGTAAAAAAATCCAAGCTAGTGTTACAGATTAGCTAAGAATTGGTAGCTAGCATTATATGCATGCAAAATACATCTATTTATGTTAAAAAATCTATTTATTTACAAACCCAATTGATGTTACGCCATGTTTGGAAATGACATACAATAAAAATATTTTCATTTCAAGCAATATTTACCTTGAGTTTTCTTCTCCAAGTTGGTGAAGAAATAAAAATTCTCCTCCATGTCAAACGTTTTAAAAGGGACATTACAGTGTTGTGGTGGAAATGACGGCAATACTGTGGGACAACTACATTTTGTTTATAAAATCACATTAATAGTTGTCTGACCTTAAATACCACAATTATGTTTTGATTATTTTACTGGTACTGTATACAGTCATATTAAAATAAAATAGATGAATCATTTTTTTACACTTCTTTTTCATTATTGAAGATCAGAAGTCTGGGTGTGGGACAAGCACAAAACAGCAATATTTTCATCTATAATGATGTTTAAAAAGGTGAAAAAATCATCGTAGACTATCGGTAAAAAGTTTCAAAAGTACTTTCATTGTAAAGTTAAATATGAAAGTGTGAATTTTTCAAAATTAAATGTTTTTTATAAAATATGATCAAAGGACATGAAAGTGCCCATAGTCTAAGAATTGCCCAGATATACAACTGTGCACAAAAACCTTTGAATGTTTAAAATGTACGAGTGTTTCCTTGAATTTGAATGTGCAAATCGTCATTCACGTACGAATCGCCTTGGATGTGTGTGTGTGTGTGTGTGTGTGTGTGTGTGTGTTTGAGACTTTCGTGGCAGCGCTTTACTCGTAACACAGAGCAGTCGTACTCTTTAGCCAATCAGATTTAAGCTTATCAATCGACCAATAGTATCACGTCGGTGCGGGCCATACCTGCATTTACCTCATCAGCTTTCGACCAGTTCATGGCTGAGCAGAGGTAAGTGCAGTTAATCGTTCATTTCTGTGTTAACTGAAGTTAAAGAAGTTTGAGATCAGTTGAAGCAATAGTTTATGAACTATTAACTGATGTAAGCAAGTGCTGTTGTAATCAGATGTCAAAAATGAAGAAGAATGATGCTTTTTTTGTTGTATTTTAGCTGCAGGTACAGACAGCTCTCACACCCACAACAATCACGCTAATGATTGCAAAACAATCATCTGTGGTCAATACCCACCCTAGCTCTCTTAGCACTGGCCTCATCGAGATTGTTCTTTAAATGGTGAATAGACCTATTTTAATGAGCACCCAGTGTTTATTTGCCATTTCTGTATGTTGTTAAATTATTATTAACACTTGTTTCCCTGTATTTTTCAGGATTACTCACCTTTGGTGTGACATCTGGATAGCAGTCACAAACATCTTAATTCATGTTATTTCTTTATTCTCTTAATTGGTAACACTTTACAATAACGTTTCATTAGTTAACATTAGTTAACATGAACTAATAATGAACTGCACGTAAACAGCCTTTATTATTTTTTGTTAATGTTAATTTCAACATTTGCTAATACTTCATTAAATCCTTGTTAACATTAGTTAATGCACTGTAAACTAACAATAAACAGCTGTATTTTTAACTAACGTTAACAAAGATTAGCAAACACCGCAACAAATGTATTGTTCATGGTTGGTTAATACATTAACTAATGTTAACTTAGTTATTGTACCATATTGTAGACTGTTTACCAATATATTCAACATGCATTTCCTTATGTTTTGTGCTGTATTGCCATCTCAAGGTTTTTAAATAAGGTTTTTTATTGTCATCTTAAGGTCTCACAGGACAATATTGTGAAGCATTATTTTTACTTTGCCTAGTAAAATAGGCAAGTCTGATTTTATGCTGATAAGACAAAGGTACTTATCATAGAGAGGCAATTATGTGACTAAGATTACTCAGTAAACTCTGTTCAAATACCATCACTTAATCTCCCACGTCCTCTGTCTGCACCTCTCGTCTCGTACTATAGGTTTTTACTAGGGGTGTAACGATACATGTATTCGTATTGAACCGTTCGGTACGAGGCTTTCGGTTCGGTATTCGGTACGCATTCGAACGAACCGAACGATTCGTTGGACCATTTTTCCTGCTGACCAAAATCCACCATCACAACGTTGCGCAACATCAAATGGCAAACGTAATGAAAGCGGAACGAAACTGCGCTACTCATTATTTTGTGCTTCACGGATCGTTTATCAGTTCGGACCATCAACATCAGTGCAGCGCGAGCTATGAGCGCAAGCCGATCATGATCAAGCGACACTTTTACACAGCGCTGGGAGATCCGTTAAACAAAGCATTTTAATTCGCCACTGAAGTAATAACATGACTGCGAGATCTAGTGAGAAGCATTAAAATTTCTCTGTTATAAACGGATCAAACAGCGCTGACGTGGAAACCAAGAAAAAACATTGTTCCATGAATGAATTAGTTATAGGTTTTAAGTCCACAGATCAGCAACATGGATTTAACGTTACTGTAGTAACACTCACTGTAACCATAGAAGTTTGGCAGAAATAGTAAAATGCTTTCAAGTACATCACACATCTTTTTCCAGCACTTCAAAACTCAAACATGATCATATTTAAATGTTAGTTTTAATGTGATGACCAAAACATTATTTGTTCATCCTTCAAAGATTACCCCCATTTATAAAACTAAAAGTTTCAAGATGTAGGAAAACTCACTTATTTAAAAATAATTTTTCTTTTAATAAATAGGACATTTCTGTGGCATTTTTCTTTTTTCTGTATTGTATCGAACCGAACCGTGACACCACTGTATCGTATCGAACCGAACCGTGAATTTTGTGAACCGTTACACCCCTAGTTTTTACTATTTTAAATATCAGGACAAAATCTAACAGAGAGTCCTAACACAGAGGTCTACTGATGACTGGATTGAACACAATTCATTTGTTCACTTTTCACTTGATGTATTGCACTTATATTTATATACTTTAATAGCAAAGTAGACTCTGACTGGATCTCACAACTCTAGAAGAGATGTATATTTCTCTGTACTGAATTTTGTGCTTCATACTTAAGACTGTCAGTTCATGATCTTCATATGTAACAGGAACATTAATCATGATCAAGTCATTTTATATATATTTTATTCCCAAAGGATTTTGGAAACTTTCAAATTAATAAAACGTGTACATCAAATTGAACTATGTCTTTGAATCTTTTAATTCTGACAAGAACATTTAACAATGCATGCATAGCAGGGCTGTATTCCTAGATCATGTACATATAGTCCGCAGGAGACAAATGGATACAGTAACAATGCATCACTTTAAACCTCTTGTTGAAACAACTGTCAAAATGGATGGCTTGCAACATGACTGTTTTCAAAGAATTACAGTAGGAATGGTAAGATCACAGTACTGGTTGTCTGCAACTTCATACATCATCTGTCTCGGAAATCTGAAACAATAAAACTACATAATATATGCAGTTTAAAACAAAACATGTCTCCTATATAATTACATACATTATCATCAGGTGAATGTGTGGTGGACAGGACATGAAAATCCATCAATACTAAAAATAAATGTTTATGTTCACATGTGGACTAAACAGCAGTTAATAAACTATTGCTTCAACTGATCTCTAAGTTCAGTTAACACAGAAATGAACGATTAACTGCACTTACCTCTGCTCAGCCATGAACTGGTCGAAAGCTGATGACCTAATGCAGGTATGGCCCGCCCTCACGTGATACTGATTGGTCGATTGATAAGCTTAAATCTGATTGGCTAAAGAGTACGACTGCTCTGTGTTACGAGTAAAACGCTGCCAGGAAAGTCTCAAACACACACACACACACACACACACACACACACACACACACACATGCAAGGCGATTCGTAAGTGAATGACGATTTGCACATTCAAATTCAAGGACACACTCGTACATTTTAAACATTCAATGGTTTTTGTGCACAGTTGTATATCTACAAATTGTGTTTTGCATTTGTGAAATGTATTTTATGAATATATAATTTTATTTTGCGCATGTGAATTGCTTTTTGTGAATATTTTTTTGCATGCACCCGAATTTTTTTTGTGTGTACGTGAATTAGGTTTCATGCATGTGAAATTGTCTACGCATGTGTGAATCATGTTTTTTGCGTGAATTATATTTGAGACTAATCTGCTTCCATACTCCTCTCACTGCAGCCGCCTACTCTCGACAACATTTCAGGTGAGGCAAGGCGCGTCTCAAACAAGCCTATTGTCAAGTAGGCTACACCTAGCTGCAGGCTACATGATATTTGTTGGAAATAAAGAATAATAATAATAATAATAAACTACTTGGCGGAAAAATTGACCTTATTTAGAGCAGTGCCTTGACAGGAATGAAAGCGAGGCTGTGAAGGATATTTGCATCCGCTGTAAAAAGCTGTTAAGCTCAGGGGCCGTATTCACAAAGAATTTTAAGGCTAAAAGTAGCTCCTAACTGGCGAATTTAGGAGCAACTCCTAAAAATAATGGGCGTGTCACTCCTAACTTTAGGACTCCTAATTTTTTTGACTAAGAGTAATTCACGAAGCATTTTAGCCCTAAAAGTAGCACCTAAGTCTGGGACAGCTTAAAAGAAGTCGAGAGGACTCCTAACTCACTAAGACATATTCACAAACCGCTTTTTGTGGCATTTCACGTTGCGATGTTTTGAAATGCGTATGCGGCCTCTACAGCTTCCAATCGCGAGGGAACAATTTTGCATTGTAGGCATAACTAGGGATGCAATAACGCCACCAACAACAACCAAAACTAGGCTACTCACTGCATGTAAACTAATTGTAACGTTTCATTGTGAATCAAATTAAAATGTTCTTCTCTTTGCAAGCGTAGGCAGAGGAATATAGTGACAGATTAATTCAATAATGTTGCAAAGATATTGCATCAATCCATATGTTTCAATAGGCTACTAGGCTATTTGTTTTCCCTTACTCTTTATTCATTTAGCCTATTTATTCAGTTATTCATCCTCTTCCGTCCTTCGCACTACTTGTGTAGCGCACGCATTCTCAGACCTGTCCCCTGTCACTCATCATCGTAAGGGAGGTGTTTGAAATCATTCCCGCGTTACAATCATCAGCCAATCAAGGTGGTCACTTCAGTCAAGCTCGTGCATGAGTAATGACGTCATCCATAGCAACGAAGACTCACTCTTAGTTTAGGAGTTGTCATTTTTCTTTACTAAGAGTAGGTCTGAAAGGCGTTGTGAATAACTTTTAAGAGAAAACTCCTAGCTAAAATCTTTTAGTGCGATTTAGGAGTACTCCTAGTGGTAAGATAAAATGCTTTGTGAATACGGCCCCAGATCACTAATTCTCCACAGCATGTTGTCTGGAGTTTTCTGTCAACTGAAATTTCTTTGAGATGAGCAAAATCTGCGCAGAACCGATCACCGGTGATCAGCGCGTAATGCATGACGGTTAGAAATGTGTCCGAGTGCGGTCCGCTTTGCTCTGATGTCATGCTGACGTGTGTCAAAAAACTCTCGCAAGTGCAAGGCGGCCGTGTCGGATTCTGCAGTCGCGAGCAGTTGCTCTCCACCGACTGCACTGATCAAAAGCATGAAGGGAAACGACTTGCTGACACAGCTTAATGTTGATTGGTTTAAACAACCGTGATGTATTGTTCTCTTTTAAAATGTCTGATTTTAAAACGCGGATATCATGTTTTATGTGTATGTTATGTGTGAAATATTCCCAAACTCTCGGACAGTGCGATCTCTGTGGGTTATGCAATGTCATTTTATTATAAAAAAATAAAAAAACACATAGCCAAGTCTGTATTAAAGAAAAAAATATTGATAAACACTTATTTGGAATGGAATTTAATAACAAGTACTTTGGGTGTCTTGTTCATTATATTTATTTTCATATAAAAGCAGCAGAACTTAAATTACATCCAGTTTATTAGCAACACTGTGGGGAGTGTGGGGAAATGGCGGCATCTGGAGGGAAGGAGCATAGACATTTGCCTGGTGATCGAGGACATCAGGCGGTTGGCAACAACTGGGCTAGGAATGGACAGGGATCAGGAAGTGACGGATCAGGAAGTGAGGATGGGGAGATGGATGTTGGAAGCGGGAAATTGGAAGAATGGAAAGTAGTAAAGAAAAAACGTAAAAGTAAAGATAGAGACGAATCGGATTGTAGTGACATCGACAAGGGGGGAAAAACGGTGAAAAGGAGTGAAGATGAATTCAAGGTATATATCAAATTGTTGCAAGAAGGGACTTCGTTTGATGAGTGGAGTCCAACGCTACTAACCAAAACTTTGCACAAAGAAATTGGGGAAATTAGGAACGCTAAAAAATTGAGAAATGGTTCTTTACTGGTAATATGTAAAAGTGTGGAACAACAACAGAAAGCAATAAAGATAAATAAATTGAATGGAAAGCGAGTGAAGTGTTCAATGGTGTATGACAAGAAGCTTGTTAGAGGTGTAATCACAGGGATTCCTTTGAGTGAGTCAGTTGATTCAGTGAAAGAAGGAATAAACAATGTTAAGGTCAGGGAAGCAAAACGACTAAAAATGAGAAGGAATGGAAATATCTGTGACAGTCTTTCAATCTTGATAACTTTTGAGGAAGAAAATCTTCCAGGAAAAGTCTTTATTGGATATATGAGCTATGATGTCAGGGTTTACATTCCACCACCACTGCGGTGTTTTAAATGCCAAAGGTATGGGCATGTAGCTGCGATATGTAAGGGAAAACAAAGATGTAGTAAATGCAGTGGTGAACATGAATACGGAAAGTGTGAAGAGGGGGCAAAGCTAAAATGCTGTAATTGTGGAGGAGAACATAGCGCAGCATATGGTGGATGTGAAGCTAACAAAAGAATGAAGGAGGTACAGCGAATTAAAGTAGTTCAAGAGGTCTCATATGCAGAAGCAACTAAGAAAGTTCAAAAAGTTATGCCTGTCGAAAGAATAAAGGAGAGGACTAAAGATGTAGGGGAATGTGTAAAGTGTGATAAACTAAAAGAAGAGACACTGATTGTGAACAAAGGAGATTTTGTGATCTTCATGGCTGAGATAATCAATTGTTCTGCGCAGACCAGTAGTAGGACTGAAAGAATCAAAATAATTGTTAAATCAGCCGAAAAATACTTGGATGTGAAGGGAATGAATTGGGAAAGAGTTAGAGATATTCTTAAGGATGAAGAACAACATTCACAGACATGGATTGGGGCTGCATAATGGTTTTAATTATACTCCAGTGGAATGCTAGGAGTCTAATTGCAAATGGTCAAGAATTTAAGATATATGTTGAAAATTTAAAGGATAAACCTAATATTATTTGTGTACAAGAAACCTGGCTAGTGGCCAGGTTGGATTTTGTAATTAAGGGATACAATTCGTTAAGAAGAGACAGGGATATGGGTAAAGGAGGAGGAGTTGTAATTTTTATACAAATGGGACTTCAGTATAGAGAGATTAAGAAGGGGAATGACTTGGAATACATTGCTACAGAAGTAAGGTCAAGTGAGGATAAGGTGACAATAATAAATTTTTATAATCCATGTAGAACAGTGGAGAAAAAGCAACTTGAGAACATTTGGAAGGATTTAACAGGGAAAATTATCTGGTGTGGGGACTTTAATGCACATAGTACATTATGGGGAGAGAAGGATGATGGGAATGGAAATGTAGTTGAAGAATTTATGGAAGAAAAAGAGTTAGTGTGTCTGAATGATGGTTCTGGTACAAGAATAGATGTGGCAAAGGGCACAGAGTCAGCAATAGATCTTACTATTGTCACAAAAACAATTGCAGATAAATGTGAATGGGAGGTATTGAAGGAAAGTACAGTAGGGAGTGATCACTATCCTATTAGAATTCAGATAGGAATGGAAGTAGGGAATGAACATGAAGTAAGAGAAGAGAGGTGGATTCTAGAGAAAGCAGATTGGAATAAGTATAGAGAAGTGAGCGATGAGTTATTATCTATTGATAAAAATCAAGATATTGAGGAATTATGTTATAAAATTAGTAATAGTATAATTATTGCAGCAGGAGTATCAATTCCAAAAACTAAGCCTAAGACATTAAATAAAATAGTTCCGTGGTGGTCAAAAGACTGTAAGGAAGCAATTACAAATAGAAATAGAGCATTTAAGGAGTTAAAGAGAACACACAATTTTCAGAATTTAGTTCAATATAAAAGAACCCAGGCAAAAGTCAGGAAAATAATAAGGCAAGCTAAAAAAGAGTACTGGAAGAGGTTCTGTGACTCTATTGGGAGAACTACTCCAGTGGGGAGAATTTGGAATATGATTAAAAAAATGAAAGGGAATGGAAGGGAATATGAATATCCTATGCTGATTGAGGGGCAAATAACTATCACTAGTAATAAGGAAAAAGCAGAAGTTATAGCAAAAACATTAGTCAAGGTGCATAGTTCAGGAAATTTAAATAATGAGGAAAAGAGAGGAAGAAATGAAACAGTTGGAAAATATCAGTATGTGTTTGGCAATGAGGATAGTGAAGGAGGGGAATTGGATGTATTGTTTTCAAAGTCAGAACTCAACATGGCATTGAGGAAAGTAGGTAAGACATCGCCAGGGAGAGATAAAATCTGTTATTCTATGTTGGACAACTTAAGTGATAAGGGGAAGGATGTTTTGTTAAATCTTTATAATAAAGTATGGATAGAGGGATGCATTCCTAGAGCATGGAAGGAGTCTATAATTGTTCCTATTAGGAAACCTGGGAAGGATCCCCAAATAGCAAGTAATTATAGACCTATTGCGTTAACGTCCCAGATGGGGAAAACTATGGAGAGAATGATAAATGACAGGCTTAAGTATTGGATAGAAACAAAAGGATTGATGCAAAATTATCAAAGTGGATTCAGGAAAGGTAGAAGTACCATGGATCCTATTGTATGTCTTGAAGATATAATAAGGAAGGCTCAGGTGAATAAAGAATCTGTAGTGGTAGTATTTTTTGATGTCGAAAAGGCGTACGATATGTTGTGGAAAGAAGGCATGCTGATTAAACTAAAACTATTGGGAATTAAGGGAAAGATGTTCAAGTGGATAGAAGGGTTTTTATCTGATAGAGTAATTCAAATTAAAATAAATGGGGAAGTAAGTGAAAGTTACAGGGTGGAAAATGGTGTTCCACAAGGGAGCATTATCAGTCCACTTTTATTTTCAATCATGATTGATGATGTTTTTAAGGATGTACAAAATTCAGTCGGGGTAGCATTGTTTGCAGACGATGGAGCAATGTGGAAAAAGGGAAGGAATATAGATTTTGTGGTGGATAAGATGCAACAAGCAGTAAATAGAGTCCAAGAGTGGGCTATTCAATGGGGGTTTAGAATCTCAATAGACAAAACAAAGACTTTAATTTTCTCTAGGAAGAAAATAAATTTGAATGTAAAAATCAAATTATCTGGGGCAGAATTAGAATGGGTGGAATTCTTCAAATATTTGGGAATTTGGTTCGACAAAAGACTAACTTGGACAATGCATATTCAGAAAATGATTGATAAATGTAAGAAAGTGTTGAATGTGATGAGATGCTTGCGTGGAGTAGAATGGGGAGCAAGTAGACCTGCGCTGAAAGCTATTTATTCAGGGATGATCAGGTCGGTATTTGATTATGGGTGTATAGTGTATGGATCTGCTGCCAAAACTTTATTAAAGAAACTAGATGTAATCCAGAACCAAGGTTTGAGGTTATGCTGTGGGGCATTTAAGACCTCATCAGTGGCAGCAATCCAGGTAGAGATGGGGGAGATGCCGCTACATCTTAGAAGAGACCAGCTATCTCTTGTGTATTGGGCAAATCTGAGAGGTCATACTGAAAAACATATGAGTCAGACAGTTTTATGGGAATGTCAAGAGAGAGAGAATAACCTAATCAAAAGTTTTGGATGGACAATAAGGCAGAAGATAATAACAATAGGAATTAGTACATTGAAGATAAGCCCTACAGTGGTATTTTCAGTTGTACCTCCTTGGATGTTGTCGGAAGTTCCAGTTGACTTAGGATTATTGGAGGAAAAGGAGGTCAATGGAGTGGATCATCACAGGACTCAGAATTACATAAATAGCAAATATAAAGATGGAATTATTTTATATACTGATGCATCAAAGCAGACAGATAAGAAAATGGGAATTGCTTATGTTATCCCTCAATTAAATATTGAATATGCTAAAAGAATTAATGATGATTTAGCAGTATATACAGCAGAAATGGTGGCAATATGGATGGCAATGATGTGGATAGAGAGCAATAAACCTAAGCAAGCTGTGATTGCGTCAGACTCCAGTTCAGCATTAATAAGTCTCAAGCATCTTCACTCTGAGTCTAGACAGGATATAGTATTTGAAATAATCCATTTAGCAAACAATCTGCTAAAGTCTGGTATTAGTACTACATTTATATGGGTGCCAGCTCATATAGGTGTAGGAGGTAATGAGTTGGCAGACAAATGTGCGAAGGTAGCAGCAGAGAAGTCTTTTATAGAGATGGATATTAAATACAGCAAAGCTGAAGTTAAAAGTATAATTAAAACAAAAATTAATGAAAAATGGCAGTTTGTTTGGGACAATGAACAGAAGGGGAGATACTTGTATAGTATTCAAGGAAAAGTGGGAAAGAGCAGGAGTACATACAGAAAAGGGCGAGAAGAAGATGTGGTGTCTAGAATGAGATTAGGACATACAGGTTTAAATAGAACTTTATTTATAATGAATAAGCATGTTGATGGAAAATGTGAATATTGCAATAGTCAAGAGACAGTAGAACATGTAATTATGAATTGTCCTAAATACCATCAAGCTAGACAAAGATTGTTATCACAACTAGGTGAGAATCAGATTTCCCTAAATGTACATGATATAATGAAAAGAGGGTCTGGCGAAATTTGTTTTCATTTTTTGTTTTCTTTTTTAAAGAGAACTGGGTTAATTAAAAGAATGTAAAAGTGTAGTTTGAGTCGTTTACAGTGTATGAGTCTGACCCATTGATCCACACTCCAGTCCAGATGGTGGCGGTAATGCACCAAAAAGCTGGTTGCCAACCGCCATAGAAAGAGAAGAAGAAGAAGAAGAAGAAGCAACACTGTGCACAAGCGTGAATCCCGTGAATCCCGCGATATCCATCATTGATCTCACAGCTGTCAGATCCACCTTTTTTCACTCCTCCTCTCACTGCAGCCGCCTACTCTCGACTATTTCAGGCGAGGCAAGGAGCATCTCAAACAAGCCTATTGATACAATCAATCACCCCAAAAGATACGGTGACGACACTTCCGTGGTTTGTGTGACGTTTTTCCTGACCTTTATGGAAACATAGAAATTCCCTTTAAGAATGCGACGGAAAACAGGGGAACCTGCAAACGTCCTCTCAAACAAGCTTATTGTCAAGTACACCTGGCTGCCAAAATAAATCCACCAGCCCGTATTCCATTGAGTCACTTTTGCAGCGGGAAAGCAGCGCCTCCGCGAGGCACAGACCTGTAGGCTACTTTGTGCAACCACTAACTTAGAAAACGTGTTTCTGGTCCGAGCAAACGGAGACCATGGTTTGGCATGCAAGAGGAAGACACGGGACTGGCCTAATCAAACTGTGTATGCCAATTTCAATGGATCATATTCACACTTTTGTTTTTCTACTTACAGTTTGGGCCAAATGAATGATGGATGCAGTCCCTCTAGTGGACCCTCAAAGAGAATGCGCTCAGTTTCTGAAAGTTTTAGACATTTCACTTCAAATGCTGTGAGATGGGCCTACATGTAAAACTGCACTTAACATACACTTGCACAGCTCTGGATGTCTTTTTTCCAGTAATAAACAAACATTAAGTTGTTTTGATTGATACTGTGAAGCAGCTTTGATACAATCTGTATTGTGAAAAGCGCTATATAAATATATTTGACTTGACTTGACTTGACTTGACTTATAGTGTACATATTCTTACTGATTTACTTTGCATTGCTGAAAATATCTGTCAGGTTCTAATTTGCCAAATAAAATGACAGTGTGTTTTTAAAATGTATCCTACGTTGGGAAATAGCTGGCGTGGGAGACCTTTTTTTTTTTTTTTTTGCCAAGTAGTAGGCCTATATAGTTCTATAGCTCTTTATTATTAAAAGCAATTTAATGATAAAGACTTCAATTCAGACACACAAAAAATGGATGATTCAAATTAAATTTATTGACCTCCAGCTTCCAGCAGTCAATATGCATGCAGATACAGTCTTCAGTCAAAATTATATTTTTTTTTCAAAGTTTCCCATCCTTTTTTTTTTACAAAACTGCGTGCACCTTAAATAATTCTGCAGCGTACAAACCACAAAAATACCAGTTTTACATTATCAAATACTGCACATAGAAAACATTTACAAAGCACAAGTATAAAATTACAGCTTCCCCATACAGCTCTTTACCATTCTGTTATTCCTAAACAGCAGTGCACTGTCAGCTCGAATAAGTTTGGGGTCTACCCGTCTCTGATAAATCTTTGATCGTGCTCTCCCAAAGTGCAAGACTTAAACCGTAGTGGGTTGAATATAGGATAGATGTATGGATGCAATGGGCATGGATTTCAAAGTAGCTACATTTCTCATGAAAGTTGAAAACCTCGCTCTGCAAAGGTGAGCATGTCCTAACAGTGTCTTATGCTGTTAACAATGCCATGAATAATATGAATGGCTGGTTTATGGCAACAACAAAAGAGCTGCTAACAGCTTTGCTACATGAATGAGAAAACAGACTACAAATGACCATCTTTGCATTTGTAAAATAAATAAATTGCCAATGACAGTCTTTTAAGTCTGACCCAAGAGTACAATACATTTAAGGTTGTAATCATATAATATAAATGAAATAAAATATTCAATGTTTTAGTTAAGTGTGATCACAAACAAAAAGAGCCCATTTTTAAAGACACTTCATGGCTCTTTGAGAAAATACAAATACAATGCACGGCTTTCTTCATTTAATTCATATTCAAATCTAAAAAAAAGTAGGCCTAAATGTAAATTACTAAAAACAAACAATGTTTCAACTGATATCTGATATCGATCTTATGTTTTTCCAAAAACCAAATAGGCTACTCAAAACAATTGTGATAGTCAATAGATTAGTGAATTAGATACCAGGGGCCCTCATATATTAAAAGCACTTTTCCAAGTCAAAGTGATATGAACATTAGTGGGGATTTTAGCGTACACACACTCCAAGTTCAAATCTGTGTGTATGCTAAAATCCAGCCCGTTTTCCATTGAGTCATTTGGACGATGACTGCTCTTTTATGTTAATGATATTAATTAGTTGGCGTTTACAAGGTGGAGATCTGAAACCATTCAGCTGCGCACAATTTGAAGATCATTTGCGATTTATAAATTTCACATCTGGAAGAGAGTTGTACGAAGTTTTTGGGCTTACATCCGTTTTCTGAATCACACGTACGCACATTTGAGAAATGATCATAAGATCAAATGTAGAACGGTTTCTACGCAACATTTTATAAAAGAGGCCCTTTAAACTTTTAAACATCAACACATGCCGGGAAATGATGTGTCATTGATGTATTGTGTCATTCAGACACTGCAAAACAAATAAAACTTGCAATACAGAGAAATTAAATATATAATATGTACATTCAAGTTAGAGATACTTTAGTATAATGATATCGAAGCAAAACAACCAAGGCTTTCAGTAACACATCTAAGCCTTATAATAATAACTCACAAGTAAGGCAATAAACAAGCCATCACCTTTTATCCAGCAGACCACCCTTTAAAATAATTAATTTTACAAAAATAAGATAAATATCGCCTCAATAATCCTTACATTTGTTCACAAACAGACAAAAAACAGGGTTTCATAAAAAGACTTCACAAGGGGTTAAATGGCCCAAATAGTGGTAAAGGAAGATTACATTCCTTTTGGAAATTAAAGCAATCTCTCAACATTTATATGCATCATACAGTACCCGACGAAGCAACATTTAAACAAAAATTCAAAGTCACACATCATTCTCAAATTTACAATACTGTCCATTTCTGAATGCAAATAAGGTAGACCTCCAACTGTATCGGCTATGATTGTTGAACCTAACATAACATAACATAACATAACATAACATAACATAACATAACATAACATAACATAACATAACATAACATAACATAACATAACATAACATTGATATTGATCTGTATTCAGTGTATTAAGGTCATTCCCCAGTCAGGCTGGTGTCACCTACTTACACCCACATATAAACTGTGTAAGCCATAAAAGTGGCAAAAAAAATGCCATGTATATGACCTAAAAAGAATGAAGTGGTTTCGCATATATAAGCATCAAGTACTCTGATACAACACCAAGCGTTTAAACGAACCAGATGCTATTGACTTTTCTGGCATCTTATTCAGAAGTTACAACATCATACTCAAAGATTTGTATTTATAGATTATCAACAAACCACTGAAGCATTTGAAAACTGTATCCTTTTACTGTCAGAACAAAACAGATCTGATCGTTCCCATTCTATGTTAAAATATCGAAATGCATCCAAACCACAGTAAGTTGGAAGCGGAAAATCTACATTTTTTTTGTTTTGTCGATGTTGCATTTGGTTTAGCTATGGATTGCAACAAACTATATCCATCCACTACACCTGAAAAAATAGAGCAGTACAGTACAAATATTCATGCATTCAGACTCTTCATTTTGCAAAAATGCAAGATTTGTAACTACTTTATTGTACAGTAAAGGGACACATATAATCCCATATTCCAATGTACGTAAAATCACATAGAAAAAATATCAATATCTAATAGTCATTTCATAGTGTTTACCAAGGACAAACATTCAGCTGCAAATACAATTTGTTTTAAGTACAGTAAAACAATTTAATTTAATCTTTAGTTAGTACCTAATTTAATGTACAGACATTTGTCTGTTTGTGGAAAAGAAAAATGTGCAATGCAATCAAACTTGTGCAAATACATAAGAAGCAAGAAATGCATGTGAGAATTAGCAGAGACTCATTTTGTATGTTTAAAGGCAAAACTTTTGAGCTTAATAAAGAACAACGACGGAATGGAAAGTAAAATATTCTAAAATGTCAAATCAGTCATGACTGGCATGGGTAAAATAGTTTCAACTTGAATGTACTACATTTACAACTTATGATGATAATAAGAGAGAGCAAAGTATTGTATCAAAGTTTCAGTAGAGACAGCTGTACAGCAAAGCAAAATACTAAAATACTTCAAACGATTCAAAATGATAAATCAGATGAAACGGTTTGGTGATCTCATAGTCTGCTTTTAGAAGCAGATCATGCATATCATGATGCAAACCAGAAAATCAAACAACATTTAGACTTTGACTGAATTATAGAAGCGTCTTTAATGATTTGGCTAATGATCCATATGGGAACAATGAATATTTTTTCTGGTTCTTATTGATACTGTCACATATTAATCATTTTATATGTGTTACCATCATCTCTGCAGAAGATGTGACTGAAAAACTGAAATCTGATGTACTGGTACAGTGATCCTATGATATGTAAGGTACTGATCTGATATATTCAGAAGAACTATGAAAACAAATCTAGATTTGCAGAGGAGGCTGACAGGAGTGTGATGAACACTTTGTATTTTACCTACAGTGCTGTTTTCCTTCCAAATGTCTCTGTAACACCAACGACTGACTGAAGAAGCCACTTAGAGCCACCCAGCTAAAGAGGACTGCTGATTAGACAGGAATAGCCACAATGCAAAAGTTCATAGAGAAAAACAAAAGTGTCCAGGAGTTTACAGAATACCGTTTGTTCTGGGCTTCAAGAACCTGTTGAGCGAGCAACTCCATCACCAGTCCTCATATAGTCGTGTACTTGGTTTTTGTTCAGCGTGACCTCCTGAGTGTAACAGGAAATGGAAAAGACATTTAACAGTTCAGATCCATATGCTGGTAGAACGAAACCCAAAATTACTTGAGGCGGTAAAGTATAGCGCGGCTCCAACTTTCCAGAAATCTTTGCTACTTGCTACAAGAAAAGTTTTCTTGCTTGCCAGCGGACAACGTTCGGCATATCCCACAATGCAGCAGTTGTGTATGAGGGTTGCTGGTTAACAGGACAGTTGGTTCTCCTTCAGAGGGTTCGATTACCTCATACTACGTCTGCAGCTCGGTGCAGATTGCGTTGTTCAGACAAAAAGTGAGATTAAAACATTAGCAAAATAAATAACCTACCATCTATAAGTCTACATCATTTTAAAGGCAAGCTTAAATAGCACTTTACATATTTTGCTGAACAAGGGTTGCGAGTTAACGTGCAGAATGCAGTCGATTAATACATAAACACAAATATCGATCTATATATTTATTTATTGAGCTCTCCGAAAAGGAAAAAAAAGAATACGCTACTTTATGCGACATGAATTGTGTGCATTTCTAATAAATAACCTGACCTGTGGAGTAAACCCCTGCCCTTTAAAAGTTTAATTGTGTATGTAGTCTAGTGAGTTTTTCTAACACGTCTTTTTTGCATCTAAGTCAATGACTCTGCTACATATCCATACTCGTTAATATAACAGATAATAAGAATTGCTTTGGTTTTTAAAAAATAAAACTTCGGGTTTGGCATTGAGAAATGATTGACCCTTGAGGGTCTGGAACTGCTGGAACCCATTCTGTTCCCTGTGTGACATGACGTCAACACAAATGCTACATTGTCAGGAACATTTCTCAGCAGATTTATTATATGCCCCTATATTGACCTGCGAACAATGGATCTGCATGTAACTAGCCATGACTGATTCCGGACGCCCCTACAACCGCATGTTGCTGGTTACATCCATATCCATCTGTGTATGTGTTAAATGTGTCATGCCTTATTTGTATCCAACTCTTAAAATCTGTGTCGGTAAAGAGGAGCGTTACAGCCCCGGGGGAGTTGGCTGTATCTATCAGAGTGTGTTCATGCTTTTGGGGTCGGTGGCGGGGTATATTGAACGAAGATACACACGTAGAGATAGAGAACACAGGCATATTAAGATGGGGACGTGGATGTGTCTAGGTGCACGAGGGGCTTGTGGCGCTCTCGAGCGAGGACTGGGAGAGTCGGCGTGTCAGAGGGCCGATGCTGGGGTCTGCCAGAGAGGAGGTGGGGAAGAGCTTGTACCAGCCGCCCACCATTGATGACAGATCGAGATCATCCAGGAGGATCTGAGCCATTCCCATGAAACACTTGCTGTCCATGCGGCCGTAATCTCCCCACACGATCACCTGGTGAGGATAAATGGACACATTTAGTATGCATCGACCCCAAATATGGCATTTGCACTTGGTGTGAAAGTTTCTTATGTAATGACATTTATACATTTTTAAGTGTGTCTTATGCTCCGGATGCTTAAGAGACGCTTAAAAATGTACTTAGTGTCATTACATAAGAAACTTTCTGTACTTTCTATAAAGTAATCTTTATGTACTTTTTGTCTTAATTGTGAACAAATTATATACATAATATATATATATTAGGGGTGTAAGGGTTCACAAAATTCACGGTTCGGTTCGATACGATACAGTGGTGTCACGGTTCGGTTCGATACAATACAGCAAAAAGAAAAATGCCAGAGAAATTTCCTATTTATTAAAAGAAAAAATATTTTTTAGTTTTCCTACATCTTGAAACTTTTAGTTTTATAAATGGGGGTAATCTTTGAAGGATGAACAAATAATGTTTTGGTCATCACATTAAAAATAACATTTAAATATGATAATATTAGAGTTTTGAAGTGCTGGAAAAAGATGTGTGATGTACTTGAAAGCATTTTACTATTTCTGCCAAACTTCCATGGTTACAGTGAGTGTTACTAAATTAAATCCATGGTGAATGTTGCTGATCTGTGGACTTGAAACCTATAACTAGTTCATTCATGGAACAATGTTTCTCCTGGTTTCAACGTCAGCGCTGTTTGATCCGTTTATAACGGAGAAATTGTAATGCTTCTCACTAGATCTCGCAGTCATGTTATTACTTCAGTGGCGAATTCAAATGCTTTGTTTACTGGATCTCTCAGCGCTGTACAGTGTCGCTTGATCAAGATCGGCCCTGTCCCAAATGGCACACTCCGGACTTGTGGACTTCCTCAGAGTCCACACTTCGGTGACGTCATGTAGTGTAGACCTATAGGGCCCTTAGCGCGAGTCCGCGAGGGCGCATTGAGAGGTATTTTTGGGACAGACTCGATCGTCACGCCGGAAACAGGAAGAAGGTCTCAGCTCAGACGTCGAAGCTGAATAAATTTAAAGGTCATCTCATCAGTCCCTTTATTAGAAAAATATCACAAATATCATTAAAAAAATTACAGTCTTTAGCATTGAGAACAGGATTTATTTTATTTTCCCTAATCTTATGTCCATGTGAACTACACAGCCTGCTTTTACAGTTCTATAATTGTATATGCCACCTGGGCATTAGAATAGATGTCATGGTTATGTAAATGATAAATACAGTTGTACATAATAATACATAATGTTCAATTTTAACACAAAATTAAAATGTAAATGAGTTTAAGAAAAATGTATAGGTTTCAATATTCATACTACGTTTATATGACTCAGTAAAGCCATGACATTCGGTTCTATTTATGTAATGAATCATAATGTGATCGTATTATTTAACACGCTATTATTATGTTTGAGATATCAACCACTGGTCGATAATGTTTGTATAAACTGTAAGTAACAACTGGTAAAATGTACGCCTATATCATAAAGCCATTTTAACAGTCCGTGAGCGAAATCTCCTCCCATCCGTTTTCTGATTGGCATTTCGCAAGGATTCCTGGGTAGTTAAAGTGCGTGGAGCCTGCATCTATGCGGGCTTCGAGGAAGACCGCTTCAACGGTACAAAGGGGGCGCTGCTGAGCACACTTCAGAGCGTTAAAATGCTAAATGGGACGGCCTACGGACTCGTAGACCAGGCGAGCACGCGCAATTTAAGTCCACGAGACCGAAAGTCCTTATAAAGTGCGCCATTTGGGACAGGGCCATCGGCTCGCGCTGCACTGATGTTGATGGTCCGAACTGATAAATGGTCCGTGAAGCACAATATAATGAGTAGAGCAGTTTCGTTCCGCTTTCATTACGTTTGCCATTTGATGTTGCGCGACGTTGTGATGGTGGATTTTGGTCAGGAGGAAAAATGGTCCAACGAACCGAACGGTTCGATACGAATACATGTATCGTTACACCCCTAATATATACATACATATATATATATATATATATATATATATATATATATATATATATATATATATATATATATATTATTTTTTTTTATTCAACGATTTTTTGAAAGAAATTAATACTTTTATTCAGCAAGGATGCATTAAAAAGTGACATTTATAATGTTACAAAAGATTTGTTTCAAAGAAATGCTGTTTCTTTGAACTTTCTATTGATCAAAGAATAAAAAAAAAGCAGCCCAACTGTTTTCAAAATTGATAATAATAAGAAATGTTTATTGAGCACCAAATCAACATTTTAGAATGATTTCTGAAGACTGGAGTAATGGCTGCTGAAAATTCTGCTTTTTCCATCACAGGAAAAAAATACATTTTAAAAGGTATTCAAAATAGACAATATTTATATATTTATATATTTACTCTATATAATTATTTTGATCAAATAAATGCAGCCTTGGTGAGCAAAAAAACACTTCTTTCAAAAGCATAAAACAATCTTACTGACCCCAAATATTTAAATGGTGTATGTCTTTAAAATGAATGCCCAAATCTAATCATTTTATTGCAAAAAATTATTTAATAATTTTTCTAACCAAACAAAAAACAAAAAAATAAATGATATTAAATAGCAAGTTTTTAACACCAAATCAATTACACTACATTCTCTGCAAATATTAATTAGACTTAATTAGAATAAAATATAAAAATAAAGAATATAATTATGAATTATGACATTGTTATGATTATGAATATTAATTGATATATTACATGTTATTTGGTTAGCCACTGATGATATTCAATATTCTAAGATTTCTTAAAGGGGTGTTTATCATTTAAATAATAATAATAATTATACTGCATAGACTGTACAGAATATGAACAGTGTAAAAACCACAAAATAAACTTTAAACAGCGTCTCCTGTCTTTCCATCAACAAATTCAAGATAGCAAGATTATTTAAAAACTTTTTATTCCATTAAATGCTTTTTTTGGGACCACTGGATATTTAGATGTTATATGCTGTTTTCTGAAGAATGTGTTTGTGAAGGATAGCTAGAGTGATTTGGATTTGTAATACCTGTAGCACTTTCCCCTGCGGGCTCTCGTCAAACATCAGGGATTGCTGGAAGGTTGGATCCAGGGTTTTCTTCACCACTTTGGTTTTCTTCTTAGCGAGACACATTCCATTCTCCAGAACGTAAACCTTTATGTATGTTGCTGATAGAGAAGGAATCCTCCAATTATGAAACAGTGTTCTATGGCCTTACCAAACAAATCATGTGGATAAACTGATTCAACATAGTCATTTTTAATCGTGGGTTACCTGAAATGGTCTTTGAGCCTGGTTTAGGGGTCAGACCTCGGGCCTGCGTGATCTCAACCTCTAACTGACCCCCTCTATCCATCACACCAATGTAAACATCACCTACACAGAGAAAACCATATGGCTTAAGATCAAAATTATGATCAAAATCACCTACACAGAGAAAACCATTTGGCTTATGATCAAAATTTTCATTTATGTGCAGAGATCTTGCAATGGGATAATTCAACAGCAGGTGGAGACAAAGAATAGCATATAACCTTCATTCCTGAGAGTTTCTGCCTTGATATTTGATTTGAAACGGAAATTAGATACATAGGCTATTATTAAATCTAACAAGCCAGTAACTCCAGTCCAGTCAACATGGGCTCCTGCAAAGATTGACATTTATCAGATCTGCATCAATTTGCAGACAAATTAATTGACGATCAGCTGAGTTCCACAGAATGCTAAAAGATAGCATTGTACAATTTCTGCGGTATATACTATGTATACTATGCTCAGTATGAAAATTTACTGTACATACAAAATACCCTGGTGACCTACAGCCAGCCGCGGCGCTACCATTGGGCCAGAGTGGGCCTGGGCCCACCCATTTTAGGTCCGGGCCCGCCCTAGCAGTTCATCCAATAAGCAGCCCGAGGAAAGCTTTGAGTGAAAGCTTCTCAACCAATCAGCGGCTTCTACCCCACGTGTGACTTAAGGGGGTCGCACACCGGACGAGAAGCGCGGCAGCGCAGCGTCTTTAAAATTAGTACGCAAACTTCGGACTTGCGTCCTTGGTAGTTCAGACTTGCCAAGTTCGACTCAGGAGAACGAACTCCCGAGGACGAGAGGACGCGAGTCCTGTTATTCTGCAAATGGAACAGTGCGTTCTTGATCGCGTCACTCAGCACGCTCTGGCTACTCCGGTTATCTCTTTATGTATATGTTAGGCAACAATAAAACGAAATATGGTATAAAACACAACTCTGCCTCTTTTCATCAACAATAAAACTAAATATGTAATAAAACACCACTCTGCCTGCAAATGTGGTTCAGGCAACGCACATTGATTATCTTCACTGCATATATTTATAACAACACGAAATATAAAACAACCCTGCTTCTTTTAGTTTTCATTTTAAAAATATGAAACATTATTGATCATTAAAGCTGACATTTAACAAACACAGACAGGGTTGTGTCATTTTATTTTATTATACAACATGTACATACAGTGAAGAGAATGTATAGTACAATAATATATATAAAAAAAGTTTTAATGATCAATAACATCCAGTATAAAAGTATACGTAGCCTAATAAGAAGCTATACAATGAGAAATAAAGCAAACGATTCAGTCAAACATAAGTCAGCTCTCTAATAGGCTACAAAGTTCAAGTTAAATAGCCTAAATATATAAAGTTATGAAACTTCCCTTTGCCCTCAGCCAAAACGATTTGCCATGGAACAAACTATAGATTAATGATACCAAAAATCGACTTATACACAAGACAAATTATATCTCATGTTTAACCACTAGACTAGACCAGAGACATATCAGAAAAATTGTAATTGCTGTATTCAGTGTATACTACCCAGTATGCAACTGTCTTACCCATTGGCGGTGTGGCTAATGTCTGACGTCCCACTATCTGTGCGGGACCAAGCCCATCCAGGAAGTCACTGAATTGGCTCTCAGGGCCCAGGCGAGTGGTGGGGAAGATGAACCTAAAATACACCCGTTGAGATGTGTGAAATGTGTGATCCATCAAACTCATCAATACAAAACAGGGTTGTTTCCAAACAATGCAATACATACTACTGAGAAACCAACTACTTCATCATTTAATGTGAAAATATCTCACATTACACATAGATGTATGAAACTTGTCAAGATTTTATCATATTTAGAGCTGCAACTAACAATTATTTTGATAGCTGATTGATATGTTGATTTTATTTATTAATCAATTAATCAGATGAAAAAATGAAATATTTGGTAATTATTAAAGTAATTAAAAATGTAATCCATTATTTTAATTTTATCAATTGTTGCAGCTCTAATCATATTACACAACATTTGAATTATTTTCATGACAATAAAGCATATTTCATCATCAAAATTCCATTAACGTAATGTGAAATAAAAATTTATATTATTAAAATTGTACAATACTGTTGTACTCCCTCTGCTTATTTTATGTAAAATATTTTTTTCTTTTAATATTGTTTTTGTGAGATTCACTCAGATATAAATGCATTTGGATGCAGTGATTTGTGATCTCCAGGTTAAATATCTCTGATGAGGAGTCTTTTAAGGAGTTTTTAAATAGTTAAAATAGTTGTTTAAATAGTGATTAATAAATGAATAAAAGCAAAATACAAATACAATTAGACACCATGTCACTCACGTTCCATCAGAGCTGTTGCTGTTGGTGCTGCCATCTGTTGAATCCTTACTGCCCTGCCGTGTGACACGGTTCCTCATCTCCACGGCAATACCCGTCTCTGTGCTCCGCCGTATGGTACTGCGTAGCTTCTTTGTTCCACCATCTACACAAAAAACACGCATATGTAACACTGGTCACTTTCCATGAATAGACCACACATACACACGCATGCACGCACGCATGCACGCACGCACGCACGCACACACACACACACACACACACACACACAGAGGTTGTAGATATTTATAAACTTATTTTTTCTATAAATGGACAATTTTCCTAAAATAATGTGGGTAAAAGAGCAGGGTTAATATAAATATTAATATAATATATTGTTACTTGAAATAAACTGTAATCACATAATGTAACCACATGGCACAAGCTGATTGGCCTCTGCTGATCCTGCAGTCAATGAGATTGCTTGCTCAACATTTAAATGGTGTGGTTCATTGTCAACTGTAGGCTAGTCCTCCAGCACGTTATCAGAGTTCCTCTGAACCCCTCCACCTCCCCCAGCTCCACCTGCCTAGATCTGCTATAAGATTTATGTATGTCTATTTATGTAGCAGCAGCATATCTTACATGCTCACAGCAGTATGTCTATGTATCTATTAGCAGTAGCAAGTCCATACTTGCTCTGCAGCAGCAGCAGTGTAGCAGATCTAGTCGGCCAAGACCAAATACATTAACATTGCCATATTTCATAACATCTCAGACAGTAACATAGTGTTGGCCCAGATCCGGCACACATCTGGTACACGTGGATTTTACACAGCACAGATGTGGGCCGGATCTGGGCCAACACTATGTCGCTGTCTGGGATGCTAAAACTATTCATAGTTGTCATGATTGAAATTAAATAAATTGACAAAAAGACACAACAAAATTATTAAAACTTTAAATAAATTAAAATGAAAACAGAAAATATAAAAAAAATTTTTTATAAAATAAATATAAAAAACTATATTAGTATCTCAAATATACTAAAACAACACAACAGTAACATATTATTTACTTTTCTTCATGTGACACTCTAGAAAGGGTCTAAATTATGTTAAACAATGGTGCAACAATTTAAGCAATGTTACATTTTTGTAATGAAGGAAATAAAATTGTAACCGGGTAGCTTGCAGAATGTGGGACAAAAGTTGTTAGTTTAAATAAGTTATTAGTTTAAAAATATTTTTTTAATACAACTGATTGAATATTATTGCAGTCAATGTATGATTACCAGACAGTCAGGAAAGTCAAGACCTTTATATCTTTAATAGTTAAAAAATGTCACAGGACATTGACGTGCAATGGAAAGTGCACTGATATAAACTCCTCAAATGTAATGCCATGTAAAAACACAGCATGAACTGCTAAAGTGTTTATGAAAAAGAAAGCTGAGCTTATATAGTCCAGTCATATTTCATACCAAGAGTCATTTACTTGGGTACTAATGTAAACTCATCTGTACCCTTACTCTGCATGACTTCCAGCTGTTTACAACTGCTATATTTAGCTGATATACTTTTCTGACAAGCAATCAATCCAGGCATAGCAGAAGAGCTTGACAACTCAAATGCTTTTGCTTTTGTTCTCAAACACCAAATATGGAAATCAGAACAGTAAAACAACTAGAAAGTGGAAGTTTAAATTTGTAACAGGGCTTGAAAACACAGTAGGTGATAATACGCAATGCCAAATTATAAATTCCAAACTTAAAACTCTCATGTTTCCTGAGCCCAGAGGCTACTGTCTGGAAGTCACCAAGGAGTTATAAAGTGCTACATCCATTAGCAAGTACACAGTGGTAAACCCCATGCTGTTAAGCTCCAAAAATGACAAAAAAGCAAAACCATACTGACCATCTGATGCATATTGCACACAAAACTGGGAAGCACTTGTGATAGCCATCTCCAATCAGCCCACTCAGAAAATCGTGTTTACAGGGTACCGGGTTGATATTATGAGAGCTATTTACCAAGAACTTAGTAACAAGTTTACATGTCAAAATGGATAGTTTTTGGCCAGAATATAGGGTTACAACGGGGCTAAAGGCGCATTTGATTTTATTAAACCTCCCAGACAGCAACATAGTGTCGGCCCAGATCTGGCCCACATCTGGTACACATGGATTCAACAATTACCAGATGTGGGCCGAATCTGGGCCGACACTATGTTGCTGTCTGGGCTCTAGATGGCAAAACTCACATCAGCACTCTCCTAAACAGTCGTGTTTCTCTATGCACATAGAAAAGTTGATTCTGTGCTAATTTGATCTACTGTTGGTGTTAAAGGCGTTATTGACATGATAATAAATAGCTGGCTGATTTTTCCTTTTATTGACATGGTTAGATTTAAATGGTCAATATCATTTATTAAGTTGGGTGTCCACCTTATGCCGGGTATACACTGCATGATTTTCAAAGTCATTGGATCGCTTTTCATCTCACACTGCACGACTGTCTCATGTCAAGGTTCTGTCAAGGTTCTGTCAAGGCAAGTCAAGTCAAGTCAAGTCAAGTCCCCCTTGGGGTAGTTTTTGTTGTCTGTTTTGTTTTATTTTATTATCATTAAATACCCATTGTCCTACACTTGAGTCCTTGCTCCTTTCACCTAACCAAAACCTGACAGAATGAACCAGCCAACTGAGGACTCAGAAAACAATGGGCATCTTCCTTTTTCCATCTCCCTGCCCCTCCACTCATCAGATGGTGGAGAGACGTAGCAAGCTCCTTTCTCTTCGGCAAGGGGAGAACAGTGTGAAGGAGTTTGCTTACCAGTTCCTGTATTTAGTGGAGGGGCTCAACATCAGCGACGCAGTGCTAAAGGACATGTTCAACAACAGCCTTAATTAGCCTGTCCGTGCCTGGGAGATGGGAATGCTGGGGAAACTGTCATTCTGGCAGTTTGTGGGGTATGTTTACAACCGTGGAGATGAGGGTGGCCTTCCAACTCTTGGCCCACCTCCCATTCACCTCACAAACTGCCAAGTCCCTAGTCCTCTGATGACCCCTTCGGGGGGAGGGAGGAGGAAGAACAGGTCTGCCTCACCGAGCCAACCGTTTCCACCATCAGTCCTGCCATGGTCAAGAGGGTTGTCTTCACTTTTTATGTTTTGGCTGTCCAGCATGCTTGGAATATGTACAAGACTTCTTTTGACTCGGGACCGGTCTGCCACCCAGAGCTCGCTACCATCCCAAAGCAGCCCAGAAACGGCCAAGCCCGCTCTCACAGAAACGGCCAAGATGACCTTCCTTGAGCAGCCCGCTGTTGTTCCTGAGCCACCCGCTCTCACAGAAACGGCCAAGAAGACCTTCCTTGAGCAGCCCGCTGTTGTCCCTGAGCCACCCGCTCTCACAGAAATGGCCAAGGAGACCGTCCCAGAGAAGCCTGCTGTCGTCCCAGAGCCGCCCGAGTGTCTTACCTGAATATTGATTAATTTGCCCCACCTGTCCTCCCTCATTAACTGCTTTGTTTGCTCTACCTATTTAGTCTCCCTGTGTTTGCAGTCCTGTGCTGGTTCGTCGTCGTATGTACACCGTGTGTTTCCCTGCTGTGTAGTCAAGTCAGTCTTGTTTTCCCCCTTGGGGTAGTTTTTGTTGTCTGTTGTTTTATTTTATCATCATTAAATACCCATTGTCCTGCACTTGAGTCCTCGCTCCTTTCACCTACCCAAAACCTAACAGTCTCGGGTGCCATTTAGTTGCTGTTGTGTGCATATTACATGATGGATCGGAGATGGGGTCAAACATTACACAACATTTAATAAGAAAAATCTCTGACAAACCACATTTCACACAACCAAACACAGGATTTGGATTGATAAAGCAAATAACGTACGATCACAAGTGAGACTGTATTTCTTTTTGTTAAAATGATGCACGCAAGAAGCTTGTGATAAAAGTTGTCTGTGTGAAATTTGCATTGAAAAAGAGACAAGAATATAAAGGACAGAATAGTTGCTTGCAGAAGCAATGCTTGCTGTGTTTTGTTGCAGGTCTATGACTCCTCCCCCTGAACTTGCCCTGTATCTTGACCTCCCATTGGCTGTAGGTCGTCGCCGATGTAATTTCCAGTCAAAATGTATTTCACACTGCAGCACTCTGAGACCCAGACAGGTCCAAATATTTAGCATGCTAAATATTTCACGGGCATCTGAGACACATTCTCTCATGGTCTTTCATCATCATGATTTTTGATCATACACACTACACGATTTTCACCACTGCCAGAATATTTTTGGTGTCACAGGGCTTGAATTTGGCATGGGATTGCGCGTATTAAGCATAATTTTACTCATTCCCGCAGATTTTGTTCTCATACCCAAAGCGTGCAGCACATAAAGCCACATCTCAGTATTAAACAGAGTTTTTTTGCTGCTTATTGC
This sequence comes from Gila orcuttii, assembly GCA_026230005.1. Taxonomy (NCBI): domain Eukaryota; kingdom Metazoa; phylum Chordata; class Actinopteri; order Cypriniformes; family Leuciscidae; genus Gila; species Gila orcuttii. The sequence continues at coordinate 16,721,921 of JAPDVR010000010.1, read as the reverse complement.
GTTTAAACAGTCAAATACACACAAAATAATGTCAAAATGCCAGTCTTGGCAAGTATTCACGTAAACACAGTCAGTTATGTTTTAAGTGAACGTACAGTTGAGAAAGAGAACGCATGTGTAACAGTATAATGGATCTGTGCGTCAATTCTTAAAGTGACAGCAGCCTAATATACCTGATGCCAAATAATGAGATAATATTAAAAATATCTACATGGCAGTTTTTCCCCATGTTAAAATTTTGGCCAGTGAAAATGCTGAGTGGCTAAATTTGAAAAACCACAAGTCACATTGGCTGGTAAGCAAAAATTGATTGTCAAGCCCTTATTGTCTCCGATTTCGGAATTTGGCGCTAGTTTCCACAAAACTGTTGGCGAGTGAAAATCGGGGGTAAAAATCGTGTACCCGGCATTAGAGATAATCACTATATTTATTAAAAAAAACATATTTATAAATATGATATTGATCATATCATAAAATATAATTTATTCTAACCCTAACCCAAAATACAGCCACATCAAATTATTATGGGATCTCCTTCAAATATTTAAAAATATTTTTTTTGTATTTTTAAAAAGACATTTTAATAACAGTATATTTATTATTAAAAAAAACATATTTCATTGATCAAAATAAACAGAAAATAATACAAACTTTGCTGAAGTGATTTTTTTGAATGATTATTAACTTGCGCATTATGCAAAACATTTGTATCAACACTGGATGATTTTTTCCGCATACTGGTGAGCTTTTTCCCCCGAGAGTGTGCCACCTCTTATTTTAAGATAAAATAAATAATAATAATACATTTAAAAAAAAAAAAAAAAAAAAATCTTTTATGATTTATTTTCTCACAGAACATGTTGATCCACCAGTTCACTAAAAAACATATTTCTGCAATCATACACTATGGGAGCAGTGAAAAGCACATTTCCCTTAGGGTGTGCTTATAGCCCTGTTGTACTCATAAATCAAAGGTCTGGCTAGATGAGACTCTGGGGTGTTTTTCTGTCGACTGTGCCTTTAATTCTTTCAGGTGTCCATGAGTTTGTAGAATGATGGCATGCGACTCACAAACCTGGAAGATGCACAAGACAAGTGCACCCAGCAATCTGTTACAGCCAAGCATTGACAGCCAAGCTGCTGACATCACCATATAAAGTGAGAGAGGGGAAGGAAGAGAGAGAGAGAAATAGGCTGCTGCTCATCTAATGTTAAGAAAGAGATAAAGATTAAAACATGCCGCTGTATTCTGTGCCAAAATATGACATCTCAAAGGTGTAGAACAACAAAGAGTGATGACTTCATAATTACCTCCTGGATCAGATAGGAGCCGATAAGACCATGAGCCAAGAACTAACACTCTGATATATGAATACTGTTAGTGTTTAAAGGGATAGTTCACCCAAAATTAAAATTCTGTCACGGTAACACTGTATAATAACTTTCATTAATAAGTTATATAATGACATTTGTAGGCATATCAATTTACATTAAATATCTGTTAATCATTATCTAATGTTTATTCATTTCAGTAAACATAGTAAACATCAACAAGCACATTATACCATATTTCTAGCTATGTGAATATATTAACTAATGATCTGTTAAGCATTATATAATCTTTGTTAATAATTTATTAATGAAATGTATTATGTTACCAAACATGGATAAAAATAATAAATATTTCTGAAGCACCAAATCAGTATATTAGAATGATTTCTGAAGGATCATGTGACACTGAAGACTGAAGTAATAGATAGAGAAAATGTATGTTTGCAGCCTTTGTAAGCATAAAGGACTTCTTTTAAAAACATAAATATAAATCATACTTACCAAAACCTTTTGATTGGTAGTGTATTTTAGACGCTCTTATTTTGACAAAATTTAGGTATAATGTACAGTTAGTTGGTCATTATTGCCAAATAAACTTTTATTGCTGTTTTAACTTTTAACAGCTAACAAAATAAATAAATATAAAGATGAATTGGAAATATCGATTAGGTGAATGTAAGAATAGATACACTGATACAAGAGACATTAATTGATTTGTCTTTTGTTTAGAGTCATTATATATACATATTTGATAGCAGAATGTCACAATTAAAAACAAGAGTTCAAAATAGTGTGAGAAAAAGAAACAGGGCATTTGTCACAGGTTAAAGAGCCCGGTTAATAATTTTTTATTTTTTTTTAAAGCAATTGCACTGTAAATGACGCAATGACTTTATGTTCTAAACTGTTATGAATCACGATAGTGTCGTTTCTGCAGAAGAATATACAGACAGGCTGCAGAACTGCAAGTATTGCATTCCCAGCAGACATGGTGCTCATAGTCTTTAAAATAAAATAACTGCAAGAGCGAGTGCAAGACATAGAGAGAACGAGAACAGCTTTCTAAAAATACTGACAGAACATGAACCAGGGGCGGTTTCTTCATTAGGGCGATTGGGCGACGCACCACCAAAGTGTGAAAGGGACTTTTTCAATCACATTCACAATCTCATTCACCACAGAGTTACGCTAGTCGTCACTGTGCCTCTGGATATAGTCCAATCAGCGTCATGTCACGTTCTGTGGAGTACCGCCTCTTTTTGGGCGATTTAACTCTGGCTGAGAATCGCCCACAGTGTTCCCATAGACTTACATTCAAAGATGTTTTTTTTCGAACTGCAGGCACTGCAATGCATTCTCTATGGGTTCCGGGAGGGCTCGCACTAACGTGCTTACGTCATCATACGTATCCTTAACTTGTGCAGCGATTGGTGGGAACAAACATACACTATTAAAAATCTTTAAGATTAAGTGACAAATAATATTTGAAAACAATTTTGAATTTGAACAACAAGAAAAAATGAAACACTACTTTAATATCTTTATCAAATGTGATTTAAAAAATAATAATAAAAAAGAGAACGAGAGCGAGAGAGACTGTTGGGACATCTCGCGAGTTGAGGCCAGTTGAACTTGAACAACGTCATGGCGAACGCAGTTAATTCTATCGTGTCATTAAAAGAAATACCATTCAGCCGTCGTAGTAATCAGGACCAGAGCTCATTTCAGGAGCAGGGGCAAGTAACAAGTTAGCAACAGGAACAACAAGATCTAGGAGGGCCTTGGGAGAAGAAAGACAAGCAGAGGAGGTATTTAATGCTGACCATTTAAATACTAGAGTGTTGGAAAATCTCACTTTGTTTTTACAATCAGTTTAGGAAAGGATGGTAGCAGTCTTTTTTACTCCTAGCATTGTACTTTGAAATTTGTACATTCCATTCGAACACCAACACAATCTTTATCCTACACGTCAACGATTCAGTCAACAATATTATTTGTCGCCACCTAGTGGAATCTTTAATAAAATAAACTATCTGAGTGGATTGAAAATGCATTTACTGCTCAAAAACCCTTGTCAAACTCCATTTGAGCTTGAGTTTTGGTAAAATGTTCATTAACGAAACACACACACACACACAAATCATCGCTGTCGGATGGAAGCCTTGTCCAAAACTGTTACTTTTCAGGAAACGAAAGAAAACCTGTTTTAAGTTGATTCCTGCACATCTCAAACCCTACAGTTAAATCTATTAAAAAAGTCTGCATGCGATAAAGTTGATTGAAACATTTGCCCCCCCTGAGAGATTTTGCAGGAGCCGCCACTGACATGAACAGTGTGGGCCACAGGAACACCGAGCAAAAAGATTGCAGTCAGATGCACACAATTCACTGAGGTGTTCATTTAAAAATGAATAACATCTGATGTGGATAGACAGTTGATGCTAAAATACCACAGACATAATGACAAGCAAATGCTTGGGAAATATTATATGTGACATTTCAGAACAGTTACTTTGTGGAACAGAATAACTACACGTTGTCGTCTTATATAAACATGTTATTTTACAAGAATAACAGGCTGGCTGTGAGGTAGTGAAAGGTAACTGTATGTTCTATGTTGCTAATGCGACTGAGGCATATTGAGTCCTCGAGCAGGACTGTATGTGACGTGTTGTAACAATGTTTGTAGTAGAATAAAGTGGCCACCGAGAACAGAGACATTTAAAGATGAAGTAAGTAATAATTTCCACTATTATGTCTAAATTATTTTGGCAGGTTCCCCAAATACTCTCCCATCTGCTATTGGTTGGCCAAACAGTTAGTCCTACCCTAAACTCACGCCATTGATTGGTTGCTGTATCATGCTGCTCAGATTGTGTTTGTTTTATTCCTCCGAAGTAATTTTAGAAAATTAGAAAATTACAGGGTCTTTTAAAATTGACAGATGTCTCGTCACAGGCCCCTGGGACAGTGTCCAGAGTTCTGTATCTTTGACCTTGTTTAGTACTTGGCCCAAAAAGACACTCGTCCATGAACTGCCTGTGAAATTTCCATTCAATAAGTTGCCAGAGGTACGTCAAAAATACAGGGGTCAAAAGGTCGCAGGGCCTCGAAATTCGGTACAGTCCACTGTCAAGGGCCCTTGCGGCTCTAGATGCTTTCTGAGCCAATTAGCCCCTGGGAAAGTAACCGCTGCACGAAGAGACCTTTACAGGCACATGCTCCCATAGAGATCTATTTAAGACATCTTTTGACCTAGCCCTGTCGGTATGTCGTCGAGGGCCCTGTAATGCAACTTTCTGTGAAGTCTGGGGCTCCTCACAATCTTATAATTAATCTCACAATTTTGCTTTATATCTCATGACTGCGATTTTAATTTGACTTGCAATTGCAACTTAAAGGTAAGAATGTAACTTTAAATCTCACAATTGTGAATTTAAATCTTGTAATGCAACTTTATATCTCACTATTTGACTTTGTATCTTACAATTGCAACTTTACATCTCACAAGGTGAAGTTAAAACTCATTGTGACTTTTTATTGCACTTGCAAATAACATTATTCTATGCATATTATTCCTGGTCAATTTTCTTTTGCACTGAAAGCAACATGTTGAGGGGTAAAAGCTTTCTCCAAGATGCTTCTAACACATTTATATCTTTCTACATACTGCTTTATCTCCTGTCTGTTTCTTCCCTTCTCAGTCCTTGTCATTCGACAGCTATTCCCTTGTATCCAAACGCCTACTCTGCCTGTTTCACCCAGAAGTATCTCGCTACTGATCCACAGTAAATACCAGAACAGCGGGAGAGTCTGTCCTTTGGGACACTTTGATGAAATATTAAACAGTGCAGCTCAGAGAGAGAGAGTGAGGGAGGGATGGGGTGGATAGAATCGGGGCTAAGGGCAAGAGGTACAAAAAAAAAATTTCACCCAAGTCCATGTGACACTTTCCCGAGAACAACAGCAAACCCTCACATGCAATCCACCTGTTTCTCAGAGTTAATTCAATGCGCATGTGCATAGATGCACACAAACATGCCATTTTCACCTTCACACAAAACCTGTTTCCACCTGCGGCTAAGCTAAACAGCTCATCAACGTTGTCATGCATGCCACCGACTGCGTGTCTAAAAAAGGGAAGTGCCTTGTGTGCTGGAGACACATCCTTCTGTCTGGTATCTGTGGCAACAGCCTGCTCTCTCCAGACAGATATCATGGGGCACAGACATTTTAGATTAACTCGAGCTAAAAATACTGCCTTATCGCCCAACAGGACACAACTAATCAATGGCTGATATTTCAGAAAGATCTGTGTGTGGGTGGTCTGTGAAGGAGAATCTAATTAGGGGGCTTCCACAAAATAAACAGTTTATTCACAGACTAAATATGTAACAGGAAATATTTCACAGAAGCTTTTTCATAAGAGTAGACTGCTGAGAGAATTATAGGTAGACTGATGATTTGCTCATCGGAGGTATATTGGGTATGTTCAGAACTGCATATTACCATACTGCTCACACTTTTTTGTAGTATGCAGTATAGGGGTGGGCCATATTATGTATACTGTGCTGCTGCAGTACTGCGTCAACAGGTAGAGATTTTGCTATGCTGTTTTTCGCATCATAGATAAAGCCGTGGACAGGACTGCTTTATGTTATTTACAAATACAATGCTTTTAGCATGTAAGATATGCTGCATGAAAAGACATAAATAAGTAGCAGATCTAGGCAGGTGGAGCTGGGGGAGGTGGAAGGTTCCAGAGTAAATCTGATACCGCACTGCAGGACTAGCCTGCAACAAACACTGAACCAGACTATTTGAATGTTGAGCAAGCAATCTCATTGTTTGCAGGATAAGCAGAGGCCAATCAGCTTGCGTCATGTGGTAATGTGACTGTACTAGATATTTATTTCCAACATTCATTGTTGCATAATGTGTATTATTTTATATTCTTTATTTACACTGCGCTATACAGTATATTTGTATGTCTTATGTGACAATACATTTTTCAAATAGTATGCTGTCAGAAAACTGCTTACTGCGTCCTTTTTATAAAATAATATATGAAACAGTATACATTTCCACAGCCTGCAGTAATAAGTATATTGGTATTGTAATGTATTGGCAATGAAATAAACTCTACAATTGTTTTCTAATGCGCAGTATGCAGTTTGTTGGTATTCTTTTCTAACAACAATGTACCCGACAGTTTGAATGTGTAGCATATTGTTTGAAACATTTTTCATTGTATACCTATTACATAATATTTTGCAAGCTATTTATAAAAATAAGTAGTAAACAGTATAATATACTTCACAGAATCCAGTAAACAATATGCTAGTATTCCATTCCAAACATATCTAGAAAAAAACTTAAATTTTTACACAAACTGTACAAAAAAAGTGATAAATATTTCTGAGATGATAACTGGATGCCACTCACTGAATTAAACATGCAAAAGTAAAGGTGTTATGTGCCAACAATGTAGCATAGGCCTACTATGTCTTGCATACTATAAACCAGCAAGGCAGTATGCGGTTAGCATTACGCTAGTATTCCATTCCAAGCACAGCCATGGTCATTTGATGACATATAATGACACTGTAGCATTTTCCATCGGGACTTAATGCATATGTTTCTCGACTGGCTTTGTGCCTCGTCGGCTTTCTTGACACCTGCCTAAGAGACTCATTAGACCTCTCATCACAGCAGGAGGCACCCGTAACACATTATATATTGTTCCTCACATCTCCATGACGATGAGCAGCATCGCTGATGAGAGAGAGTGACTGATAAGAAGTGGATGACAGCGAGGGACAGGAAACAAGAGAGTAAATAGAGAAAAAGAGAGATGGGGTGCAGAGGGTGCAGAGGATGAGTGGTAGGGTGGGGGTTCTATTTTTAAGTCTGTAGTCAGGAATATCTCTGCCGAGGGAAAGGGAACTGTGGAGCAGCAGACAACATGCTCAGGCAATAACCCACCACTGCCTCCTTGAAACTCAAAGCCTCACATAAATATCTTCAATCACCCTTAAATCTGATCATGTGAAACGCAAACCATCTCTGCACTTTGCTGTGCAGTTAAAGTTTTATGAATCTCTGATCAAACATCAAGCCTGGAGTATACGTCAGTTTTTATGTGTACACTAGGGAATGCGTAAAGTGCGTGTGAGGTAAATGACATTTTTGCAGCCTGATTTTTCGAACCGTGCATACTTTGTATCCCTGCGTCACATCCTGATTCCGAGTTAGACGCGTTCCTGGATCAACATATTTTGTTGATCCTGGAACAACATTCTTTCCAAAAATTTTATCATAACCATATCCCTACCCCTAAAGCTAGCCCTGTAATCCCTAAAATCAGAGGGAAATAATAGGTGAATAACACTGATGTAGCAGCACCTAACCCTGGTTTTAATCCCAAACTTGACATAAACTGTAAACTTGTCTCTTAGATCTGATTGGTTAAATGGAATGTTGTTCTAGGATCAACAAAGATGTTTATCCAGGAACATGTTGCACTTGGTGAAATCAGGTTTTGCATATCTTGAAATATTTTGCAGTACTTAGGTTGTCCACAAGGTACCCAACTATTGTTTAACAGTCGAAAGAGAAACGCAGGAGAATGAAGAACAACAAAATAAACAACAACAATAGACGGCCACTTTAACAAGCCCTTGTGCGAGGGTGCTAGAGATTCCAGCTTAAACAAGTACAAAGACATTTGAATTGGTCATAACTTCTGCAGAGAAATAGAGCAGACACTGAAGAAGAAATAACCCACAATAATCTAGTGCGCATGTGCCAACTGCTAGTGTTTGCGCATGCTATCATATGAAGTATTCTTTGGTCATGTCCCAAATGCACTGCATATGCACTTACAGTCTTGTGGACTTACACTGGCCACCGTGTACATGTGATCATGGAGAACATAGGGTGTCCCATTTGCCATTTTATGATTAAAAAAAAGGGGTTCGTGAGCGCCCCCCTTTGCAGTATATCTCGATATGCGTCCTCGATATGCACTCTTTCCGAGCCCATATTGAAGCGACTTATAGGAAGATCAAGAGTGTTTAGGGTGCCAGTTGGGACAGCTTTGTAAGTCTATGCATTCAGCTGTATGTTTACTTCAAAACTGAAATATACTTTGGGCTTTACACTTTATTCTCAATATGTCAAATTCATCTTTACTTGGATTCCTGTGTCTATATTTATTCAGCAAGGAATGTTACATATGGCTTTATGTGTTTGTGACTGCAGTACGAATTTAAAAAAAAATCAGTTACAGGACTTTGTCGAAATGACAACCAGTCTGCTGATTGTTGAGAATGTTCAGAGAGGCAACAGAGAATTTTCTTTTTGACAAATGTTGAATTCTGTCTGGTATTTACTAGCTGTGTTTTTTAAAATCTATTACAATAGGGAATTCTTGTATTAAAAAATGTATGGAGCACAATGGAATGGAACAGAAGGCACAAGGTTATCCAAAGTTGGACTATCTTTAAATTCTCAAAGCAACGTAAAAACATGCCGTTCATGGTCCGTGATGCAGAATAAACAGCAAGACGCAACGTTTTGCAAGAACACAATCACGTGTTTGCCAATAACAGAGGTCTTAAAGGAACAGTAACAAAAACAACAATGGACATTATTTGACTAGCTTTAACTATGTATTAATGCACTTGTTTTGTCCAAAAACATATACATGAAAGGGGATAAGAGTGTCCAGGTAGAGGTATAAAGGGAAAAGTTGTGGTATCCTCGGTGTGGGAAGTGAAGGTCAGGCTGTGCAGATGGCCGGTGGGTCCAGAGGCTCAGGGCCAGGTGGTCATCATCTTGTCACGGACAGGCTACATCTCACCACTTCATCCATTCATGGCCTATCCCATGCATATTGTACAAGAACAATTCTTCTGGGAGTCAAGAGTTATCAGTTATTCAAGTTTGGCAAAAAAAATGGATGGCTGAGGTAATACAGATTTGAATCTAAAGTGGTATTAGGGCAAAACATATAATTTTATTCCTTTCAGCCTCAACAAGTAAGGTTCTTTGAGGGATAAAATAGTCATGTACCATCTTTCACTAGGACTCACAGCAAGTTTACTCATTGATTTACACTCTTACTTGTTCTGTTTGTCTTCAGACACAAACATAGTGTATACAAAGGACAGAGAGTACTAGCCAATTGCCCTCATTGGACGCAACACAAACTTTTGGCAGTGTACATTAGAGCTGATTTTGAACTGCCCACTCAAACTGTTTAGTCTGCCCCTACCGAAAAGACCAGCTTAAACCAACCTAAGAAAGTTTGATGGTCTTAGTGGATTTAAAATGTTCTAACTCACCTCCCAGCTTGGTCAAACTGGCTAGCCTACTTAAGTGCCCAAAATCCATCTAAAACAAGCCAACAGACCAGCCTAAGATAAGATAATACCAGTTTAGGTTGGTTTGAGTCCCCCCCATTTTCTCACTAGTGTGACGATGCAGCCATACAAATCTCCACCAGGAAGCTCCTCTAGTCTCCAGCTTTATCATATTAACCCCCAGCACCCCAGTATACTAGCTTCACCCACTGTCTTCCTCTTCAAGTCAACACCTTCAGTCCATACACACCCACGACTGAGTACACAGGAAGCCTGGGAGCTCTGCAGTGACCCCATCCCTTCTTTTCTAATCCTCTAGCCTCTAATGCTCTTTTTCTCTCTCTCTCTCATACACACACTCTTTCTCTCTCTCTCTCCCCCACCCCGTTTCCATGGTAATGCTGTCTGCAATGCACCAAGATCCCATTGTGTCGGCCTCTCGCTCAGCTTGTTTGCTTCTGTTTCTACAATGTTCACCCATTAATCAGTCTTTTTTCTCTAACTCTACCTGACTTGCTGCCGGGATAACGGGATAACGTTTATCGTTTATAAAAGTTGAAGATGAATCCTTCATTCTTCTGTAACTCGATTGTACTCTGAATCACAATATCTATCTATTTGTCTATCTATCCATCCATCCATCCATCCATCGCTCCATTTCTTTCTCGTTTCACCACCCAACTTGTCAACTTGTTTGGTGTCTCTCCAGTTCTTCTTGTATCTGCCACATAAGCACTTTTTGAATCTAGATTCACCAGAGCTTCTGTAATCTGCTATTTCATAAGGAAAAAGCTCAGAGGCATGCATGAGCTCGCAAAAACGTAATCATTTAATTTTGAAACACTAAAACTCTTCTCAACTAGGGATTTATTTCTTGATTTTCTGTCCAAGATTTATGATAACTGTAAACTGTTTTATCTGCCAGCAATAATGTTCATTGTCCTCAGAGTTCCTCACAGGAAGTGCATGAGACTCAAAATTGAGAGTTGGATGTAAGCATGTTGTTAAGCTAACACGCCAATAAGCATCAAAATACTGACTACTTTTAATTGGTACTTCAAGTAGCCATCTTTGATTATTTTCTCTGAGCTTGTCCCTATGCGAAGAGTTCAGATGCAAAAGCCGCTAAATGCCACCTCCATCAAAAATGAGATAATGATATTGAGCAAAGGCTCTCCGCACATAGTATACGTTCATCAAATACTTTCAAATGAAGATATTTTCTTTTAAAGAAATTGCTTTTTAAGGACTACAACAAACAGCTGGTAGGGACTACACGAGCTTCCTCCCGGGTTAGTGACATCACAAAGCCTAAAATTTACTTAAACTCTGCCCCCGGAACACGATTTATAGATTATCAAGACAGAATATGCTAATCAATGACTAGAAGATAACTACACACAAGCTACATAAATTCATCAACTAACCATTCAGAAATGTAGTCTACATGTTGTCACTTCTTCTTGAGTCTCTCCATCTTTGTCTGACTCCGGTTTGAACATAAAAGGCTAAACGTTTTTGACATTTCAGTGGATGTCTGTGTAAGTGCAAGCTGTTGTAGCTCCGCCCTCTGTGCTGGGAACAGCAGCTCATTTGCATTTAAAGGGACAGACACAAAAACAGTGCGTTTTTGCTCACCCTCAAAAAGTGACAATTTTAACATGCTATATAAAAATATCTGTTGGATCTTTTGAGCTAACTTCACATACACACTCTGGGGACATCAAATACTTTTTTTTTACAAAAAAACGAGAAACAGGTCCCAGGCACTCAGGTTTACAATGAGGAGAAGGATAAAGTTAAAAAGCCTTTATTAAATATGGCTTAAGTCATTATAAAAGTACACGAGCCAACGTGTTTCGACCAACAAGACCAGCACTTGTTGGTCGAAACATGTTGGCTCGTGTACTTTTATAATGACTTAAGCCATATTTAATAAAGGGTTTTTAACTTTATCCTCCTCATTGTAAACCTGACTGAGTGCCTGGGACCTGTTTCTCGTTTTTTTGGATCTTTTCCCTACCCCAAGAGCACCTATCACGGACTTTATATACTTTACCTGAGCGCCTGGTTGAACCTTTTACACTTTTTTTTACATCTTGTGAAAAGGGCATTACTTTAAAAGAAAACATGTCAGAGGTTTTTGCATCTGAACTCTTCATGTATTCTTTATCAATACCACTTGTACTGCTTTACAATACCTTTACAGCATTTATTAATTTTGCATTATAGCTTATGCATTATGAACAAACTAATTAACAATGAACAGTAGTAAATGCTGTAAAAATTGTTGTTTAATTCTTCGGCAAACAATTCATCACCATAGAATGGTAAGACCTGTAAACACGCCTTTGGTTGATTATTATGATATTTCTAGACCACTGAATTGACACCATCTCCGTTGAAGCACGCACACAGTGGGTACTGACTCTATGTTATTACAATCATGAAGATTTGTGGGTAAAACATCAGTATTATGTAATAGGGATCAGAGAGCAGTATGAGATAGTGGTTTCTTTTCGATGGCATTTAGAGAGTGTTAATTAAAGCAATCTATCCCTGATGCTCCACTGAGTAATAAAAGCCCTGGAGGACAGCAGAGAGGCTGAACAACGAGATATAGGGAGTGTGTAAATTCAAGCCATTGACTCAATGCTGACACTCACTGCACTGGATCATAACACTGTGGGAGATATATATTATATTATATATATTATGCACAATAAATGCAATAATACTGACAGACATAAGCATTTCTATGAGTGGATGTTCACATGAGCGCATACTGTCCATGTGATATAAATGAGAAAATGTGGTTGTGTTGAAGTATGATTGCCTGTCTTTGTGTTAATTTCGTGGCATTGTGCATGCACATGCCTCTGAGAGATCTATACGTCATGGTATGCTGGAGTTATTTCAGGCATCTGCGCTGTTGGCTGGTTACATAAGACTCAGGGAGGTCTGATTCTTTCCACTTAAAATAAAGAATCTGAAAATGGGGAAGAGAGGGACAGAATGCAGACAGATACTGAGAGTAAATGAATGAGCTGGAAATAGAGACGTGCTGAAATCAAGTGCATGCGCATTGATAGTGTAACCTTAAAGGTAGGGTAGGCATTTTTTTCATAAAACCTTTTTGTTATTCTGGTTGAAACTCTCTTCACATCCTGATAGCAGTCAATAATAGATGTGGTCTAAATATAAAAAAAATACATTTGTGGCTAAATGCCACGTCCGTCAAAAATGAGACAACGATATTGAGCGAATGCTCTCCGCACGTACTATAGTATACATTCATCATCACTTCACATCAAGCCTCTAAACGTCACTTCCATTTGCCAGCAAAAGCCTCTAAGTTCACAGAACCAATCAGAAGATGCAAATATGATGAGAATCATATGATTTCAAGATGAATGACGATGTGCAAATCAGCCGGCTTTCAATTATCGAGATGCAAGTTTTTATCCTGTTTCAAGGAGATTTTTAACTAAACAAGATGTTTAGAAGTTTAGAAGAAGTTTATACTAGAAATTTACATTTTATGACAATGGATTGTTTAGATTTGACTAATATCAGTTTAATAGACAGTTTAATAGACACTTTTTTATAGCTATTTATTTATTATTTATTTATTTTCGATACATCATAACTTTATATTTATTTTTTAATACATATTTAATATTGTATATAGGTTAATATATTTAAAGCGTAGTCTAGTGTAGTATTTGAGCGTAGTGTATATGGTGTAGTTATTGTACAAAGTCTTCTATTTGCCTGCTGTTTGTTGTTGTTATCCAGTAAAGTGTGCTGTCATTTTGTGTCATTATGGTTATTGTCACAGTCTTCATCTGCACCACTCTGTCTTCGTCTGCACTACACTTCCCAGAATCCTTTTTGTCTTCACACCTGCACTCACTCCCTCATTTACCCACCTGTTCATCGTCATCATCATCCGTGTCACCTGAGCTCACCTCGTTATTGTTGATTTGTTTCTGTATTTAGTTTCCTTCTGTTCTGTTAGTCCTGGTCGGTTCTTTTATGTTGCATCGTGTGTGTACCCTCTGCCCGTTTCCCTGCCTGTACCAGTTTGTTATATTTGGAATTAGTAAAAGTTTAAATTGGAACTTTTGGACTCCATCTTGTTCTTCAGCCCGCACCACACCCGTGACAGAAGAACCGACCGTAAAGTAATATGGGCATTTCCCGTACCCATCAGAACCCGACCGAATCGCATTTTGACCTGTTTTCAGGACGGCCGCCCCATCGAGGAATATGTGAGGGAGTTCCTGGAGATCTCACACCAGATCACCTGGACAGAGGACGTCCTGAAGAATGTATTCGATCTTGGACTGGACGCTCCTCTTTACCATACAACTTCGGCTACTACACCTGGTTCATTCGCTCAATACCTTGATCAGGTGCTGTTGTTGAACGGGTCCACCTTCACTGTGGGTGAGGCGGATAACGACGCAGCCACTCAACCACCATTTCCAACCATAGGTCCTGCCACCAGATCGGTTTATGGGCTATCAAGACTGATATCCAGCATGGCACATCCACCGCTGATGTCAGCGTGATCTGCCAAGATGGCCGCCCGTCCAGAGTCTCGTCCTGCCGAGACCGTCCTGCCTGAGTCTCATCCAGCTGAGACCGTTCCACCTGGGTCTCGTCCCGCCGAGACCGTCCTGCCAGAGTCTCTTCCCGCCGAGCCTATGATCCACAGCAGGCCTGCCGAGCCTGAGCTCCCCGTCAGCCCAGCCGAGCCTGCACTTCACGTCAGTCCTGCCGAGCCTGCACTTCACGTCATGCACGCCGAGCCAGAGACTGTTCACTGCACGCCGAGCCAAAGACTTTTAATGTGATGGTTCCCAAGCCTGTCCCTGTCCCAGAGCCTGTCCCTGAGCCTGTCCCAGTCCCAGTCCCTATCCTAGAGCCTGTCCCAGAGGCTTTTACTGACTCTGTCATCCCCCCCAAGAAATTTTTTTTTTAGGGGGGGGGGGGTGCTATATGTCCTCGCCGTGGCCCCCCAAAGGCCCACGGCCACCTGAAAGGTCCTCTCCGCCATGGCCGCCCGAAGGCTTGTCTCCGCCATGGCCGCCCGAAGGGTCGTTTCCACCATGGCCGCCCGAAGGGGCGTCTCCACCATGGCCGCCAGCACAACCTGCTCCATCATGGTCCCCTGAACTGCCAGCTCTGCCCTGGCCACCTGCACTGCCTGCGCCAGATAGGCCACACCTTGGTCAGCTTTTAGGGCGCAAAGCCCAAGGGGTTCTCTCCTTGCATATATGGAAACATACACTCCCTGCATACTGGAAAATAGTTAATAAGTGTACTCTCTACTAGTGTGCTACCGCTCCTGTGATAACACTTTTATAATTGAATAATGTGGCTAAACATTTACCTTGTTTGGCAGGTTTTTTGTTGTTGTTTTTTCCCCGTTTTTTGTTTTGTTTTTCGGTTTTCTTGGGGTGGGGGGTGGTCGAGGGGCAATTTTTGCATATTTGGTACTTTATTAGGTATATTTGTACATTCTTATTTGGGGTCAACAATTGTTCCCTTTATATTAGGTAGGTCCTGGATCCCTGCCTATGGATCCTACACCCTTTTTTTTCTCTACATATGTTAAATTGTACAACTTTGTTATGGAATGTTTGGAATTTTGTAATATGTGGAGAAACTATAAATAAAGTGAGGAAAAAAAAAACATTGTTCAGATGATGTATTTTAAGACGTTTGTCAAGTTTTTGTCATTAAAATGCTATTGTGTGTAGGAGTCATATCTTACGCATCTAATCCCAAGCCTCCGTTGCTAATTCCAAAACGTAATTTTAGATCTAACGGAGGTTTGAGCCACTGATAGCAGACTAATCCAGTTATTAATGCAGTTATTAGAGAGAGAGAGAGAGAGAGAGAGAGAGAGAGAGAGATTGCTATAATGAGACAGAAAAGCATGTGCGTCAATATTATTTAATTAATTCGTTTCAATTAATTCTTTTTTTCTATTATTGACAGTAGATTGACAGTAGGCTAGCCTAATAAATTAAACACAAAGCCCTTTGAACAAGTAGGCCTATAATTATTTATTTATTTGTTATATTATCTGCAATAATAACGAAAACCGTGCAGCAGGACTATCAATTTATTTATATATTCAGTTTAATTTTCTATTGATTATAGATAGGACTATATACTTTATTTATTTAAATTAAACTGAATATATAAATAAATTGATAGTCATGCTGCAGTTTAATTTTCTATTGATTATAGATAGGACTATATACTTTATTTATTAAAAATTAAACTGCACGTTTCCATTGATTGTGAACTCAGATCAAGCTTATGGGGCTGCATGTTTTTTCTTGTTATGATTTGTATCCTATTTTCTGTTATTACAGTCAACTACGCAAAGTGATTTGGAACTGTAATGCGGTCAAGACCTGCTGGAACTACTTTGGCCGTGTGTTTCCCTGAAAATAATTGCACACCTTAGAACGTTTGTCAACCAATCAGATTCAAGCATTAAACAGCCCCGTAGTATAAAACTGAAATAAAAAGCTGAATAATTTTTTTAAACAAAATTAATAAAAAAGCACACAATAAAATGTATTAAAAATATAAAAATAAAAGGTGTATAAATTATATAAGTAATAAATATTATAGTATATAAATAATAATAAAATAACACTGACATATTTATATAAATATATAACAAATTTATTTGCATATCATATTTAACTTATAATAAATACTTCACTATATTTTGTGATTATATAGCTCCACATCAAATAAAATTACTCAGTGTGATGTCTGGTCATGCTGCTCACCCCTAACGTGTGCTATACATTGTGTGCAAAAGAGGTTTCAAATATAAATGTAACAATATAAAGAGCAAATATAGCTATATAGCTACAGACGCTACAGACATGCTGCATATGTAATTACGAGTCAACACAAGCAATATCATTAAATAAGGCAAGCATGACATTTGCTGAAGCGCATCTCTGTAGCCTTGGTATAGATTTCTGTTTTTAGAGCCTAGTGTCTCTCTGACTCCCTTATTGGCTGTAGCTGCAACAGCAACATTGCACTATCCATAGCAACAGTATCCATTAAGTTGTTGATGGAGATCTCTTTACAACACTCACCCAGACTAAATTCAAAGAAAGGTGGAGAGATAAAAACATCTGTCGTTTCTAAGAGACCATTAATTAGAGGCAGTTGGTCTGAGCGGAAACCAGCTGTTATGGTGTGTGTGAGTGTATTTGTACGTCGTACGTGTGTGTTTATATGTTCCATGGGTAGCTGGCATATCGATTTATCCCAACTGAGCTTTTCATCATCAAAGATAAAGATGCAGTGAAGGTTTAGCTTTAGAAGGATTGGGTCTTGTGGCCATAAAGAACTCAAAATTCATTGTTTGCATTCTCAAAGGCATCATGCACCTATATAGTGTGCAAGGAGGAAGGTGCTCAAGTCATGACTAAATATAAAATGTTTCTTAATTAACCAAAAAACTGCATTTCCCAGCATGTAATCAGCACATATTTGTGTTGAATGGAAAAGAGCAAATGTACCAAAATATGTAGTTTGTTGTTCCCAGTGCTGCGTGTTTGAAATTGAACTGTTAAACAATAAGCATCAGGAAACAGTTTCCTTGAATGTTGGGAAATCATCTGAACAAATACTAACACTGGATAAACAACTAATAGTAAACATGGAGGATGACCTCTCTCTCGTTTCATACACACTCACATGATACAATCCAAATCTCTTTTTGAATCCAATACACACACCCTGAGTATTCACACTTTGTCTTGTTTTTAACCTGTGAACGTATGTTCAGTTCCCAGTGCTGCGTGTTTGAAATTGAACTGTTAAACAATAAGCATCAGGAAACAGTTTCCTTGAATGTTGGGAAATCATCTGAACAAATACTAACACTGGATAAACAACTAATAGTAAACATGGAGGATGACCTCTCTCTCGTTTCATACACACTCACATGATACAATCCAAATCTCTTTTTGAATCCAATACACACACCCTGAGTATTCACACTTTGTCTTGTTTTTAACCTGTGAACGTATGTTCAGTACCAAATGCTGTGTTTTGAAACCCCTCCAGTCTGGCACTGACCAGTCCACCCACTCACCACCTCCTGTCCATCTGGTTAATGTAGCACAGCTATTTTGTGGCAGTGTTGCACCATTACAGTACCACGGCAGGCCAGCTGACATTTTGAGTTAGTGCTGCATTGTCTCTTATTTTATGTTTGTTGATTATGTACATGTGTCATTATGGCTCAAACATTTAGGGCCAGATTTTCGAATAGCTTGCGCTACTGTCAGATAGACTTAAACTCAGTATGTTCTCTGTAAAAGAGAAGAGTCATTGCATTAGCAGAGAAAGATTAGCGCTGAAAAGGCGTGCACAGGGTTATTTTTGCGGCTGGCCTTATTGCATACGCATTTGTAGGAGTTTCCATTTCAGATGCAAAATTCATGGGAGGAGAGTATTTAAATTAATCATGCAAAGGGATTCACTATGGTTTGTGCTCGTCAATTTACTGGTATTTGCGCCATTATTTACCACCCAAAAAAAGCGTGTCTTAAACCAGACGCTAATTTGCGTTGCTCTTGGTAGATTGCATCTTAGGCAGCGTCTGTGTTATTTAATTTGTGCATCATCAGTAGATCACGCGCAGAACTTTCCACTCCCATCTGCGTTTTTTTGGATTTGCTCTCCCATGTTAATTTGCCCAATTTAGTAAATCTGGCCCCAAGTGTTCTGTGATGCTCATTATTATGCTCATTAAGTTATCTTGGGCTGATAGATGAGATTTTCTGGATTTTGCAAGGAAAACTTGAGAAGAATCAGTGGAGAATCAGAATGGGTTACAAATGATGAACAAATCAATCATGCGTTGCACAATTTTCACAACGGTATATAAACTTGCGACAACACCGCTATTACAGATAACAATATTTTAAATGCGCACTCGTTTTCCACTTTCACTTTTAAATTCGTAAGCATGCATACTTTATGTATATAGGCCTATACTTAGAGGGGAACAGGGAGCCACTATCAATATGCAGGGTATTTAAATAGCTTTTTAAGTTTGCTCGCTCTCGAATTCGCGATCACATGTAGGCTAATCTGTGTATAGGGAGCGTCGGTACTGACCATACATTTTATAAGATAAGATATTTGTCTTCTTTCTCAAAAGCAGGGTACAATTTGGTACCCACACCCAGACCTCTGGAACCTCCACGTCTGGCCCCTGGACGGTATCACCAGCGGTGATAAACACTATCACTCAAGCCAGGGCCCCCTCTACCAGGTGGCTGTATGCTCTGAAGGGGCATCTGTTCACAAACTGGATTGCCCACTGGATTATGGATGCCATTTTCCTGGCACACCAAACCCAGGATGTGCAATTTCTCCTGGGAGTTTGAGGACACTCCATCAGGAGGGTTGCATCCTCCTGTGCACTTGCGAAGGGCTACTCTCTGACATATACACTCACCTAAAGGATTATTAGGAACACCATACTAATACTGTGTTTGACCCCCTTTCGCCTTCAGAACTGCCTTAATTCTACGTGGCATTGATTCAACAAGGTGCTGAAAGCATTCTTTAGAAATGTTGGCCCATATTGATAGGATAGCATCTTGCAGTTGATGGAGATTTGTGGAATGCACATCCAGGGCACGAAGCTCCCGTTCCACCACATCCCAAAGATACTCTATTGGGTTGAGATCTGGTGACTGTGGGGGCCATTTTAGTACAGTGAAGGCTGTGGTACAGGCTGTGGCATTTAAACGATGCCCAATTGGCACTAAAGGGCCTAAAGTGTGCCAAGAAAACATCCCCCACACCATTACACCACCACCACAGCCTGCACAGTGGTAAAAAGGCATGATGGATCCATGTTCTCATTCTGTTTACGCCAAATTCTGACTCTACCATCTGAATGTCTCAACAGAAATCGAGACTCATCAGACCAGGCAACCTTTTTCCAGTCTTCAACTGTCCAATTTTGGTGAGCTCTTGCAAATTGTAGCCTCTTTTTTCTATTTATAGTGGAGATGAGTGGTACCCGGTGGGGTCTTCTGCTGTTGTAACCCATCCGCCTCGAGGTTGTGCGTGTTGTGGCTTCACAAATGCTTTGCTGCATACCTCGGTTGTAACGAGTGGTTATTTCAGTCAAAGTTGCTCTTCGAGGGGCAGTCATGGCCTAATGGTAACAGAGTTGGACTGGTGACCCAAAGGTTGCTGGTTCGATTCCAGTACCGGCAGGAATATGACTGAGGTGTCCTTGAGCAAGGCACCTAACCCCCAATCACTCCCCGGGCGCCACTCAAGGCTGCCCGCTGCTCCGGGTGTGTGTATCCATGTTTGCAGTGTGTGTGTGTTCACTACTCACTACTCTGTTCCTAATGTGTGTGCACTTACTTGGATGGGTTAAATGCAGAGGTCAAATTCCAAGTATGGGTTACCATACTTGGCCATCACGTGTCACTTTCACTTCACTTTCACTTTCACTATCAGCTTGAATCAGTCGGCCCATTCTCCTCTGACCTCTAGCATCAACAAGGCATTTTCGCCCACAGGACTGCCGCATACTGGATGTTTTTCCCTTTTCACACCATTCTTTGTAAACCCTAGAAATAGTTGTGCGGGAAAATCCCAGTAACTGAGCAGATTGTGAAATACTCAGACCGGCCCGTCTGGCACCAACAACCATGCCACGCTCAAAATTGCTTAAATCACCTTTCTTTCCCATTCTGACATTCAGTTTGGAGTTCAGGAGATTGTCTTGACCAGGACCACACCCCTAAATGCATTGAAGCAACTGCCATGTGATTGGTTGATTAGATAATTGACCGTTCGCAAAAGCCACGCCCCCTAGTTTTTGTTACTACGCCCGTCAAACAAATGGTCAAACACGACCAGCGCCATGACGGGAAGAGGTATACCCGTGCGTGTCAGTGACCTTTTTTGGAGCAATACCTCCGCGATATCCTCCAGATCGAGGCAAAAGGGGTTACAGTATGCAGTGGAGGGATATATTAAAAATATAAAAATACACAATGAAGGAGACACGACTACTATCGAGGCTAATGCTTATACGGTCTCAAGCGAAATCTGAGAAACCCCATGACCTGTACCTCAAATGCAACCAGCACAGCCTTGAAGAAGATTTTATAAGCTGGTTCAGTGGCTAATTGTTTGGAGTTAGAAATATATAACTCGCCCTGCATATTTAGTAATTTTGCCTCAGATACAGGATTATACATTCGCTTTAACAAGCAGGTTGTTCATTACCACGGCAACCGCTTGCGTGTCATGCTGAATGCGATTTTTGTGTTTAAAGAGTAACTATACATAAGAGACGGAAAGATGCAGATAACCACACATTATTTAAGGTTATTTCTATTCGTTACGATATTGATATATGAAGTGATGTTGTCAAGTAAGCTTCATGCTTTCCCCGTTGCGAACGTGCACTCCTCTAAACTGTAGCCTACAGGTGCTGCACTGCTAGTGACTGCTGCTCATTTTCCCCCGAAAATATCATGTTAACAACAACCCTTTAGAAAACGTAATTCCTTTGTGGATCCTCTTGTTCTGCTTTCTCCATGTTTCTTTGACTAATCTCAGTGTCTCAGGCTCACGCACGCTGCATGCGAGTTACCCATGTTCGACACATTTAACTGGGAGTGGGGCCGTCCACACTGTTTTTATCCATTGTAGGCACCGCTCACGTTGTGTTTTCGGCTTTGTAAACGGAAAGAACACAACTCCTCCAGACAATCTCTCGGGGTACCTAGTGTCCGATTTACAAACGCCGTGGGCGCACCGCTTCACCATCTTGCTTGGAGTCAATGTTTGACGGACCTGCTCACATAGTAACGGTTGCTATGATGTGTGATTGGACAATGGCCGTTTTGGGGGAGGGGCAGGTGAAAGGTCAATTGCATTAATGAGAAATTAAATAGGTGTTCCTAATAATCCTTTAGGTGAGTGTATATGTAGAGTAGTAGGTTGGTCTACACCCAATACCTTTGCAAGATTTTACAATCTCCAGGTTGAGCTGGTTTCGTCCCAAGTATTATCAGGTACAAACAGGTAAACTTCAGGCAATTGGTTGGGTATATCGCTTACACACAACACCTTTCCCTCCCTGAGGTGGTAACATAACCTTTTTTGTCCATGTGAGTTCCCCTTGTCCGTGGACCTTTATATAGTATATATATTTTGGAAGAATGAGAGATTTCACTAGCTGTTAACTGTTCAATCCTCACAGCTATTGGCAAATACCAATAATCTTACACCAATATTGGCCAATGTATTGATCTGATAACTAATGGTGACCAGACCTAAATTTAATAAATCAGAACATTAGCGGGAATATTCTCTTCAAATAAGAGATCTTTGTTGCATAATGTTAATAACTTTCAATCATCAAGCAAGGTCCCCATTAGGAGCAACAGCTGATCTGGCATTTGGACAGTGTAAATCTTGTTGTTGCACTGATATAAAATGCACCATTGGGCAACCTTTTGTTGCGCAGTGGTCAGTAGCTAAATGTCAGCCGGTGTTTGGGTAACCTTTTGGGGCGTGTGTGATGGAGTGCAGGTTGTGGGCGGGAAAGGGTGGAGATAGGGATCTCACAAGATATGCCTGAGAAATAGAGGATAATTACTTTGGGGTTAATTAAAGAAGGAGGAGGGCGAATCATCCATCTGTGCACGTTGTAGGAACTGTAAGCACAGCGCTAGTCATTACTACTGCGGGCAGTTCAACATTCAGTCATGTTTCTGGGCTACACCATCTTAACATAAGCCCAAGCAACATCACCTGCCAACATACAGTATCTAATCACATTGATGTTTGCTGTAGAAACTTAATAATTATGCTATCATTTTGCCCCAAATGATTCTTGTTCTGAACATGATACACTCCAAGTATGATAAAAGGGATTGGATTTCAGGGAGTGAGCCAAAATCATGTGAGATTTAGTTGTTAATGAGAAAAAGAGAGAATATGAGGTGAAATGGATCTTCTTCTTGGCAGCGTGATCTCTTGTCACATATGTCAACTGGCCGTGGACATATTTGCCAGGATTTAGCAAGTGAGCGCGTGTGTTTGTGCTGAAGGGTGTCTCACTATGGGAGTGAGCTGCTGTTCCCATTGTTTTTGAACATGTTCCAGGTGGATGCTTCATTTTAGCGATTGTACATGTTGCATCTCTGCAGTGAGGAGTGTGTGCATGTGCCAGGCACATATCAGCCCCCTGTCCCATCGCAACACACCACAGAGCTGCTGCTGCTGGGAATTTTGAGGAAGAATGAAACATATTTAAAATACAAAAATAAAATAAAAATCACATTTACTGCTCTCAACAGCCTTTTGTCAAATGATTTCGGATTTCAGTAGTGCTAACAAATCAGAAATAAACTGTATTATATAACTAGATGTATATATTCTTTGAAAGAAATGAGAGTTGTGCTTGATCGTGCAAAACTCACCGGCACAAGGGTGTTGGGGTTTTTAGCGTGTTGGAATGTTGTGGGTGATTACTAGCAGCTGCTAAGAATGATTACTATAATGATAACCATATTAGTGTCCACACCAATAGAAGATAACTATATTAGCATCCACTCTAATGGACGATTACTATAACTATATCTATATTAGCGTCCACACAACAGATGATAACTATAATGATAACTTAGTGTCCAAAGCAATGGATGATAATGATAAATAAATTAGGGTCCACACCAGTGGATGATAACGATAACTATATTATGTCCACACTAATAGACAATAACTTTAACAATAACTATATTAGCGTCCATACCAATGGATGATAACGTCCTGGTTGCGTATGCAACCCACCATTCCCTGAAGGAGGGAACAAAGGATGTAGTCGACTGAAATGGGATCACGCCAGGGAGCCTATCGTCTTCGAGTATTATTGAACGAGCCAATGCATGTATCTCTGTATCTGTATCTCACACTCCGCCCCGCAGTGCGGGTATAAATACAGAAATAGATGCACTCACCATTTGCTTTTCGCTGAGGAGTCGAGTGTAACTCGGAGTCAGCGGTGGTACAGTGGTAGCGGCAAGGGGACTACGCAACGAGGACGTTCCATTTCAGTCGATAACTTCGGACGTAGTCGATGTTGACTGAAATGGGATCCAACCTTTGAAAACGCCTCTAAAGCTGCCACCTTCCAGTGCCTAGACAAAAGCCTTCTGATCCTCTCGATGTTTTAGCGGAAGAGGATAGGGCTTAGGCCAGGAAGGTACTGCTGTTCCACAAGTGACGGCAGGAACTCTGCCAAGGGAAAGACACCTCAGCTCTACAGACATCTGTCAGCGAGGCACCCAACGCCCAGGAGGCGGGGACACTCCTTGTGGAGTGAGCTCGCAGTCCGGGGGACAGGGTTCACCTTGGGACTCATACACCAAGATGATGGCATCCACTATCGAGTGGGCCAACCTCTGCTTGGAGACAGCCTTTCCCTTCTGCTGGCCTCCGTAACAGACGAAGAGCTGCTATGAGGTCCTGAGGCTTTGCGTTCTGTCTACGTACAGGTGCAGAGCGCAGACGGGACAGAGAAAAGCAAGGGCTGGGTCTGCCTCCTCCGGGGGCAGTGTTTGCAGGTTCACCACCTGGTCTCGAAAGGGAGTGGTAGGAACCTTGGGCACATATCCATGCCGGGGTCTCAGGATAACGTGAGAGCTAGCCGGCCCGAATTCAAGGCATGATTTGCTGACCGAAAATGCGTGCAGGTCCCCTACCCTCTTGATGGAGGCCAAAGCAAGCAGGAGAACTGTCTTTTGGGACAGATTTTTTAACTCTGCTGCCTGTAGTGGCTCAAAGGGAGGTATCTGCAGTGCGATTAGCACCAGAGATAAGTCCCAAGAGGGTATAGAGGGGGGGCGAGGCGGATTTAATCTCCTTGGTCCCTCAGGAACCTGACGATCAGATCGTGCCTTCCCAGGGACTTTCCATTCACTGCATCGTGATGTGCGGCAATAGCGGCAACATACACTTTAAGGGTGGAGGGAGACAGCCGACGCTCCAACCCATCTTGCAGGAAAGAAAGCACGGAACTGATCGAACACCTTCGGGGGTCTTCTCGGCGAGAAGAGCACCACTCAACGTACAGGTTCCACTTCAGGGCGTAAGCATGCCTCGTAGAGGGAGCACTCGCAGAAGTGATGGTATCTACGACTGACTGTGGTAGATCACCTAGAACCTCCGCGTCCCGTCCAGGGACCAGACATGAAGTTTCTGGACGCGGGTGCCATATAGTGCCTCGTCCCTGAGAGAGGAGGTCCTCCCTCAGAGGAATAGGCCAGGGAGGGGCAGTCGAGAGGAGTATTAGTTCGGGGAACCAGGTCTGGTTCGGCCAATAAGGGGCAACTAGCAAAACCTGCTCCTCTTTCTCCCTGACTTTGCACAGTAGATGTGCGATAAGGCTCACTGGGGGAAACGCATACTTGCAGAGGCCCGGGGCCAGCTGTGGGCCAGTGCATCCGTGCCGAGGGTCCCCTCGGTGCGGGAATAAAACAACTGGCAATGAGACGAGTCCGGAGAGGCAAACCGATCTATCTGTGCTGCCCTAAAGTGGTCCCTTACAGCTGGACCGCCTGGGGATGGAGTCGCCATTCTCCTGAAGCCACAATCTGAGAGCTTGATTGTGAGAGCTTGTCGGCGGCACGATTGAGCAGGCCAGGGATGTGACTCCATAGGAGGAGGTGGCGGGCGAGTTGTGACATGTGACGGGAACGTAGACCACCTTGACGGTTGATGTACGCAATGGTCGCAGTGTTGTCCGTACGGACCAGTACATGCTTTCCAAGCAGCGTCGTCTTGAGACGTCTCAAAGCAAGGTGTACCGCAAACAACTCGAGGCAGTGGATGTGCTAATGCAGGTGGGACCCCGTCCAGGTGCCAGCTACTGCATGCCCGTTGTACGTGGCCCCCCAGCCGGTGTTGGAGGTGTCTGTGGAGACCACAGCGTGCCTGGACACTTGTTCTAGGGGCACTCCGGCCCGGAGAAACGAAGGGTCTGACCACGGGCTGAAGGTTTGGCGGCAGGCTGGGGTGATTGTTACACAGAGCATGCTGCTCTGCCACGCCCACCTCGGGACTCGGTCGTGAAGCCAGTGCTGAAGTGGTCTCATATGATGCAGGCCGAGCGGCGTAACTGTGACTGCCATATGCCCCAGGAGCCTCTGAAAAAGTTTCAGTGGAACCACTGTTCTGTTCTTGATAGAATTCAGGCAGTTCAGCACCGACCGGACGCGGTCCTCAGTGAGGCGCGCCATATGTTGGACCGAGTCCAGCTCCAAACCAAGAAAAGAGATCCTCTTCACGGGGGCGAGTTTGCTCTTCTCCCAGTTGACCTGAAGACTCAACTGGCTGATGTGCTGGAGCAGCAAATCCCTGTGTTCGCACAACTGCTCCAGAAACTGTGCTAGTGTCAGCCAGTCGTCGAGATAGTTGAGGATGCGAACGCCACGCTCTCTCATGGGAGCGATGACTGCCTCCGCGACCTTCGTAAAGACGCGGGGTGACAGGGCCAGCCCGAAGGGTAGGACTTTGTACTGATACGCCTGACCCTCGAACGCGAAACACAGGAATGGCCTGTGTCGCGGCAGGATGGAGACATGAAAGTACGCGGCCTTCAGGTCGATCACTGCAAACCAATCTTGGGGACGTTAGCATTCTGAACGGGAGCTTGTGAAGGGCCTGGTTCAGGACGCGCAGGTCCAAGATCGGTCGGAACCCACCACCTTTCTTGGGTACAATGAAGTATGGGCTGTAGAAGCCGGTCTTCATATCGGCTACAGACACCGGCTCTATCGCGTCCTTCGCCAGCAGGACAGCGATTTCCGCGCGCATGACAGGAGCAGAGACGCTCGACACCGAAGTGTGGCGAACGCCACTGTACTTGGGCGGATGCCGGCGGAACTGAATCGTGTAGCCGAGCCTGATGGTACGGAGGAGCCAGCTGGACGGGTTGGGAAGCCCTTTCCAGGCTTTGACGAACCGGGTCAGGGGGACCAGAAGCACCACAGGCATACCCGGGGTGGGGCAGCGAGGTGGAGGACAGGGACCCGGATCGGAAGGCCCGTGGGCGGCCCAAAGCGGGGTCTGAGTAGGCAGTGCAGCACTTACCTGTCTCCACGGGGCAGCAGAGGATGGGTGAGAAGGCGGATGACCGGGTCCTCGAACACATTGTGCTGCCGGCTGGCGAACAAGAGGGGGCTGAGGGATGCAAGGCTGTTTCACAGGGTCGCCTACCACCAGCCTCGCCCTCTTGGGCCCCAGGGATGGAGAAATTCGCTCTTTCGATAATTTGGGTACCACTGGACTCCGGGGAGCAAGTGGTGGAACAGTAACCATCTGAAGAGCTCGTCCCCCCATCCCTGGGTGGCCTGTCTCAGGGACACTTCGTCTGACACTTGCCCCCTAGCTGGGCAATGACCGGGACAGACCGGGTGGCCTGCCTGCTGCTAGCTCTACGCTGGGGCCTGGGTGAAGGCTGTTGCGGAGGCCCCGTGGAACCGGAGGCAGCGGCAGGGGGACGCCCTCGGCGACGAGCAGGGCGAGGGACTATCACTGGAGGCGGGATGGAGGCAACAGCGGGCCACCGGGATAGGGTGTGTCGGAGAGCCTCCGTCTGCGCTTGGGCGGCGGAGAACTGTTGGGTGCAGCTCTCCGCCGCGTTGCCGAACAACCCAAACTGGAAAATTGGGGAGTCCAGGAACCGAACCTTGTCCGCATCCGCCATCTCAACCAGGCTGAGCCAACGATGGCGTTCCTGGACCACTAAGGTGGACATCGCTAGACCGACAGTGCATGCTGCGACGCTCGTACCCCGGAGGGCGAGGTCAACAGCAGTGCGGAGCTCACTCATGAGCGCACGGTCTAGACTACCCTTGTGCATGTCCATGAGTGTCTTGGCCTGGTAGACCTGCAACAACGCCAAGGCATGCAAAGAGGAGGCGGCTTGCCCGCAAGGTGTGTCGCAACAGACCGCTCCACCGGAGGGATAGCCTCATAATCCTTCACCGCTCCTCCAAGGGTAGCGAGGGGGGAAGAACCACTTAGGCAGTTTTCAGCAGTAAAAGGTGCCTTCCACGACCAAGTAAGCTCTCCATACACTTCAGGAAAGAAGGGCAATGGGCGGAGAACCAGCACTAGCGTCCATTTCATTAGCATCCACACCAACGTATGATTACTATAACTATATTAGTGACCACATCAACAGACCGTGATCAACAGACTTCATATTATATCGATAACTATTTTAGCGTACACACCAGCAAACAATAATGAAAATTATATTGTCAATAATGAAATAATGAACAATAATGAAAATTAAATTGTATTGTTAAATTATATTATATTATATATGTTCACACCAATGGACAATAACGATAACTATTATAACGTCCACACCAATGTATGATAACGATAACTGTATTAGCGTACCCACCAAAAGGCAATAACTATAATGATAAATTATATTTTATTAAATTAAACTATATAAGATTTATATATATATATATATATATATATATATATATATATATATATATATATATATATATATATATATATATAACTATATAAGAGTCCCTACCAAAAGACGATAGTTATAACAATAACTATATTAGAGTCCCCACCAGTGACTGATAATGATAAATATATTAACGTCCCCATCAAAAGATGATAACTATATTAGCGTCCAGACCATCAGACATTAACTATAATGATAATTATATTAGCATCCACACCGATGGACAATAACGTTAATGATAACTATTTTAGCGTCTACACCAATGTTTGATTACTATAATTATAACTATAGTAGCCACATCAACAGATGATTATTATAACGATAACTATTTTAGCTTCCTCACCAAAAGACGATAACTATAACTATATTAACATCCACACCAGTGTTCACATTTTATTGCATCAAGCAACAAGGCTGTCTTTCATTTGTCTTACTTCTTATGCACAGTAGAACACATTTATTACATGTATTTTATTAAAGAAATTTTCACCATTAGGTCTACATTTCCACAATTTTTTTTCCCCAAAACTCATTATGATAGATTCACAAAACAATGAATTGAAATGTACTACAGAAACTGTTCAGATCAGATTGAAAGGATCAGGGCAATTGTTAAAAATAAACTTCTAACAAGGATATGCAGAGCAGCACATGCCACACACAAGCAGAAACATATCAAACCTTGGCAAACTTTCATCACATTTTATCTTTAGTTCTTCTGGTGTTTAGGAATAATACTATCCATCTAGCTTTCTGCTCGCTAACTTACAGTGCTATAACTCAGTGAGGGTGCAGCTATTAGCTTAATTTCGGCAAAGAATCATAGTGTTGCATCAGCGTTTAGCTGATAGATCCGTTCCCAATTAGCTTTGCTGTCATTATCATTAAGACTCATTTGTTCATTTATTAAGGTGACTTAAGGTTCTTTCTCAGAGTGAAAAGTGACCGCTGAAATAACCTAAGCATGAAATATAGAAAAGTTATAAACAAATATCTCTATTATGTTCTAATTTACTTTAAATTATTTTCAGAAACTCAAAGACTGTAATGCAAGCTGACTCTACTGGACATTTTTCCAAATGTGGTGACACAAATAGGGTGTTTTAAGAAAATGGCACAAATGATTCAGCATCGTCTGAGTCACCAGCCTCTTGTGTGTGAAAGCACTGAGTACAGGATGTTATTTTTGAAACGAGGTCAAAGTCAATTTCAGGCGTATTTACATGTACTGTCAGTCGAAGAGATAATAAATCATTTTCTCCAACTCTGTGTCTGTTTATATCTCTAAAATCAATAGCCTATTATAACTCACATTTGTGGCATGACAACCCTTCATTGTGAGCTCAATTTAATCAGATCTTACACAAACCCACTTGTAAAAAAGTAAATTTTAGCATACTTTTTAAAATCAAACACTTATTATGGAAATAATATACTAAATAACATACTTAAGTGAGATCTGCTATAATGTTTACAGACACTTGCGTGTTATTCACAATTAAATTAAAATGTAATGCAATTATTTGCACTTAAGAGCTTTTTTGACCCACTTTCTTCTTAATTTATATAGTTACTTTGTCCACAGTCCACTTGATAGTTACTATCTTTGAAATACTGATAAAGTGTACTGCATCTACTAACAAGCATTTATGATAAACTAAATATACATAAATGTCGTTTCTAATGAAACCTTTATGTCCTGTATTTAAATATAGTTACAATTACACATTTGTAACTATGAAGTTGCAGTTTAGTGCATTTAAAATATATTAACTTTAAATGTAATATCGAATAACACACTAAGATACTCGTTAGCAATTACATGACAGCCAAAAGGATTCATTAATGTCAGTGAGTAATATCTTGAGCCAGCAATATGTTTTCATTTGAGACAAAGTGGCGCATTACACCAGTAACGTGACCAGTGGAGCGTGACCAACAAGTAAACATAAACTACAGTTGCTGACAAGTATGTATATGAATTTATGATAAACAAGGAAGGTGCATTCACAACAAACTGTCTTCATTTCCTTAATCCAATCCATCAATTATTTTGCAGTTACCTTGTAGGGGAAAGAGAAAAAAGGATGAAGGTGTTTTGAGGGAATGATGTACTAGATAAATTGATGGGAAATAAAACACAGAGACAATCAGTATTGAAGGAAACTTTGGCAAAACAACATCTACACATGTGTGATGCCTTGAGTAGTTACAGATGCTACAATAAATTGATAACAGTAACAATAAAAACAATAAAAGTCAAACAGTTTTCGAGTGCACAAGCTGTCCGGGGTTACCATTGAATTGCGACAGAGCAAAAGGGCACAGGAGGACAAGAGAATGGCAAATTGGTACTTGGTACAATGGTACAATGTATATATATATAAAAAACTGTGCTCGCAGATAATATTATATGCACACCAGTTCTTTTTTTGCCAGGTATGTACCAAGTACTAATGTACTAAGACAATTATATTAAAAGACCAAATTCAGTATACACCTTATTGATGATGCATAACAGGCAAGCAAATGCACCAGAATATGAATGTCGCGTGCTAAATTGCACGTTAAGCATTTTTACGGGAATTAATTTCAAAATTAATTTGGTAACTCTTTATTTTAAAGTGATGTAATTACATGTAACTACATGTGCTTACTATAGTAATCACAGTAAATTATGCATAATTACAAGTAACTAACCCTAAACCAAACCTAACGTAACTCTACAGTAAGTACATGTAGCTATTTAATATTACTCAGTACTTATTTAAGTACACACTACAGTTAAAATCATAATCAAGTACTTGACGTTCTTTTGTCTGTTAGTCAACACACCAAGATAAGTGAATTTAAAGCACAAAAAAGATGATTATTTAAAATGTACAAGTAAATCTTTTAATTTGACATTATTACAAATTACACTTTTTAAAAGTGTACTTAAGTGTGTTTAGAAAAGGCATGAAAGTGTGCTCTCTTTAAGTACACTTAATATTATATTTTCTGCAAAAATAGGTATTTGAAAAATATACTACAAGTGCACATTCAGTACAGTACAACTTGCCTCTTTTTTACGAGAGACTGTTGTCAGATGTTGAGAAGAGTAATTGTGTATGCTGTCTGTGACTTGTAAAGTAAAAGAGCCCATTCATTCACATGATTGAGCAACACTCACACCGGCACCTGCTGTTTTTACATGCCCCCTACGACCCTTGAAGTGAAGGAAAGGGGGTAGTTTAGCCACAACAGTAGCATAATATGAATGAAAAGCCTGATATTTTTCACTATTAGAGTCCTCTCTGTTGCCTCACATATGGTCAGGCAGTCAAACGCACCACTGCTGTACCTCTGAGATGACCAAGCAAAACAGGTAAGCACTGTTATTATTGAGCACACAAAGAGAGTCACGAAAAATAGAAAAATTGTGATTCAATAAAGAACAGCAAATATAATACGCAGTCAACAGGCAACACTGGTGGCATGCTGGGATTGGTTGGTGTATATCGTTTATCAGATACAAAAAAA
This sequence comes from Gila orcuttii, assembly GCA_026230005.1. Lineage (NCBI taxonomy): Eukaryota > Metazoa > Chordata > Actinopteri > Cypriniformes > Leuciscidae > Gila > Gila orcuttii. The sequence goes on along the minus strand of JAPDVR010000010.1, from coordinate 16,690,088 downwards.
AAAAAAGTTTATACAGCCCTCTAATTCTTCTATCTTTTTTTCTGGCTCTCAGCATTGCACTATTTTCCAGCCATAGTTTCAATTTCTGATCATTAAAGAAAGAAATGATGCGTATCATGTTATATTAGTCAGCGCCCTCAGTTGTCATAAGCAGATCTGCTAATGTGATCACAGTCGTATGGAGCCATTCCTGCCCGCCAGACAGACTGCTGGTTTGCAGTGATTCATTCTGTTTGGCGGATCTCTTGCTCGTTGTCACTTGTGTCGCTATATTTAGCACCTGCAAGCGCTTTTGTGTACGGTTGTGGCATTGTTCTTGAGTCAATTCCCAGATCTCTGCTCCGCTGTGTTATAGAAAGCAGACTCAACCAGACACATTTTCTATTGGGCCTGCAATCATTTTTTTAATTATTATTCTTAACACTTACTAGAAGTGTTTTAAAAGAAGTCTCTTATGCTCACCAAGGCATTTATTTGATCAAAATTACAATACAACAGTAATATTGTGAAATATTATTTCAAATTAAAATATGTGTTTCTATTTGAATATATTTTAAAATGTATTTTTTTCCCCCTGTGATGTCAAAGGTTAAATTTCAGCAGCCATTACTCCAGTCATCAGAGTCACATGATCCTTCTGAAATCATTCTAATATGCATTTGGTTCTCAAGACACATTTTGTATTATTATCACAGTTGAAAACAGTTGTGCTTTATATATATATATATATATATATATTTTTTTTTTTTTTTTTTTTTTTTTGAAACTTTAATGCATTCTTTCAGGATCCTTTGATAAATAGAAAGTTCAAGAACGACAGAAGCAACATCTATCACTTGACCTGGCTGAGATGAGGGAAGCAGACAAAGTTTGCTTTCTTTACTCCCCCATCTCCCAGGCTGGCCTCTTCTGCGACGCCATCGAGAACTTTGCCCAGCAGTTCTCGGTGGTACAGAAGCAGACGGAGGCAATAGCCCACATCCTGCCCGCTGCAGACCCTCCACCTGCTCGTCTCGTGGAGCAGGCCACAGGAAGGCGGCGCTACCCGCCTCAGGCCCCGCCAGACCCTCCATGCGTCAGGTGAAGCTGCGTTCCTGAGACGGGCGACCCAGAGATGTGGAGACCTGGGGCCTCATGTATCAATCTTGCGTACGCACAAAAACTTTGCGTACGCCAGCTTTCACGCTCACGATCGGATGTACTAACAGTGAAATTAACGTGAGAATGTGCGTTCCTCCACGCCAATTTCATGTCTGGCGTACGTACATTTCTCATAGTTTTTGTTCGTTGGCGACTCTTACAGGCAATGAAGTTTCAATCCATTGGTATCAACTTCTGGAAATGCATCATCATGACAACCCTTGTGTCAACATATATTGGGAACAGTAAAAGATGGAGAGTAAAAAGAGGATGGAGTGGAGAGGAATAATCGCTCCAGAACAGCTTCCAAGATCATCAACAGCGATTCTGAGATTTCAGACAGAAAGAGATGCCAGTGAAAACAGCAGTCTCATCACGGGGGCCTTACAAGGAGAGTACAACTCATCAAGCTGACAACTAAAAATATGTCACTGAAAGCTAAAGACTGCAAACACTTCTAACAATGTGTTGAGCCCTGTGTCAAATTAATATGGAACAACGCGTAATGACTCTCTACAACAATAAGCAATGATTCGTTGATTGAACACGGCAAAAATATTTTTTTACGCTTTTTAAAGTTGCAGATGCATTGTGTAATCAGTTTAACACATTGCTTTTTTTACAGAACTTAAACTGTATTACACTGATCAAAGTATGTAATTATCCTATTTAGGACAGCATTGAGTTATGACTATACAATGCGTATTGCTCCAGACTTACAACCCCAAATCAGAAAAAGTTGGGACATTTTGTAAAATGCAATAAAATCAAGAATCTGTGATTTGTTCATTCTATTTAACCTTTTATTAGCTGACAAAAGTACAAAGAAAAGTTTTCCAATGTTTTTACGGACCAACATAATTGTATTTTGTAAATATAAACACATTTTGATGTTGATGGCTGCAACACACCCCAAAAAAGTTGGGACAGAGACCAAATAAAAGTTAAAAGATTATCCAAATTAGATTATCCAACTATTTTGAAACAGTCCACAATGAGCAGGTGAATTGGTAATAGTTGAGGGTATCATGTTTGGGTGTAAAAGTGCTTCTCAGTCTTTTTAAGCAAAGATGGGTCATGGCTCATCACTTTGTGCCAAATATCATGAGAGCATTGTCAAACAATTAAAAAATCACATTTCTCAATGCAAGATTGCAAAGCATTTATGCCTTTCATCATCTTCCATACATAATATTGTCACAAGATTCAGGGAATCCAGAGAAATCTCAGTCTGTGTTGGGTAAGGCAGTAGACCTCTGTTGAATGTCCGTGACCTTTGAGCCCTCAGATGGCATTGCACAAGATACCATCATGAAACTCTGTCAAATACAGCCACATGTGCTCAGGAGTAATTTGGAAAACCATTTTCACTGAACACACTTGAATCTCTGTTACGCAAGGAGAAAGGTTTACATCAGTTCTATGTGGAGATGCTGGCGAGTTCTCTGGGCCTGAGCTCATCTCAGATGGTCTAGAAGACAGTGGGAATGTGTGCTGTGGTCAGATGAGTCCATGTTTCAGCTTGTTTTTGGGAGAAAATGGACATCGAGTTCTCAGTCCCAAAGACGAAAGGGACCAACCAGACTTTCACCAGCGACAGGTGCAAAAGCAAACATCTGTCCTGGTATTGAGGTGCATCATTGCAAACGGTATGGGTAACTTGCATTATTGTGAAGGTACCATTGACATGGAGGCATATATTTGGATTGTACAGAGACATAAACTGCCATCAAGATGACATCTTTCCTGGGAAGCAAGACAATGCCAGGCCTCATTCTGGTTTCTAGACACTCTGCACCATAGAAGGGATGTGCCTGTCTGTTTACTGCAGTCCAGATATGTCTCTTATGGAAAATGTATGACCCATCTTGAAAAGCAGAATCAGGCAATGATGACCACAGACTGTTGAGCGGCTGTCTTGTATCAGACAAGATTGGGCAAATATTCCACTAGCAAAACTCCAACACTTAGTATCCTCAACTCTTAAATGATTAAAAAGTGTAATTAAAAGGAAAGGTGAAGTGACACAGTGGTAAACATGTCTCTGTCCCAGCTTTTTTGGGGTGTGTTGCAGCCATCAAAATCAAAATGTGTTCATATTTACAAAATACAATTATGTTGGTCACTGAAAATATTGGAAAACTTTTCTTTGTACTTTTGTCAGTTAAAAAAAAGTTAAAAAGAATGAACAAATTACAGATTCTTGATTTTATTGCATTTTACAAAATATCCCAACTTTTTCTGATTTGGGGTTGTACAATAGTCTAGCATTTACCATTGGGCTAAAAATAATACACCAAAGTAGTCATAAACCTTTATCTAAAGAAAGAAGGCATTTTAAAGAGACTGAAGAAATTAAGTGCTGGTTATTGGTCAGCTAAATACGAACTTGCAGTTGATTGTAAGAAAGGGGTGGAATGATTGGAGAAGTCCGGCATTCGCCACCAAAGACAATGTAGCTAGGATTTAAAAAAAAAAAAATTAAAGTTACAATAAAAAAAATATATTTATTAAATATATTTGAAATTGAATGTATTAATGCATTAGGTGTCATAAATTAACAACACTTGTTAATGTTAGAAAATTAAACCTTATTGTAAAACAACACCAGCAAGTCATACCTCAAGTGTGAACAATAGTAATTCCTTGCTATTCAATTGATTGGTCCAAAACACACACACACATGCACCTGCATAAACCAGGGATTTGAGAGTGCTGTTTACACTCATATAAACAGCCTAGATGTGGCATGTTGCCATTCTGATAAAAAGTACAAGACCCCTATTTTGAAGAAGATGGTTCTCCTGCCTGTGGTCTGCTGTGTTTGTGTGCATTTTCTAAGTGCATGACTTTTTAGTTAATGCACATTCATAGCAGGGCCGAAGGAACTCTCCACTGAGTCTGTGTCTGAGTTGTTTTTGGGAGTGCAGGGCATGCCAGGAGAGCATGGTTAGAGCTGTGGAAGGATGACTCAGAGCTCACAGGGTTGGAGACGCTCTTTCCAACTCACTGTGCACACTTGCACCATCTTATACTTGCTAAGAATAGCAGTGAATGTTACCCAACACCAATGGACCTGTTACTCAAGTGGAAATGAAGTGCACAGAAATTAAATTAATAGTTAATCAAAAAAATCAACCACTGTGCCTGTTTGTCACGTCTGTTCTGCGTTTGAGTTTTGTTTGAGTTATTCTTGTTTGATTTGCACAGTTTTCGGTACAGTTTCCAGTGTTTCCTTTGTCTTAGTTTATCAGCATGGTTTTTGATTTCCCATGTGTTATACCTGTGTCTAGTTAATTATCTTGTTTAACCCTCTGAGGTCTAAGGGGTTTTTGGGATCCTTGAGGTGTTCTGACATGCTCTGACATTTGTGAGCAACATGTATGTACATGTTTGTATTTTTGAGAGAATATTGCTTATGCATGGTTATTGAAAAAACTAAAACTTAAAGTGTCTGAAATAAGGCCACAAAACACATACTAAATATGTGTCCACAAGACTTTTGACTAATGAGTGTTGTTGCCTAGAATTTTTGCTTCAAAATGATCTGAAAATCATCCTGGCTAATCATTTACACAAAACAATACATTGATTTAAATTTTATAAGACACCTTTTGTTTGGAAAGGCAATATGCGTGGAGGCGTGTTCACACCTGAGAAGACAAAGGCCGGATAATGAGCCCTATAATGAGCTGCATATTAATTAGCCCTTTCACACAGGTGTGTCACAGGATCCCAAAGAATGCAAGGACAAAAGAAATTATCTATATATACATATTTTACAATTAGAAATTGTAACCAATTACAAATAGGTTACAATTACAACAACAATTACAATTTTAACAATATTTCAAGTGTATTTCTTTGTAAAAAGTATACATTTTATCAAACGTATTAAAAAAAGGTATGGATTCATTAGTTTGAATATTATAACAAACACTATAATAACATATTAGTTGATAATTCAATATACCTACTTTATTTTTGACAAAACATCATACTATATTTTAACTATATATTATATGTATATTTAACTATGAGCAGAAATTGGTGAACAAAAGCTTAACTATTTAATGTGACAGTAGTCTTTTTTTACAGTCAAAACTTTATAATCTATACAAAACTAATCACAAAATCTTGTCTAAACATTCATATTTAGTCTGCAACATATTGTGTATGATATATTAGTATATACATGTGAATTTGCAGCTTGTTGCTTATACAGACATTTTATTTCAACATATTTCAGTCTATTTTTACTCATCTTAGTAGGCTATAGCAATATAGTTTGGATGTGTTCATGTAAACATAACGTTTACTAATGTAATTGCGAGAGTGAATGAACGGCATAGACACGCACTGTATAACTGTAGTAAACAAAGCGCGCGCGCCTGCATGCCGTTCATTCATCATTTAGCCTACACACAGACACGCAATTCATATTTAAACAGTCTTTTTGCGGTTTACAGTCAGACACTATTCAATATCGCGATTAGAACAAAGCACTTAAGAATAAATGACTTACTACATCAGCTGGATCCGTTGCTCCTCGAAATGAAACTACCAGCACTTCTTGTACTTTTTCCAGGGTTATTAGATAGTATTATTCCTCACAGCGAAAGGATACGCTGTGTACACAGCTGTACAAGATACTTACTAAACACGATGTGTTTTATAATCCAGCTGGTGGGCGTTGGCATGTTTGAATGGCTTGCCTTAGATCATTTGCGTTTGAATACCGCGCGCTCTCCGTGGGCGTGGCACATTAACGTGTAATGAGGTATAATGAGCTGGAAAGAAAAATACTGACATCTCTCTCTTTTCATACAGATTACATAAACTGAGAATATTTGTTTTTTATATAAATTAATTCATTTAAAAGAAGAGAGTTCAAGCTTCATTATGGAAAAACACTCGTGCGTGTATGACAAGTATTCGCGGAATTACAGTTCATTTTCGGACGCGTTTCAGAATGGACTTAACTGACTGAGAGAAGGCAGAACGCGCATCATGTTTGTTTTTCTTTATTTGGCGAAAAGCACAACACTTTGTTTTTATTGTGAGTATCCACAAAAAAATAGACACTTATCAGGATCTAATGATGTACAACACTTAATATGTAAGATCAAAATCAACAGAGTATTTTGAGTTTCTTTTGCACTGATAAGAAAAAAAGCGAGACTGAGGGTTAATCCCTATATATATATATAAGATATATATATCCCTATATATATATACAGGTGCTGGTCATATAATTAGAATATCATCAAAAAGTTGATTTATTTCAGTAATTCCATTCAAAAAGTGAAATTTGGATATTATATTCATTTATTACACACAGACTAATATATTTCAAGTGTTCATTCCTTTTAATTTTGATGATTATAACTGACAACTAATGAAAACCCCAAAATCAGTATCTCAGAAAATTTGAATATTGTGAAAAGGTTCAATATTGAAGACACCTGGTGCCACACTCTAATCAGCTAATTAACTCAAAACACCTGCAAAGGCCTTTAAATGGTCTCTCAGTCTAGTTATGTAGGCTACACAATCATGGGAAAGAATGCTGACTTGACAGCTGTCCAAAAGACAACCATTGACATCTTGCACAAGGAGGGCAAGACACAAAAGGTCATTGCTAAAGAGGCTGGCTATTCACAGAGCTCTGTGTCCAAGCACATTAATAGAGAGGTGAAGGGAAGGAAAATATGTGGTAGAAAAAAGTGTACAAGCAATAGGGATAACCGAACCCTGGAGAGGATTGTGAAACAAAACCCATTCAAAAATGTGGGGGAGATTCGCAAAGAGTGGACTGCAGCTGGAGACGTATGCAAGACATGGGTTTCAGCTGTCGCATTCCTTGTGTCAAGCCACTCTTGAACAAGACACAGCGTCAGAAGCGTCTCGCCTGGGCTAAAGACAAAAAGGACTAGACTGCTGCTGAGTGGTCCAAAGTTATGTTCTCTGATGAAAGTAAATTTTGCATTTCCTTTGGAAATCAAGGTCCCAGAGTCTGGAGGAAGAGAGGAGAGGCACAGAATCCACGTTGCTTGAAGTCCAGTGTAAAGTTTCCACAGTCAGTGATGGTTTGGGGTGCCATGTCATCTGCTGGTGTTGGTCCACTGTGTTTTCCGAGGTCCAAGGTCAACGCAGCCGTCTACCAGGAAGTTTTAGAGCACTTCATGCTTCCTGCTGCTGACCAACTTTATGGAGATGCAGATTTCATTTTCCAACAGGACTTGGCACCTGCACACATTACCAAAGCTACCAGTACCTGGTTTAAGGACCATGGTATCCCTGTTCTTAATTGGCCAGCAAACTCGTCTGACCTTAACCCTATAGAAAATCTATGGGGTATTGTGAAGGGTAAGATGCGATATGCCAGAACCAACAATGCAGAAGAGCTGGAGGCCACTATCAGAGCAACCTGGGCTCTCATACCCACATAGCAAACAGACTTGGCCCAAATGTGGCCTCATAATGGCACTGCTGGCGTGTTGCCGGCACTGGCATGCATCATGTCAGCCAACTCTGGGCCATGCGTGGCAATGATGGCACTGCATGCATGACGGCAGACAACATTTGGGCCGATTGTGGATGGGAGGTGTGTGGCCCAGATCAGTGTAGCGATTATGGCCCAGATCAGTGTAGCGATTATGGGCCATACTTTGGGTACTGGAAAATTATAAGTATTTAGGCCTGCTAGGCCTATTAGTTTTCAGCAATGTTCACAAAATTCAATAATAATTAAACAATTCCCAAATCCATTTGACCTGAACAAAATAGGCTATACATTTTCCTAACATGATAATTGAGTTTTTTTATTTTTTTATTTTTTAAAATAAATTTATAATTTAAAGAAAAAGTAATTCACATACAAAATAGGCAACGTTTTCCATACTTTTTAGTTTAAGCACCACAAAATCATGTTAAAAACGTACTATATATATATATATATATATATATATATATATATATATATATATATATATATATGTGTGTGTGTGTGTGTTTATATATATATATATATATATATATATATATATATATATATATATATATATATATTGTAGTGAACTTTTGCTTATATGGTAGCGGATTCACTGCCCCTTGAACTTGAGAATGCGAGTACAGACTGACGCGACCGGGGTGCGATAGACCGGCCTGCGGGATGTCTGAGGCGCGGTACTTTCATATCCGGTGTGCGGAACAATGTAATGCTGTTAAAATGATAGGAAAAATCACAGCGAAATCAGCAACAGACAACAGTAATTGACTTGTAAAGCTGAAAGTGATTCAATGGTTGTATAATCAGATTTAATTATATCTAAATCTAATCTGTGACTTTGATAATCAGGATATGTCTGATATTTTATGTGTGTGTGTATGTCTGTTCTTGTTTTTTAAAGGAAGTTCAAACAAAACTGAACATTTACTCATCATTTTCTCTTCAGCTTGGATGAGTTGGTTCCCTTTCGTTGTCACTCCGAGTTACGTCGGATGACGACGAATGGGGTTTCGCTTAGAAAGCCTATCAGCTTCGAGTATTACAAAACGAGCTTATGGCAAAGAAATGCCATGGGTCTGCGGAATTTGCATGACGTAACTCCGCCCCACCTCGTGGGTATAAAAGGAGGAAGTCCGCAACAGCAGTTTATGTTTTCGCTTCGGAGCCAAGTGTATTCTTCTCTCCACAAGCCATCTCTGAATTGTCAGCTTTACAAACGAGTACCTCGAGTGTTGGTGTGACGGCGATCTACGGCGAGCGCGTGCTTCCTGCTGATCTGTTGCAGTGGTCTGCCAGTCGGTGCGTGTCTCCCCGGGTGCTTCAACACTTGAGTTTTCTCTCACTAAAAGAGCTTGCACGCGGCACGTCTTTTTAAAGACGGCTCGCCCGTGCATTTAAAAAAAAAAAAAAAAAAAATGAATGGTGCGGCAGCTTGGTATCGGACTCTGATGGGCACGAGCGTTGTCTAGTATGTTTGGGCTTGATCATGCTAGAGCAGCGCTCGTGGATGACTCATGTTTTCTCCATGGAAACATGATCATCGCGTCATTAAGGTCGAGACTCGGTGAACTCACATGAGTGAGAGTCCCCTCATCCACCCCCCGATCTTCGGCTGGTGGCCAGGGTGACCTGAGGGTTTCGGTCTGGAACAAGGCGCCACCTATGTGTCCGCGACCCCAGCCCCCCTCTTCAATGACGGTGCCCGCTAGTGAACAGGTGATTCCCACGGGTCTACCCTCTGGTGGCCCGTGTGTTTCATTTGAAGCTACATAGGATGATATTATGTTTGTAGCAGCTTCACTAGGTGGGTTTGATTTTCCTGGAAGTGACGACTCGTTGAGTCTGATCCGGAGATGACGGCCATGCTTTCCCGGGACGATTGGTTTTTGGGTGAGGCCGCCGACCCTCGTCCACGGCAAACCCCAATACCGTTCTTCCCGGACGTGCATGATGAGATCAGGGGCCATTCGCTGATCTCATCCGCCTTTCCTCCCCTCGATGGGGCCGCTGCCCGTGGGTACACTGGGGTTCCCCCGGCTGAACGCTCTGTTGCGATGCTATGTGTCCTCAGAGTGCTTCTTCTCGGCGCAATCCTAAGCACCCGTCCGTGGCCTGTAGTTTTTCGTCTACGCTTGTGGCGAGATCCTATAGCGCCACGGGACTGGCGGCCGCCTCACTGCAGCCATGGTCATTCTGCTGGTCTACCTGACCCAGATGCTCATGGACCTGCACGAGGGCTGGACTGACCCAGGGCTCTTCACTGAGCTGCGCGCCGCCACTAACCTTGCTCTCTGAGCGACGAAAGTGGCCGTACGCTCCCTGGGTCATGTGATGCTCACCATTCGGTGGCCGTACCTGTTTGATGTGCTGGATGTCGCGCGGACCCGTCTGTCCGATATTCCCATATCCCAGGTCGGCCTCTTCGGCGGTGCGGTTGAGGGCTGGCCCAACAGCTCTCAGCCGTCCATGAGCAGACTGACGCTGATTCTGTCCCGACGGCCCCGCCGTCCGCTCAGATCCCTCGGTCTGCCCACCGCCAAGGGCGCCCTTCCGCGGCTCCCACCCTGCCCGTTCACCCGGGCCGGCTCTGGGGGCCGCGGGCGGACGCCACAGCCCTCTCTAGCCCCGCCCCCCGCTACACGCCGGGTTAAGCGGCGCTCCTGAGTCGGGCTCCTCGGGGATGGAGCAGGTTGAGGTCGACTCTGTCCCGACGGCCCCGCCGTCCGCTCAGGTCCCTCGGTCTGCCCACCACCGAGGGCGCCCCCCCGGACGCCACAGCCCTCTCCAGCCCCGCCCCCCGCTACGCGCCGGGTTAGGTGGCGCTCTTGAGAGAGGCTCCTCAGAGATGGGACTCAGTTCTTTCCAGGAGTTGGGAGCAGGACCAATCCTTATTCGCAAAGAACTGACTCTCCCGTCTCTGAACACACAGAGTTCTCGGACGACACAGAGCGCCGCCCTCTAGCCGTGCTCTCCTCGTCCCCCTCTGTCCCAGAGGTGGTTGACACGGCGTGCTGTCCACGGACCGCTGCGCCCCGTCCCCCTCTGTCGCCAGACCCCTAGCAGAGCAGGCCCCCGCGGGACGACCAGCCTGGTCCTCCCCTGGCCCCCTCTGCCAGGGCGCGGTTGCTAACTGTGCCCCCACACCGGGCCGCTATGCATTCCACGTCTGGGCCAGTTACTCCGCTTCGCTGCCCCTCCGGGGGGACGCCTGTCGTCGCGTGATCCCGCCGGTTCAGTTCCTGGGAGCCTGGCTAGAGCTTCCCCGTCTGTCCCGCTGTATCGCGCGTTCCGTCAGGCTCGGCTTGCGATTCAGTTCGCACGGTCTCCTCCCCGCTTCAGGGGAGTCCGCTCCTCTTTGGTCGGTGGCAATGCCCCCGTCATGAGAGCAGAGATTGCCACCCTGCTGGCGAAGGGTGCAATCGAGACTGTCCCTCCAGCCGAGATGAGGTCCAGGTTCTACAGTCCCTACTTCATTGTCCCCAAGAAAACCGGTGGGTTACGGCCAATCCTGGACTTGCGCGTGCTGAACCGCTCCCTTCACAGGCTGCCGTTCAAGATGCTCACCGCCAAACGCGTTCTCGAATGCGTGCGGCCCCAGGATTGGTTTGCAGCGATCGACCTGAAGGACGCCTACTTTTATGTCTCCATTCTTCCTCGACACAGACCGTTCCTACGGTTTGCTTTCGAGGGGCAGGCATACCAGTACGCGGTTCTCCCTTTCGGGCTAGCCCTGTCTCCTCGCACCTTCACGAAGGTCGTCGAGGCTGCCCTTGTTCCCCTTCGGGAACACGGGGTTCGCATCCTGAGTTATATCGACGACTGGCTGATCCTAGCTCACTCTCGAGATCAGGTTTGCGAACACAGGGACCTAGTGCTCCGGCACCTAGCTCGTCTGGGCCTTCGGGTCAACTGGGAGAAGAGCAAACTTTGCCCCGTGCAGAGGATCTCTTTTCTCGGTATGGGAGCGCGCGCAGTCACTGCTGACTTGCCTGAGACATCTCAGGAGCAAGAAGCGGTTCCACTGAAACTTTTTCAGAGGCTCCTGGGGCATATGGCATCTGCAGCCGCGGTCACGCCGCTCGGATTGCTTCATATGAGACCGCTTCAGCTTTGGCTTCGCGACCGAGTCCCGAGGTGGGCATGGCATCAAGGCACGCTCCGGGTACCAGTTACTCCGACCTGCCGTCAGTTCCTCACCCCGTGGTCGAACCTCAGTTTTCTCAGGGCGGGTGTCCCCCTGGAACGAGCTTCCCGGCATGTTGTGGTCTCCACGGATGCCTCCACCACGGGCTGGGGCGCCATGTGCAATGGACATGCTGCTGCGGGCTCCTGGACAGGACCCCAGCGGTTATGGCATGTCAATTGCCTCGAGTTGTTGGCAGTACGCGTTGCCCTGCACCGCTTCCGGGCGTTGCTCAGGGGTCAACACGTACTAGTCCTCTCAGACAATACCGCTACTGTAGCGTACATCAACCATCAAGGTGGTCTACGCTCCCGCCGTATGTCACTACTCGCCCGCCACCTCCTTCTATGGAGTCAGAAGCATCTGAGGTCGCTTCGAGCCATTTTCATTCCCGGAGCCCTGAACTGTGCAGCCGACGAGCTCTCACGGCTTCAGCCCCTCCCTGGAGAATGGCGACTCCATCCCCAGTCGGTTCAGCTGATTTGGGACCAGTTCGGGGACGCACAGATAGATCTGTTTGCCTCTCACGACTCGACCCATTGCGCCCTGTATTTTTCCCTGACCGAGGGCACGCTCGGCACGGATGCACTGGCGCACAGCTGGCCGCCGGGCCGCAAATATGCGTTTCCCCCAGTGAGCCTTCTTGCACAGACCTTGCGCAAGGTAAGGGAGGACGAGGAGCAGGTCATTTTGGTCGCGCCGTATTGGCCCGGCCGGACCTGGTTCCCCGAACTTGCACTCCTCGCGACAGCACCTCCCTGGCCCATTCCTCTGAGGAAGGACCTTCTTTCTCAGGGATGGGGCACCCTGTGGCACCCTCGCCCCGATCTCTGGAGCCTCCACGTGTGGCTCCTGGACGGCTCGAGGTAGGTTTGAGTACCCTTCCACCAGCGGTGGCGGCTACCATCACTTCCGCTAGAGCGTCGTCCACGAGACACGTCTATGCGTTGAAGTGGAACCTCTTCGTCGACTGGTGCTCTTCTCACCGAGAAGACCCCCGGAGATGCTCGATCAGCGTTGTGCTTTCCTTCCTTCACCAAGGGTTGGAGCGAAGGCTGTCTCCCTCCACCCTTAAGGTCTATGTTGCCGCCATTGCCGCACATCATGACCCCGTCGAAGGTAAGTCGGTAGGGAAGCACGACCTGGTCATCAGGTTCCTGAGAGGAGCGAGGAGACTAAATCCTCCTTGTCCTCCTCTCGTTCCCTCTTGGGACCTCTCAGTGGTTCTAACTGCCCTGAAGAGTGCTCCCTTTGAGCCCCTGCAATCAGTTGAGCTTAAGTTCCTGTCAATGAAGACAGCGCTCCTGGTTGCACTGGCCTCCATCAAGAGGGTAGGGGACCCGCACGCATTCTCCGTCGACGAAGCGTGCCTGGAATTCGGACCGGCTTTCTCTCACGTGATCCTGAGACCCCGGCCCGGATATGTGCCCAAGGTTCCTACCACTCCCTTTCGGGACCAGGTGGTGAACCTGCAAGCGCTGCCCCCGGAGGAGGCAGACCCAGCCTTGGCACTGCTCTGTCCAGTATGCGCTCTTCGCGCCTATGTAGACAGGACACAGTGTTTCAGGACCTCAGACCAGCTCTTTGTCTGTTATGGTGGGAAGCTGAAGGGAAAGGCTCTCTCCAAGCAAAGGTTGTCTCACTGGATAGTGGACGCCATTGCTTTGGCATACCAGCAGCAAGGCCGACCGTGCCCCCTTGGTGTGACGGCCCACTCCACCCGGAGTGTGGCATCCTCTTGGGCTCTAGCGCATGGCGCCTCGCTAACAGACATCTGCAGAGCTGCAGGCTGGGCGACACCTAACACATTCGCCAGATTCTATAATCTCCGAGTGGAGCCAGTGTCCTCTCATGTACTCGCTTCAACTAGCTAGTACCGGACCCGCTCAGGTGTCTTCGCTTGCTCGCCATTCCACTCCACGGACTGGATACGTGCGATATTCTCCTCAGGTGAGCTTTTCCGAAAGCCCTGAGCTCCTCCAGCACTCCTGACGTCGGCGCCAGTGTCTCTTGCCTGCGCGTCGGCTAGGTGCCTCCCGTGTGCATGGTCCCTCCCCTGAGCGACCCCCACATGTGTATTTCCACTGTAAGCCTCTCTGAGCATGTGTCTTTCCCTTGGCAAGCCACCTTGCCACCCCTGGGGTTGAAATATTCCACCTGCGGCTGGACACCCCAGTGTTCTCCATATGTTTCCTTCGGGTCATATGTGTATTCTCTAAGTCCCCCCCCTCTGGGTTGGCATTAATTGCATACTTCCCCTAGCTTGGGATATGCTTCCCAGTGTACCTTGGTATTCCTGTGTTAAATGGAGTCCTTCGTCCATTCTTGACAGGGATCTTGATTTACGCAGGGCACTGGAAGACAGCTGAGAAGGTGGCGTGATTAGACTGGTAACCCCATTCGTCATCATCCGACGTAACTCGGAGTGACAACGAAAGGGAACGTCTCGGTTACGTATGTAACCCTCGTTCCCTGAGTAGGGAACGGAGACGTTACGTCTGCCTGCCACTTTCCGCTGTACCGCGGGGATCGCCTGAGCTCAGTCTTGGCTCCTCAGCGAAGAAACATAAACTGCTGTTGCGGACTTCCTCCTTTTATACCCACGAGGTGGGGCGGAGTTACGTCATGCAAATTCCGCAGACCCATGGCATTTCTTTGCCATAGGCTCGTTTTGTAATGCTCGAAGCTGATAGGCTTTCTAAGCGAAACCCCATTCGTCGTCATCCGACGTAACGTCTCCGTTCCCTACTCAGGGAACGAGGGTTACATACGTAACCGAGACGTTTCTTTTGATGAACACAAAGAACACATTTTGAGGAAAGTTGTTGACCAGACAGGTAACTGGAAGGTAACATTGGAAAAAATATATATGGAAGCCAGTGGTTATCTGATTAAACATTTATTTTTTTAAATTTCTGCTGTGTTCAACAGAAGGAAGAAACTCATACAGGCATCGAACAAGTGGAGGTGAGGAAATGTTCACAGAATTTACATTTTTGGTTGAACTATTCCTTTAGTGGATAATTGCCGTTTTATTTTAACAGTTAATAAATTAAATGTTAATCCACAGATAAGCATGTGTTTACACCACAGTTTCCATATCTCAACATTTTTTAGGATTTTGTTTGCTAAAATGGTTTTGTTTGTCAAAATACTGTTGTCAAACTCTGACAAGCCAGTTAATCATTCAATAGTGCCACATTATAAGCAACTATTTCCTGTATAAAATGTAACCAAAGCAACTTTATTTTATTTTGTTACCTACATTTATTTACAGGTGGATTAATGTTTGTATATGTATTTATTAATTTTGTATTATTAATTTAGTATTTTGTCTTTTAGCTGCTGTGATAAAAAAAATCGTCTGACACAACATGCTCCCGATCAGGAGATAGAAGCAACTATACAAGATGGCTTCAGCTTGCTCCTGAAAGAGATGGAGGAAGGAGAGAGCGCTTGAGGAGAAAAGAGGGGCTGCAGAGCTGTACTTCACTTCCTGAGGACAGTCCTAAATAGGATCTCTTTCTCCCTCACACATACAAAAATTCTGATGTGTAAATTTGTTTCAAGTAATTGTTTTAATTTGCTCTATGTTTGTTGAGAGTAAAAATACATTATAATATGGTTACATTTCAGTGCTAGATTCATTCATAGATTCATTTAGTTAGAATTGGAAAATGTTGTATACTTGGCTGTTCAGACAACTAAAATAGTGTTCACACAACTCTAGCTGTCATTTTTATTTTATTTTTGGCTTGTGCATTACTACAATAAGTAAGCTACTGTTTAAAGGAACACTCCACCGTTTTTTCATATTAAACTTTTTTTTATTTTATTAAACAGACCATTAATATATTAAACAGACCATTAAACTATGTTATTCCCTTATAACATATAATGGATAACTATAATGTATGGCGGAATAGCACTTGATAGCACTTCGACTCGGTGCAGTAATATCATCACTCCTGAAAAATCCTCTCCCCCTCTCCCGATGATATAGTTATATTACTGCGCCGAGTCCAAGTGCTATTCCGCCATACATTATAGTTATCCATTTTACCCGCTTAGAAAAGCGCCATGTTTTGTTTTGTTTCACCATACTTGGTCGTGAAACTACTCGTGTAACTGTATTAAATAGGGAAAACGTGGAGGTGTTTGGTCGCTTCTAACTTCATCTCTGTTTGGATCCTAATGAATGAACTGGCCTAAGCTAAGTGCTATCAAAGTGTTGCCGCGCACCAGAGCGATTGAGTGCCACACTGAGACGAGAGAGGTATGTATCAACTCTTAGTTAAGGGAATAACATAGTTTAATATGAAAAAACGGTGGAGTGTTCCTTTAAGACAGACCAGAACATTTTGAAATTAAATGCACTTTTTTGAGGTAATAAGATGTTGCACTTTGAATGTACTAAAAAAAATAGCCTTCACACAGTTACACAATTCTAGAAGTGAATTTTCATTATTATTATTTTTTTGGCTTGTGCATTACTACAATAAGTAACGGTTAAAGACAGACGAGAACATTTTGAAATTAAATGCACTTTTTTGAGTTGCTAATAAGATGTTATGCTTTGAATGTACTAAAATAGCCTTCACCCAGTTACACAATTCTAGATGTAATTTAAAAATGTATTTTTGGCTTGTGCATTATTGTTAAATAAAACAATTTCGAGAATTGAATTTTCCTGTGACTTATTTGTTCATATGGTTTGGGTAAGATTAGGCTGGGTAAGGGTTATGGCTCAGTTTTGGGGTTTCTGGTGTTGACATGGTTAACTTATGGCTGAGACTTGGTACCAATAATAAAACCAGTTTTGGTCCAATTCAGGGCCAGTTATGGCCCATGTGTGACTCTTGTCTTTAATCCAGTTCTGGGCCACTTCAGGGCCAGTTAAGTGTGATTAACTGGCTGAGATTCGGGCCGGTTATGGCCCATGTGTGACCCTTGTCTTTAATCCAGTTCTGGGCCACTTCAGGGCCGTCATTCTTTGCGGTACTTATTGGGCCGAGGGAAAAGTGATTGTGTGGCCCGGAGCTGGGCCAGAAAACATTTGCTATGTGGGTAACACCTGAGCAGTGCCACAGACTGATCGACTCCATGCCACGCCGCATTGCTGCAGTAATTCAGGCAAAAGGAACCCCAACTAAGTATTGAGTGCTGTACATGCTCATACTTTTCATGTTCATACTTTTCAGTTGGCCAACATTTCTAAAAAATCCTTTTTTTGTATTGGTCTTAAGTAAAATTCTAATTTTCAGAGATACTGATTTTGGGATGTTCATTAGTTGTCAGTTTTAATCATCACAATTAAATTAAATAAACATTTGAAATATATCAGTCTGTGTGTAATGAATGAATATAATATCCAAGTTTCACTTTTTGAATGGAATTACTGAAATAAATCAACTTTTTGATGATATTCTAATTATATGACCAGCACCTGTATATATATATAGTATATAGCCCTCATTTTCAGTTGTTCTTTGTCAGATCTCACCATTGATAAGTGTTTTTTTTTTTCATCGTGTTTTTGTTCCCTGATATCCTGTGTATATTCTGTTTTGTTTTCATTAATACTGCTTGCCAATACATCCAGCTCTTTTATTTCCATCTTTGTTCAACCCCTTGCTGACACCGTTTTGTGTTCCACAAAAAAGTCATATGGGTTTGGAACAACATGATGGTGAGTAAATGATGAAAGGATGACAGGGTGAACTATTCATTGTCTTGCATGATATTCTGTGTCATTGTTATGCATCCCATACTTTTGTTAATCTGATGTTCTTGATCAGCCATTTTCAAAAGGAGGAAAGGAGTTATGAGAGCTTTAAACATTCAATTCATGCTCCTAATGGATGCAGGCCAAGCACAATTACAAATCCAATGAATGAGAGTCCAAGAGCTGTTTAATGCCATTTTCTTAATGTCACTCTGCTGGCGGGAATGGAGGCTGTTCACCCCCGTGAAGTTATGTCCTGCTGGGCTCATTGTGAAAGCGATGTCTATCAGGAGAGAAATGTAAGACACCACACGGAAAACAACACCTGCTTTCACCCTCTTGATCAATATATCGATCAATGTGTCATCTGGAGTGAGTAACAGCAGTCCAAATTGATTTTAATGACACATCTTGACCGAAGGCCATGAAAGCAAGCAGAACCGAGTGGGAGCTTTATTGCGCAAACACCTTAAGCCTCAGAAATGAAACAAAACATGTTATTTGCTAATTTCAGATTGATAATATAAAACAAAAAAACTACACGTCCACTGACCTAAAAACCTACGAGCAATTCTCTAGCTTCCACTGCTGCAGTGAACCATGGAGCACAATGCATTACTTTAATTATGAATAAAACAAGACAGAGATAGAAATGGCGCAGGGCAACACAAGTGTAGGATGCATAAGTAGGGCATGTGAGGTGCAAAGTCTGCATACATTTCTACTGTGCAAACATTTACTTGGAATTAAACGAGCTGGGTGAATCTCAAGAAACCCAGAATGTTACAACATTCAGAACTCAGAAACATTCAAAATTCTGAAATTATTACAGGACCAAATGTAATAATTAGGGTAGGGATGGACTGAGATGATTTAATTCTGCCCAATACAATATTGATCATTATTTTCATGTTATGGCAGATAACTGATAAATGGCTCATATTTAAATTGTATACTATTTTGTCTAAATCAATGACAAAAATTAAACACTAAAAACTAAAATACATTTTTAAATGCAACAAGTGAATTTAGGCATCACAATATTATAATTTACAGTGTGAAAAAAAAATTATGTTGATTTTAAAATTTACTATTTAGCAGTCTTATTAATGATTCAAATTTAAGTGATTGTTAGATGACAAAATAGGAATACAAAATGGAAAAATCTACCTTGTACAAAAACATCCAACATTAGGTGAAAATAGTGATAATAAGTGATAATAATACTGGCTGATAATCTATATGTACTGATTTATCACAATGTTGTAAATCAAATTTTGCTAAGGAAAATTGTTTTATGCCGAGTCCATTTAATAATTTTAATGAGTTAAAAATAACAATTTTAAATGTAATATCGAATAACACTACACTACAGTTAAACTATAATCATTTACTTTACATGTGCTTTAGTATGCTAGTTAGACTCAGCACATCAAAATAAATATACTTGATTAATGATTATTAAAACAGTGATTTAAAATTTATTTTACAGTAAAACCTTTATCTTGACATGATTACAAAGTGCACTTTTTAAAAGCATACTTCCAGTGAGTATTTTAAGAAACACAATCATGGAAGTGTACTCTAAGATCCCTCAAGTGACCTTTTATTGCAGGAATATTATCTGCAAGTACAGTTTTTTAAAAATATATGTTTATGATTTGAAGTACACAACAAGTGCACATTCAACACATTTCTTTTTCACAAGGAATGACACAGTCAAATTTGTTTGTCTCTTTTAGGACCCGTTCTTGAGTTCCATCTGTGATATTTTCTTAATTGTTGGTCCATGTACACATGCAGACTAACCGGGGGAGAAAACCATGTATTTAAAATCCCTTAACTATCTAGGACAGAGTGAAATCTGAAGGCAGATGTGTGTATCTTTTCTTTCTCTCAGTGATATATCTAAATATAGGTCCACTCTATTCATTAGCATGACCCTCAGTTCAAAGGCCCCACAGCAAATAGATTGACAGCTCATTTTGAAACAAGTGTTGTCAGATGTGCTTTAATAAAAGCTGAGCGCCGGGTGAGTGGCGTGAAGCTGCCTCACTGTCTCCATGGAGATGGAACAGCTGCCAGTGATCCCTGCCTGCCAGAGCCATTCAGTACTGCTGGAAAGTGAAGGTGCCATGTTGTACCATTGGCAGTAACACACCCATATGGTCTAAATTAACCATTTGCAAATACATGTCAGATAGAAATTACATAAGCTGCTCGCTTTCATTTCAAATCAACTCGCCTATGCTGAGGATTAATATAAATCTTATTAAGAGGTATTCAGCCTTGATCACATTCTTCAAGGTTGGCCTACTTGGTTTGCAGGATAAGCTGTAGAATAACTTAATCTGGCATAAATCTTGGATATAAGCAGTTCACCTATTGATTAACTGTTAGCAAGCATGCTAAAACCTAAACTGAAAGAAATTGAGGAAAAAGAGATATACTTACAAGTTACTTGTCTAGTTAAACTAGTTTGCTTGTTTTTAGGTAAACTTCCTAATTGACTTGTTTGTTGGATGACTAGTTGAACATCCTGATCCAATTGCTGTGCTAACAGAGCTAACTACACTTTCAAAGATGTGAGGAATGGGAAATCTTGGTTCATGCCACTGTGAAAAAGTAGTTTTTAGCTTATACTTTTAAAAAAAGTATTTGGAAACACTTTATACAGTCTCCTTGTTACATATATTACATGTACTTACCATAGTAATAAAAGTAAATTATGCATAATTACATGCAACTAACCCTCAAACAAATTCTAATCCTATCCTACCCTAGTAAGTATGTAGTTAATTAATATCACTCAGTACTTAAATACATAATTACACTATAACAGTGACACCTTTAAATAAAGTGTAACCGAGTAATATTACAGAAACAATATACTTAAGTGTGAACAGAATAATGTTTTCAGACTCTTAAATGCATGTTAATAATTATTATTAATTAATTATAAAAATAATTTATATTAAAAGCAATTAGCAGAACATTAGACTGCATTTGACCCACTTAAGTAGGAATTAAGTAAATCTGTATATTTAAATTCATAATTAATTTTAATGTTTTTGAAATGTGGTTAAATTGTACTGACATGTATTGACATGTATTTATGGTAAACTAAAATACTTTAATATATATATATATATATATATATATATATTTATATATATATATATATATATATATATATTTGTAATGATGAAGTTGCAATTTAGTACGTTTAAAATATATTCACTTTAAATATAATATGGAATAATAAACTACAGTTAAAATTATAATAGATTTTAGTGCTTTAGTGTGTGCCAATGCATCAAAATAAGTGTACTTCTTTAAAGCACGACAAAAGATTATTAATACAATTATTATGTACTTTAAAATAAAGCTTTTAAATTTACATGATTAAAGTGCATTAAGAAACAGCAATTAAAGTGTACTTAAGTGGCTTTTAATTTCATTAATATATATTGCTTCCAAGTAACATTTAAAAAAATATACATTTAAGATTTGACATATACTACATGTGCACATTCAACAATTAAGTGCACTTTTTTATATCACAAGGGTAACCACATCTGCAGATCAGAACCCTGGCCTGTACTCGAGTATAAATAAAAAAATGAAGCACTTACACAGTAGGAATATTATCCTATTGTCTTCCCAGTCAATCACCCATTCGATTATCCTTTATCACAAAATTTCACTTTCGTCTCCCTGAGCTTGTGCACTCACATTTATTGCATCACTGACTCAGAGCTGAATAAGACCGACACCACATTATCGCATTAAATTGCTTGGCTGGACTCTATTGTGCGTGGAAGTGGAAATGTGACAGAGCAAAGTAAAGGTGCTATCCAGGATAAGGGCAGATGGGTGCTGAGGTGCTGGCCCTGATGCCCCAGACAGGTGAACCCTGGAACATAACTGCCCCCCCCCCACCCTCCCAACCTTCAACACTCCCAGCCCTTGAGACTCATCAGCCCTGCTGGGAGAAGACAGTACGCTGAAAAGGTCATCCTTTATAAAGCACACCTTACCTACCAACATAAGCTACTGAGAGAATAACAGAGAAAAATAGAATGAGAACTGACTCTTTGCTAAAGGCCCACCTTAAAATCTTTTCCGAACAGCCCTATCTTAGCAACTGTCCATAGTGACACAAAGTACTTAAAAGGAACAGTTCACTACAAAATGTCATCATTTGCTCACCCTCATGTCATTCCAAACATTCATGACTTTCTTTTCTTCTGCAGACCACAGAAGAAGATATTTTGAAGAATGTTGGTAACCAAATCGTTTTGGTGACCATTGACTTCTATTGTATGGGCGAAAAACCCTGAGACATATCTCATAATATTTTTTTTTTATGTTCCACGGAAGAAAGAAAGTGATTAGGGTTTGGAAAGACAAGAGGCTGAGTAAATGATGACAGAATTTTTGGGAGAACAGTTTTTCCTTTTCCAAACATTTAAATTAATCTTGCAAAATATAATTGGTTAAACAGTTTGTCTTTCCCAAATGACATGTAGAACATCAGGCAGAACACCTACATTTTCCCTACATTTCTAAAGGTCACTTCATTTATATGTTGATTCAGGTCATCGTAGTTTACCATGGTGAATGCGTTGTAGAAACGTTACTCTAATGTTATCATTTATACTTGCTTGTAAATTATGCTTTTCCCATTTCAGTGATTTTTACTCTATTCTGATTCCATGTTACTGTGTAATTTAACAATTTATTTAAAAGAAAAACAGTAAATACTATACATAGTCTGAATTTGTTTTAGTACATGTAAGAATAATATCCATTCGATTTTTACCACTTTATGTGCCTTTTTTTGTTTGTTGCGCTGTTCACATAAGTTAATTTCTATAGGATGGTTTTCACAAACTTTAGTTTCACTTAAATTCACAAAAAAAATGCAATAGGGGGACAAACTGAATACTGAGACATTCTCAAATTCATGTCAATTTTTCAGTTTAGCTTTTTACTCAAAGTAATTTGCTGATAATATAACTTGTAATGAAAATGTTTTCACAGTAGACTTTATATATACCCTGTTTATTTCATTATATGCAATTATATTAATGTAATTTACACTGACTACAATTTACATTAACAACCTATTGTTGCTCATAGTGGATGAAAACTTCACTGTCCAGAATGCTCTAATATACACTCACCTAAAGGATTATTAGGAACACCTGTTCAATTTCTCATTAATGCAATTATCTAATCAACCAATCACATGGCAGTTGCTTCAATTCATTTAGGGGTGTGGTCCTGGTCAAGACAATCTCCTGAACTCCAAACTGAATGTCAGAATGGGAAAGAAAGGTGATTTAAGCAATTTTGAGCGTGGCATGGTTGTTGGTGCCAGACGGGCCGGTCTGAGTATTTCACAATCTGCTCAGTTACTGGGATTTTCACGCACAACCATTTCTAGGGTTTACAAAGAATGATGTGAAAAGGGAAAAACATCCAGTATGCGGCAGTCCTGTGGGCGAAAATGCCTTGTTGATGCTAGAGGTCAGAGGAGAATGGGCCGACTGATTCAAGCTGATAGAAGAGCAACTTTGACTGAAATAACCACTCGTTACAACCGAGGTATGCAGCAAAGCATTTGTGAAGCCACAACACGCACAACCTTGAGGCGGATGGGCTACAACAGCAGAAGATCCCACCGGGTACCACTCATCTCCACTACAAATAGGAAAAAGAGGCTACAATTTGCAAGAGCTCACCAAAATTGGACAGTTGAAGACTGGTAATATGTTACCTGGTCTGATGAGTCTCGATTTCTGTTGAGACATTCAGATGGTAGAGTCAGAATTTGGCGTAAACAGAATGAGAACATGGATCCATCATGCCTTGTTACCACTGTGCAGGCTGGTGGTGTAATGGTGTGGGGGATGTTTTCTTGGCACACTTTAGGCCCCTCAGTGCCAATTGGGCATCGTTTAAATGCCACAGCCTACATGAGCATTGTTTCTGACCATGTCCATCCCTTTATGGCCACCATGTACCCATCCTCTGATGGCTACTTCCAGCAGGATAATGCACCATGTCACAAAGCTCGAATCATTTCAAATTGGTTTCTTGAACATGACAATGAGTTCACTGTACTAAAATGGCCCCCACAGTAGGGCTGAACGATTAATTGCATTTGCGATAATATCGCGATATGATGAAATGCGATTTTGTAACCGCAAAAGCTGCGATTACACTGGTCACGTGACACGCGAGAGAAAAGCAGTCTGCAGATCAAGCATCAATTTGGCACGCTACGCATAGGTCTGGCATACAGGAAAGAACAGTTTATTTTTTATGTATGTGATATTGTGTTATTTATTCTCTCTCCAACAATTCTGGATCGATTCAGAGAATTTCAGAATCGAGTCTGAGCTTAGTTTTTAAACACAGATGCGTGATGACGCTGCGCGTGCTTTAGAAACAACCGTATTCTGCTTGCTTCTAATCTCTCTCTCTCTCTCACACACACACACACACGACACCGCTCGAACCTTCCGAAAAATAAGCTTTCATAAAGTTCGAAATTACAAGGACAGTCGCGGGCTTCATTGCACAGGTTTTGCCGCTTTGATGTTACTCTTGCAGTGCGCGGTCTTGCCCGCCGGAATTTTCCTTACAAATGCTCCACAAAGGCATTATTTATGTCTTTTGGAATGCAGTTGGCTTATATATTAAAAATAGTAATATCACTGAGAAAGCTGCTTTCTTTTTAAAATACTTGCGCGCGCTTTGTGAAGAGCGCTCGTGCATGCGGCTGTGAGCGACTCATTGGTTAAATGTACTTGCATCTCAAAATGCTTTTGACACGAAATTAATGTAAACACGGTCAGTTATATCTTAAACCAACAGGACAAACCACATTTACAATTTCAAAAGAGATATGTGCATTAGTGTGAATGCAGCTTATCGTATAGGGGGAAAATCACTCCAGCTCTTGAATGGAAAACGTTCAGACAGCCTACTTTTAAATACTGAAAGCACTCTTTGTTTATTGCTTGTAATGTTTCTTTATTTACTAGCTTTTATATTTTGAAGCTATATTAGTTTATAGCCCATTTAAAATTCTTAACATGTAATTGGTTTAATTAAATGTGTTTATTTATATATATATATATATATATATATATATTTAAAGTATGAATATTTACACATCTAATTAAATACATATTTTAAGTGTTATCAAGATTAATTAATAAGAAAAAAATTAGATCGGATCATGAGCTGCCTAAAGATTCCCATCCCTGTACAATGATTTATTGCTTGTCTTTGTCGACTTATACAGAAGGTAAAGAACTTAAAGTAATCGCATATTAAATCGCAATATTGGTTAAAAAAATCGCAATTAGATTATTTTCCATAATCGTTCACCCCTACCCCACAGTCACCAGATCTCAACCCAATAGAGCATCTTTGGGATGTGGTGGAACGGGAGCTTTGTGCCCTGGATGTGCATCCCACAAATCTCCATCAACTGCAAGATGCTATCCTATCAATATGGGCCAACATTTCTAAAGAATGCTTTCAGTACCTTGCTGAATCAATGCCACGTAGAATTAAGGCAGTTCTGAAGGGGAAAGGGGGTCAAACACAGTATTAGTATGGTGTTCATGATAATCCTTTAGGTGAGTGTATATCAAAGTAAAGGAAGTGTTTTGACAGTCCAGAATTTGGTTTAGGGAAAAAATGTATAATCAGTTGTGAAAAATGTATTATTCATAAGCACATAACAGACATAATTATATCAATAAAAATAGTAATGTAATTTTGCATGTTTTGTCACAAAACTTGTATTGGACTAATAAAATTCCTCCCTTGTGGGACTGTGTCTCGAAGCATTTCAATTTCAATTCCCATTCAACATCCTGTGGTTCATGGCCAGTTCAATTCAAACTTAAACTCATAAATT
Organism: Gila orcuttii; assembly: GCA_026230005.1. NCBI lineage: Eukaryota > Metazoa > Chordata > Actinopteri > Cypriniformes > Leuciscidae > Gila > Gila orcuttii. The sequence continues at coordinate 16,664,584 of JAPDVR010000010.1, read as the reverse complement.
GAAAATGAGCCAGTTCTTAAAATCTGATTTTTTTTCTGAATCCTGCAAGAGATGGTCAATAGCACTAAAAAAGAAAAATAGCACCATGTGCTCATTACAAGAGTCATTACAAACTGGCAGTTTGATTTGTCTGACAGGTTCTTCTTTGTTTGCCAAGACCACTCACATGGCCACACTGCAGCTATCGCTTTTTGGACTGTGTTAACACTTGTGGGCTGCTGTTGACCCTTATAGAGAGAGAGAGAGTTACATGACAATTCCTCCTGGGCACAGAGTCTGTAATTACCCCACAGGGGTACAATTACACCGGAGGAGAGGAAAAATAAGAGGGTATAAAAAGAAAGAAAGAGCAGTGGTCTGCGGACAACAGAAACAACCTCAGATTCTAATCTAGGTTGGTGAAATCCACAGCTTGACTCAATCTTTTTCTAAAAAAAAAAACAGAATTGAGATGCAGGTTTATTCCTGGGAGAAGCCAAGGTTATGTTGTATTACTCAGCCACACATCCAGTCATCTGTTAGTCATACAGGGTGATGGGAAGGTTAGCCTGTTCAGTGCTTGACTAAGAGCAGGGTATGATCTTCACATGCTCTGCTGACTAACACACAGCTTTAATATACAGCCACAAATAAACACACACAAAGACCAGATGAAGCGAAGCAAATTAAAGGGCTTCCCTGTATACCTGCACCTATTAAAACAAATTGATGACTAAATTCATATACTTCCTGAAGAAAATGTGAATGGTGCATCATTGTTCTGAAGAGCATATACTATGCACTTGCTAGTGTATTCTGGATGGTTAGGTGTTTCTACTAGGGTTGCACCATTAATTGAAATAAAACCAAGACTGTGATATGGCTTGGTGCGAATGCAATTTAATTAAATAAATGAGAAAGAGAAGCTTTAAAGTCGGCATGAAATCAAAATGGACAAATCTTCTTTTTTTTTTTTTACAGAATGTTGCAGTGATTATTATAGATGATCTATCCTTGCACATCATTATTTTTATTTTAAAATTCATATGCCCTCGTAATCTTTAATCAAAAATGTTAACCTCCCCTTACCTCTCCTTCAAAGCGACGTCTATTCTCTTCATGACGCATGTCTCACCAGAGGCTGGGACTAAATATCCTCGAAAACTTACATTCAGATCTGCATCCATATATTTAGCAACACCCAACTTTCTGTTCATCCAGTCAATTCTGAAAGACGAAATCAAATCCCACCCCCACATTTTTCTAATTACAGAAGCCGTTTCACTCGGATACACATCACAATAAAGAAGAAAAGACTATCACAACTTCCGTTTAATGCCGACTTTAACTCTGTCCTCGCCATTGACGGAATTTTCCGTCCTTTATGACACAACGCTTCCTTTTGTTGGCAATTCATGTTTTTACTGTTATATGACAACACTGCTATTATGCATCTTCTGAAAGAGAACAGAATCTCTAGATCCAAAAACTATAGCGAAGAAAAAGAAGAAACAAGAGATAGAAGCATTGCTTATACCCATGTAAGGTTTCAACAGCAAATAAATCAAAACTGCCTAATGTTACTGAATGAAATGTAAACTCAGGAAGAGATCTAGAACTGGCAAGCTCTGGTGTGTTGATGGACTCAATCTACTCTGTCTATCCTTTCACTATTATATTATAAAGCCATGTTGATATATTATCACAAAATTTGGGCCAAATTGTGTTGCCCTACAAATAAACACAGGAAACATGGATTTTTTTAGTCGTATTTTTAAATTATTATTATCATTTTAAATACAATTTTCCCCAAATCGTACAGCTCTAGTTTCTAGTTGATTGCTTCCTGGTTTAAGTCACAAGAGTCCAACCCCAAGTCTCTATATTCAAATACTTGTCTAAATATATTGATCTGGAAACTATTTTTTTTCCCAAGTATCATTCTATATTATAACTAAATCACTGTGGAACACAATGAAGCTCAACTATACTAATGTTGTTAATGAAAATGGGCATAAGAGTAACACTGTGTATTAACACGTCAGTTGAAACACACACAATGTGACAGAAAGCAAAACCAGGTGAGCAACATAACATCTAGCACCATTCATAAAATAGGTAACATACAACAGAAAGAAGAATCCCACAGAGAAACAAAAAGAGACAATTTGTGCAATAACAGTTTGATCCAACAAATGTGAAGTCAAGGTGACCAGAACATGAGAAAAGAACTGATAAGAAAAAAATAGGAAGAGATGTGCACAAAGATATATTGAGGACCGCAGGCACTGTTATGAAGGGTGCAGAGTATGAAAGGCATATGGGGCAAACTACTATTGAAAATAAATTAAAATTGATTTTTTTTTCTTACTTTTTAAAAATACACAAACACACTACACTGCCTGTAAGTGTAAATGTGAAAAACATAAAAAGTAGGAATGAAGACCAAGTTCTTTTTTTGCCTTCCTGGTCTAGCATAACAGTATACTATACTCACTATATTAAGTATACATTTTTTGTAATGGTTGGAACATTTAATCTTGATAAAAAGACAATGAATGATAATGTTGTGTGAGACACTCTATTTTCATCAATGCAATATCAAGTAGCCTATTGTTTTTAATCTAATTTCTCTAAATATATGATTTATTTTATTTTATTATAAAAATCCTCAAGTCAGAAAATCTGAAAGTTTAGGGCCAGTAATTCCGCTTTGTATACCCTTAAAACTGTTGAGGAGTGTGAGACAGACAGGACTTGGTAACCTTGTGAAACTGGAAAGTCAACTAAGGATAAGAAAGTTGAGTGGAGGTGAAGGAAAGCGGAAAGAAAAGAAATGAAGTGAGAAACAAAACTACACTCTATGCAGGAATGACAAACCATACCATGAAATTGCTCAGGCTGTGACATGAGAGCAAACAGAGGCAAAGGAAACAACAAGCATACTATCTGACAGAGAACAGCAGGGAAGTTGGAGTATTCAAAGCTGCCCACCTTGCTGGTTAAGCTGCAGTGTGCTCTTGCTCCACTGTGACAGACCCACGATAGCCACCATCTTGGCTCCCAGGCTGGAGCGACGCTTCTTGTTTCCGACCAGGCCTGTGGCATCGGGCCCCATGCTGCTGGGACTTTTCTCCAAGCTGTACATGGCCCCACTGATGCTGGAACTGCGGATCACGTTCCGGGCCGCCACCGCGCTCATCCCTCCTGTGCTGGGTACATCCACTGAGCTGCTGAGCATCATGATCCCACACAAGCCTCTGGGCTGGACTGAGATCTGGGAGGAAGACAGAGGGAGCAAAGTTATCAGAGCAATTCAATTAATAAACATTGTGTTAAAAAAAAAAATCTGACATCAAATTTTAATATAAAAATTTACTCTGCCTATTTCCTGTGGCTTTGTACCGTTCAAAGGTTCAAGGTCATTAAGACTTATGCTCACCAAGGCTGCTTTATTTGATATAAAAAAATAGTAAAAACAGTAATGTTGTGAAATATTATAACAATTTGATATATTTTAAAATTTTTATTTATTCTTGTGATCGCAAAGCTGAATTTTCAGCAGTCATTACTCCAGTCGTCAGTGTCACATGATCCTTCAGAAATTATTATAATATGCTGATTTGCTACTCAAAAAACAATTATTATTAAAATCAATGATGAAAACAGTGGAAACCATGATACAATTTTTTTTTTTTTACAGGCTTCTTTGATGAATCGAAAGATTGTATCTTAATTGTTGGTTACTTTAATGCATCCTTGCCTAATTAATGATCAATTTCTTTCAAAATAAAAAAAAATCTAAATGACTTCAAAGTTTTGATCTGTAGTCTAATTCTACAGCACTTTCCCTTTTGCTGAATTAAATCACTAAAAACATAGCGGTTTTATTTTTTTATAGGTTTTAGGTATCAGCATATTGTGCACTGTTTTTCAGTAGAATCTCCAGTGCCACTACAACAGAAATCATGTTTTACCTGAGTTGTGAATATGAGTTTGCTGTCTGTATTGAATGTAATGAAATAAAAAAAAAAGGCAATGTGCCGTGAAATAATGGCAAGAAAGGTCTTTCTGTGGAGTTCACCCCATGAGCTGCACGCAAAAACAAACATTGCAGTGTAGTATTATTCATGCGTAAATGACTACGCATGAGTCAGTGAATCAAAAACATACAGAGTGGCTAGTGTAGCCCAATGAATCACTTCTTTTCAATGAATCAAAAACAGAATACATTTGTTTTCCTATTTACCCAATAGTTATTGTTTTGCTAAGTGCCCAAAAATTTAATTAAAATAAAAAATACTGGTAAAACCTCACAATAAGGTCTCATTTATTACCATTAATTAATGTATTAATTAACATGAACTAACAATGGGCAATAGCCTACATTTGTTACAGTATTTATTAATCTTTGATAACATTAGTTAATAAAAATCCAGCAGTTCATTGTTTGTTCATGTTAGTTCACAGTGTATTAACCAATGTTAACAAAATCAATTTTTTTTTTAAATATGTACTAGCAAATGTTGAAAATTAACATTAAAATGCTGTAGACATATTGTTCATTCTTAGTTAATGTTAACTAATGTAGTTAACCAATGTTAACTAATGAAACCTTATTGTAAAGTGAACAAAATATACAATGTGTTCGTAACTACATCATTTTAAAGTGATTAACTTGAAATATAATGAATGCTTTTAAATCAACACTAAGATTTGCATTTTAAACAACAGAAATTATTAAAATTGGCACACATATTTTTCTCATATGGCTTGGCTCTGTATATAAAGGCATGAAATGCTCTGACGCACATGTCCAGAATGATGCTGGCCTGATAAATGATTTAGAACAAGGTCTGGGATGACATCTAAAAGAGTAAGTGAGCTGACAAATAAAATCAGTCTACTCCAGGAGAAAAGGCCATTCCCACAAGGCAGTGCGACACAGGTTTGGGGCCTTAAGTTGGCGAATTAGAAAAAAAATTGCAGGCTAATTTATGTGCAATCTTCTCTGTGAACAGCCTGTATGTTTGTTTTCTGTGCTCCCATTCTCTTTCTCTCACTCCCCTTCCCCCTGTTCTCCACTTGCCGCTTTGATCTGTCCTCATATCAGCTGAAGTGTTTCTGGGTCTGTGGCAGTCGTCCCTCTTGGAAATGAATAAGCCTGCCTCCCTGAGTGATAATAATCATAATTTAGAGCTGGATCTGGACTAACACTCCTTTGAAATGAAAATGAAATGAAAAGAAAGCAGGGTAAGTCTTTATCATAGTAATCAGATTGATTTAGGTGTGTGTACATGGGGTCTGATTGGCTATGGGAGAGATGAGCGAAGTACAATGGTCTGAAATGTGGCAGCACAGCCGATCAAAGAGACCCGTGGCCCTTAGCTGCTTTTTCCGTCATCGTGACCTGAGCTCTAAACTGTGGGCGCTGATAAGAACAGACAGATTAAGAGGGCACCTTTTATCAAACGTCTTACTGTCGAGACAGTAGCAAGACATCGCCCATGCCGACCTGCGCCTTGCAGACAATGCGTGACTCTTTTGGGGTCATCTAGAGGTGATTGAAGTGGGTCCCATTTATTTACAGTGTCCTGACAGGGCTTAATAGAGCAGGAACTTGTGGGTCACTGTACTCTCTCAATCACATATTTTTTTCACAGACACACTGCCAATGCTGGTGCCAGACCCAATGGCTAATTTGGCCTAGTTCCATGTGTTGCCAACAAAGAAAAGACAGAAAATAGCCCTTAAACCCCTTAAACTTGCTGGTTTTCAAACCAGGAACAATAACATCTGAGGTAAAAAGTGTTAAGTGTGAAGTCACAAAACAAAACTAGATCGCAAAAAGCTAGATTAACCCCATTAGAATCTACACTAGAAGTGCACTACAACCAGTTTCAATTTTTGTTGTGCTGCAAAGTTAGCTCTAAAGCTACCTTACAAATAATATATGTATCTATCAATTAATGAAAAGTAATCTCAGTTGTTACATAGTTTATTTAACAGCCATAAAGTTGCTGAATTAAGACTTTAAAACAGGTTGTCAAAACTAGTGGTAAAACTTGTAAACACAGACCATGATGCACCATGTGTGTATATGTTTGGTAGCAGCCTAATCAATCTTGTCATTGTATATGGCTCTCAAACGTGCGTTTAAAAACCTGAATGTAAAAACTGGGGCATCACTCAACCCTTTTTTTACTGAGGCATAGGTGAAAGAACACAGGTCTCATGATGCGGTTTTAAAATATCCAAAAACCACTAGAACAGTTTTATATATTTTGTTGAAGTGTGTACTTACATTATACCAAATGTTTCCAACAATGTTTAAATCCAGAGAAATCAGCTATTTTAACCAGTGTAATCACGTTGCCTGTCAATTACATAATATCCGCCAATGATATCATATTTGTCAAATAAAGCAACCTGTATGAGTATTAATTCAACATTTGCAGCTATTTCATTAGAAAAAAAATAAAATAATGTGAATTTAAGTGATCAAACGTAACTGTAACAGAGTTTAAGTTCAAGGAGAAAAAAGGCGGCAAATGTTAAATGTAACTTTAATCGTAATAGACATAAATAACAAAACAAAAGGAGAGGCAGCAGCCAACTGTGGCATATTAGCATCATTAAAACAGCAAGGTAAAATACCCCAGGCCTGGGGTGCATTTCCTAAAACCATAGTTAACCAACTATGGTCGCACTTTCCGTTGAATTGTACTGGTAACAACGGAACGTGTGACCATAGTTGGCTTCGGGAAACGCACCACTGGTCCTCTCTCGCACTTCACTGTCGTCTTTCCATGGGACTTGAGACCGGTGTGTCGTGTAGGTGTCTCTCATTAAAAAAAAAAAACCTACCTATAACTCACTTCACCGGCATCATTCCGTTTCCATGGCTCTTGGCCCTGCCCTGTTTTCAGGCTATAGTAACGTTAATAAAACTTAAATACATTAGCTCATCCATGATTTCTGCCTTGAGTCCCGTTAGATTGTTTTCCATTGGCTGGCTGTCGAGGGTAAGACAAGACCTCCCATGATTCCACGCATCATCAAGCTACACCTTTGTTATTGTTTTGAATAAGTGGCCTCTAGTGGTGAAACTTTCATACTGTGCCTTTAACTTGACAGGGTGTCATGACCGCGACGCTCAATTGTTTGAAAATGCACTCAGTTGTGATAAAGATTTAGAAGTTTAAAAAAAGCCGCACACGTAGAACACAAAAATATGTTCTGTATGAAGTCAGGGAAAATGTGAAATATTTAGCCATTTAGTACATACATATACCCTGCTGAAAGGATCAGGATGTGTGTGCACAATGGTGATACTTATCCGTAGATGATGGTGGGCTGATCGGGGAAACTTTGTATACATCCACATCTGGTCAGATATTTCTTGTGAGATATTTCAGGTATTAACTTGTTTGCTGTCATGCATGTTTTCTCCTGCATGCAACAACATGAAAAAATGACTCATATGAACCTTTGTTTTAAAGAGTCAATCGGAAACCTTCACAAAACGGCCCCACTCTCTCTCATTTTGCGTGACTTTAGCAGGGTCCAATGTGTATGATTTTGGTCATGATTTGGCTGTCCGAGACAATTTTGCAAATCCTTAAAGATTCCTCTGATCCTATAGGTCAAAATTTGTAAGTTTGATATGTTCGCTGATAGCCAATTAATGAACATTGTGATCAAACTTTACCTCCATTGAAATTCTGCCAGTGTCAGAAGCTTTGAGGCACAGTCCTACAGTGTGGCTTCTCCTATGACAACCGTCAAATCAAAAACCAATAGGGGCACAGAACCTGATGATACAATTAGTGCGACAACAACAAACCACCACTTGCTCCACACACATCGTCTACGTTTTTTTTTCATTCTATTTTGAAGACAAGCCACAATCAAAATTAATGCTATAGATTATTTTTGTTTGCTAGAAACCATTTCAATCCCGTATCTAAATGCAGCTCACTGTCACCGAACGTGTCACGGATTGATAATGTAAAACTCTGGACGAGTCTTCTTGCGTGCATCTGTTTTTAATGAATATTGACTGTCATACAGTCTGACATTGAAGACAACTGAGATCCCATGCACAGTGTGACGTTATAAATCATACAATGTGCAACCGGCTTAGCGTGTTGAATCAGATTCAGTTAATTGTTCAGGTTTGTTACTTAACTGACAAAGATGTCACAAAGATGACCCTCTCCAGGCAAGCTCAATCATTCTCACCACAGCAGAGGAACCCAAATCTCAGAAAAGTGAAGAGGTCGTCATTAGTCACCGGAGAAAACGGGCCGGCCCATCCATCACTGGCCCGTTAACCCACTTCTCCATCCAGGAATTTCTTAATTTGGACCTGTGCTCAACACAATATATCCTTACTGTTATTTTTATGGGTTGGAAAGATAAGATGAATTATATGGGGTGACGTCGACAAAAATCTCAGCCATCTGGGCTTCTTTTGATTTAAAACCAAGACACTGTCTTCACTGGAGAAGCAAAGATCATGATTTCTTGAGATGTTTTAGCTAAAGCGTTGTTTAGTCATTGAGTCCTTACAAACTGCATTTCACTGAGCCGCCAGGCTAAGTGTGGAACACAGTAACCAATTAATCAAATTACAGTTAATAGAGTTGAAATCATAATTGCTTTTGGCCTTGTCAATTTCTGGGCAATGGACACATGTAATTACTGTTATTAACCAGTCCACTGGATGAGGGAAAATTTTACTTATTTTATTGAAAACAAAGGATACGCTTTAAGGTTTGACAGCACAAGGAATGGTCTTTGGAGCTGTCAGCAAAACATTTCACCATTGACGCACACTAGAGCTGGCCGATATGATGGTATCATATCATGAGACGGTAGATATATGTCAATCAAGTTCAAGTTCACTTTATTTGTATAGCACATACAACAGCCACTAGGCTGACCAAAGTGCTTTACAGAACAACCAGATTAAAATATAGTAAGACCTGCATAACAACACATAAAACACAAATAAGAGCAGCAAAGCTAAGCGAAACCTTAAAACATGAGTGACAAAACAGTATCAGACTCAAATATAAAATAGTAAAACAGGAGTAGCAAAGAAGTATCAGACTCAAACATAGAATGTAAAATCAGTAGATTCTGCTATACCGTTTATGTGACACATATATAAATTATAAGTGGTTAGAACATTTTTTTTCTTCTAAAATTATTTACACACGAGAGCAATAAAGAAAAATGGCGGAGTGTTAAAATACAGAGGCTGCGTCCGAACAGTACAACAAAACAGAGAGGGCTTTGGTGAATTATTTAATTACTACACAATACAAAATATTAAAAAGTGGAAAAGGTTGGATTTGCACACAAACACAACCGCAACTTTCAGAAGCTATTATTTTTTTTTAGCTCAACTGTCATGGAATTGGTTGCACAGCCTGGATTGTGGAATATCATTGGCAGTGAAGGATGCTTCTATGCTGCCTTCAAAAATCAATCAGATGAAGGCAGCAAAGTAGACAGAATGTTGCATGAGCATTGGATTCTGAGCCTTGTTGCCTTCCTTTCTGCAGAGGCAGCATTTTCTCTGTTCATTATTTGTTCTCATTTATGTTTATGTGGTTTGGTAGTTTCCAATGTTTTCCCTTATTGCCCCAGAGTGTTAAGAATCTTGAATAAAGACTATTTCGCTTTATACACGATATTGTCATGCGTGCTGCAGACCATGCGTTACAATTTAAAGTGGAACAAGTAATTAATTTGTAATGTTATTTTACATAATTTTATAATGTTATTTTATTTTGTTATTAGTCTTTTGTTTTTGTTATAAAACGTGAGAGAGTTCATTTGTTATGAACAATCACATTTTGCTTTGTGTCCATCAAGCAAAATGATCCAATATGGGAAAAAAACCTACAAAGTATTTAATTAATCTGATTATCCAAAAACTGTTTTTACAACATGGTATCAAAAAACAGTCTTAGCCACACGGTTATTTACTATATTAAATATTGGGTTTCATTTCCAGACAAAAATAACATTATGTATATTGACTATAAGTAATGTTGCAACTACATGTCAACTAACTCTCATTAGAGTATTAGTACACTGTTAGGAGGGTTAGGCTTAGTAGATTAAGTTAACGTACTTGTAAAGCTACTTAGTCAGTAGAATGTCTGTTGGGTGGCCATCAAAATAAAGTGTTAGCAGATATTAAGCATACAGTCTATTACTCTACTAATACTCTAATGAGAGTTAGTTGACAGTTGCAACATTACTTATAGTCAATAGAATGTCAAAAGGGGACCATCAAAATAAAGTGTTGTGACAGCATGCTGTGATTTTGTTTGAATCCACCACTAATGAGAAGAGAGAGGCAGAGGATGTGTGAACACCAAATTCAAACACAGTCCTCTACATGCTGTCTGTAGGGTTTATATCATTGCACAAGCTATGCTGTGTCACGGCATGAGTAATGCTACAGTCATACTGACTGAGGTGGTGAAGCATATATGGGAGTTGTACGGCCAAGCGGAAGTGGATCTGTTTCCGTCTCAGGATATGACGCAGTGTCCACTTTGGTTCTCCCTCACACATCTAGCCCGCCTGACAAACAGATTGAAATGTAAAAATTAAATTCACAGCAATTGCATTAAAGAGCAGAATTACGTCTCAGGTACAGACATGGCCGAAGCTACGTCTGCATGCTTTTCCCCCGATTGCTCTGCTCACAGAACTAGTACTGCTAGTAGCGCCGTGCTGGTCGAGCCAAATATGGTTTCGGACCTAGTGTCCCTCCTCGATGGCTCTCCTTGGAGATTCCCGTCAGGAGGGACCTTCGGTCTCAGACGGGAGGCATGATCTTTCACCCCCACCCAGAGATATGGAACCTGTGGGTTTGGCCTCTGAAGGGGCCCAACTCATAGATTCCAGTCTCTCAACCAAGGTTGTAGAGACCATACTTCACTCCAGAACTCCGTCCAAGAGGACACTTTACACCCTGAAGTGGAAAGTTTTCACTTCTTGGTGCAGTAAGTGGGATCCAGTGAACTGCCCGGTGGGTTCAGTGCTAGAGTTTCTACAAGATTGCTTTTCGGCAGGGCTTCCACATTAAAGGTTTATGTGGTGGCCATAGCGGTTTACTATTTACCCTTTGGGTGGTGCATCTTTGGGAAGGAACCCTCTAATAACACATTTCCTTCGTGGAACTCTGAGGCTGAGGCCTGCAATTCTTACCAGGGTTACGGCTTGGGACCTGATTGGTTTAGAAGGCTTATCTGCGGCTCACTTCAAGCCCCTTAAAACGGTTTTAGAGAAGTTTCTGACATTGAAAACAGTTTTCCTTCTAGCCATTTCTTCTCCTAAAAGAGTAGGAGATCTTCAGGCCTTTTCGGTATCCTACACTTGCCTTGAGTTCTCACCGGGATGGTCAAGGCATTCTTTTACCCTAAAAGGGCTATGTCCCTAAGATGCCGACCAACTTACCGCAGCCTGTCGTTTTGCAAGCCTTCTGCCCTCCTCCTTTCAAAGATCATGACCAGGAAAAGCTGAACCTTCTCTGTCCAGTAGGAGTGCTGGATACATATGTCCACAGAGCTGCCCTAAGAAGGAAATCTGATCAGCTGTTTGCCTGTTTTGGATTCCCTAAAAAAAGGTCTTCCTGCTTCAAAGCAGACAGTCAGCAAGTGGATAGTCTAAGCTATCTCTCTTGCTTATGAGGTCTCTGGTCAGCCTTCACCTTTGGCTATCAGAGCTAACTCTAACAGAAGTATGACGGCCTCCAAGGCCTTAATTTCGTGTGTATCCCTTCAAGAAGTTTGTGATGCGGCAGGTTGGTCTTCTTCACTCACATTCGTATGGTTGGCTGCCCCAGGTTCTCAGGGGCTTATGTGGCACTTATGCGGTGCCACAGTTTCACATAGACAGGTACTTGTAAGTATGGCGTTTGGGCATTATCACTCCCAAAGCGTCATTGACGCAGCGTGACTTCCCTTGAAAGGGAATGTTTCAGGTTACGACTGCAACCATAGTTCCCTGAGAAGGGAATGAGAAGTTGCATCGCACTGCCATACTTCATCCCTGTAATTGATTTGCTTCGGTTAATTGAAGCTAGTGCTGGTCATTCCAGATGTGCTTTTATCCTTTCCTGGTTGCGACGTCACCTACCCGTGACGTTCCGTCTTGCCATTGGACTAGTTGACACATGTCCTTCAGACGCAATCACGCAGAAGCGTTCCCAAAGCATCAATGACGCAGTGTCTCGTTCCCTTCTCACCATGGAACTATGGTTACAGTCGTAACCTGAGATGTTATTCTCCTCTTTGATGCAATTACAGTGAATTTAATTTTTACATTTCCAGAGGTGTCAAGTAACGAAGAACAAATACTTCGTTACATTACTTAAGTAGAAATTTTGGGTATCTATACTTTACTTGAGTAATTATTTTTCAGCCGACTTTTTACTTCTACTCCTTACATTTTCATGCAATTATCTGTACTTTCTACTCCTTACATTTTATAAATAGCCTCGTTACTCCTATTTTATTTCGGCTTGTTTTCATTTCGGCTTCGTTAAAAAAATGGCCAATTACACAAACGTTTAATAGATCTAAGTCGCGCCTCCTGAACATCGCTAAACTGATTGGCTTTGTGTTTTCTTTCTAACTTGTGAGAGGCTGTTACATTTGTTTGTGCAAAGCGGCAAAACTCATCCGAAGGAATTAGGAAACCTAGATGCGGTAAGTGACGGAGAAATCAACAGTTTTCTGCTCAAGAATACGGGGTAAATCGCGTCAAATATTGATTTGGGGACAGCCGTTTTTACAATATAGTAAGGCTACTGTTGTAAGACGATCGCGGGATAAGTGGCAAACATAATCGAGAGTATGTGTGTGTGTGTGTGTGAGAGAGAGAGAGAGAGAGTGTGTGAGTGAGTGTGTGTATGTATGAGAGAGTGAGAGAGTGTGAGTGAGTGTGTGTATGAGAGAGAGAGAGAGAGAGAGAGAGAGAGAGAGAGAGAGTGTGTGTGTGCATGTGTATGAGCGTGTGAGAGAGAGAGAGAGAGAGAGAGAGAGAGAGTGTGTGTGTGTGTGCGCATGTGTATGAGCGTGTGAGAGAGAGAGAGAGAGAGAGAGAGAGAGAGAGAGAGAGAGAGTGAGGTGTGTGTAACCCTACATCAAAATATCCCCATAAAGATGGAAATATCTGAAATCCTTGTCGGTTTTTTTTTTGTTTGTTTTTTTAAAACGGTTTATAAATCAGACTAAGTGATGTTTTTTGAAAATGCAGAAAGTTATCTGTGACAGGGTTAGTGTAGGGGGGTAGAATACACAGTTTGTACAGTATAAAAATCATTATGTCTAAAAGTCCCCATAAAACATAACATTGCTTGGTCTGTTGAAATGAGAGGCCTGTTTGATCAAGCTGAAACCTTGTCATCCCAGTCTCATCAGCTGGACTGAAAGAAGTTTCAGTCGTGCACTTAGGACGCTGAAAACATGTCTCAGACCAATGGTCACAAGTGACACTTGACAGTATTGCTGTGTGTCGTGTCCAACAGGACAAACTTGACAGAATTGATGCAAAACATATATGCCAACAGTTAATTTCTGTTAAAGGGATAGTTCACTTATTTAAAAATGAAAATTCTGTCATCATTTACTCACTCTCAAGTTGTTTCAAACCAGTTTCTTTCTTCTGCTAAACACAAAAGAAGATATTTTGAAGAATGTCGATAACCAAACAGTTGATGGTAGCCATTGACTTCCATAGTATTTGTTTTCCCTACAATGGAAGTCAATGGCTACAATCAACTGTTTGGTTATCGACATTCTTCAAAATATCTTCTGTGTTCAGCAGAAAAAATAAACTGGTTTGAAACAACTTGAGAGTGAGTAGCCTAAATGATTTTCGTTTTTGGGTGAACTATATCCTTTTAATGAAAGATGCAGACGTGTTTGGCTTCTTCAAAAAGCAAGGAACAAGACAGTATTGCACTATTGCATTGCACTATGAACGGAGTAAAGTTAAGTCTCTGTTAAACTGCCTCCTTGTCTTTATTAGTTACCTGTAAAATTTCAGAATTAATGAATAACGTATTGCTAAGGTCAATATAGACTAAAAACCTTAATACATTATCCTATTAATTTCCTGATTCCTCCGCTTCTGTGGATGTCCCCAGTCCCCACCAATCTCAAAATCAAACCTACGCCTTTAAAGAGAAGTATAAACATATACCATTTCGATGATAACATTCCTCTGAAGTTGGACTTTTTGCCCAATTACAATAATTATAGGCAACTAGTCATCATATCTTCCTCTCCATGAAACACATGTTAATGCTCAGTAGTACACACATATGGTTCTTTAATGTATTTGCATTTTACTAAAATGGAAATTGGGACTGAAATTAATTTTCTATGGGCATATATGCGGCTGAAACAGGTAGTGCATTCCAAATTTTTCAACATTAACATTTTAATATAACGTTATAGTCATGGCCTTTAGAAAGATGTGTTTTAAGGAGGTGGTAGTGCACTATAATTTTTAAACCCTAGTCTATACTTCTACTTGAGTAACGAATGTGAATACTTTTGACACCTCTGTACATTTCAATCTGTTTGTCATGCAAAGCTATCATTTCTAAAAAAGAAATGCAATTAATTATATTGATTGTGCTTTTGTACTGTACTTCAAACCCTAAAAGTGTCATTTTAAAAAAAGCGGTTCTTGCATTTAATGTAATGCATTTAACGAAAGTACACTTCCATGACTTGACATGGAAGTGTACTTTCGTTCCATGACATGTACATTTTTAAAAAACGAAATTCAATTCCAATACGTAAGAATGCAACTAAAGAGGATGCATTGAATGCAGACTTGAGAGATTCGAACAGTTAGAAATCCCAGAAGACGCTGCGGCCGGACAATGTTATATGTTAGCCTGTAAGCTAAAGCCTGTAAGATCTGGCTATGTGAGAATACTTTGAATTAATCCCTTTTCTTTGCATGACACATTGACATATATGACAATAATTTATTCACTTTCCTCCCTCATCCTCTTTTTCATCTAATTTTTTTGCCTGTTTTCGCAGTGAGTGATGAAGTGAATTCTCTTGGTGAGTGTGAACTCTTCTTTTGGGTGAGGGTGGGGAACACTGATTCATGTAAGTGCACAGCAGATTTACACTTGTCTATCTCTCACATTCTCACCTTTACACTCTCTTCTTGCTCTCCATGTTTTATATAAAACTCTGTACGTCACTGATTATTAAATCCACCTAAATTCACCCTAAAATGCATGAGTAAGGAAATGATAGCAGGGTAGAGAGGGATGCAGACAAAAAAAGTGTGGCAGCACTCAGCATAAGGGTTGCAGTCGACCGCAAAGTAGTTGCATATTTAATGTGCCCTTTGGTTGTGAGTTTAATCCTAGCGTCAGGGGCGTAGCACAAGATCCCGGGCCCTATGTATAGTCAGTCCTGATGGGCCCCTATGTTCCAAATAAAATACTTTTTGGATTGTTGACGGGGGGGGGGGGGGGTTGGATTGCGCACGCGCTATGTATGTTATGCGCACAGATGTTCTGTCTCGCATTCGCCTTCTAGATTCCGGGAGATTTTAACTAATTTGCGGGCATCAGGGAGACGCTATCAAACTTCCGGGAGAATTGGGATGTCTGTATTCCAGACTTTTCAAGGGCCCTTCATCCCCTTGGGGCCCTGGTAATCAGTACTGGTTTTACCCCCAGTCCGACGCCCCTGCCTAGCGTTATGATTCTGCAATTATTAGAGAAAGATAGGGGCATGTTTAACTTTTATAGTAAGGAAACAAAGACATGATTTGTATTCATTGTGCACCAAAGCCTTCTGCACTCTTAGAAATTAAGATTCTTTATTATAATCATTGGTTCGATGAAGAACCTTCATCACCCATGGAACCTTTCTATTTGAACAAAAGGTTCTTTATAGTGGAAAAACGTACTTCAGACTATTAAAATGTTCTTCACACACTAAGAAAAAAATATTGTTCTTTTAAGAACTGTTCACTGAAAGATTTTTTTTGCGAACACAAAATGGTTCTTCTATGGGATCGCTGTGAAAACCATGACCAAGTGTATGTCATTTATAAAAGATGAATTGCAATTTTATACTCGCTATTGTCTCTATAAATACACTCATTGTTAAGTAACTAATAGTCTATGTCTAAACTATAGATGCATTGGTCACAAGAACAACTCACTAATTAAACGTTTCAAAAGCGTTTGCCAAACATGGACAAGTGCACTCGCAGAAGAGCAGAATTTGAACATCACGGCTCATTGACAAGAACAGAAAGACACTTAACGGGATGGTTTCTAAACGCCACAGAAGTACAGCCTCAAAAAATACCAAAGAATCTAATCAGCACCTCTTTGAACCAAGGTCAACAAAAACTATAAATCACAGATTTACTGCCATCAGGAGCCCACTTGTTTCCAGGCCCAGCGCACAAATAAGTATAACCTGGTATAAGAAGCAAGAAATCTGGGCCCAAAAGAATGGTTTAGTTTTCACTCTATTTCATCCTAGGTTCAGAAAAAAGCCATGGGTTCCTTCAACACTGAATGCTTTTAGCTAGCTGTTGTACATTATGCATTATTTAATAGAGTTATTTTCACCTCCTGCACAACAAAACATTAGAAAAAAATAATATCTCTGACTTCACTAAAAAATACACATGAACCATAACGATTCCTAAATTCTTCACCCTCCCACTGTAAAAAATGACATGATCAATAATGACAACATGTTTTTACATTGCTTTAACTCTTTAAGCCATTTTCAACTTTTTTATAAGTTATACAAGATTCAAATAATTTTTTAAGTCCGTTCAATGTAATTTAAGTTAATAATTTAAGACAGCAACTTTTTTTACAGCATACCTGCCTTTACCATAGAATTCGAATGGCACTTCTTAGTGTTTTGATATATTAGAGCACCACGTAACCGCTTGTGATCCCATTTACTGGGAAATGCCTCGCATTTCTTGATAGAGCCATGATAGAGCCATCCCATTAAACTCAACATCGCCTTTGACCTAACATCAGCATGTAGGCACCAAATAGTCTGGCAGCTGTGAACAAACCTATAAATCGGATACTTTTACTGCCCTCCCGCAGCTCTCTCAAATGGATGATGTACTTAAATCAGTGAAAGGTGTAATCGGCCCTTTTCCTGTCCTTACGGCCTTCAGACACTTTATAGATCTAACAGTATTGACTTAAACATATCTCACAGGGATCACTGCTCCAGTGATATACATATAGATGCAGACAGCTTAAACAACAACTTGAACTGATTCGCTGTCTATTGAGTTTTACGATCTGAACAATCAACAGATCCAGAGTAAATCAATCCCATTTATCAGTTATAAGCTGAATGATCGACCACTGAGGAACAGATTCCTGTTGTTAAATGTCAATGCTGGAATTCTGTTGATCTTTCATAAAAGGAAAGTAATATTTGTACTGATTCAGTGTTGTAAATATTTATTTAGAGCATGTCACAATTCCAGTACCTCCATGTAAAACTCTCAAGGATCCTGTCGTCTGTAAACAGTCTTTTAAAAAATATATATTTTAATGGCTGAATGAAGAATAAAAGGTTCATTCAAGGTTTTTAATGCACCATTTTGACTGATATTGGACATATCATATTTTGAAGGTAGCCTGCAATGTTTCTTCTATAAAGTATTATTATAAAGTATGCAGTGGAGGCAAATATAAGCATAACCTCTCATAAAACTTAAATATATCTAATTCAGACTAAAAATATATTAGCTTAATAATTACTAAAAATAAAAAGACATGCAGCAAAGGCATTATATAAATAATAGACCATAGAGGCCGGAGTGAAAATAAATGCAGCAAAAGAGGTTTTGCAATATTCATGCAATGCACAGAATATCTCTGCTTCTCAAATTCAGTTTGCAATACAATTGTTCGAACAAATGCATTCAAACTAAACATAAACGATTCATGCATAATAGCTGCCAGTGATGCACTCGTTGCCTTTGCAATGCAGCTTTACCCTAATAATAATAATTCAATGCATCATGTTATCTGCGCTCGCGCGAATATATTCAAACACTTACCGGTAAAAAGCGAGTAGAAAGAGGCACGGGATCGTTTCGGGCAGTCAGATAATGGTGTGTTTCTGTCGTGTCGTTGCAGATAATGTCATTGTTTAGTTTGTTTTATGTTCGCGTGCCAGTGTCTGGACGGTTCTTGCATCCACAGAAGAGCGCGACAGAGCAACTGACGAGCGAGCGGCGCGCTGCTGATCCAGCCTTCTCACAGCGAGCGCGTCTCCATGGTTACACACCTGATCCGCTGGTCCCTATTGGGGCAGGTGTGTAACCATGGAGACGCGCTAGCGGCGATGAGACTGGATAAAACTCTAGTCCCCAGGCGCGAGTTACACAGCATAATCAGAAGCGGTTATTAGAATTTTTTAATGAACTTACTTCTCATCAACATCAGGCTGTACATCCTGACCAGACACACACAATTCCAGTACTCTTGTTTATCTTATTTATCTTTGTTTTGTTTTTGTTTGTTTTTTACTGAAAAAGGGAACATGTAGGCTAGTCCACAATACTGGACCATAAAGAAATCTCAATTGGGGGGGGGGGGGGGGGGGATCACCTGAGTCT
This sequence comes from Gila orcuttii, assembly GCA_026230005.1. Lineage (NCBI taxonomy): Eukaryota > Metazoa > Chordata > Actinopteri > Cypriniformes > Leuciscidae > Gila > Gila orcuttii. The sequence continues at coordinate 16,645,909 of JAPDVR010000010.1, read as the reverse complement.
TCTCTATGGCCCTGTCCCAAATGTCACACTCCATGTGTCGGGTTTTGTGAACTTACAGTGGTCAGTCTGTTAAAGTCAAAAGTAAACACCGGCCGCCCGCGTCCGCGCACCGTCCGTGTGACGTAATTTTCATCATCAGGAGGGTCCGCAGATGTCCGCACACAGCCCAATTTTTGTGAGCTTACAACAGTGCATTAAGTGACTTGATCGCTTAAAAACAAAATCCTCTAGATAGAGCACACGCGCCAAATGCGTCTTTACCAGCCACGGCCAAAGGAACGCGAAAAATGAAGTATACCCGGGCCTTAAAGGTGCTGTATGTAACTTTTTCACTCTACTAAAGCATAAAAATACCATAATATGTTTGCAGATATTAGGAAACATGACGAGTTCACATACTCGTTTCTCTGAAAAAAACTACAGCCAGTTATTTTACTTTGTGCGTTCCGTGTTTGAATGTCTATTTTTGTTTTGTCTGCGTGATCTCGCACACTGCCAGTTCAGCCAATAGATGCAGTTGGCAGGAAACACAGTGTATTGCAGCCAGCAACCAAACTGGGTCAGAGATTGCAGATTCTATACGCAAACTAAAAAGCCTTGGTATCCATCTAAAAATCTCTATGAACAAGAGCATATTAAAACGCGGATGAATCAACTCATTAACTTACTCCTCGTAAGTCTCCTCGGCTTTCATTGTCCATTGTGCTCGTTCCTGTTGCATGTCGTCAAACTGGCAACCCAAGAGTTTCGAGTCTGAGCAGGAGAGGGCTAGGGAAACAACGATCTCCAATATTTTGAATTTGGGCTCCAGTACCTATTTCGACCACTAGCTGTCATTCTTACAGACTGTACCTTTAAGACCCCAAGACCGTATGCTTGGGCTGCATCTGAAATTGCATACTTCTATGCTATATAGTAGGCAAAAAACAGTATGTGACAAAAGAAATATGTCCAAAATTCAGAGGACCCATAAAAGAGTAGGCAAAAAGTACCCGATAACCTACTACTTCCGACGAGATTCTGAAGTGTGTATAGGATGGACACTTTACTATCCCATGAAGCCACAGGATTTGTGAATGGCGGTGACATGACGCAACTAACACTGGTAGGTCACATGATTATGACTGCATGGAGAATGTAGTACGTCCAGATTACATTCATACTGCACCCATTCATACTATATAGAACATACTTTTTTAGTGGTCGTAAAGTAATTACTTGTTCAAAGTAAGTACCTACTCAAGAGATTATGCGATTTCGGATGCAGCCCGAGTGTCCCATTTGTCATTTTAGGTTTTAGAAGGGTGCACGTTAAAAAGGTCATACAATATTTTATTCATTACAGAATTAAAAAAATATATATATTTATAATATTTCGCTGTATCCCAAATTTTGTGCGCATCACTGTTACCTAGGCTTTTTCACATTAAAAAATGTGACAAAGTGTCATCATTTAAAGTCTTTCTATCTACAGCATGATAATACTACGACATTAGTAAATCTTATTCCCTTTTTTACATTTTTATACAGTTTGTATTATAGGGTTATTATAACTAAAACTAAAATCATTGAAAAACATTTTAATTAAATAAATAGGCAACATTTATCATTTTTGTTTAATTTGAAGTACTAAAATAACTAAAACTTAAAAAAACCTTTAAAAAGTAAAACTAAAAACTTTAGATATTTAAAATAGAAACTAATAAACCTGGCAAACAAAATTACCAAAACTTTACCCAAAAAACAGAAAATATGTTTAATAGTAAATTATATTGAATAACTAACTAAAATAATTCAAGCTCAACCATTCAACCCTGTTACCCAAATTACTGAACACATTTACAATGATTTTTCTTTAATTTATGGGATTGTTCATTTATGTGTTTAAGATCACAAGAAAAACACATTCTTATTATTTACATTGAGTCCAATTCTTATTTGGACTCCATTCTTATATTTACATGGAGTCTCCTTATCTGGAGTGTTCTCTCTGTGCACAATTACAGTGTGGGATATGTCATGATGCTGGTACACAATTGGATTAAGAGGTTTATGGATTATAAAGATCTAAATGGGCTGACAAGGCTGTGATAGTCACCTGGAAAGTGAGTACTATTGGATTAATGGTGGTCCAGACGCTAACCTGTCAGAGAGATTTAAAGCAACAGCCTCTCTGCAGAGGTTCAGCCATGCTTGTCTTTGCTCCTGGATATTAAGAATTGTTGCTGATGCTAATATTAACTCGTGGAGAGGGAACAATTGCTAATTTTGATCCTGCCACTCATTAACCACTACTCTGGCTTTTATACAGGTTTTCATTATATATTATTTTTGCGACTGCCGGTAAAAACAATAAATTCAAATAACTGATTGATATAGTGTAAGAATTCCCAGTCCTGCACTTTCAAAGCAAGCATCTTCTCAGCACAACTGATATCCAGGAATAAATGTTACAAAATCCAGCACAGAAGGGAGGACTTCTGGGAAGGGGACAGAAGGGAATGACCCTGAACATGAGAAATAGTTTATGCATTAGACTACCAGACTACTGCAATTGTTTTACCAGCAGTAGGTCAACATTGAGGAAAATAAATATTTTAAAAGACCCTACACATTAAAATGCATTTTTATGAAGCAGTTTAAGAAACATTTTTTAAAAAAATCCACAAGTAAATATTATGTTCAGTTCAAATGGAGTTCATGGAGATATTCAGATTTATTTGCATGTTTAATATGAATAGAACATTGAGAATAATAGTTTTTATCATGACTTTTGCATACTGTACTGAGTTAATGATCCCTGATGTGGTTTTACCAAAATACATGTCGCAGATCTGTTTATGGAAATAGGATTAGGTAGGAAACAGTGATCGTTTCCTTGTTGCAAACCCTCTTTAAAAAGGGGCATCTGGTTGTATCATGATGAAATTCATGTTGTAATTGTGCAGCTGTGTGGTTTTGCAATGTACTTGTAGTCATCTTTATAATGGTCATCTGTTTTGTTGTTGATAAATCAGAAAGCTGTGAACAAAAGTTTTTGTTTTTTGAGAAATCTGTTATGAGAAATCAGAATGATGTAAACAAATGTGTTCTTTGTTTTTGATAAATCAGAATGCTGTGAACAAAAGTTTTTGTTTTTGATAAATCAAATGTTGTTAACATATTGTTTTGCTTGAATTGGCTTTGTTTTTTGTTTAGTTTTGTTTGCTGTTTTTTTTAGAATTCTGTTATGAGAAATCAGAATGATGTAAACAAAAGCATTTTTGTTTGTTTTACTTTGCTTTGCTTTGTTTTGCTTTGTTTTGATTTTCTCTGCTTGGGTTTCTCTTCATTTTGTTTTTAAAACTAACCAGAGCTAACTGGCATCAAAATCAGCAATGAGATAATTAAAGGCACACTATGCAGGAATTTTACCTTAATATAACAGCTTCAAAGTCATTTCGGTGGTAAACAAACTCATATTAGGGCGAATCATCCTGGTAGTAAAGCTTGGGGGGGGGGGACGCCGCTGGAAAAACCAGCAATGCAACTTTGAGAGGAGCGCCCCCGACAAATCTCGCGAGAATCACGAAATGCTTTACGGCAACGACGTCACACACATCCATAGATCAACAACAACATATGAAGCATGAAGACACTTGCGCGCATTTCAGACGTGATACTCGAGTCGAAGATGGAAAAAGTAAAGAAAACGCGGTCGGAAGAGACTAGGAAAAGGAAAAGAGAATCTGACCGCGTGAGGAACCGGACAAGAGTCCCCACTCGGTCTGTCATTTACTCGTTGGCGCGAGCTAAAAAGCAGCACTGGATGCAACAGCAATGCTGACCTGGCGATCTTGTTGATGGAATAGTAAGTAAATATCTTATTTGTAAACTTGTTTGCGTTCTATATTGTATGTTGTTGCGCTTGCTTGTAGTATGTCATTTTTTACGATGCCGTTCATTCATCCATTGTTGATAATTAGACCAGTCCAATAATTTATCATGAGATTATCATGAGAACAGCTGTCAATATCTCACAAAGTTATCAGGACACAAATAAAGTTAAGCCTAGAGGTTGTAAAAAGTGTAAACGAGCACAATTTGCAAACTATTATGATAAATTGCAATAATCATGTCTAATGACATCACAACGGCGAATGTTATGAAATAATGCGACATACATTTAACTTTATTGATGTCATCTGGCATTTTGTAATGTTTACATTACAATCAAAAAACACAAATGAAATTATACAGTAGTCCTAGACTATAGGCTATTTACTTGTGATTTAGCAGCAATCATGTAAAAACGTTATAAGCCAGCAAACGCGGTAGGCTACTTAATTATTATAAAGTAGTCTAACACTTGACATATAGTTATTATTATCCTTTTACCATCATCAGTAGTTCAGTAGACTATGCAGTAGCCTAATATTTGAATGAAATCGTGAAACATTACCTGGTCAATATCTTCCGACCGAGTCTATCTGTGCCTGTTGCATGCTCGACGCTTCTATCCTACCGAACAGGTACCAGTGTGGGGTGTGGGGTGGGGGGCATTTACGACAGTGCAAGTATTCCACAGCGACTCTAGGGGTCGCTGTTTGACAAAAACAGAATTTCTGCATAGTGTGCATCCCTTGTGGGATATCCCTTGTTAGAGTCATATTTGCTCTTTAATAACAGAATCACAGCACACATGTGACAGCCTAATGTCTCATTAAGGTAATGTTTTTTGCATCATAATGTTTTTGTTTTTGCATTTGCATGTTGAATGCATGTCAGATAAAGACTGCAATGCATCAAACAGTCAAATAAAACCTTCCAGGCAAAACTGTTTGGATATCTTGTAACATGATTCAAAATTAGGTCAAATGTCTACAGTGACTGCATTCTGAAAGTCTAACAGTGTTTTGCACACTCATTAAATGAATGTTAAACACTATTTTTATACTGATGATTGACTATTCTGGAGGCAAACGTTTTAGAGAAACTTGCAGCGTTTGCTGGTAGACTTATGACTATGTAGTTTGTTCTTGGTGAATGTTGCTGAATAGACCTGAATGTAGCATCTGCAGCATAGATGTAAGGTCAGCTAAATTTCACCCCCATTCAGCAGCAGTTCATCTTAAGCTGCTGTACAACAGGAAGAAATCTGAGCTAGACGCCACATATACCTCCTACACACAATCAATATAGCAATTATACGATGACAGGACCAAATTCAATATACACTAACACAGCATCTTTGTTAACAATCCACCTGAACTGATTCAGCACCCTGCTCATCACAGCCAAAGCATCTCTTTCATTGTGGTCCATCTGGATTTCGTGAAATAGCGCCCTCAGCTGTCCATACACCATTATGAGTTAAATTACCTTTTTGTATTCAAATAATTATTTGAAAAATAGCTTAAATCTTTGTACATTTTTATTATTCTTACAATTTTTTTAAAACTTTGACCTACATTTATCTCTGTTCTCACAACTGTATTAGGTTCATCCATTCAGTTCTTTTAATCATCTTGTCCATTCTACCTATTTCTTCTTATATTTACCAGTGTCAGATTGAGCTTTTTACTTAAAACTCCAGTTAAAAGACCACCAACTCAGAGTCATTTGCGCATCATAGCATCACTGTTGTTGCGGATGCAGTTGTTGTTTATTGTGTACTACTGTTCGATGCAATTAGAGACCCTGATCTTCTTGTCCTCAAGTTGTTGTGCATCTGTCCTTTTGTCTCTCTACCCTGATGAGATTCTGTTGGCTGGCTTCTTTTAAGGCAGCTTTTGAAAATTTTGCCATTTTGAAACCAAAATTCATAAAATACACTGTAACATTGTACTGCAATTGTTTTGCGCAACCATTGTTTAATTTATGTTAATATTTAATTTTTAATTTTAATTTTTACATTCTTCATTTTTTATTTTTATATTTGTGTGGAAACTAATACTTTTTTAGGATTCTTTGATAAAGATCAAGTTCAAAACAACAGCATTTATTTAAAATAGAAAACTTTTGTAACATTAGAAATTCATTTTTTTCTGCTGTGGTGTAAAGTCTTTGAGTAAATGTAATTAATTACTGTAACTATCTTTTTGGATACTTTGGCATTTCAGGTGAGACAGGACTTCAGCCGGTGATGAAGCCGAAACCAACAGATTCAGACCAAGTAGGCTTTGACTCTTTTTTTTTTAACTTAACATTATTTTTATTTATCAGTTATAATGAAAAGACCTTTTTGAAGGATATGTGTTTACTTATTCCCTTTTTGATCACTTGAGCTTAACTGAGACTTTAAGAGGCTGTAGTATCGACCCTGATTTATTGCAATTTTAAGGTTTTATTCTGATTCAGCTGAAATCAACTCTTTCTTCTTTTTCACTGGCATGTCTCTTAGGTGTTCAGGACTACTAGTGCATATTTGAGCCTTCATTCTGTATGAGTAAAATACTTAAGTACTGTTAAAATCAGATACTCTAAGACTCTTACTTAAGTCGTATTGGAATTGGTGACTTGTAACTTGTAATGGAGACATTTTCCCTGTAAGGCATCTCTGGTTACTGGCGTAACCATGATTCTATGAATGGTGGAAGGCAACCAGAGATGGTCAGTAAATGGTGGAAGGAGTCGCGTCTTGTGCATCGCACCGATAATCTCGTATTTAGTGATGTGTGACTTTGTCCGATGATGTGTTGGAAGCTATATCAATTCTGACTGTCATATTTCACTGTTTCAAACTGCCAGAGACGGTTTGTACATGGTGGAAGAGGAATACAGCTACAAAAGCTTAAATGTTATCTTGCAAAACAGAGGAGCTAATCAAAGGAATAGGAGCCACATTAAGCCTATAAAAACTTCTTAACGTGTAAGGTAATTTCCCATGTAGCTGCCGCACATTATCTCCGAGAGGGGCACGCCATACAATGCTGCAGAAGAAATGGCCATCATCCAAGTCACTTTGCACTCACCGAGAGAGCTTGTAACTCGCCAACCCTTTCTGGTTGATGTTATGGATAAAAGGAAAGCAGTCTTCATAGAAAGATTTCTAATATCTGCTTGCTCCATAAGCTCATAGGGTGCTGAACACAGACACAAACCAACATGACCTGCAAATCTCAATGGGGACACACTACTTGTGCTGGTGGCTTGTGACGCATAGCTCCTTTAAAGGGACACTTCACACATTTGCATTAAGCTTTGTATCGTTAGAAACCCAATAATATTTTTGAATGGTCGTGCATTATTCCCTCATTTTCCCCTGAGACGGGAGAAATATGGATTTCAGTGTTGCAGTTCCTGCTTATAATGATGTAAACATCGTCATTTTGCGTCATTCTAAGAAGGAAGTCCCATATCTTTGTAGAGGGGTTGAGACTACAAGCACTTGTTCCTCATTTTTCCAGGGGGTGGGACCCACTCACGCTACAGACCTATTACAGATAAGTGGGTGGGACTTCACTTGCAGAAACTAAAAGCAATATCAGCCATCTTATTTGGAAGCTAAGCTAACAGGCACTGTGGAGCCAGATGTGAAGTTACGACAATGGCGGAAGGTATTCAATATGATATGGAAGAAGAGGATTTCGAAAGTCTGATGCTCGAATCAGATGTTCGTAGCTACCTTTACGAGCCGAAATTCTTTGCAGCAGACGGACTCTACCTCTGTGCTCGTAGACGCACAATGAGAGAACAGGCACCACTAGTCCGCCCCAGCTCGAGCCAGTCTGGGCTCCTCGTCCGTGACAGGTAGGTCTTCTGCCTCGGTTGCAGAAGCCACAGCAGCCGCCTCCTGTTCCTCCATCAGCCTCAGCTGCTCTTTGCTATATTGCGGCTCGTAAAGGTAGCCACGAACATCTGATTCGAGCATCAGACTTTCGAAAGCCTCTTCTTCCATATCATATTGAGTACCTTCCGCCATTGTCGTAACTTCACATCTGGCTCCACAGTACCTGTTAGCTTAGCTTAGAAATACAAACGAGGAGTAATTCACTAATGAGTTCACCAACTAACTAGAAATGTTGTGTGAAATGAATTTCAAGTTCTGGTTGTAGCTAGCCTTGTAGACGGAAGATCGATTTCTCTGATAGGCGGATACCTCATAGGTGGTGTTCTGAATTAGTGGGAGTGTTTTGCGGAGCTGTCCAATGTGGTGCATTGTGGGAGTTGTTGTCATCCATACAAATGCGCCCTAAAGTTACTTCTGTCTTTCCTTGGTCAAGAAGGCACCAAATTCGAAATTTATGTTACATTACGACAACATATATGATCGACTTTCAATAAAGATTAATGTTCCCATGGGTGAAAGGCTCCTTTAAGAAAAGCCACCACTAGCCTATTTGCACCGATTGACACCTGCCCCATAGGATCCTGATGGGCTGCCAGGGCTGCCACAAACACCTTAAGAGTGGCCAGAGAACGTCCAGTGACCAATAATTACTGCAGAAAGTCCAACACTACGCTGCTAGGACAATCAACTTGGCTGAGAGTCCAATCTGCGCACCATGAAACAAATAGTTTCCACATACTGGGATAAGTGTTAATAGGAGGCTGAACCAAGGCATCGATCCCCAACAGGGGGCCACTAGAATAAGTCTGTGAGGCTTCTGCTGTAGCCGCCTAAGGATGGATCAGAAAATTGTAATGGGGGAAAGCATAGAGAAGGAAGTCTGGTCATTTGTGGGTCATTGATCTTCTTGCACTAAGAACCACAACATGCAATGTGTTGTTGCCGTGCTGGCAAAGAGATCCATGGCTGCTGTTATGTAAATCCTCTAGACTGACTGCACAACCTTCCTATACAGACACCATCCCCCTGGGTTCGGCCTTGAATGGGAAAGTGATTCTGCGACACTTGCTGCAACCGGGAATGTGTGCTGCCCTGACTGACAGAAAGTGTTTGTTTGCCCAAAATAGAAGTACTCTTGGGGTGGACTCAAGGTGAACTAAATTCCAGGTTTGATTGCATGTCAGACATCTGCAATCCATTGTGGAAAGTAAGACGCTTGAGGCTCTTGTTTAAGCGTCTGAGGTCCAGAATGGGCCAGAAGCTCCCATGTTTCTTTTAGACAAGACTTTTTTTTTGAGTGGAATCCCCCAGGGTGGATGTGGGGGTCTATTGGCTATATCGCACCCTTCTCCAACAGGTTTTGGACCTCTACTGATATCGCAAGGGCCTGGCAAGGGTTCTGGATCACCTTAGGACGAACCTGGGTGCTCACTGGGGTCTTCTCGAGTCTGTCAAGAATCCACTGTCAAGACCTTGAATCCCAAGTGATGGCGTGAAGCGTTTCCATGATCTCTGGTTCTTTGATTTTGCACATCCTGGTTAGATGCATTCATTGGTCAACTTATTTTGTTGACCCTGGAACAACATTCCTGTTAAAAAATGTAGCCATATCCCTACCCCTAAACCTAACCCTACCCATAAGTTATCCCTAAAATCAGAGAGAAATGATAGATGAATAACACTGTTGTAGAAGCACCTAATCCTGGTTCTTAGACTAAAGTTGACATAAACTATAAACTTGGTTGATTGGAATATTGTTCAAGGATCAACAAAGATGTTGATCCAGGAACATGTTGCACATTGGGAAATCAGGTTCTGCTGCGCAGTCAGTACAGGGTAGTTCACACTACGCCCAATATGTTAAGATTGGGATTCTACATGCTCCGCGTTCGAGAGCCTCCTGAGCAGCTGGACCAAAAACCTGACCAGGCACTAGAGGTAACTGATGAAGGTTGTTACGGCATGCCTCTGGAAGCTTTGACTCAGCTAGCCACACTTGTCGCCTGGCCTACGCAATAAGCCCAAGAGCCTTTCCACTGGAGAAGGCAACCGATCCCAAGGCCTGTAGAGAAGCATCAAGTTCTGATGCAATATTCTCTGATGCTGTCTTAGACATGGTAGAATGTAGTGCCAGCAGCAGATGAGCCATTGAATTCCCCACACTGGGTCCAGAGCTCCTGTTTCGGGGCTTCATCTGGAGATACTACTAGGGAAGAAATACATGGATCTACAGGAGGCATGCTACTGAGCCCCTTCTCCTGGGCTTCAGCCATTGCCGCTAATGTGCCTGGATGACGGAGCCAAACGAAAGGTAGAGAAGACCACTTTGGTAAAGTCAGGATAGCTAGGTATCTAGCAAGGGCCATCTTGTGTCCTGCAGTGAGAACACTACTGAAGACCCAGCACCTTGAAGACCTGAGCTCTCATCACTTAGAGAGTGTTGAGTCTGAGAAAGCAAAGATGAAGTGTCCTACGAAGGTGTAAAATTATCCTGCTCATGAGCAATTAACGAATCCGATGTTGATAGAGACAATGTGTCCAGTTCCTCCCTGGAACATTTAGTAGCTGGTTCCAACCAGGGTAATGAGGAGGTAGATACGGATCCCTTCATTTCCCAGAGTACTCCCCCTGTATATAGAAGTGATTAGAACTAGAAGTGTGGAGAAGGGGTGGTGGAGGGATGCTGATAAACTGTCAACGAACAGAGGTAAGACTGCTGTATATATATATATATATATATATATATATATATATATATATATATATATATATATATATACCTCTTAACGTTGATTAACTGAATGCTCTCCAATTATGTTAGTGTTAATTGTCTGAACGTGCTCCTCCTGAACTTTGTTAATAAAACATCATATAGTTTCACCACCTGGTGGGATAGTGTTGTAGAGTTGGTCCGTTTCTTCCTTGGAGGGCCTTTAGTTTTGCTAGCAGAAGTCTTACTATCAGCTTAAACCCTGGCTCTGGCTGGTGCAGAAGAATTTTGAACTCCAGGTTCAAATTTGGTTGCCTAACCTCCAAAGGCATCAAATTACATTATGGGAAAGGATCAATTAAGGAATCCCTGAGATGTTCCATGCCTAGACAGGCAGGGCATTGAATATGGTCATCCATAAGATCCATAGGTCCTGAACATGTGAAGCAGCCATAACACTTACACCTTGAGAAAAATGAACTTATCAACCAATGGGTTAATTAGAAGAGCTGAATACGGTACTGCGATAATAGGATTTTCACGGTAACGGCCTGCAATGACTGACACCCCAGTTAACCAGTGACCGCAACTACAGCACAATAGAAGCTTAAGGCAACAGGTATACACACTGTAAACAAGAACCCTGGTTAACCAATAAGTTCTAATACAAACACTCTCCTTAATTCCACGGACAGGATCACAGTGTTTAGTGAAGACCCTGGATAATAAATAAATAATCCAATAAAAATCCAATGACGAATCCAATATATGTTGTTTTGCTATAGCGGGGAGAAAATGGCAATCTAAAGAGCTGTGCACTCTAGAGCGAGATCTCTCCACAAGAATGACAAAGACACATTGTAACGTAGTCAGAACTGATATAGCTTCTGACACGTCATCGGTCAGTCACGAGTGAGTGAATTAATACATGATTCTTGATGTGATGTGTGAGATGCGACTCCTTCCACCATGTACTGACCACCTCAGTCGGTGGAACTGTGAAATAGAACTGTACTTTTACTCAAGTATGTTTCCAGGAATTCTTTACACCTCTGCTTTACTGTCACTTTTGATCAATTTAATGCAGCCTTGACATTACCTTAGCCCTAATTATATTGTCTATGACTGCAGTTGAAGTCCACTTCTGTTCATGATATTAAAGCTTTTACAAAACCTTATAATGTAAAATTATCATTCAATCCCCAACAATGTATCTGATCAGTTTGTTCTCATTACAGTCTGTGACCTTCACACAGTCAGCAAGAGCTTCTGTCATGCAGAGTTATGTCTTTAAGTGTCTTCTAAAGTCAAACAGGCCCAGAAGCTGTGAATAATTTGTCTTGCAGAGAAGGTGAGACGTGTGCCTTTGAAAGCCCTCAGGGCTTGTACATAGAGACTGAATTCTGACAGCTGAACTTCCTCAACCCTCTTCATAAGCCCTGACATGTGACACCCACAGTTTTACCGTTCAAGGCCTGTAAACAGTTCTATAAAACATAAAGGGATAGTTAACCCAAAAATTAAAGTTCTGTCATTATTTACTGACCCTCATGTCGCTCCAAGCCTCAATGACATGCTTTGATACTTTGAATAACATTCATAGTCTTCTGAAGTTAAGAGTTTCAGTGAATAATGAGCAATTTGTTTTTATTAATTCAAGCAACTTGGAATATTGGCATTGATGGTTCCATAACATCCATAGAATCTTTCAATCACACAAACCTTTCCATTGCCCATATTCTTTATAGTAGAAAATGTTTTCTTAGATTATTAAAATGTTCTTCAAACACACAAAAAAGGGTTCTTTAATGCCATTGCTGTGAAAAGCCCCTTTTTATTTGTAAGAGTGTAGAGTGCACAATTAATATGAATCACCTGTACATTTGCTGTTTTTTTGTCAATTTTGGAGCTTAAAAGCCTCTGGTCACTAACATGCTTTCATTGCATGGAAAATATTTGCATGAACATTCTTCAAAATTTCTCCTTTTGTGTTTCACAGAAGAAAGTAAGGTTTCGTAATGACATGAAGTTCTGGTCACATTTAAAACGACGGAGAGATATAGAACTATTGATTTAAAGATTTCGATTATGTATATAGGTGCTGGTCATATAATTAGAATATAATCAAAAAGTTGATTTATTTCAGTAATTCCATTCAAAAAGTGAAACTTGGAAATTATATTCATTCATTACACACAGACTGATATATTTCAAGTGTTCATTCCTTTTAATTTTGATGATTATAACTGACAACTAATGAAAACCCCAAAATCAGTATCTCAGAAAATTTGAATATTGTGAAAAGGTTCAATATTGAAGACACCTGGTGCCACACTCTAATCAGCTAATTAACTCAAAACGCCTGCAAAGGCCTTTAAATGGTCTCTCAGTCTAGTTCTGAAGACTGCTGACTTGACAGCTGTCCAAAAGACGACCATTGACATCTTGCACAAGAAGGGCAAGACACAAAAGGTCATTGCTAAAGAGGCTGGCTGTTCACAGAACTCTGTGTCCAAGCACATTAATAGAGAGGTGAAGGGAAGGAAAATATGTGGTAGAAAAAAGTGTACAAGCGGGATAACCGCACCCTGGAGAGGATTGTGAAACAAAACCCATTCAAAAATGTGGGGGAGATTCACAAAGAGTGGACTGCAGCTGGAGTCAGTGCTTCAAGAACCACCACGCACAGACGTATGCAAGACATGGGTTTCAGCTGTCGCATTCCTTGTGTCAAGCCACTCTTGAACAAGACACAGTGTCAGAAACGTCTCGCCTGGGCTAAAGACAAAAAGGACTGGACTGCTGCTGAGTGGTCCAAAGTTATGTTCTCTAATGAAAGTAAATTTTGCATTTCCTTTGGAAATCAAGGTCCCAGAGTCTGGAGGAAGAGAGGAGAGGCACGGAATCCACGTTGCTTGAAGTCCAGTGTAAAGTTTCCACAGTCAGTGATGGTTTGGGGTGCCATGTCATCTGCTGGTGTTGGTCCACTTTGTTTTCTGAGGTCCAAGGTCAACGCAGCCGTCTACCAGGAAGTTTTAGAGCACTTCATGCTTCCTGCTGCTGACCAACTTTATGGAGATACAGATTTCATTTTCCAACAGGACTTGGCACCTGCACACAGTGCCAAAGCTACCAGTACCTGGTTTAAGGACCATGGTATCCCTGTTCTTAATTGGCCAGCAAACTCGCCTGACCTTATCCCTATAGAAAATCTATGGGATATTGTGAAGAGGAAGATGCAATACGCCAGCCCCAACAATGCAGAAGAGCTGAAGGCCACTATCAGAGCAACCTGGGCTCTCATAACACCTGAGCAGTGCCACAGACTGATCGACTCCATGCCACGCCGCATTGCTGCAGTAATTCAGGCAAAAGGAGCCCCAACTATTGAGTACTGTACATGCTCATACTTTTCATTTTCATATTTTTCAGTTGGCCAACATTTCTAAAAATCCTTTTTTTGTATTGGTCTTAAGTAATATTCTAATTTTCGGAGATACTGAATTTGGGATTTTCATTAGTTGTCAGTTTTAATCATCACAATTAAATGAAATAAACATTTGAAATATATCAGTCTGTGTGTAATGAATGAATATAATATCCAAATTTCACTTTTTGAATGGAATCACTGAAACAAATCAACTTTTTGATGACATTCTAATTATATTACCAGCATCTGTATAGAAACAACATTTTGTATGTTTATTGCACAATATGTAGATATATAAAAACACTTAAGTAGTTTAAGAGGGAGATTCACTCTTTTACATCTTTCATGATGCTTCATTGGAGTGGGAAATACATTTATAGCTCCCCGCAATTCTGATTGGCCGAATTTTCTTTACAGCATCATGGGTAATGTAGTTTTTCACAAGGAATTCCGGTATTAAATTATTATTTAAAAAAATCTGTTGAAATAATGCAAGTTGATGGCTTCTGCAGAAGTATATACTATCGAACAGCCTCATAGCTTATAACAGGTTTCTTTAAATGGTCAAGTTATGGTTAAAAATCAAATATTCTATGTAGAAAATTAAAGGATTTTTTTTTTTTTAACTTCCGGAACCAACCGTTGCACTCTATTGACAGTAGACATTTTTTTGAAAATTTTCTTGGGTTAACTATACCTTTTAAGCATGTTTTGATATTTCAAAATGAAAACGTACTTTCTAAGGAAAAATAGTGAGGAGACTGGGTTTCAATTCTGATTATTTTATTTAATTAAGACACAAGATTCCTATTATTCAAATAAAGAAACAATTAGCCACTTAAGGCTAAAAGTTGAAGAAAGTGTAAAGTGTGGTTTTTGATTCTGTCATTTGTATACAGACACAGACAACGGACATACTGTATAACCTTATGCAAGCTCAGCAGCCTGTGCCAAGCACTTTGGCAAGACCACAGGGAAACAATCAAAGCTACAAGGCTTCAAAAATCATTTTCTTGACATTAGAATTGGTGATAGGCAAAGAGTAATCGCCATGTGGGTTAAGTGCTTCCAAAACAGTTGTTGAATAGAAACAGTTTTCTTCCTTTGTCCTCAGTCAAGATTTTCCCCCTTCAAAACAAATGATGCCCTTCATCCACACAAATATCTGGTTTGTACAGTCACAACAACAAAATGGTTTATTGCCATTGTGTAAACAGACAGAAGGTCAGCCTGATATTGACCTGATCTACAAACATCTCCCAGGCCAGCAATGTGCTCTTAAACTGCCAGTGCTGGTTTTAATAGCAGTCGATGGCTTTATCAACAGGCTGTGCTAATTTGGCTTCAGATTTAGGGGCCGTTCACACAGAACGCCTTTTTCCATTCCACTGCGCTACTTTTCCTTTTTTTTCAATGTAAGCGTGCACTAGACGGACGTCTTTAACCGTTGCACTCCCGTTTTTTGCAGCATCTCGTGCACTAATGTTTTAAAAACGTGACGCTCAAGTTAAAATAAGTTAAGTTTTTAAAAAACGTGTCCCTAGATATTGCGCTGTTTTTCGTTCAACTGGTCTGCGTTCTGTGTGAACCTGCCCTTAGTCATGTATGGAATGGAGATGAAATGATGCACTATTCAAGCATTTAAAAACAAAACTGCATTATTGCAAACCCTTCACTTACCACAAATGAGTTTAATCATTTTATAAACTACTTGGTATATTGATATAAGGTGCAGCATAAAAGGATGCATTGTTACTTTTAAAGCCTTTTGTATTGATCATGTAATATTATGTGGGCGGTCAATGGTTGGTCTTATGAGATGGATAAATTAATTTGATTCAATTGATTGCAACCGCACACTACAATATTGTTTGACCTTGGTTCATATAAAAATTCTGCTTTAAGACAAGAAAACCCTTTTCTGACAAACCATGCTTGCCTGTCACTTGTTCCTGGACAAAAAGCTGATTATTATTCACAATCGGTGAAAATAATAAACACGTACTTAAAGTGCCTAGCATAAGTGAACACATCCATGCTAAAGTTGACTAAAAAGAGGAATAAAAAAAATCATCTTTTGGAAATTGATCTTAATGCCTTAATTTAAAAAATGAGGAAAAATCCAACTTTTAAGGACACCAATTTTCTTTGTGATTAAATAATGTATCGTAAATAAATAAATGTTCTTCCTTAAAATACAGATTGCATAAGTCAGGACACCCCTATGTTAAATTCCCATAGAGGCAGGCAGATTTTTTTTATTTTTAAAGGCCAGCTGTTTCATGGATAAAGTTCCCTTGGCCTTTGGAATTAAAATAGCCCCACATCATCACATTCCCTTCACCATACCTAGAGATTGGCATGGGGCACTTTCCATAAGATCATCTCTCAATGCAAATCAAACCAGCTATTAGCCTAACTGAAATAACACCATGCCAATCTCTAGGTATGGTGAAGGATATGTGATGATTTGGGGATATTTTAATTCCAAAGGCTTCAGGATGCATAGTATCCTGGATACATGAAATAACTGGCCTTTAAAAATAAAAATCTGCCTGCTCTATGGGAATTTAACATAGGGGTGTCCTGACTTATGCACCCTGTATTTTAAGGAAGAACATTTATTTATTTACGATACATTATTCATTCACAAAGAAAACTGGTGTCCTTAACACCAGGTTGGATTTTTCCTCATTTTTTAAATTAAGGCATTTATTCCTCTTTTTAGTCAACTTTAGCATGGGTGTGTTCACTTATGCTAGACAATGTATGTTGTCACAATGGTAAAGTGAACGGATAGATGCTCTTGAAATTTTTTTTTTTTTTTTTTTTGGACAAAACATCTGGGCATAGACTGATTTAAAATATTTGAGGCTTGGTATTCTATGACTGAAATGTATCCTGCTTGTATAAAGCCAAGCTTTTAGGTGAATCTCATGAAATCAGTCTATTTCATATTAGTCCATAAAATCAAAAGAAAAAATTTGAAATAAAATGAAGATTGGTTTTAGGTCCATTATATTTTGCAGTGTGACATTTTTTTGAGAATTAAGCTAATTTATCTTCAAAACTTCAACACAATGATGTGAAAAAAAAAAGTTATTCTCATAAAAGGATTCATAAATTGTTTAGTCAGTGCATTTGTTGTCATTATTTTAAATTTTGCTTATTTTAATAAAAATAATGAATTTAATAAAATTATGATCATGAATTTTTTTTTGTCATTAAAAAAATGTCACAATACCAAAAGAAGTTAATGGTCCTAAAGTAGTAATACATGTATATTTTAGCCATAATTTTGTGTGTGTGCTGTGTGAGATTCACCTTTTTATTTTAGACAAATTATCAGCAGCATGTCCCAGTGGCATGTTAAATTTGTGAGAAGATTTTGAGAATAAAGTTGTAAAAGTTAAAAGATGTTATGAGACCAAATATTGTAATGTTACATTAATAAAGTATAAACAGTGTAATGGTAACAGTTGTAAAGTAAAAAGATTTACCAACAAAGAAATTCTTGCTCTTTTGGCGCAATTTAATCTCGTAACTATGCAATTCATTCTTGAAACTTATTGTCTTTATTCATGTAAAAGGCTTATTATGATATCCCCCCAATTTTATTATCAAAATCTGTTTTTTTTCAACATGCCACTTAAACGGTATTATAATAGACAGAAACAATTCTTCTACATCTCAGACCTGTGATCTGGGCAGTCGTTTGTCTTACTAAATGATAATATATGTCATATAGTGACTGAGGGTGTGACTCTGATCCATGAGGGTTGTACGATCTGTCTAATGGTTTTAACACACAGTATGTCCGACCCAATCAAATTCTCTCCGCCACGTCATCCTGACAGCACCTCCCAACATGTAATGTCATGGAATGCAAAGAATGATGAGACGGATCTGAATGTGAATTTTTACCTGAGTTTAAACAGCAAGTGATGCACCTGAAGCGAGGCTGCAGGCGGACACTGTGCAACAAAGTGTGAAAACAAGAACCTTATTCTGTTTTTCTCTTTCTGCAATATCATCAGAAGGTAGGAAACCTGGATAGACGTCAACCCGTGGAGTACAGCTCATTTCCCATTATGTACATAACAGCGATACACGGTTTTAAATTCAAACAAGCTTTTTTCTTTATATATAGATTTTGTCATATATAGATATATTGATAGAGAGCTTATTCATACTGTGGATGTTGAAAGAGAACACGACACATAATTTAATGCTAAACATACAATCAGTTTCAAATGCATGCCCCTGACACTATTAAGTGAAAGCTTCAGTCGTCTCTCTCCTCATAAATCGGTGGTGAATTCGAAGGCGACACCTCGCTGTGCGCTGTCTGATTATAGTGCTCATACAAAAGCCACTTTGCTTAAATTTTAAGCACACACGAAAGTAAAGCTGCGTTTGAAAACAGCTGTGCACTTGCTCGAGATGAATGCGGAATCAAATCAGATGGACAAGTACCTGTGAACGCATCCACATCCGTATATATATATATATATATATATATATATATATATATATATATATAAATATATATATATATATATATATATATATATATGACACAAAAAAAAGCAAAACGGGAATATCTGGAATGTGATTAAACTAATCAATAAGCAAATTTAATAAATTAGATTTCCGTATGAGACTCTCACTCATTTATCAAGATAACAGTGAAGCCATTTGAATTTTTGATTTGCATATTCTAAGGTCCTTTTCCCAAAACATATTCTTCCGTCCAGCTCTTCAGACGCCGTTCCTGTCCAGACACGAAATTGTGGCATTGCCACATATTCGAACCCTTCGGCTGCATTTACATTTGCGATTCTCGTTCGGGCCACAGTTGCGATGCCATGCAGATAGTAAAGATTCAGCACAAAGGTGGGGTCCATCAGAGAGAGAAGAGGAAGTTTGGGGTGGGCGAAACGTGTGTGGCGGGGGCGCGACGGAGACCGGCTCTGCGCGCGTTTAGCTGACTTCAAAGTTCTGAGGCTGCGAGGCCGATTCCGAGGGCGCCTCCTGCTGCTGGGATGGAGAGACGGCCAGCGCTTCAGGGGGGTCGTCTGTGCTCGTACTGGTGGAGACCTGAGTGGGCATGTGATGGTGCTGGGCGAGGGGCCATGACCCGCTGGGGCCAGCCTGTGTTTCCACTTTCTCCTCGTCCTCCTGCTGGGAGCTGGAGTGCTGGAGCAGGGATCCCGGGAGCTTGACGGGGCAGAACGCAGAGCCGGTGGAGATGAAATTGACCTTGTTTTTGTCAGGGCAGGAGAAAAGGGGGACGGTGGCTGACTGTCTGGACCTGAGAAAGAGAGGAAACAGATTTAAGAGAATGTTTCAAATGGAATACTAATGTATCGCCTACTAAATAGTACACATGCAAGTTTGTTTTTCACGATTTCTATCACCTGATAGGAGTTTTTTGGCTTGCTTAGTTCGGGACAGTTAATATTCAGTAATATTATTGTTTTGACTGCACTGACAGTATTGGACGAGAACAAAACTGAATTGATTTGGATGATGATATCACTGATTTCTGCAGAGCTGCTTTATAACTGATTGAACTGAATGGAATCAAAAGAACTGACGCAAAGTGAAAAACGACACTACTGTCTTCTGTGGAGCTGCTTATAGCTGAATTGAACTAATTTCATAATTGATGAATTTTACACAGAACTGAACCGAATCAACACTGAGCTCACTTCAACTGAATATTGACACTATTTTCTTTTTTAGAGCAGCTTTACAGCAGAATTAAATTATTTTTCCATCATTTATCATTATTTTTATGTTTTGTGTTCGAGTCCTTCATTGCTGTGTGCTTTTTTTCCTGCATCATGGCGGATTTGTAGATTGTAAAAAAAAAAAAAAAAAAAAAAATTCTGTATTTTCGTATTTCCCATTCATTTTCTAAAGTACTAGTGCAACTATGTCAATTTTTATTTGTGTGTGAATTCACATAGCTACAAAAGTCACATTTTGTAACTAGGTTGGCAGGGCATGTAAAAAGCTAAAAAACTAGCCTGAAAGTGTCAATAAAAAAATAAAAATAAAAAAAGCCCTGCATGCTATTTCTTAACAAATAGTCTGTGAAACCATATGCAACGATAAACATGCTTCACTGATGTTTTACATTAGCATGTTTAATAATTAGTAATTTAATTACATTTCAGAAATAAATAAATTAATTCATGCATTAATGTTTTGTATTTTAAATCTAATTTCATGAAATTTTACATTACGGAAAGAGATGATGTTTGATATTCTGGTTTATTCATCACTCTTAAAATGGATGATCAAAATGAACGCATTGTATTGTAAGACACTATGTGCTATACTCTGGTTGGATACTGAATATTTTAGCAAATGTTGTAGGTCAACAGAGAATTTCATGCATAAGGGACATTTGCATACTGTGTACATTATACATACTGCATGCTGGTATGCTATTTTAGGCTCACTACAGAAAAAAAACCCTACTCACGTCATTTCCTCAAACACTTTGATCTTTTCACAGCCCTCTGGAGGCTCCCGTTTGAACATGTAGCTGTTGTTGGGTTTTGGAGACGAGGTGAACTTAGGCAGAGGAGAACTGCTGCCGCTGTCTACAGGAAGAAATGACAAATATCAAATTACTATCAGAGCTGAGAATCTGTGCAACTCTCATGATATAATACAGCAAACTATCAAATATCATATGAACTTGATATAGCTCCTTGACCAACAATCTGGCTCGATCACAAGTGTGTAGGTTTGACCTTTGTCTCTGTCGTCCAGCATCTCGTCAGTGGAGTATGGGCTGCCATCATGTGAGCGGGGTGGGCATGCGGGTGAGGGGCAGGGCGACAGGCTAGAGCAGCTGCTGGAGCGCCCAGGCACTGATGGTGTCTGAGTGTCTATACCACGACTACTGCTGCTGCGCTGCTGGGGAGGAAACGGAGCCCTCCGTCCATCAGGAACCTCCAGCGCCTGAGTGCCAGTCGAAGAGAGACTATTTTAACAATTGTGCTCTGTGATCACTCTACTGTACAACAGTAGAATAAAATAGAGCAGATTTGTCCCATTTGTTAACATTAGTTAATGTTAGTTCATGGTGCATTAACTAATGTTAACAGATATAATATTTGATTTTAATAAATGTATCAGTAAAGGTAGAAAATAACATTCACTAAGATTAATAAAGTAGAATAGAACAGAAGTATTATTCATTGTTATTTCATCTTAACTAATGTAGGTAATTAAAAATAACAAATGAATCTTATTATAAAGTGTAACTGTTTTTTGTTGTTGTTTTTTTTAGAAATAAAAGTACTTTTATTCAGCAAGTACACATTGTGACTCTAAAGACATTTATAATGTTACAAAATATTTAAATTTCAAATCAGCAAATAGTAGAATGATTTCTGTAGGATCATGTGACACTGAAGACTTGATGAAACAGCTTCACATCAGTCTTTTCAACTACACACTATCATTATTTCTGACTTACAATAATTCAAATGACTGTATCACAGGAGTACTGGAATAAAAGTTTATAGTTAGGTTATAAACACTGATGTCTATGGTAGTTATTATCAAAAGAGAGCAAAACACCAAGCTTAAAATAAAGATTGTATAAATTACATTGTTACACCAGTAAAACAACAAAAAAGTATGTGTCATTGAATCATTAAATTCAAGAGATTTGTTCAATAACACTTATTCATCCAGTAATGAATCAAGTATTTATGAGTGAGTTGTTGAATCATTAATTCAATTCGATTAAAAAAAGAAAATATCATTCAAACGAATTACATTTAAAAAAAAAAAAGACTGCAGCAATTAACACTTTGTTATTACCTCTAGAAAATTAGGCTGCATGTTATTGTTTAGTTGTCCATTTAGAATCATGGGAGAATGTGAACTCATGATTCTCAATTTATCCAGAATCATGCAGCTTTAGTAGCTCTCAGATAACGGTTATTTAAAATTGTAATACTATTTTAAAATATTAGTTTTTTTCACTGTATTTATGTTAAAATAAATATGTTTCAAAACATAAAAAAAACGCACAGCCCCCAAACTGGGTTTGAATGATATTGTATGTTGATTATGATCAAGATATGTAATTAATTACTTTAAATTGTTTTTAGACAAAAATACATTTTACAGGTACTGTATACTGTAGAACAATATATTCGCACTATTTGATGGTACTCAATGACATGCATTTTTATTCATGCTAAACATTTGTACTTTGTGAGTATGGCTTCAGGAGTGTGTGTGTACCTTTAGCTCCTCTTTCTCTCCGTTGTCTTTGATGAAGACTTTCTCCAGCTCATGGTTGATGCCTTCCATGCTGCTGGGAACCCTGGAGATGGAGGGCTTTGGCACTGTGATGTTGGACAGTGGCATCTGTGCTGACTTCGACATGGACGACTGTACAGTGAGATGGTACAAATCTGCATTTCACAAACTATTCAGAAATTGCTGGATGTATTTACTAAATACACTGATATTACAGTATGTGTGTGAGCGTGTGCGGACCGGAGCTTGGCTGGCTGTGCTGATGGTGGTGGTGCTGGTACAGCAGTGGAGGGGGGAAAGACGCTCTTTATTGTCTTTACACTGCCGGCCTCCGCCCTGTTTACTGCGCTGCAGCTGGAGCCTGAGCTTAGCAATCTGAAAGTCACAGAAAAATAAATAAATGATAAGGACAGAGGAGACAACAAAGTTATTTTATCATCTACAAGGGTGGTAAATAAAAAAAATAAAAAAATAAAATAAAAGCTGGGACTCGAACTCTGGCCGCCTGAGGCGCAGCTTTGCTAAATGTGAGAGTGCTGCCCATAAGGCTATGGCTACGATAACAAACCTTAAATTGGCCTGAGTGCTTGCTGTAACTCAGCATGGCCACAAGAGGTCAATACAAAACAGGCAGCTATGTGACAAGGCTTACCCTTTAAATCCTTTACCAAAACACACACACACAAAAAAGGCAAATTTACTTCCTGGTCTATTAAGAATTGCTATAGGTAGTAGGAAGAACAACAACAAATAAATGATAATCATATTGTAGACAATATTCAAGATAAAACTGAAACCCCATCTCTTTTGTGAAACCTTAACTGCATCCTACATATTCTATGGTTTTACCATTGCTTAATGCCTCCTTGTTCTAGCTGATACTATTCTGAACAATGTCTGACATTTTGTAGGGATAGCACATCTTGTGTTATTGCCTCCTTAAAGTCCATTGCTTGTTATATTACTCATTAGTTACTTTGGATGGAAGTGTCTACTAAATTAATAAAATGTAAATAATGTAAATAATGAATCTACAACAAAAATTGGAAATTGACACTTAACCCCCACAGCCCAGGTCTCAATGTGACCCGGTCCGCCTTCTCAAACTGGCGTGATCACTCATAGTTTACTTTTGAGATTTATCTGCAGTAAATTACAGCTTTTATTGTCTATATGTCCTGAGACAACAAAACAAGTCTAGACTTGTGCATTCCTACTGAAAACACAATTGGCTTTCTGTACATGGACGTTTGTCTTGATAATGTTACAGAATATTAAAGTCGCCATGAAATCAAAATTGACAATTCTATTTATGGAAAATTGCAGTACATATTATTAATTATTTATCTGTGCATATCTTTTTTTTTTATTCATGCGCTCTTGTAATCTTTAAATCAAATTAACTTCCCTCTTGCAACAACATTCTCTTCTCTAATGATGCGTTCACCGGCTTGAGGGCGGGACAACCTGTCAATCACATGAGATCACAGCCATAGCAAACCACAACAATTTAAACAATTCCCAATGGACACACACCGCCCTACATTTTTTCTTGTTCGAGAAGCCGTTTCACTTGGATATACGTCACAACGGAAGAAAAAACTATCGTAACTTCCGTTTTGTGCTGACTTTAAACTACAGCCGGTACCACACCTCAACAAGAGGCAGCATTTCCATCCACCTCTGTTTGTTCTACATTAGAGATGTCAATCTAGAAAAGACATGAAAATTTATTGCAAATTACATGTACTTCATTTAATTCAAAAAGGCAGCGAG
Source organism: Gila orcuttii (assembly GCA_026230005.1). Classification (NCBI taxonomy): domain Eukaryota; kingdom Metazoa; phylum Chordata; class Actinopteri; order Cypriniformes; family Leuciscidae; genus Gila; species Gila orcuttii. The sequence goes on along the minus strand of JAPDVR010000010.1, from coordinate 16,621,924 downwards.
AATGCGGTTTGAAAATTATAGTGAAAAATGTTTTCTAGAGTTGCTGGGCATTGCATTACCTGAAATTACACAGTAAGTGTTCAGTTTGTAACAAGGGGGAATCCTGAATGTGTCCTCTCTTATAAAACCCTGCTAAGTATGTCAATATACACAACCTAAATCCACTTAAGAGGTGTTCAGTTTGTAACAAGGGGGAATCCTGAATGTGTCCTCTCTTATAAAACCCTGCTAAGTATGTCAATATACACAACCTAAATCCACTTAAGAGGTGTAAGGGGTTATAAGTGAAAGCACTTGACATGAACCTGGATAAAAATGTGGATAATGAGGACATGAACTTTCCATATGCAGGGAAGGAAAGAAGGCTAAACAACCCTTTCTTGGAAAATCTCCCAAATGGGAAACAGTGAGATTATTCAGGCCTTGCAGAATGAGCTCGCTGTGATGAACTCCTAAGAAGCCTCTATTACTTGTGTGTTCATGAATATGGACACAATCCTGTGGCTGGAAATACAGCAGGAATTGTGTGCAAGCAGCCAAAATGACAGATTCACATAAGAATTTAGAAAAGAAAGAAAAGACAAGGCTGAATATACCACAAAATTTGATGTCTCAAAAATGTAAGTATTATATGTACAAATCTCATGCTTTTTGTTGTGATACCCATTAAACATGTTTTTATGCATATATATTTTTAACATAAAATTAAGTTAGCATGAAAACTAGCTAGATTTAATGCATCCAATGTATGTATAACACAGCAGAGGTCTCAACTGTATGTATATATTAGTTAACTAATGATTACTTAACTACCTTAGCTAACATGAACTAAGAATGAACAATAACTCTTCAGCATTTACTAATCTTAGTTAATATTAATTTCAACATTTACTAATACGTTATTAAAATCAAAGGTTGTATTTGTTAACATTAGTAAATGCACTGTGAACTAACATGAACAAACAACATACAGCTGTATTTGAATTAACTAATGTTGTCAAAGATTAATAAATACTGTAACAAATGGATTGCTCTTTGTTAGTTCATGTTAGTTAATACATTAACTAATGTTAACTAATGAACCTTATTGTAAAGTGTTACCAAGTGTTTCCCCTTGATTACAAAAAAATGCAACTCCTACATTCCTCAGAATTGTGACAACCACAAGATAGCATTATTTGGATGTTTTCTACTGCATGACAGGAAGTAAATGTTCTCATTCCATTTCTAAATGTTTGTGCAAATTGCAGTTTCGACTGCGTTAATCAAGCTCAATCATTCAACCCTGTCACGCAAGGAATTGTAAGAAAACGATCAAACAAATATCTGCCTTTGGAAATATAAGTTAATTAATAATTACAAACCAACATTTGGTGGTTAGCCCCTTTTGTGTGACAGCTTAAATTAGGCTAAATTTGCAGCTCTATTACCCATTCTGACATAGTAAAAATCATTTTGATGTTTATTAAATGTTTATGGTTATAAAAAGTTCAGGTTGAAAGTTTTAAACCATATTTGACAGCTCATAACTTCTGGTAGCAGGATTGAAAAAAAATGGCAAAGCCCATAGAAAATGAACTGCGAATAAAGCGGCTCATTTTCTGAGGGTTAAGCCCAGTGTCATCAGTTCTTTTTCCCAGCAAAAATAATACTAATAATAACAATTCTGAGCAGACACTTGTTTGAGGGTTTGCACAGGAAACGAATTACTTTTGCACCTGCACGTTGCTCATGCAAGAGAGGACTAGAAGGCCTTTGTAAATTAGACAGGTTTGTGCACATCAACGATCTATCCATCAACACAATGTCTAATTGATAAAAATGTGACTTCAGAGCGAAAGGACACACAACATGACTTTGCACATATGACTTGCTCTAAAACCCACACGCCCGTATTGTTCCAAAAGCTTGGAGGTGATGGGAAAGCCTTAAATTGGCGAGGGGAAGTTGAGATTGTCTTATCTCACTGTTCCCTGAATTGTCAGGGAGGGGCTGAGCGCCCGTGATAAGGCTGACTTTGCTGCGGCTAGCGCTAGCAATAACACGACGCGCAGCGCCGGAAGTCTGAAACCACACAGGAAGTTATATATAGAAGCGGGTGCAGGAGGAGACGGATAGGTCGTCGTGACTGGCAGTCTTGTATAGAGCTGTGTAACGGGGTTTTTTATTTCCATCGCCTGGCTACTTCGCTGGCCACAGAGGATGAGATCATCGCAAATGCAGAAGTGCAATGCTCATCAGTTTCAGGACAGTGAGAGCTCTGTTAATAGCTGTTAGTGTGATTGCACTTTCTTGTTCTCCAAACCCAAGGGAAAAACTACACAGCTGCGTGTGCAAGACACACATAGTATTTCACTGTTTAAAGGGAGTGTGTTTTGCTTTACAGGGCTTGAATTTCGGTGCGGGATTGCGGGTATTGCGCATCATTTTAATCATTCCCGCAGGTCTTGCGTTTATAATGCGGGAAATTCCCGCAAACATTCATTCAATCTAGCATGTAGGCCTATGAGTAAATTTAACCTAACAGATTATAAGATAAAATGAGTCATTTTAAAACATTCTGCAAGACGCAATTTCACAAACAGCGTGAGTGATTCTGCCAATGCCGCGTCTTCTCTGTCTCTCAAAATAGGTTACACAAGGCAAGCCAATCGCGCTGCAGGCAGTGATTCCAGACTCTCGCGTTTCAGGAGTCGGGACATTTGATGGAAATGTCACTTGCACAATTGGGCCATTGCATCGTCACTATTGTTTATAATTTGTGCGTCTTTTTAAGTCTTACCTATTTAAACATTCAAGCGATTTTAAACCGCATAACAAACAGCTCGTGAGTAACAAAACTGAGTTCTTTTTCGCGAATTATAGCGCTTTAACGGTCAAAAGCACACAACACTGTCTAAATTCCGGTCTTGGGGAGTATCCTCTCAAACACAATATGTCTTAAAAAAAATAATACAAAAAGAAAATGCATGTGACACTATAATGAAAACAGTATGGGCCGTTCATGTCACGTCTTTTGCGCGTTCATCCTTTGCTGAAACATCTTCGTCTTCATGGAGAACATGGCTCATGATTGCTTAGCAAAGAAAGTGGCGCGGACTGCGCTTTACACGCAACATGTGAACGGACCCTTAATGGATCCGTGCACTAGCTCTTAAAGTGAGAGTAGCCTAAAATGTGTCTGTCATTATTGTATATAAAACAACAAAAGATAGCATTAATTGTAAGGAATCAGGATTAATAGCCTATGTATTCAAATTATACAGGACTAAAAGACTATTCCGTGTTATTTTTTCCGTTTCTAGCATTTCTGAATACTAGTGTTAGACCTAAACGTTTCTCTTTATTTCATGTATTTATTTGTGCTACTTTTTTCAATTTAATTCAAAGATTGAAATCAAGCTTCCTTTTGTTGTGTAAACTAAAAAAAATGACCCCATTATAAAAACACAAATACACTGAGTGAGCAAACATTTAGCTAAACGTATTTTTTTAAAATTGTCTAAAAAAAAACTCCCCCCTTAAATTAAAAAATCCCCCCCATAAGAATGACCTAAAGGGGGATTTCCCCCCTATTTTCCAAAACGAAATTCAGGCCCTGCTTTACTTTTTAAAGTGCATTTGTGTGTGTACCTCTTTAAGATGGTCAGAGCTGCCCCAGGATGCTGAGCGCTGGTGTGTGCTCTTTTTCTCTTCGGTCTCGTCACTCCAACATCCAGGAGTCTGAAACACAAAATGCACATTTGTCTTTCGACTATGGTGAGGATTTTATATTGTTTTTATTTAAAGCTAGTTCTAATTAATACAGACTAACTTCATATTTTTATAATAAAAATAAAAATAAATAAAAAATAAATAAAATAAATTTTATATATATATATATATATATATATATATATATATATTAGGGCTGTCAGTTAAACGCGTTATTAACGGCGTTAACGCAAAACCATTTTAACGCGATTAATTTTTTTATCGCGAGATTAACGGTCTTTTTGGCCTAGCAAACTTTGTAGTTTGCTTTTGCAACAGGACGCGGCATGCGCGGCGCTATGAATCCCATTAATTTCAAGGGCTTGCACCGTGCGAGGACGTTTTGTTGCTTCGTCGACCAAAACGCAAGTGGATCTAGCTAGACCGGAAACAAAACAACAGGCACACGCACACACTTGTTTGGGCTTGCGAACCGGCCAAATAGGTTAAAGTTACGTTTTGAGTGGATGACGAGCGCGAGACGCCGAAATGGATGCCAATAAGATTCTGAATGGAAAGTTTACTTTTAAAAAGTTGCCAAATGGTTCCATTGACTAGACCAAAGTGATCTGTGTGTTTTGTCGTTATGAACTGAGCTATCATCATCACAGCACGTCCAGTCTGAAATACCACTTGATGATGGCCAAGCACACACACACAGCTGATGCGAATTCTCCGCCCCCTCGTCAATATCAGTACCTCGTCAGTATTTCTTTCACCCTTTTATTGATGGACAGTGTTACATTGTGTTACAAAGAAATTATTTGCTCCAAGTGAGAATGTTAGTGTGAAATTGAACACAGTATTGCCAATGTTGTTTTCAATAAAAAAAAAATGTGCACAAAGCTGCTTGCTTTTTTCCACTTTTATCCACTTTTTTCATGTTGATAAGAGCATTAAAATGAGAAAAAATAATGAACAAAAAGAAATCAAGAGACATTTAGAATAGATAAAAATGTGCGATTAATCGCGAGTTAACTATGACATTAATGCGATTAATCGCGATTAAATATTTTAATCGTTTGACAGCACTAATATATATATATATATATATATATATATATATATATATATATATATATATATATATATATATATATATATATATATATATATATATACACATACACACACACACACACATACATACATACATGCACATAGCCATGCTTCATCCTCCTGACCCACTATTCGACACCAAAATCACAAAGGCACCATTGTTCCTGCAAACGGTTCCTCAATAAGCGGTCACCTACATTCCTTTCAAAAACAACATTCTCTGTTACTATAGGAAAGTCTACAGGCACACATGGATGTGATGTGTGCACTCAGGTATGTTATTTGTTTAGTCAGCCCACCATACAGCACACACACTGTAAAATGTGAAGAGCACATAAATGAGACCCTGAAGTGTCAATCCAGTGTGATTAGTAGCATATCGTGCAAAAAAGTATATCATAAGCTGATGTCCACTGATATCTTCCTATTTTTACCTCAAATTAGACTGTACAATTGAACTGTTGTACAAGTTCGTCGGAACTTATTTGGAACGATTCAACATGAAGAATCGGCGTCGGGCCGTCTGTGAGAGAATTCTGATTGACTGTTTAGCGAACGAGTCAGTGCACAAGAATAAGAGCAAAAGTGACGATAGCAAGGACAGAAGTCAAGACGCCACAGACAGAAGGCTGTTCTAATTTTACGTCATCTTACCTGAGCATTTCACTGCGCAAATATTTTCATAATAACACTTTCCGAATATAGAAAAAACGAATTAGACGAATATAGCTGCTTAAATAGACAGTTATCTCCTTTACAAACAGACACAAAACGCGTGCTAGCTGTGTCAGTCGAATGTTGTCTTTTCGGTGTGCTCAAGCACAGCTTTTTTTCCCTGACGCAAGCAACGGTTTTTCCATCAAAGAATACTGAAAAAAAAAAAATAATCCACAAACTTTTAAATGGTATTATATACACAGGATATCAATCACAATTCATTATGCAATGGAGTCATCGCTGTCAGTTACAACTTGCTAAAAAAAGAAGAAAAGCAAAACAAGATTAAAAATCTCAATAGCTCTGTTAAACAGCATGACTATCTTCATGATACTTTTGGGGTTTTTTAAGGGCCTCCTGTGGACCAATAGATGTGGTGGAAATGTGTATGTGTACCTTGTGAAAAACAGAGGAAATATATTTTCTAGTGAAAGATGAAAATGTCTCTCTTGAGCATACATTCCCTCTATGGGACTGCCACCGCTGCTGCTGTGGAGAGAGGCAGATTCAGGCCCAGTAAAACCCCTGCGTTCATCAGCCTAACAGACGTCACACTTCAAAGACTGGCCTTTGGAAACAGATCGACACTAGAAGGCCAAAAGGAACAGAGGCTTTGAAAGCCTAGTTTTTTCTTTCTGTTATTCAAATTCTTTTAAAGGATTGACAATAATTTTTCTTTTACTACCCTTACTTTTTCTGTGAAACACAAAATGGTATATTTTTTATTTAGCTATTTATTATTATTATTATTATTATACTGTTATTATTATTATTTATCCACGACATGGAGACAACAATACAATTCACTGAAGCGTCGCCTTCTTTCTTTGCGTATGCCTTTGGATGGGCATTATGCTAATATTGCAAATTGTTTGCAGAAGTAATATCGGAACTTCGATCGAGGAGTTTTAGGCAGGTATGGAGCAATGATCTCCATTAGAATAAATCCCTTTTGTGGGAGACTATGTGTTTTGTAACTTTGCAGATCTTAGATATGCACAAACAGATATTTAATTGTATGGAAAAGAACAGTGTAAATATGCAACAAAACCTCTCCTTGTTTCATGATAGAAAGAAAGTCATAAGGGTTTGGGGTAACATGATGGTGGTGTAAATAATGATAGAGATTTCTTTTTTTTTTGGGGCAAACTATCCCTTTAAGAAAAGGGATGCAGGCTTTTGGTTATTCCGAGAGTAGAACATCCCAAAGTCACCGCTGTTCACCTGATCTGACTGTGTTACTGCAGAGGAAAGCAGCACTGAATCACTGTGACAAAGGGGACGAGGGGTTAAACCCAAGACACGGTTCAATAATGGAGTGGGAAAAAATCTGAATCCCAACAGAGCTGCCGCACTAATCTATAAAGCTTTTGTCATTGCATCAAACTTTAAAGACAAGCTAACATGAGAGTTGTTTGTAGTTCTTTGACACCGGTGAGTTATAAAGGGTGAGACTTGAGATGGCCGGTCCTGGTAACACCCAGGCTTTGGCAAGTGAACATAATTATTGCAAGTTTTTAAACCGACTGGTTATATAAAGAATATATAAAGAACTTCTCGCATGAAATTTCACACCAAGGAAATACAGTAAGCACAAAAATAATTCATTATCTCGGTGTCCGTAAGCAGAGCAGAGCCGCAGAGAGTGTGTGGCCTCCGTTGCCATGCAGCAGTGAAAACAGGATGCGGGGGGCGGGGGGGCATGTGACACGCTGCAACTCCACTGCTCTCACAAGTCCAAATGGACCACAACACCTGACCTCTGACCCTTCATTCACTCAAAAGGGGCCATATTTGGTTCTTTTGTAGCATTATAGTCCTCTTATAATGTTACTCAAGGCTTGCACAAGAAATAGTCGTAATAGTTTACATAATCATTTTCCACCCTTTGTTACTTTTTTAGAGTCAGGAGACTGAAGGCTGTTTTTGGTTCTGTATCTTTAAATGACCTCTGTTATGATTGGCTAACCTCTGTGAAATTAATGTCAGCACTCTGTCACTCATGTTGCCTTCAAATTGCCAATTCTCATTAAAAATGAATGCATTCTGGTCAATTTTTTACTGCAAATTGTTATCATCATGAATGTCCTTTAAAGTTACACAGCTGTGTTATTTTAGGATTACTTACATTACTATAATTAGCTTTTAGTTTTATGTTTACAGCTTTCATTTTAATTTTCGTAATTTTGCTGTGTGTGCTTTTTTACATTTTTATTTATTTATAAATATTTTTTAATTATTTTTAGATTAATTTTTATTTAAGTTTTAGTAATTTATTACTTTAACCTATTTTATTTCACTTCAACTTTTTTGAATTAACAAAAATACACTCACCTAAAGGATTAGGAAGCCTATTATTAGGAACACCTGTTCAATTTCTCATTAATGCAATTATCTAATCAACCAATCACATGGCAGTTGCTTCAATGCATTTAGGGGTGTGGTCCTGGTCAAGACAATCTCCTGAACTCCAAACTGAAAGTCAGAATGGGAAAGCAATTTTGAGCGTGGCATGGTTGTTGGTGCCAGACGGGCCGGTCTCAGTATTTCACAATCTGCTTAGTTACTGGGATTTTCACGCACAACCATTTCTAGGGTTTACAAAGAATGGTGTGAAAAGGGAAAAACATCCAGTATGCGGCAGTCCTGTGGGCGAAAATGCCTTGTTGATGCTACAGGTCAGAGGAGAATGGGCCGACTGATTCAAGCTGATAGAAGAGCAACTTTGACTGAAATAACCACTCGTTACAACCGAGGTATGCAGCAAAGCATTTGTGCAGCCACAACACGCACAACCTTGAGGCGGATGGGCTACTACAGCAGAAGACCCCACCGGGTACCACTCATCTCCACTACAAATAGGAAAAAGAGGCTACAATTTGCAAGAGCTCACCAAAATTGGACAGTTGAAGACTGGAAAAATGTTGCCTGGTCTGATGAGTCTCGATTTCTGTTGAGACATTCAGATGAGAGTCAGAATTTGGCGTAAACAGAATGAGAACATGGATCCATCATGCCTTGTTACCACTGTGCAGGCTGGTGATGCTGGTGTAATGGTGTGGGGGATGTTTTTTTGGCACACTTTAGGCCCCTTAGTGCCAATTGGGCATCGTTTAAATGCCACGGCCTACCTGAGCATTGTTTCTGACCATGTCCATCCCTTTATGGCCACCATGTACCCATCCTCTGATGGCTACTTCCAGCAGGATAATGCACCATGTCACAAAGCTCGAATCATTTCAAATTGGTTTCTTGAACATGACAATGAGTTCACTGTACTAAAATGGCCCCCACAGTCACCAGATCTCAACCCAATAGAGCATCTTTGGGATGTGGTGGAACGGGAGCTTCGTGCCCTGGATGTGCATCCCACAAATCTCCATCAACTGCAAGATGCTATCCTATCAATATGGGCCAACATTTCTAAAGAATGCTTTTAGCACCTTGTTGAATCAATGCCACGTAGAATTAAGGCAGTTCTGAAGGCGAAAGGGGGTCAAACACAGTATTAGTATGGTGTTCCTAATAATCCTTTAGGTGAGTGTATTTGTAATAGTTTTTGTTAACAATAACAACACAGCATCACAGCAATGTCTTAAAAAGATAAAAATGAATTTCTGTCATTTAATCACCCTCATGTTGTTCTTCCCCTCTGCTGGATTTCCCTCTGCTCTCATTTGTGCTTGTGTTCAATGTACAAGTGGATGCACCTTATTTGACGTCACTGACTGCAAATGCTATTGGTTCTTATGGGTCATGTGACCAACCACGGCATGACATGTTTAAAAATATAAATATAAATTACATTTGAGAGTTATAGCAAAGTGGAGGTTTGTGAATAATGACTTAAATTTTGGTTTGTACCTAACAAAAAACTATCATGTGACTTCAAAAGAGTCCAAATATTGTGCATGAGACACTTGGTGAACACTATGGTGTTCTTTTTGGAACTTGGTAGTACATGAGAACTACATGAGATTGAACGTTGACCCAAAAATGAAATTTACTCAAAGCACAAATAAAGTTCCAACAGAATTACAGAATATCGTCTGGTTTACACAGAATGTGTTTTTGCTTTGAAAAATGCAAGACGCGTGTAGTGGAATGGATAAAAACTGCATGGTCTCATGACGCGTTCTTTTTACTTGAGCGCCACGTTTTTAAAATGCTGTGTCATGCGCGAGCTGCTGCAAAATACACGAAACATGAGTGCAACGATTAAAGATGTCCATCTATCGCGTGTTTACATTGAAAAGCAGTCGAAAAGTAGCGCAGTGGAATGAAAAAAAATGCGTTCTGTGTGAATGGCCCCTAAGAACATATTGAACAGATGCACAATGTAGTTGTCTTTCAAAAACTAGGGGTTAACAGTGGAGGCCGTTTACACGGGGAACGGCATTCTTGTGGCATCTCGTCTTTCTGAACGGTTACATGACACTCGGTGCATGCTGAAGCACACAATAAGAGGCACGGCAGAGTCATTACCTTTAGACACACTGCACTACCGGAGGTGCCAAATCTCACCTTCAGTGTAGCAGCAGATGGTGGGTGGAACTGTGGGATTGTGGTGATTGTGTTCCGCCTGATACACCTGCTGACATTTGAGGGTAAATCAGCACCTGCCCATAGGACAGGTGTGCTTGAGGTACGTTGTGTTCTCTGTAGTGACATGCCATAGTAATCGACTAGTCAAAGAGGCTACTTGCTCTGTAACTAATACCTCAAATTGACTGATTACGCTTGACCTGCAATTAACCTCAACCACGTATGCACACCGACTGTCTGATGACAGTGTGAAAGACACTCAGCGAAATGGTTGATCAGTCAACGCTGCTTCGTCACGAAATTTTATCATTTGCACGTTTTTAGGTCTAGTCAATTTAAAACTTAAAGTGATTTTAAACCATCAAAGGGTTAGTTCACCCAAAAATGAAAATTCTGTCAGTATTTACCCTCATGTTGTTCCAACCCCGTAAGACCTTCGTTCATCTTCGGAACACGAATTAAGATATTTTTGATGAAATCTGAGAGCTGGATCACTCCTCCATACTAGTCTATAGGCTTCTTCAGGGATTGAACTTGCCGGCCTCGAAAAGTTAATAAAGACATCGTTAAAATAGTCCAAGTGACTACAGTGGCTCAATCTTAAGTTTATCAAACAACGAGAATACTTTTTGTGCGCAAAAAAAACAAAAATATAAACTTTATTTCAACTATTCATTTCCTTCTCTGTGGGCCTTGAGTCCGTTCACTAGTGATATAGCGTAGAGCTTCTGTTGTTGTACGTCACACGCATAACACACATGACCAGCGTCGGCCAATAGTGAGCCTACGTGTGACGTAGCTCTACGCAATCATACTAAGTTAACTGACTAGAGGCCCAAAGAGAAGGAAATGAATAGTTGAAATAAAGTCGTTATTTTTGTTTGTTTTTGCACACAAAAAGTATTCTCGTCGCTTGATAAACTTAAGATTGAGCCACTATTTTAACAATGTTTTTAATAACTTTTCGGGGCTGGCAAGTTTCAATCCCTGAAGAAGCCTATAGACTAGTATGGAGGAGTGATCCAGCTCTCAGATTTCATCAAAAATATCTTAATTCGTGTTCTGAAGATGAACGAAGGTCTTATGGGGTTGGAACAACATGAGGGTGAGTAAATACTGACAGAATTTTCATTTTTGGGTGAACTAAACCTTTAAAGTTCAAGAAGTTACAAGTCACAGAATTCAGTTCAGTATTCTTTTAGCGCACATAAAGCACGCAAATCCTGAGTTGAGTTCTTTGAAAAGTTATGTCAAAATGCGTGTCTTGGCAAGATTCCTGTCGATTATGTCTTAAGTGAATGTAAACAATTGAGAAAGAAAATGTATGTGTCAGTATATTGGATCCATGCATTAGATCTGTGACAGCAGCCTAATATTCCTGCTGCTGACTGTGTCATTAATGTTAATCAAAGAACAAAAGAAAAAGAGAAAAATCACTCATTTCTATTGACTGAATAACTTCATAAAAGATTAATCTAGATTTAATTTATGAGCCATTCCAGCGTTACGGACGTGACATTTGCAGTCAAAACGTAAAATATAAATTCTCAGAAAATGCATTTAATACCAATATATTTAAACGTCTGTTTATATGTCCATACTCCTTTAATAAAGGAGTCCAGACGTTAGAAAAATATCAGTCTACACATGCGTTTTATATTTAATATGAGGGAAATACACATGCGTTACGGACGTGACAAAAAAAGACGTGAGTTTGTGGGAGACAACATACTTTGTAGAAATTCTGCGAATTAAAATGCGCAAACCAAAAAAAATAATACCAACCGAAGGGATGAGTGTTGGCTCTCTATAGAACATGAATGATTTATTTTATTTTTCGTTTTTTCATTTATGAGGAAAAAACGTTGTTACGGACGTGACATATTTTCGTTATGGACGTGACCGTTCCGAAATCGACACTTGGCTGATGCTGGAAACTCAGAGAAAATGCTTTAAAAACTTGAACAGAGACCTATTTGTGTGTCTCTGTTGGGTATTTAAAACAACCAACATGTGAGACATCAGTAAGGTAAGGTTGCACAATTCATCAAATTTAAACTGAAATCGCCGTGTTATAGATTAGCCTCCGTTCACGCATATCTCTCTCATGCTGCTAAAATTTAACCAGCGTGGGCATGTTCAAAACTCAATATGAGCATGATATTGCTTGATAATATGGTGTTTACTATAGACCCCGAAAGATACGGAATTTCTAAGATACATCAGCAGCTATAGCATAGGGCGCGCGTGGGAAAGAAAGTGAGTCGTCATCACGAAAGGCACGTCTCATATTTCTCTCGCTCGCTCGATCTTTCTCTCTCTCTCTCTCTCTGAGACTGTAATGATGCTAACATTATGGTACTAGTATTAATTGTTTTCTAAAATGTTCTGATGCACAGTAATAGAGATATGTGCGGGGTTTTTTTAGCAGTAAGTTTGACTGCTCCCCACTCCGTTTCAAGCAATAGATCGATTTATGTTGTAAAGTTGATGAATTTATATTTTCGTATTGATTTAATCAGAATGCTTCTTGATTTCCTTTGTTATGTGTCATTATATTGCTCGAAATAAATAAATAAATAAATTCATTCAACAAATATGCGCTCATTGCGCTGGTCAAATCATGCATGATTTAATATGAAGCGTCCGTAACAGTCACGTCCGTAACAGTCACGTCCGTAACGCATAATTAGGTTGTTTAGAGCAAATAAGTGAGATGAATTGTCAATCATAACTAGAATGGACATATTTTGGCTTTGTACATAAATTTTCAAATGAATTGTAATAATAGTTATTATACAATATAAACTTATTCTTTAAATCGTTACGGACGTGACACAGCACTGAAGCGTCGTGACATCCTAAATATAGCCGTTATAAATTTAAAGGGCAATGCAGTTATAACAAAGTGGGTGTATTTATATCTCAGTCATGCTCCCATCTTTCTGCAAAATGCTTACTGTCAACAAAGTATAAAAAAATTAGTCTTTGATCCCTCTTTTTAAAGCATGAAATATGTTTGTTTGAAAAAGCAATTTTAGTATCTGTGCACACCTTATCTGAGGCGAATAAACAGAAATTTCCTTAAAATTTATGACAGCACATCAATACAATAAAATACAGACCCAAATGGACAACTTGGATTTTGATATTTTGATAATAACCTTATTTTTTCATGGCAAGGTTGAGATTTGCATGGAATCGCCCTTATACTCAATAATGCAATGCTTTCTTACATTTGATTATTCCATTTCTGTACCTGAATACTACTGATAGACCTACCTGAAAAACTTAAAGCACTGTTTATTTCATTTGTATCACGGTTCTATTGTATTTATTTGTGCTATTGCTTGTAATGTGTTTATTTGTTCTTATTTTATTCTGACTGTTTGCTTGTCTTTAATTATTAAACTTTATATTAGTTAGGCTAGTAGTTTTTTTGTTAAATCGAGAACTTCTAAATATTTTTTTTATTATAAACTTATTTATTAAAATACAAGGTTACATGGGTAAAAAAAAAGAAAAAAAAAAAGGCAATAACTGCTTTATTTATTTTTAGGGACAATTCTGACAGGGCGAGTAAAAATGTGAACCCCGGGCCCTGGCCTGACCGGGCCAGTCGAAAAAAATCCTTAGAGTTGAGCCCTGGCACATTAGAAAAACAGAAGAGCTGTTTCAAAACCTAGTAAGTGAACTACTCAGATGTGAAAGCTGATTCTGTCCACTTAAAAAACTTGTTCTAAGGCAGCACTGAATGTATCCTTGCATGCAATCCCAGAATGCATAGTAATGAGCTGGGTGAAAAGGTATCACTAAAAAACTACTTAGATTTAGTAAAGAAAAAAAAGTTAATTAGATTATCATGTTGTTAGCTTGGCAACAGGGTTGCCCCATTCACCGTTTTCCAGTGGAATCGGCTGCTTTTAAACTGTGCCACACTGGTAGATTTTTTTCCCCCTTTTCCCCCAGCAGGTTTTGACATTGCTCTAACAAAATGCTTGTATCAAATTATTTCACTCTACCTAATTAATCTTATAATAATAATGATAGAACTGTGCTAGATAATGAGAAAGAGTAAGGAGATTTTTGTGAGCGAGGGCACCGGCATGTGTGTCCGGCTATTTTCACTTCCAAGGTAACATATTGGTGTACGTTTCTATTCTATGGCACGTGATACATCAAGCCAATCTGAGCGATCAAACCAATCCAAGCTTGCTCCAGCTGTACAACAGTGTCCGATTGGTCTCTACACATCGTCCCTACACACTAAACCAACCCATCACAGATCCAGTTTCCATTGGTTGAACTTTCAAATGACATTGGAAAAAACTGCGTTATGATCGCATTCATCGCAAAGTGATCGGATTCCTAAAGTCTTACAGCTTTAGCCAAGCAGCATGTCACTGTGATCTACGCATTGACTTATGTTGTGTTTGGGCTCATTCGAGGCTACCTGCTCTAAATAAAGATATGTGATCAACTATGGTTTACTAATGTATTGCGAAGTTACAAACAACAACGCGCCACAAAAGTATCATGAGTATATGGTTTACAGGTGTGTTGGCTGTGCTTTTTCATACAAACACTTGGTATAGTTTGGTAGTTGAGACCTTTTAAATGATTTATGACAAGTCTGTCTGTTATGCTCGATGATTTTACAGATCTAATTTTCATGTAAAGCAGTTATTTTTACATAGCTAATGTCATTTTCACATTACTGAAACAAATATGCTTGTATTCTGCTGGTTGAGACCTTTTCAATGATTTATGACACAAGTCTATCTGTTATGTTTGATGATTTTATAGATCTTATTTTCATGTAAAACAGTTTTTTCATGTTATGAAAAAAATCACTTCTGATCTGTTATGCTCGATGATTTTACAGATCTAATTTTCATGTAAAGCAGTTATTTTTACATAGCTAATGTCATTTTCACATTACTGAAACAAATATGCTTGTATTCTGCTGGTTGAGACCTTTTCAATGATTTATGACACAAGTCTATCTGTTATGTTTGATGATTTTATAGATCTTATTTTCATGTAAAACAGTTTTTTCATGTTATGAAAATAGATCACTTCTGATATGTCAGCAAATTTAAAAGCACTTGTTAAGTGATGGTCATATTCCATATATTCACTGTAAAGCCAAGCTTCTAAGCTTTAAAACAACACTTATTTTGTGCTGGTTAAGCAAGTGGTTGTTAAGTAATAACTTAGTAGCCCGCTATTTCGGATTAATGAGGTTAAGGTTGACGATTAATCAATTAATTGATCGTTAATTTAAACAATGATTAGGGCTGTCGCGATAACCGCAATACTGCATTACCGTGCTACTGACAGGCCAACCGCAGAGGAATGCAAGTAACCGCAGCAACCGCAAACCGCGTTTTCTTTTTTCATAAGGCCACCCTTCGTAGTTCGTACCATGTGTATTGAATGTTAAATAAGTTAATAATGATAACAGGACTGTTTATCATGGTGATTTGTACAGAGGATTCGTGGATTAGGACTTAAGCCTAAACAGACAGTGAATGTGATCGACTGAGCGCGTGTGATTACCTGCGTCTGTCTTTGAAGTCAAGTCATGTATATTCGTGAAAAGGTTGCCGTTTCCAAGGAAAGCGAAATATTTGTCGTAGGGTATCATCCTTTTAACGTGTAAGGGTATTTACCATGAATGGCGTCAGCGCTGGTCACCATTACACAGCGCGAGGAAGCCGTTGGGGGAAAGCAGCGAGTCACGCATTGAATCAATGCCATTGGTCTCTATTAAGTGAAGCATTGCTTCAGCTTTGCCCAAAAGTGAAGCATTGCTGGCCAGCTGAGCCTTGAAAAGTGGAGCTCAAAGTTAAAAAATAATTAACACCTTGTTTCATTACATCTATCATTTAAGGAAACAGCTTTTTTGAACGTTTTCGTTGAATGAACGGTTTAATGACTCACTCAAAGACAGTCCGTTGGCGTAACAACTGCGCGCTGAGTGATAGTCTTTCAATGCGCAGAGATGCTGTTTAGTTTCGGTTACATTGTTTACATTGTTTTTGTGTATGCTGACCACATCATAACACGTATTTATATAGTAACAAATAAATATAAATAAATAAATGGCGGTAAAACCGCATATCGCGCTATTGAGGCACTCAAAATTACCGCAAGGGAAATTCCTTCACCGCGACAGCCCTAACAATGATCGATTATGAGAATTTATGCAAATTGACATCCCAAGTAGGTAGTAGATGGCAAGGCAGCCCATGTTCATTAACAAACCACTGAATACTCCACTACAGTCACAACTGGTGATGATTACAGCCTCTGATAAAGTATTACAGTCTCTGAGTATTACAGAGTGATTTCTGCAATTCAGCTGTGGGTCAAATACCAGACCCCATGTGTAAGCTGAGAAAGTCTTGGGTCCCAGTCTGTGGTTAATGGTTTATTTAATGCCAATAAGAGTTTCATGCCAAATGCTAAAGGTAACTACAGTTTACAACACTGTAGTTCTTTTAAAGTTTCCACTGGTTTTGACTGATGCAGGATTTAAAAATAATTTATATATAATGTGAATATTATGTTAAAAAACAGTTAGTGTTTGCACTTATTGAGGATCATCAGTTGGTTTCAGCTCACAGAAATCCCAGAAAATAGTCCAAAGTAACACAGCAAACATGCAAAATCTCAGAAGAACGATGAACCTGTAAAAGCTGTCAACCTAACGTTTGCAAACACACCTGAACACACAGGCTTTGAAGCCAGGGTTAGATTTGGAGCACAGTGGGTGAAAGTGCCTACCTGCGTGGACTTGTCTTTCATGCAAGAGGGGTTGTGCAGGTGGGATTCACGTGGCCACTGTCCTATCAGGTAGGGCCCGGTGATAGCACCCAAAGAGGAAGTCCGTCTGATAGAACCTGTGCTCCACACCTGTTGTGACTTTGACCTCTCAACTGCCATAAGGAACAAACAGAAAGAGAAACAGATGGGTGATGAGCAGATGGGTGATGAGCAGGTGATGAACTGGGCTTGCAGCAGCCCTAAAGTTATTTCCCTACAAATTGCTACCTGTCTACTAGGGCTGTAACTAATGATTATTTTGATAATTGATTAATCTAATGGAGAAAAAAAAACAACAACTTTAAAATATTATACATTAAACTTTTTTTTTTAAATCAAACATTTTAATTTTAAATTAAACATTTTAATCCATTATTTAAAACAATATTATTCCACATCCTACCCAATGCTGTCTTCAAAACGATGTGTAATGTTAAGCATATGAAAACAAATATACAGTAGTGAATGTATTTATGTAGGCTATGCTGTACATTATAAGCAAAAAAAGGGTTAATATACAATCAAAACCTAAAAACAACTGATTGCTTACTATTTTAAAGCAGAAATTAAAACAACTAAATTAAAAATGATAATAAACAAAAACAAAAGTACAAAACGTTAACATATGAGGCATGAAAAACACGAATCACTCGTATGAACGGACATAGTATTTATATTACATTAATGGGCTATTCCAACAATAGTGCCATAGAATTTTCATTTTCGGGTGAACTATCTCTTTACAAAGCTGCATAATTATACTACACATAGATTTTGGAAAAATATCTCATCAGTCCATTCTGCTCATATCCCATCTATCGTAGATGTAGACTGGGGCTCAGAAGCAGGTTAACTTGTTTGCACTTTGCATTTAAGCAGAACATCAATTCTTAATGCATTTGATAAAAATACCTCATACACATCCCTCATCCCACAAAGATGGAGGGGAACTGGGTCAAGGGCACATGAACTTTTCTAATCAGCGATAGTCAGAGCGTGACATCTTCCTACAGCAGAGATGACAATATTTACTCCTCTCTGTGGCACTATGAATTCATCATCAGATCCATGGATCATCTTTATGGCTTTCAGAAGACTAACTCAGGTATCTGTGTGTAAGGCAGTTGTAGGCAAACTGCTCTCATGTCTTTATGAAAAGCAGAGCCATGGGAAGTAAATGCAATGCCCTGGTGTTGAGTTCAAGTCAAGATTATTAACATTCACCAATAAACTCAATAGTTGAATTCCCTAAAAGTGGCTGATGACTAGTTGACCATCAAGACCAATCCCTGGCAACCAGAATTGATGGTCAACAGCATGGATATGCTGGTCCACCAGCTAGCTTAAACACTAACCAGCATAATCCCACCTGGACAAGCATGAATCCAGACCAACTGGTAAACTTTGTGTCATTGACCTGTTGGTCAGCAACTTTTAGTCTGGTGAATCATTTTAAAAAAGCAATTTTGCATTTTATCACATTTATGTGGTTCTGTACAACTAAACTAACAAACTAGTCAGTTGTTAGAGGAATAGTTGGCCAGTCTGTCTCAATCTAGCAAAGTGTGTCTGGTCCACAGAATGGCTATGCTGGTCAGAATAACACTGACCAGCATAAACCAGTATGGAGCAGCATGCATATTCGGGATGAATCTAGAACAACAGGCACCATCTACATTTGTGACCTGTTGACCAGCAACTTCCAGGCTAGCCTCAATTTTGCAATTTAAGAAATTAGAATTTTAATCACGTTTATGTGCAACTGTGAAGTATGCACCCGCACCACGCACATCAAAAGTGACTTTTGACAGAAGTCAAG
The DNA here is from genome assembly GCA_026230005.1 of Gila orcuttii. NCBI lineage: Eukaryota > Metazoa > Chordata > Actinopteri > Cypriniformes > Leuciscidae > Gila > Gila orcuttii. The sequence goes on along the minus strand of JAPDVR010000010.1, from coordinate 16,603,200 downwards.
TTTAAGAGAGAACTCAACACATTAAATGTGTGATTAGACTGCTTATTTTACAGCTACAGTATCAGTTCACGCAATAGGCTCTTTTAAGCAGAGATGTATAAAGTACTAGAGACACAGACTTGAGTAAAAGTACAAGTGCTCTATCAAAAAAGTGACTTGAGTAGAAGTTGAAGTGCTCTTTAAGCACCCTACTTAAGTGGAAGTACTAAAGTATTAAAAAAAAATTGTACTTAACACAGTATATCAGAGTATCCAGTGCTCATAATGATTACATCGGCACATTTTGGGAATAAATTCAATAAATATTATTCTTCTCTATAGACATCTGACGTAAACCTATGAAAATCTATCAATATTTGTCACTAACTGATCGAGCTAAAAGCCTGAGGGACGTTGTTTTGTCAAGTGCTGTCATGACGACCTCACAGGATTTTTTTTTTTTTAATGGGAGCAGCTGACGCTCAGAATTCATATTAACGGTATCGACTCATTTTTTCATTACATAACTCCTGACACAAATTAAGAAATAACTGTCACTATAAGTTTCTCAGAATAAAATAGTGGTCAAATACTGAAACTTGAGTCTTATATCTTTTTAATGATGTATAGTTTGTCAAGGTAATAACATTAAATCTAATGGTAACTTTGAACTATTAAAAACAAAGAATGATTCAGTGCGTCGGCGTCCTCACACATTCTATATGAATTGTCTTTCACTCCGAAAAATAAAAACATGGACTCTAAGTAGGGCCAGGGGTCTCCTTCCTCATCGCCATGATCACTCGAAGTTGAACGGTGTTTCTGGTTCTTCCATCTCGAAACAAACTAACAAATCTCAAGTGTTCTCGAAGGAGGCAGGCAGCAGAGCGAAAGGCAGAACGGGAGCACGCGCGGTCTTCCTGATCGCTTGATTCGCTCAATGATGAGCCAGCTTCATCAAACCTGGTGACAGAGCCATCTACCGGGTTTGGAATGATTCGTAATATTTTTATAATTGTAACGAGTAACGATGCAGCACATAAAAAATGTATCGGAGTAAAAGTATTAAACTCATCAAAAAAATGTACTGAAGTAAAAGTGGAAGTAGGAGAAAAAAATAATACTCTAGTAGAGTACAGATATAGCCTTTTAGTACTTAAGTACAGTAGTGAAGTAGTTCTACTTCGTTACTATACATCTCTGCTTTTAAGCCTGATGACATCTCACTTGGTTGCAGGTTGCCAAAAGCTGTTCACACCTCCCTCAATTATATTATCATCACCCATTTGTTTGCATGGTGTGGAGCCCACATCAGACGAGCAAAGCGAACATCAAGTGAAACCAACAGAGAGAGTAGCGATAAAACTCAAAGGAGAGGAGAGATCCATTGTTGTTGAGCAAATGTCAGAGCAAGTGTGCAAAATGTAAACCATGCGTTTTCAGATATGGTGTAAATAATTAGACCTAAGGTACTAAGCAGGATTCAGAGAATGGGATTAGAACTAAAAGACAAACGTGTGTACGAGACGCTGTGGACACGGAGAGTGCACTGTTGCTATGGTGATGAACAGGGTCATTCAAAGAAAAGCTTATGGATTATACAGTCCATTCTAGAAGACTATATTTAGCCTTGGCCCTTATCTCACTGTGTGCTTTTTAGGAAGTGCCTAACTAGAGACAGAGTCACTGGAAAATGTAGGTTAAATCATCTCAAACTACAATATAAAGGGTTTTAAACAACAATCATACAGAATTTTGGTTTAGTATCTTACTTGTAATTGTTGCAAAGTGCACTGCTATAAAGATGACATTCATTGAGAAAAACCATATGGGTTACACTTTTTAACTTCTTTCATTAGTAATAGTAACTCATAAATATCATGATTTTAGACCAGCAAATCATATGCATATTATATTGGATTTCCCTAACATGCATTTGAATGCACATTAAAGGAAATCAGGTTACCATGAAGAAATATTAACCTGAATAAACAAACAAGAGTGCACTGACAATTATACATTTACAGTAGGACAAATGTTGATTTTAAATGCACATTTTGTTTGCTTTAAGACTAAAGACTTGGCAATTGACAGCATGTTGACAGCTTAATTTGCATTTAACTAATGTCATGTAATAATGTTTGTCCTTAATTTAAGGTATTATTAAGTTTTATCAATCATTTCATTATTGAATTCATATGAAGGGATGAAAGCTCTCTCTATGGGAAAAGCTAAAGAGTGGGAGTGAATGACAAATATCAGGTTGAGTACGATGTTGTAGCTTATGCTGAGTTCCAATATCAAAGTTTGGCTCTGACATCTGGACTCAGGCCAGATATACCAGTGCAGTGCATTCACAAGTTATTTTATAGATATAAAAACAACCTCAATGAGAACTGTTTTAACAAAGGAACAGACCTGTCACCAGTCCTAAACACTCGATTCATCAAATTGAAATGACAAAATACTATGATGTTCAAAATATATACAGTAGGACATTGATGTTTGAGCACTGAAGACTGAAAGATTCAAAACTACTACAGTGGTTAAAAGTTCTACAACAAACACAACTTTTATTGAAACAATAAGTTGGGGTGAGACATATGAAGAGGTTTGTCATTTTGTAGCCATTTTAGTTTGTCATAGCCTGGCAAAACCTTGACTTGCTACTTGCTAAGGCTAGTAAGAGTAGGGATGGCCCGATACCATTTTTTTTCAAACCGATACGAGTAAGAGTATTTACTAGGGCTGCACGATGTGTCGTTTTAACATCGATATCGCGATGTGCGCATCCACGATAGTCACATCGCAAGATGTTGTTTACAGTTTTTACTAAACCCTTAGGGATCGTAGTTGATCCGTGATTCATGATCAGTACGGGCCAGCAGCTACCCGGCCCGTAACGCTTGCGATTCGCGGATAAATTGCAAAGTTTAACCATAATATAGTGAAAGTTTATCATTTGCATGTGTTTTTAAGTCCAGTTTAAACGTTGTTTTCTGTGAGCCGGGCAGACACAAAGATCAGTGGTCTTTCTCTTGTTTCTGAGCTTGAACGAACATGAGAATTCAAAATAAAGTCAGAATGCCCTTCCTGCATTGAACATTTTTTGGCGGCCGCCAAAGCGTATTTATGTCCCGCCAAAGCCTTATTTGATCGGTGAGTGGACTGACTGACTGCGCTTGTTAAACTGAGAGAACGAGCAGAGAGAGAGAGAGCCCCGGTCGCGCGCGCGCACTCTCACCGTTTTCAAACTGTCTTGCTCTCTCTCCCTCCCTCACGCATATTAATGAATTGAGTTGACTGAATATCTTTGAGAATACACAATGGTAAAAGGTCGGAAGAACGAAGTTTCACGTGAAGCATTCGGATATATTTTTTTCCTGAACTACTGGTTGTGAATTGTGCTAAAAAAAATATTCTCTGAAAAGCGTTCCACACATTCAGATAAACCACACTTTCAATAAAAAAAAAAAAAAAAAAAGTTGATCCAGTGATTAAATGTTTACTGTGTTGAGACCAATCTTGTGTGATGTCCTAAACTGCTGGGATAATCACACAACGTCTGCCGTGGTCCGTTAATTACACCTCCAATTCGCGAACTAATGACTCCTTTGAACCGATTCACTTTAATGAATGGTTAAAACAACTGATCTGTCCAACACTGAACTCACGAGACATAACAAATCGGTAACACTTTACAATAAGGTTCCATTTATTAAACTCTAGTTAACTACATTAGTTAACTATAATAGTTGCTATGCAGATTTACTCCATTACAAAATCACCCCAGTCATTCAGATGATTCATTCTTTCCAAAGAGAGCTAATAAAGTCATCTGGTGAAATTGTTTTCATATCGCGATATATATCGCAGAAAAATAAAATATCGCAATGTGATTTTTTCCCAATATCGTGCAGCCCTAGTATTTACATTTGTGTACTTGCCGATACCGAGTACCGATACCGATATTTCTACCGCAAAAGTAACTATAGGCTCCCAGAAAAGAAGACAGACTATTTTAGAACACAGGTTAGAAGACTGTTTTTATTTTCTTCTCTGCTTGTTTTAACAAGTCTAAAAATAAATAATGAGTAAAATAATAAATGTATAAACACACAAACCACTGTTAATTTAACAAAAGCAAGCAGGCTACTGCGTGCATGGTCTGGAATGACTGAATGCGCGCAAAGTGCGCTCCCTTAATAGTCTAATTCCTAAAAAGCTGACAGTTCATCGCGATCTCACACATCTCTGTTATTATCAATGAAGCTGACTGCACAATGCATCTTTCATAATATCCACACACTGTTATAATTAGAGGATTTGCCAGCATACAGAATTTAGCACTGAACAAAAAAGTTTTGAGCGGTGAGGGGAGTCTATCTTAAATGCTTCTGATTGGCCATTGCGTTCAAGAAATCAACACATATGTCTGTGATTGGCTACATCGCTCAACGCTGCAAACATGTTATGAATAGAAACTCTGGCCAGTAAATCGTTTCTATTTTGTTTTAGTTGTTATTCTTGCTTTTCTGCAACAGATGAATAAAAATCTATTAGTTTTAATATGTTTTATTCATAGATATTTCTAGTTTGCGGGAGTCCCGCGAATCGTTTTATTCTCCCGCAACCCGCACACACAGAGTGAGTGCATTACCGCCCGTGCCCGCGCTCGCACTCGGCAATCAGATCTAGTGCCGCGCCGCACTCTACTGCGTTGGGAGTGCACGTCCCTATGCCTCAGTTCACCTCGACAAAGCACTCGCGGCGGCCAGTTTCGTTTCGCAAAATGTACGTGGTATCGGCGAATTTTTATGAGTACGAGTATATGAGGACAGTATCGACCCGATCCTTGATGCCAGTATCGGTATCGGGCCATCCCTAAGTAAGAGGCAGGTGACACTTTGTTTTTATTAACTGCATTTAAATCTGTGTATCTGCTAAAAGATTATTTTACCAACATTTAGGAGTTTTCTAGCGTTTAAAAATGTTCAAGCTTATTTTAAAAGGGATTCACTCAAAAATGAACATTATGTCATTATTTACGCAACCTTATGTCATTCCAAATCGGTATGACTTTCTTTTTTCTTAGATTTTAGATTAGTCCATGACCCTCAACAACCCAAAAAGGCTCATTCACACTACATATTAAGCTATGCTTCTTTACAGGTTCCATAGTTTAACATGTTTTAGCATGTGTGCTAACTGTCAGACAACAGCTCCAACCTGAAATTGTTTTTTTTTACCCAAACTGTGCAGTGCACTTAGAAAGGTAAACTATAAAAACCCTAAAGCTTGAATGAGTCAGAGTTATGGCCTGGTATTAATTTACTAAAACAAATGCTTCTCACACGTGTGCTTTGCGGCAAACACAAACAGCTCTGCTTATTTGCACGTCAAGTTGGTATTGTTAAACATGCGGGGGACGAGGTTGACTTGGTGTGCGGTTTGACTTGCCCAAATGTTGCTCAGTGAGTGTGGAAGGCATTTGCTCATGGAGCCCTGGCATTGGAGTGCTTCCTCTCAGCCTGTTTTACAGTTTCCTGAGAGCAGATGGAAAGGCAGGGCAGGTTTATGCCAAGAACAGCAGGGCAGAGCGGACAGATTGAGAGATTGAAAGAGAGACTTCTTCATGTCATCTTTCCCTTTAATCACTTTTGAACTAACAACCATTTTGTTAACCAATTCATTTGTTAATTATTTATATTATTTATTTGATTGATTAAATGAATGAATGAAAATTCAGTAATTCAATTAAAATTTATTAAAAATATATGTATATATATATACATACATACACCATTATAAATGCTCACATTACAAGATAAACAAGTAAAATGTAAGTAAATATGTTTTTTTCTTTGATTATGAGCTCCATATGCTCACTATATTATACTATATGAACCATAAAAGCCTGATGAATCAAATATGATACTCAACAAAAAAAATTTGCAAACTTTTTTTTACATCTATTTTGTCTAAAGGTTCAAAAAAAAATTCAATTTAAAATTGTAAGTATTATGAATTGAGTATTATGTCATGCTTTACAGGGTTAACGTGATGACACAGCAAATAACAAATCGTGAATACATTTTGTTTTATTATTATATTATAATCAATTTTTGTTTTTTTTATCTATAAGCCGTGCTGTATGTTTAAGCTTTGAGCATGGTAAACGGAACGACACTATGAATGCTGTTAGTAAATGTGTGAGGTGACATTCAGTAAAACACTGCGCTTGCAAACAGAGAGAGAGTGCATGGGTGGACGAAACACTGAAAGACCTTCTGTTGTCATTCACACAATCACATTTTTAAACATCATCGCAATACAGCCCGTTTGGCTTCGAGCTGTGAATTAGGTCATATTAGACGAGGGACAGGTGGTTTTGCTTGCTGCACGATAGGGAAATAAAACAGTAATTGCTTCGCTGCAGAATTGCAGCCTGCAGGTTATGATGTCTTCACATGTTTGGAATTCTTTTTATGGCATTAATATGATTTGATTGGAATTGATGATCACTGCTCCTGGCGTTCGTTGATTCAGTTACCGTGGGTAAAGCAGGGTGAGCAAACTTTATTTAGTGGGATATAACGCATTAGTGTGACAGCCAAGGTAAAGGACGTGCAAGCCAATAATATCATGAACACTGAATATGTGGAAGTTTAAGGCTTTCAGAAGTAAATACAGTCCCTGTTGGGAGTCGATTTGCATTGCAGTAAACACAGGCGCTATTGTACGACGTCCATCAGCACAGTCGGAGTGCTGTTGGGCCGAGCGAAGCGTTTCGCGCAAGGAAACAAAAACGAACTGCGAGGCAGGGGGTTCATGCAAATGTGAACTTTTCCCCTGCAAACGCATCAGTGTTCACCGCTCTTCAACGAACTCACCCGCGCACGTCACATTTTGAATCACAACATCACTACAGTATTCAGACAATCCTCTTTCACTTTTGGACGTCACACATCACATTAAACATTTGGGGTCATACATTTAATGGTAACACTACAACAAGATCTCATTTGTTAACATTAATGTATTAATAATATGAACTAACCATGAGCAATACATTTGTTACTGTATTTTTTAATCTTTGTTAATGTTAGTTAATAAAAATACAGCTGTTCATTGTTTGTTTGTGTTACTTCACAGTGCATTAACTAATGTTAACAAATAGAACTTTTGATTTGAATAATGTATTAGTAAATGTTGAAATTAATATTAACAAAGATGAATAAATGCTGTAGAAGTGCAGTTCATATTAGTTCATGTTAACTAATGTACTTAACTAATGTTAAAAAATGAAACCTTATTGTAAAGTGTTACCAAATTATTGTTCATTGTAACTTCATTAAACCTTATAGTAAAGTGTGTTAACCTCTTAACTAAGTAATATTTAGGATTCTGTACTAGGCCTATTTCTTGGTCACTAATCAAATTTGTGGCATTGACCAATCAAACATTGTACAGACGGTCAGATGTTATACTTCTATTGAAGCTTAATGCTCTTTGGATCATCCCAAATCATGCTTGAGAATATGATCAGAGTTTACACAAACTTGTGGAGTTCATACAGCTCAACTGCTGATAAAATTAGCAATTTAAAAAGTATTAAAAAAATTAGCAAATTGCATCGATTTGGTTGCAAAAGATCACTTTTTTACATTGTTATATGATACATATTGTGGGTATTACGTAACCTCTGAATATTCATAATGTAAGGCCAACAATAAACAGGGCTTTTTGCAATGCTTTTTTTATAGTTTGGGTGGCAATGGACCCTTTTCACATTTCCGGGGTTTTCAAAAACGCAAATCATCATACTTGGGAAAACTTCTATAGCGGTGAATAGGAGATGACAGCAAATATAATTTTTGTATCTGCATTTGCTATGAAAGCAAAAGAAAAAATCTGCAATAGTGTTTCCACAACTTTCCAAAGAGAGATTAATTACAGCTGTCAGAAGAGAGAAAGATGTCAATTTTGTTATCACTCCCTTAGCCATTGTATTAGAGACACCCTTGGGAGCAGTGTTAATTCGTTTGGTCATTTACTGCCAAGGTAATACAACACAAAGTACAGCTGCATTATAAATGTGTATTACATTTTTTTCATCACAGTCTGTGAAAAGGGTAAATTAAAGCATTGGAACAAATAATGTGTGGTACTGCATTATGCAAAAAACTAGATTAGTCATTAGCAAACTGGAGTCAAAAGTTTACAACTGTCAAGGTGTATTAATAAAAACAAAACCGAGAATACAAGTTGCAAGTATAAAGAGAAAAACAACTTCAGCTATGCCTATCTGTACAATATGGTAGAAATGTGATTGAAAGCCGCTGTACTAAAAGTAAGTGTGCTAAAAGTAGGAACAGTCTTCTCTGATGATGCTGCAAAATGTTCTATGGTGCAAAATTACTTGTATTCCAGAAATAGCCCTTATTTAATAATTAATGCAAATAAGAACTGAAGTCAGGGCAAGAAGCAGGTCAGTCTCCAATTTAATATTGAAACACCCAAAGTCCACACTGAACAATATATGACAGATTGAAAAACATAATCAGATATTGCTCTACTATCTACAGTGTTACGATTAGATTACTGATAACAGTTTGGTACCTCAACGCTCAAAGATTTAAAATAAACACACCAAACCAGCATGTGTAAAAACATGCATTGGGCGATACTCAGTAAAATCGGCCTATCATCAACGTGTGAGATCGCGGATAGATAGCTATTCGTCGGGGTGGGTGCTTTTTTTACTTATGCATATTTGCTCATTCGTTTAATTATTTACTTTCTTTTATTATCACAAGAAAATGACGTGAGCAAAATGTGAATCGTCGTCCATTTTGCAAGCCAAGAAGTAGTTTGTGATAGAGTCACGTGCAATATTGGAAACATTTCAGTTAAACATCATGAAGGTGAGTCAGTGGATATCACACAAGCAATGTGCAAACTTTGTGCAAGAGATAAGTCGGCGAAGGAGTACCAAATCCCAGTCAATTATTCACTACAGAAAATGAAATAAAAAAATTTGACAGAGCTTTCTTCATTTGACTCAGAGACGACGAGAGATAATTCTATTTCAACATATGCTGATAAGATAACAGTATATAACGGTCTTACTTTATTTTCTTCATATTTCTCTCGTGGCACATACGTTATTGAAAAAGTTAGAAGAGAATTATTTTGTGTTTAACAAGTTTGAGTTTGAAATAAAGCTGCTCTTAATTTTCATTGATGACTGATGATTATTGTAGTGTTCGGACCCATTATAGACTGGTGTTACATAATTCTAATTAAATAATTAATTGTATAATAGACCTAAATGTTTTTAAATCCTTTTCAATAAGGAGTAAGCTAATTTATCTAAGCTTTTATTATCACATAGCATCGGTGTGATTTGCTATGAAATTATGGCGGAGCAAATTAATTGTAATATTCATTTAATAATAATAGTAGCCTAAAAATAAGCCTAATCATAATTTAGTACATTAATTGGAAATGCCAAATCCTATTGATATCGTCGATAGCTGATGCTTTCGACAATATCTCTGGCTTTCTTCGATACAAGATATCAACATCTATCTGCACAACCCTACTTTGGTGTTACATTTGTAAACTACTGTGAACAAGTCATGCTGTTCATGCAACAATTTCACACCACAACACTCACTGTAGAGAAAAACAAAATGGTAAACATCCCTGAATTGCTGGGGTTTCTTTTGATTTAATGTGTCCTGTCAAACTTAAAATAAACAAGAAAACATTGCACTGCATCTTGCTATAAATAATATGTGATACGTGATTATTAGCCTTTCAGGACATTACAATTACATACTAGTTATTTTTGGCAAAGATACATTATAAAGGTTAACATGGGAACTGATAAATAGATAGTATATCCTTCCTCTTTTGCTATTTTCATGTACTGTAATAAATTTCAAATAAGTCTTTCATATGTTGCTGTAGAGAATAGTAGTGTGAGAAAGTGTGTTGTGCGATTATGTCATAATGCTGCTCTCAAGCCTGTTATCACACATCCACCCAGAAGCTGCACTTCAACAGCACTCCGATGCTCACATATATGAACACAAAGTCACGGCCAAAAATACTGCTGTTTTAGAGAACAAGACAAAAACTTACTAAGTACAACAGAAGTAATGTATTTCTCTGATAAATTAGCTCCAGTGTTTCCCATTAATTATGCAGATTGTGGCGGCCCGCCATAGTCTAATCTGTCCTGCCACATTTTCACAATGAACCGAAAATATTTTTAAACTTCACCTAATATCATATAAGGTCTCCAACAATGTGTTTCGCGCCATTGCTTTGGCAAAGTATCTGTCAAACAAGCTAAATTGAAAGTGTCCTTATCCAATAGCAAAAGGCAGCAATGCTGTAGTGCGATTTAAGCAAATAGTCTGTTGTAGGGCTGAAACTAAAGATTAGTTTGATAATCGATTAATCTGTTTAAAATCTGTTTTTTTTTTTAAGTTTTATACATTATTACACATTAAGAATTCATTTGAATCCATCATTTTAAGCAATGTTATTCCACATCCTGCCCAATGCTGTCTTCCAAACAATGTGTAATATAAAGCCTAAAAACAAATATAGTGAACCTATGTAGCCTATGCTGTAGCCTACATTATAAGCAAAAAAGGGTTAAAATACAAACATTGCATTCAAAAACAAAAACAACTGATTGCCTACTATTTTTAAAGCAGAAATTAAAAATACTAAATTAAAAACTATAAACAAAAGCACAACATGTTGTTAACTTGTACGAGGTACGAAGAACACGCGCTTACTCGTCTGAACATAATTATATTACATTAATGGACTTTTCCAACAATATTGACTTTACTGTTACTCCTCTCATAAATAAGACTGCTTGTGTTACATGTAGAATTTTAAACTTACACTTAATATCTAAAAAAATATAGCAAAATGTGTATTTTAGTCAGAATTATTGTGCTCCTAACCCATTGTCTGTTTGACGGGCTCGTTCATTTCATGTCGGTGAGGTTTAACAAGATAAGAAATATAACCCTAAAATGTAAGTTATGCGCTGAGGAAAACACTTGTCAGAGGCATTAAAAAGCACATGCATCTGTCAAAGCAACACGACAGGGCAAAACATAATATATGCTCATAAAAAAAAACAATCTTATGTTTTGGACAACTTGGATCATGTACCTTTCCCGCAGCTTACTTTGTGTCTTCCGCTATTTTCCATATGAGTATTGTTCATTAGAAATTTGCTACTGTAAAGCGATGTGACTGGCTGGTTTCCGAGCACAGCGCGCAGACGCGACTAATCAATCAAATTCATTGTTGATTATTTTCATTATCAATAATAATCGATTTTAGCGATTAGTATTTATTTGCAGCCCTAGTCTGTTACGCTCTGTGTTTGAAGTAAAGCGCACACTTTTCTCACGTGATGAAAATGTGACTCACTCACAGTGAATCCAGCAAACTATATCTATGCATGTGCTGAGAGTTTAACACGCATTTGGGAACAGTTAGAGTTCACCCAAATATGAAAATGATCCCACAATTTACTCACCCTCAAGCCATCCTAGGTGTATATGCCATTCTTTTTTCAGCCAAACACATTTAGAGTTATATTAAAAAATATCTTGTCTCTTTTATAATGGGAGCGAATGGTACTTTAGATTTTGAAGCCCCAAAAAGCGCATCCATCCATCATAATAAAAGTAGCTAATCCATATATGACTCCAGGGTGTTAATAAAGGCCTTCTGAAGAGAAGCGATGCATTTTAGTTAGAAAAATGTCCATATTTATAACTTTATAAACTATAATCACTGGCTTCCAGTAACAGCCATACTCGAGTCGAGTTTCACTAGATTTGTAATAAGAGGCAATTCAATTGTAAACCTGTTTTCACAGAAACTCCAGATTTTCACTCAAATAAAAGCTAACGGGTTTAGCCTATCTCAGTCTACACTCGCAGTACATCAAATGAATAGTGCTTAACATGACACTGAATTAGAGAGCTGAGAGAAAGCATGTCTGAAACAAGATTTAAACTTCTAAAAATATCTGACTGTTAATTTAACTCATGATAAAACACTCAAGAATTCAAGGCCACAGAATCTTTGATGAATTCTGTAATTACAAGAAACTACTGTAAATTAAAAGCTAGACAAAATTTCTGTCAGTAGGTAGTTGATATTACATCAAGCAGTGTCAGCAGTGTGACACAATATACTTCATTTAAACTATTTTAACTAAAATTATTTTGAAATTCTTATTGAACATGCAACTTTATATCAAGGAACGGGTCCCACTTTTTGACTAGTTGCTTAGTAATACTGTGTAATGTCCTAATCTGCAAGAGTGTTAAAAGCTTTTAGGGAAATCAATCTGATTACTTGGCTGTATATTAAGCTGGGATATGATACAGTGTTTTAACATTAACAATCACACACAACGTTTAAATTAAATACACTTTCCTTTAAATATATACATACAAGATTAACTTAAAATCCGGATGCTGAATAATATTACAAATTAATAATAATATCCATATGATGTCCAACTTTGTGCAGTAATGCACATTACAAATTGCTTACTATTCAATTCAATTCAATTCAAATTTAAACTAGTAAACTAATATTACTACAGTAATAAAAAACAATATATAGACAGTAAATTAATATTATATTTGTAATATTTTTGTTACTTACAAATCTATTAATAAGCAAATATAGCCTATGTTTTTTGCACACTGCAGAAAAATACAGTGAGAACTTCAAACTGAAATTCAAACTTCAAATGGCAGAATATATATGATTTTTCCCATGCTTGTTCAATGTCTAAACCAAACGAACTTGAAAGAGAAAGTTTTCTTTCTTGGCTAAAACAAACGTTTAAAAAGCCTTTAGAGTTCCTTCTAGAGATGGGTCATTCATGAAAGATTTGTTCATTGCGTCTGTCACGTGACAAAATGAATGAAGGACTTGGAAGGTAAAGTAATTATTTATGTTCCTCATAAATTATATTTGGCTGTATTATAATGATTTCCTAATTCAGAATATGATCAAGAATGTGTAGGTGGACGTGTTCAGGTATTTTGTCTGTAGAAAATATAACATTTAACGCCACTCAAATGAACAAAATGACTTCAATAAATATTCATTCATTTTGATGAACGAGATTGAACGAGAGATTCAGTAAAATGATCCAATCCTCCCATCACTAGCTCCTTCCTGAATTTAACATATTTCCTATATGATAACAGACAGATAACCTGTCATCAGACAGGCAAATATTGATTAAGATTCTCCTTACAATATAATTAAAAAAGGTGGAAATTAGCCTACAATAACCATTTCTCTGATACAAAGCCTCAGCAGAAGGAATGCCTTACCACAAACACCAATTCATAATCAATTATCAAATTAATGTCAAGGGATTCATGACGATTAATGTCAACAAAAATGACTGCACAATCTCCATCCATATACATTGTCCTCAGAAAGTATTTTGGACTCACTTACTCTCTGAATGTGATATCACTGCAAGCATATAAATTGTATTTGGTTTGATATTTTGTTAATGCAATGGATTAAAAATAAATGTGAATTAAACATCCAAATCACTGATATCTATATCACAGATCAGTGGACGAAATATTTTGGAGCCACTGTAGCATCATTACTGTTAAATCATCATAAACAAATTTATTTTTTGGTGGCTTATACCAAGTTACCATAGTTTTAAAGTTAGTAATGTCGTAAATATGTTTGTTGTTTTTTTTTGGGGGGGGGGCAGAAGGGCCTGAATATGAAGACTTAAAATGCAGTAGGCCTACTGGAAATGAATGAACATTTTACATGTTATTTATCCTAAATATACAGGCAACACGTCAAGTCGTTAAATACGGTTTTAGGTGCTCAATGTGCAACATTTAGGTTTCATAATAATGTGTTATGAAGCAGAACAGCAGGGTTGAGGTTGTGTGTTTGTGACGAGGCCCTCTGTGTGGCCTTCACACACACACACACACACACACACACTCAACCTCCAATTACCCACGTAATTCTTTCCATCCCTGCCCGATAAACAACAGCGAATTAACTAAAACCATGAGAAAGACATGCAAGCTCATTCAGGACTACATAGAAATAACTCAATATTGGTAGTTATGCGTGTGTTTATGAAGCTACAAATCGCTAGCTTTAGCAGGAGCTGACCCAGCGCGGGCCGTGTCTCAAAACCTAGCGAGCTTACTACATAGACGGCTTTTCTGGGCATCACGGGGGGCGTGTAGACGGGACGCATTCTTGCGTTTAAGACAGAAACAGAATGGAACCGAACGCAGCGTTTAAAAAAACAAATAAAAAAAACGCTTATGACACAACGGGGAAAACGTTCGTGTACGCGATATACGACGACTGTCTAGGCAACTCACTAGGTTTTAAATCACAGCCATGGTCATGATGCATAAACACCCTGATTATGCATATTAGTATATATTAACGCTTTAAACGCATTTGGTTTCTATCTAAAATAAATAAGCAAATTTAGTTAATAGGGTTGTATTTTCAATATGTATTCACTGTAATATATCTAACACTCTTATTAAAGCTGTCATATCGGTGTCATGCATGTACGTTTCTGGTTTATAGTGCTATAGTGACAGTTTTATGTGAAGAATGGATGTTGTTTTCATATACAGTAGGCTACATGACAAACACCCTGACCCAATTAAACGACTCCAGCAGAAGCGTATGTGAAGATGCTTAAATGAATGGCAGTAACGTTAAATGAGGCAGGATTTGGGCCTGTTGTTTACCTCTCAGGACAGGTGAATGAGGGCAGCACTCGGGTGAGCTCCTGTGGTCCGGAGGAGAGCGCCTCTGCCGCGGAATCAGCCGACCGTCCAGCGAGCCGTTTCCTGCCGGACTGGCGAGCGTCGGGCTGTCGGAACTGGAGCTGCTGTGCTGGGCTGCTGCGGTCGGTTCTGTGTTGCTTCCGACTGAGATGGAGGAGGAATAGGAGGAGGAGGAGAAGGAGGACGCGGGAGGGCGGGTCGGGCTGTGCTGCTGATTTCCACGCAGGAGCTGGTAGGGCACCGTGGCGCGAATGGGCTGCAACCGGCTCGTGTTGCCAGCGGAGGATGATGATGATGCTGCTGCTGATGAAGAGGAGGAGGTGTTGATGGGGGATCCGTCATTGCCACGCTTGACCCGAGCCGAGTGCACAGGTGATGCTGACATGACTGAACCTAACTATGTGGTAGTTTCACTAAAAAATACACTAATACATTCCTTCTCAAGCCTTCATTAACTAAGCTCACGTCATTAATTAAACTTCTTATTAAACGTATTTTAACAGTTAAAAAAGCAGAAGCTTATTTTAATGCTGGTGTAATGCGCAGCCTCAGCTTGTCGGTTAGTAGTGTGCTGAAATTGTAAGTTAGCAATGTAACGTTAGCTTCCCTGAACGAAGTTTTGTCCTTTAGTCATGCAGATGATTGGATGACGCTAACTTGTCCTTAAAATGTGTCAGGGGTTCATCCTAGTCTGGAAACCTAAAAAAAGTTGACGCTGAAGAAATGTTATCCCGACTGTCGTGTGTTTCAGCACCTATCTTTGCCTTGTGTTACTCCAAATGACAGGCACTTAAGCGGCACAGTTATCGAGACGTGTGGGCGGGAGCGTCCGGCGCTCTTACGACCTCTGATTGGTGCATCGCACGATCAAAATAAAATATGATTGGTTTGGCGAAAATGATGGACTCAGAAGGAGCCAATGGACTCATTGTGTTTAAGAACGTTTGGGATTATGTCTTGCTATTGGTTGAGAATGTAAACTGACAGACTAATCTAATGGTACAAAGTACAAACATTAATACTAGATAGATAACACAGATGGTGTAACGGATTTAACGGTAAGCAATGCAAAGAACATTAATAGAAGACATACGAGAGACCAGGGCTCTAAATGTAATTTATTCAATTCAGTAATTTAAAAGGTTTTTGGACAAAACAGTGATGTGACATTTTTGTTAACATTTAAATGTGTTGCCTTTCCTGAAGAAAAAAAAAAAAAAAAAAAATATATATATATATATATATATATATATATATATATGTGTGTGTATTTTACCTATGAGTACACAGTCAATTTTATATAATTTTTGTGCTAAATAATATTTGCAAGATATGTACATACAAAACAGCAAATTGCAACAAAACAATGTAATCAAATACGATTTTAATTAAACATCGTCATTACATTACGCTCATGCTCAGAATTTAGCATAAACATCATGTGGGATCAGAATCAATGAGGAATTCTGTTCCAGATATTAATTAATAAGGAATCCATAGTTAAAGTGACATTCAATTATTTTACAGACATTTTAAAGGGCAAAGACAGCACAATGCGAAGTAAACTTTGATTACTTCAGTACAGTGTTTTGAAAAGGACGGGTCAGTGACTGAGAAATTAGGAGGAACCTTAGATGAAATAACTGCATCTGACAAATCAAAACAAAGACCAATAAAATATAATAATAATATTATATATATATATATTAAACAAAAATGAGATTTGATGTGATATCAAGCAAATAAACTATCAAGTAAAGTACAGAAGACGTAAAGGAGACAGCTAAACCTGAGTGCATTGTGTACATAGCAGCACGAACTCTAAAACCCATTCATTAACTGAAATTCAGATGAAAGAGGAAAAAAAACCCAGATCAACAACTATGTGGCCTGTTCAAACAGAACAGTAAATCCTATTAAAATCCATGTGCATGTTTTTGCAATCAAACAATGTTCAGAATACATAACGCCCCCATTTTGGGAGGCAGATATCTAAGCAGAACTTAAAATCTTCATGCATTAAAACCAAACAACAACAGTAGACGTATGTAATGTTACCCTAAAAAAAAAAATATATTTATATATATGCATACATTTACAAACAAAGAGATATAATATTGGCCCATGTATAATGAGCACTCCAATGTCCATCTCTTAATTTTAAGTGCAATTCTTTCACTTAAGATGATGTGTGTAATTTTTGTGTTGTAAAAATACTTCATATCCCAACTTAATATGCAGACACAACTACAAGTAAGCAAAATGTTAATTATAAAGACAAAATACTCCAAGGCACTCATGTGGTGAAAGTAAAAAGCCAAAACGAGTAGATCTACACTTTTATTTGTAGGTTTTTTACAATTAAGCCCAGTTAATTAAAGGCTTTTTACTTTCACCATGCGAGTGCCTTGGAGTATTTCTTCTTTATAGTTTGATCCAATGAGTACCAGTGGCTACGTAAAGACTACCGTGTAGCACTCACTGCTTTTGTTGTTTTATAAGCTTTACTCTATACTGATTCCCCTGAAAAGTGTAAACACCATCAACACATTGTTTGCATCCCGAACAGCCTGGCATAGCAACACTGACTCAACCAATGGCGTCAGTTAACGGTGGGACTATCTGTTTGGCTGACCAGTAGCAGACCGAGGAGTGCTTTTGCTACACCTTAAGGTTTATAGGCACTCACTGTCGAGTTACAGCAAATATAGTGGACTAGCCAAAAGGCCATTATGATTGTCATTTTTAATATTTATATGTATCTTAAAAACATAATTTATTTTTTAATGAAATACTTATATCTGTTATCCAATTATTTATTTTAGATATGTTTAAAGAATTACATTGCTGAGTGACAGATTACAATCAAATCTTTCTTTCTATGCATCATGACTGGTTTAAGTGAACGATCTCCAAGCAAACTTCTTGAAACCGGTTCCATAAATTACAGTAAGTCTTTGCAGAACTAAGAAAAAACTGAGGAAGGCCAACGCAGACTGTGATGTCTGAAACATCAAACAACCGAATGCAACTACTGAGAAACATAGCAGTTTCTAAACAATTTCAGCATATCATCTTATGCTACAGGACCCCACAGAGTCAAAATGCAAAATTGCACAGAATTTACACCCGTAAAATTTAAACAAACTATATTTGAAAAATGTAAAGCCATAGGTCATCTTATAAATACCCATCTACTGTTTTTAAATGAGGCGGTAACACTCATCTTACACAATCAAGTGTAAGATCCTGAGAGACTGTAAACCATCTTGATGCGAACTTCACTAACTTAAATGGACAATATGTTAGTTTGAGCCCAACACCCTATAGTCAGTGACCGATTTTTGTCAGCTAACTGGAACTAGATCTTCATTTATTTAAGAGGCAAGCGGTTAAGGAGAATCTTGACAACCAAAGGCTCATAGTTCATCATGTGTTAGTGATATAACTGATGGGCTGAGAGTCACGGCTCACAAAGCACAGAGTTCTCCAAGGAGAAGTCATAACGAAAGTTGGCTAGTTTGTCATTTATGTCGTGAGGCAAGGTGATATCTGTTACAAAGGGCAGGCCTGCCTGCATGGCAAGGATGTGTGGCGCTAAAGTGAACGGTATATCGCCTAGAAGTTCAGGGAGAGCAGGGGTGGCGTCTACACCGTGCGTTTCTGAAGACATCTTAGCAGATGTGGGCTGAGAGGAAGGCTGAGCAGTCTCTGCAAATCCTCTGTTCCCGGCACTGGATGGCTGAACAAAAAGAAAGAAAATGCACAGTGAAAACTGAGAAACCTGATCTGTTGAAGATCAGAACTGTTATTATGTTCATCACAGCATGTGTGACTCAACTATAGTACCATTTACCAAACTGTGAGCAGGTGTTTAGCTCTTTAAATCCTCATCAAATGCTGAATAAGTTAAGCCTTCACTCATTATCATCACCATCAAGGTCAGGTGATATAATATGTTAGGTATCGGTTCCTTTAGCATTATTTGTTATTCGTAAGACTGACTGCAATGAGTCAAAAAATGTGCCTCATTATTACCCCCAAAAAGAGAAAGCCTGCAGCGACAGAGCTGAGAAATCTGGTCTCATATGAGGTGGATGAAGATTCATTACAACCCTGAAACATCACGATGAAGGAAGTCACATGTTGTACCACAAGTAGAGCTGAACTTCACAGTATGACACAACTAATGATGCACAGACGTGCAACACAGTACAGCACGTTTAAAACGGTTTTTAAATAGAAGTGAATTGTTTTCATCGAGACAATAAACAATTCTCATTCAACTACACTACTGTTTAAAAGTTTTGGGCTAGTGAGATTTTTCATTTATTGAAAGAAATTAAAACTGTTATTCAGCAAGGACACAAATTAATCAAAAGTGCCAGTAAACACTTTTCTATTGTTACAAAAGATATCAATTTTTTAAATGCTAGTCTTTTGAACTTTCTATTCATCAAAGAATCCTAAAAACAAATGTATCACGGTTTTGTATCACACTGAAGACTGGAGTAATGATGCTGAAAATTCAACTTTGCCATAACAGGAATAGATTACATTTGAAAATATATTCAAATAGAAAAGATATTTTATACTTTACTGTATTTTTTATCAAATAAATGCATCCTTGGTGAGCATAAATGACTTCTTTCAAAAACATCAAAAAATATTATTGACCCAAAACCTTTGTATGGCAAAGGCAATTCTAAAATATATAATAGTTTGGGTGTAGTGGTGTATTATAACATAATCAGCTCTAATACACCAGTAAGAGACACTGTCAATCCTGTGCATTATCAATTAAGGTCAAATGTGAAACTAAATGCTCAAAAATATGTTAATTAGTCAGTGATTAAATGAGCAAAGCTTTCTTAAGCTGCAGGTAAACATAATCTGGTTGTCTTAGTTGTGGAGGCTGGAGGTGGTTTCTTACTTTTCCTGTTTGTCTTATATGAGTGCCAAACACATGTCAGACAGGGAATGATGATCTATTAATGTCAGTTCTTTACTGTAACATGAGACTGGAACAATACACAGAGGGAGAAGCAAAAACACTGAACAACTAACTGAAATAAATAAGGTGGAAATCTTAACTTCCATACGAATGAAAGTGGATGGTGATCGAAAGCTGTCCAGCCCCAACAAAGCCTAAAAAGCAGTCCTATGATTTGCACTAAAATCCAAAGTCTCCTAAAACCACATGATAGCTCTGTGTGAGAAACGGACTAAAATTTGTTTCACTTAAAGTTGAATCTTCTCTTTGAAAATATTGGTCTCTATTCATACTCATTGTTAGGAAAAGAGTAGCTTGGATATCCTTTCAAGGAAAATAATAAATCATACCAGTTTTGATAGACACAAGGTAAGTAACTGATTAGAATTCTCAGCTTGTCTTTTAATTATCTGAATGCGGTTTCTGAATAGCAGCTTTGTGTAGATCATAACACATGGCTTGTGGTCCAACTGAGCCACAGAACTGCTAATTCAACTCTCTGGTCATTTCTGAGGATGTGCTTTCGTGGCATTTAACAGCTTTCCTATGAAGTGTCATTCTGTTCCTGTCAATGTTTCACATGTAGTGTCAATTAATTTCCCCCTAAAAGTCGGCATCAAGCGTGAAAAGCATTCCCTATTGTGGGGTATACCCGAGTGAAACAGAAAAAAATAATGTAGGGCTGGACCTTTTGAATTTTGTCCATCGGGAACTGATTGGATCCTTGTTAATTGCTGCAATCTCATGTTAGCAACAGGTTGCTGGAGAAGAGGGATTATTGTCCCAGTGCACACGTCATCAGAGACGAGATGTTACAAGAGGGAGAGGACGTAAATGTTTTTATTAAAGATTAATTAAAAAAAAATGATGATGTGCAGTTGTGCACACAAAAATCCTTTATAACAAACACTGCACCATTCCATGAAAAAAAAAAGAATTTTCTATTTTGATTTCATTGTGACTTTAACATTAAAGGGTTGGTTCACCCAAAAAAGAAAATTCTGTCAACAATTACTCACTCGCATGCCATATAAAACCCATAAGACTTTCGTTCATCTTCGGTGCATTTAATGTTCATCAATATGTTTAATGAAATCGGAGAATCTAGAGTCCATTCACCCAAAACTCGGACGGTTCAAAATGTTCATAAAGAGTAATCCATATTAATTAAAATTATTAACCTACCTATAGCACTCAAATATAGTAAACGGAAGCTCAACTCTACTTTCTTGACGCATGAGAACAAACCTGTGTTCTCTCAAATTCCATTAAAAATATCTTCATTTGTGCATCGAATTTCTGGGTGAATTAAACTTTTAAAGTAGGGGTGTCGAACCCCGGTCCTGGAGGGCCACTGTCAACACGCCTGCCTGGAAGTTTCTAGTATGCCTAGTAAGACCTTGATTATCAAGTTCAGCTGTGTTTAATTGGGGTTGGGGAACTAAGCTAAACTCTGCTTTAAATCATTGTGCTGTTTTTGTGATCATGTGACCTCTTTGTAACTTGTGCAAATAATTCCTTGGAAACTCATATCAAACTACATACTGTCAAGGCCTCTTTGACAACTGATGTTTTCCATGTGGTTTTTCCACTATTTTGTCCACGTGATTGTAAAATGTACTTATCCTGTCCACAAGTCAACTCCAATAACTGACTCTAAGCTTTGGGATTTTGAGAAAGCCTCTCATATTCAATGAGAAAGAGTGAGACTGAGCGTCTTTCATTAGCCATATGTCTCCAGGCGGTGCTGGAACAGATTGCTGAATGGCAGCGGCACATGTTGGCGCTGTTCAGTCCTGCCACCTGTCACACACGCGCTCAGCCAGCGCAACTCAAGGGGCTCTTTCTCTCTTCAGTGCTGTTGCGCGCCCAGCACACAGCATATGGAAATCACACCGGCCCACTAACACAGACGACTCTATGAGTTATCCTTAAGATTTAATTAGGATCATACTGAAAACGTAGCATACTCTGTGTTTACTGATACTCAGCTCTCTAAGCAAAGAATGTTTTGATGTTTCATCATCCGCCAGGTCAAACTCGTAAGTTTGATCACTTAAAAAAAAAAGCAACAGCAAACTTTTCAACAAACATGTACATCATCAAGTCTTTATACAGCTCTTTTCCAAATAATCACATTTATTGACCATCTGTTAAATCCAAAAATTGCTAAAAGCAGCATAAAGGTGCAGTGACACTAGCAAAAATTTAAAAAAAAGTCCACTGTTAATAGTGTATCGATGTGTAAATCAAACCTCACTCAGTAGTCACTTTAAAAATGAGCAGCTTTCTGTTGTTCTACTATATTAAACCTGTTGCAAATCTTTCTGTGGAAATTTCTCTCCCTCACGCGAAATTCCAGGATTCCTAATGAAATGACTGAATTTTGCCCATGTAAATAACGGTAAATCTGACTGCACCTTGAATGTTGTCTATATGATTCTGACTTGCGTGTGCACTACATTTACAGTCTTCTGCTATGTGATAGATTTATGTGAAGAATGGACTAAAATTTTAGTTGTTATTCACTGATAATCTTGCCCTCCAGTGAACTGTTAACCAGTGAACCTCTGGGACTGGACCAATGAGTCAGTGAGTTGTTCAATCTTTTGAGCCTATACTTTCAATGAACCCGCTGATCCGGTTCACAGCAGTTTCAAAATACTTCAACGGCAATTTGTAACCGTTTTGTTTTGGAAAATTGGTGGGTAATTCAAATTAATTTCTACATGTTTGTATTATCTGCTTACGCCCTACTAATGGTTAGGTTCAGGGGTGGACCTTCATGCTTGTCCATGCAAATCACATCGTACAAATTCATACAAATTTTCAGTCTCATAATAACAGCTCACTGGATGGGAAGATTATAAGTGAATGATGACTTAAATTTTGTTGTCATACCATCATTAAGTATTTGTAATTATGGATCACTCTACTAAGTGAAACAAAACACACCTTAGATGGTTGTACTATTACATTTGTTGCAGGCTGCTCAATGTTCATGGATTGAATCTTCCGTCGCTGGTCCTCGACAGTTTCACCTGAAAGGCAAAGAATAAAAACAATGAATACTTTTAAAATCAATCAGAGAAGAAAGGCATAGCGATTCCCAACGCCAGTCATAGACGCTTTATGGCAACGGCTTGATTTTCAAAAAGAATAATAACTTTTCCTCCACGGTCAGGACAATAATGTGGATTAACTACATTTTACAAGGTAGATTACTTACTTAGATTACCATCGTAGATATATTATATTACAAAGCATTCCTATTAAGTACTTACAGCAACAATTAGCGGTGTTACTTAAGAGTAACCTGCAACACCTTGAAACCATAACTAGACCGAATGCTGTGTAACATAAAAAGGCATTCTTCATGTAAGACCCGATCGCATCATTACATCTTTTTCCTGTCTGAAGTTGCAGATGGTGTGAAGATTAAACCCAGCCTCTTCCTTTTGCTCCTGAAAATCACACCGCTAAATGTCTTGGTGATCCTCTGCTCACCTCTGGGGCCTTCACACACACACACACACACACCACGGCTCCTCCCTGTGTTATTAACACCTTCACAAAACTTCCACAAATAACTCTCTCTGAGATGGTGTCCATTGTTTATGTTCAGGGAAAAAGCTTGTATGACTTGTGTTTAAAGGGGCATTCACACTGACAGCAATATAATCACCAGAGGTCACCAGGTCATGGTGTTAGTTTGCAAGTCACTGTTCCTCCTGGACTGATGTGGGTCACATTCTCTGCTTTCATTTTTGCATGGGCAATGCTCTCTGTTCCTCATGTAGTCTCAAACTGGCATCTCCAAATGACAATGAATTATTTGCTGCAAAACACTGTAAGAGTGAATTTCTTATAAGACCTTCAGGGAGTATTGCACCAAAATATTTTTTTTTTACCCAAAACCACAATTCAAGTTTCATTTCCCTAATTGTTTTGATGTTTTAGCTGAAAATCAAAACTGAAAGTAAAGTTTTGGTAATTGAACTCTGGTTTGATTGCTGTTAGGGTGTTCTGAACATTATGTTGTGTTCTCAGGTAATAAATTAAGTTGTAGAAAAGTTTTTCCACAGTGAGCTGATTCTTGATACGAAATTTTACATATTGCAACCTGACGCTGAAGGCTGAAAGTGTCAAAACTTAAATTGTCTATTACTGTATTAAAATAGAGTTTGAGAGCATTGTGAATGTCTGCTTTCCTTTTGTTCTTTTTTAAAGGCCTTCTTGTGTGTTTTTGGTCACGGACCTGCTCTAAAGTTTTTTCTTGTTTGTTTTTTTGGATGTGCACTGCACATACAGTCATTGGAGAAAAGTGCTAATTAAACAGCATTGTTTCAATCAATGATTTCATCTGAAACAGAAAAAGTGCATAATTTTTGGTTGCCAAAATTTTGATGCATCACTAACAGACCTGATCCGTTCATCAGACAAAATGGCTCTTTATGTTGGCCAAATTTGGCATGTTAAACACATGCTCTTCTGGAATGTATAAAGTCCCAAATCAATTTTATTCAGCTTTAAAAGCTAATACGGAAAAACAAACTGTAGCACAAGGACACATTTAGTGTAAAAGGGTGAAAGAGCACAATTATTGAAGTCATTCACTGGAACCCTTTACATTACACAAGCATCTAAAATCAAATAAAAAAAACAATATTAAGAAAAATAGAAAACTACTCAGTGCTATTGGCTGGATAACTTCAACTGTAATACAGCCAGTCGCTTACAGCATTGAATCAATATTAACACCAAGAACGATAACTATAATCAAAGTTTTTAAAAAATAGCACCCTAACCACAACCACAACAATAACAACGATCTTGTTTTTTTTCTTTCAGATCGATTTTTTTCAGGCTGGTGACCAATAAAAACATTGAAAGCCAATCAAATCCATTTGACTTTAAAGCGTGTGTTCTGGGTGTAGTGTTCTCAGGTGCTTAAAATAAACAGAAACTTATTGTCTCTTGGTGTGGATTGTGGAGGCCAAGATGTTTATCGCTTGTTATAGCATTTGTTCTTCCTGTGAATGAGCATTTAATATTACATTAAATAATTCAGTGGAAACAATTACAAAACTCAACATTTTGCTTGTACTGTCCTTGTTCCAAAAATCATGGCGATGGACGGATATAGGTTTACGTTTCTCGCAGCCACTGCACTAGCCATTCATTTTAATCGAAGGAGATGAAGGCATGTTATCCAAGCATAAAAAAAAAACACATTGTTTCCAATGCAGTTTTACGAAATATTCCTTTTTCGAATTGCCTGAAAAATCACCCCATACAAACGTAAAAACCTTTTTTGCTATATATGGGAGTTTTTGCGAAATTGACAAGTTTCCATTGGCGCAATTTGAAGGGTATGGACATGCAGCCAAAGCTGATTTGAAACAATCTGTATTGTATAAAGCGCTATATAAATAAAGGTGACTTGACATGGAACAAAGTTTGCTAAGCTCCTACTATTTGCCTTTACAAATCATATATGGCCTCATTTGCACTTCAAAGTCAAAGCAAGGAATTTCTTTCCCCGAGAGAAGTGGATCTGTGGCACAGATAAATAATGCAATGTAAAGTAAGCCTATACCGTGTCCCTTATGTGCTGTCAGCATGTTACCGCAGCCGCATACGCAAGTTCCTTGGGCCTGTTCTGGAGGTGAACAGAATGAAGCTGCTCACTGCAGAGCCAATGAATGGAGCATGATGTACAGATCCCCTTCCATGTAATCTGGGTGTAATGGGTTAGGCTAGAAGGTCCACCCAAACCCTAACCCTACCCATAACTATATCCCTCCACCCATTAGATCAACAGAGGTGGAGCTGGACTAGGTCAAGCACCACACATGACGTCCAGAGAGGGGGAGCTGGACGTCATTTGGCTCTGCAGTGAGCACTACTTCATATGAACCGCCCACACTCAGCAGGAGTTATGTGCAGTGCTACATATATCAATGACATGATAGCCTAATTGTAAATTGCGATTCCATTCATACAGGAAAAATTTGGAATGTGAACAGAACCGCATTTAGTGCTCCAAACCAAATCGACAAGTGTGTTCTGCTGCTGTGCTGTGTGAAGGTAGCGGCCATGTGTTTGTCCCGTCAGCCTGGCGAACCCCTTTAGTCTAGTTCCAGGTTGAGCCAGAGCACTTCAATGTAGTCCAGGAATCATGCTTGAGTTGAGTTAATCTACCCTAAAGTACTAAGACTGGGTCACATGAAGCAAGCTGCACTCTGGACCGGTTTAATTTCATAATGTTATATCACGCAGACACGCACCGTTTGTGTTCCAGTTGCCAAACACACTCCTTAAACCCATAATGAAGAGTGAATAAAACAGGGATGTGATTTTTCCGGATTAATCCAGAATTCCGGATTTTCCGACCTGAAAATGTGACCTACGTGAATCATGCAGATCTGTAAAAAAAGATTGAATAAAGGGGGGGTCAAGAGCTGCCGAAGTGAAAATGAGAGGATACGAGGACACAACAGGCTGACGTGCGTACAGATTTTTTCTTTCCTTTCCAAGTATCAAGAAGGACGTATCTGCGTTCAGCTTGTTCACCTGCTCAATTTCGTACCTCAGTCGCTCTCGCGCTAAGGTGATATCGTTGTCAGTTGACAAGAACATTGCCGTTAGGCCACCAGTAGGGCTGGGCGATATATCGATATAAAAATATATCTATATATTTTTAAATGTGATATGGAATTAGACCATATCGCACATCGATATAGTTCAAATTTGCGCTATGATCCTTGCTCCAAGCAAGCTGCTGACTGCTTTTGTAGAAATATGTCGTGCATTCTATCAGTTGCAGTTCTGGCGCCTCCGCTCCGTCTCAACAGCATTAGTGTACAACGCGACAAATACTCATATCAAATCTTAACGCAGAGGAACGGGACACATCAGTTCAGTGAGTTCACAAAAGTTAATTA
Source organism: Gila orcuttii (assembly GCA_026230005.1). Classification (NCBI taxonomy): domain Eukaryota; kingdom Metazoa; phylum Chordata; class Actinopteri; order Cypriniformes; family Leuciscidae; genus Gila; species Gila orcuttii. The sequence goes on along the minus strand of JAPDVR010000010.1, from coordinate 16,576,405 downwards.
TTTGCATGTGCTTTAAAGTCTTGCCGGTTAAACATGTCATTCACTGCTGATGCGCTGTTCTAACATGCGCTTTACTGAGCGCGAACACCCGACGCGCACATGCACTAAAAGCCTGTCTACAGCGCCTGGTTACTGGACTAAGTTATCTTTCGAGTCTTATTTCGCTAATACTCTCAAATACACACAAGTTTTACATAAGGAAAGTTGGTTATGTCTAAACTGAAAGCAAACCAAGAAAATTGAGAGAAATCTGCTTGTCAAATGCGTGTATATTAGACGCGTCGCGTACAGGTCTTAAAGAGACAGTAGCCCTAATAATAAACATGCAGCCGCTTGTCCTTAAAGGGATAGTTCACCCAAAAATAAAAATTCTGTCATTATTTATTCACTGTAATGTTGTTCCAAACCTGTATTAATTTATTTCTTGTGCTGAACACAAAAGAAGATATTTTGAAGAATGTGGGTAACCAGACAGTTGCTGGTCCCCATTGACTTCCATAGGGAAAAATATACTATGGAAATTACTGGGGTACATCAACTGTTTGGTTACTCTCATTCTTCAAAATAACTTCAACTGAAGAAAGAAACTTATTCAGGTTTAAAACAAACTAAAATGTAGACAGGGGGGGGGGGTTGCCTCGTATACTTTCCTGCTTTTTTGTCCTTAGCCAATCACATGCCTGATAAAAGAGGTTTCAAAAATCAAAATAGACATTTGGTAATGTACTTTTGTTTTAAAATGAACCTAAAATGCTGCTGAAGATTATGACTCAGAAATCAATAGAACAATAATATAATCAGTTTGTAATAAACACTGAGACTTTGCATTAAAAATAATAATAATAATTTATACATCCCAGAACCAAACAGTCAATATGAAATAAATAAACTCAGCCTTTTTACTTATATATTTCTGTAGGCCATGAGGCCTTGCCAATAGTGCAAATAGTATAATTTAATACCAGTTCACATTATTTTCATAAGAGTCAAGCGACAGGCTTCATATAAATGTTAACTTCAAATTAAAAGTATCAAAGCATCACTCTCCTATAGTGAAATTCTCTGTATTTCTAAAACATTCTCACAGCATGGTTGGCCTAAAATTGGAGAACAAGCATAGTTTGCCAAACATCCATCTATCCTCAAATATTCAGCAGTAATGTTCCATTCCCTGGTTACCAATATTTCCTCAAACTACATGAGCATGTGGTGTGAGCTATTCAAATCTGGCTCAAGGCCTCAGTAAACATATCCTGCTTTTTATGAAGCAATGGATCTCTCTTTCCCTTTGACCTACATTCTAATATAGTAAAATGTAGGCTGGGAGGCATAAAACATAAAACCTTATAAATGCAAGTTGCAACTAGAGGTAGGCTATGTAATATCATTGTATTAACTGTTGAGGCTGTGGCATTTGACCAACACTGGCCCTTGGCCATCTGTATCCCACCATTACCTGTACCTGGAGTGTCCACATAGGTACAGAGAACCCCAAATATATGTTCTGATTGATTGCTACTTAATATTAAGGAAAAAGATGTCAATGAGACTAGATAGAATTCTAGAAACTATTACTATTGATGAACTACATTCACTCTAATTGTGAGGATTGAATTATACTGCCCCCTTGTGGTGGATAGGAATTAACCAAACAATGTTTGGATTTATAGTGTTATGGATGGTCACACGGACAGGCAGATAAATAAATAAACAGACAGACAGACAGATAAATAGACAGACAGACAGATAGGCCTAGATAGATAGCTTTCACTTTCTTATTCAACTAAAATAAGAAAACAAAATCTAGACAATGAGAAAGGTGCTTCTAAAATAAAATGATCAAACCAATTTTTAATCTTACCAATGATGACAAATCCATCAGTTTCCCTCTCAGAAGATTTTTTGGCTCCGTCATTCTTGAATCCAAAAAACCTAAACATCTTGTGTGTCTGTGTTGAAAATCAGTCACTTCTCAACACACGTGATGATATGCTGGTATGAAGCAGATTTCGAAATCAATCGAGTGTAACAAGTGTAATTTTCTTTTTCTGTATGCATTCAAAACCAATGTGATCTATATAAAGTCACAACATGAAGTCAAAGAAAACTGTGCTGCTGCTTTGTTTTTCCTAGACAGCTCAATAAACAAGCAAGTTAGCAAGCGTAGCTATTTTGCTACATTTCTGCTGAAATACAGCGAACAATAAAAAGAACAATATTTTTGAGATTTGAGTGAAATACTGTCTTACTTAAAATCATATGAGTATAATATTTCAGTTTTGTTGTGGTAAAAGCGAGCTACTCGACTGAAGTCCTTCCCACGTCGTGTCCATCTGCTTTTTCGCTCCGTGTGAAAACCAAAAGAAGCTTTTGCGTATTACTCTTACAATGCGTTTCCAATAAACATTTTTTTAAATGCGACAGTACTTCAAGCTCATGTAGTAAAGAATCATATATGTATCTGTAAATATTTACTAGCATGTCCCTTACTAACAACTACGTATGTGCTTATTAAATAATGTGCGTGTGATTTCTGTGGGTTGGAGAGTGTTTTTCACTTGGGGTTGACTTGGGAATTATTCTCTGTAAATATGAAAAAGGTTTCATTTTATTTTGATAGACAGAGAATGCAATCAAATGTGGCTTTTATTATAAATCTATGTCTAATGATGGAAAATACCATATGAATAAACATAAATGGACTAAAGGAAAACAAAACGTATTATTATTTTATGTAGAAATAAATTAATTATAGCCCTAGTGAGTTGTAGGTTGGAACTTATTGGTTGGAAAAATGAGTAAAACATGACGCACTAGGTTTCTGTGAAGCTTTTAAGTAATGACGTTATTGTATCATTTCTTTTCTTTTTTTCCCCCTCAAACTGTTATACTATATTTTGATATGTAAATGATTATTGTCATGTTTATTGAAGTAATTTGATAGGCAATAAAAAATTAAATAAAATAATCAAAAGAATGAGCGGAAATGATTCGGACTTACCACAACTAGGAACTATAGTTAACAGGCTATTTGTTTCGAGCGTTTTTCTCTGACGCACCGGAAACGCGGTCATCCGGAAAAAAATACGTCACTTGATCCGAGTTTCCCGCGGTTCTGTTTGACTCGACTGAAGTCATTGGGTTTTATTTCTTGTGTGGTTTGCCGTAAACATCCACAATGTCAGGCGTTTATGAGTCCCCGAAGCCCAGAATCAATGCGTCGATGTTGTCTCAATACATCAATCGACCAGTCTGCTTCATTGGACGCTTGGAAAAGGTTTATTCACTTCCTGAATTCATCTTTCATGTCCTGAATAATGAACATTTGATCATTTATTTATTCCGTAATGAACCATCTAACGTTAGCTCTATAATGAAATTTAAGCGCGAATGATGCATGATATGAGTGTTATGATACGGTTTAGTGTATGAGTAGTTTTCAGTATCATATTAACTGCAAGACGAGGCTATTAGGGCGAATTGTTCCACGCATTGCAGAATAAAAACGTATTGGAAGAGTGTGAGTTCTGTCTAGCGTGTGAACATGACAGTATGGTTGTGTATTGACAGGTCCATCCATCAGGAAAGGCTCTTACGCTTACAGATGGAGAAGGAAAGACTGCATCAGTGGAGCTCAGTGATCCTGTGAGTGATCAGTTCACAGCATATGAAGCACCTCTGTATGATTTTGGTATTTATTAAAAAGGTCATATTTCCCCCCGTCCTGTTTAGCTGGATGAAGAGCTGAGTGGGATTGTAGAGGTTATTGGAATGGTGTCCAACAAAGGAACAATCATGGCTGTTTCACATACCCAGTATCGTGAGGACAAAGTCTCTTTCGGTATTATTTGTTATATTGATTATTATAGTTTTATTGTCAGTGTCATTTGCACTGGGATGTAAAAGATTTCCTCTTGCTTTGCAGATCTGGAGCTGTACAACGAAAGCCTGAAAGTTCTTCATGAATATCCCCAGTATTACCCGTTTGAGGTGTCATTAAGTGGTTAAACAGCACTTTTATTTTCATTTTACAGTTTTTGTATAATTGGATATTTACTGTTTGTCCAGTTTTGTTACTTAAAATAAAACTTATATAAACATTGTGTTCGCATTTATTTAACTAAATGAAGACTTCTACAGCTGTACATTGACAAAATAATTCTGAAAGTTATTTACAACAAATTTGGTAATTAAAATAAACGTTAGTGCCATTTTTATATTATGTATTTTTCACCATTAAGCAAAGCATGACTACATGAATGGATTGAGAGAGTTTTGTGCTAGATTTTACTGATGAATTACAATTTGATTTAAAAGTGTAAAGTATACTTGTACAAAATATATTCAAAGTATATTTGCACTTAAAGTGAACTTAGTTAAAAAATTCATGTACTGAAAGCACTTGAATTTTATTAATGTAGTTATTTCTAAATAAGAATTACATGTTTTCATTTACATTGATTGTACACAAATAAAAATAAGTTTTTTTAATGATTGATCAGTAATTTAAGTAATCAAGTACGTTTTTGTTATTGAATAAAATGATGAACACAAAAGATATTGTGAAGAATGTAACCAATCAGTTGATGGACCCCATTGACTTCCATAGTATGGAAAATAAATACTATGGATATCAATGGTGTCCCACAACTGATTGGTTTCCGGCATTCTTCGAAATATCCTTTGTGTTCAACAGAAGAAACAAACTCAAAGGAACAACACGAGCGTGAGTAAATGATGACAGAATTTAAAAACTATCCCTTTAAGGCAAATTACTATGCACATAGCAAGTAATATATTGGTGAATAAGGGGATATGTGAGGCTGGTCTACAGACACATTTTGATATTATTCCACATTCAAAACCTAATGAATTATTATTTTCAGGTTATTTTATTCAATTCTTATCTCCCAGCATTTTCTGAAAGTGGACACCAAGCTAATTCATTTTGATCATTTTTTCATACAAGTCTGTTCAAGAAACTTGTTTTTATTCTACCACTAGATGGCAATGAAGTGAAAAACTTCAACTTACTGTTTTACTTTTTTATAAATAATTTTAAAAAGTATATGGATTTGAACTGGTCTTGGTTTAATTTTATAAATTTTTATTATGACAATTTTTAGTTAACTAACATTATTTGTAATATAATAAGCCTATAATATAATATGTTTATTTTTTATAGTGCTTTTCAAGAACCCAAGGTCGCTTCACAAAATAATACAAACAGTTGACAGACAAAGAGACAAGCAATCTGCTTATTATAACAACCAAACAAGCAGAAAAGCAGATGGAGACAACAAATAGCTACAAATAATTAACATGAGAAGTTATAGAAATCACAGAAAACATAAATTTCTATAAAATAAACAACAAATACTAAAAAAGTGGAAGACAGAAGTATAGAAGAAAATTATGATTTACTGAGCATGTTGAATAGATGAGTTTTAAGTTGAGATTTAAAGGTCTGGAGGTTAGGGGTGGCACAAAGATTAGGGGGCAGCTTATTCCATTGCTTAGGGCCTATAACACTAAAAGCCCTACCACCTAGTAGAGAGTTTATACTTGGGTACGATAAGCAAATTGTAATTGCTAGATCTAAGGGTCTGGGCACTGTGGGCAGGAACATATTGTTGCACTAACTCAGCAAGGTATTGGGGTGCGGGGCCATGACAGGCTTTATAAACTAAGACTAAAAGTTTAAACTGGATGCGATTGAACACAGGAAGCCAGTGAAGTTGGTAAAGGATGGGAGTGATGTGTAAGGGCTCGAGAAGTAGAGTTTTGCACCTTATAATAAGACTATGGTGTTATATTTACTATTTACTCCAGACCAGTGAGCAGAGGAGACTGATACTCTTTGGAAACTAAAACCAAATCTTTTTTAATTATGCGAGGGAGGCTAATATTTCTGTGGAAAAAAACTTGTACCATTACAAAATTCATCAATCAGTAAATGACAACGTGTCAGGAGGGGGCGAATGAGCCAAATACCTCAAGCAGTCACTTCAATATAGCTGTCATGTTGAGTAACTCCCCTATTTTTGACATGACAAACCATCTTCATCAGGATAAAAGGCATTAAGGTAAAAGATACATTCTGCATTTTGTAGTGTTTTATATGATGAGCATAGGTGGCCTGCCTCTGTATTGCTCAATGGTGTGGTGAGGAGTTGCCCGAGGTCAAGCAGCTGCCATATTTGTTGCAAGTTCTGACAAAGTGCTGTTTGTACCACTTGCACTGGAGTGTGGCAGTATCTATAGCCAGAAAAAAGTTATGTACATAAAAATTCACATTTTATTTTATTAGTATTTGAAAAGACTAACAACATTCTCTTTTTAAAATATAAAATGTTAAATAAAACAACAGGAACCAGAAGATAAATTTGACTTTATTTGTATTGGAAATGAGTAACATCCTCTTCTCATTTAGCAAATCTATACCAGCTTATGGTAGAAGAAAGATTTACCTGCCTGAACATTATATATATATATATATATATATATATATATATATATATATATATATATATATATATATATATATATATATATATAGTTTAATTAATATAAATTTGAATATAATTTAACTAATTTAATATATATACAATTTAATTACTTATTGGATTTTTTTCGAACCCCCTGCAGTTTGGGAAGGCCTGGCATGTAAAAGTCTAATACATTATCCTAATCAAATCAATATGATCAACGAGTTAGGTCAAAAGGAATGTAAAAGTAATTATAAGTAGCCTAGTCAGATTATATTCCCTAAAATGTGTAATGTAATAGATTGTTGCTAACTACAATTTTCTTCATGTAATTTGTATTAATGTAGCCTACTACAACTTGCAAGTAGCCTAATCTACTCAGCACTGATTACAGTGATATTTACTTTCTAATAGGGGTGTAACGGTTCACAAAATTCACGGTTCGGTTCGATACGATACAGTGGTGTCACGGTTCGGTTCGATACAATACAGAAAAAAGAAAAATGCCACAGAAATGTCCTATTTATTAAAAGAAAAATTATTTTTAAATAAGTGAGTTTTCCTACATCTTGAAACTTTTAGTTTTATAAATGGGGGTAATCTTTGAAGGATGAACAAATAATGTTTTGGTCATCACATTAAAACTAACATTTAAATATGATCATGTTTGAGTTTTGAAGTGCTGGAAAAAGATGTGTGATGTACTTGAAAGCATTTTACTATTTCTGCCAAACTTCTATGGTTACAGTGAGTGTTACTACAGTAACGTTAAATCCATGTTGCTGATCTGTGGACTTAAAACCTATAACTAATTCATTCATGGAACAATGTTTTTTCTTGGTTTCCACGTCAGCGCTGTTTGATCCGTTTATAACAGAGAAATTTTAATGCTTCTCACTAGATCTCGCAGTCATGTTATTACTTCAGTGGCGAATTAAAATGCTTTGTTTACCGGATCTCCCAGCGCTGTGTAAAAGTGTCGCTTGATCATGATCGGCTTGCGCTCATAGCTCGCGCTGCACTGATGTTGATGGTCCGAACTGATAAACGATCCGTGAAGCACAAAATAATGAGTAGCGCAGTTTCGTTCCGCTTTCATTACGTTTGCCATTTGATGTTGCGCAACGTTGTGATGGTGGATTTTGGTCAGCAGGAAAAATGGTCCAACGAATCGTTCGGTTCGTTCGAATGCGTACCGAATACCGAACCGAAAGCCTCGTACCGAACGGTTCAATACGAATACATGTATCGTTACACCCCTACTTTCTAAATGGTTTTATCTTTAAGTCAGACGTTTATAGGTTATATGCCAATTTTATCAGATGTAAACGTTTAATAGAGTCAAGCTTTTCACCTTTGACTTAAAGGCTACTTTAAGAATAAATAAATTTTTAGAAACATAAATTGCTTAGCTGAAGTGGAACCATGTGGTCATCCAAGTGCACGCTTTGATCAAATATATAAATAATTATTATGTTTCTAATGATTAAACATTCAGTCATAAATTGTTTTTATTATTATTTCAGTATAACAAATGCCCCGACCAAATATGTGCAAACAAATATATGCAAACCAACCAGATCTCTAGGGGTGTCACGGGTGTGTTCACACTTGGCAGATTTGGTGAACTTCCAAGCGAACTCTGGTGTGGTTCAAGAACGCAACACGGACAAAGACATTTAACGTTTTTAAATAAACCAAAAACGCGACAAGATGCAACCCTAAAAAGGACAAAATGCTCAAGCATACCAGTTTTTTCTTGTAGTCGCGATGTTGCCCATCACAGTTCGGTACAGGTAGTAGATCTTCATTTGTGTGTATTTGTGTGTGTGTGTGTGTGTGTGTGTGTGTGTGTGTGTGTGTGTGTGTGTGTGTGTGTGACGGATGGATTCCGACACATTTTATAATCTCTACGAGTTCTCAGCTGGTCAAAATATTATCGAATGCAGGCAGGCTACGCATAGGCCTACAATGAGCGCATTTGGCCCAGCACACAGCATTGTTTTGGATGTTCGGTAAGTTTGTCATGAAATATACTAATAAAAGCTGACTAATCAGGTTGTAAACATATGTGTCTTAGGTTCGGTATCTGGTCCGGTGTTAAAAATGCCAATGTGAACGCTAATTGGAACAGGACTAATTTTTTTTATCCGGACCAATCGAACCGACCTACAAATGTCAACACAACAGGGAGTCAAATGTGAATCATACTAACAAAGAACGTGAAGGTCCACCGCTAAATAGTAGGTTATAGGCCTAAGTTACCCGTGACTGGGGTGTAAACAAATTCTAAAACGTAGACTACGAATGAGTTTGTACAAATTCATAGTTTTTAGCCACCAATTTGCCAAAATAGTTACAAATTGCCATTAGATTGTTGGCAAACCCGTAGAGGTTCATGACCTTGTAGATCAAAAAGTAACATTAGTGCCACATGCCATTAAGTTGACCTTGACCTTTGCCCTTAATTAAGATAACACAACATCATACTGTAATTTTCTTCTAAAATAGACTTTTCTGATTCATCTAAGCATTTAAGGGTTTGCACTAAGAGATTTCCTGCAGCATCAGATCTATCTGCTCCACGGATGTGCTCACTGCCTCAGGAAGGTTTCTCCATATCATCTTCTGACATGTTTAACAAATCACCCAAGCACAATTGGTTCAAGAAAACTTTCGTACCCTGTGGTCATGCATGTAAGTTCCCAGGGCCGATAAACTGTCTTTTAGTGCCATGCAACAGCTAATCTCTGCAGCACTTTACATTTGCATCTCGTTTAGCAGATGCTTTTTCCATATCAAGCAATTTATCCAACGAAAGGGCAACAACAGAAGCACATATTATACATATTTTGGCCATACTGAACACCTAAAGTTCACAAGTGAAGTCAAAGCTCATTCTACAGTTGGTTCTCTTGTGCAAATGCTTAAAGGCACAGAATGATTAAAACATCAGTTTTTCCTTGTCATGACTCCCTTTGATGCGCACCGGGCAGCAGATTTGGAATTTACTTCAATTTGGTGACTTCATAAAAGTAATAAAATAATAAAAAATGAAAAATGGGATTTAAAGTGGAGCAGCAGAGAGGAAACCAACTTGACAAACTCCACCAGAAACAATTTGTAGAGAAATTATTTGTCATGCTCATACTGTCAAAAGAAACTGCAAAAATGGCCATATCACATCATATTTGGTGGAAATCTGTAAATTACTGTCAGTTCTGGATAGCAACTGATTATATGTAATCATGGATCATCTGCAGTTACTTCCTGAAGCCTAATTCGGCAAATCCTGGCATAATGTTTAATGCACTTCATGTTGTTGATAACAAAAGAATAGAATTTGGTACAAGATTATCCTATTCAAATCAATGTGATAAACAAGTTAGCTCAAAAGTAATCAAAAAGTATTTAAACTACAATTTTCATCGTGTAATAGACTACTTTGTAAGATTTCAGGTCGGAAGAAAAAGGGATATTCTATAGGATATCAGATGTAAAAATACAATGACTGTTTCAGAGTCAAACTTTTCACCTTTGACTCAAACATTTCATGTACAGCCGCTTTAAAATATTGAAGATGTAAATATAGCAGACATGCTTCATATATCTCTTACATAAAGTGTCAACTTTCCACTTATGTGCTGCAAGTGACATCTTAAGTGCTGTTTAAAAATATGGCTCATGATGACATCACATTGTCATAATACTTGTAATGTGATCTGAGCTTTTACATCTGAGGCATGGCTTATTTGTAATTACAACAGCACAGCAAGCATTTGTTAACAGATTTATGACTTTTACATTAGAGGAAACATATTTGACTTTCAGAAGCAGACAAATTAAATTTATCTTACCATCAATAATAACCTATTGACGGCTGTTGCTGTATTTGCTTTGGTTCTCCACTGATGTTCTCCGACTCCTCCTCTGTAAGTCATTTTGAGTGCCTCGTTGTCCTGTCACATTTTTTAAAGCTTGTCAAGTGGAGAGGTATTTCACTCACTGTGCCATCAAGATCGTTGATTGTTTCCACATTTTTCAAATAACTGAGATTTATCAGATGACAAGGTTGGGAATAGGGTATGTGATGTGACCCTTTTCTGAACTATGTAGTTTAAGGAAACATTCAGGAAAAGTAGATGTGATCAAAAGTTTCAACACACCTACTCTTTTTTATATATATATATTATTATTTCTGCAATATGCAAACTGAAGTAATGGAATGGTGTAGTGACCAAACAATTCCCAAATGATCTTATATTTTATGTTCTTCAAAGTCGACAGCCTAGATTCTAGTCCTATTCATTCTGGACCTGCTTGAAGCTGTCATAGCTTTTCCTGCACTGGTCCAACCCATCCATTGAAAACAATAAATATAAATGTATAAAATAATATAATATAAAATATAATAATATAAATATAAAAAAAAATATATATATATATATATATATATATATGTATATATATATATATATATATATATATATATATATATATATATTGTAAAGGTAAAATTTATCTACAAAATTAATTTCAAGCATTTCAGCATAAGTCAATAGATTTAATGATATGATAGATTATGCTAGACAAAGTTTTTTCTCCACTGGTCCAACTCATCCATATTGTATAGAAACACTTTAAAATATGAAGCTTTTCACTAGCAGTGTATAGGCCTACATAATGGCTTCTGTTTGTAAAACAAAACCTAAAAATTCCTTTAGAAATAATAAATATCTAAAAAAATAAAAACTTTGAAATCTGTGATGTCCTTGTGTGTACATGAATACAAATCAAATGAAAGAAATTACCTTAAAAGGCTATATTATTTAGGTGAGACAGGGCTTGCAGTTCCTAAAAGAGACATTTTTTAGCTTGAGGATACTGATTGAAATCCAGTTTAGACCTGCATATTTCTCAAAGGATTTTCCTCTGCCATCTGCCCATGATAGTTAGAGCGCAAGCAATTGTTATATTAGTATAATATAATTTAGCTGAAGACAGTCTTGTTTATTTTTCCAGTGACTTTTTAAACTACGTCTGTGAGCTAATGGCTGATAAAGACACGCATAAAATGTTTGACAGGAATCAAGCCTGTCAGAATAATCACCCTCCCAATCCACTGACAAAAGGGGGTTTAACTCTATGAGTCCCAGAGCAGTGAGCCGGTTACTGTCAGGATACTGGCACACTGAGCACAGAGTGAGTACAGAGAGGGTATTACTGCATTATTCACAGAATATATGCCTGGCCTCAATGAAACTTTGCCTATTCTGCCTCTAGCTCTTTCATACGGAGATATCACACATGATGAGGATGTAACTGGACATGAATGATTAACTGGATGACTGGACTATTAAGGAGACAGACAGTACAGCAGTAAATATTTAGGTAAGGAACCATCATAATCAATTCCTACTTTTAATTTTCATACTATATTTGTTATTTTGTTGGACACAAGAAACTAGAGAAGTCTACATATTGAAAAGATTTCCTTTATGTGTTACGGCTATTGATATGTATAAGTGCAGAAAAAGTCCAGATCTTCATGATACAGAGAGTAAAATAAACGCATATATTAATAGAATTATGTGTTAAATATTAAATTATTTTTATATATTATTTGTAGCAGCACAGAAGGAGTTTAAAAAACTTTCACCTAAAAAAGGGATAAAATGTGCATTTAGCACATGTGAAAATGTGAAAAAAGAACATCGCCATCAAATAAAAGGTAAAGTTTTCTCAGTAAAATTCACTGGAATAGCAGCAGCATGCTTGTGTCACACTGTACCGCAGTGAAGTGATTTTGTAGCACCTTCAGGGCTAAAATGTACAGGCCACGTGCATGACTGCCTCAGGGTACTTCATAAGATAGTGCTCTTCCTGACCCTCATAATTTCTATTGTCAAGATTCTGATTTTCAGATGTGGAACTTTGGGCCAGGTGTAAAAGTGTTGTAATGATCAGTTTAATTGTTTGACTTAAAATCTAATTGCACTATTAATCACTGCAATAAACGGCATTCAAATTGGAGTGGAAATTGCTTGAAAACATGTTTCAGGAATAAAGAAACATTGATTATTAAAGCAATAATACAATTAGGTATTCATTACAGGGATTTTTTTTTTTTTACCACAGATAAGGATTGCTCATTGTCTAAAATGTTTTACTGTGGTAAAAATTACTGTAACGCACAGCCTGAACCGGGTAACTGCTTTTATGAAAGTTTTATTTTGAATTTATTTCTTAATGGATATACTGCTGTCCCACAGTAGACTTTAAAATAGTCCTGTAGCAGGAGGTTTGTTGCCAAACACAATTGTATTTACATATCATGTATAATGTTTTTACAATGTTTCTGCAATGCTATTATTAAGGATCTGTCAGGATGTACTTAGAATATCAAAAATTGATGCATTATTTTAGAGGCATGTTTTCAAAAATGAATATGAAATGTATAATATGATTCATTTGTAGTGTGACGGCGTGAATAAGCAGGAAGGATGCAGTGTGTTGTGATGTTGTGTCTCCTGCTGCTGATACTGTCCTGTAGTGCTAGTAGCAAGAACAGAAGAAAGAACAGACAGAAGCCTGACAACACTGTCATCCAAAATGAAGTCAAAAGTAAGTAATCTGTCTACCTGTCTGTCTGTCTACCCAAACCTCTCTAATGTTTTTCAGTTTTTTTTTTTTACAATTGCTTATTTTTATTTTACCAATTTCTCAATACTTTGGTTACTTTTTCAAAACTCTTCACACTGTGAGCACAACAGCAGTCTATGTTTTGCTAAACTGTGGATAATTTTCCATGGCTTTGGCACAAAATTCATTCAATGACTACATCTTTAAAATTACATTTCTCACTTTCTTACTCAGAGACACCACCGCCAAAATGTACCTACATGCCAATTTGCACATTTACATATCTTTTCAAAACTGTTAAAGGTATGATCAAAACCTAGCATAATACAAAACTGAATAACTAAACAAAATGAAAATACTATCAAAATAATTAGATGTAGTTGAACACAGTTATTACCATATATACAAAAGGGGATAGGAATAATTTGTACTGTTGTACTGTAATGTAAACATGGTCCATGTAACAGACTGGAGGGAATTTTAAACAACAGAGAGCTATCAATCTTGTTTTGAAAAACATTGCATAAGGCTACCTGTTATTACAGTTTATCTCAGTCGGTTTGGTACATATCTCGAATCATGCAAACCATCATTTATAAACCATTCAGTGCATTTCTCGAAACAATTTGTACAAACAGCACTGCAGCACTGCAAAAGCCTGAAACTTAATAAAAATCCCTAGTTCATCTCTCAAAAGTAAGTATTATGTCAATGAACGTATCAGTGCCATCAGAATGACAAGTCCTTGTGTGATTCACAAACAAGATAGTCAAAATGCTTAGCCATGCTGTCAATAAAACTGTGTACTCTGTCAGAATGTGACGGTTTGATGACAGTGATTGGAAATGCACAAGGTGTAATGTTCAGTTTGATTTCCGTTTAGTTGTCCTGGCTTGTAACTCATTGTTTTCTGTTTCCTTTCTGTTGTCACAATGATTCTGTACAATTACTCTGTGTAAAATAGCCCTCAGTTTGAGTTATTTGTCCATTCTCATTTATTTTTAGTTGGATGTTATTCTCCTGTGTTCCAGATTTCTCTTGTGCTCCTGCATGTTTTTTGTTTTGATTTATTGTTTAATAAAATGACTGTTGTGTATAGATCCTGTCTCAACTTCTTTGAGGGCATGGATTGGAGCCATGCCCATACTTCTGCCACTGAGGGTGATCTGAGCCCAGACCCTCCTAAATGGTATGATGATCTGGATTATGTTTTTGTCCAAAATATCGGTAGTCCTCCCCTAATCCTATCCAGTTTTCAGTCTCCTTTGTCACTGCTGGTCCTGCCCAGCTCCAGTCTTTTTTGTCAACACTGGTTCCGCCCAGCTCCAAATCTCCTTCGTCGCAGCTAGTTAGACCCAGCTCCAAGTCTTCTTCGTTGTCACTTGTCCCGCCCAGCCTCCCACTCCCTCCTCCCCTGACTACTCCATTAAATTCCTCAGCTCTGCCTCAGCTGGCTCCCTTTAGACCCTTGGCTCCTTCTTCAGTGGCTCTGCCCAGCTGCTTGGATCCGCCTTGGGCTTCCTGGTCCACAGCCTTGGTGTGTTGATCCCCTGGCTCCACCTCGGGCCTCCGAGCCAATTACTCCACATTGGCCCATCGACCAGTCAGCTCCACCTAGGTTTCTTGCTCCCTTGGCTACACTTGCTCCCTTGGCTACACTTGCTCCCTTGGCTACACCGGCTCCCTTGCCACTCCGACTTCACCTTGGTCAGTCGTCGCTCTGCGTCCGCCACAGCTTTAGGGCCAACGACTGCGCCTCATCCTGCCTCATCTCTGCTTCAGCTCCATTGGACTCCTTCTTCCCTCTGGCTCCTCCTCAATCCTCTCTCCCACCGGCTCAGCCGGCACCCTGGCTTCACCTTGGCTGCTTGTCACCGCTGCTCCACCTTGGCCTCCTGGTCTTCCAGTGTCGCCCAGTCCCTCCATACATCAGACTCCGCCTGGGTCTCTACCACTCCCGGCTTCACCTCAGTCGTTTGGGCTCATGAATGCTGCATATAGATCCTGCCTCAACTTCTCTTCCTTTCTGCAACCAGCTGTGACAGAAGGCTGCACTTTTTTGTATGGCAAATATTACTTTCAACAGTACAAATGCATTGCTGTATGTGGTACAGTGACAGGATTCACAGTTACTATTTTCTGTAGATCTGACAACAAATTATAGTCTCCAAACCCTTTCACCATGCATCCTTACTCATGTTCTTCCTGGCTGTTGACCCTGTTCGTTTCCTTGTTGTTGTTGTTCTTGTTGGTTTCTTTTTTCATTGTCAGAAATTGTAACACTGTGTTGTGCTTTATATATTTTTTCCAATCGAAGATTCATGAGATGCATCTCTGAGCTGTTGATCATTGGTTGATTTAAATGCTTTACATTCCCCATTTATAGTGAGATTTAAGATTTACCTGTGCACATTTACAGAAGAGTGTAATAGAAATGTATAGAAAATATGCTTGACAGATTATGACAAGTTCAACCATTTTACCTTTAATGATTTATGCAGTGAGTGATCTAATGCCTAGAGGTTTTGGGTTTAAGACTATGCAACAGAGAGCCAAAATAGTATATTCTGGTCAACATGAGCAATTGATAATGTAGGAAACAGCAGACAATTGTACATAATCAATTGCATGAATGTACTAAAGCATTGACAATTTGATCAAAATAATGAAAAATTGCTTTTATGATTTGCACAAGTGACTAGATGATGTGGAGGTTGAACAGGTAGTTTTGAAAATTAGTTGTGATCTCATCTGAGAAATGCACCAAAGCATCTCAGAAAAAACTGTAGTGTTTTTAAGGTCATTGTTTTTTTTTTTGTTTTTTTTTTTGACAAACTGTGTTTGTTGGGTGAAAACTACTTGCTAGTATGAGTTGATTTAAGACATGTATGAAGTGATTTGGAAGTTTGGGTGCATTTTGGATGTCAAATGAACTACTGAACAAAATTAAAAGTTGGTTAGGAGAACTGTTTGATTCATTTTGAAAAAGTGTAATTTTGAGAAAGACCTAAAAATTGAGAAATGTGTCCTAGCAATTGTTAAAAAATAAATAAAAAAAGCTGTTGCTTCATTTTTCTTCAGCTCTGTTCTGTCCAGTGGAGCTGGCTTTTTTGGTGGACAGTTCAGAGAAAGCTACAATGCTTCTGTTTGAGAGGCAGAGTGATTTCGTGTTGCGCTTCAGCACCAGGCTGATGCAGATGCAGGTGCCCGGCTGGCGTATGCGGGTGAGAATCGCCGTCCTGCAGTATAGCAGCAATGTCTTAGTGGAGCACAACTTCCGGGACTGGCAGGACATAGATGTGTTCCAAAGCCGAGTGGATGCTATGACCTACATCGGCCAAGGCACATTCTCAGCTTATGCCATCTCAAACGCCACTCAGCTCTTCGTCCGAGAGACAGCGGCCAGCAGCTTAAGAGCAGTGCTTCTGTTGACGGATGGGATTGACCACCCGCGCAGTCCCAGTGCTGTGACTGCAGCTGCAGATGCAAAGAGCAACAACATCCATATGTTTGTCATTGGGCTGTCGGGATCCACACGAGATGAGCAAGACAATGGTAGACTGAGGTCCATCGCCAGCGCACCACCTCAACAGCACCTGTTCAGCCTCACTGACCCACAGCTAGATGAAAAGCTCTTCAGGGAACTGGTGAGTGCTTGGAGTAAGATATGTTTTCACCTCGAAGGCATAAGAGATGACTAGGATGCATTTCCTCCCTGCTAACAGGAAGTGTTCTCAGAACATTCTGGCATGGTTCTCAAAGTTATTCACAAATGTTCTTCCAGTAACATTGATAGAACATTCATTCAGTGTATTTTGGTCTTCTATAATGTTCTCAGACATTAGTAGAAACCATTAGTGGTCCTAACTACTCATTTTGAAACAAAATTTCATATATGAACAACATCACAATTCCATTAAGATCTGTATGTATCTGTCAATGGTTTTTACTTTTGTGTATCAGTCTACAATGCTCTCTTTTCTCTTTTACAGAGTGAACTTGCGAACACAGTTGTAAGTACAGTTATCTCATAAAAATATTCAAATTCTCAAAGTTTTTTAACAGTTTCTCTGTTTTTCAAACTGGATATGATATGTGATGGATAACAGTCATTTTACTATAATGACCAGATAATTGTACATGATCCTACTTATTACATAAATGTTGTTGATAAATGAAAGTATTTATAATGTCTGCAAAATTACAAAGCACAAAGTCCACTTCAAAGGGAGTTTTTTTTCTTCCTAGAATGTACACTTCACAATTTTCCTAGTTTAAATAATTCCCGCCCAAGGTATACGCAAAATAGGGCAATTCCGAAACATGTTTGAAGAAGAAGGGGCTTCATAGAGACAGAAACTAAATAGAGCTGTACTTACAGACTAGGAAGGGAGATGTTGCAGTAATGTAAAATATGTGAAAAATAATGTTTTTTGAACATTCAACCATGAAATCATATTCGAGACCCCAAAAACAAAATTAGGACCTTGTAAAAGGACATAAAATGGCCTATTTAAAATAAGATAAAATAGTTACGGTTATGTTTGGTTCTATGGACTCTTATTTTGATATTCTGTTTTATTTCCCTTGGTTTCTGTTTCCCTGCTGTGTTTAGTTTCGATTTCCTATGCTTCTGATTAAATCCTTGTTTGTTTCTATTGTTACGTATTATCCCCAGCCTTGTTATATCCCGTTTGGTTATGCCCTTTGTCGTGTATCTTTCGTGTTCATTAAAGACTTTGTTATTTCTGTGTCAGCGTTTGGATCACGACAATCATACACATGACTAAAATAAAATAAAATAAAAAGTAGTAAACACTGCGATTTCACATAATATGGCATGCTGACTGTATCATTTATCTCTAATGGCTTATTTCTCTGTTACAGTGTCCTCAGCCCAAATCATGTCTGTGTGAGAAAGGAGAGAGAGGTCCTCCTGGAAAAACAGTGAGTTCATATCTAAATCAGTTTGATAGCCCAGTCAGTTCTCATCATATCATATCCAGCTTTCTCTGCAGATTGATAAAATAGGAAATAATTTTAGATATTCATAATCACAAAAGTACCAACATGATTAATCTGTCATTGGCTCTTAAGCAGTACAGCCAGGGTTATTACAGTTAACTAAAACTAAAACCATAAAAAAAATTTGAATCTTGAAATAAAGGTAACACTTTATTTTGATGGTCTCTTTTGAAAATTCTGTTAACTATAAGTAACTTTGCAACTACATGTCAACTAACTCTCATTAGAGTATTAGTAGTCTGTCTGCTTCATATCTGCTAACACTTTATTGTGTGATGCTCTCCCAACAGACATTCTACTGACTATAAGTAACTTTGCAAGTACATGTCAACTTATTCTAACCCTAACCCTACCAGTCTAATAATACTCTGAGAGTTATTAGACATGTACAGTAGCTGCAACGTTACTTGTAGTCAACTGAATGTCTTAAAGTGACCATTAAAAATAAAGTGGAACCGAAATAAAATACTGTAAACTTTAACTGAAATAAAATAAAATATCAAAACTATTTTATTTCAGCTAGTTGCAACGACAGCATTTCTCATTTCCATTTCGTTTTACTTAAAGTACTAAAATAACCAAAACTAAAACTGAAATAAAAATTGATAAAAAACTGTATAGACATAGGGTACTTTTAAAAATAATAAAAATCACAAAAACATAACAAAATGACTAAAAAAGCAACTAAAATTCAAATGAAAGCAGAAAAAAAACTATTTAATAATATTAACATCAATTACAACGGTCTCTCCATAATACTAAAATAACAACTTAATTTTTTTGTCTTTTTTTTTTTTTTTTTTCTAATCAGTCTCTGAATACTCTGAATGGAGACATCAGACCTATGATGTGGAAGACAGTTTCAAACACTACAGTAGATCCTGGCCTGATCTGTGCACATGAACAAACAAAGTTAGAATTGTTTGAGGAAGAATTGTTAAACAGCAGTAATCCTCTCTCTGAGCTGTGTTTGATCTAACAATGTAAAGCGGTTAACTCCATCGCTTTGAGTCTGAAAGCTCTAGTACAGCCAGAGCAGAGCAGGTGGATTCAGGGCGATCAGAGAGGCGGTACATGAAAGTGTAGGAAGTGTTTCCCACACTGCAAGTGTAGCAGGTGCTGGAGCATTCAAGAGGTACCCTCTGTGCTTTCAAATATGTGTATGCTTCACAGGGGGGGTTAGGATCAAGACCAGCGTAGCAGCTCAATTCCGCCAAGACCAAATACATTAACATTGCCATATCCATTACCATGCCAATCTATATTACCATACCATTCTCCAGAGAGTTGTCATGACAGAAATATTGTTCAATTACGCAAAGGAAATTTTATCCAGCCATGCTATTTAAAATGTATGTTTAAATTTATTTTGCCTGCTCATTCTATAACTTCTTGTAAATATTAGGGTAAACCAGGCGATCCAGGAGTTGATGGGCCTCCTGGTCCTAAAGGATCTATAGTAAGTCTCATTTTAATACAAATTCTGTGTTATTTTTTGTTGGCTAAGATGAACAGAGTTGTGATTTGTTTGATTGGAAAATTATTTTCTATATAAATATATTACATTAAAAGATAGAATTGACACGTATGTACAGACCAGAATCAAGTATAGGCTGTTTGTAATTGAGCTATTAAACTACCACCTAGCAACCAGCCAGAACATAGCAACACCCTGGCGACCACCCATTACACCCTAGAATTGTGGAAGCGAGTTGTGCACAGGCAAAAACCACTTGTATTTTCTTCAGAACATGCAAAGAATTGTTCTCAAATCTGATTTTAGGGTTTTCTCTTTTTATTTATAGGGAGAAGGAGGTATAAATGGACGTCCAGGATTAGAGGGAATAAGGGTACTATATCCTCATATATTATTATGTATATATTTGTATTATTATATTAGTAAATATATTTTTTTGCATGTTCATTGGTTGGTTTCTGAGCGATCAAGTCTCTTCTTTTGTTACAGGGAAGACCAGGACCAAGAGGAGAAAAGGCTAGTATA
Source organism: Gila orcuttii (assembly GCA_026230005.1). Classification (NCBI taxonomy): domain Eukaryota; kingdom Metazoa; phylum Chordata; class Actinopteri; order Cypriniformes; family Leuciscidae; genus Gila; species Gila orcuttii. The sequence continues at coordinate 16,556,248 of JAPDVR010000010.1, read as the reverse complement.
TTTGAATTAATGACAGTGAATTCAGTAATTTTACTGCACAACATGAAGCTATTCTACTTGTCAGTAAATTATGAAAGGCTGTTTAATCCTGACTGATGCTTTCAAAACATCAGGAGACTACGTCACAGAAGACAGCCTGAGGATGAAGCGTTATAGATGATATTAGACACAGGACAATGAAATTAACTTTCACTCTCTCTCCGTATAGGGGGGAAAAGGAGAATGTGGCACCCCAGGGGTGAAAGGAGATCAAGTACGTTTTAGTAAATGATTCTCTTGATCTGTGGTCCACTGCCCACAATGTGCCATGATGATCCTGTCTTTCATTCCCACAGGGCCAGGACGGACCTCCTGGACCACGCGGACAAAGAGGAGATCAGGTTGTCTTTTTTATCCTCTTTTTATAGTGTTAAAAATGTTGGGATTTGTAATATTTTTTTTAGAAAAAAAGTAGAAGTCTAATAAGTCTCTTATGTTCACCAAGGCTGCATTTATTTGATCAAAAATACAGTAAAAACAGAAATAGTATTGCTGTTCAACTGTATTACTGTTTTCTATTTGAATATTTTTTTTAAATGTAATTTATTCCTGTGATGGCAAAGGTGAATTTTCAGCATCATTACTCCAATCTTCAGTGTCACATGATCCTTCAGAAATCATTCTAATATGCTGCTCAAGAAACAGTTATTATTATCATTGTAGAAAACAATTCTTCAGGATTCTTTGATAACTATAAAGTTCAAAAGAACAGCATTTATATGAAATAGAAAGCTTTTGTAAAATAATAATTGTTTGTTCTTTTTTGATCAATTTAATGCATCCTTGCTGAATAAAAGTATTCATTTCTTTAAAAAAAAAGAAATTCTAACTAACCCCAAACTTTTAAATGGTATAATGTTACAAAAGCTTTCTATTTCAGATAAATGCTGTTCTTTTAAACTTTCTATTAATCAAAGAATCCTGAAAAAATGTACACAACTGTTTTCAACATTGATAATAATAATACATGTTTCTTGAGTAGTAAATCAGAATATTAGAATGATTTCTGAATGATAATGTATCACTGAAGATTGGATTAATGATGTTGAAAATTCAGCTTTGACATCACAGGAATAAATTACATTTTAAAATATATTCAAATAAAAGTGGTTATTTTAAATTGTAATAATATGTCACATTATTCCTGTTTTTACTGTATTTTTGATGTGTGTGTGTGTGTGTGTGTTTATATACCGGTATATCTATGTATGCATGGATTACCCTGAGTTACCCTGAAAATTTGCTGCATTTTACATTATTTTCATAAAAAGTCATTATACTGTGCCTAATGCAAAAAAAGGTACTATTTGCTATTTTATCAAATATTTTGATAAAAATAACAGCATAAATGCATAAATAAACAACATAAATGAATCAAATATTACCCTATTTTTCTTTGATTCATATATGCTGTTTTTTATTTTTTTATTTAATTGAATTATTATTCAATTAAATGATTAAATAAAATAATAAATGATAAATTATTTTATTTAATTACAGTAATGAATGAAGAGTAACATACCTCCCAAGCTCAGTGAGGAAATGATCCCGCTCACACAGTCAGATAACGTCTCCTCTCCCTGCACTTATGGAATGTGATTGAGAGATTAAGTGCTGTTCTTACACTAATGTAACATAGCTAAAGAAGTGAATCCAGGCCTACACGCCATTGTTTTTCTCTGACGGGTTTCTTTGTTCCTCTGGATTAGCATGGGGACAGGGGTTACTATCTCCTGCCCTCCTACTTCAATCTCTGTCCTTGTGGTTTTGGTTTGATGACAGTAGCCTCCGTTTTTTGACCCGATTCAGATTTAGAGAGCTTCAGTTTCCCACACAGTCTATTCTCTGGTGTGTCTGGCTGTCATGTGTCCAGTTAAAACACATTATAATTGATGGCATAGCTTGGTAGAGGTCCAGTACACTGTAAAAGTCCTTCAATATTTAGATAGACACACTCTATCAGTACAACTAGCTCATAGATCATAGATGTGATTAGTGCGAAGTATATAATATAGACTAATAAATGAATGTCTATCTGTTTCAGGGACTGAGCGGCAACCCTGGTGACTCTGGCCCTGAGGGCCCTGTCGGATCTAAAGTAAGAATATTGCATCTCACCATTATGATGTGATATTATGAATGGTAACCTGAAAATGATATAGATCATGGAATGACAGTGACATCTTTCCCAGGGTGAGCGAGGACCTAGCGGACCCACCGGATCTCCAGGGGACCCAGGGGTCGGGTTTCCTGGCGCAAAGGTAATGGCTTCAGATTAGTTAATTAGTTTTGATTTCAAGATAATGCCAAACATATTTTAATATCTGGTTAGACAACTGTTGTTACACAACATTTCAAGCAGTGTTCTGCAGTGACATCCTACATTTTTATTTATAATTGTCATGCATGCAGTTTATGTATTTTATGAATAATTGAGAAAATTGTCACACCACAGAACTGTTTTCTTTTATATTCACTTCATAAGTTTGGGTTCAGTACTTTTTTTTAAATATTTTTTTTTATTTCAGCAAAGTTTTTTCAGCAAAAATTTTATCAAATGTGACAGCAAAGACTTTTACGTTGTCACAAAAATATTCAATTTCAAATAAATGTTAAATTATATTCTTTAAACTTTCTGTTTGTCGAAGAATCCTGAAAAAAAATGTATTATGGTTTCCACAAAAAAAAATTAAAAAAATTAAGCAGCACAACTGATAACTTGATAATAATAATAAATGTTTCTTGAGCAGCAAAACAGCATATTAAAATGATTTCTGAAGGATCATGTGATGCTGAAGACTGGAGTAATGATACTAAAAATTCAGCTTTGCATCACAGAAATATATTACACACACACGCGCGCACACACACACACACACGCACATATATACAGTTATCTTATATTTTAATAATATTTCACAATATTACTGTTTTTACTGTAAAGCTACAGTGAGCATAAGAGACTTTAACATTAAAGAAATTTATGGACCCCAACCTTTTGAACAGTAGTGTATCAGTATGCAGGTTTTATTATGCAGTTTTTAAGTATAATGGAATCATATCCATGTAAACTCTTTGTGTTTTGTAAGGGGGAGAAAGGCAGCCAAGGCAGACCTGGGCCCACCGGCCCTGTTGGTATAGGGGAGCCAGGAATGCCTGTAAGTGAAGTGATTCGGCAGTAACACCACTAGAGGGAGATACACATCCTCAGTCATGTGTTTTTCTGTAACAGGCAACTACCTGGCATCTTATCCACTGGGTATGTGTAGTATAATGTACTAATATTTAATATCTGTTTGTTAGGGCCAATCAGGACCTCAAGGAGTTCAAGGCAACCAAGGGTTTCCAGGAGAAGGTTTACCAGGGCCAAAGGCAAGAGTTAACAAAAAAGTTAACAATAAAAACCTTCGTCTGCCTCCCCTTTAAATCTTAAAATTACATTTATAAAAAAAACTGGCAAGCCACTTAAGTGTACTAAAGAGACTACACTTTCATGACTGTTTCTTAAAACATTTAAGCGCACTTTTTAAAAATGGATTAAAAAGTGAATAATGTAAAAAAAAAAAATTTTAAGTACATTTGAATTTTAATCATTATGTTTTAATAATCTTTTTTCGTGATTTAAAGAAGTGCACTTATTTTGATGTGTTGACTAACATATTAAAGCACATGTGAAGTATTTGATAATAATTTATTTAAGTTTGTTATTCAATATTTCGTTTAAAGTTAAGACTAAATTGCAACTTCATTTATACTTACTTTTAAAGTATGTACTAAACATTATAAATGTGTAATTAAAAATATATTTAAATACTTGTATATTTTAGCATATTTAGTTAGCTTGTCAGTACATTCAGTACACTTTAACAATATTTCAATAACAATAGAAATAAATATGAAATTACATTTAAAGATGTATTCATACTTAAGATGTAGTCATACTTAAGTGGGTCAAAGAAGCACCCTAAAGTTCAGCTAATTGCATTTATAAAAAATTTAAACTATAATACATTTCTATTTAATTTTAAAGTAACATGTAATTAAGTGTCTGAAAACATTACATACATTAACACACTCAGGTATATTCCTTTAAAGTGTATCATTTCTTTTAGTACTCTTTTTGCCATGTAAAAATGCTAGTATGCTAAAGTGCGCTGCTCATGTGATATGTGTATTGATGCTTTCAGGGTGACCGGGGATTTGAGGGTCCTAAAGGTGTACGTGGACCTCCTGGGTTTAGCATCAAGGGTGATAAGGTAGAATAAATAACTGTACATGCTGTTGTGGAGTGTAATCAGATCCAACAATAAGACACTGCTGTAAGTACTTATTTCTCTCTTCTGTAGGGTAACACAGGGGAACTGGGTTTACCTGGACTGATGGGATTTCCAGGAGTAGGGATCCAGGGTGAAAAGGTAAAGCAAAGTAAAGTTCTTATCTATCCATAGGCTGCACCCAAGTTTTATAGGAAATCTCAGTACAACATTCAATTTGAAAATACGTTTTGATGTGGCATCTCTGGCTGCAGGGAGACCTGGGACCCATTGGACCACCTGGACCAAGAGGCCCCACTGGAGTGGGCATGGTGGGCCCTAAGGTGCAGTGTGTGTGTGTGTGTGTGTGTGTGTGTGTGTGTGTGTGTGTGTGTGTGTGTGTGTGTGTGTGTGTGTGTGTGTGTGTGTGAACGGAGAAACTCACCGTCAAATGGTTTCAAATCAGTGTATTTATTGTTAAATAAAAATAATTGTAATAATTAAAATAAATCTGAAATAAAACAAAGTATAAATATTAGATATAAAAACAAACGTAAAGATTGGAAGTTATAAATGTCGTTTTGGCAACTAACTGAAAAATTTGTTGTAAATACGTTACTGTAAATATGTCACTGTAAATACTAAAATGACTAAAACTGAAATAAGAATTAATTAAAGCTATATAGAAATATAAAAAATAATATTCAAATAAATAATATTCAAATAAAACAATAGTATATAAATAATACTAAAATGACACTGTTTAAAACATTTGGGATGAATTATTCCATTAATGTTTTGTGTGATCATCAGTGTTTGTGATTGTATAAATTTGTTCCCAGGGAGATCAAGGCTTTCCAGGAGAATCTGGCCCACAAGGTGAGAGAGGAATAGGAGAACCAGGACCAAAAGTATGTACAATGTTAATGTCCTCACAAACCAAATTAAATATTATCTATATGACCATATTTTTAATACACTATATGTTTAATGTAATAGTGATATAGTGGTTTCATGATTTTAGGGTGAACCAGGACCAGATGGAGCACCTGGTATTCCTGGCATCCCAGGTGAAGATGGCTCTGTGGGTCCAAAGGTACAGTGAAACACATTATCCTGGGTCACAGGTTTCTTGTAATATAGTTACTATTTCATTTAAAAAATGAACCAATGGATCCTCACTTAAGCTACCCTTTACAATTAAGGGATGTCATATAAAGTCATATGTTTAAGATGTGACTTAAATGTCTACATATTTCTGGGGCCACTGTGACTATAACACATTCTTATTTTTTGATAGCAAATACAGGAAAGCTTCAATAAAGCACACATGCATTGCTTTCCTATATTGTTTCCTCACCCAGGCATTTCTGTCTTTTCTTTATTATGTTAGGGTGAGATGGGTTTACCTGGTGTACGAGGTCCGGAGGGCTCACCTGGGAAAGGAATTCCCGGTGAGAAGGTACAATGACGTTTCTTTCTAAAAATCTTTCTTACTTACCACGATTATATGGATTGAGTTATTATTGAAAAGCATCTCTCGTTAAACAGCGAGTTATACATTCAGTGAGTCCAGAAGTCAATATTTGCTCTTTTGGGAAACAATGTAATATATTTCCTGCCATTTGCAAACATTGTCTCATTCTCTGCGAACAATAGTAGTTTAACACAGGTTGTAACCATCACAAATGGTGGAAAGATATGTCACTGGATGTTTTGTATAATTTAGTTTAGGGCAGAGTGTCACAAAACCAGCCAAGTCCAGGTTGTATATCACATTGTTATCAAAAGAAAGTACTCTACTATTCAAAAGTTTGGGGTCAGGAAGAATTTTTTTTTTTTTTTTACACTATTTTAAGGTGTCCTTGTTACAACGTAACTACACATTTAAGTACTAAATCATATTAATTGACAACATGTACTTACTATATAATAAGGGCTAGAATTAAGGTTTGGTTTAAGGTTAGTTGCATGTAATTATGCATAATTTACTGTTTTTACTACAGTAAGTCTATGACTGTAAAATAAAGTGTTACCGAAATGTATACTTTTATTCAGAAGGAATGTATTCAATAGATCGAAAGTGAGAGTAAAAACATTTATAATGCTACAACATATTTTTGTTTCAAATTAATGCTGTTCTTTTGACCCTTCTATTCATCAAAGAATCGTGAAAAAATGTATCTCAGTTTCCACAAAAAGATTAAACAGCGCAACTGTTTTCAATATTGATTAGGCCTATTATAATAAATGTTTCTGGAGCAGCAAATCAGCATATTCTAATGATTTCTGAAGGATCATGTGACAGTGAAGATTGAAGAAATGATACTGAAAATTCAGGTTTGCATCACAGGAATAAATTACATTTTGAAATAGGCTATATTAAAATATAAATGTAAACTTATTGCAAACTATTACTTTTTTTTACTGTATTTTGGATCAAATAAATACAATATTTGTGAGCATAAGTCATCTTTCAAAACCATAAAGTAATGTTGTAATATTATTATTTTTGTAATTTTATTTTACGTTTTCCTTAAAATGTTTAGTATGGTAGTATTTGTTCTACTGCCTTTTTACATTTTTTAATAAAAAACACTATTATAATTTTTTTTACTGTCACAGCAATAATGATGCGAATCAACATTGTCTTAACATCAGCCTTGAATAATGAGAAATACAAAAAACTCAAAAGTAAATGTCTTAAAATATGCTGTTGCATGCGTAGTCCTAAAAATAGCCTTCATTTTCTTGCAAAATATAACATCTTAATATCTTACATGAGTATTCATGAGGCTTAAGTTTGAAATAAAATACTGCATAACATCATGCCACTCAACTCCAGTTAGTATATGATCAAAAAGCTGAATAATCTCAAATACTGTCTTTGAATGTAATGAATTGGAAAATTTCACTGTCACATAATCACACTAAATAGTGTTTATGAATCTCTCCACAGGGGGACAGAGGTGACAGAGGATCTCGGGGTCTCCCAGGAAGCTCTGGAGCAGCGGGACCCCCAGGGGCCAAGGTGGGTGGGACAGTGGCAGCACTTACACACAAAATCTGTTTTTTGCAATGTGGAGGTTAATGTCCAGGTTGTTACGTTGGTTTGGAATGTCATATTTCATGATCAGATGACTTTAAGGAGTTCATAAAAGGTATTTAGGGTTTAGTTGTACACTTTTATGGTAGCTCAAAATCAATCCTTTAACAGTCGGCCTTGGGTTGTGAGAATATTCATCCATAAACTAATAAAATACATTGCAAATCTAAAATGTATTTCCTGGACTTTGTCACTAAAAGTTGTTGGAAATAGGCACAAAGCAACAACTCTCATATAGGACATGCTGGATTCAATATATTATTTCATAAGTCTAAATTAATTTATTCTTTTAAAACCAACACAATTCAATATATTTTTACAATCACTATAGGAAACATTTCTCAATACTTAGGTCACCTTTTCAAAACTCTTCACACAGTGAGCACAACGTATGGATCAGTTATCATTGATTTGGAACAAAATGCATTCAATGACTACATCCTACAGGCCAATTTGCACATGTTTACACTTGTCAAAACTGTTAAACTTAAGTTCAAAACCTAACATAATACAAAATTGAATAAGACAAAGATTTGCTACATTTCTACAGTAATACCATATTGAAATATATTCAAAATCTTTAAATTGAAATACTATATCAAGTAGATGTAGCTGAACTTTTTTAGCTTAATTACCATTTATACAAAATGGGATTATTTTTGTACTGTAATTCAAACATGGATCATGTAACATACTGCAGTGAATTCAGAAAAGCAGAGAGTGTCATTCTTGTTTGGTAACGAAACTTTACAAAAGAAAACATTGTATAATGCTACCTGTTGTTAGTGTTTTTTAGGTAATTGTGTGACAAAGTCTGTTGGGTGACAAACCTTGCTAGTGTTATGGAAGTTTATTTGAGACATGAATGAAGTGTTTAGGTAGTTTTATTGCATTTTGAATGTCAAATTAACTGCTGTGACATGTTGAAAGTTGATTATGACAACTGTGTAAAGAGTTTTGAAAAAGTATTGAGAAATGTGTCCTAGCTATTGTTAATACAACTCTTTTTTTTTCTTCAAAAGTATCTATTGCTTTAAACTATAATTATATTCCTTCAATGCTTTCTTGATATTCTTGAATATTCTTGATATTCAATATTACAATTTCCACAACATTTATACAAAGTAGAATACTACAAAGTGCAGGTACATTCAGAAATATGCAAAGTGCAGTAACACTCCAGCTCTTTATAAATTATACACTAATATGATCGCTCACTGATCACATTGCCTTATATACAGTACACTATTACCATTTTTAAAAATTGCTTTTAATAAAATATTTCCTTTCATTTATAGGGAGAACCAGGGAGTTTAGGTATGATGGGGTTACCTGGACCTCCGGGTCGAGGATTGCCTGGTTCAAAGGTACGTATATGTCTCACAAAGTGCAAATAGAGATAGATGCTGTTCACAGAAGGTGTAAAAAAAAGTAATATCCTGTTTGTACTAAAGGTAAATAGCTGAGAAATGGTGGGCGGAGCTAGTGAAAATAGCTTTTGCCAACAAGGTTGGCTATTTGCATTCTTACCTAATGTTATACATTATTGTATGTTATGTACATGCTCTTCATCATTATGTTGGTTGCATGTGTATTGTTAGGGTGTGCCAGGACCTGCAGGCACCCCCGGTCCTGTTGGAGAGCCAGGTGTTGGGACTACAGGCCCTAAGGTTATAGACACAAATACATATTACATAGTTTAATAGGATTTTTTTTTTCCCACTCTAATAAAATCTACATTGGCATGTTTCAGGGTGACAGAGGAAGTCCAGGACCAGTGGGGCCACTAGGAATGAAGGGGGAGGGTTACCCAGGACCACGGGTGTGTAAAAGAGACAAAGACTTGATACAAACAACACAGAAACAAAAGCAGTAATATGGGGTATAACATGTGATATATATTCTCAGGGGTTTCCAGGGTTGCCTGGGCTGCCGGGTGAAGTTGGACCTGAAGGACAAGGAATTCCTGGCCCAAAGGTATTGGTCATTATTCCATTTTAAAAATAACTTTATAAAATAAAATAGACTTTCTATCTTTTAGAAAGTGAGCAAAGCAAGCATTTTTGCTAAATTGGTGTTGTTTTCAGGGAGACAGGGGCTCACCCGGAGCTACTGGCCCTTCAGGGCCCCCAGGAATTGGACTGATGGGAGCAAAGGTTCAATATTACTACTTAGAACATACTGTATGTTGAGCCAATACACATTTTATGTTGATTCATTCTTATGAGATTTTTATAGGGTGCAGTTGGCCAGCCTGGTGCTCCAGGTCTTCCAGGCCCTACAGGAGAGGGAATTCAGGGTCCCAAGGTAAGGCTCCAAGGCCTGCAGGCCTCATTATACAGTAGCTCTATCAACTAGGACATAAAGCAAAACATAACTTTATCATACAAAAGCTTAGAACTCTAAATAAACATTTTGTCATCACAGGGAAACTCTGGGTTTCAAGGACCCCCTGGTCCAAGAGGGCCTCCAGGTGATGGCTTCCCAGGAGAGAAGGTACTAGAAAGGCAAAAACTGACTGATTGTGTTATATGTCAGTATGGTTAATAATATATTACTGTTCAAAAGACAATGTAACAAAGTCTGATGATTTTAGGGTGACAGAGGCCTAGCGGGTGAGCGTGGGAGAAAAGGAGAGAGAGGAGAACATGGAGTGCCCGGACAATCGGGAACCAAGGTAATATCCAGTTATCAGTTAGAAAAGGCTCATATCATGGTTTACTGGGCAGCCTTGTAGTTGAGACCAGCCAATTTGAGTCTGAGACCTGTGAAGGTTGAGTCAGAGTCAAGGTTGAGACCACAGACCACAAATCATATCTATAGTGTTTTAGTATTCAAGACTGGACTTGGGCTCGAGTCAAAACCAAGTCCAAATGCTCCCAAGTCCATAACAAGACCATACAGACTCAAGACAGAGTCTAGTCAAGTTCTACAACACGGTTTCAAAATTTCAGTTCTAGTCCTGGAGGCATTATAAGTACAAAAAACAGGTATCAAGTAATCAAGACAGTTTGTCTTCGGCTTCCTGCTATATTTCATCTGTTAGTTATTCACTATCATGACTTAAAGTGCAGTCACATTAGCAAAAAAGTCCATTGTCTAGATTGTAGCGATGTATGAAGCACTACTCACACAGTAACTTTCAAACCAAGAAGCTTTTTGTTGCGAATCTGTGTTAAGAACTTGAATCCGTTGCCAAATTTGCATGGGGAATTCTTCTACCATCACATAAAATTCTATTAAACCGACTGGATTTCATCCGTTAAAATTGACCAAACAACTTTAAATGTGACCGGACATTTACTCTAATGTAACCACAACAGATTGTAGCCCACCTTTAATTCAGTTCCTATTTACCTAAAGCAGATGTTTCAAGATAATGTAAAATATACATAAATTACCCTGTTACTAATAAAACTCAACTTAAATTGTATAGGGAAAACCAGGAGAGAAGGGAGATCCTGGCCTATCTGTGAGTCAAAACATTTTTCATAAAAACTTTGTCATCAGATACTCACACATATTGTATAAATAACATACATTGAACTTCACCCCACAGAGAGAAGAGGTGATCAGAATAATCCGGGAAATATGTGGTATATAACCATCCCTACCACTCAAACTGCAAAACTATATATAGGTGTTTTAATCTGTGTTAGGTGGAGGCTCTTACTTTTTTTGCGTTTTCTCTCAGGATGTGGTGTGAAATGCCGGACGAGTCCTCTGGAGCTGGTCTTTATCATCGACAGCTCAGAGAGTGTGGGTCCGGAGAACTTTGAGGTTGTGAAGGACTTTGTGAACACTCTGATCGATCGCGTGTCCGTGAGCCAAGAAGCTACGCGTGTTGGGCTGGTGCAGTACAGTCATGTTGACGTGGTGGTGGCCAGCCTACAACAGCTGTCTGACCAGACTGGCATCAAAACTGCTGTGCGCAGGATGCTGTACCTGGGCGAGGGCACCTTCACGGGCAGCGCCGTCCATCGGGCCACTCAGCTCTTTCAAGCAGCTCGGCCCGGCGTAAGAAAGGTTGCAGTCGTGTTGACGGATGGTCAGGCCGACAAGCGTGATGCAGTGAGGCTGAAAGACGCTGCAGAACAGGCTCACGATGCTGGGATTGAAATCCTCGTGATTGGTATAATGAACAGAAGTGACTCCCAGTATGCAGAGTTTAAGAAGGAGATTAACATTTTGGCATCTGATCCTGATGAAGAGTATGTCTACTTAATTGATGACTTCATGAGACTTCACAGTACGTACACCTATATTTCTTTTAAATATGGTGTACTTGGCTAAATAATTTTATGCTAATGTTTTGCGATTTTTCAGCACTGGAGATTAAAGTGCTAAGTCAGATCTGCGAGCGTGATGATGGAACGCCAAACGGCAAAACATTCCTTCCATTTGGGCCTGATCCACTTCCAGACGGAACTGAAGCTTCCACCAGTGATTATTTCATCACAGTAGGCAAAGAGGTCATTTTTCATACTACAGAAAGACAGTAATACATTAAAAAGACGACGCTATATAGGTTGAGCAAAATGTTTATTAAAGAGAAAATATTAAACTTTTCAGTAAAATTAAAATGGTAGAGCCCTGCACATGATGTGGAGAAAAATAAAACAAGATGTTGTGAGCACAAATTAAAGATTTGCTCCCATATTTTAGGTAAATCATGGCCACAATTTCCCTAATACGAGGGAATTAATTAATCAAATGTGGCCAAGTCATGGTAACAACTTCTATATTCATGGCCATGGTATCTGTTTTTTTTTTCCCCATGGTGTGTGGGCTTCGTAAAAATACACTTAAAATATGTACTTTTTTTAAAAGAAAAATGTCACGTTGATTTTGTGATGTAACCATCAAGTAAAAAAGTAATAACATCCTTACACCTAATCATTATTTTCAAAAACATTTTTAAATTTATTTTTTAAAATAAAAAAAGAACAACTTTTTTTTCAAATATCTAATCATTTATGAGTAAAAAATTATGTTAATATCATAAAATATGAACAGAAATACAGAAACATTGATATGGAGAAAAAGTAGCACATAAAATGATTGATAATCATAATGTAAACACCAATTGAAGGTGATATTTTGCTGGAAAGAGCTTCTGTTTGTGTTGCCACATGCCATACAGTCTGAAAAAATCTCTTTATCACAGGCTGAACTTCCAACAGAGTTTGAGACAACCCTTTCTCCTCAACAACCAGATGAATATTATGACGCGAATATTGACACAAACTGGAATACCTTTGACGGATCTGTCAATGAGCTCCCTAAGGTGACAGAGGCCCCAGCTGGAGATAAGATGAGACACCAGTCCTCCATCTCAGTAGTAGGACCCCAGACGCCCATAAACTGGCGGCATGTTCCAGAAATCAGCCCTTCTCCACGAACTCTACCTGCACCGCCCCCTCAGCCTGATGCCTTCGTGAAAGGTAAATGCTCTGTCTTACACCACAATTATCTATCATCTCGGGTCACTTCTTGAGCATTCACATTTAAATTTAGTTTGAATCCAGATTTTGTTCAAGTACTTCAGATCCATGTCGTTGTTGTTTTTCAGATGTAGACTGTAGGCAGGGATTGGACCCTGGGCCATGTAGAGAGTACAAGGTGATGTGGTACTATGACCCGGAGGCCAACGCATGCGCACAATTCTGGTATGGTGGTTGCCAAGGCAACAGAAACCGCTTTGAGACAGAAGACGTTTGTATAAGCGCTTGTGTGCAGACATAACACACCTTCACAATAAAGCACAGGGCTTCATTCAGCAGTTTTCTTTTTTTTTTTTTTAAGCTGTCAACTTTCCAGTCATACACTATGCATTTTCATTGTAGTACATGTCTTTTATGAGAACAGTAAGGAATCCTACACTGACTGTAGATCAGATTGTGGACCAACACTACTTTAATTATTGTTTACTACACTTAGTGCTGCTCCATTTTCTTGAGAATAACATGTTTATTCTTCCTAGTCGCACTGAAAGTATCATTTATTTCTTAATTTTAAATAATCCTTTTGTGTATGTTGCATCCTTAAAAATACAGTATTGTAAATATTTCTGTTAATTGTAATTTCCGTCAACTTACTAGTGATTTACAACTTACTTTTTTCCACAAAGTGGAAAAAAGAGTTGCTGGTAATCCCCTTTGTTTTCAAAAAATTACTAAATATGCTTGTATACATATTTTGGGGTCATCATATGTGGTCGTCACTGGGCAATGCTGCAGGGAGTCCACCAATTGCAAAGTATTATTGTGAAAAAAATTAAACGTGCGTTAAATAAATAGATTACGTTAACTTCAAAGCTAATGTTAAGAAGCTAAAGTTCTGCTAAAGTGACCCTCCCTCATTAAAATGTATAAAGTAAAATTTAAATTTATTGTACAAGTGTATGCCACTCTAAATCCATGATTATTTTAATGCTTTTGCAATGTAAGTATCATAAAGTATGTACATAGACTAAGATGATACTATAGACCAATATATATGCAACAGAAAAGCATTGCACAAAATTACTAATACTATGTACCGGGAAGTACTTGTATTATATTATAGTAGTACTAGTTGTATTATATTGTGTGATTAACAGCATTTGCATTTCAAGGATGTTTACTCATATATCATTTTTCATGTTTCCTTAGAAGTGAGCATGACTCATATATTTGGGTATGAATTCATCCCTGCATGTCTTAAATAATTACAATCAAACATCCAGAAGTCCTTTCCGATAAATATGAATGACATCTAAAGTTTGGATTAACTTGTTTTACATTTGACAGATTTTAACAAATATTCTCAACTTGAATTTTTTACGTTCGGTCTATGATGAAGCAAACCATTGTGTTTCCGAAGCTAGTTATTAATGTTTTTGACAATAAAGTTCTTAGTCTGTAACTTTGTAAAACCTGTTTTAAAATGTATTATAGAACAATAAATATAACATGATTTACATGTAATGGTCTTACTGTGAAGTAATGTAAACATGTATTAATAAATTTCACTTTAAAAGATGACATTTTGGAATGCTGTCTTATTTTTAGATTTTCTGGTGTTTCTATAATTTGTTAATTAGTTAATCTGGGTTAAATCTATATTTATATCCATATGGGCGTAAGTGGTAGGTGTAGTACTCTAATGTGTGCATTCCCACTGCATCTATGTAGTGGAAAGAGATGGCTAAATCTGAACAGCATCCAGGGCCCTAAAAACACAAGAACAGAACAATTTATATTAACATAAAGAACAATCAATTAAATCCCAGCTGAGAGAGACATAAGAAATATATATATATATATATATTTTTTTTTTTTTTTTTTTTACTGTACTCATCTACTTCTTGCTTCTCTCTTTTAGGCCTATAGACCTAAATCATCCCTGAATATAAATTGGATTTATCTTTACTCTGTCCTGGTTATATCTGCATCTGACTGATTGATCAGCCTAGAGGTATTTTATTTTAATTTCAAGGGGGTTTAATATTGACATCATCATCATCATAATTATTATTATTATTGCTGTTGCAATAATAGTGGTCTTAACATATATTGATGTGGCTGTAGCATCATGCAAAAGCAAACATTTTTGGATGAGATGCTGTTGTAGAATTACCCTACGCCACTCATGACATGTTCCTGGATCAACAACACACCTCTTAACTGAACACTTATCAGTCAAATATAAATAGTTAGTTTTTATTTGCATAGTCAGATATTATTTGACTTAATGGTTTTCAACTGCGACGACTGGGTAGGAATACGGTTAGAACAATATTTTTGTACAGTAATGTAATGTTGTTCCAGGATCAACAAAATATGTTTATCCAGGATTATGTCTTACATGGAAATCTCATTGCCATCAGTATTTAGCTGGAACTCACTGCCGAAGGCTTTAAAAAAAGGGGACTACTAAATATTCATGTAACAGTGATCTGGTGGCATAGGTCTCGAGTCAACAGTACACGGATATCGTGATGGCAGTTCTCGAATCTAGATTCTGGTTCTGGTTACCAGAAAACTAAACTGAGACCAGTCTTGGACTTGGATATGTCCATGTAGCTGAGAGCCAATGGGCAGCTGACAGTATGAGCATGTGAACCAAGGACTTGAATGAGGGGAGGGGGCGAATGTTTCTTTAATAACAATTAATGTAATAAAATGTAAATCAGCTACATGCACATAAACATGGCTTCATTTTTATTTGAGTCTGTGTTTTCACCCACAGGAATGATAGTATGAATTAATGATGTCTTTTTATCATTTGTTGTTATAATTTGAAGGTAGTTGATGACCCACATTAGCCTAAAGGCTGGAAATCACTACACAACTTTTAAAATCTGAACAGATTTTTAATCATTAAGCATCATACACTTTGTATGACTGACTTGTATGACTGGAAAAACTGGGTATCGTATGCTAAACGACTGAGGGTCACACACAAACGCAACAACCTCACAAATGCCTTGTTGTTAGCGGAGCGAAAGGTAGTGAGGATTTTAGGGATCCCCGGCCTTATGAGGGCCCCACAATTTCATCCGATGATCCTATGTGCAGGGGTTCCCGTACAACAACGTAACTTGCTGCATAACCACCGTAGTACGATGCATCGTTGAAGAAATCAACTAGCTAGTCACGACTGTTTCTCGAAAACCTATTGTCTCTATTGTCTCAAATTTGTCGTTCAACCACGTTGGTAATGATGTCACGGCTGTGGTGGAGTAATAACTTCTTTAAATGAATCTGTTTGAGATCTAATTAATGCTAGATGTGTTGCTATAAATTACAGACATGGCAGGACTATTTCTCATTTTTCTCAGTTATTTTGCTTTATTTCCAGATCATAGGCTGATTCTAATGTGGCAGAGCACGTTTGCACATGCGCACTATATAAAAACGACACTTTAAATCTCTTGACAAACTAATAGATGCAAATGACATTTGTATGTTTTCTAAATAAAAGATATAGATTGTACTGAATGTCACCTTGCTTATTTGGCTCAAGATAAGAATTTATTGAGTACACGTCATAAAAACAAGAAACTATGGTTCTGCGACCATAGTTGGCTAAAGATGCTTTTGGGAAACGCACCCCAGGTTGTTGCTGTGGGCCCTAGCTATGGCTCAAAAAACAGAATCTGTGCAGATCATACTCTACACGATTTTCTATGAAATCTGTCAACTGCGACTGCCCAAACTCTTTGACTTTCTGACTTTTGACTCCTCCGGTCTGTAAATTTGGGCAAAAATCAGGGCAAAAGTTGTTTAGTGAATTCCAGCCTTGATTCACCCTAAAACATCTTCTTACCTCAACAGGGTCATAATGCTCATAGAGGAGGTGCCAGGGTCGTGGTCTGGGTAGCTGTCTGGGCAGGTAAAAGTCTGGAGGGTAAGGGTGAAAGGTTTGTCTCCTCAACACATCTCTGGAATCACATGTCCTAACTTTCATTGTCTCCATGCATTGTCCCAAACCAGTATCCTCAAGTTCTGTGTTGTGTGTGCAAAGTCCATCAGCAAAACCCTTCACGAATCTCCTCAAAGCTTCCTTACTGAGGACGTAACCAGCCCCTCCGCTCATGTAGCCCTGTGCAATGAATGGGCGAAACCTACGTCCAAAATACAGCGGCTCCTCTGTGTTGTGCTTGGACAGACTGTAGCGCAAATTCTCAAGGATAACAAACGTGTCATCGTCTGCTTTGAGGAACCAATCTGCATCGTCCAGATGGTGCTTGTGAATGTGCTGGAAGGCCCGTATGGTCTTCCAGTAGAGTTGACTGCGCCCTTCTGACACGTTGAGCCCTACCGTGGGAAAGTCGGACTCCTTCGAGCTCATGTACAGAATGATGTTGCAGCGTTTGCCCCATGTGTCACGAACATGTTGGGTTCTAGATTCCAGGTGTTGAGGCTGCGTCATTACCCAGCATAACACTCTGACCTTCTGGCTAAGGTGTAGTGTGGCTCTTCTGTTCTCGGCTATAAGAATATTAGAGTTTAGCTTAAGGCCCGTTCATTTTACATTTATTAATTTAGCAGATTACAATATAATTGAGGAATACAACAAGTGATTCATCTTAAAGAGGCAATAAACATGAGAAGCGCTATAGTAATACAAAGTTTCAGCTATTGTTCAGGATAGTACAAGTCAAGTTCACACCAAGGACGATAACTACAACAATAAAGATATACCTGAAAAATCATTTTAAGAATAGCACCACAACTATAAACCGATAACAACACAGAGGAATGATATTATTGGAATCAATTTCAGAACTTTTTATGTGTTTGTTTTCAACTGATGAACGATAAAAACACTGACAGCCAATCAGAATCCTCCCCACTTTAAAAATATATTTGATTTTTTTTTAAAGATTATTTAAAGTGGCAGTCGACAAAACTGTAGCGTAAACTTATAACAAACAGAACGTTATCGTGTGTTGGTGTGGATGCTAATAATAAAGTTTTACCTTTATAGTTAGCACTTTGGTGCGAACAGGCCTATAGCCAGGTTTAGCTTAGAAACAGAAAGAGACTGAGAATCAGTGGCTATGTACTGTAGAGAATGACTTACTGTACCATACTACTCTCAATATTTTTGCAGTATGTATACTGAGCTTAGTATTTACATTTTATGCAGGCAAGGAAAACATGGGTGATCTATTACATTTGTCAAAGTGTGCAGTAGGCTATACAACAGACCACACTACATTATATATAGCTACAAATTGGATTAAAAATGCTCATTAATAACGGTAATAACCCTTGTGAAAAAGAAGTGCACTTAACTGTATTGAATGTGCGCTTGTAGTGTAATTCAAATATTAAAAGTACATATTTTAAACAAAAACTGTATTTGCTGATAATATAATATTAATGAAATAAAAGTGTAACTTTTAAAAAGTGCACTTTGTAATAATGAAAAACTAAAAGTTTTACTTTAATACATTTTAAATTGTTGTTTTAATATTTTGTCATGCTTTAAACAAGTACACTTACATTGAAGTGTTGACTAACATACTAAAGTGTAAAGTACTTGTTTATAATTTTAGCCGTAATTTATTTTAAATCTACTACATTGCAAACGTCATAATTACAAATGTTTAATTACAAATATGTTTAAAAAATAGGACAAGTTAAAATAGAAATGACATTAAAGTATATTTCAGTTTACTATAAATGTTGTCTGTACATTCAACAGTAGGGGAGAGCCGGGACAGTTGAAACACTTTTCAGATAAAAGTTGTTTTCTAAGATAAGGTTACTGATAGATTTGTTTTATTTTTGTGATCAACAACTCACATATGTGTTCTCTTAGTAACATGTGTTATTCGCTACAAATATAGAATGATTTAAGTAAAAACTGACTTTGAACGGTAGTTGTGCTTTGTTTCAATCGTCCCGCATGAGCGGGGCGATTGAAACACAGGGGTGGGACGGATGAAACATAACAGTTTAAACGGCAACTATTCATCTAATGTTTGTTTTTATGAACAATACCTGACAAGTAACTTATGTACATATTGTTACAAACATATTTTGTAATTTATTTAAATTTAAAGGTTCATATTAACCATTTTTGTTCTGTCGCCCAATAGACAATAGGGGATACCCACTGAGCAATGTGATGTCGGAGTGATGTCTTTTCTATGTAATTTTTGGACGTCCAATTTCGGTCCACTGTAGGGGTTATTTTGTAACGGCAGGCGACATCTTTATTCGACGTCTATTGCACGTCTAATGTTGACCTCCATGGGACCAAATGTGGTTGTTTGTGTACGTCTTTTCAACATAAAATTTAGACTAATTTTAGATGTCGTTTCTATACAGTACAACTTCTATAACTGTAGTCCCATGTTTCAAAAGGGTGGAGGACATGTTTTCTGTATCATGTAATTACATTTATGCATTTGGCAGACGCTTTTATCCACAGTGACTTACATTGCATTACACATTTACATTCCAATCAATTCCTGCCTTCCCTGGGAATCGAACCAATGATCTTGGCATTGCAAGCGCCAACACTCTACCATTTGCGCTACAGCATTACACCTTAGTAGACGTCTCCACCCAGATAGCAAACAGTCATTGAAACTATGTTAAATCAACATTCCGTTGTCAACATTAAGTCATTGAATCACCATCGAACTCTGATGTTGATTCTACATACATGCACCCTGTTTTAATATTGAAACAGCATTGAAATCCTGTCCATAGATCAATGGAATTTCAATGGTATTTCAATTATCAGGAATATTGAAACAATGTTGAAATTTCAACTGAACTAAGGATCAACGTGATTTCAATGGAATTTCAATCGTTTTTAAATGTTAATTTTAAATGTAATGCCATAAATTAAATAGTCTGATTTATCTACAGCCAGGATGTTAAAAGTAATGGAACATTTGAAATCTTGTATAAAACACTGAACACACCACACAAACAAATTAATTTTTATTAGCCTTTTTATTTAATTAATTGTAGGCTACTCTTTATTTACACTTCAATGTCCTCTGACGCCTGAATATTTTGTCGTCAAGTCCCTCCTGCCCGGTCTGGCACATGTGAATTGGGTGACGGCGGCTGTCTCCATCTGCTGAGTAGAGCACCTAAAACAGAAAATAAAATCACAATGCAAAAAAATTGCATTTAAGTTAAACAGGAGATTATATTTATTTGTATTGGTACATTCGTGCCGCGAGATGAAGTATAACGTGGGGCTATGCCCTCCCAAGTTCCCCCTTGACGCCAGGCCTGGTTGTCATAACAGTGACAAAAATCGCAAAAATAGTGATATCGCATAAGCACTAGTACATTCATATTTTGGATTTGTATTACGACGAGATGGTCTAATCGGCATTCCCAGTTACAACTCGAGACAGTTCTGCATTGAATAAAGTAAAGTAAGTCATGTCTTCTGTGTAATTCTGGCCCGCCGCGGTCACTTCTGTGGGCAGCGCTAGGTGGAGCACTGCTAGCGTTGGTTCAGAAGAAATAGCGGTGCTGTGTTAATAGATTTCACGACACAAGCAATGGGTAGGCTACAGACATGTATTTTGAGCTAAATATCACAAAAATAGACTGGACTCGGAGGTTTTGCTAACTTTATAACCTAGAAGAGAACTACAAAGTAGGCCTAGGCTACTTTTGGCAGATTTTGACACAGTGGTAAAACAAAAATCTATTTCCTGCAGCACTGCGTCGGTTACTACATTAACCATCATGTTAACGATCAGCCTAACAGTATTTGATTTGGTACAATTCATTCATATCAAACATTAAGCAAGCTTACCTTTAGGCTTGTGCCAAGGGTCCAGAAATGAGCTGTGTCCGGTGCAGTACGTTGGTAACATCCGTTGATCTCCCGGTCAACCAAAAATCTGTTAATTTTCAATCATATTTCCCGGTCAACTATATATCGATGCATTTTCAATCATATTTCCCGGTCAACTATATGTCAATGACTTTTCAACAACAGTGTCGTTTCCCGGTCAACTATAAATGATGACTTTTCAACACATTCAGCGATCGCCCGGTAAACCAAATATCAATGCTTAATTAATCATAATGATAACTATAGATCAATGTTGTTCCAATATCGTTGCCATCAACTTTAATAACATCAGGTTTTCATCGACAGGGTAATGGTGATTCAACATTAATTTTGCATTGAAATTTCAATATCAACCATAATGATGATTCAGATGGAAAAACAATGTTTATTCAATGTTGGCTTGCTGTCTGGGCAGTTATCACCTGCTGCTGAGACGATCAAATGGAGTTTTTGGAAAATGATCTTAAATAATTATAAATAATCTGTATTCATATGTATTAATCATGTTGATAACAACAATGTTGATATTTGTAAATAAAAAAATATTGCATATTAATCAAGTAAATTTCCTGCACCTGTAATAGACGTCCAAATGAGGTCCAAAAAAATGACCCAGTTCAAAGGTCAAATGTTGAACGTCAACATGACGTCCAAGTTGGGTCATGGTTATACGTCCAAATATTGGACCTAGTTTGGACATCGAATAGATGTCCAGAATTGGTCATGGACCGACGGACCCAATATAGACATTAAGGCTGAGCAATTTTATCGATTCTGCGATATAAATCGATATTTTTTTTCCCCAAAAAAGTATCGATTTTTAAGCCGCGAGTAGCCTATCGATAAGTCCCATTCAAATCCCCCGTGTTTACCCCCATTCGCTTTAAAGCTCGGACGTTTTCGGTTCTGTTGTCGGTAGGCCTACTGGAGAAAATAGAAATTACACGTAGGCTACTATTTATTATTGATATAAAGACGTAATCTTGAACATGTTTATCTCGCCAGCCAGTTCTATATATAATATTAAACCATTTGTCTGTGATGCAATTTTGCTATTCGCAGTCCAGAAGAGAGAGAGAGCGATCTCTCACGCGGAGCCACAGCGCGCACAACACGACAGCCCTGCTCAATGACTCAGGGTCGGCCCGTGGCATAGGCAGTATAGGCAAATGCTATGGGCGCCGGCGCCTTATACCCTAGGGGGGGCGCCAGAGCCGCGTAAGGAACTTTCCGCTTTTTATTGTACTTAATTAACACTGCAACGAGTGGAGCAATTACATAAGCCTGCCAGTGGCTCAAAAAGTGGGTATACCGGTATGTGTAGCGGAGTAGGCGCCCTCAAAAGATTTCATCATAGAATTTTGACAGGGGATCCCCCTCCAATAATATCGCGAGCGGGCGCGGGCGCCGTGAGCGCTGAGCAAACAGGCACGAGTTAGTGAGTTGTCGTCGAAAAAGATGGATAAAGCAAAAAAGCGGCCGGGGGCTGAAATAGAAATAGCCCATTCGTTTTGTTTTGTTTTGCTTAATCGGCGCGCTGGGTTAGTGCTGGTGTAATGCATTGGTAAAAAAAAGTCAGTGTTAGCTTTTTTTCTGACACAGCATGAAACGAGATAGGTCTGACTGCAGAACCGCAGAACCATTACGTCATAACAGTCTGAGGACGACAGCGCCAGCCCGACAGTCTGAGGACTGAAGTGGGCGCGGCAAGGCATTACGCTACTTCCGTGTTTTGGAACGTTTTAAAGTTTAAAACAACGTTATTATAAAGACTTTGTTTTAAACGATTTAATTGAAAATGTATATTTAAGATTGATTAACAATATATACATTAAACAAAGCATACAATTAAAAATAAATAATACAATGAAAAAAAAGCTTGAGTGTTTGAACATTTTATTCAATTGAAAATAATTTTTGAACAACAGCCTTTTTGAAGTGGATTTTCATATGACTGGTCAATTTGTTCCGTCTTGTTGGTTTAAAGATGCTGGCATCACAAAATGGGCAGTGAAAATTTCTGCAACATGTTGTGCATTGGATCAGAAGTGGTAGTGCTGACCCTCTCTGAATCGATATATGTTTCTATAGGTGAAATCAAATACAATTAATGCAATTGTCATGGTCAGAAAATTTAACAAATGCTGTAAAATACAACGCCAACAACAAATTAAATCACAAACCATGAATATGTAATCCAACAAAGTGATACTGGGATATTGTTAAATATTAACTTATAAAATACTTCCTTTCAAAAAAACATTTCAGTAGCCTACAGGGCCGTTTTGTATAAGCGTAACGTTATAATGTTAAGTATGTTGCATCCACCAAATATATAACTTCTTTTTACCCCTTTCTCTTCTTCTTTTCCTTGTTCTACAGTGTGCTCCGCCATAGTTAAACCTTTTACTGTCTATCTTTTACTGTCTAAAAATCTCTAACTGTCTAGTCTAAACACATGTTTAAACATGAACTCCGTACACTTCCGGCATCGGACTGCAACCCCGCCCACTTCCGCCCTCAGACAGTCGGGCTGGCGCTGTGGTCCTCAGACTGTTATGACGTAATGGTTCTGCGGTTCTGCAGTTGGTTAATATTGGAGGAAACGCGTAGATCAGCGGCCCATTGGTTGTTTTTTTGATTGACACTGGGCTGGCCCAATCACATCTTTAATGTGAAGTATAGAAAAATACTATTTTTATTAGTATAGAAATTAGTACAAAACTTATGAAAGTTTTCTTTATTTTTCAGTGCATTGTTTTACAATATATGAGTATTATCATGGGATTAATATTATAACTATTATTATGTAATGTAGACAGACACTAACTAAAAGAGGTTTGAATTTTTCTTTGTTTAATTTGAACACTGAATATGGGTTGGAGCTTTTAATTTTGAGCTCTCAAAGTGCACCAGATTGATGAATTTAACATTAAAATGCACAAAATTTTCTTACGGGGGAGCATGCCCCCGAACCCCCCTAGCCTTGTAGCAGCCTAATATATTACTAATAATTGTAATGGTGGTAATAATTGTCATTCATCTACTACAAGTTACATGGTCAAATAAAATGTATTTGTACAATGCAACTATGTAGGATGATTGAAATATCCTAGAACGTTCTTTGTAGCATTTGTATAAACAATTTATTACAGTTCAAGTCATAATTTGCTTGTTGAAGTTTTGGAGTGACTATAAGAGCATTTTTGTTTAGTTCATTATTTTTAAAGGAGGAGGGGGGGGCGCAAAAATCAATCTCGCCTAGGGCAACCAAAGGGCTAGAGCCGGCCCTGCAATGACTGACAATGAGGACAGAACTAAACATTCAAACGTGGTTACACTTTAGATCTGGGATAATATTCTAATTTTATTTTAGATTTCGGCTTTCAGAGATTATAAAAAGAAGATATTTGAGATGAAACCAAACTAACTGCATTATGTCTAGAGCAACTTCCTTCCCTTCACAGCGATGCGCTGTCATTTCTTCCTAAAACCCAAACGTACCATCAGAATCAGCACGATCGGTGATTGTTGTAAAATTCAGTCTCTACTGTTGCTAAATTGCGGACGCGTTTAATCATTAAAAGAGCTATTAAAAGCACAAACATCTGCGCAAGAGACGCTGTTCACAAGGCGACGGGCGCTCTGAAATGGACTGCAACGAGACAAGAAAAGTATAGGCTACTTAACTTTGGGCTTCATGCAGGGCTGGACTGGGACAGAAAATCGGCCCTGGCATTTTGGTCCAGACTGGCCCACTACATATGATAATAAACACCACCCATCTTTGCACGCCCTTGAATATGTTTTTGTTCAACTCCTATTCATTAAAACCACTGATGCCATGTAATGAGTGAGTATAAACGAGTGAGAGTTAACAGATTAAATAAGTACAAAATTGTACTTTATTAATACAATTGAACTATACTCCACAGTGATGCATCCAAAAAAACAAGCTATAATCTGCATTGGCATAGAAATACAAGTGTTTCTCACAGGAATTTTTGTAAAACTGTGGGGGGCGGACCTCTGTCCTTCTAGGGGGGGTTGGGGGCATGCCCCCCCCTAAGAAAAATTTGTGCATTTTAATGTTAAATTCATCAATCTGGTGCAGTTTGAGGGTTCAAAATTAAAAGCTCCAACCCATATTCAGTGTGCAAATATAACAAAGAAAAAAATAAACCTATTTTAGTAACAGTGTCTGTCTATATTACACTACTACATAATAATAGTTATAACATTAATCTCATGACAGTAGCCTAATAGCCATATATTGTAAAACAAATGCACTGAAAAATAAAGAAAACTTTCATAATTAGTTTTGTACTAATTTCTAAACTTGAAAGAGATAAGCACATGATCTTTTATTTTGACAGAAACTGCATCGAGCTTTTATTTTGGCGGAAAACGTGGATAAAAACGCGTCTCATTAAACTTCTAGTAAATTTCTGTAATCGTCAACAATGCAGATGTGGAAATAATGCGTAACTGGGTTATGGGTTCCTACACTCATAGCCAAAGTGTTTTGAAAGTAGTTGTTTCTGTTGCTGCAGAAAACATATTTTGACACATTTTACAGCGTCTGCTATTTCTATTAATAAAGCCCAAAGGGGGAGGTGTTTAAAGATGTGATTGGGCCAGCCCAGTGTCAATCAAGAAAACAACCAATGGGCCGCTGATCTACGCGTTTCATGGGCCGGTCTGTCAGTGGAAAAAAAAACTAACGCTTACTTTTTTTTGACCAATGCATTACACCGGCACTAACCCAGCGCCGTCAATTAAACAAAACAAAACGAATGGGCCACCGATGTACGAGTTTTATGGGCCGCTAAAAAAAAAAAAAAAGTATGAGATGTATCGGCCCAGAAAGCACGTCGGCCCACCAGATTACCTGTCGAGCCCTGGCTTCATGTGCGCATCTAAACTATCAAATATACATAATAATGTAAAAATGACCAGCTCTGAGATTCACTGAAACACAGTTTATTCACTTAAACAGTTTATGTCTTAAATGGACGTAAATAGTTAGGAGAAAATTATGGTGCATCAGTCACCTATTAGATCTGCACTCGGTCTTAAAGGGGCAGCGTCTAATAAACTTGCTGACGATTGAGCCATTAATGTGAATCAAACAACAAAAGGCACTCACAGCTCTTGAACGAATAACTTAACCCTTTCGCACGTACGATCACACCGGTGTGATCAGTCTAGGCTGGTCCCTGGAGCGTACGACCACACCGGTGTGATTAGAACGGTCAGTGCATCACATGATCAACTGCTAAATTCAAATGTGCTTTCGCGCGTTGGCTGGCCCTGAGCCAGAGACAGGCGCGCTCAGAGCTGTCATATATCACAACTTTTCAGTGTTTTCAACCACATAATGTTTATTTTAGGTTCCAGACATATAAGTACTAAAAAAACAATACATTTAGAGTTCATAAAATACACACTGATGTCAAAGGAAGATGCAATAATAATCCTTTCCATTATAATTAGCCTAGTTTTATTCATATCAGATACATATTGTGTAAGTAACTTTAAAGTTTACTCTATTCTTCTCCCAGTTCACCAGCCACTTACTTGTATGTATTTCAGGAGAAGTGGATGAATTAACGTTTTGTAAATCCAACAGATCCGATTGTCTGAACTGCGTCTGCGGCACAAACTAAGATGGCGGCGCCCATCGCGCATACAGCTCAACTAACGCGATCGTTATAAAGGTGTTTAAACAACAAAACACTTCCACTTGCATATATTTGACAACCGGAATATCAGATATTTCATGCCATATCTAACAAATTTGTGAATATTTTGAATAAAAAAGGAAATATGACATAAAAGCAGATCATCATTCATTCAGCTCTGTTGTTGCTGCGGTGTGTCACGTGACAAGCAATGACGCGTCACCATGGAAACCATAAAGTGACACATTCTAAATAACGGTCGCCTTGAAAAACTCACGCTGGGGGGTCAGCCAGAATATTTTAAACTCACGTGTGAAAGGGTTAAACTTGTCCAGTCAGTGACATATATTGTGTAAATCAAGTTTTTATTTTTCAGTTCAAATAATTCAATCCAAGTAAATGAAACACTTACAAGATATCACCAAAATCACTCTGTCCCCTTTAAATCTTTCAGAAAAAGATGTAAGTGTATCGAATTATATCGTATCGAATCGTATCGTTGGCTGAATATCGTGATATCGTATCGTGAGCTGAATATCGTGTATCGTATCGTATCGTGAGATTAGTGTATTGCTACAGCCCTAATAGACATGATCTGCACGTCTATCTGACGTCCAGTGTTTAGTGGGTAATAAACCTATGCGCATTTTGCGTAATCTCATAGACTATTTTGACGAAGACAGGCAAATCAGTTTAAAATTAATTTTCTTACATTTCTTCCTTGAGTCATAGTGAGTGTTTGCTAGTTGAATAGCCTGTTATTATGAACATAACAAAATTATGAACACTTGTTCCAACCGTCCCGACAATGCCTCCTGCCAGTTAAACCTGTTTTGTACTTAAACTAAAAAACTCTGATAATGCACACTTGCACAACAAGGGTGCGTTGCAGGACTAATACACCTGCCGTATTATCATTACAACTGCACATGAAACAATAAATACAACTTGTCAGTCAAAAAAAAAGTACCGCACGAAAGAATTCACTTACCGCACTCAAAAACAGTTTTCCGGCTCCAACTTTAAAACGGCATGACGTAAAGAAGAAATGTTTTCGCGGGTCTGGTCGGCATTGTGTGCTGTACGTGCTGACGAAATTTGACGTACATGAGGTAGGCTAAGTGGTTTTCAAGGAAATCTCAATGTTTCATCCGTCCCGCGTTTCAATTGTCCCGGCTCTCCCCTACACTTTAACCATATTCCAAAGACAATAGAATTAATCATGAAATGATATATAAAGTTGACCTTAAGTCCTACTTAAATCACTGCACTGGGTCAAAGTTAAGTTCCATTTCATATAATACATTTTAATTTAATTTCAAATAACATGTAATTAAGTGTCTGAAAACATTACAAGTACAGTATTTCCGCAATACGTAGGCTATATACTCTTATGTATGCAAAAATGTACTTTTTTTTTTACAAAGTAAATAAGTTATTTCAAAGATGATAATGGGTGTCATTTGTTGATGTGAAGAGGTCATATGACAACAATTGAGCACTTGTCCAGAATTACATAACACACTTTATTAACGGTAAATTCTTCAATAAATGTATACAGTATATAAATTCATATGCAGCAGACAAGTAAGCTATCCATTCCAATTGTATTTATTTTGTTTGTTTGTTTTTGAGTAAATGTAGTAGGTCATCTGGGTATTATATTCTATACAGAAAATGTTCATACTGTGTTGTATACAATAGTTTAGCAATAGTAAGAGTAGTATAGTATATTATATTATTTCCAACAGCTTCTGTCCTCTTTTCTGCTGCTTTTTTATTTACTGTGGTTGTGGCTGATTACAGAGGAGAAATAAGAGTAGAGAAAAAGCCTTAGACTTACCTGTATGCCATACAGTATATGTATTCCTTGCATGCATGGCAAATGTAGGTGTCAGAGTCCTTCGAACACGTGAATAAGTTATTGAGAGAAGGACACTCATTGCTACGCCACTTAAAAATAAAATGTAGTTCTTAAATATTCTCATGTCTACGATATGTATGATAAAATCTTCTTCAACTCACTTAAACGAAGACAGCATCTCTTCAATGCTCCGAACGTCCTGCCCTTAAACACACAGATGACTTTACAGATTGTGTAATAAAGTTCTACAGGTTGCATCATAGACATCAGTGGGTGAAAAGGCATGTACTTTTTTTCCTCATGTTGTTAGTTTTTCCTCATGTTTATATTATATTATATTATTTTAACGTATCTGAATATTTCTGAACATATTTTAAAGGAAAAATATATTGCATTTTTTTTATATATATAGAAAAAAATATTTTGTCTTTTTATGTTTCTTATTTTTCTTACTTTAACATCTATATATAATTTAGTACGGCAATAATAATATAAATAAAGTGTCTGTTCAATATTGTAAAATGGCCATATAAAACATGCAAAGTGACATATGATAGGCTATTGCCCATTTTAATACACCACAGAAACCTTTTTGTAAACATTAACTTGGCAAAATAATAAAATGTTCTAAATAAGATTTAAAAATAACTTCTTATAGGTTGGGTCTTGGATGAGAAAGTGATTGGCGCCCGTTTTCTTAGTTGCACTACATTCCAATCGGCACCAGAGGGTAGCATCGGCTGAAATGACACTCATAGCATTGCGGTGAAGAAGACTGCATGTACGGTTGGATAATCAACAGTGTTATGTATATTATGACCTTTAAAATAATATCAGATCGGTTCGTCTTTCTCATAAGCTATGGTTTTTAGGCTGGTGCACTAACACTTCGTTAATGTGTTCAAACAGGACGCACTTGTCGCTGTATAATATCTAGAGGTTGTCTGTCAGATTGTGAAGTTATGGCACATCCAGCGCATGTATCAGTGGTTCGGTCTTTGTATAAGAGAATTATGTTACTGCACCGCTTCCTGCCCATAGACCTGCGGGCTCTGGGTGATCAGTATGTGAAAGATGAGTTCAGAAGAAACAAGTCTGCATCAGGTGAAGATGTCACACGCTTCATGACAGAATGGCAGGTAAGAGCAGCTGTGAGCTTCTATCACTTGACTGCAGAGAAAGCAAATACATTTAAATCACTAAATTACACGACAGTGCTTGAATGGAATCAAGTCTTATAATGGGGTCCACCACAATTAATATTTTTTATTTTATTTTATTTTTTGGTGGTGTGGCTAATAGTAGCCTACTATTGTGTATTGTCACAGTGGATCCCTACATTTACATCATGCACTGTACATCATCATTCTCACACCCACATATTCACCTTATTATTTTTCATTCTAATCCTATTTGTTGTCAGTGCATTGTAAGTGTTGTTGTAAAATGGAAACAAATTGATACAAAAGATGCTACCAAATCTTAAGTTCTTTAAAGGCATACTTCACCCAAAAAGTTTCATCAAAAGTGTCATCATTACTCACCCTCAAGTTGTTCCAAACCTGTATGAGTTTCTTTCTTCTGTTGAACACAAAATAAGATATTTTGAAGAATGTTGGTAATCAAACATTTGATGGTAGCCATTGATGTCCGTAATTGGGAAAAAAAACAATAGTTTTTGATTAAACTATCCCTTTAATGAGTCAGGCTTTCCTGAAACATTCCACATGATGGCAGCACCTTCCTAAAGTCTCTATCATCATGAAAACAAAACATAATGGAATCCATAACCCCATAACTAACTAATCCTTTTCTCCGAGGGAGCACAGCTGTTTCCTGACACCATCTGTGGACATTAATACAGCATCACTTTGATGAGACCTAATTTTTTAATTTCAGTTATGTGGTTACAGAATTGTGCCACTTATGAGAGCTCTGACGCCATGCTCGTATGAAATGTTCCATGACAAATCCAAAGATCGAATTCAACGCATGAACTCCTTTTAAACATGCAGCAGCATGCATTCAAGGATATAAGCAATAATCCAGGTCTTCTTTTACTCTAAGCCTGGATATTGGAGTTGATTTTTGAGCCGTCAAACTTCACAAGATGTATTACACTTCTAGTATGGTTCTGGTAGCTCATGATTGTGGACTAAGCACTTATTGCATTTTCACAGTCATGCTGTATAATTTCAGAGGACTCGATGTTCCTGGGAATGGCTTTGACAGACACGGATATTCTTTAAGAGGGTAAAAATCTCACACTTGCAGGTAATGAGAGTCACTCTGTCCTTGTACAGAAGGACACGTACACATCCTTCCAAAATGGGCAGCTGACTGTCCTGAAAAAAAAATAGTCCAGCCCTTTGCAACATTTCGCTTATGCACATACACAGTTACAAAATAAATACGATAAACACAGAAAATGTAATAAAATACACTGAGTAGCCTAAACCTTAAAGGGATAGTTCAACCCAAAAAGAAAATGCTGTCATTATTTACTCACACTCATGTCATTCCAAACCTGCGTTACTTTCTTTCTTTTGTGGGACACATAATGTCATACATCAGCTTTGTTTGGGAAAGGACTGAAATTTAAGTCATTATTCACGGATAATCTTCCCCTCCAGTGAACTTGTAGCAGTTTGTGACTGAATCATTGAGTGAGTTAAACTCGAGTACAGATAATTCAGATTTTTTTTGTGAACTGGATAATACAATACGATCAGTTGATTCATAAGTAAGACTTCACACATTCTTTCATGAATACGTCAAATACAGCTACAACTTAACAATTTTGATATTTTTCTCACACAAAGCTGTTGTATGACTTTAGAACAGTGTTTCTCAACCTCTCCTGCAGGGACCCCCTGACAGGACATGTTTTTGTTTTTTAACCCTGAAATGGCACACCTGATTCAATTAGTCAGCTGCACATTAAGCCTTTAATTAATTGAATCAGGTGTGCCATTTCAGGGTTAAAACAAAAACATGTCCTGTCAGGGGGTCCCTGCAGGAGAGGTTGAGAAACACTGCTTTAGAACCATCTTTTGGACCACTTTTATGACACTTTTACAGTGAGTGGCTTATTTGTCATTTTGACCACCTGTCCACTTTTAGTATATTGATAAAATTGCCAGTATATTTCTCAGAAATTCACTTTGTGTTGCATGGATAAAAGTGAATTATACAGGTTTGGAATAGCATGAGGTTGAGTAAATGATGATATAATTTTCATTTGTGGGTGAACTCAACTCACAAGTGATTCCAGTAGAGTTTGATATTAGCATGTTACTAAGCAAACCATATGATGTGATAATTGTAAAAGGGATAATAATGTGTAAGAGTAATCACTTTTTTTATTAGATTGAACTGTTTTGGTATTGAGTTCCCCTTCAGCAAGTAAAAACATAGTTTGTGCCGATCACAATGTGCTTTTGTGGTTGCATTGAGCATGAAACCCTTTAAATTCAATTTACAGTTTATGAAATACAATTTCAGTACTACACCACTATTTCCACTGTAAAACCTGGGTTCAGAATTAAAAAAACAGCATGAGCCTTTTTCTGTAGGCCTATATCATAGGAACATGCCTATATTGCCTTAAAGGAATAATTCACCCAAAAATGAAAATTCTGTCATTATTACTCACCCATATGTCATTCTAAACCTGTCCTGCATGCGTTTATCTGTTGAACTCAAAATATGATATTTTAAAGAATAAAAGCCTAAATTCAATCTGTTCATCATATAAAGCGATCTAGTCTCTTCAGAAAATTTGGACTTGACTGCTCAATTCAAATGGACTAGATTTACGATCTCTTTATGAACTTTTTGAAGCGTCAAAGTCATAGGCGTAATTTGTGGGTGGGCTTTTTCACCATCACTTTTTGCCGGGGTAAATATTGTCCACACCACTTTTTGAAACATCTCGCAGCACGGATGTACCTAATACAGATAAATAAAACATCTCCGGCTAACTAGTAGGGCATTCATTTAGTTCATTTGTTAAATAAGAGACAATCTAGTACTGAAATGTGTTTTTATTTTTATTTTAAATCAAGCGGAGTGCTCGTTGCCGCTTGCTATCAAAATATTATCAATGCGCTATCAATGGCGCAGATACAGTGTTCTCTTGTGGCTCGCGCACAGTCTTAACACGGACGCGCGCTTTAATCTATCGTTTAATGCAGTTGCGGAGACTCTCTATTCGTTCCGGTGAAATCACAAAAACAAATTGCACACAAACGTATCCCAGCTTAATATACAACCACTGATGAACATTCACGTTTGATGAGGAAAACAAAAACAAAAAAACAATACGAGTGCGGATTAGAACCCAAAACCTCTGACACAAATTAAACCCAATGAATGTACTATTTAAATTGATTTCTGGACATCGTAATGTTATTTTTTCCCGAAATTTTTTATTGTACATATACAGTATCTTACACCCTCTCACCCCCCACACCTGTCCCACCCACTTCTTAAAACAAAGTTATGCCACTGGACAAAGTGTCAGTTGCAGCTGTCTATGGAGGAATAGAAAGCTCTCAGATTTCATCAAAAAGATCTTCATTTGTGTTCTGAAAATGGACATTTTTGGGTGAACTAACCCTTT
Source organism: Gila orcuttii (assembly GCA_026230005.1). Classification (NCBI taxonomy): domain Eukaryota; kingdom Metazoa; phylum Chordata; class Actinopteri; order Cypriniformes; family Leuciscidae; genus Gila; species Gila orcuttii. Next base: position 16,523,346 of record JAPDVR010000010.1, on the reverse strand, counting down.
AAAGGTAATCTCCACCCAAAAACGAATGTTCTGTCATCATTTACTCACCCTCATGACATTCTAAACTTATGGAATAGCTTGCTTTCTTCTTGGGAACATACATATTTTGAGAAATATCTAATTTGTTTGTTTGGCTACACAATAGACATCAATGGACTTCAATGCTATTTGGTTCCCAATGGTCTTCCAAATATCTTTTGTGTTTGAAAGAAGAAAGTAAGTCATACTGGTCTAGGTAGGCAGCTCACTATTTTACAACAGAGCTGTAGTGCTTCACACTCGCTCACAATACAGCTGTGAATGGAGGAGTCCACTCTAACATTAGTTCTGGGAAGGAGTCTGTGTGTGCTTAAGAACCCTCTCCCCACTCGTTCATTAGGAGGTGAGTGAATTACTGGGGGTCTCAGTTTTCAAAGCACTGCTGGAAAAAAAAAAAAACAATGAGGAAGGGTGGCGGAGCCAGGAGCAGACGTAGAGCGAGCCTCCAAATGTGATTAGGAGCACTGAGTGTTCACTTTAATCCAGTTACAACAGAGGGCCCAGGGGGCTTCTCATCGCCTAATAAATCGACCGCATTGCAACAGACAAGCTTTCCCTGAGGAATGAAAGAAAAGGAGAATGTGAAGGAGTGAAAAGTGTGTGCATTGTTGTTTTTATATGGGTTTGCCATTTTCGCCTGGTAGATGATAAATCTGGCGAAGACATTTAATAGACTTATTTTGATGGAAGAGTCAGAATATCTTGGGATATTGGGAAGACTTGGGACAACCCAGAACACCATATTCTGATATATTTTGTTTCTAAACGCTAAATCTAAACGAATCATGATTTAAGCGCGCGTCTCACTGTTTCTATAGGAACTGGAGCTTCTAATGGCAGCTGCAGTGAGCGTTGCACTTTTCCTCATTCAAAACAATACTAGTGACACGTCTTGTGTTATTCTTTAGTCTTTGCATTTAACTGTCGTGGCAGTTCAAAGGTCCTTAACTGCCATTGCGATATTTCGTTTTTTTGCGATAATTGCAATATTGAAACAGTTTCACCAGATGAATAGCTCTATTTAGAAATAATTAATCATTCTAGAATGATTGGGGTAATTTTATAGGGGAGTGAATATGCATAGAAAACAATGAACAAATTACAAGCATAGATAAATACAATAGATCAAAGATACAACTGAAATAAATGTAAGCCATAAGCGACTGTATTTATGAGGATACTCGCTGAGACGGGCATTTTGACATAATTTTGCGTGTATATGTCCGTTCAAGCACAAATAGACGAGAAAGAGAACAGAATTCGGTGTTCGTGTGGTGTGTGCGCACAGAAAACAACGCACAAGATCAGAATTGAGTTTTCTTTCACATCATCTTGCGCTTGAATGGTTTAAAATCGCTTGAATGTTTAAGCTGGTGCCTGGTCTGTACGGATCACACATCACCTACGATCCCTATTTGACATCCCGTTATTGATGCTAGAATGATATATCGTGCAGCCCTAAGTTGGATCTAAGTTTTCCTGAAACTTCAGAAAACTTTTCCAACTCCGATTTTGTTTGAGATTTTGCTTGATGTAAATTGGAGCCTTGAGCCATCGCCATTAACCCCAGGTTGCTTCCAGGGGATTGTCTCTGTAATTATTATACTATATGTCACTTTGGATAAAAGCATCTCTTAAATGACTACTGACTTAACTGTAAATCCATTGGTATTTCAGCGGCACGTTTCAAAGGTGTACTGTGCATACAAAGTAGTGGTCATAGACCTAATCTATTTATCAGTATAGATCTTTAAAGTTCTGTGCCCTTGGGAAAGTCAGACTATTCCAGACAAACATAAAACGGGTTGCCTGATTACGTCAATGCGATGGGATGTGAGGTGTTTATATTCAGAAGGTGAGCTTCAACAAAAAGCTTGCCATTCAGTATGCCCGCATCCCTTCCATTCTTAAAATATTACTCTTTGGCAAATGTTCAATCTAATTACATTATGTAGAGGAGGAAGCTTCTAAGACAAATGGCCTTTTGCTTCCAAAATTGAATTGCGTCCAAATACCAAGATGTTAGGAGAGTGAATGAGAGTTCTTAATGGTTTTGTTTTCAGTGTATTTTTCTGAATGAGTCTGCCCGTAATGTCTTGTAGGTTTGATCGTAAGTAGTCATGACAGACGTGACGGACAAGTTTCAATTAAGACAGAAGCTCATATGAATCATCGGTATGGTGTAAATATGTTTAGTTCTACTCTGGGACTTTGTGTAATAGTGCTACAAGGATTATGCAGGACAATCGTATTTATAATTATGGTTCTGATTCCACTTAATCATTCTCTTAGTACTTTTGTGGATGACCTACCCACAATAATTTATCCTATATACTACGAAAAGAATGTTTTTTGTAACAATCAAGTGATTGTTTTAATAATTAAAATACTTAATAGAAAATCTATTGTGTGTGTCTGTCTTTAAGTGCACATTATGGACAATCAGTCGGTATTCTAGATATCTTAGTGTCATGAGTACACACAACACACTTTATTTACTTTATTTAGAATCAGACACGACTTGAAGGTGATTTGCTGTTCAGTGAGTGAGGGAATCGCTAAGACTGAATCAAATCAAGTGTGGACTAATGTAGTGGACTACACTGGTCATGCTGTATGTTTGTTTCTTTCTCTGTGGTTCTGTACATTCAGTAAGAAACTTTCAGTGTTTTGTACACGGCAGCAGAAGAATGTAGACCTTGAAGAACATTGATACAAATGAAAATAGTTTGGTTGCAGTATTTTTTTTAAATGGAATTGATTATGAGAAAGAACTGACAATTCCACCAAGGATGCACTATGAGGAGCCAGAATGTGTTACTTCCTGCACCCCTGCAAAAAAAACCCATGCACCTCAGATATGTTGTAAGGGCAATTTTACTAGCAAGTTGAAGAACATTGGCTTTGTAAAACTTGTAGAGACTTTGGACCTTCATGCAGGTGGTAATCACTGATATAGATAGAGTGATTTAAGTGGGCTTAGAGAGAGCAGAAGGCATTGACCTCCATTAGACCTTAGTGGATTCCATGATACTTCGCGACCCCCGTGACCTGCATTTCATCTTGTGAATTGCAATCAATGAATCTCCAACAAAGAGAAATAAATAATTCTGTCACAGTCTGTTATAGTAAATCAATAGCGCTCTATAAAATGAATTTCTTAATTGTGCTTGTGTGTCAAATCAATACAAAAACCAATAGCAGGCACACAAGTGTTAAGGTTTTGGTTATCTCAGAAAAGTTCTAAAGTAGCTAAAAAATAAAAAGTTGCTTATGTTTTTTAATGTATCCATTTTATTTTCTGTGCAGAACTACAAAGACACCCTACAGACGCAAGTGCTGGAAGCAGCGGGAAACAAGAAGTTGGTATTTGGCGCTGATTTATCGGAAGATAAATTCAAAGACTTTCAAGAAGAGCAGATTGGGCAGCTTTACGAGCTTATGCTTGAGTCCACAAAACCCAACCGGCAGTTTGATATTCAAGAGGAGGGAACGCCAAAGTAACACCCTCTGAAGGGAAAAGAAGGGGAAGCCACCCGACGGGTCATAGTTTGACTTATTATAAAATACTGTTGTACATAGCCAAGTCTGATGATTACATTAAACTGCTACAAAGAGCTACTAATACTTGTCTCATATTTTTTGGAGCAAAATCGCATTCTGTGTGATAATCCACTTACGCCAGCCACTCAGAAGTAAAAAAATGTAGTTATATTGGCCAGGTAGTGAAACTAAAGCATGCATGGCATTTAATGGTAATTTCCAATGATTGACATCAGAGTTTACTGCTATTTTGGTACTGACGTGTGAATGATATCTTACCGCTAAAAAGAGGGAATGCTGTTGTTTCTGTGAACAGCACATTTGTGTATTTACCGAAAAAAAGTTGTTCTGGTAATTTTTCGGTAATTTACCAGAATTACTGTGTGAAAGGTGCTATTGCCATTGCCATCATGTGCACACAGAAAAAGTTTGCAGACACGAAAAGTCATTCTCCAGACACTCTTTTCCTTCATTACAGATGAAAAAAGCCCAAATCAATAATGCTTCTCTCACTCTCTGAATCATTAGATTGTCTGAAAAATAATACCTCATTAGCCTTAGATTTACACTTTCACCGTAGAGCTGCACAAAAAGCTTCGGCACTGTCAGCTACTATCAGCTGATTGGTTGTGAGATATTTTCCCCCATGTTGAACTTTACCAAATACTGCTCTAAAAGACAAGAATCTTTAGTCAAGTAAGAAACCCAATTTAGTCGACACTGAACACTAAAATCAATGGCTTGTGAAGAAATCAGTATTCATGTGAGAGCATACAGTCTCAGTACAAATAATGGCAAGGAATGGTCCAAAGTGTTTTGAATAGAGGCGTTTAAGCGGAGGTGGTTTGTTTTGTTGCACTTCAGCATGGCTCCCTTAACACGCAGATTCATTTCTGAATGCCACTTCAATCATAAAACAAACTGTAATGACACAATACAGCTCCTATAAGTGTGCACAAGCAATAAATTGATCTCCCACAACAAAAATGTTGTGCAATGACAGTCACGCCACATAAATCTTTTTGTTTTTTTTGTTTTTGTTATTTCTTATTATAGTCATGATAATTTAAAAGTGTTTTTCTTCTTTATTCTAATGCTGCTTTCAAGTTAGTGTCAGGGTGGAATAATACATTCTAAACACAACATATTCACTCCATGAAGACGTACACCCTAGATCCTTTGTGCCGTCATGTTAGAAGGGCATGACTCTAGATCGAATGGCTTCTCACAGTAGAGAATCCTCAGGGATTATGAGTAGACTTGGAGGTAATCTCTATTCTTTTCGTCCCAGAACACAGAGAGAAAGTGATAAAACGGCAATGCACGCACGGCAACCTTTTGCTCGAGCTTCTAGAGTAAAGAAAAGCTGAACAAAAGATGGGAAAGGGCAGAAATCAATGGGCAGAGATGATCCAACACTTCAGCTGGTGTGCAGATTGTAGTCGGAGGACACATCAAAATGACAGGCCATTGGAAAACACTACACTGTAAAAAAAGATTTTTCGAAGTTGTAAATAAAACAAAGATTATTGGAGTATGTTTTACAAGAAAATACTATTTCAGTATATCATGAAAATTCAGTGTAACTTGCCATTTCTATTTCATCTCTTTCTGAGTAAAATTGTTTTTAAATAAATCCTGTAACAATTTATTTTAAGTACAGTGTATTACTTGAGGCACACAATATGCACATTGTACATATTTTGTGTTTCTAAAGTTAAATATCAGGAAAGATTACCCAAAAGTCCTTGTTTTAGCTTTGAAGACAAGGGTAGTAATTACTTCTTGTGCAACGTATCATCATTGGCTTAAGTGACAAGGAGCCTATTGTGTGCTGAACTATAACGTTTATACAGTGTGTAATTAACATAAAACCTTGATTGAGGCCAAACCTCAAGGGAGGAATCGTAGATATTATGGGCATGACTCTCATACATGACTCTCAATGTGGAATACTGTGTGAGGTTTAATGTCAACAAAGCTATAAAATGAAGCAGCAGAAAGGATATACGCAGAGCCAATAGAAAGTTTCCAGGTTATCATCCGGGTGCTGAAATGAAGATATCAGACTGTGTGCCTCAGACAAATCAATTTCATGTGTTGTCACATTGCATTATTCATAACATATAAAACACTGTTTTGTTCAAACAAACCCAGCCCATCGCAAACAATTTGGCACAATAGATGCAGATGATTTTGGAAATGTAGATTGACACAGATATAATGGAATTGAAATAAGATTTGTTTTCTTAAATAAAGGATAAATAAAATGAGGAAAGTCTCAAATGTCTAAATATAACTTCAGCTAAATGTTAAATTATGAAATCTCATAAGTCAAGTCAAGTCACCTTCATTTATATAGTGCTTTTAACAACACAGACTGTTTCAAAGAGGCTTTACAGTGATTATATGAAATTAAAGTAACAGAGATTGTTTTGGCTTTACAGCAGCTCTAGAATAATGGTATTGTCCAGCTAAAATTAGTTTTGATTGATTCACTTCTGTTGCAAAAATCATTAGTTATTAACTTAGGGGCCGCTTACACGACACCGTTCTAACAGAAAAACCCCTAACGAGCTCCGGCCCGCTCATCCGCACAACAACAGTGCCTGGTGGCCCGAGAACGCAAACCTGCAAGCGTTAGCATTTTTTGAAAAAGTTATCATCTCCGCGTAAACTTCAAAAACGCAAATCTGTGTGCACATGCGCATTACGTGTTTAGTCTATAGGTATGCGCATTTGAATATATATATGTGCACAGACGTGTAGTCTTTCTTTACAAATTGACCTCAACAAATTACTTGTCTGGCCTTAAAAATTAATAATACAGAATTTTTTGTCGCTTCCACGTATCCATGTGAACTGGAATCATTTTGACCACGTTTTATCTGTACAGAGGTAAAGGGAAGGAGGCCTTCACAGGGGAGAGATTAGTTGACACTTCAGGACTGCATTGTCATTGTGTGCAGGCGCATGTCCTTCATCAGATCTGGATACGGCCTGGATCTGGCGGACTGCAGTAAACCTCGGGATAAACAGAGAGACTAATATTAGTGTAGACCCCATTCTTCTTATAATGTAACGAGTACATCAGGATTAATGGGAAGTGTTGGGAAGAACCGGGCTAATATGGTCATACTTCCTGGTTCTGGTAAGAACTTTAGCTGCTGCGTTTTGGAGCAGCTTTAGTTTGTTTATTAAGCATGCAGGGCAACCACCCAGAAGAGCATTACAATAATCTAGCCTTGATGTCATTAACTAATTGTTCCACATTGGTCATTGAAAGCATATGTCGTAAAAATTGACATATTTTTAAGATAGAAGACTGCGGTTTTATAGTTACTAGAAATGTGACTTTCAAATGAAAGATTGGCATCAAAGAGCACACCCAGGTTCCTAACCGACGACGAAGACTTGACAGAGTAGCCATCAAGTGTTAGACAGTATTCTAGGTTTTTATGTGAGGAAGTTTTTTGTCCAATAATTAGAATCTCTATTTTTTCAAAATTAAGTAGTAGGAAATTACTAGTCATCCAGTTTTTTATATCAGCTATACATTCCGTTAATTTTGTGAATTGGTAAGTTTCGTCAGGGCGTGAAGAAATATAGAGCTGAGTATCATCAGCATAACAGTGAAAACTAATGCCATGCTTCCTAATGATATCTCCTAAGGGTAGCATGTACAGAGTGGACAGCAACAGTCCTAGTACTGAGCCTTGTGGTACTCCATACTGAACTTGTGATCGTTAAGACATCTCTTCATTTACTGCTACAAACTGATAACGGTCAGATAACTATGATTTAAACCATGCTAATATAATTCCACTAATGCCAACATAATTTTCTAATCTATTTAAAATAATTTTGTGGTCAATGGTATCAAATGGAGAACTAAGATCGAGTAACACTAATAGAGAGATACAACCACGATCGGATGATAAGAGCAAATCATCTAATGACAAAGATGAATTACTGATATTAAGAAGAGGATCTATGAACTCTGGAAGCATCTCTTTCAATAGCTTAGTCGGGATAGGGTCTAACATAACATGTTGTCGATTTAGATGATTTAACGAGTTTAGAAAATGCTTCCACCTATAGCAATGAATGAATCGAATTTTTCCTCAGGGAGACTACAATGCTCTCTTAAAGGGACACTTCACCCATTTGCATTAAGCTTTGCATCGTTAGAAACCCAGTCATATTTTTGAATGGTCGTGCATTATTCCCTCATTTTCCCCTGAGATGGGAGAAATAAGGATTTCAGTGTTACAGTTCCTGCTTATAATGATGTCAATATCGTCATTTTGTGTCATTCTAAGCAGGAAGTCCAGTCCCATATCTTTGTAGAGGGGTTGAGACTACAAACACTCGTTCCTCATTTTTCCAGGTGGTGGGACCCACTCATACTACAGACCTATTACAGATCAGTGGGTGGGACTTCACTTTCTGAAACTAAAAACAATATCCTCCATCTTGTTTGGAAGCTAAGCTAACAGGCGCTGTGGAGCCAGATGTGAAGTTACAATGGCGAAATGTAGCTACTCAATATGTTTTGGAAGAAGAGGATTTTGAATGTCTGATGCTCGAATCAGATGTTCGTGGCTACTTTTACGAGCCGCAATATAGGGAATAGCAGCTTAGGCTGATGGAGGAACAGGAGGCAGAAGACCTGCCTGTCGCGGACGAGTAGCCCGGACTGGCTCGAGCTGGGGCGGACTGGTGGTGCCTGTGCTTTCACTGTGCGCCTACAGACACAGTCCGTCTGCTGCAAAGAATTTCAACAATGGCAGTTTCTCCTGGACGAAATCTCTGAATCAGAAGAGGACACGGACATTTGTGTTGTGATGTGAACCATCCTTGTTTCGCACCGCATATGTTCTGACTGAACATCCCGGTATCATGCAATAATTCACCATTTCGAAAGAAATACAAACGAGGAGTAATTCATTAATGAGTTTGCCAACTAACTAGAAATTTTGTGTGAAATGAATTTCAAGCTCTGGTGGTAGCTAGCCTTGTAGATGGAAGAGTGATTTCTCTGATAGGTGGATACCTCATAGGCGCTGTTCTGGATTATTGGGAGTGGCTTGCGGAGCTTTGCAATGGGGTGCATTGTGGGAGTTGTTGTCTTTCATACAAATGTGCCCTAAAGTTATTTTCTGTCTTTCCTCGGTCAAGAAGGCACCAAATTCAAATTTTATTTTAGACTACATATATGACCCACTTTCAATAAAGATTAATGTTGAAATGGGTGAAATGCTCCTTAAGGGCCCGAGTGTGCTTGTTGTACCATGGCTTTGGACTATTTTCTTTAATCTTCTTTAAGCGCAAAGGAGCAACTGTGTCTAAAGTGCTGGAAAAGAGAGAGTCTAAAGTTTCTGTCGCAATATGGAGTTCTTCTAAGCCAGGGGTGTCAAACTCAGTTCCTGGAGGGCCACAGCCCTGCAGAGTTTAGCTTTAACTCTAATTAAACACACCTGATCCAGCTAATCAAGTCCTTCAGGCTTATTTAAAAACTACAGGTATGTGTGTTGGAGCTGGTTGGAACTAAGCTCTGCAGGGCTGTGGCCCTTTAGGAATTGAGTTTGACACCCCTGTTCTAAGCTATCTGGGATGATGAGGAGATGAAACTGCTCAGGAATATTATTAATAAAGCAATCTTTAGTGGCAGAAGTGATAGGTCTAACATATTTGTAACACGGAGTCGGCTTTGCAGCCTTGGCTAAATGAAGTATACACGAGACTAGATAATGATCTAAGATGTCATCGCTCAGCTGCAGAATTTCAACGGCATCAACATTGATTACATGTGATAATATTAGATATAAAGTATTATTACGACAACGAGAAGGTCCTGACACGTGTTGTCTAACTCCAATAGAGTTCAGAATGTCTCTAAATGCCAATCTCAATGCATCTTTTTCATTATCTACATGTATATTAAAATCACCGACAATAAGGACTATCTGCAGCCAGTACTAACTCTGTTAGAAAATCAGCAAATTCTTTGATCAAGTCTGTATGGTGCCCTGGTGGCCTGTATACAGTATCCAGCACAACACTTCAAGTACCAACACTTCAAAATAATTATATTTGAAACTAGACTTCTTAGTAATTTTGAAAATATTACTATAAATTACAGCAACACCCTCCCCCTTTGCCTTTCAGACGAGGCTCATGTTTATAACAGTAATCTTGGGGGGTGGACTTATTCAAAGTAATGTAATTGTCTGGTTTTAGCCAGGTTTCTGTCAAACACAGCACATCTAGGTTATAATCTGTAATCACATCATTAACAATAAGTGCTTTTGAAGTAAGGGATTGAATATTCAGCAACACGAGCTTTATCATTTGCTCATGTGTATTATATCTATTTTTTATTTGTTGAACATCAATACAAATTTTGAGAGTTTTTTTGTATTTCCTAATTCGGGGAACAGACACAGTCTCTATATGATGATATCTAGGTGAAAGAGTCTCTATGTGATAAAATTGATATGACCTCTGTGACGTGAGACAGCTAGCAGATGGTCGGTTTAGCCAGTCTGTCTGCTTCCTGACCTGAGCCCCAATTTGTCATGTTTGAGCTCTAAGACTATGTGCAATTTTACTAGAGAGAAGAGCAGCACCATCCCAGGAGGGATGAATACCATCTCTTTTCAACAGGTCAGGTCTGCCCCAAAAACTTTTCCAATTGTCTATAAACCCTATATTATTCTGCAGACACCACTTAGACAACCAGATATTGAGTGAGGACAGTCTGCTAAGTATCTCATCACTAGCCTATCTCATGGCCTAGCTTTATGTCAAGAAAAGCTAGGCCTATCTCATGGCCTAGCTTTATGTCAAGAAAAGCTCACTATCTCCCCTAGCAGAGAACTACGTTTCTGGAAGTAGTGCAGGACTCGACTACGATGCGGGCACAATCGTCTCCCGCTTGTATCAAGACCATCCTGACTACAGTCAGCAGGATCAAGATAGGCCAGGCCATCACTGTCAAACACTTTCTGAGAGTGTTAGGGCTAATGGCAGGTGGGTCATACATAATAACTTTTGGCCACATAAATTGCCTGGAGATGATGGCTGTGCTCCTGGCTCTGAGGCACTTCCTCCCAGACCACAGGGGCCATTATGTTCTAGTACAAACAGGCAATATGTTGATGGTCGACTACATAAATCATCAGAGGTCGCGCCCTCTGTGCAGACTGGCGCATCAGGTCCTTCTATAGTCCCAGGGCAAATTGCTCTCACTCAGAGCAATATATATACCTGGGGACCAAATTTGAGAGCAGACTTCTTGTCTAGGCAGGGGCCGAGGCCTGGGAAATGGAGATTCTACCCAAATCTATTGGCATCACAAGAGATGACCCACTGTCTGCTCTGGTTCTCCCTTACGCATCCTGCCCTGTGGGGTCTAGGGCTGGGTATCGTAACAAAATTTTGATACCGATACCTTGACTTCGATACCGGTTCCTGAACGATACTTTTTCCGATACCAATTTTATGAAACCAGTTTTAACAATATAACATTACCTAAAAAAACACTTTTATTTTTTCAGTTTGTTGACTTTTTTTACACTCATATTTTGAGTCTGTAAAAAAGCACCAATGCTAAAGTTTTCTATGTTTCCTAATCATTTAACAACATGTATTCTTTACTTCAATGAGCTCATTGTTTCTGCATTAACTTAATGCATTGTTTAACAATGCAACTGAATGAAAATTAATTGAAATGCATTACACACAGTCACCTCTGATAACAAATCACTCTAAATTGTAATTTAGACACATGCATTTTCTGTAAAGCTGCTTTAAAACGATATGTATTGTGAAAAATGCTATACAAATAAATGTGAATTGAATTAAATATAGGCTACTGGGGTGCGGGATATACAGGTCCTTCTCAAAAAATTAGCATATTGTGATAAAGTTAATTATTTTCCATAATGTAATGATAAAAATTAAACTTTCATATATTTTAGTTTCATTGCACACCAACTGAAATATTTCAGGTCTTTTATTGTTTTAATACTGATGATTTTGGCATACAGCTCATGAAAACTCAAAATTCCTATCTCAAAAAATTTGCATATCATGAAAAGGTTCTCTAAAGGAGCTATTAACCTAATCATCTGAATCAACTAATTAACTCTAAACACCTGCAAAAGATTCCTGAGGCTTTTAAAAACTCCCAGCCTGTTTCATTACTCAAAACCGCAATCATGGGTAAGACTGCCGACCTGACTGCTGTCCAGAAGGCCATCATTGACACCCTCAAGCAAGAGGGTAAGACACAGAAAGAAATTTCTGAACAAATAGGCTGTTCCCAGAGTGCTGTATCAAGGCACTTCAGTGGGAAGTCTGTGGGAAGGAAAAAGTGTGGCAAAAAACGCTGCACAACGAGAAGAGGTGACCGGACCCTGAGGAAGATTGTGGAGAAGGACCGATTCCAGACCTTGGGGGACCTGCGGAAGCAGTGGACTGAGTCTGGAGTAGAAACATCCAGAGCCACCGTGCACAGGCGTGTGCAGGAAATGGGCTACAGGTGCCGCATTCCCCAGGTCAAGCCACTTTTGAACCAGAAACAGCGGCAGAAGCGCCTGACCTGGGCTACAGAGAAGCAGCACTGGACTGTTGCTCAGTGGTCCAAAGTACTTTTTTCGGATGAAAGCAAATTTTGCATGTCATTCGGAAATCAAGGTGCCAGAGTCTGGAGGAAGACTGGGGAGAAGGAAATGCCAAAATGCCTGAAGTCCAGTGTCAAGTACCCACAGTCAGTGATGGTCTGGGGTGCCATGTCAGCTGCTGGTGTTGGTCCACTGTGTTTTATCAAGGGCAGGGTCAATGCAGCTAGCTATCAGGAGATTTTGGAGCACTTCATGCTTCCATCTGATTTCATTTTTTAGCACGACTTGACACCTGCTCACAGTGCCAAAACCACTGGTAAATGGTTTACTGACCATGGTATTACTGTGCGCAATTGGCCTGCCAACTCTCCTGACCCGAACCCCATAGAGAATCTGTGGGATATTGTGAAGAGAAAGTTGAGAGACGCAAGACCCAACACTCTGGATGAGCTTAAGGCCGCTATCGAAGCATCCTGGGCCTCCATAACACCTCAGCAGTGCCACAGGCCGATTGCCTCCATGCCACGCCGCATTGAAGCAGTCATTTCTGCAAAAGGATTCCCGACCAAGTATTGAGTGCATAACTGAACATAATTATTTGAAGGTTGATTTTTTTTTGTATTAAAAACACTTATTTTATTGCTCGGATGAAATATGCTAATTTTTTTAGATAGGAATTTGGGGTTTTCATGAGCTGTATGCCAAAATCATCAGTATTAAAACAATAAAAGACCTGAAATATTTCAGTTGGTGTGCAATGAATCTAAAATATATGAAAGTTTAGTTTTTATCATTACATTATGGAAAATAATTAACTTTATCACAATATGCAAATTTTTTGAGAAGGACCTGTATGCCTCGCGCTCAGCACACATGAAGCTTGCCACAAAGCACTGGCTAAAGTAGCCTAATGATTATGGATGTGTCGGGAAATGATAGCAAGGAGATATTTTAATTGTTTATTAATGAACAAGTGTTTACTAAGTGTGTTGGCTGCAAAGATGATTATTTGCGATGCTGACTCGTCATTCCTGCAGTAGTGAACGCGCGCACGCTTATATGGATTAACGTTAGGTAATGAAACTATTTATTTCTAATTGTTTCGTTTAAAAGTAGACATATTTTGACTGTACATAGGACTATTTCTCATGTCTGTGAGGCAAGTAGGCTATCCTATACGCTGAGCTTCGGTTCATTTGTGACGCGCTCCAGTTCTTGCAGTCAAAGACGGATAAACTTTCTACTCTCAAGTGTATTCTGTGCGCTTTTAAGTGCCTTATCAGATTTACCGTGTTGCCGGTCTTGGCAGCAATTATCTTGTCGAAAATATTCCATCGCGTGCTTCTGGCATCGAGTCTGGTACATAGGTACACTTTTGATAATTTCCACATATTTTCTATCTATCTGGGTTGGGACACTCAGACACACACACACACACACTACAGCCTCACGTGCGACGAGCCACGTCTCTTGGCATCCGTGTAAACTAGTGCTTTTCTGCCACAGCCGGTCATGCTGCATGCTTATTGTTTCACTGACGTTGACGAGATTAACCACTTAGGTACCGAAATTTGGTACCGAAAAACAAGACATGTTTCGATATGTTTCAAGGCAATTCGGTCAGTACCTAAAAAGTACCGAACTCGGTACCCAGCCCTAGTGGGGTCGGATGCCATGGTTCAGACTTAGCTGAGGCTTTGTACGCATTTTCCCCGATTGCTCTGCTCCCAGGAGTTCTAGAGAGAGGGGGGCTGACCCTTGAGGGGGATCAGATCCTGAATACAGGTCTCTCAACTGAGGTTGTGGAGACCAATCTCAACTCTAGAGTTCCTCCTACGAGGAATCTTTTTACCATAAGCGAAAGTTTACTTTTGCTGTTAGTTGGACCCATTTAACTGCCCAGTGGCTTCAGTGCTGAAATTCCTTCAAGACCGTCTCTCTGCCGGTCTTTCCCCATCCACACTTAAGGTATGCGTGAAGACCAGTCGCCTTCCATGCAGCACTAAGTGGCGGAAGCATTACTTGGTAATTTGATTCCTTCTTGGCATTATGAGGGTGAGGCCTGCAGCTCAGGTTAGAGTCCTGGCAGGGGGCAAGCCGTGGCAAGCCGTGACTTTAGAAGAGTTGCCACTAGCACTCTTCAGACGTTGGTCTTGGCGTATATTCCTACAGACCTTCATCCTCCTCCTGTGTCGGCAAACCAAGAGAAGTTACATCTACTTTTGTACGACTGCTCAGCGGTAAAGGCTGACCAGTCGTTGGGATGCTTCAGGCCCCCCAATAGGGCTGCCCGGCTACCAAATTAACATTCAGCAGGTGGATTCCGGAGGCATTTTCCTGGTCCTGAGGGGCGCTGTCTGCCCTCGCCTCTGCTAGTAAGCCCATTCCACCGGAAGTATGGCATTAAGTATGTCAACAAGACCTTTGTTGTAAGGTTTCATAGCCTGGACCTGCTGGCTACGCCGGGGTCTTAAAGGGATAGTTCACCCAAAAATTTTAATTACCCCATGATTTACTCACCCTCAACCCATCCTAGGTGTATATGACATTCTTCTTTCAGACGAATACAATCGGGGTTATGTTAAAAAATGTCCTGGCTCTTTCAAGCTTTATAATGGCAGTGTTTTGTAAATCAGCTTAAAATAAATATTAATAATTAATCGTAACTTGTTATGAATATTTAGATCAGTTTATAGAATTAACTTAATGTAGTAAAATTAATATCACAATCAATGAACCTGTTTGTCCCGTGAACACTCAGTGTTAATTGTTGATTAATTCTAAGAAATTTACATTTCTGGGTTATGGGAAATGTCTTCCTTACTGTACAGTACTACTAAGAGCAAGTAGTCAAAATCTGCATGATTAGGGACTCCAGTATACAGTCATGGTCAGAATTAATGGCACCCCTGGTAAATATGATCAAAACTGGCTGTAAAAAATAAATCTGCATCGTTTATCCTTTTGATCTTTCATTCCAAAAATGTGCACAATTCTAACCTTTCATTGAAGTAAATGAATTGAAAGTGGGGGGAAATCACATTATGAAATAAATGTTTTTCTCCAAAACACGTTGGCCACAAATATTGGCACCCTTTTATTAAATACTTTTTGCAATCTCCTTTAGACAAGATAACAGCTCTGAGTCTTCTCCTATAATGCCTGATGAGTTTGGAGAACACCTGACCAGAGATCAGAGATCATTCCTTCATACAGAATCTCTCCAGATCCTTCAGATTCCCAGATCCATGTTGGTGCTTCTTCTCTTCAGTTCACTCCACTCATCAGGTCAGGGACTGGGACGGTCATGGCAGGAGCTTCATTTTGTGCTCCGTTTTGTGTTGATTTTGATGTTTGTTTTGGTTCGTTGTCTTGATGGAAGATCCAACCACAGCCCATTATAAGATTTCTAGCAGAAGGCGTCAGGTTTTGATTTTTTATCTGTTGATATTTGATAGAATCCACGATGCCATGTATCTGAACAAGAAGTCCAGGACCTCCAGCAGAAAAATATGCCCACAACATTAAAGATCCAGCAGTATATTAAATTGTACACATGGGGTACTCTTTATCCTTGTGTGCACCAAACCCATCTAGCGTGTTCGCTGCCAAAAAGCTATTTTTTTAGTTTCATCTGACCACAGAAGCCTGTGCCGTTTGAAGTTCCAGTCGTGTCTGACAACTGAATTTGTTTGTTTTTTTAGTTTGTTTTTGGATGAGCGAGGAAGATTTTTCTTGAAACCCTCCCAAACAACATGAGGTGATGTAGTTTTTTTTTTTTTTTTTTTTTTTTTTTTGGCTTTCTGACCCCCAAGACTCAACTAATCTCTGCAATTCTCCATCTGTGATCCTTGAAGAGTTCTTGGCCACTCAAACTCTCCTCCTCGCTGTGCATTAAGGCAATATAGACACACGTCCTCTTCCTGGCAGATTCATAACATCTTTAGTTGATTGGAACTTCTTAATTATTGCCCTGATGGTCAAAATGGGGATTTTCAATTCTTTAGCTATTTTCATACAGCCACGTTCTATTTTGTGATGGTCAACAATCTTTTAATGCACATCAGAACTATATTCTTTGGTTTTACTCATTGTGATGAATGATTAAGGGGATTTGGCATTTGTGTTTCCTCATATTTAAACTCCTGTGAAACAAGAAGTCATGGCTGAACAATGTCATGTTCCTAGTCACCCTGGTGTGCTAAAAAATGTAAATATTAATGGGAATATACTTCAGACATATTTTACTTGTAAAAAAATGATAGGGGTGCCAATAATTGTAGCCAACGTGTTTTGGAGAAAAAACATTTATTTAATAACATGATCCCCCCCCCACTTTCAATTCTTTTACTTCAATGAAAGGTTAGAATTTTGCAAATTTTCTGAATGAAAGATCAAAAGGATAAACAATGCAGATTTATTTTTTACAGCCAGTTTTGATCATATTTACCAGGGGTGCCATTAATTCTGACCATGACTGTATGAGCATGAAACACAGACAACTTTAAGTGTGACATGAACAAGACTTTATTAACTCTATTAACTAGACTAGCACTTGAGCTACTCCAACATACATATACATACATGCATACAGTTTACAAAGGGAAAGAGAACTGAGTCAGAATAAAGGAAAGCAAGAAGTTATAGTATTGTTTGAAATTCAGCAGATCAACAGCCTTGAGCAAACCATCAGTTTAGTTCTAACACGCCCTTCTTTAAAAGGGGTAAGGAAACTTAATGTATCAAATAATGATACTAAGTTTGATACTTGCATGTCTCGCCAATTTGAATTATTTTGTCCTGATGAAATTTGTTGAGACTCCAGTTGATGAGAGAGAACCGGTGGGAGTCAGGGGATCTTTGATGAATGGAAAGACAAGGCCGTAGCCTGGCACAAGCTTGGGGGTCCTTAGAAAAGTTCTAGTTAAGAATCATTTTCACATCAGGATTTCAGAAAGGAACTAAGAGGCGTGATCTTGTGATCAGTGATTTTTAAAGCGTGAAGATGTCACACCATCTGGAGGTGTGTGAGCCAATAAGAAGTTGTTCCCTTTGGAGGGAATTTCTTTACGACCCTTTTTTCAAACAGGCCTTTGAGCATGTAATTTGATTGGGTGTTTAACAAAAGAATCTTCAAGATTCTTATAATACTAATGCATCAAAAAGTTAGCAAAATGTAATGTAAATTAACAATTGGGGGACGAAGATTGGAGTTTATTGAGACTAAACATGCTACACATATGATTTTGGTTAACCATAGTATGCAAATCTGAAACATTAATCCAAAAGAGTTTAAAAGAGAGAATGAATACATAGGCCAAACCCCATAAAAGGAAAATTATGAGATGGGAAAATTGGATATTTATTTCGCAAGTGGTTATATATAGAATATATAGGATTAAAAGGGGTTATTTCTCCTTCTCAGCAAGAATTAAGTGAGAGTCACAACTCTCTGCAAATTCCTTCTGAGTCTTTTCAGACATAATGTGTCCTGTAACAGGCCACCGGGTTCTGGCAGTGTGTTAGCTTCATTTGGGATGTTAGTTTTAGGGGAAGTTTGTTGGGAGAGTGAGTTTGCTGGATTATTTATTAGATATAATGAATAATTTGTGTGTCTCTGATTGGTCCAGATGCTACAGCAGTGAATGATCGTTTCTGTTTTGAAGTCCATCAAAGTGCATCCGTCCATGATAAAAGTAATCCACATGGCTCTGGGGGGTTAATAAAGGCCTTCTGAAGTGATGCGTTTGTGTAAGAAAAATATCGATATTTAAAATTTTATCGACTAAAATAACTAGCTTCCAGAAGACAGACAACGCAAGTCAACTTACGCCAAAAGAGTAACACTTGACAATGTACGACGTAGGATGTAGGAGTAGCGTAAGCTTTGACGCCTTCCGCGGTTCAAACAAACAGGGCTGAGCAACAAACTCAAGCTCCTCTGACATTTCTCTTTAAAAACTGTCGTTTTAGACTTCTAATTCATGACTGGTGTTTTGTTTTGCTATATCCTCTGCGCTTCCGGGTTCATCATTGCGTTGTGTGTCAGGTCGAGGGTTACTCTTTCACCGTAAATCGATGCGTACGACTGTCTACCGGAAGCTAGTTATTTTAGTCTATAAAGTTTTAAATATGTGTAGTGACTGACCGAATCCTGTTTTCCTTTCACTACTGAACAAATATGAACACATATATGTTTAATTCACAAAACCTTGAATCATGTGAAATGGTGCCCCAATGTCTGCCAGCAGGTCATTGATTAACCCCATTTATGACGCATTGCGCAATTAAGAAACAGAACCCTGTTGTTCTTGAAACCCTCACGTGGTACACACCACGGATGGACAGATGCTGACCACAGGATTCCCCACGTGATTCCCCAAGAAGGGGGAATCAACAGCCCGCGCCAACCACGGGATGAACTTATACACACACGCCATACATACCCGCACACAAACGTCCTTTGTGTGCAACTTAGGATAGAAATATCCTTAATGTATATAACACAGAATTGTATCTAACCTTCCTGTATGCATGCATATCTAATTAGTTTTGTCTTATTCTATAGATTAAATTTGAGACTGTTCTGTAACTTTGAATCTTAAGTGTATTTCTAAAGAAAGAATACCTAACAGGATCAAATTCTGTGCCTCTCCCTCTTGCTAGGTCATAAAACTTTATGACCCCCAAAAGGAATTCCAAGGGAATCATAGCTCCCACTTGAATTCTGATAAAGAAAGAGGAATATACTCTGCAATCTTATATTTTCTATAAGTATAACCACTTAAGAAATGTATAAACTTGAATTTGATCTTTCCTAGGTCATGGTAGCCGGTATTATGGCTTTATAGTCGTGTGAGTGAACATTAAATGTGTGTAATTCTGCATATGAATGTAACTTTATGTTTCTTCTACTCTTTCCGGCCATTCTTGGTACCTGTTTGACCGTCTTGTTTTGACTAAACAAGTCATACATAGGATATTACAGTAAAATGTATTGTTCTGTGTGTACAATCTTTCTGGGTAGAAATGACAAAATTTCATACCATCACAAATTATCCTGACAGGACACAGAAAAACTTTTCCCGCTCGAGATACTCTAAGATAATTGGTTCACATACGCGAAGCAGGCGTGAACCCCTCCTCTCCATAAGAGACTGACACAGAAGTTTCTGGGAGAGCTTTTTCCCTGTGAGAGGTTTCCGTGCCATGGCTCCTTAGGGAGCTTTACGCCGTGTTTCTCCTTTTTCTTTAATCTTTCTTTATTTTCGTCTTCGGACTTTCCTAAGTTCACTTTCAGCGAAATAAACTTAATCGGCAACTTCGACTTTAAAGAGACTCTTTGAACCAACCAGCAACTGCACCTCAAAGGACATTCAAACTAACGCGCTCACTCGCTCTGAAAGACCACGTGAACGCGTGACACGAGGACAGAGACACACACACACACGCTTTGGCTCTCAGCCACACGAAGAATCATGCAAGTATCGTAATTCCTATCGATCTAAATGCTTTAAGATCTGTTTACCCCATTCAGGGGATTTGATCTTTGTGTCTCTCAAGGTTCACTTTGTCTGTGTTTTGTGCCGTACTGCAATCTCTAATCCTTTAGTTTCACTTTCTCATCCTCTTACTCTCTCTCTCTCTCTCTCTCTCTCTCTCAATCTCTCTCTCTCACTCCCAATCTCTCTCTCTCACTCCCGTTCGTTATTCGTCTGTCTCATTAGTTTTACTGTTTACTGTACATACATGTATCCCGTGTTTAAATGTAGAATTCTGTATCCGTAGTTTCATTTTATTAAAACCATTATATTCTTGATTGCTAATTGTCCAATCGTGCTCATTTTTACAAAGTCAATGAAGTGTTTGATCTAGCTACAAAGCTTTACAATTCGTTACTATTTCAGTAACCTAAATTTTATAATAACAAGAAGGTGAATTTTCATGGCCAGAAAATCGCTTTTTGGAATTATAAGGAAGGGATAACCTTGTTGAGAAGTTGATAAGTTAATCTTACGGCTGTTTGCTGGACAAACAGATTGTTCGATAGCTAAATTAATTCCATTAAAGGTTATCTCATATAATCGATCTGGAAGTGGACCATTGATATATGAATGATGAATTATAATTCGTTGTGATAGATCATTCATATGTACAATCGAGTTATTTCCAACTTCGATAATTTAACTGTAATATGCAATATTAATCATATTCATGATTAATTATTAAAATTCCCTATATATAATTTGAGCTAATTTAATGTAAGACTCATTGTCGCTACATGTTTGGTGGAGACCGCGACGCATTTCAAACTTTGTTTTATGAGCAAATACAGTTTCAATCTATGAGTATATTGTGTATTAATTTTTTTTTTATGCGCGCTCCAGTGAAAGTCGCGCAACGCAACCCACTGAAGAACTGATCGGCACGAAGCCAAACTCAGTTAAGCAAATTGACCCTGTGAAATATGTTTAACATGTGAACACTGTTAATTACTAAATTAAACTGCAGTTCATAATATTATACCTGTCCCTGTAAAGACGAAGCAAACTCTTTGCAGCTGGTACATGTTAATATTATTTAAACGCCTGATTAAGACGAGAATCTCTTTATCAGAGCAAGACGTAAATCCAGGGGCGTAGCACAAGATCCCGGGCCCTATGTATAGTCAGTCCTGATGGGGGGGGGGGGTTGGATTGCACACGCGCTATGTATGTTATGCGCACAGATGTTCTGTCTCGCATTCGCCTTCTAGATTCCGGGAGATTTTAACTAATTTGCGGGCATCAGGGAGACGCTATCAAACTTCCGGGAGAATTGGGATGTCTGTATTCCAGACTTTTCAAGGGCCCTTCATCCCCTTGGGGCCCTGGTAATCAGTACTGGTTTTACCCCCAGTCCGACGCCCCTGCGTAAATCTGATCGAGAGCGAGTTTCCTCTCTTCAGTGGTAAAAGGCCTTACTTACTTACATAATGTCGTTATTGAATTCGTGGTTAACCCAGTGATATTCAACAAAAACGGTAAACTCCTGGTCAAAATTGGTTTAGCTACCCAATTAAAGATCTGATACATTTAAATGTAAATCTAATACATAAAAATGTTTATGTGAGTAACAACAGACGAAAATTCCTGTTGTTTCACATCCGCGTGTTTTCACAGCGAAGAAATCCTGTTTCACGCTCTTGTGCACTATAGCACCAAAAAGATCCACCGATATCTGTTTGTTTATTGGTGATTTATGGCAGGAAATCAGCGCACGACGCGAGCTGAAAGCTCTAAGTTTAAGTCACATTAAAGTCGGTTGTAATTCCGCTTGCTAAACACCAGAGGGCGTCCTTTAGGTATTTAGAAATCTCAAATTACGCCCGCCTTCTGACATCAGCATGCATGAGCACAATTACGCCATCTCGTGGCCGTTTAATGCTCTCGTTACTGCTGAATTCATTTCCATGTTAATTAGCCTGTCTGAATTCTCAATAATTATTTGCATTTACAGCTTGGCTCGTGCGAATGTTGTCTTGTGTTAGACAATTTTCCTGCTTTTGACTGGTACATTTACTTTAAGTTTGGTCAAACAAGATTTGAATTAAAACTTATATTAAAATCCCAGCCTATAGTCGGTTCACTCAACTCTCCTTTTCTCTCTTTTCAAATTCTGTTTTGGATTGTTTTATTTCTACTTTTTCTCTTTTTATTATTTTATAATCATTGATGACACTTCACTGTTATCGTAATTATTATAAGATATTATCCTGATTTCTCAATCTCCTTTCACGCTTATTTTAATTTGGTTTTAAACCAGTGTAAATTTTCGTAGTGTTTGCCTGTCACCCACTAATATCCATGTGGAGGAAACAGCGCCACCCTGTGGCCTTCCTCACTAAGTCGGCACCACGCTTTTCCTCCTTTCACTCTGTTTTGAATGGTGCATCTATCTCATCTTCCCCTTTTTATTATTTTATAGTTATTAATGATGCTTTACCTTATTAGCTATTATAGGATATCATTCTGATTTCCCCTTTTAATTCTTTCCTGCTTGTTCTAAATTTTAAATTTAAACAAGTTTTGAATTTTGAATTTGAATCAAGTGTTCTTTTCCCCAGGCAAAGCACGGAGAAGGAGTACGCCCCCTTGTGGTGAAAACCTACTACTGCGGCCTGCTTCTTCTACCATGTTTCAATCCTGTCTCTTCATATTTTGATTTTTATTATTTTTCCTCTCTTTTGGGTTAGGTTATTTTGATAATTACCAACATTATCATAATTCCCTCTTTTTATTATTATTTAGTAAAACCTTCAACTCTTATTGCTACATAAATAATTACTCAATTTGGTTTAAACAAACAAGCCTTAATTCATTTTAAGCTTCCCTTGTTCATCCTTTTGTGTATCTATTGTAGTACTCCCTTGGTGATTTGAAGTCATCTCTGGTGGTGTTCCGGCCAGCAGGGTTGTCCGACCAGCGTTACCAACAACACTGGCTGTGCGTGAATCTCGGTTTCTTTTATCTCTGTCCGTCGTTGCGGCCAGCAGTGCTGACATCGGCAATTTGGCACTCCAAAGGTAGTCAACCAGTCCAGCCGACACAAAAAGGCAATTTCTGGGACCAGTACCTAAACCGGGGCCTAAAAAGAGGCCACTCCTTCTGGAGGGTTCTGGGGAACAGCCCAATTTTGTAGTGTTGTCTGGCGGTTGACATCTTGGCGTTGCCGAGTTGTGTTTAAAGTCACAAAGGCTGTTTGGGAGGGCGCAACGCGACACAGAGTAACAGAGGGCCGAGAACACCGTGGTTGAGTGTTTGGGAAGCGTCAGGGAGGTTAACTATGCCACTGGTTCTCACCGGAGTGGACTCAATTCACCGCAGGTAAACTAAATTTAATAACACCCATTCCACCTACTATGAGCCACAAAATACTAGATATCTCCCAGATATTTTAAGTGTTTGGCCCATCTCTTCTCCAAGCCACACCTCTTCTTAGGTTGCTATCCTGACAACCCCACTCACCCGTAGGCCCTATCTTAAACCCTATCAGCGGTAGTAGGCTTAGGCCTCCTTAGTCTCCCTAACACTTCCAGTGTTAGTATTTATTCCAGTTCTTTACAGACCTATTGTTTTATTTCATTCTGATCTTTTCTATCTTGTGTTCTGTTGTGATTTGTTTCTTTCATTTCACTTAGAGACAGTAACCTGTGAGAGCCACCAAGGAAGCTAAATAATAGAATAGAGTGACAATTACGCAACCGGTGTCATCACGTGACCCGCTAGGCTACTGCCTGTCAAAACTCTATATCGGGTCCTTCGTCAACCCAAATCAATTGCCTCCGCTAACTGTTTACATCAGTTAGCCCCAAAATTCTCATAAATGGCATAGCCCGTATGAGTAGAGCTCGTTAACCTTAGAACGAACTTGCACTGGTCTCTTTGTTTTGTGTGTTGTGTTCCTCTCGCCCACAGTGAGCCAGTATGTTCCGGTCCTACAGTCATGGTCGAGAGCCATGACGACCTCCTTCCTGCCTAAGGACGCCGACGTGGACAAGCTGATGGCCCACGATCCGACCCAGAGCTACAACTACAAAGACTAGGCCAGAATCGTCGGAGGCATCGCACAGAACCCCATCGCCCAGGCACGGCTCAGCGAAAGGAGCAGCATCAGCCTGGAGCAGGAAGCCACAACGCTAAAGCTTCAAGCGGAGGAACCAGACCCAAGCGCAGAGCCATCTAGATCAACTACTCTGCGAGACCCACGGCCAGCGCGGGACAGAGGATGCAACAGACCCAGCGCTACAGAAAGAAGCGGAAAGACTTCAAAAGGCCCTGTGTGATCTTCGTCTCGACACCGACCAAAGAAAGCAAGCGGAGAGAAACGCCAGAGAGGAACTCAACGAGAAACTCCGACAAGGTGAAGCTCTCCTTGCAAGAGCAGAGACTGAACTAAAAGAAAGAGACGCTAAAGCCAAGGCATGCAAAAACCACTTGCACTCAGCCCGAGCTGAAATCCACGAGCTTACTCAGCAGAGACACGATCTCAAAAACGAACTTGACATTGTTCACGAAGAGTTGAAACACTCTTATAGACTGCAGAATGACCGGGAAGGGGAAACGCACACCACAAAGTTTCCCCTAACCAGCCGGTCCGTACCTTTCAGCCACAAACTCAGAGCTGAAAGGGGGGGATTAAAAGCCTATTGCTCAAAATGTCACCAGCCAGCTTCCAGAGAACCCCTGCCGCTAACCATGGCATGGCCCCCAAAGAACTCGTCAAGCTGGCCAGAAACATCCCTACGTTCACTCCGAACCCTGCAAGACATTGACTTTCATTCACAGACTGTAGCCAATGTAACTACTCGTGACAGATTTCACCTGCTAAGGATTACGTCTAGCCGTGACATGCGCAGCTTCCTATATCGTCAACCAGAGACTGTCAAAACTGACTACCAGCAGCTGCGACAATCTTTGATTAAAGAATTCTCTGATCCAGAATCAGACCAAGGGGTCTTCATCGCCATGGACCTCAAGCAGACAAGACTTGAAACCCCACAGACCTACTACGGCCGATTCCGACAAGCCTACTTCGGAGCACGGAAAGAGCCAGGTATGGAAGAGGATTTCAAACTTCAGAACTCTTGTTTCTCCAAAACCTGCATCCCACAGTGAGTCATCACATGGGCATCCTGGCCTGTTCACGGACCATGTCTGCCCAACAGCTACGAGACTTGGCTCACAAAGCTTATGTCAAGCAAAAGACTGTGTCCAGAAAGACTGTGAAAAACAACACCATCTTCCCTGTCTCCGAACACTATTCAGAGCTGACTCTAGAGGGCGCCCCACAACACCACAGACCTTTGTACAGAGAGTCAAGACAGTTCCAAGCCAGCAGAGGGCAGCACAGCCGCAATGGTGCTCGTCCAAGGCACCAGAGCAAGCGCTCTGAAAGATTCTGGGAAGCCTGCCGGCGACCCAGAAACAGCTTACCCCCATCACCAAGAGACTCAAACCCAGACAGCCCGGAGTGGTACCCCTCTCAACATGCCACTGGTAAGCACAAGTCTGAGCACACATCAGATAAAAACAGTGCAACCACGTCAGAGACGGCAGAGATCCTGAAGGTGCTGAAAGAGCTTCTGCACATGAGATCTCACAAGAGAAACAAGAGGGACGAGCCAGACGTCCTATGTCTAAGCGTAAGACTTGAAACAGGTACCCAGAACACTGCGCGTCAGCATCAGACCACAGAGCTGCCTGCCACATCACAAAATGATAGCAACACCCAGCCACCACAGCTGACAGCTGCACAGCCTGAGCAGGACAGCACAGCGTCCCAAAACTGGGACCAAAGTCCCAAAAGACCAAGAAATGCTGTTTTGGCTACCTGCCTCCGCAGCGACCCACACAGACCAGCCCCGACGCCAAGACTTCTGGGAATCCTGATCAAAAAGGGGGTGGGCCGAAAAACTCTACCTAACAACCACTGTGGACAATGATTTGAGCCTTGACACCCTGCTAGACACCGGCTCAGACATCACGTTAATGTCAGCCCAACTATTTGAAAGACTCAGTGCTAAAACTAAGAGCCAAGATCGAACTCTTAAATCTCAAACATGTGAGCTGAATGTGCAATCCCACAGCCAGAACGACATCCGGCTCAAACAGGTAGCTCCCATCCACCTGACAATTGGTTCTATGAATCTGATCCACCCAGTGTACATCTCAAAAATGAACACTTACCCACTTCTAATTGGCAAAGACCTGCTAGATCGCTTTGAACCTTTACTGGACTTCAAATAACTGTAAGTTTGGGCTCAAGTGCGGGAACCCCTCCCCCTCCAGTCACACAGGCCACCCAAGCCAGACTGTTGGGTCACGAGAATTCCCGCAGAGCCAGACTGTCAGGTCACAGAGTTCACGGGAACTCTCACAGCCAGCCGTGGGGACACAGTTCCAGCACCAGACCAAGATTCAAGTTCACCACTCTGCACATTTCAGCTCACCAAAGACTCTGATTCCTTCTGCCCCAAGGTCACAACTGACCTGCAGTTGAATGACGTAACCACCACTGACATTGTACTTGCACTATGGGCAGACAACTCAGCCATCAGTGTCTCTCTATTCAATGCTCTCATTGAAGACACACCGGACCTTCCTTCTGCCAGCAAGCACACCCATTTTCCTTTAAACACGTGCCCATCAACCATGATGACGGCCAAAGTCGTCTGCGCTTTGAACCTGAACTGGAACCACCGACTGTCTGACCCATTAATTCCTGGTCCTTCCGGACCCGCCCCATGATGTCTACATCAGAGCAGACATCCTGACTCGCCACAAGGCTCATGTAGACATCATTAATGAGGTTGTAGTGTGGGCCCCATTGACTTTACAGCCCCTTGTTGTTCCAACCAACACTGAGAACCTCCTGTCAGGTCAGACCATTCCTGAGGTTTGCACCCTAATCAACGAACAGGAAACTGTGATACCATTTTACACCAAAGGGGTCGCCGACCGGCTCAACATGCGTTGTGGTCGAACCCTAAACCACACGCTGGGCTTCTTTCAACCCTCACCTGAATGTGTTGAACTTGGACTCACGCTGCAAGCCACTCCCCTTACTGAAGTGTCATCTTGTGTAGTCAACAACGGCATGGCAAGGGACATCACAATTCCCAAAGCCTACCGAGTGGGATGGCTATTGAGCCACGACTTCCATGACTTTTGAACTCACACTACCAATCATTGGGCCCATCCCATATTCAATGATGCCCGAAGGGAACACAGACCACACAGTGTTCACAGCACCCTTCAAACTCATCTCCATTACTTCGGTCATGCCAATGGACAAAGACCAGGTATGCAGAACAGCACTGACAGAGGACCAACACCTTGCAGCATACAAAGTCTCCAGACAGCCTGCCTGCGAGACTGACGACACTGCTGCACCTCTGCCTGCCAACACGACAGACGACACACCAACAGAGGAGCCGTACCCAGGATTTGAGTCTCAAGTTCAGCAAATTCTAAAAGACGCTGACGCAATTAAAAATGATGCAGATCTACAAAGTACTTTACAAGTTCAAAGCATCCTTTACCAAAGACTCTTTAGATTGTGGTCTCACCGAACTCCACACCGTGCTCATCCCAATGCACCCTAATGCTCCTCCCACTTTTGTCAGGCAGTACAAGATCCCCATCGCTTCACACGAACCGGGGCAAGAGATCATCGAACCCATGCTTGAAAAAAAGGTGTCATCCTTCCATGCAACAGCACCTATTCTGCCCCCATCTGGTCCGTCCTCAAACAAAAGGGCAAATGGCACCCCACCATTGACTACAGGAAACTGCATCAACAGGTGCCACTGTCCCGATGGCCCTTGACCCAGCTGGAGCAAGAAACACCCAGAATCAGAGGAGACACAATCTTCTCTACACTTGATGTGGCCTCTGGATTCGGGACCATACCTCTGCATCCAGAAGATTAGCACAAGCTAGCCTTTACGTTCGGCAACAGACAATTCACTTGCACCAGGTGCCGTTCGGCTATGCCAACTCACCTGCTGAGTTTAACACCTCCCTGAACAAAGCATGCCCAGATGCCAGAAGGAGAGGTAACCTTATCTACGTTGATGATGTTCTCATGAAAAGCAGAACAGTGGCTGACCACCTGAAAGAGATAGACTATGTTTTGAACCAATTATCCACTGCCGGCGCCAAGAACGCCCTCCACAAAGGACAGTGGTGTCGAACCAAAGTCAACTATGTGGGCCTACTCATCGGATCACGGGGCATCGAACCGCACTCCAGCCATATTCAAGCTGTTCAAAACATCAAGCCACCCACCAACATCTCAGAGCTGCGAAGCTTTCTAGGGGTGTGCAATTACTCACGGCAGTTCAGCGAAAGCTACTCGGACATTGCGAAACCTCTAACTGCCCTTCCAAAAAAGACTGCCCATTTGTATGGACAGAAGTTCAAGAAAATGCCATGAATGAGCTAAACGACACCTAGGCACAGCTCCATGTCTGGCTTACCCTGACCCACAAAAAGAGTTCTATCCAGAAGCTGGGTTCTCCAACCACTGTCTCAGTGCTGGCCTGTACCAAAGGCATGATCAAGACAAAAGAGTCGTTACATATGCCAGCAAGACACTTCTCCCACCAGAGACTACATTCTCAGACTGTGAAAAATCTCTGCTATGCACTGTATGGGCTGTAGCGTTCCTCAACAGCCAGCGCATCCGAGATGGCGTGGTCACCAATTCACGCATAGCTACATGGTTAATGGCCCTCCAGGCGCGCAATGTTGAGGCACGTCATGCTCAAAATCACAAGTCTGCGCTAGGCAACGGCCTGGCAGCCTGCCAAAACTGCTCTGATAACACACCAGCTGCAACAGTGGATGTAGAAGAACCCCAACAGCAACAACTGACCTGTCACAGGTACTTTGAAGAGAATGCGTGCCAAGGTATGCCCACAGCCTACATCGATGGATGTTCCTACAACCATGAGGGCACTCGCCAAGCAGGTGCGGGTGTGCCGTGGGTAAATGACCTGCCATGCCCACCACAACACTTCAAGTTGGGCCCACAGTCATCACAATATGCTGAGGTAGCAGCCATTCTCATAACGCTGCAAATCGCGTTGACACATAACATCAAAGAACTCCTTATGTGCACAGACTCTAACTAAGCCAGGCTCAGTTTCACATGCCACCTTCCAGGCTGGAAACAAAATGGCTGTAAGACCTCAAACCACATGCCTGTCACACACCAACACCGGTTCCAGGCATGCGATGACATCACAAGAACAAACAACATGATTGTCTACTGGAAAAAGGTGAAAGGAAACTCAAGGCAACCGGGTCTTGACAAAGACTTGAATGACCAAACCCATACCCTCACCAAGCCTGGCGCACTAAACGACTAGCTGTGGTCACTTCAAACTCACCCACCCACCCTGAAGTTTGAAGTGATTACACACGGCATAAGAATTTTACAAACTAAACTGTCTACCTCAGAGCAGTTTACGCTAGCTCTGCTGTTTACAAAGACAAACATAATGAACATGCGAGCCTCTGACACAATAAAGACTTTGCTTCACCACCTCTCAGACCTCTCCAACCAACCCTTGAATGCCGTCTACACTCACTGACAACCAGTTACTAAGAACACTGCATGACACCAAGCACATGCTGCGTGCACAGAGCTACATTCTATGTGTGGACCGTCTGACACCACAATGCAAACACGTGTAATGCAACGGCGCAAAGGGGGGATAAGGCCAATGTACGTCCATGACGCATCATGCGCTGCAAACCACAGCACCAGAGCCACTGACAATACACTGAAGCAAGCGACATGCCAGCAGCAAGATGTGGCAAAACATGGGCCAAGGCAAGCTAAACCTAGTTGCCACCCATGAAATAAAAAGACTGCCCTGTCCAACCAAAGACAGCCCTTGCTGGCTTTTTCCTCCCCTTTCTTTCTCTCCCTGTTGTCTGTACCAGGTTGCTGCTGTGGTTCGCCATGCTGTGCTGTCAGCCATCCAGAGGAAAGCTGCCACCGAGAGAACAACTGAGACTCCTGATCACCGACTGCAGGACCTACACCCATTAAGCGCATGTTCGACTCATCCAGCCACAAGGCCTACAGAGCACACTACCCCAGCACCGTAGCCCAATACGGCTGGGCAAGTGCCCGATGGACAGAGGACTCCCTCTCTCACGCCAAGGCCAAGGTCGAACACATGTCCAACCAACTTGGGAAATTGACTGTTACACAATCAGGACTCCTAAGCACCAACTAAAACTCCAAACGGTTCCTGGGAGCGTTGCTCGGAGCCGTAGCTGCCGCCAGAACTCTGTTCGACACTGGTATGCCAAGTGTCCACACAGCAAACATAGCCACTGCGAAACGGCATGTGGTTGAAATCCAGACTGAACTTTCACAGCTAAAAGAGCAACTCACCACACAGAGTGCATCTTTCCAAACCATCGGCAAGACATTGAGAAGAACATGGTCATTCTCAACATTCACAGCGTCCTGCTGAATCAGACCATGAACTGCATGAAACAGCTGTTTACTGTCTTCCAGAATGACTTTGCCCAAACTCAGCTGGTTACAGCCCTGATAACAGACATGCTGTGGGACGTTAACTCCTCAAATGACAGCCCAGCCACGGATAGAATCCCACCGTACTTGAAACCCTTAAGCCTTGTGCTAACTATGCTGGTTTCGGCCATCACCAGGCCAACTGATCCTCTTACAAATACACCTGGCCTACTCTCTGGGTAGCGCCATCCCACTCTACGTCGATCACGAGCAGAGGGAAGTGGATGTGCTCTTGAACCAATCCATCAGCGAGTCAAACCAAGTCGACAGACTTAAAGACATTGCCAATGTCAGGTTTTTGGAAAGCAACACCCACGACAGCGACACACAGCTGCACCTGGCCCCAAACCTGCACATGTATACCTCACCAAAGACATTCATTATCTCTGCCCTAGCAAACCCTTCCTCAGTGACAACACTGAAGGAACCTGTGGGTTGCAACCCCTGGTCAGGGACACACGCTGCCCTGCCGAAGCTAAGCCTCGCACTCAAGTCATCAGAGACGCAAGCAGAGATTGTAGGTGACAGGTGGCTCGTTAACACACCTGTGCGTACAGCTACTCTCACTTACGACCAGCATGACACAACCAGCCGTGTCAACATGCTCAACCAGAGTATGTGGATTCAAGCCCCGAAAGGTGCCATATTCCACCTGAATGATCTGGCATTGTACCATCTTCCGAGCAAAGCATACCAGACAGCACTGGAACTCCCGTCCTTCAAGAACTACAACTTCACCTTAGATCCAGAACTGGAACTCTGGATCGAGGAAAGGGGGTCCCAATTCATTTACATTGAATCGACTGCCCGTTCTGAACACTTCATCTGCGGTCCTAGCCTGGACCTCAGCCGACATTGTGCTGTGCATCTCTACAGGTAATCAGCCACACTCTGACACTATGCGTGGCATTCATTCTGTACAGAAGACTCAACCAGATCCGACACAGCCGAGCTCACGAAAGCCGTGCCTGAAGGTCTCAGACGGAATCCCCGGAAAGGGGGTGCCAAGTCAGAGACCACGCCAAACCTCATCGAGCTGAATCCTCAGCTTTAATATCCACCTGCCATCCTACCGTCAGGTTCCACCTGCCATCCTACCATCAGGTTCCACCTGCTACCCTACTACCATGGTCAACCTGCTACATGACCATCAGGATTCACCTGCCAGTCGGCCATTGTGATGATTGTCGTCCGATGATGTTCACACAGGGACTTCAACCGGCGAAAAGGGGGAATCTGTAGCGACTGACCGAATCCTGTTTTCCTTTCACTACTGAACAAATATGAACACATATATGTTTAATTCACAAAACCTTGAATCATGTGAAATGGTGCCCCAATGTCTGCCAGCAGGTCATTGATTAACCCCATTTATGACGCATTGCGCAAATAAGAAACAGAACCCCGTTGTTCTTGAAACCCTCACGTGGTTCACACCACGGATGGACAGATGCTGACCACAGGATTCCCCACGTGATTCCCCAAGAAGGGGGAATCAACAGCCCGCGCCAACCACGGGATGAACTTATACACACACGCCATACATACCCGCACACAAACGTCCTTTGTGTGCAACTTAGGATAGAAATATCCTTAATGTATATAACACAGAATTGTATCTAACCTTCCTGTATGCATGCATATCTAATTAGTTTTGTCTTATTCTATAGATTAAATTTGAGACTGTTCTGTAACTTTGAATCTTAAGTGTATTTCTAAAGAAAGAATACCTAACAGGATCAAATTCTGTGCCTCTCCCTCTTGCTAGGTCATAAAACTTTATGACCCCCAAAAGGAATTCCAAGGGAATCATAGCTCCCACTTGAATTCTGATAAAGAAAGAGGAATATACTCTGCAATCTTATATTTTCTATAAGTATAACCACTTAAGAAATGTATAAACTTGAATTTGATCTTTCCTAGGTCATGGTAGCCGGTATTATGGCTTTATAGTCGTGTGAGTGAACATTAAATGTGTGTAATTCTGCATATGAATGTAACTTTATGTTTCTTCTACTCTTTCCGGCCATTCTTGGTACCTGTTTGACCGTCTTGTTTTGACTAAACAAGTCATACATAGGATATTACAGTAAAATGTATTGTTCTGTGTGTACAATCTTTCTGGGTAGAAATGACAAAATTTCATACCATCACAAATTATCCTGACAGGACAAAGAAAAACTTTTCCCGCTCGAGATACTCTAAGATAATTGGTTCACATACGCGAAGCAGGCGTGAACCCCTCCTCTCCATAAGAGACTGACACAGAAGTTTCTGGGAGAGCTTTTTCCCTGTGAGAGGTTTCCGTGCCATGGCTCCTTAGGGAGCTTTACGCCGTGTTTCTCCTTTTTCTTTAATCTTTCTTTATTTTCGTCTTCGGACTTTCCTACGTTCACTTTCAGCGAAATGAACGTAATCGGCAACTTCGACTTTAAAGAGACTCTTTGAACCAACCAGCAACTGCACCTCAAAGGACATTCAAACTAACGCGCTCCCTCGCTCTGAAAGACCACGTGAACGCGTGACACGAGGACAGAGACACACACACACACGCTTTGGCTCTCAGCCACACGAAGAATCATGCAAGTATCGATCTAAATGCTTTAAGATCTGTTTACCCCATTCAGGGGATTTGATCTTTTTGTCTCTCAAGGTTCACTTTGTCTGTGTTTTGTGCCGTACTGCAATCTCTAATCCTTTAGTTTCACTTTCTCAGCCTCTTACTCTCTCTCTCTCTCTCTCTCTCTCTCTTTCTCTCAATCTCTCTCTCTCACTCCCAATCTCTCTCTCTCACTCCCGTTCGTTATTCGTCTGTCTCATTAGTTTTACTGTTTACTGTACATACATGTATCCCATGTTTAAATGTAGAATTCTGTATCCGTAGTTTCATTTTATTAAAACCATTATATTCTTGATTGCTAATTGTCCAATCGTGCTCATTTTTACAAAGTCAATGAAGTGTTTGATCTAGCTACAAAGCTTTACAATTCGTTACTATTTCAGTAACCTAAATTTTATAATAACAAGAAGGTGAATTTTCATGGCCAGAAAATAGCTTTTTGGAATTATAAGGAAGGGATAACCTTGTTGAGAAGTTGATAAGTTAATCTTACGGCCGTTTGCTGGACAAACAGATTGTTTGATAGCTAAATTAATTCCATTAAAGGTTATCTCATATAATCGATCTGGAAGTGGACCATTGATATATGAATGATGAATTATAATTCGTTGTGATTGATCATTCATATGTACAATCGAGTTATTTCCAACTTCGATAATTTAACTGTAATATGCAATATTAATCATATTCATGATTAATTATTAAAATTCCCTATATATAATTTGAGCTAATTTAATGTAAGACTCATTGTCGCTACATATGGATATTTTTCTTACACGAACGCATCTCTTACTTCAAAAGGCCTTTATTAATCCCCCCCCATGTGGAGCACTTTTATCATGGATGAATGCACTTTGATGGACTTTCACTGCCATTATAAAGCTTGGCGGATCCAGGATATTTTTTTATATGACTCTGATTGTATTCATCTGAAAGTAGACTGTGATATATACCTAGGATGGCTTGAGGGTGAGTAAATCATGGGGTAATTTTAATTTTTGCTCGAACTATCCCTTTAAGCGCTCTCATCCTGAGCTGTGCCTGAACAGTTTCACACCAGGACAGGCATTTGTCAGTATGACAAAATGGGTATTTCTTTCCCCAAAGTGTTGTGATACGACGCAGCACAAGTTACCTCGAAAGGGGGACTTCTCTGGTTATGACTATAGCCCTTGTTCCCTGAGAAGAGAACGAGACGCTGCGTCCCTTTGCCATACTTCCTGCATGCCTGGGAGCGGTTTGCTTCAGCCTATCAAAGCTGACGTTACTGTGTTGCCGGCTTCTCTATGTAGCTTCCGCGTTATGCCGTCACATGTCACGAGGTGACGCAGCACGAATCAGGATTGGACTAGTTGCACATCTGCTTCAGATGCTGTCACGCTGAAGGCGTTGCCCAAAGTGTCGTCATATGACACAGTGTCTCGTTCCCTTCTCAGGGAACAAGGGTTTCAGTCATACCCGAGACGTTTTCCTGTATTTTTTAGTTAAATCTGGGGGTTTTGATACAGATAATACCATTATGTATAAATGCTGTACAATTTAAATAATATATAACTGTATTTAATTAATGTCTCCATTACAATTATGAGTATTTTAAATATCGATAATGCCATATAATAATTATCATGAAAATAATGTAAAAAAAGAGAGTCCTGGATAGACTTTTAAATATAATAAATAAAATAAAAAGCTTTTGGATTGGAATGGAATGGCATGTGACCTAGACATGTGTGTGGGCAGGCTTTATGAGATTCACCTATTAATTTCATGATAAATAAATACTGTATTCCTCACAAAATATTCTAGATTTTTTTTCAACCCAAGTCATTTCAGCAAAGAGTTGACATGTAAAGGAAATTTAGCAATTGCTTTACTACTTTAAGTGCTTTTGAGACATATCTTGTTTCTATTGAAAACTTGTGCTTGGCTTGAATCCCCTCGTACATTTCCAGTGAACAGGGAGAGCTGAGATCCGTGACTTTGATTCAGGAGGTGACTCATCGCCTCATTCAGGGATGGCTCTTTAAATCTGAAGAGCTTTTTCTAAACTATCTACTTATGTTTAAAATATCTTCTGAAAACTCTCTCTTTTTCAAAGATGTTTATGCAGCGCTACATTGTTACTGAAATAAACCAGACTTTTTGTTTTTTTATTCAAATTATATCTGAAGTATATTTTACAATGTAAATGAAACATTAAAACACTGCGTGGTGAGAAAAGCACTTGTGACAACAGTTTTAATTGTAGTTTAAAAGAGCACTCAGCTTATTTCAAGTGTATGTTGTTAATGATGAAAATTTAACATTTACTCATCCTCATGTCTTTCATATGACTTTCCTTCATCACTGGAACACAAGTGGAGTTTGCCAAGTGTCCAACACTGTTTCATAGTAGACCCTACACAATTTTTTTTTTTAGTTTTCACTCAGAAATTACTAGTAAATCTCACAAATAATTACAAAGAAAAAGCAGGCAACACATTTAATGAAACTTGTATGACTTGAAATATAGTGCGCATGGAGTCTTTGAGCTTTTAGGTCATTTTTGGAGTTTGACAACACCTGGTCCCCACCCACTTTCATTGTATGGAAGAGACCAGCACAACAATTCAACTAAATTTCTTCTTTTGTGTTTCACATATGAAAGGGAGTCATACAGGTGAGTAAATTATCCACATTCATTTTTGAGCTATAGTCTTATCAAAACAATTTCCCGTAGCCTACTACTCATAATCAAAAAATAATTCAACATTCTCAATTTGCTTGACTAATTATCAGTATGAACATGATACATGTGTTGAAAGTGAACGGGATCTGAGGTTGTTTGTAGCGCTGGTGTCGTGTCGCTCATGAGACGTGACAACAATAGGATGTTTGTGTTTTGCCCTCCTAAAGGTCACCCTGGTGAATTTCATTCACTGCCTTTGTATCATTATGATTCAGCTCTCTGCACCGATTACAGCTTTTACATTTTTGATGTAGCAAATCTCACAGCTATTTCTATCCTTTCTTTTTATTCTACTCCCAAATCTGCAACATCAGTTCCAAACGACTGAGCAATGATCATTCATTTCCCCCTCTTCAGCTTTGCTCTGTGAAGGGAATTAATATACTAGGTGGGCAAAACATGAATTATTAAAAGTCAATTATTTAAGAGAGTTTCTGGGGAGCTGCTGTTCAAATGTGACCTCAAATCATAGTACTTCATCTATTATATACAGAATCTTCTACTTTATAATGATTTCTGGGGATTGTGAACAATATATTTAGAGAAAGTTGATACTGAATTATGAAATTACTATATAATTACCTTTTCCTTCAATAATATGTGAATTTAATTTAATAATAAATGTGCATTCCTCTATTGAGGTTTCAGTCGGACAATTCAAAGGATATTTTTTAGAGCCAATAGTCTTTAAACATGATTTTAAACATATATGTCTAAGTTAATTTTGTCAATGTTTATGAGTGCCCTCGCATATACTGTAGATGATCTCAGAGTTCCCTTTCGTAGTCACTCCGAGTTACGTCGAGTGACGGAGAATGGGGGTTTCGCCTAGAAAGCCTATCGACTTCGAGTATTACAAAACGAGCCTATGGCAAAGAAATGCCATGGGTCTGCGGAATTTGCATAGCGTATCTCCGCCCCACCGCGTGGGTATAAAAGGAGGAACGCCGGCAAAGGCAGATCATGTTTTCGCTTCGGAGCCAAGAGTATCTCTTCACTCCACAGCTATTTCTGACTTCGCTCTACGAGACGAGCCACTCTCCGGAGTTGGTGTGACGGCGATCTGCAGCGAATTCACATTGCCTGCTGGTCTGTGCAGTGATCTGCCAGTGAGTGTGTTTCTCCCTGCTCGCTTCAACATCGCGGAGTTTCTCTCCTTTCACAAAAAGAGCTCGCACGCGGCACGTCTTTTTAAAGACGGATCGCCCGTGCATTTAAAAAAAAAAAAAAAAACAGAATGGTTGCGGCAGCTTGGTATCGGACTCTGATGGGCACGAGCGTTGTCTGGTATGTTTGGGCTTGATCATACTAGAGCAGCGCTCGTGGATGACTCATGTTCTCTCTGTGGGAATATGACCA
Organism: Gila orcuttii; assembly: GCA_026230005.1. Lineage (NCBI taxonomy): Eukaryota > Metazoa > Chordata > Actinopteri > Cypriniformes > Leuciscidae > Gila > Gila orcuttii. The sequence goes on along the minus strand of JAPDVR010000010.1, from coordinate 16,486,328 downwards.
TCGCGTCATTAAGGTCGAGACTCGGTGAACTCGCAAGAGTGAGAGTCCCCTCATCCACCACCCGATCTTCGGCTGGTGGCCAGGGTGACCGGAGGGTGTTGGTCTGGAACAAGGCGCCGACTCCGTGTCCACGCCCCAGCCCCCCCTCCTCAATGACGGTGCCCGCTAGTGAACAGGTGATTCCCACGGGTCTACCTTCTGGTGGCCCGTGTGTTTCATTTGAAGCTACAGAGGATGATACTATGTTTGTAGCAGCTTCACTAGGTGGGTTTGATTCTCTGGAAATGACCACTCGTCACAGCCGCCACCTCCTGGTGTGCATACGGCTGTGCTTGAGTCCGATCCAGAGATGACGGCCATGCTTTCCTGGGACGATTGGTTTTGGGTAAGGCCGCCGACACGTCCACGGCAAACCCCAATACCTTCCCTCCCGGACGTGCATGATGAGATCTCGAAGTCCTTGAAGACCCCCTGGTCTTCTCGGGACCGCTCGCTGATCTCATCCGCCTTTCCTCCCCTCGATGGGGCTGCTGCCATGGGTACACTGGGGTTCCCCCGGCTGAACGCTCTGTTGCGATGCTATATGTCCTCAGAGTGCTTCTTCTCGGCGCAATCCTAAGCACCCGTCCGTGGCCTGTAGTTTTTCGTCTACACTTGTGGCGAGATCCTATAGCGCCACTGGCAGCCGCCTCCCTGCTGCCATGGTCATTCTGCTGGTCTACCTGACCCAGATGCTCATGGTCCTGCATGAGGGCGGGACTGACCCAGGCCTCTTCACTGAGCTGCGTGCCGCCACTGACCTCGCTCCCCGAGCGACGAAAGTGGCCGTACGCTCCCTGGGTCAGGTGATGCTCCCCATTCTGTGGCTGAACCTGTCTGATGTGCTGGATGTCGCGCGGCTGACATTCTGTCCGACATTCCCATATCTCAGGTCTGCCTCTTCGGCGGTGCGGTTGAGGACTTTGCCCAACAGCTCTCAACCGCCCATGTGCAGACTGACGTTGATTCTGTCCCGACGGCCCTGCCGTCCGCTCAGATCCCTCGGTCTGCCCACCGCTGAAGGCGCCCTCCCGCGGCTCCCTCCCCGCCCGTTAATGGGCCGGCTCTGGAAGCCGCGGGCGGACGCCACAGCCCTCTCCAGCCCCGCCCCCCGCTACATGCCAGGTTAAGCGGCGCTCTTGAGACGGGCTCCTCAGAGATGGGACTCGGTTCTTTCCAGGAGTGGGTAGCAGGACCACTCCTTTCCCCGGTGGAGGGCCGGGGGAGAATCTTTTGTTCTCTAGAAGGAACCGATACTCCCATCACTGAGCACACAGAGTCGGGTGACAGTACGCGACGCCTCCGTGCCTCGCTGCTCTCATCCCCCTCTGTCACAGAGTTCTCGGACCGCAGTGTGCGCCGCCCCCGGGCCTCGCCACTCCCGTCCCCCTCTGTTCCAGAGGGCGCAGACGACAGTGCGTGCCGTCTTCGGACCACACCGCTCTCGTCCCCCTCTGTCGCCAGCCCCCTGGCAGAGCAGACCCCCGTGGAACGCTGGTCCTTCCCTGGTCTCCTCTGTCAGGGCGCGGAGTCTGACCACGCCCCCGCACCGGGCCGCTATGCCACCCTCGCCTGGGCTGGTCACTCCGCCTCGCTGCCCCTCCGGGGGGACGTCTGTCGTTCGCATGACCCCGCTGGTTCAGTTTCTGGCAGCTTGGTTAGAGCTCCCCAGCCTGTCCCGCTGGGTCGCCGAACGATCAGGCGCGGCTATGCGATTCAGTTCACTCTGTCTCCTCCCCGCTTCAGCAGAGTCCGCTTCACTATGGTCGGTGGCAATGCCCCCATCATGCGAGCGGAGGTTGCCACCCTGCTGGCGAAGGGTGCAATCGAGACTGTCCCTCCAGCCGAGATGAGGTCGGGATTTTACAGCCCGTACTTCATCGTCCCCAAGAAAACCGGTGGGTTACGACCGATCCTGGACCTGCGCGTCCTGAACCGCTCCCTTCACAGGCTGCCGTTCAGGATGCTCACGGCCAAACGCATTTTCGAGTGCGTGCGGCCGCAGGATTGGTTTGCAGCGATTGACCTGAAGGACGCCTACTTTCATGTCTCCATCTTACCTCGACACAGACCGTTCCTTCGGTTTGCTTTCGAGGGGCAGGCATATCAGTACGCGGTTCTCCCATTCGGGTTGGCTCTGTCTCCTCGCGTCTTTACGAAGGTCGTCGAGGCAGCCCTTGTTCCCCTACGCGAACACGGGGTTCGCATCCTGAACTATCTCGACGACTGGCTGATTCTAGCCCACTCTCGAGCTCAGGTTTGCGAACACAGAGACCTTGTGCTCCGGCACCTAGCCCGTCTGGGCCTTCGGGTCAACTGGGAGAAGAGCAAACTCAGCCCTGTGCAGAGGATCTCTTTTCTCGGTATGGAGATCGACTCGGTCGCCATGTCCGTGCAGCTTACGAGCGAGCGCGCACACTCACTGCTGACTTGTCTTCGTCAGTTCGAGGGCAAGAGTGCGGTCCCACTGAAATTATTTCTGAGGCTCCTGGGGCATATGGCATCTGCAGCCGCGGCAACGCCGCTCGGATTGCTTCATATGAGACCGCTTCAGCTGTGGCTTCGCGATCGAGTCCCGAGGTGGGCATGGCATCACGGCACGCTCCGAGTCCCAGTGACTCCGACCTGCCGTCAGTTCTTCACCCCGTGGAGGAACCTCAGTTTTCTACGGGCCGGAGTCCCCCTAGAACGAGTTTCCAGGCATATTGTTGTCTCCACAGATGCCTCTTCCACGGGCTGGGGCGCCATGTGCAACGGACATGCTGCCGCGGGCTCCTGGACAGGACCCCAGCGCCTTCTGCATGTCAATTGCCTCGAGTTGCTGGCAGTACGCCTTGCCCTGCACCATTTCCACACGCTGCTCAAGGGTCAACACGTGCTAGTCCGTTCAGACAATACCGCAACAGTAGCATACATCAACCGTCAAGGTGGTCTACGCTCCCGCCGTATGTCGCAACTCGCTCGCCACCTCCTCTTATGGAGTCAGAAGCTCCTGAGGTCCTTCGTGCTATCTACATTCCGGGCGTTCGGAACCTTGCAGCCGACGAGCTGTCTCGGCTCCGTCCTTTCCCTGGCGAATGGCGACTCCATCCCCAGTCGGTCCAGCTGGTCTGGGATCAGTTCGGGGACGCACAGGTAGACCTGTTTGCCTCCCACGACTCATCCCATTGCGCCCTGTATTACTCCCTGACCGAGGGTACTCTCGGCACGGATGCACTAGCGCACAGCTGGCGCGGGGCCTACGCAAATATGCGTTTCCCCCAGTGAGCCTTCTCGCACGAACTCTGTGCAAGATCAAGGAGGACGAGGAGCAGGTCACTCTGGTTGCGCCGTATTGGCCCACCAGGACCTGGTTCTCCGAACTAGTACTCCTCGCGACAGCACCTCCTTGGCCAATTCCTCTGAGAGAGGACCTCCTCTCTCAGAGACGGGGCACCCTTTGGCACCCTCGTCCCGATCTTTGGAGACTCCACGTGTGGCTCCTCGACGGGACGAGGCAGGTTTGAGTACCCTGTCACCTGCGGTGGCGGCTACTATCACTTCCGCTAGAGCTTCGTCCACGAGACATCTCTATGCGTTGAAGTGGAACCTCTTCGTTAACTGGTGCTCTTCTCGCCGAGAAGACCCCTGGAGATGCCTGATCAGTGTCGTGCTTTCCTTCCTGCAAGATGGGTCTCCCTCCACCCTGAAGGTGTATGTGGCCGCTATAGCTGCATTTCACAAAACAGTTGATGGTAAGTCTCTGGGAAAGCACGACCTGATCATCAGGTTCCTGAGAGGGGCGAGGAGACTGAATCCTCCTCGTCCTCCTCTCGTTCCCTCTTGGGACCTCTCAGTGGTGTTGAATGCCCTGCAGAGGGCTCCCTTCGAGCCTCTGCAATCAGTGGAGCTTAAGTTCCTGTCTATGAAGACAGCGCTCCTGGTTGCACTGGCCTCCATTAAGAGGGTAGGGGACCTGCACACATTCTCCGTTGACGAAGCGTGCCTGGAATTCGGGCCGGCTTACTCTCACGTGATCCTGAGACCCCGGCCTGGATATGTGCCCAAGGTTCCTACCACTCCCTTCCGGGACCAGGTGGTGAACCTGCAAGCGCTGCCCCTGGAGGAGGCAGACCCAGCCTTGGCACTGCTCTATCCAGTACGCGCTCTCCGCGCTTACGTAGACAGGACGCGGTGTTTCAGGACCTCAGACCAGCTCTTTGTCTGTTATGGTGGGAGACTGAAGGGAAAGGCTCTCTCAAAGCAGAGGTTGTCTCACTGGATAGTGGACGCCATTGCTTTGGCTTACCAACAGCAAGGCCGACCGTGCCCCCTTGGTGTGACAGCCCACTCCACCCGGAGTGTGGCTTCCTCTTGGGCTCTAGCGCATGGCGCCTCGCTGGCAGACATCTGTAGAGCTGCAGGCTGGGCGACACCTAACACATTCGCCAGATTCTATAATCTCCGAGTGGAGCCAGTGTCCTCCCATGTACTCGCTTCAACCAGCTAGTTCAGGACCCGCTCAGGTGTCTTCGCTTGCTCGCCATTCCACTCCACGGACTGGATACGTGCGGTTATTCTCCTCAGGTGAGCCTTCCCTTCTGAAGCCCTGAGTTCCTCCAGCACTGTTGACGCTGGCGCCAGTGTCTATTGCCTGTGCGTCGGCTAGGTGCCTCCGTGTGCATGGTTCCTCCCCTGAGTAACCCCCACATGTGTATGTCCACTGTAAGCCTCTTTGAGCATGTGTCTTTCCCTCGGCAAGCCACCTTGCCACCCCTGGAGTTGAAAGTTGCCACCCCACGGGCTGGTTACTCCAGTGTTCCTCCATATGAAGCCTTCCGGCCATATGTGTATTTCTAAGTCCTCCCTACGGGTAGGCATGCTGCGGCATATCTCCTCTGAGATATGCTCCCCAGTGTACCTTGGTATTCCTGTGTTAAGTAGGACTCCTTCGTCCGTGCCAGTATCACGACAGGGGGATCAGACTTTCGCAGGGCACTGGAAGACAGCTGTGAAGGTGGCGTGATTACACGGGGACCCCCATTCTCCGTCACTCGACGTAACTCGGAGTGACACCGAAAGGGAACGTCTCGGTTACGTATGTAACCCTCGTTCCCTGAGTAGGGAACGGAGACGTTACGTCTCCCTGCCACTTCCGCTGTACCGCTGGGTAGACGCCTGAGTTCAGTCTCGGCTCCTCAGCGAAGACATGATCTGCCTTTGCCGGCGTTCCTCCTTTTATACCCACGCGGTGGGGCGGAGATACGCTATGCAAATTCCGCAGACCCATGGCATTTCATTGCCATAGGCTCGTTTTGTAATACTCGAAGTCGATAGGCTTTCTAGGCGAAACCCCCATTCTCCGTCACTCGACGTAACGTCTCCGTTCCCTACTCAGGGAACGAGGGTTACATCCGTAACCGAGACGTTAACAGACATGGACTAAAAGTCTTGTCAGGTATTTTTCTCTCTCCCTTTTTACTGCAAAGTTTTATTGAAAGTCCATTTCAACATGTGAATTACCCCTTTAAGTCTCCAAAAACATTACAGTGTAGTATATTTTTCCATGATAAGATAGTTTATATATATATATGTATATATATATATATATATAGCACGAGAAAGAGAGGGAGAGAATATTATGTAAATCTATACCACAGTATTAATGAATCATGTCATCCTACACTAATCTGTCCTGAGAATGGAAACCATCCAGTTGTTTGCTTTCATTGAGGGATATGATTCTAATCACAGCTGTTTGACAGACAGGCGCTGCTTTCCTCACAGGTCACTGAGGAGGGTGGCCACACCGAGAGACACTCACGATCAATCACGGCTCTGCTAATAAGGAGTTTAATGCAAGGAGGCAGTGTGGAGAATAGAGTCACCTACCAGATTGACACGCCGATGAATGGCCGTGACATCCCATCTGCCTGCGTCTGCGCACCCCTACCGCACTGACAGATCAATATATTCCTCATCTGAATCAAGTGCCCTGTGGAGACCACAGGCATACGGATAAAGCCAGAGGGTACTGTAAAACCGATCGTTGCAGTGAAATATATTCCCTGTGTGAAATGAAACTAACTGGTTGACCCCTTACAGGTTGACGGACAACTGCTTTGCCTTTCGGAAAATGTCTTGCCTTCATGCAAAGTAGTTATATGGGATGACATAGAATATTTTTAGGAAGTTGATGTCCTGCAGTATGATGTGCTAAACTCTCTAATGCTAAAAACATTTTTATAATTCCTTTATAATTATTACTATTATTCAGATTTTATGACCTTATATTAATTAAGGAACTATGTGGAATATTTGTTCTTTTTCAAAATTAATTCACCTTGCGGCATGAGTATCTGAATAAAGTGTAAAGGTGATTAAAAATAATGACTAATAATGATTATGAATAAAGAATAATAAAGAAATGTTGATCAGCACCTAAAAATATACTTGAAGCTAGTGAATGAATCTGAAGCTAGTGAAAAATTCACTAGCAGCAGCATCAAAATTGGACTTGCAAAACCATTTATTTGTAATTATGTTTTTGTTTTGTTTTTTAAATTAGATGACTAAATTGTCTATTATGGAAAGATCTTTGCAACTTCAGTTTTCACAGATGTGGGACCAAAACCCACCTGATCCTTCCCTACCTTCCCTTTCGGACCCCTTATGGGACTGAGGCAATCTGTAAAATGCCTCTCCATTTTAAATGAAATGTTGATAGACCTTTAATGAGAGGCTATTTTAAAGCATGAAAACATTACTCCTGATTTAATGTATGGAAATGCACACATGATTGATGAATATTCATTATCATATAATCAATTTGTTACAGACTATGTAAAATATGCCATTTAGCAGCTGTCATTTACACCCCTATGCTACTTGCAATGAGGCTCTGATTTATAAGATCCCAATTCATGCACAATATAACACATTTGCTAGTGCATTTAATGGGCATAGTGCAGGTGATTTACTGAGAAAAAGCAAATAGTCACTTGGAAAATATATTGGATATACTCATTTATACATGACTTTTAATGATCGCTTGCATCTTTTTGCATTCAAATTGGTCAATTGGCATTCAAATGTACACATTCACAGATTCCACAGGCTTTTGTAGTATTCACATGGACTTTACAAATGGGTGTCAATGGGAGACTTAGCATAGGCTGCTGTAGCATTAGCATTTATTCAATAGCACTGTGCATTGGATTTTTCCGTAGCCCAGTGACCCTGATTTAATCTGCAACAACAGTGCTGGCAGAGCTTAAATGAAGTGTTACTGATACACACCTTGGCAGGAAGTACAATGTTATCAATCAAAACTTCGTTTTAAAAATCCCCAGTCCTGTTCTCTGAGTTCCATAAGGATATTCGCACTGTAGCAAATTAGCTCTAAGAGATATTAATAATCAATAATAACTTGTTATAATTGATTATGAATATTTGGATCAGTTAATAGAATTAACTTAATGTAGTAAAATTAATATTACAATCAATTAACCTGTTTGTGCCGTCAACACTCAGTGTTAATTGTTTATTAATTATAAGAAATGTATACATTTCCGAGGCATGGGAAATGTCTTTCTTACTGTACAGTACTATTCAGAACCTGTAGTCAAAATCTATGATTAGGGACTCCAGTATATGAGCTTGAGACACGGTCAACTTTACGCGTGACATGAACAAGACTTTATTAACTAGACTAAACGTTTAAACTACTCTAATATACACATACATACATGCATACAGTTTACCAAGGAGAGCTGAAGCAGAATACTGGAAAGCAAGAAATTATAGCATTGTTTGAAATTCAGCAGATCAACAGCCTTGAGCAAACCAACAGTTTAGTTCTAACACGCCCTTCTTAAAAAGGGGTAAGGATGCTTAATGTATCATGAGACTAAATTTGATACTTGCATGTCTCGCCCATTTAAATTAAACTGTCCTGATGCAATTTGTTGAGACTCCAGTTGATCTTTGCTGATTTTGTCATGATGAGAGAGAACCAGTGGGAGTCAGAGGATCTTTGGTGAATGGATAGACAAGGCCGCAGCCTGGCACAAGTTCGGGGGTCCTTAGAAAACGTCTCGGTTACGTATGTAACCCTTGTTCCCTGAGTAGGGAACGGAGACGTTACGTCGGATAACGACGAATGGGGGTTTCGCTTAGAAGCCTATCACCTTCGAGTGTTAAAAAACGAGCCAATGGCAAAGAAATGCCATGGGTCTGCGGAATTTGCATAGCGTAGCTCCGCCCCACCTCGTGGGTATATAAGGAAGGACGCTGGCAACATGCAGATATGTTTTCCTGCTGAGCAGCCCAGACTGAACCCGGCGTTCCAGCGGAACAGCGGAAGTGGCAGGAAGACGTAACGTCTCCGTTCCCTACTCAGGGAACGAGGGTTACATACGTAACCGAGACGTTCCCTTTCGGTGTCACTCCGAGTTACGTCGGATGACGACGAATGGGGTTCCCAGTCTAATCACGCCACTTCTCGGCTGTCTTCCAGTGCCCTGCGTAAGTGTGAGCTCCCTGTCGTGAGACTGGCACGGACGAAGGACTCCAACTTAACACAGGAATACCAAGGTACACTGGGGAGCATATCTCAGTGGAAATATGCGAACCATGCCCACCCGAAGGGAGGTCTTTGGAATACACGTATGGCCCGAGAGCGGGTAACATACGGAGAAACACTGGAGTGTCCGGCCCGTAGGGTGGAATCTTTCAACTCCAGGGGTGGCAAGGTGGCTTGCCGAGGGAAAGACACATGCTCAAGGAGGCTTACAGTGGAAATACACATGTGGGGGTAACCTAGTGGGGGGACCATGCACATGGAGGCACCTAGTCAACTGCGAAACCTGCCGGAGGCATAACCTTGGCATTGACGTCAACAGTGCTGGAGGAACCCAGGGTTTCTCGGGGAAACCCACCTGAGGAAATATCGCACTTATCCAGTCCGAGGAGTGGAATGGCGAGCAAGCGAAGACACCTGAGCGGGTCCTAGTTACTGGCTAGTTGAAGCGAGTACACGAGAGGACACTGGCTCCACTCGGAGATTATAGAATCTCTCGAATGTGTTCGGTGTCGCACAGCCTGCAGCTCTGCAGGTGTCTGTTAGCGAGGCGCCATGCGCTAGAGCCCAAGAGGAGGCCAGACTCCGAGTGGAGTGGGCCTTCACACCAAGGGGGCACGGTCGATCTTGCTGCTGGTAAGCCAAAGCAATGGCGTCCACTATCCAGTGAGACAACCTTTGCTTGGAGAGAGCCTTTCCCTTCAGCTTCCCACCATAACAGACAAAGAGCTGGTCTGAGGTCCTGAAACACTGCGTCCTGTCTACGTAGGCACGAAGAGCGCGTACTGGACAGAGCAGTGCCAAGGCTGGGTCTGTCTCCTCCGAGGGCAGCGCTTGCAGGTTGGTGACCTGGTCCCGAAAGGGAGTGGTAGGAACCTTGGGTACGAATCCAGGCTGGGGTCTCAAGATCACGTGAGAGTTAACCGGCCCGAATTCCAGGCACGCTTCGTCAACGGAAAATGCCTGCAGGTCCCCTACCCTCTTGATGGAGGCCAATGCAATCAGGAGCGCTGTCTTCATCGACAGGAACTTAAGCTCCACTGACTGCAAGGGCTCAAAGGGAGCACTTCACAGAGCAGTTAAAACCACTGAGAGGTCCCAAGAGGGAACGAGAGGAAGGCGAGGAGGATTTAGTCTCCTGGGTTCCTCCAGCACTGTTGACGTCAATGCCAAGGTTATGCCTCCGGCAGGTTTCGCAGTTGGCTAGGTGCCTCCATGTGCATGGTCCCCCCACTAGGTTACCCCCACATGTGTATTTCCACTGTAAGCCTCCTTGAGCATGTGTCTTTCCCTCGGCAAGCCACCTTGCCACCCCTGGAGTTGAAAGATTCCACCCTACGGGCCGGACACTCCAGTGTTTCTCCGTATGTTACCCGCTCTCGGGCCATACGTGTATTCCAAAGACCTCCCGCCAGGGTCGACGAAAATCTACAGGCTTTGGATGGGTGCTTAGGCTCGCCCCGAGAAGAAGCACTCTGAGGACATAGTTGCATGGCAACAGAGCGTTCAACCGGGGGAAGCCCAGTGTACCCACGGGCAGCTGCCTCATCGAGGGGAGGAAAGGCGGATGAGACCAGCGAGCGGTCCCGAGAAGACAGGGGGGTCTTCCAGGACTTCGAGATCTCATCATGCACATCCGGGAAGAAAGGTATTGGGGTTTGCCGAGGACGGGGGTCGGCGGCCTTACCCAAAAACCAATCGTCCAGCCGCGAGCGCCCGGGACAAGGTGGAGGCCTCCACTCGAGTCCGATGCTCGCGGCTGCCCGGGAAAGCATGGCCGTCATCTCCGGATCAGACTCGAGCGCAGCCGTATGCACACCGGAAGGTGGCAGCTGTGACGAGCCCTCACTTCCAGAAGAATCAAACCCACCTAGTGATGCTGCAACAGACATGGCATCGTCCTCTGTAGCTTCAACTGAAACACGCGGGCCACCAGAGGGTAGACCCACGGGAATCAGCTGTTCACTAGCGGGCACCGTCATTGAAGAGGGGGGCTGGGGTCGCGGACACATAGTCGGCGCCTTGTTCCAGACCGTAACCCTCAGGTCACCCTGGCCACCAGCCGCAGGACGGGGGGTGGATGAGGGGACTCTCACTCTTGCGAGTTCACCGAGTCTCGACCGTAATGACGCGATGGTCATGTTCCCACAGAGAGAACATGAGTCATCCATGAGCGCTGCTCTAGCATGATCAACGCCCAAACATACTATGCAACACTCGTGCCCATCAGAGTCTGCTACCAATCTGCCGCAACCAGAAGTACACGGCCGAGGCATCTTTAAAAAGATGTGCCACGTGTAAGCTCTTTTAGTGAGAGAAAACTCAAGTGTTGAAGCACCCGGGGAGAAAAGCACCGACTGGCAGACCACTGCAACAGATCAGCAGGAAGCACGCTCTTGCCGTAGATCGCCGTAACACCAACACTCGAGGTACTCGTTTGTGAAGCTGACAATTCAGAGATGGCTTGTGGAGAGAAGAATACACTTGGCTCCGAAGCGAAAACATATCTGCATGTTGCCGGCGTCCTCCTTTTATACCCACGAGGTGGGGCGGAGTTACGCCATGCAAATTCCGCAGACCCATGGCATTTCTTTGCCATTGGCTCGTTTTGTAATACTCGAAGCTGATAGGCTTTCTAAGCGAAACCCCATTTCATCGTCATCCGACGTAACTCGGAGTGACAACGAAAGGGAACAACCATATACAATTTTCCCTTGCTGCTACAAATGACCAAAGCATATAGCCTGTTATTGACACTTGAGCGAACCATAACCCTGCTCCATGGGAGGTCACATTTACAAGTCATCAGACTATTGATCTACTTGTTTTAGACGTAATCCCAAAAGAAATCAAAAAGCAAACACTATCCTGACACAGGGTAAATAACAATGACCCTTCCTTTCTCAATTCAAAAAATCACAAAAGTGCCTCTGTGAATCTGATAGATTTTTGCAAAGGTCAGAACATTAGAAAATCCCTGGTCTTGTCTACCAAATGACACTAGAGCAAGTGAGCTTGGGACGGAAAAAAAACTGTAAAGCTTGGCTCCCTGGTTAATGTGCAAGCATGCACAAATTATGATTAAAGATCTGCTGCGAACATTAAGGTTACAGGTTCAGCCCCTACAAAGGTTGAATCCAGCAGTGATGCTTTACTGGATCAATATCACTTGAGACAGACGCCCTAGTGTTTACTTAACAATCAATTAGGCTTTACCATTACTTTACATTCTAAATAAAGAAAGATATATAACCTCCCCAGGCACCTACTGTAGCAAAAGTTCACATTTTCAGATTGGAGTATGATAAATGTTGTGACATTTAATGGGCTGAGAGATTTACAAGTAGCACCTCTGATTCCTATTGATTTTTCCCACTCTGGTGATTAACCACTGGGGCGATTTCAGCCCTTTACAAACAATTCCTGAAAATAATGTCTTGCAAAATTGATGTTCTGTTGATAAAACACACACACACACACACACACACACACACACACACACACACACACACACACACACACACACACACACACACACACACACACACACACACACACACACACACACACACACACACACATATATATATATATATATATATATATATATATATATATATATATATAAAAACATTTTTAAAAAGGACTGTTTTTAAGGGAAAACTTTTTAAAAACACACCCTTGTGGAAAATAAGTACACTAGCATTGTAACGTGTTCAGTTTTGGTTTTGTTTCACTGTGTTCTGTACCTGTTTTACCTGCCTGAGTTCCTTGATGTTAATTAGTTTACACACACCTTTTTCCGTTCTCCCTGATTACGTTCCCTGTGTATTTAAGCCTCGAGTTCTTTCAGTTCATTTGTCCGGTATCGTCAATGTTAATGTGTTTGTGTTAAATTATTCTCCTCCTGTTTTGGGTTTATTAAAGACTGTTTTTGTTTATCCACTACTTCTTTGTGCGCTTTATTACAGCATACTTTTAAAAAGATTACGGATATAATATAATTTAAAGTTCCCCTGTAGTAAAAATCAAGGTTTTAATGTTGTTTATATGTCTATGTGGTGTTTTTAATATGCTTTAAGACAAACCATGAGTAAATTCATAAGTCAACATCATTGTTGAGTATTTTCTCTTTAAAACTGCAGTGAACCAAAAACCAAAAACCAGAACCAAAAACCAAAAACGTGACAGTCTCAAAATAGCTGTTTGAAATAGCTGGTGTTTCTGACGCCACAAACTGCCTTGTAACCAATCACATCAATGTGTTATCGTCAATGATTGGATCTGAGCTGGTGTGAGTGAGTGGAGTCGGGCCAATTTGCATATTCATAGAACCGAGCATACTAAATGAGGCAAGGGTGTAGAGTTACATTCAAGCTATCTTAAGGCATGAAGAAATTATTTTCAAGGAAAAAACACTTAAATATGTCATTTTAGTGATTAAAGATGATGTTTAAGGGATACAATAATGACTACAGGGGGACTTTAAATGAATATATATAAGTGCGAACTGAATCTAACATTTTCAGCCTTATTTGAAACTGATTGAAAATGTAGTATAGTTTAAATTTATATTAAATGCAGTTATTTGAACTTAAGATTTCTTTTCCCCCGCAAATAAGTTGGACAATATCTTTAAGTAATTTTATAATTACTTCTATTGTCTTTGAATGGTTAAAGTATTTTGAGGAATCGACCGTCTAAAAATGCTGGGTTTTGTTTTTGGGTCAAATATGGACAAACCCAAACGTTAGGTTAAAAATGTAATTTAAAAATGTAACCCAATGGCTGGGTTTGTCCATATTTAACCCATTTGTGATGGAGTTGAGGTTTAGTTAATTATTACATTTAAATCGAATTTATTACATTTATCGAATAACACTACAGTTAAAATTATAATCTAAAAAAAAGATATGAAAGAACTTTACATGTTACATGCTTTATATGTTAATAAACACATAAAAAATAAGTGTATTTCTTTAAAAAATGACAAAAAATTACTAAAACAATGATTTACTAAATTCTAATTTGACAATAATTGAAAATGTACTCTCTTTAAGGAGAATGTGACCCTAATCTAAATTGGTGTGACCATTTATACTAATTGAGATTTAAAGTACTACATGTGCACATTCAATACATTTAAATACAGTTCAGGTATGTAATGGTATTTCATAAAATATGTGATTTTAACAGCAACAGTTACTGTTACTATAACAGTTACATTTGTGTTCTATAGTGTTTGTAAATAAAGTTAAAAGAAATTAACTAGATATTCAGGTTGTCCCTAAATAAATAGCAAACCATTGCATTTTTCCTGTTGTGCTCCATGTATTTTTTCCTATTTGGGGTGACCTTGTCTTTCTGTGAAAGATTTAATGTGTCCAATATATTTTCAGAGGGTGTATTAGGGTGAAGTGCCCCTGGTGGCCTGAGACCAGACACATGGTTATTAAAGAACGGCCCAGGCAGTGTGAGAGTGGGTGGTCTGTCTGGGTCACATCACCCATAGTGCTCCACTTCAGCAACCTGATTAAAGCAGCATACAGAATTCAAAACAGCATCTCTCCATTGATCCGCTACATGGGGAATTTTCTCCCAGAGCTGTCTAGCATGAAATAGTGCAACAGGATAACAGCAGATAACGGATTAGATCTCTATCATATACAAAGACATAGAGTACAAAGATGGTGTCATCAGATAAATGTCATGTGTACATTCTGTTTTGGTTTGGTTCTATTCTGCTTCAGTTTCCACATGTGTCATGCAGTTATTTCCCCGTTTCTCCCATCCCCACTTGTTCTATCAGAAAGACTCAGAAGGCAAGTGAACGTTTATATGGTATTTATTCCATAAAGTATTAAGAGATGGTAGTGAGCTACAATGGTTCATGTTTAGTTGTATAGAAAAGTTCTTTGGCGTAGTCCTTAGTCCAAATCCTGGGGATGCAGATTTGGCTGATCCTGCCTGAAGATGAAGGCAGGGGCATAGCCTACCCCCGATGGATGGAAAGGACCAACCTGGTGGTGATGGGGAGGATGGAGGGGAATGTCAGCGTCATAAACTGCGAGCGTGAAACAGAAAATTCAGTGCTTATATATTCCAGGTGTCAAGCAGTGATTGGCCAGACCTATTATTATGAATGAATGACGTGGCATTAGAGTCTTCCTTATATAACTTACGCTGATGCTATCATTTCTGTGCAGCTTAAAGTCTCCTGTACCCCCGCTGGTTCCGGCCAGTTCGATGTCTCCAGAGTTCCCAGCCTCTCTTTCCCATCAGTTCCGCCAGTTCCTCAGCCCGGCCTCAGATGGTTTCCCTCAGCCCCTCGGTTCCTCTTCTGATACCTCTCCACTGCGTGGAATTACCGAAGGTCTTCAGGTCTCCATCTTTGCCAAGGTAAGTGGATCATCCAGCCGCTGATCTCTTCACTGTGGCCTATCGGCTCCGCCTTAGCTCCTCCCTCCCTTGGTTCCACCAGATACCATCATCCTTGTCGCTCCACCAGGCTCCCTTGTCTCTCAGGCTCCGCCTTGGTCAGACGTCACCCTGTCTGCGCCATAGACTTACGAGTCATATGCTGCACTCCGTCTCTCCACCCCTTCGGCTCCAACTGGCTCCGTCTTCACTCCAGCTCCACCTCAGTTTCACTGACACGTGTTTCTTCTGTAACTTATTCTTCATTTTGAATAATAATCTTTGTTTTTGTTTAATGAAAGTGCTGCAATTAAATCCTTCTTCATTTGCCTGACCACACTGACAATATGAACATATAACTATAGTAATTGACTGAAAAGATTCATACAACTGTAAATTTATAAGGGAAGCAGGTGATTTTATTTTCATATTTGCATTTTTTAATTTTTTTAAAAAAACTTTTAAAATCAGATTTGTTTAAAGCAAGAACAAAAATATTTGCCAGTGAAGTAAGATGTCACGGAGCGTGCTGCTACACCTCTCTGTGGTCTTACTTGCTCCCTTTCCCCTGAGTTCTAGAACTGTAATTCCCATCAATTCCCATCACTCCCCCCTGGTCCCATTAGGTTCCGTCCCTGCCTGGTTTCCCTCATCACTGTTATCATCATCACCTGCGAACCAGTATCTACCCTTTATCTGGACTGCTCCCTCCATTGTCCCCTTGCGAAGTCTTGTTTTGCAACGCAGTCATTTCCAAGCGTTTCCCTGAAGTTTCTCCATTCTCTGAGTTTCCCTGGACATTAGACCTTTGCCTCGACTCTGTTAATCCACCTTCGCCGCCTGCCTCGACCCGTGCCTGTGTATCTCTACGTATTCTGGATTGTCCCCTCTTTATATGCCTTCCTGAGTTTTATGTCTATCTTCCCCTGTTTCATTGCCTGTGTTAATAAAATACTGCAGATGGATCCGACTGCTTCCGCCTCTTCGTCACAAAAGACTTCGCCAATACAGGATCCAGCAGACTTTCATCGGCTCGCTACCGAGGTTTCATCTCAAGCATCTGTGCTGGTCACACACCAACAACAGCTGGTCAAATTAACATCTCTCACGAGGAGCTTGTGAGATCCGTTCGGGCCCTAACTCAGCAGAACGCGGCCACTAATCAGGCTCAAGCCCCCGCTGCACCTGCTCCTTCGCAACCTAGCGTGAGTAAAGCTTCAACCAATCCCAGATTATCATTAACCGAAAAGTTTAATGGCTCACCCACCGCCTGTAAAGGATTTTTGTTGCAGTGCGACCTGTATATCAACCAGCAGACACAGTCTTACCCCACCAACGAGAGCTGCGTTTCGTTCGTCTGCTCGTTACTCACCGGAAAGGCGTTGGAATGGGCTACCGCTCTCTGGTCGGGAGGTCAGCTTTCGTTTCCCTCTTATAATGTGTTTATTACCCAATTCAGAGAGGTGTTCGAACATCCCGCGGGAGGAAAAGACCCCTGAGAACGTCTTCTCTCATTACGTGAAGGGAGCTCCACCGCGGCGGATTACACACTCTCCTTCCGGACACTTGCCGCGCAAACGGGCTGGACGGATGAATCCCATGAGACCACATCCAGAGACCCCACTGTGGTGAGTCCTTATGTTCATTCTCCAAATTCTCTAACTCTAGAGATCTCTTTAAGTTTTTGTGGGGAAACTTTTAAAATTAGGGCTTTAATTGCTTCAGGAGCTGCTGGGAATTTTATTGATCTTGCCTTTGCCAAATCTCATCGCCTTTCTCTCATATCTTGTGAATCCCGTGTGGCAGCACTAGACGGACACCCCCTGGGGACAGGAGAAGTACAGTACACCACGCATCCTCTCACTCTCAACATTGGCTCGCAACACACGGAAAACATTCAGTTATTCACAATCAACTCGCCCCTTCATCCGGTGATTTTAGGATTTCCTTGGCTGGAGAGACACAATCCCCAGATTTCCTGGTCTGAGTGGAGGATTTCTCGGTGGTCCCCCTTTTGTCAGATTAACTGCATGCCCGCTGTCCGAGGTCCTGAATCGAGCCACACTTCACCCGAGGAATTGAATCTCCAGGAAATACCCGCGGCTTATCATGATCTAGCCTTAGCATTCAGCGAGAGGGAGGCTTCGCCCTTACCTCCACATCGAGCTGGCGACTGTGCCATTGAACTCCTGCCTGGAGCTGTACCACCGCACGGACAAGTTTATCCACTATCTCAACCTGAGACTGAGGCCATGAAGTCATACATCGAGGAGCAGCTTGCCAAGGGTTTCATTACCACATCTACATCTCCTGCGTCTGCCGGTTTCTTCTTCATAAAGAAGAAGGATGGGGGTCTCCGGCCATGCATTGATTTCGGGGTCTCAATGAGATGACTGTGAAGTATCGTTATCCCCTGCCATTAGTCCCAGCTGCTCTGGAGATGCTTCGCTCTGGCCGGTTATTCACCAAGCTGGACTTACGGAATGCATACAATCTCATTCGCATACGGAGGGGTGACGGGTGGAAGACGCCCTTTTCTACGACCTCCGGCCACTATGAATATCGGGTAATGCCGTTCGGGCTGTCCAATAGTCCCTCCGTTTTCCAGGCTTTTGTCAATGAAATTTTCCGAGACATGCTTAATCAGATAGTCATTGTCTACATCGATGATATCTTAGTCTTCTCCAAGACCCTCGAAGTGCACGTCAGGGATGAGCGAGCCGTCCTCAAGCTCTTAATTGATAACCAGTTATATGCCAAGATTAAGAAGTGAGAGTTTTATCAGACTTGAATCGCTTTCCTGGAATACATCATCAGTACCGAGGGTGTCTTCATGGATGACAGCAAAGTCAAAGCCGTTGTTAACTGGCCTCAACCTACATCGTGAAAGAGTTACAGCGCTTTCTGGGCTTTGCCAATTTTTATCGCAGGTTCATACGTAATTTCAGTATCATCGTAGCTCCTCTCACATCCCTTCTCCAGGGAGGGGGAGGCGTTTCAGGTGGTCTCCGGAATGCACTTCGGCTTTGGAATGGCTGAAGGAGAGGTTCACCGCAGCTCCCATTCTCCATCACCCAGACCCCGAGAAAGAGTTTATCGTAGAGGTGGACGCTTCGAACACGGGAGTGGGTGCGATCTTGTCTCAACGCCACGGTAGTCCTGCCAAGATGTTCCCCTGTGCCTTCTACTCTCGCAAACTCAATTCGGCAGAACGCAACTATGATGTGGGTGATTGCGAACTCCTGGCCCTGAAGGCAGCCTTGGAGGAGTGGAGGCACTGGTTGGAGGGTGCGCGTCAACCATTCACCGTTCTCACTGACCACAGAAATCTAGAATATATCGGGTCCGCCAAACGTTTGATTGCTCGTCAAGCTCGCTGGTCTTTGTTCTTTTCTAGATTTAATTTCAAGATCACCTACAGGCCGGGATCCAAGAACGGGAAGGCTGATGCTCTGTCCCGTCAGTTCGACAGTCCCTGCGAACCCCCCAGGCCAGAACCCATTCTTCCCTCAACTCTGATTGTGGCACCCGTTCAGTGGGACATCATTTCGGAGGTTACTGCATCTCAGCAAGAACACCCAGCTCCGTCCGACTGCCCAGTGTATCGCCTCTTTGTTCCCCTCGAGCTCCGCAACCGGGTGCTTCAATGGGTTCACTGTACTCTCAGCGCTGGACACCCAGGTATCTCTGCTACCATCCAGTTAGTTACCAACCGCTTCTGGTGGCCTACACTTCAACCCGATGTCATTACGTTCATCCATCAATGCACCATCTGTAACACAGTCAAATCATCCCACCTAAAGCCTGCCGGTCTTTTACAGCCACTGCCAGTGCCTCAATGCCCATGGTCTCACATTGCTGTGGATTTTGTGACGGATATGCCACGGTCACAAGGATTCACTACTGTTCTCTCAGTCGTCGATCACTTCTCTAAGTCCTGCCATTTTATTCTGCTGGCGGGTCTGCCCTCTGCCCTGCAGACAGCTGAAACACTCCTCAATCAGGTATTCCGCCTCTTTGGTCTCCCTGAGGACATAATCTCCGACCGCGGTCTGCAGTTCACTTCCCGTGTCTGGGAAGAACTTTGTTCGAAGCTCAACATCAACGTCAGCCTCACCTCTGGATACCACCCTCAGGCCAACGGGCAGGTTGGACGTTTAAATCAAGACCTCACTCGCTTCCTGCGGACGTACTGCCATCAAAATCAGCAGAACTGGAGTCGCTTCCTGGTCTGGGCGGAATACACCCAACATTTTTTGTTGAAGCCTGCTACTGGTCTAACGCCCTTTCAGTGTGTCTTAGGTTTTCAACCTCCTCTCTTTCCGTGGGCTGGAGAGCCGTCTGACCTCCCAGCAGTGGACGCGTGGCTTCGACGCAGCGAGGCTACTTGGGACACCGCCTATGTCCACTTGCAACGTGCCATCCGACACTACCAACTTCATGCCGATTAGAGGAGGCGTGGGGGACCCAGCCAGTGGGTGTGGCTGTCCACCCGAGATTTTCGTCTTAAGCTCCCAAGCAAGAAATTATCTCCTCATTTCATCGGGCCATTCAAGATTCTGCATCAGATCACTCCAGTCTCTTTTCATTTGGCACTCCCAGCACATTACCGAATCTCACCCACTTTTCATGTGTCTCTTTTCAGACCCGCAGTTGCTCCCAGGAGAAAGGAGATTCAGGAGGAGGTCGCTCCCGTGCAGGCTCCCCCATTGATGTCGGCGGCAAGGAGGCTTACCGGGTGCGAGAGGTCCTGGACTCCAGACGCTGCGGCGGGGTGTTACAGTATCTGATTGATTGGGAGGGTTACGGCCCCGAGGAACGTTCTTGGGTCAGGTCTCAGGATATCCTGGATCCTACGCTGCTCACCACATTCCACCGCGAACACCCAGATCTACCTGCTCCAAGACCCCGTGGAAGACCCCGTCGTCGGTCAGGTCCTAGCTTCCGGAGCCGCTCTCAGGAGGGGGGCTCTGTCACGGAGCGTGCTGCTACACCTCTCTGTGGTCTTACTCGCTCCCTTTCCCCTGAGTTCTAGAACTGCAATTCCCATCAATTCCCATCACTCCCCCCTGCTCCCATTAGGTTCCGTCCCTGCCTGGTTTCCCTCATCACTGTTATCACCATCACCTGCGAACCATTATCTACCCTTTATCTGGACTGCTCCTTCCATTGTCCCCTTGCGAAGTCTTGTTTTGCCACGCAGTCATTTCCAAGCGTTTCCCTGGAGTTTCTCCATTCTCTGAGTTTCCTTGGACATTAGACCTTTGCCTGGACTCTGTTAATCCACCTTCGCCGCCTGCCTTGACCCGTGCCTGTGTATCTCTACGTATTCTGGATTGTCCCCTCTTTATATGCCTTCCTGAGTTTTATGTCTATCTTCCCCTGTTTCATTGCCTGTGTTAATAAAATACTGCAGATGGATCTGACTGCTTCCGCCTCTTCGTCACATAAGACAAATAAACAAACAAAATAAAGAAATTATGTATATTCTCTGAATATATCTTGTGCAGTTTAGCTTGGCAAGTAAAAGTATCATGTTTTATGGATTTTTATATTTACAGATATTTTTTTGAGAAGACAAAAAACTAAATGTAAAAATAAAGGTTTCATACACTATACTACAAAAAAATTTCATTAATTTAATCAAAACAAATTTGTATTTTTTCTAAATAAATGTAATTAATGTTGTACTGTATAAATATATCAGTTCATGAATACATATTATTTAAAACTACTCATATACTGATCTGTACATTTATTTTTAATTCATACACTCAGTAGCAAAACCTATATACATCTTTATATACTCCTGTACGTATCTTTTTTTTCACCAATCATGCGTACATAGTACTTCTATATTATATTAGGCTATGCTGTTTTGTCAGTGGTTTTTATCTGCCCATCTTTTCTAGATTTATTATCCTGTGCCTTATAAATTCAATATGTATCCATCTCATCTATTGATTTTTCTCAGTCTGTTTCCTGTGGTGATATTGGCCTTAACCAATTTTTAAGTGAGGGTTAATGAATGTGGGAATCTAATTCATTTTTATTTCATCTTGCTGTTGTACAAGTTGTTGTAACAAGGTTTGTTTGTTATGGGAAGAAGGAGGCGGGAACCGGAGAACACTCCAAAGATTTTAATCAAATTAATAAACAAATACATAAACGAAAGTAAAGACGGCAGTCCCTCATGGTCGATTGCCACCACACATAATAAAACAAAACATCAAATAAAATAGTCCAGGCCTGGTCCTCTCTCAATCTTCATGATCGTCGCTCCTCCTTTTATAATTCTCCTCCTCTGTGAGAAATACGAGACCTGTGCGTTGCGCAGGTGTCGCTCATCAGCAATCATGCCACCGGCCTCACGCCATTCTCTCATGGCCCTCGGCCTCGTCTTGCCTGCCACATACCCCCACACAGGCCGGGGGAGGGGGGGGGGTACCCGAGACAGCGCTCTACTCAATCACGGTGGACGCGGCACTAGGGGGTATGGATAGACGAGGCGAGAGAAAGGAGACGGAAACATGAGGAGCGACAGAGACGAGAGTGGGTAGAGAGGAAGAAAAAACATTAAATCTTTGTTCAGTTCCCACAACTCACTGCTATCTGGTTCTCCACCAGCTGGGCGATCTTCTCCGCGGTGCCTGGCGGTGGTGCTGGATAGCCCTCGGTGGACAGCTCGACACTCCTCCGCCGCCTGGTGGACGGCAACGGCTCCTCCGGGTTTAGGCAGTCGGCAGGAGTCCCCCGTTCCCTGCTCCTCCCCTTCATGGCGGACGACAGCAGGCTACGGCCTCAGACAAACGGCGACGACTCCTCCGCTCCCTCACGGACAGCAGCCGCCCCTCCAGCACCCAGGCGGCTGGCAGCGAGCTCGACTGCACCTCCCCCCCCGGCAACCCACTCCAGCGCACCGCCTCGAGCGTCCATGGCAACTGACTCTGCACAGCCATGCTCGATGGCACCGTGGATTCCCCACAGTGGCGAGGGCTCTTTGACAGCGCGTTCCTCCTTCCTCCCAGGTTTCGGCACCAGTGTAACAAGGTTAGATGTTGTGGGAAGAAGGAGGCGGGAACCGGCGAACGTTCACACACATTTTAATACCAAAAATAAAACAAATACAAAACGAAAGTAAAAGACAGCAGCCCCTCACGGTCGACTGCTGTTACATATAATAAAACAAAACACAACATAAGTCCAGGCCTGTTCCTCTCTTGATCTCCACTGTCGTCGCTCCTCCTTTTATGATTCCGCTCCTCCGTGAGAGATACGAGACCAATGCGTCGCGCAGGTGCCGCTCATCAGTAATCAGGGCACCGGCCTCGCGCCGTCCTCCCACGGCCCTCGACCTCATCCTGCTCGCCACAAAGTTATATATGGTTTGTCATCATAGAACCCCTAGTTAGATTGATCTAAGTTATATACACCCATTCTAAGTTATACACCCATAAAAACCCAGCCAACATTTTGTATGTGGGATCCATGTGGGTATGAAATGGGCCCTATATAGGATTGTCCGCGGGTTCCATAATGGCCATATGCCAATTGCCCACATGGATTACATGCTGGATTGTATGTGCCTAGGTGGGTCCCAACTGGGGTTCGTTCTTTGTACCTCGCTTAATATATCTGAGATTATTTGACAGATACCAGATCTTCTAATTGAGATAACTGATCTCTGGCTAATTTGGTTCTTCAAACGAATTTGCTGATTTTATTTAGGCTAAATATCTGGATTAATTTGTCTGAGATTACTGCGTGCTCTTGTGTTCATTGGAAAGGGGAGATATATCGATACTCGAAACCAAGATCAGCAATGCAGCGATTGGTATGACATCATATTAAAAAAGAACATCACACACCAGACGAATTTCTGGACCTTTATAAGGAAACAGCCAAGCGATCAAAATGACATAAAAGTTATAATCAATAAATTAAATGTGTACTGTTTGTTACATGATTCCCAATTATTTCACGATTTCTAGTATTTGTACAGACTTTACATTTATATTTCAGTGTTGTAATGAGCAATTCATTTAATTTTACCTGTGAAGCAGATTTGTTAAGTGACAGCATTAATTAAAATTTGACAGCACAGCAGACAGCATTTTTACTAAGATATCTGCATCTCCAGCACTGCATCAAGCCACTCCCATAATAGCTGTCACAATTTAAATTAATGCATGGCTCAAACTGTACATCGTGTGTGTAAAATTACAAAAAAAAAATATTAGGTAATTATTCTCTATATTCACTAATAAATCTCTCAATGAGTAAAACTGGCTGTGTCTATATGTTATGATAGACTACACATATACACATATTACTTGCAAATTTATTTTGAAATCATTAGTATTTGCTCATTATTGTCCCTGGTTCATTAAGGTACTTTTGTAAGAAAGTAGCAGTGACTGGAACAGACTTTAAGTATCACCTCCGCTTAAAAAAGATGCAATCTAGTCCTGCTTACATGAAATAAGCCTGATCCAGAGCAGGTTTGAGCATGACAGAAAATCCGGGATGATCTTCGAAGAACCTAACAATCCTGGATCATGTCAAATCGTCAACAATGAAATCCAGCTAATTGAGTAATCCATGCACATACGAAGAACGGACCCCTAGGCAACATGCGCAAGACCCAACTCAGTCTCAGCTTTAATAATATGTTGGTCACATTTTTTTTTTAAAAAGGTGTCATTGTTACAGTGTAATTATGTGTTTAAGTACTGAGTAATATTAAGCAACTACATGTACTTACTATAGGGTTAGGGTAGGATTAGGATTTGGTTGAGGGTTAGTTTCATGTAATTATGCATAATTTACTATTATTACTATGGTAAGTACATGTGACATATGTAAAAATGACACTGCAAAATAAAGTGTTACCAATATGTTTAATGCAGGGGTGTCCAAACGTGTCCAGGGAGTTTTGCTCCAACACACCTGCCTGGAAGTTTCTAGTATGTCTAGTAAGACATTGATTAGGTGATTTGGGTATGTTTAAAACTAAACTTTGCAGGACACTCCTATATTAATTGCTGTATATATGGTGATGCTCAACACAGTGCTCTTTTTCTGTTTTAAATTATTATTTATTCAGAATTTAAAACAAGGGCAAGTTTTACATTTGAATGTAAAATGCAGCTCAAGCAACACAGGAAACAAAAGAATTAGGGGGAAACGAATGGGTGTAGAAATCCTCTAGAAAGAGTATAATTGGCCAAACGTTCCTATTATCACAGCTGCAAGAATAGCAGCAACAGACAGGGACACATCATTCTCAGAGAGGAGCAGCCCATTTCACGTTGAATCTTAAAGACATATTCATTCCATCCCACTAATTCTTTTGTATTTTGTCTCAGTACTTCAGGAGTTGACAGTGAGCTGAGTCACATGGTCATGAGAATGTCTGTTCAATTGCGTGAGTAATATGTGTAATAGCATGTGTGTGTGTTTGCTCACAGGGAAACCTACTCATTATTGCTCTGAAAAAGCCCTGCTGGATTCAACAGCTCAGACGGAGAACTAGAAGGAGATAAATTAATATCCTCGTTCCAAAAAAGGCGGCCACTGCAATTTTCCAGTCATGTTTCCAGCTGGCAGTTACGGGACCTTATGGGATGTTACAGAGAGGCGCCCACAGTGGAATGTGTCAGATACAGTAGAGGTCACTACACAATGCAATGATTCCTCCAAAAAAAGTACTTATACATACAATTCACTACAGTTGAAATGGAGGCAGTTCACAAAAAATATGATTACAGAGAGAGATTATCGATTAATAAAGACTTTTGGGTTCCACTTCATTTTGATGGTCCCTTAAACACATTCTGTCGACTAAGTAATGTTGCACCTATGTCTACTAACTCTCTTTAGAGTATTAGTAGACTGTCTGCTTAATATCTGCTACTAACACTTTATTGTGATGCTTCCCCATCAGACATTCTACTGAAGCAACTTTTTTTTCTTGAATATTTCTAATGTAAAATGCACTCACTGTAAAGCATAATTATCTGTTGCATTTGCTCACCATACTGTTGTTATTTTTTTTTTTAGATATTTTCTAGCAATAAGAGAAGGACAAATAGTAAAAACAGGACACATTGTAGATTCAAACATTAAGAATTTATCTCTGCAGAACAAGTAAAAGCAAAATGGCCCTTTCCCCTTCCGTTTCTGCAGGTAACTGTGCTCCTGTAGTCAAAGGGACGGCAGGGTCGGGAACATATTGGTTTTACTGCAGAAAAACTTAGATGAGTTTTTCATTACCAGGAAGTATGGAGCTGTGACATGATGCTTTGATGGTTAAAAAAACTTAATTAGTAGATTTTTATTTCTTCAGTTTTTTGATCATAAGTTGTATGATGGCTTGTCAATCTCATTTAATTCTCTTTATGAGGATGTCTTTTAAATTACATCCTGAAGCACAATTTAAAAATGGAATTGGTATCAAATCATCTAACGGAAAGAAAATCATCTAACTGCTTTAGGTGTAGTTTCATTTTCATGTCATTTTCAGTATGAATTAACAATAAATGATCATAAACAAAACATATGGGGAATTTCCAGAAACATTAGATGATATAAAAATCAATGTTTGAACGTCATCTGTATTTATATATTTTATTATATATTAAATAAAATGTTAGGCCTACTTTATGGACCAATGTGTAAGAACTGTACATTCACTATTGCATGCCAGTAATCATTTATAGATTAATCCTTTTTCAGTGCTATACATATGTGAATATATTCATTACAACATCTATAATTACATAAGCATCTTATTTATTGAAACAAAATAAAGGTTTTGGGTTTGAGTGAAACATATGCAATATTGCAAATCCTTCTTAAAATAAACCTATACAATCAACAAGTTGATTTATAAAACATTTCATCCACAAAGCTGCTTAATAAGCAAACAAAAGAAAGGAATTCTGTCACCATTTACTCACCCTCATATCATTCATAAAAGGTTTATTTTAAAATGGATTATAAGAGATTAGGAAAAAAGTGAAATTACATTTTATATATATATATATATATATATATATATATATATATATATATATATATATATATATATATATATATATATATATATATATTGAAATGAACAGTACAGTTCTTAGTCAGAAAATGCACAGAATACACTTTGTGACGGTCTATCAGAGCCATAACTCTCCTCTCTGACAGTGCATCAAATGTTTGTGACTCATTTCTCAGCAGGAAAGCCAGAATAAACCACTTAATCGCACAGGAAGCATTTCACATTTTGTCATTTTATGCTCTGTGTGTGCATCTGCTGAACAAAATATGTAAATCTCATGTTCTGCTTCCACACTGAGTAACTCAAGTTTTGGCACTACAGTAATTTTTTTTGCCCATATATTGTCTCTAAATTAAGCAATAACCCGCTAATTCTGATGGAGTTGTCGGTGTTTTGGGATATAACTGTCATAGCTGAGAGTTTTCTTGAGGATTATTATTGAGCAACTACAACTGACTTATGTCTGCCTCCAAAAAGACTATCCTTTCATTCTAGTGTGAAAGATGCTTGCAAAACCTGAACCCAGAAGGTCATGTCACAACTCGTGGTAGACAAAGGCACAGAGGAGATGATGATGATGATGGTGGTTCACAAGGCTTTACTATAAAACTTCGGCAATCCAAACTCAAGGATAACATCCACACATGTACTAACGAGACTAGACAAACTGAACTGAAAAAATTGGGAACAGAGCAAACAAGGTAATTAACGAAGCACACCTGAACAGAATGACACAATCAACTCAATATCAATAATGAAACTAAGACAAAAAAAACAACTGATATTTTTGATGTCATGGGTACAGGTCATGGGTATATATTTCAAATGGCTTTTTTTTAAAGCCATGAAAAACATGACATCCAGATGGATCTGTGAGACAGATCTGTGGGATCAATGTAACATCAGTGATGACATAATAGAGCCATATTGCATACTGTAAATGCATGTATTCATGTATACATGTATACATGTAGTGCCAAATGTAAAATGACTAAATGTAAAATGTAAATGACTAAATGTAAATGTATTCAATCTCCTCCCTGAGTAACATAATTAGTGGATATAAGTGTTTTTGACAAACCTTATGATATATTATAATATGCTTATCCATATGTATATATATAGCTACATATTACAATATAGCTGTGATGTTCATATCTGTATAATGTAACATCTTCCTCTAGGCCTTAAAATACAAGAAGTCTTGTGAAGAATTGGCATAGAGGGCAACCCAGCATTCATTTACCATAACTGTTATAACAAGTACATTTAAAGTACTCTATTTCAGTGATGTTGTGCAATTAAAAGTATCTTGGTTTGAACTGAAAACATTAATTTTTCTTATTAAGAATAAGAGGCCTACAACATAGGATTTAGTGTCAGGGTCCTGTCACTTAGGTTGATCCGGTTCTTAGTTTAGTGACAGGATCCTAAAACTCATGTGTTGTTTGTGTTGTCCTTGTGTGAGTGTATGGCTTTGAGGTTCGTGCACTCTTACTCCTGTTTCACACTGGATGTGTATACAGAGCGGAAGAAGGACATCCCCATTGCTTTCATACTGGCAGCATTTGTAGCATGCAGCTGAAACAGGGCTTGTGTACTACAAATACAGTACATGCACAACAATGGCTTGAAGCAACTCATGCTTATGCATAAAGAACTTTGGGTTTTTCGACCTTAGTAATAAGACAAGTATCGTCCATTGCGGCACCTTTTTCAGGAGTCCTATATGCCTAATGTTATTTTCATGTAATTTATCATTTTGAGCAATGAACCAATGCACTGTGGCTTTAATGCAGTGTGAGCAGCACAGCAAAAAAAAAAAAAGTCTCTGTGCCGAAACAATCATGAAAATGTTGCTTCTGCTCCTGCTGTGTGCTGCCATGCCACCTTAGACCAACTTTTTCCACTTTTGATATAATTTCTAGCGAGATATTTGTATTGTTAATGAAATATTTGCTTATCTCTCTCTATTTTGTTGTAGATCATCAAACCATTTTCTGGAGGAAACCTTTTTGCGCAAACACTGCCTGCAAAGTCCTTACGTGATAGGCCAGCGAGGCAACAAGTCAGCTAGCTTTCAGATGCAGTCTGTGTGTCATTGTGGGCTGCAAATTTTTAGCAGCCGCAAAGCAAGTAGCCAACTTACTCAAATACCTACTCAAGAGAGTATGCGATTTCTGTCACCCTGCTTCTCAAGTCCATACTATCCATACTAAACAATATGTGAGATTAAAATAAGTGTGTCCCAAAGCATGTTGAAAAGAGTATGCCAGGTGGTTTACTATTTCCAGTGGATTTTCGAAAGTGTGAATCCGGGCTCACTTTAAAAGCTAGTATTGCCCACAACCCATTGCACTTCGGAGGAGGATCCAGTTTAGAACTACAAACACGAGTAAAAAGTGTTCAGAAAACTACAAAACATGGCGGATGTGCGCAACCGACGGTTAAGTAGAGAGATTTGGATAAAGGGGTTTGAGTGACTAATAATCAACATTTAAGCTGATAAAAAAAAAATGTAATGAGTTATATTTCATCTGCAACAACAACGTGATCTTTTATAAAGATCCGTTATTTGGCCATTAAAGGACAAGTTCGGTATTTTACACTTAAATCCCTGTTTTAAGATCGTTTCGGATGAAATAGTACGGTTAAGATTGAAATTTGGACAAATGCTGCTGTCCCGAAAATTTTCGCTTTCTGTGGTAGCACCCCCCCACCTACACAATGGTTTCATAGGGGCACTGGAACAATATCATTCATAAAACGCATTAAACTTTAGTTTACAAAGACGTGAAACTCACCGAGTGGTCTGGGGTGTTCACTGATATGCTCACACAAAAATCGCTGCAAAAGATGCTACCACAGAAACCGAAAACTCTCGGGACAGCAGCATTTGTCCAAATTTCAATCTTAACCGTTCTATTTCATCAGAAACGATCTTGATTCAGAAACGATTCATAAATATGAGGAGAGTCTCCGCATGAAAGACCCGCGACTGCGTGTAACTAAACGACAGAGAGCAACCGTTAAAGACGCTATTTTATGACGTGATAGTATGTCCCTAAGCTTGTCTACTCTTCTGCTACACACTCAAAAGTATTTACTTTTCTTCACAAAAAGAGTACTTTTAGGGTATAATTAGGCGAATTGAGACGCAGTATCAGTCTCTTATCTTGGCCCCGCCCCCTAGTTAAGTTAATTTGCTCCACCTGCCTTCCCTCATTACCCTCCTCATTTCCTTCCCTATTTATTTAACTTTGTGCTCTGTCTTGTGCTTGATCATTGTAGTTTGTCAACCCTGTTTGTAGGTCTGCCTGTCTGCCTGCCTGTCTGTCTGTCTGTCTGTCTGTCTGTCTGTCTGTCTGTCTGTCTGTCTGTCTGTCTGTCTGTCTGTCTGTCTGTCTGTCTGTCTGTCTGTCTGTCTGTCTGTCTGTCTGTCTGCCTGCCTGCCTGCCTCTTTTGGCCTCTGCCTGTCTGCCTGCCTGTCTGTACTATGTAAATGAAAAAAAATATATATATATTGTCGTAATTATCCCAGCCCTGCCAATTTAAAAAACAATTTAAGTTTAACAAAAATGTAGAGGACCTCTTCTTCCTACTTTATATTTGGTTGCTAAATTATTTTAAGCTAATTAATAAGTCAAAATAATTACTGCAAAATGGGTATGCGTTTATAGTAGAATATTTTAAAAATAGGGTCCCATTTGAGCTTTCTGATGCATTCCTTTCACTGTGATGAGCACTTAAAGAAAGACTTCTCTATTCTCTCATGTTGCTCTTTTAGAAATTACTGTTTTTAAAAATGGAAATTCCCTGGAAAATAGGTGCTTTTACCTGAAAGTTGAGTTCTGAGAATTCTGAAGAGGGACTATTACAGTTCATTGAGTTCAGTAATGGATCTGGCCTGCTGCATTAGTCTGTTTTGGAAATGTCTGAGCTGGTGTTCTGAGCTGTTGTTCTCCCAGAGCAAAGTATAGTGTACAGTATGGTGCCAGAGTATTTATTGGGGAATCAGCGTCAGCCAGACCTGTGTGCTTAAAGGAGGATTTTTCCACCATACCTAACCCACCCAAGGTTTGCGCATTATTTGCTTATTCCCACAGATTTTCTGCTCACACCCAAAGTGCGCACACATAAAGTCGGCTCTCAGTACTAAATTGACCTCTTCTCTGCCTTTTTTGCGCTTAAACAGTCAAATACACACAACATAATGTCAAAATGCCAGTCTTGGCAAATATTCACATAAACACAGTCAGTTATGTTTAAGTGAACGTAAACAGTTGTGTAACAGTATAATGGATCAGGTATTAAAGTGACAGCAGCCTAACATTACTGCTGCCAAATTATGAGATAATATTAAAAATATCTATGTGGAAGTTTTTCCCCATATTGATGTCCAAATTGTGGCCAGTGAAAATGCTGAGTGGCTAGTAACTAGCAAAATAGTTCATGTTAAGCCCTAGTCCCTAGTGTTTCACTGTATATAAAGCCCTCGTCTTCAGTTCTTTGTATGTTATCGTCAATGTTTACTTGGTTGTTCTGATCACATTTTGGAAGTTCCGAGAAACCTGAGTATTTTTATTATTTTGATTTTGTTGTTAATAAAGACTTCTGTGCCAAGATCCTGCTTTATTTCATTCTGCAACTATGCGGTGACAACATTCAATTCACACTTTAAGTATTAAGTGTGTTATTTATTTCCTTAGTTAAAAACACCTTTTAAAAGTATGTTAAAATCTATTTCTTTTTCACCAGGGCAGCCTTTCAGATAAAGTTTGCCAGACCAAGAAAAAGTTAAATGTTGAAAATGCTGTTTTCTTTATTAAATTCATCTGTTTATTAAGAGGAAACAAGAGAAAAAGCACTCCTCTCAAAATTGTTTTTACTCAAAGGCCATTTTCAAAGTGCAGTCTGAGTGCTTGTTGTACATATCAGTCAAACTCTTTTTAAACTCTCAAAACCATGAACATTCTGTTAAATTCATTAGCTTGATGCAGCAAACCATGTTAAGCAATATGTTATGTGTTTGCATTTAATGCTCAGTGATTTGACTTGTGGACATGCTCTGCTGAACAGATAAGCTTAGACCAACATTTTCGTACATAATTCAAAGTTGTGCATTCAAAAAAACAAAAAACAATATGTATATATTTTAAGTGTTTATCAAGGCCTAATAGTTGTAAAGGATGCTGTCAATATTTATGAAAAAAGTACAAAATTTACTGGTAAATGGACTGCATTTATATAGCGCTTTCACAGACCCAATGGCCACCAAAGCGCTTTACATATTGCCTCACATTCACCCATTCATACACCGACGGCGGTGTCAGCCATGCACGGCGCCATCCAGCTCGTCGGGAGCAGCTGGGGTTAGGTGTCTTACTCAAGGACACCTCAACACTTGGTCAGGTGGAACCGGGGATCGAACCACCAACCTTTCGTTTTGTAGACAACCTACATGAACCACTGAGCCACTGCCGCCCCATACTACCCGTTTTCTTTAAAACTAGTTATTTGATTGTGCTTTAGTGCTTTTTGTGTTTTGTTTGTGTGGTTAGAGACAGGGCAGTACAAAGAAAGTATTATTATCAAGTATTTCTATAAGAAGTGCTTTCATCTGGTGTCTTTGAACAAAGAAAGCAAGCAGCGTCAACTATACAAGTGACATGTTAACAGTTTAAAAGCTTCTTAGTTCTTGAGGAGCTGTAAACACTTTGTGTGCAAGCAAAAAGAATGTCTGCAGAGAAAATGAATAACATCATTTAACGTAATTATCATACACTGGA
This sequence comes from Gila orcuttii, assembly GCA_026230005.1. Taxonomy (NCBI): domain Eukaryota; kingdom Metazoa; phylum Chordata; class Actinopteri; order Cypriniformes; family Leuciscidae; genus Gila; species Gila orcuttii. The sequence continues at coordinate 16,454,467 of JAPDVR010000010.1, read as the reverse complement.
GGGAAACGATATTACACGCTAATGGAACCATCAGGTCTACAGGCTTTGAACAAAAAGCATCAGCTCTCTGCATAATCTCTCTAATATCTGCAATCGGATATTGTAAATGACTGTCTGTTTAGCATGCCCAAATAAATTCATGAGTTTTTTTATACAAAGATTTGGCCCAAACTATATTACAATTTGTATTCTATTGGGTTTGGAAGCACGGAAATGCGTGTCGCTGCAAACATCTGTTTCCATAAAGTCGGCTGACTTCCTTTGTACAAACATGAAAGCCATACGGCTGCAGTTTCCTATGTGAATAAATGACAAATGGCATGAAGCGGATCTGTGTAACCAGCCCTCAATCAGAGATTTATCATCTGCTGTGTAGTCGTGTACTAGAGAGTTGCAATGAGTCTCTACAGTGAATGTGTAATGCTTTAAGTCATTCTCCAGGTATGTGCACCTTATCCATCTAACCACAAGCCGTCATTGTGGTTTATGCTGCACAAATCAAATGAAGAGATGCCTGCACAAGCACTCACTATGTGTTGCAGGTTTTCTAAAGTGCATGAGAGAATTAAATTATGCAGAAGCTCACAAAACAGTAGTCTTCCATGACTGAAGCCGAGTGTACACTGTACGGTTTATAACAGTCCTTGATGATTGTTGCTTGTCAAACTGTACAAACATGATCCTCACTGTGAGCCATGTCACACTGTTGGATCTCAGTTGTCATTAATGTCAGACTGTCCGGCAGTCAAGACGCATTAAAAACGGACGCACACGAGAAGTCTCGTCCTGAGTTTTACATCATCAATCTGTGACACGTTCAGTGACTGTAAACTGCATTTACAAGCAGGTTATTAATTGTGGCTAGTTAGCAAAAACTATCTCTAGCGTTAATTTTGTTCATGGGCTTTCTTGAAAAAAAAAAAACTAGAAAAAACGAAAACGATGTATGTGGAGCAACCGGTGGTTTGTCGTTATCTCACTAATTGTATCATCAAGTTCTGTGCCCCTATGGGTTTTTGATTTGACAGTGTTCGTTGGAGAAGCTATTGTACACTACAGGACTGTGCGTAAAATCAGACACGTCAGAGGTAAAATTTGATTGCAACGGTGATTAATCGGCTATCGGTGTACTTGTCAAACTAACAATCAATTACTTCAGATTTTGGCCTAGGATTTGAGGAATCTTTTAAGATTCACAAAATTAGTTTCAAATGACCAAATTGTGGCCAAAATCGTACAGTGTGAACACGGCTTAAGTCGCAGTGCTTAGACTTAATAAATAAGAGTATAACCTGTATTAAAAAGAGTATCTGAGGTAAAAGCAATGCACATTCAGTGAATAAAGTGCACTTTTTGAAGCACAAGTCCAATGTTCTAATGTGAGGATTAGATATGTTTGAAGAATAAAAACTATTAACTAACATCAAATTTACCTAGTTTTAAAAAAAAGCCTGAAAATAGCTTAAAATAGCTTGCTTTAATCCCATAAAATTTCTGTATCTTTTCTACCTGAAATCATGTTTCATTCATACTGTAACTATTAAATGATAAATCTATCAGGAAAATCTATCTATAGGAAACTAGACAAGATACAGCTGGAACTAATCAGTAACCAAAAGAACTATGGAATAATTACTGTAATACTTACAAAGCACTAAATGGTTTAGCTCCCCAGTACTTGAGTGAGCTCTTAACGCATTATAGTCCTTCACCTCTATTGCGATCTCAAAATTCCAGCCAGTTGATATACCTAGAATATCAAAACCGACTGCTAGCGGTAGATCCATCTCCTATTTAGCACCAAAGCTTTGGAACTGTCACGGTGTGGGTTTGTCTTGTCATGTTTAGTGGTTCCCTGTCTGTCTATTAGTCTTCCCAGGTGTTTCCCGTTAACCACGCCCCCTTGTTATCCTGTTTAGATCGTTTGCCCCTGTATTTAAGCCTTGTGTTTCAGTCCAGTCTTTGTGAGTTCTTGTATTGGTTGTATCGTTGTAAATGCTGTATGCACGCTGTCCTGTTCCTGAGTCTAGAGACCAAGTCTGTTTAAGTTTCTAGTTTATTTCAATAAAACATTGCTGCACGTGGATCCTGCGTTTGCCTCTGCTTCAGCTGCTTCACAACAGAAGAACTCACCGCACCGAGATCCAGCAGCAGCCATGCCAACCCTGTGCCCAGACACCCGAATTATGTGTCTCCGTCAAGGAGATCGACCAATTGAGGCTTATGTGATGGACTTTCTGAAGGATGCTCATCTGACTTGCATGGACGAGGTATGCTTGATAATATTTTTCCGCGGAGGACTGTCTGAGCCACTCAGCTACCTTATGCCATTACATGACCCTAGCTGGACTCTTGAGTTTTATATCGACTTGGCCCTGCAACTGAGCGGCTCAGCTTTTACTGTGGGTTTGGTGGACAAGGCTGAGGATCTTCACGCCATACCTGCCCAGTCTGAGCTTCACATCAGCCACGTCCAGCCAGAGCTTCACGTCAGCCACGTCCAGCCAGAGCTTCACGTCAGCCACGTCCAGCCAGAGCTTCACGTCAGCCACGTCCAGCCAGAGCTTCACGTCAGCCACGTCCAGCCAGAGCTTCACGTCAGCCACGTCCAGCCAGAGCTTCACGTCAGCCACGTCCAGCCAGAGCTTCACGTCAGCCACGTCCAGCCAGAGCTTCACGTCAGCCACGTCCAGCCAGAGCTTCACGTCAGCCACGTCCAGCCAGAGCTTCACGTCAGCCACGTCCAGCCAGAGCCAGTCTTCGAGCAAGAGCCAGAGCCAGTCTTCGAGCAAGAGCCAGAGCCAGCCTTCAAACAAGAGCCAGAGACCATCGCCTGTTCGCCGGAACCGGAACCAATCACCTACCCGCCAGAGACTGAGCACACCACACGTGAGTCCACACGAGAGAACGCAGCGCTGATTGTGATGTCTGCGGCGATTCTGTGTGTGTGGGCTACACACACATCAGCTCTGGTCCATGAGTCCAGTTCCGAGTCCCATGATGTGCTGGTCACGTCCAGTTCCGAGTCCCATGATGTGCTGGCCCCGTCCAGTTCCGAGTCCCATGATGGGCTGGCTCCGTCCAGTTCCGAGTCCCATGATGTGCTGGTCCCGTCCAGTCCTGCGTCAGAGCCCGCTGATCCTGCGTCAGAGCCCGCTGATCCTGCGCCAGAGCCCGCTGATCCTGCGCCAGAGCCCGCTGATCCTGCGCCAGAGCCCGCTGATCCTGCGCCAGAGCCCGCTGATCCTGCGCCAGAGCCCGCTGATCCTGCGCCGCCACGGTCGTTTGCAGGGGCTTCACCACCCTGGCCCTCGCCTCGTCCTGCTCCGCCCTGGCCTGCTCCGCCCTGGCCTGCTCCAGGCTACGACCCCGTAGCTACCCCCAAGAAATTTTGGGGGGGGGGGGCAGTAGGCCACCACCATGGTCTTCTCCTCCGTGGCCGCCCGAGGGTCCGACAGCTCCGCCCGAGGGTCCGACAGCTCCGCCCTGGCCGCCCGAGGGTCCGACAGCTCCGCCCTGGACGCCGGAGGGTCCGACAGCTCCGCCCTGGCCACGCCCACAGCCTGCTCCGCCGTGGTCACGCCCACAGCCTGCTCCGCCCTGGTCAGGCCCACAGCCTGCTCCGCCCTGGTCACGCCCACAGCCTGTTCCGCCGTGGTCACGCCCACAGCCTGCTCCGCCCTGGTCACGCCCTCAGCCTGCTCCGCCGTGGCCACGCCCTCAGCTTGTTCCGCCATGGACATGCCCACAGCCTGCTCCGCCCTGGTCACGCCCACAGCCTGCTCCGCCCTGGTCACGCCCTCAGCCTGTTCCGCCATGGACACGCCCACAGCCTGCTCCGCCGTGGCCACGCCCTCAGCCTGCTCCACCCTGGCCGCCTGCACGTCCAGCTCCGCCCACGTTCCATGGCCCAGGTCCGCCCACGTTCCATGGCCCATGCCCGTCATTGCAAGGCCTCGGTCCCGTTCCCTGCGCGGACCTTGCCCTCCATCCCGCCCCCAAGTCCGCCTCCGCTTCTCCGCCCCCCTGAACCTTTTGGTGTTTTATGGGCGTCAGGAGCCGCCCATAGGGAGGGGGCTATGTCACGGTGTGGGTTTGTCTTGTCATGTTTAGTGGTTCCCTGTCTGTCTATTAGTCTTCCCAGGTGTTTCCCGTTAACCACGCCCCCTTGTTATCCTGTTTAGATCGTTTGCCCCTGTATTTAAGCCTTGTGTTTCAGTCCAGTCTTTGTGAGTTCTTGTATTGGTTGTATCGTTGTAAATGCTGTATGCACGCTGTCCTGTTCCTGAGTCTAGAGACCAAGTCTGTTTAAGTTTCTAGTTTATTTCAATAAAACATTGCTGCACGTGGATCCTGCGTTTGCCTCTGCTTCAGCTGCTTCACAACAGGAACAGTCTTCTTAACATTGTCCGGGAAGCAGACACACTCTGTCATTTTAAATCTAGACTAAAAACACATCTCTTTGACCTAGCATACACATAACACATTATAGACTTCTATAATTCAATGTTAACCTGCATAGATTAGGTCAGCTGGGAACACTTCCCATAAATCCTGATGTACTTCTTACATTATAAGAAGGAAGGCATCTACGCTAATATTAGTCTCTCTGTTTATCCTGAGGTTTAGGATCCAGGCCATATCCGGATTTGATGAAGGACCTGCGCCTGGACACGACGACAACGCAGTCCTGAAGTGTCAACCAGTCTCTCCCCTGTGAAGGCCTCCTTCCCTTCCCTTTACCTTTGTACAGATAAAACTTTGTCGGGATAAATCCGGTTCACGTGGCTACGCGGAAGCGATAAAAAATTCTGTATTATAAATTTTTCAAGGCTTGTACATTGGAACCTATTTCATGGTTTGTGTTCCCGAGCCACCAGGCACTGTTTTGTGGAAATGAGCGGCCGGATAGCATTAAGGGTTTTCTGTTAGAACGGTGTCGTGTTTGTGGCCCCTAAGTTAATACCTAATGATCGTTGTGACGGAAGTGAATTAATCAAAACTAACTTAAGCTAGACAATAACTTCATTCTAGAGCTACTGTAAAGACAAAACAATATATGTTACTTTAATATCCTAGTATCACTGTAAAGCTGTTTTGAAACAATCTATGTTGTTAAAAGCGCTATATAAATTAAGTTGACTTGACTTGAAGGAGGGAACAGGGACGTTACGTCAGAACAGACTGAGGAATTGGGATCTTGTCTGAGAGCCCATACACCTTTGAGTGGTAACAAAACAAGCCAATGGACATTGGTGAGTGAGATTTGCATGATGTCTCCATTCCCTTCTTCAGGGAACGGAGGCTACATTAGTAATTTAGACTTTCCCTTCCAGTCAGTCACGTTTGTAGACAGCCTTTCCCCTCTGCTGGCCTCCAAAGCAGACAAAGAGCTGTTCTGAGTTCCTGAAGCTCTGCATGCGTTCCACGTATATACGCAGGGTGCGAACGGAACACAGCAACGGCTGGATCTGCCGCCTCTGGGGGCAGCAATTGCAAGTTCACTACCTGGTCCCTGAAGGGAGTGGTGGGAACTTTGGGCACATATCCAGCCTTGGGTCTCAGGATTACATGATAGTCGGGCAGCCCAAATACCAGGCATTCCATTGCCTGTATGTCCCTCACCCTCTTGATGGATGCGAGCGTCAGGAGCGCTGTTTTAAGAGAGGATGATGCGTGGTCGAGGAGGATTTCGACCTCCTCACACCTCTCAGGAAGCTGATGACCAGGTCATGCTTACCTAATCCTCCATGTCCCCCATCCAGAGACCATACATGGAGGTTCCAGAGGTCTGGATGCGGATGCCATATGTTGCTCCGTCCCTGAGAAAGCAGGTCCTTCCTCAGGGGAATCTGCCAGGGAGGGGCTTTCGTTAGGAGCATCAGGTCCGAAAACCAGGTCCGGGTTTGCCAGTAAGGCAGAACCATCAAGATCTGCTCCTCAGCCTCCCTGACCTTGCACAGCATGCGAGCAGGCCCATTGGGGGAAACGCATACTTACACTTAACATAAATTTATTTTTATATCACATTGCAGAAGCTTACAGGTAGTTTCATTTTACTGCAGTTATGTTTTCTGGAGGTGTACAGGAATTATTTTCTATGAAATTGCAGGGGTTTATTTTTCATTTATATCAAGTGTAGTTTCATTTTTTGCATCTTGAATTAAATATTTCTATGTTCTGTATCACTCTGTGTACTAAGATAACTGAGCCTTTAAATCTCCTTTGTAAAATAATTTTGAAGCATAAATAGTCCTCACTTTAGATGAGCTCACAAAAATAATTAACTTACAACTACTAAATGTTTGAGAACTACCTGAATAAATCATGAATTACAGTCAGAATATGTGTTAATAAAGCATTTATTAACACATTGAGTAACTATTACTATGTCAAAAGAATAAGATGTATAAATACCTTTAAATAGTTTATTAATCATTTACTTACACTTTCTAAATGAACATATGAACCACTGAAAAACTCCTAAAAACTGGTTTGTAAATTTAATATTCAATTTATAAATGATAAATTGATCATTAATAAAGTATGAAAATACAATTATTAAACACATTATAGATATGCTTATGAATCAAGAATAAAGCATTTATAGCTGTATTTATAAACTGCTTACTGATGTCTCTACGCTTATTTCACGCAGCCGTTATTTTAAATTCGAAAGCGAGGCTGCGGTGGGAAGAACCCCGGAAGTACAGATAAACAACAATGCCTTGGACTACCAACCTGAAGCTGGTGCCGCGATTTACACTCTTGGATGTTAATATCCAATATAGGATATGTAGATATAGTTCGTTCCTGCTTCTTTTTTTACTTTCTGAAAGAAAAAAAAAAATTATAAATGAATTTCACTGTAGCCTATATAGTCTAAAGTATGAAAGAACTGAAAGAAAAGAAAATTTTAGAATAACTAATTTCTACATTAAACACAACAATACGCCATCGCATTCGCGACTCTCCTATGATTAAAGGCGACACTTCCGGTTTTCTTCCCACCGGGAAAAGCCTCGCTTTCGATTTCAAAATAACGGCTGCGTGATATAAGCGTATTAATGTCTATTAAAGGTGCTCTAAGCAATGTTGGTTGACATCACTTCTTGTTGACGTTTAAAGTATTGTCAAATAAAACTGAGGCTAGCTAGACCCTCCCTCCTCCTCATCCGTGTACTAAACCCTCAAACCCCACCCCCAAATCCTTCTTGTCGGTTATTGGCTGGAAGAGTTTGTTATGTTTCGTGGTGCGGGTTAGCTCAGTTTGTTTTTGTTGCTGTTTGTGGAGCCTGGGGTGTCTGCAGAGACCGCCTTTTTTTACAGTGTGCTCAGGGGACAGGCAGTTATAAAGTGTTACCCATAACTCTTACAGCAACTCTGTTACATTTATTTTACTTTAAAATATTTATTTATTTAATAATTATTGCTAGAAAACAACAATATCACACAAATCAGGATTTTACACTGTATTTAAACTGTATTATTCTGACCAATTTTACATGCTAATCTCATTTCAATTTCTCAGTTTTTACACAAATTGTTGAAATCATTTGAATGAATATTTGTGTTAAAAAAATATCAATAACTATACAACCAAACATTTGGTAAAAAAAATCTAACTAGCTTCTGTGACATCTTAATTTCAGCTAAATTTGCAGCCCCTTGCAACCATGTTATAGTTGTTTATTTTTTTTATTTTATAGTAAAGTAAAACATTAAATATAAAGAAAGTTAAACACATCCTTTACTGACAATGTGAAAAAAATAAAAAGTTTTTAGGCCTTATTTGTACACTATTAATAGAAGGTGCCTTTAATACCTATGCTCATTAATAGTCCATCTCACCTTGTAACTGAATTGATCTCAAAACTGAATCAAAGTTAAACAATCTCTTGAAGGATGATATTTTAAAGTAGGCATACATGAAAAGCTTTCCCAGTTCCTGTCCAATCTATCACTGTCATACATACTTCTGCATCTCTCTCCTAAAGCATAAGCCAAAGTAAATAGTGATTTACAACCGTTATTCATCGTAGTAGCCTCTTTAATTAACAAACAAGGATATGTCTGCTCAAGGACATGATCAACAGCATATACATCTGGCATTATATTAATACATTGATTGATTCTTGCAAGAGTATTGTGACAAAGATTAATCTTATAGCAGTGATTTTAATATCCGTAACAAACTAGGAGTCAAAAAGTGGGCTTATCTGCATCTTTGTAAACATAATATAGCTTTTACATTTAAAAATATTACTAAAATATTAAATATATAATGGGCATGAAGAAGTATTCTACAGCCACTTAAATGCAGTAGCTTTCCAGATCCCTCAGCTCAATCAGGAACATGTTATTAGATGGTGGCATTGGTCCACTATCATTTTACTATTTTATTAATAGCTGTACGAGTGCATTGTTTAATGCCGGATTCCTGCAGATTGTTACGGTGTTGCAGGGAAGTGGAGAGGCAAGGATCTAATAGTTAGCAGTATTTGTTCCACAACCAAACAAACAAAGATTATCCAAACTGAAAGCCAGAAGGAAATAATCTAAACATGAAGATTTAAATCCAAACAGGAAGACAATTAAAATCCAACCGGAAAACAAAATGTAACAGCTTTCCTACGAGAAGTAAAGACAACGACTCACAAACAGAGAGTGAAACACAAGGGTATATATACACAGCCAAAGAGGCAAGAGACTAACAAGGAACAAGTGAGACTGATTCAGGGTAACTATGTCAAGTCAAGTCAAAGGCGTAGAAAGGCGAAAAAGGCGACAGTGGCAAGGAACCAAAACTTCATCAGGTGACAGAATGGAGAAAAAGACCTTGGGAGAAACCAGGCTCAGTCAGGGGGCCAGTTCTCCTCTGGCCAACGAACGAACAGTGTATGATTATGATTCAGGCAGCATTATAGGTCAAAAGTCAGATTGGATCAGAACTTTCACAATATTTATCCAGTTCCATCTGGTTGGGGGTCATCATGCCGGTGTGGAGACGAGTTTGTTGAGGTGTCCATGAGGCCTTCACAGGGCTGATGAGGCTGGGACTTCATTGTCGTCGTGTCCATGAGATGGTCATTCATCAGATCTGGATATGGCCTGGATCCGGCGGACTGCGGTAAACCTCGGGATAAACAGAGAAACTAATATTAGCATAGACACCATCCTTCTTATGATGTACCAAGTACATCAGGATTTATGGGAAATGTTCCCGGTTCAGACTGATCTAAACTATGCAGCCTAACATTGAATTATACAGAATAAGTCTATAATGTGTTATGTGTATGCTAAGTCAAAGAGATGTGTTTTTAGTCTAGATTTGAACTGACGGGCTGTGTCTGCTTCCCGGACAATGTTAGGAAGATTGTTCCAAAGTTTTGGTGCTAAATAGGTAAAGGATCTACAGCCAGCATTATTAACTGGCCGGAATTTTGAGATTAGACGTGAAGGACTATAATGCTTTAAGAGCTCACTCAAGTACTGGGGAGCTAAACTATTTAGTGCTTTGTACAGTAAGTAATCAGCAACATTTTAAAATGTATACAATGTTTAATAGGGAGCCAATGCAGTGTTGACAGAACCGGGCTAATATTGTCACGATTAGCCACACACTTCCTGGGACTACATTTCCCATCATGCACCTCCCTGGACTGATTACACCAAACACCATACCCTTGCACTGCGCTGATTACACACACCTGCATCTCATTCACACACACACACATATAAACCACTTCCACGCACCACACCAGTGCGAAGTCTTGACTTTCCTGGATATCATTTTTGAGTGTTATTTCCCGAGTTTGATTTCTGTGTTTGACCTTTGGATTGTTTATCGTTGCTGACCCTTCTCTGCCTGCTCTGACCCTGAACTGTTTACTGGACTCTGATTCTCTCTGCCTGCCTCGACCCATTGCTTGTTATCTGGTTTGTCTCTGCCTTGTCTCTGTTGACCTGTTTGCTGCTGTTGATTCCTGCCTGTTTGACTACTCTAATAAATGCTGCGAATGGATACCCTTGTGTATGCTGCATCATTACAAATATGGTCATACTTCCTGGTTCTGGTAAGAACTCTAGCGGCTGCATTTTGGACCAGCTGTAGTTTATTTATTAAACGTGCAGGGCAACTACCCAGTAGAGCATTACAATAATCTAGCCTTGATGTCATGAACGCATTAACTAATTTGTTCTGCATTTTTAATTGAGAGCATATGACATAATTTAGATATATTTTTAAGATGAAAAAATGCAGTTTTACATATACTAGACACGTGACTTTCAAATGAAAGATTGGTATCAAAGAGCACACTCAGGTTCCTAACCGACGACGAGGATTTGACAGAGCAGCCATCAAGTGTTAGACAGTATTCTAGGTTATTATGTGAGGAAGTTTTTTGTCTAATAATTAGAATCTCTGTTTTTTCAGAATTACGTAGAAGGAAATTATTAGTCTTCCAGTTTTTTATATCAGCTATGCATTCCGTTAATTTTGTGGATTGGTAAGTTTCGTCAGGGCGTGAAGAATTATAGAGCTGAGTATCATCAGCATAACAGTGAAAACTAATGCCATGGTTCCTAATGATATCTCCTAAGGGTAACATGTACAGAGTGAACAGCAACTGTCCTAATTCTGAGCCTTGTGGTACACCATACTGAACTTTTGACCGATAAGACATCTCTTCATTTACTGCTACAAACGGATAACGGTCAGATAAGTATGATTTAGTGCAATTCCACTAATGCCAACATAATTTTCGAGTAGTAATTATGTAACATATGTAACAAGAGTAGTAACATAATTTGTGGTCGATAATGTCAAATGCAGCACTAAGATCGAGTAACACTAATAGAGAGATACAACCACGATCGGATGATAAGAGCAAATCACTTGTGACTCTAAGAGCTGTCTCAGTACTATGATACGGTCTAAATCCTGATTGAAAATCCTCGCAGATACCATTTCTTTTTAAAAAGGAACATAGTTGTGAAGATACTGCCTTTTCTAGGATCTTTGACAGAAAAGGTAGATTCGAGATCGGCCTGTAACTGACTAATTCTGTAGGATCAAGTTGCGTTTTTTTAACAAACGTTTTAATCATAGCCAGCTTAAAAGTTTTTGGTATGTATCCTAATGACAAAGATGAATTAATGATATTAAGAAGAGGATCTAGCCTATGACCTCTGGAAGCACCTCTTTCAGTAGTTTAGTCGTTTTAGGGTCTAACATACATGTTGTCGATTTAGATGATTTAAAGATTTTATAAAATTCACCCTCTCCTATAGCAATGAATGAATCGAATTTTTTGTCAGGGAGACTACAATGCACTGTCTGATGTGATACTGTAGTAGACGGTTGCATAGTTATAATTTTCTCCCTGCTATTATCAATCTTGTAAGTAAAAAAGTTCATAAAGTCATTACTGCTGTACTGCTTGGAAACATCTGGGCTAGAAGCTTTATTTTTCGTTAGTTTAGCCACTGTTTCAAATAAATACATAGGGTTTTGTTTATTTTCTTCTAATAGGGTTGAAAAATAAGCAGATCTAGCAGTTTTTAAGGCCTCTCTGTATACAATCGTGCTCTCTTTCCATGAAATGCGAAATACCTCTAGTTCTTCTAAGCTATCTGGGATGCTGAGATGATGAAACTGATCAGGAAGATTATTTATAAAGCAATCTTTACTGGCAGTAGTGATAATAAGTGGTCATAACATATTTGTAACACGGAGTCGGCTTTGCAGCCTTGGCTAAATGAAGTTTACACAAGACTAGATAATGATCTGAGATGTCGTCGCTCTGCTGCAGAATTTCAATGGCATCAACATTGATTCCATGTGATGTTAATAGATCTAGAGTATGATTAAGACAGATTAAGAGTAGGTCCTGACACGTGTTGTCTAACTCCAATAGAGTTAAGAAAGTCTTTAAATGCCAATCCCAATGCATCTTTTTTGTTATCTACATGTATATTAAAATCAACAACAATTAGGACTTTATCTGCAGCGAGTACTAACTCTGATAGAAAGTCAGCAAATTCTTTGATAAAGTCTGTATGGTGCCCTGGTGGCCTGAATATAGTAGCCAGCACAAATCTCAAATGTGATATATCATTTGCACTAGATATTGTTACATTGAGCACCAACACTCCAAAAGAATTATATTTAAAACTAGACTTCTTAGTAATTCTGAAAATATTACTATAAATTACAGCAACACCTCGTCGTAATCTTGGGGGGTGGACTCATTTAAAGTAATGTAATTGTTTGGTTTTAGCCAGGTTTCTGTCATACACAGCAGATCTAGGTTATAGTCTGTAATCATATCATTAACAATAAGTGCTTTTGAAGTAAGGGATTGAATATTCAGCAACCCGAGCTTTATCATTTGTTAATTTGTATTATATTTGTTTTTTATGTGTTGAACATCAATTAAATTTTTACCCTTAGATGGGTTTGGAAGTTTTTTGTATTTCCTAATTCGGGGAACAGATACAGTCTCTATATGATGATATCTAGGTGAAAGAGTCTCAATGTGATGGGATTTATCTGACCTCAGTGACGTGAGACAGCTAGCAGACGGTCGGTTTAGCCAGTTTGTCTGCTTCCTGACCTTAGCCCCAGATTGTCATGTTTGAGCTCTAAGACTATGTGCCATATTACTAGACAGAAGAGCAGCACCATCCCAGGAGGGATGAATACCATCTCTTTTCAACAGGTCAGGTCTGCCCCAAAAACTTTTCCAATTGTCTATGAATTCTATATTATTTTGTGGACACCACTTAAACAGCCAGCCATTGAGTGAGGACAGTCTACTAACTATCTCATCACTCCTTCAAACAGGAAGGGGGCCAGAGCAAAACAGTGCCTGACATCGTACTTGCGAGTTCACACACATCTTTAACGTTAATTTTAGTGATCTCCGACTTGCGAAGTCGAACATCATTAGTGCCGACGTGAATAATAATCTTAGAGAATTTACGATTAGTATTAGCAAGCACTTTTAAATTTGCTTTGAGGTCAGGTGCTCTGGTTCCCAGCAAACATGTGACTATATTGGCTGGTGTCTCTATTTTCAAGTTCCGTGTAATAGAATCGCCAATAACAAGGGCACATTCAACAGGATTCTCAGTGGGTGTTTCACTGAGTGGGGAGAATCTATTTGATGTTGTAATTGGAAAGGAAGAGCGGTGTTTTGTCCCGCGACTACAGCGTCTCACCGTCACCCAATCGCCCTGCTGCATGGGCTCTACTACAGCCGGAACCGAACAATGTACAGTGTTCTCTAAGCAAGTCGCATCCAAAGTAGTATCTAAAGCCCTTGCACTCTTACAATTAACCTCAATTAAAGTTTGGATGCGTGTCTCTAGTTAGGGTTAGGGTTAGGTTAGGTTATCCGAAATCTTCTCTGTCAGCCTGACTATCTCCCTGCATTTATCACATGTAAATCCTGTGCTGACAGAGAAGGCTATGCTATACATTTTACATGAAGTGCAAGTGACAATAAGAGGAGAAGATGATGTGTCACCATGTTTGTTTGACTAACTGACACTCACCACAGTAGTTTGATGGATTTGTAAAAGGCACGAATGCGAGATCAAAATAAATAAATAAATAAAGAGTGCACTGATGGCATGTTAACAGGCTAGCGAATTACAAGCGTGTTGTGCTCGCAACGATTTAGATTGAAACTAGCGATGTAAGGTTAATATGAGATGTTGAGTAAGCAAGTTATATTTAGCAGTATAAACAACAGGAAATTATAGTAAATAATGATTCAAAACAGAAAGATATACAAAGCTTAGAGACGCAAACCAACTCAGCAGCAGCAGCAGCAGCAGGCAGACAGGAGCAATCGAGCAATCGATCCCCTCAAACTATGGTGAGTAACAAGGTTAACTAAGGTTAACTAAGGTTAACTAAGGAAACTAAGGCAAACCACATGGGAAAAACTGGAACAAGGGGAACAGATTATACAGTTCAAGTCCATATGACAAAACCAAGGAACACAAAACCAGGGAACATGTAACACAGAGTCATTGATTCAACCTTATGTTTTACACTATGCTCAAAGCACCAGGGAACGGTCCCAAGAGGGTATGGAGGGGGGTCGAGGAGGATTTAATTGTCCTGCCCCCCTAAGGAACTTGACGACCAGGTCATGCTTTCCTACTCTTTTGCCATCTATGTGGTCGTGATATGCTGAAATAGCGGCAGCATGTACTTTGAGGGTGGAGGGAGACAGCCTTCGCTCCAACCCTTGCTGCAAGAAGGAAAGCACGGACCCTATTGAACATCTTCAGGGTTCCTCTCGGCGAGAAGAACACCACTCGACGAACAGGTTCCACTTCAAGGTGTACGCACGTCTCGTAGATGGCGCCCGTGCTGAAGTGATGGTGTTAAGTACCTCTGGGGGTAAGTCACCTAGAAACTCCGCGTTCCGTCCAGGGACCACACATGGAGTTTTCAGAGGTCCGGACGCAGGTGCCATAGGACGCAGGTGCCACAGTCCCTCTCTGGCCCATTCCTCTGAGGAAGGACCTTCTGACTCACAGACGAGCATGAGTTCTGGGAACCAGGTCCGGATGGGCCAATAGGGAGCCACCAGAAGGACCTTCTCCTTGACCTCCCTAACTTTGCACAGGGTCTGTGCTAGTAGGCTCACTGGGGGAAACGCATATTTGTGAGGGCCCCGGGGCCAGCTTTGTACCAGTGCCAACTCGACTGCAATGCCCATTGTAAGTGGCACCCCAGCAGAGGCATCTGTGAACACCACAGCAGGGGTCTGACCACGGGCTGAAGGTTTGGCGGCACGCTGGTGTGATTGCCACCCGGTGAGTGCCGTGAAGCCACGCCCATCTCGAGACTCGGGGATAAAGCCAGTGCGTAAGCAGTCTCATATGGAGCAGCCCGAGCGGTGTTACCGCTGCTGCCCGCTGCCATATGCACCAGGAGCCTCTGAAAAAATCTCAGTGGGACCGCTGTCCTGCCTTTGAATGTGTTCAAGCAGTTCAACACCGACTGAGCGCGCTCCTCTGTGAGGCGTGCTGTCTGTTATCGCATAACTGATCTCGAGAGTGTGCTAGTATGAGTCAGTCGTCGAGATAGTTGAGGATGCAAACTCCCTGTTCTCTCATGGGAACAAGGGCCCCCTCCGTGACTTTCGTGAAGACATGGGGAGACAGGGACAGCCCGAAGGGTAGGACCTTGTACTGATATGCTCGACCTTCGAACGCAAAGCGCAGAAATGGCCTGTGTCGAGGAAGAATCAAGGCATAAAAGTACGCGTCCTTCAGGTCGATCACTGCAAACCAATCTCGGGGACGGATGCATTCGAAAATGCGTTTCTGCATGAGCATTTTGAATGGTAGCTTATGGAGACTCCGATTCAAAACTCGCAGGGTACAATGAAGTAGGGACTGTAGTACCCTGACCTCATATCGGCTGGAGGGACCGGCTGGAGGGATCTCGGCAAGACATGGGCATCGGCTGCTCTCACTGTAGTGAACTGGATGCCCGGAAACTTGGGGGGACGGCGGGCGAACTGAATCGCATAGCCGAGCCTGATGGTCCAAATGAGCTAGCGAGACGGACTGGGTAGCGCTAACCAGGCTCGCAGAGACCGTAAAAGCGGGACCAAAGGGACCGTAGGCGTACCCGCAATGGGGCAGCGAGGTGGAACGCAGGGACGAGGCTCGGGAGGCTCTCTCTGGGAGGCAGCTGTAGCGGGGTCTTAGTGTGCTGTGCAACACTTACCTGGTTCTATGGGACAGGAGGCGAACTGCACACTGCTGCTCGCTGGCGATCGAAGAGGCGGATGAGAGTGGCGAGGATTCTCTTCTCCCACTGCTCTCCGGGCCCTCTTCGGACCCAGAGATGGAAGTGCTAACAAAAGATTTTCCACCTGGTCTCCCTCATGTCGGCCAGGCAGAGATGGTGTTCCTGGACCACCAAAGTGGGCATCACATGACCCACCGACCGTGCGGTCACCTTCGTCGCACGAAGCGCGAGGTCCGTCGCAGCACAAAGTTCTTGAAGAACTTGGGGATCATGACCACCCTCATGCACGTCCTTCAGTGCCTTGGCCTGATGGACCTGCAACAACGCCATGGCATGTATGGCAGAGGCGGCTTCCCCACAGGCCTTGCAAGCCTTGCCGGTTAAGTCCGACTTGTGGAGTTAGGGCACAGCTGCATAGCAACGGCCCGCTCCACTGGTGGGATGCGCATGTAACCCTTAGCCGCCCCGCCATCAAGGGTGGTGAGGGAGGAGGAGCCACCGGGACGGTTTCTGGCAGTGAAAGGTGCTGTCCATGACCCAGTGAGCTCCTCATGCACCTCCGGGAAGAAAGGAAACTGGGTGGATTGCTGAGAACCACCGCACACCACACAGAGAAACCAATCGTCCAGCCTCGAGGGCTCGGGACATGGTGGAGGGTTCCACACGAGCCCGATCCTGTTGGTAGCCCGGGAAAACATGGGCATCATCTCCGGGTCCGACTCGGGCACCGCTATCACACCCGAAGAGGGCAGCGGCTCTGAATCGTCATCTGCAGACAAGTCTGACTGATGTAGCGACCGACATCTGTTCACTGTGGGGAGCGCCGAAGGAAATGACTGGTACACACCTCGTGGATGGTCCAGCACGTTCCATCGGCGGCTCTACTGGCTGCGGAGCATGGGAGGGATGAGGGTTCCTTGGGGGTTGGTTCCCCGAAGGAAGCGTGCTCACCGTAATCCTCAGGTCACCTGCACCACTGCCTGAAGTAACCCTCTGAGGAGGGTTAAATCGCGGCAGAGGCGCGGTGACTCCGCCCCTTTCCAGGAACGAGAGTCTCGACCGAAGCTCTGAGTTGGTTATCTTCCCACAATGGGTACATGACTCATCCACGGGATGGGCACGAACGCTATATCACATGTCTGGGCATTGAACATGCCAAGGCAGCGTTCGTGACCATCCCGCGATCCCAGGTAACGACCGCATCCCGAAACACACAGGTAGAGTGACATCTTTAAAAAGACGCGCTGTCTTTTCACCTGTGTAAGCTCTTTCAGGGGACTGCTCTCTTTGGTGCTGAAGCACTCAGGGGAACGGTCGCAGCTGTCGAACCCACTCTAGCGAGATTCCTATTCGTCGATCACGACGTACATCGAGAGTGACCGACTGATAGGGAATGTCACATAACTCATATAATCACGTATTAAAGTCGACATGAAACGGAGGTTGGATAGTCTTTTCTTCCTTATTGTGAAATGGCTTCTCGAACAAGAAAAAATTTAGGGCAGGACTTGATTTTGTCTATTGGAAATTGATTGGAACATTGAACCATTGTGGTTTGCTATTGCTGTGATGTCATATGATTGACAGTCCCCCCCCCCCTCTCGTGCCAGTAAACGCATCATCAGAGAAGAGAACAGATGTCGCTGCAAGATGGAGGGGAAGTTATTTTGAAAGATTACGAGGGCACATGAATAAAAAAAAATGTGAAAAAATGTATAGTTTGTAAAAATTTGTATTGCAAACAAAAACCAGTCAGAAGTTGGTATATGTATAACATTATTGTCATCACAATGTCGTTGACATTGATCAATAGCCACTTTTGTAGTGCACTTATTGTTAGTGAGCCTGAAGCCCAATGACTGTCCCATAACAGTTCAGACATTTGTCATGCTCTGGCTTCATCTATCAGAAGATACATTTCAAGGACTTGTCAAAATGTCAATCATTGTTACACAGTGCTTAATTTCTCCAATTTGTTTATTAATTATCTACAGCATTACCACAATGGGCTTTAATTGTTTTAATTGCAATCAAGTTATGTAGTGTTCCATCCTGTCTGTTACATGGATCGAATCTCCAATCTGATATGATGCGATCTGGAACTGCCTTGCCCTTGAGTTTGATAATGTCAGAATAACATCACCAAAGAATATCAATCAGTTAACTCTGATTTTCACAAATTCAGTAAATGAAAAGTGCTTGTGTCTAAATTTACTTTTCAGCCCTCCATTAGAAGACAAGATCTTGCCTCCTCTGCATTATTCTTTTCTTGTGTTGATGTATTTCCTTTCGAAACATGAAGTTGGGGCGGGACATCTCTAAGGCCTTATAAACAAATAGCCAATAGCCAGGCATTTATTTGGATAAACAAATATGTTAATCAGTATTGTTTTGGCCTATTTTCCTTGAAGAGAACGATTGTGCATTTGAAATACTTATATCTTATATATTAAATACTTATATTATTATATAGACTATAAAGTTACACTTTTAAAAATAAAAGTTATTTATTAGCATCTGTAGTTCAATGGAGAACCTTTAAAGTACCCCTATTGTGCTATTTTCAAGGTTCCTGGTTTCCTACAACAGGTTTGCATGCATCAAAGGTAAAAAAAAAACAACAACATTTTTTTAACACTAACTGATTTTAACACTAACGTGAATGACTGATGTAACATTACAGTTTGTAAAACAAATATTGCTCCATCCTTTATCTTTACTCAAGGTAGTAAGAACAAACTTACTTAAAGTTTTAAGTTACAAACTTTAAGTTGGCTTGTGAAAGTTTTGACCAGAAAGATTGAAGAAGTTTAAATTAGTTTAAAGTTTAAATTAGTTTAAAGTTTCAAGTAGTTTGAAGTTTCAAGTAGTTTGAAGTTTAAAGTAGTTTGAAGTTTAAAGTAGTTTGAAGTTTAAAGTAGTTTGAAGTTTAAAGTAGTTTGAAGTTTAAATTAGTTTAAAGTTTAAATTAGTTAGAATTTTAAATTAGTTTAATGTTTAAATTAGTTTAAAGTTTAAATTAGTTTAAAGTGGTTTAAACTAGTTTAAAGTTTTAAATAGTTTAAAGTTTAAAGTAGTTTAAAGTTTAAAGTATAGTTTGAAGTAATTTAAAGTTGCTAGGGTGTTTCTAGTGGGTTGTTAAGGTGTTCTTGGTGGTTGCTAGGGTATTTTGGGTGGTTGCTAGGGTGTTCTGGGTGGTTGCTGTGGTGTTGCTAGGGTGTTCTAAGGTTTTTTGGATGTTTGCTAGAGTGTTCTGGGTGGTTGATAAGGTGTTCTGGGTGGTTGCTATGGTGTTGCTAGGGTGTTTTATGCTATTTTGGGTGGTTGCTATGGTGTTGCTAGGGTGTTGTAAGGTATTTTGGTTGGTTGCTAGGGTGTTCTGGGTGGTTGCTATGGTGAACTATTAAAAAAATTAAAAGTATATAAGACTGCCATTAGAACCATAGCAACCACCCAGAACACCCTAGCAACCACCCGAAATACCCTAGAACATCCTAGCAACACCATAGCAACCACCCAATGCTAATTTATAATAACCCTATTAATTTAATAACCATGGTAATTTATAGGGTGTATAAATAATGTTATACATATACCAACTTCTGACTGGTTTTTGTTTGCAATACAAATTTTTACAAACTATACATTTTTTCACATTTTTTTTATTCATGTGCCCTCGTAATCTTTCAAAATAACTTCCCCTCCATCTTGCAGCGACATCTGTTCTCTTCTCTGATGATGCGTTTACTGGCACGAGAGGGGGGGGGGGGGGGGACTGTCAATCATATGACATCACAGCAATAGCAAACCACAATGGTTCAATGTTCCAATCAATTTCCAATAGACAAAATCAAGTCCTGCCCTAAATTTTTTTATACTTAAAAACTTATAACCGGAAGTATATAAGGGGAGCAATGTCAACAAGTTTTTTGTCTTCAGGGACTGTTCAGCAGGCATCCCCGAGGCATGGCGACGAGACGCAGTGTCTCGTCAAAAAACGCCAGTTACAATGAAATGCCAAAAACACTCCCCCTTCGGGTCACATACAGGCTGTCAGTGACAGTCTTTCCTGCGGCCACTGCCCGAGCTTCATGCTAAGCGAGGAAGTAACTTCACAAAGGACTTGACCCCGAGCCAACTCAAGGGCATGGATACCACAGCCCAAATTTAGAGGGGGGTTCCTTTAACTTTAAGTAGTTCAGGGTTGTTGCTTAGGTGTTGCTAGGTGGTTGCTAGGGTGTTCTGGATGGTTGCTAGGTGGTTGCTGGGGTGTTCTGGGTGGTTGCTAGGGTGTTGCTAGGGTTTTCTGGGTGGTTGCTATGGTGTTCTAACGCCTTTTGGGTGGTTGCCAGGATGTTATGGGTGGTTGCTATGGTGTTGCTAGGGTGTTCAAGGCTTTTTTGGGTGGTTGCTATGGTGTTGCTAAGGTGTTTTAAGGTATTTTGGGTGGTTGCTAGGGTGTTCTGGGTGGTTACTATGGTGTTGCTATGGTGTTTTAAGGTATTTTGGGTGGTTGCTAGGGTGTTCTGGGTGGTTACCAGGCAGTTGCTAGGGTATTCTAGGGTATTTTGGGTGGTTGCTAAGGTGTTGCTATGGTGTTTTAAGGTATTTTGGGTGGTTGCTAGGGTGTTCTGGGTGGTTACCAGGCAGTTGCTAGGGTATTCTAGGGTATTTTGGGTGGTTGCTAAGGTGTTGTTATGGTGTTTTAATGTATTTTGGGTGGTTGCTAGGGTGTTCTGGGTGGTTGCTAGGCAGTTGCTAGGGTGTTCTAGGGTATTTTGGGTGGTTGCTATGGTGTTGCTAGGGTGTTTTAATGTATTTTGGGTGGTTGCTAGGGTGTTCTGGGTGGTTGCTAGGCAGTTGCTAGGGTGTTCTAGGGTATTTTGGGTGGTTGCTATGGTGTTGCTAGGGTGTTTTAAGGTATTTTGGGTGGTTGCTCGGGTGTTCTGGGTGGTTGTTAGGCAGTTGCTAGGGTGTTCTAGGGTATTAAGTTTAAAGTAGTTTGAAGTTTACATTAGTTTAATATGTAAATTAGTTTAAAGTGTAAATTAGTTTGAAGTTTAAAGTAGTTTGAAGTTTAAATTAGTTTATAGTTTAATTAGTTTAAAGTTTAAATAAGTTTAAATTAGTTCAAAGTTTAAAGTAGTTTGAAGTTTGAAGTAGTTTGAAGTTTAAATTAGTTTATAGTTTAAATTAGTTTAAAGTTTAAATAAGTTTAAATTAGTTTAAAGTTAAAAGTATTTAGAAGTTTAAATTAGTTTAAAGTTTATAATAGTTTGAAGTTTGAAGTAGTTTGAAGTTTATATTAGTTGCTAGGGTGTTCTGGGTGGTTGCTAGGGTGTTCTGGGTGGTTGCTAGGCAGTTGCTAGGGTGTTCTGGGTGGTTGCTATGGTGTTGCTAGGGTTTTGTAAGGTATTTTAGGAGGTATTTTGGGTGGTTGCTAGGGTGTTCTGGGTGGTTGCTATGGTGTTGCTATGGTGTTCTAGGATATTTTGGGTGGTTGCTATGGTGTTGCTAGGGTGATTAAAGGTATTTTGGGTGGTTGCTAGGGTGTTCTGGGTGGTTGCTAGGCAGTTGCTAGGGTGTTCTGGTGGTTGCTATGGTGTTGCTATGGTGTTTTAAGGTATTTTGGGTGGTTGCTAGGGTGTTATGAGTGGTTGCTGGCAGTTGCTAGGGTGTTCTGGGTTAGGTTAGGTTAGAAAGAAAGAAAGGTTTGAAAGAATTGTTAGATATAAATGTTAGAAAGAAAGAAAGAAAGATTAGTAAGAGAGAGAAAGAAAGAAAGAAAGAAAGAAAGAGAGAGAGAAAGAAAGACAAGAAAGAAAGAAAGAAAGAAAGAAAGAAAGAAAGAAAGAAAGAAAGAAAGAAAGAAAGAGAAAGAAAGAAAGAGAGAAAGATTAGTTAGAAAGAAAGAAAGATTGAAAGAAAGATTATAAAGAAAGAGAGAATGAAAGAAAGATAGAAAGATTAGTTAGAAAGAAAGAAAGAAAGATTAGTTAGAAAGAAATAGATTAGCTAGAAAAGAAAGATTAGAAAGAGAGAAAGAAATAAAGATAGAAAGATTAGTTAGAAAGAAAGATTAGTTAGAAAGAAAGATAGAAAGGAAGATTAGTTAGAAAGAAAGAAAGAAAGATTGAAAGAAAGATTAGAAAGAAAGAAATAAAGAAAGAAAGAAAGATAGAAAGATTAGTTAGAAAGAAAGAAAGATTAGTTAGAAAGAAAGATTAGTTAGAAAGAAATAGATTAGTTAGAAAAGAAAGAAAGATTAGTTAGAAGGAAAGATTAGAAAGAGAGAAAGAAAGAAAGATAGAAAGATTAGTTAGAAAGAAAGAAAGAAAGTTAGAAAGGAAGATTAGAAAGAAAAAAAGAAAGATAGAAAAATTAGTTAGAAAGAAAGATTAGTTAGAAAGAAAGAAAGAAAGAAAGATTAGTTAGAAAGAAATAGATTAGTTAGAAAAGAAAGAAAGAAAGATAGATTAGTTAGAAAAGAAAGAAAGATAGATTAGTTAGAAAAGAAAGAAAGAAAGATAGATTTGTTAGAAAGAAAGAAAGATAGAAAGAAAGATAGATTAGTTAGAAAGAAAGTAAGATTAGTAAGAAAGAAAGAAAGATTAGTTAGAAAGAAAGAATGAAAGATAGATTAGTTAGAAAGAAAGAAAGAAAAAGATAAGCTCATATAGTATATAGAATGGCAGTTTGATTCAGTCTAGGGCTTCAAGGAGTTTAGATTTGAATTTTTGGCAGTTGGGGAGTTTGAAAATCTGAACATTCCGCAATGTTAAGTCAATGGGAGTTTTTTCCGACTTTGATCGTCATTTTTAGGAAAACCGTAAGTCCGATCAGTTAGAAAAGATATAGCAACTCGAGTCAGAACAGTTTGAGTGTCTGAGCCGAGTTTGGAGTATGTGGAGTTAAAGCTCTAGGAGGAGATTGATATAGAAATTTCAGAGTAAGAAGAAAAAGAATAAATAGAAAAAGTTTGTCGAGACAAACTTTAAGTTGGCTTGTGAAAGTTTGGACCAATAAGTTTGAAGAAGTTTAAAGTAGTTTGAAGTTTAAAGTAGTTTGAAGTTTAAATTAGTTTGAATTTTAAAGTAGTTTGAATTTTAAATTAGTTTAAAGTTTAAAGTAGTTTAAAGTTTAAATTAGTTTAAAGTTTGAATTAGTTTAAAGTAGTTTAAAGTATAGTTTGAAGTAATTTAAAGTTGCTAGGGTGTTTCTAGTGGGTTGCTAAGGTGTTCTGGGTGGTTGCTAGGTGGTTGCTAAGGTATTTTGGGTGGTTGCTAGGGTGTTCTCGGTGGTTGCTAGGTTGTTGCTAAGGAATTTTGGTTGGTTGCTAGGGTGTTCTGGGTGGTTGTTAGGTGGTTGCTACTGTGTTCTGGGTGGTTGCTGTGTTGTTGCTAGGGTGTTCTATGGTATTTTGGGTGGTTGCCAGGGTGTTCTGGGTAGTTTTCAGGCAGTTGCTAGGGTGTTCTGGATGGTTGCTATGGTGTTGCTAGGGTGTTCTTGGGTATTTTGGGTGGTTGCTAGGGTGTTGTAAGGTATTTTGGGTGGTTGCTAGGCAGTTTCTAGGGTGTTCTGGGTGGTTGCTATGGTGTTGCTAGGGTGTTCTAGGCTATTTTGGGTGGTTGCTATGGTGTTGCTAGGGTGTTTTAAGGTATTTTGGGTGGTTGCTAGGCAGTTGCTAGGGTGTTCCGGGTGGTTGCTATGGTGTTGCTAGGGTGTTCTAGGCTATTTTGGGTGGTTGCTATGGTGTTGCTAGGGTGTTTTAAGGTATTTTGAGTGGTTGCTAGGGTGTCCTGGGTGGTTGCTAGGGTGTTCTAAGGTATTTTAGGTGGTTGCTATGGTGTTGCTAGGGTGTTCTAAGGTATTTTGGGTGGTTGCTAGGGTGTTCTGGGTGGTTGCTATGGTGTTGCTAGGGTGTTCTAAGGTATTTTGGGTGGTTGCTAGGGTGTTCTGGGTGGTTGCTAGGCAGTTGCTAGGGTGTTCTGGGTGGTTGCTAGGCAGTTGCTAGGGTTTTCTGGTGGTTTCTAGGGTGTTGCTAGGGTGTTCTAGGGTATTTTGGGTGGTTGCTATGGTGTTGCTAGGGTGATTTAAGGTATTTTGGGTGGTTGCTAGGGTGTTCTGGGGGTTGCTAGGCAGTTGCTAGGGTGTTCTAGGGTATTTTGGGTGGTTGCTATGGTGTTGCTAGAAAGAAAGATTAGTTAGAAAGAAAGATTAGAAAGAGAGAAAGAAAGAAAGATAGAAAGATTAGTCAGAAAGAAATAAAGTTAGAAAGAAAGATTAGTTAGAAAGAAAGAAAGGTAGAAAGGAAGATTAGAAAGAAAGATAGAAAGATTAGAAAGAAAGAAAGAAAGATTAGTTAGAAAGAAAGAAAGATTATTTAGAAAGAAATAGATTAGTTAGAAAAGAAAGAAAGAAAGATAGATTAGTTAGAAAAGAAAGAAAGATAGATTAGTTAGAAAAAAAGAAAGATAGAAAGAAAGATAGATTAGTTAGAAAGAAAGAAAGAAAGAAAGAAGATTAGTTAGAAAGAAAGAAAGATTAGTTAGAAAGAACGAAAGATATATTAGTTAGAAAGAAAGAAAAATAAAGAAAGATAGATAGATAGATAGATAGATAGATAGATAGATAGATAGATAGATAGATAGATAGATAGATAGATAGATAGATAGATAAAATAGTCAGATGGTAGATAGATAGATAGATAGATAGATAGATAGATAGATAGATAGATAGATAGATAGATAGATAGATAGATAGATAGATAGATAGATAGATAGATAAAATAGTCAGATGATAGATAGATAGATAGAAATAGTTAGATGATAGAAAGATTAGTTAGAAAGAAAGAAAGAAAGATTAGTTAGAAAGAAAGAAAGTTAGAAAGGAAGATTAGAAAGATAGATAGAAAGATTAGTTAGAAAGAAAGAAAGATTAGTTAGAAAGAAAGAAAGAAAGTTAGAAAGGAAGATTAGAAAGATAGATAGAAAGATTAGTTAGAAAGAAAGATTAGTTAGAAAGAAAGAAAGATAGAAAGAAAGATAGATAAGTTAGAAAGAAAGATTAGTAAGAAAGAAAGAAAAGATAGAAAGAAAGAATGAAAGATAGATTAGTTAGAAAGAAAGAAAGAAAAAGATAGATAGATAGATAGATAGATAGATAGATAGATAGATAGATAAAATAGTCAGATGATAGATAGATAGATAGATAGATAGATAGATAGATAGATAGATAGATAGGTAGATAGATAGATAGATAGATAGATAGATAGATAGATAGATAGATAGATAGATAGATAGATAGATAGATAGATAAAATAGTCAGATGATAGATAGATAGATAGATAGATAGATAGATAGATAGATAGATAGATAGATAGATAGATAGATAGATAGATAGATAGATAGATAGATAGATAGATAGATAGATAGATAAAATAGTCAGATGATAGATAGATAGAAATAGTTAGATGATAGAAAGATTAGTAAGAAAGAAAAAGAGAGAGAAAGAAAGATTAGAAAGAAAGAAAGAAAGATAGATTAGTTAGAAAGAAAGAAAGATAGAAAGAAAGATAGATTAGTTAGAAAGAAAGAAAGATTAGTAAGAAAGAAAGATTAGTTAGAAAGAAAGAATGAAAGATAGATTAGTTAGAAAGAAAGAAAAAGATAGATAGATAGATAGATAGATAGATAGATAGATAGATAGATAGATAGATAGATAGATAGATAGATAGATAAAATAGTCAGATGATAGATAGATAGATAGATAGATAGATAGATAGATAGATAGATAGATAGATAGATAAAATAGTCAGATGATAGATAGAAAGAAGTTAGAAAGAGAGAAAAGAAATTAGTAAGAAAGAAAGAAAGAGAGAAAGAAAAAGAGAGAGAAAGAAAGATTATAAAGAAAGAATGGGTAGATAGATAGATAGAAAAGTGTCATAGATAGATGAGTTTATTAGTTTAAATGAGTCTCAATGGCTCATATAGTATATAGAATGGCAGTTTGATTCAGTCTAGGGCTTCAAGGTATTTAGATTTGAATTTTTGACAGTTGGTTTGAAGAAGTTTAAAGTAGTTTGAAGTTTAAATTAGTTTGAATTTTAAAGTAGTTTGGATTTTAAATTAGTTTAAAGTTTAAAGTAGTTTAAAGTTTAAATTAGTTTAAAGTTTGAATTAGTTTAAAGTAGTTTAAAGTATAGTTTGAAGTAATTTAAAGTTGCTAGGGTGTTTCTAGTGGGTTGCTAAGGTGTTCTGGGTGGTTGCTAGGTGGTTGCTAAGGTATTTTGGGTGGTTGCTAGGGTGTTCTCGGTGGTTGCTAGGTTGTTGCTAAGGAATTTTGGTTGGTTGCTAGGGTGTTCTGGGTGGTTGTTAGGTGGTTGCTACTGTGTTCTGGGTGGTTGCTATGTTGTTACTAGGGTGTTCTTGGGTATTTTGGGTGGTTGCTAGGGTGTTGTAAGGTATTTTGGGTGGTTGCTAGGCAGTTACTAGGGTGTTCTGGGTGGTTGCTATGGTGTTGCTAGGGTGTTCTAGGCTATTTTGGGTGGTTGCTATGGTGTTGCTAGGGTGTTTTAAGGGATTTTGGGTGGTTGCTAGGCAGTTGCTAGGGTGTTCTGGGTGGTTGCTATGGTGTTGCTAGGGTGTTCTATGCTATTTTGGGTGGTTGCTATGGTGTTGCTAGGGTGTTTTAAGGTATTTTGAGTGGTTGCTAGGGTGTTCTGGGTGGTTGCTAGGGTGTTCTAAGGTATTTTAGGTGGTTGCTATGGTGTTGCTAGGGTGTTCTAAGGTATTTTGGGTGGTTGCTAGGGTGTTCTGGGTGGTTGCTATGGTGTTGCTAGGGTGTTCTAAGGTATTTTGGGTGGTTGCTAGGGTGTTCTGGGTGGTTGCTAGGCAGTTGCTAGGGTGTTCTGGGTGGTTGCTAGGCGGTTGCTAGGGTTTTCTGGTGGTTTCTAGGGTGTTGCTAGGGTGTTCTAGGGTATTTTGGGTGGTTGCTATGGTGTGGCTAGGGTGATTTAAGGTATTTTGGGTGGTTTCTAGGGTGTTCTGGGGGTTGCTAGGCAGTTGCTAGGGTGTTCTAGGGTATTTTGGGTGGTTGCTATGGTGTTGCTAGAAAGAAAGATTAGTTAGAAAGAAACATTAGAAAGAGAGAAAGAAAGAAAGATAGAAAGATTAGTCAGAAATAAATAAAGTTAGAAAGAAAGATTAGTTAGAAAGAAAGAAAGGTAGAAAGGAAGATTAGAAAGAAAGAGAGAAAGAGAGAAAGAAAGATAGAAAGATTAGAAAGGAAGAAAGAAAGATTAGTTAGAAAGAAAGAAAGAAAGATTATTTAGAAAGAAATAGATTAGTTAGAAAAGAAAGAAAGAAAGATAGATTAGTTAGAAAAGAAAGAAAGATAGATTAGTTAGAAAAAAAGAAAGATAGAAAGAAAGATAGCTTAGTTAGAAAGAAAGAAAGAAAGAAAGAAGATTAGTTAGAAAGAAAGAAAGATTAGTTAGAAAGAACGAAAGATAGATTAGTTAGAAAGAAAGAAAAAGAAAGAGATATAGATTGATAGATAGATAGATAGATAAAATAGTCAGATGATAGATAGATAGATAGATAGATAGATAGATAGATAGATAGATAGATAGATAGATAGATAGATAGATAGATAGATAGATAGATAGATAGATAGATAGATAGATAGATAGATAGATAAAATAGTCAGATGATAGATAGATAGATAGATAGAAATAGTTAGATGATAGAAAGATTAGTTAGAAAGAAAGAAAGATTAGTTAGAAAGAAAGAAAGAAAGAAAGAAAGGAAGATTAGAAAGATAGATAGAAAGATTAGTTAGAAAGAAAGAAAGATTAGTTAGAAAGAAAGAAAGAAAGTTAGAAAGGAAGATTAGAAAGATAGATAGAAAGATTAGTTAGAAAGAAAGATTAGTTAGAAAGAAAGAAAGATAGAAAGAAAGATAGATTAGTTAGAAAGAAAGATTAGTAAGAAAGAAAGAAAAGTTAGAAAGAAAGAATGAAAGATAGATTAGTTAGAAAGAAAGAAAGAAAAAGATAGATAGATAGATAGATAGATAGATAGATAGATAGATAGATAGATAGATAGATAAAATAGTCAGATGATAGATAGATAGATAGATAGATAGATAGATAGATAGATAGATAGATAGATAGATAGATAGATAGATAGATAGATAGATAGATAGATAGATAGATAGATAGATAAAATAGTCAGATGATAGATAGATAGAAATAGTTAGATGATAGAAAGATTAGTAAGAAAGAAAAAGAGAGAGAAAGAAAGATTAGAAAGAAAGAAAGATAGATTAGTTAGAAAGAAAGAAAGATAGAAAGAAAGATAGATTAGTTAGAAAGAAAGAAAGATTAGTAAGAAAGAAAGATTAGTTAGAAAGAAAGAATGAAAGATAGATTAGTTAGAAAGAAAGAAAGAAAAAGATAGATAGATAGATAGATAGATAGATAGATAGATAGATAGATAGATAGATAGATAGATAGATAGATAGATAGATAGATAGATAGATAGATAGATAGATAGATAGATAGATAGATAGATAAAATAGTCAGATGATAGATAGATAGATAGATAGATAGATAGATAGATAGATAGATAGATAGATAGATAGATAGATAGATAGATAGATAGATAGATAGATAGATAGATAAAATAGTCAGATGATAGATAGATAGAAATAGTTAGATGATAGAAAGATTAGTAAGAAAGAAAAAGAGAGAGAAAGAAAGATTAGAAAGAAAGAAAGAAAGAAAGAAAGAAAGATAGATTAGTTAGAAAGAAAGAAAGATAGAAAGAAAGATAGATTAGTTAGAAAGAAAGAAAGATTAGTAAGAAAGAAAGATTAGTTAGAAAGAAAGAATGAAAGATAGATTAGTTAGAAAGAAAGAAAGAAAAAGATAGATAGATAGATAGATAGATAGATAGATAGATAGATAGATAGATAGATAGATAGATAGATAGATAGATAGATAGATAGATAAAATAGTCAGATGATAGATAGATAGATAGATAGATAGATAGATAGATAGATAGATAGATAGATAGATAGATAGATAGATAGATAGATAGATAGATAGATAGATAAAATAGTCAGATGATAGATAGAAATATTTAGATGATAGAAAGATTAGTAAGAAAGAAAGAAAGAGAGAAAGAAAAAGAGAGAGAAAGAAAGATTAGAAAGAAAGAATGGGTAGATAGATAGATAGAAAAGTGTCATAGATAGATGAGTTTATTAGTTTAAATGAGTCTCAATGGCTCATATAGTATATAGAATGGCAGTTTGATTCAGTCTAGGGCTTCAAGGTATTTAGATTTGAATTTTTGACAGTTGGGGAGTTTGAAAATCTGAACATTCCGCAATGTTAAGTCAATGGGAGTTTTTTCCGACTTTGATCGTCATTTTTAGGAAAACCGTAAGTCCGATCAGTTAGAAAAGATATAGCAACTCGAGTCAGAACAGTTTGAGTGTCTGAGCCGAGTTTGGAGTATGTAGAGTTAAAGCTCTAGGAGGAGATTGATATAGAAATTTTTTGTAAGAATAATAATAATAATAATAACTAGAAAAAGTTCGTCGAGACAAACTTTAAGTTGGCTTGTCAAAGTTTGGACCAATAAGTTTGAAGAAGTTTAAAGTAGTTTGAAGTTTAAAGTAGTTTGAAGTTTAAATTAGTTTGAATTTTAAAGTAGTTTGAAGTTTAAATTAGTTTAAAGTTTAAAGTAGTTTCAAGTTTAAATTAGTTAGAATTTTAAAGTAGTTTGAATTTTAAATTAGTTTAAAGTTTGAATTAAAGTAGTTTAAAGTATAGTTTGAAGTAATTTAAAGTTGCTAGGGTGTTTCTAGTGGGTTGCTAAGGTGTTCTGGGTGGTTGCTAGGTGGTTGCTAAGGTATTTTGGGTGGTTGCTAGGGTGTTCTCGGTGGTTGCTAGGTTGTTGCTAAGGAATTTTGGTTGGTTGCTAGGGTGTTCTGGGTGGTTGTTAGGTGGTTGCTACTGTGTTCTGGGTGGTTGCTATGTTGTTGCTAGGGTGTTCTATGGTATTTTGGGTGGTTGCTAGGGTGTTCTGGATAGTTTTCAGGCAGTTGCTAGGGTGTTCTGGATGGTTGCTATGGTGTTGCTAGGGTGTTCTTGGGTATTTTGGGTGGTTGCTAGGGTGTTGTAAGGTATTTTGGGTGGTTGCTAGGCAGTTGCTAGGGTGTTCTGGGTGGTTGCTATGGTGTTGCTAGGGTGTTCTAGGCTATTTTGGGTGGTTGCTATGGTGTTGCTAGGGTGTTTTAAGGTATTTTGGGTGGTTGCTAGGCAGTTGCTAGGGTGTTCTTTGTGGTTGCTATGGTGTTGCTAGGGTGTTCTAGGCTATTTTGGGTGGTTGCTATGGTGTTGCTAGGGTGTTTGAAGGTATTTTGAGTGGTTGCTAGGGTGTCCTGGGTGGTTGCTAGGGTGTTCTAAGGTATTTTAGGTGGTTGCTATGGTGTTGCTAGGGTGTTCTAAGGTATTTTGGGTGGTTGCTAGGGTGTTGCTAGGGTGTTCTAAGGTATTTTGGGTGGTTGCTAGGGTGTTCTGGGTGGTTGCTATGGTGTTGCTAGGGTGTTCTAATGTATTTTGGGTGGTTGCTAGGGTGTTCTGGGTGGTTGCTATGGTGTTGCTTGGGTGTTCTAAGGTATTTTGGGTGGTTGCTAGGGTGTTCTGGGCTGTTGCTAGGCAGTTGCTAGGGTGTTCTGGGTGGTTGCTAGGCAGTTGCTAGGGTTTTCTGGTGGTTGCTAGGGTGTTGCTAGGGTGTTCTAGGGTATTTTGGGTGGTTGCTATGGTGTTGCTAGGGTGGTTGCTAGGGTGTTCTGGGGGTTGCTAGGCAGTTGCTAGGGTGTTCTAGGGTATTTTGGGTAGTTGCTATGGTGTTGCTAGAAAGAAAGATTAGTTAGAAAGAAATAAAGTTAGAAAGAAAGATTAGTTAGAAAGAAAGAAAGGTAGAAAGGAAGATTAGAAAGAAAGAGAGAAAGAAAGAAAGAAAGAAAGAAAGAAAGAAAGAAAGAAAGAAAGAAAGAAAGAAAGAAAGAAAGAAAGAAAGAAAGAAAGATTAGAAAGAAAGAAAGAAAGAAAGATTAGTTAGAAAGAAAGAAAGAAAGATTATTTAGAAAGAAATAGATTAGTTAGAAAAGAAAGAAAGAAAGATAGATTAGTTAGAAAAGAAAGAAAGATAGATTAGTTAGAAAGAAAGAAAGATAGAAAGAAAGATAGATTAGTTAGAAAGAAAGAAAGAAAGAAAGAAAGAAAGAAAGAAAGAAAGAAGATTAGTTAGAAAGAAAGAAAGATTAGTTAGAAAGAACGAAAGATAGATTAGTTAGAAAGAAAGAAAAAGAAAGAAAGATAGATAGATAGATAAAATAGTCAGATGATAGATAGATAGATAGATAGATAGATAGATAGATAGATAGATAGATAGATAGATAGATAGATAGATAGATAGATAGATAGATAGATAGATAGATAGATAAAATAGTCAGATGATAGATAGATAGAAATAGTTAGATGATAGAAAGATTATCTAGAAAGAAAGAAAGATTAGTTAGAAAGAAAGAAAGTTAGAAAGGAAGATTATAAAGATAGATAGAAAGATTAGTTAGAAAGAAAGAAAGATAGAAAGAAAGATAGATTAGTTAGAAAGAAAGAAAGATTAGTAAGAAAGAAAGATAGAAAGAAAGAAAGATTAGTTAGAAAGAAAGAAAGAAAGTTAGAAAGGAAGATTAGAAAGAAAGAAAGATAGATTAGTTAGAAAGAAAGAAAGATAGAAAGAAAGATAGATTAGTTAGAAAGAAAGAAAGATTAGTAAGAAAGAAAGATTAGTTAGAAAGAAAGAATGAAAGATAGATTAGTTAGAAAGAAAGAAAGAAAAAGATAGATAGATAGATAGATAGATAGATAGATAGATAGATAGATAGATAGATAGATAGATAGATAGATAAAATAGTCAGATGATAGATAGATAGATAGATAGATAGATAGATAGATAGATAGATAGATAGATAGATAGATAGATAAAATAGTCAGATGATAGATAGAAATATTTAGATAAAAGAAAGATTAGTAAGAAAGAAAGAAAGAGAGAAAGAAAAAGAGAGAGAAAGAAAGATTAGAAAGAAAGAATGGGTAGATAGATAGATAGATAGAAAAGTGTCATAGATAGATGAGTTTATTAGTTTAAATGAGTCTCAATGGCACATATAGTATATAGAATGGCAGTTTGATTCAGTCTAGGGCTTCAAGGAGTTTAGATTTGAATTTTTGGCAGTTGGGGAGTTTGAAAATCTGAACATTCCGCAATGTTAAGTCAATGGGAGTTTTTTCCGACTTTGATCGTCATTTTTAGGAAAACCGTAAGTCCGATCAGTTAGAAAAGATATAGCAACTCGAGTCAGAACAGTTTGAGTGTCTGAGCCGAGTTTGGAGTATGTAGAGTTAAAGCTCTAGGAGGAGATTGATATAGAAATTTTTTGTAAGAATAATAATAATAACTAGAAAAAGTTCGTCGAGACAAACTTTAAGTTGGCTTGTGAAAGTTTTGACCAGAAAGTTTGAAGAAGTTTAAAGTAGTTTAAAGTTTAGACTAGTTTAAAGTTTAGATTAGTTTAAAGTTTAGATTAGTTTAAAGTTTAAAGTAGTTTGAAGTTTAAATTAGTTTAAGTTTAAATTAGTTAAAAGTAGTTTCAAGTAATTTAAAGTAGTTTAAAGTATAGTTTGAAGTAATTTAAAGTTGCTAGGGTGTTTCTAGTGGGTTGCTAAGGTGTTCTGGGTGGTTGCTAAGGTATTTTGGGTGGTTGCTAGGGTGTTATGGGTGGTTGCTTGGTGGTTGCTAAGGTATTTTGGTTGGTTACTAGGGGTTTCTGGGTGGTTTAGAGTTTATAAATTAATGGATTCATGAGTTTATGAGTGTACGAGTTTATAAGTTTAAATATATTTCTAAAAGTTCAGAGTTTATTAATTTAAGAGTTTGTAAGTGTATCAATTCATGAGTTTAATGAAAGTTTATAAGTTTAAATGAAAAAAATTTAGTAGTTTGAAGTAAAAATTAGTTTAAAGTTTAAATTAGTTTAAATTAGTTTGAAGTGTAAAGTATATCTTGAAGTAGATAGATGAGTTTACACACACACACACACTCAGATTTTATGAGTTTAAGAGTTCATAAGTGTATGAATTCATGAGTTTATAAGTGTACGAAATGATAAGTTTATGAATTCATGAGTTAAGAATTGTATGGATTCATGAGTTTATAGTTTATAAGTTTAAATGAGTCTAAGAGTTCAAGTTTAGAGTTTATTAATTTATTATGAGTTTAATAGTTTAAGTGTAGATAGATAAGTGTCATAGATGAGTTTATTAGTATAAATGAGTAAGAGTTCAAAGTTTATTAATTTATGAGTTTAAGAGTCATAAGTGTATGAATTCATGAGTTTATAAGTGTATGAATTCATGAGTTCATAAGTACGAATTCATGAGTTTATAAGTGTAAAAGTTTATGAGTGTAGAGTTTATAAGTTTAAATGGGTAAGAGTTCAAAGTTTATTAATTTATGAGCTCTAAGTTTATAAGTGTATGAATTCATGAGTTTATAAGTTTAAATGAGTCTAAGAGTTCAAGTTTAGAGTTCATTAATTTATTGTGTATCAATTCATGAGTTTAATGAAAGTTTATAAGTTTAAATGAAGTAAATTTAGTAGTTTGAAGTTAAAATTAGTTTAAAGTTTAAATTATTTTAAATTAGTTTGAAGTGTAAAGTAGTTTGAATTAGTTTAAATAAGTTTAAATGAGTTAGTTTAAATGAGTAAGAGTTCAGAGTTTATTAATTTATGAGTTTAAGAGTTCATAAGTGTATGAATTCATGAGTTTTAAGTGTATGAGTTTAGAGTTTATAAGTTTAAATGAGTCTAAGAGTTCAAGTTTAGAGTTCATAAATTTATTATGAGTTTAAGAGTTTAAGTGTAGATAGATAAGTGTCATAGATATATGAGTTTATTAGTTTAAATGAGTCTCAATGGCTCATATAGTATATAGAATGGCAGTTTGATTCAGTCTAGGGCTTCAAGGTATTTAGATTTGAATTTTTGACAGTTGGGGAGTTTGAAAATCTGAACATTCCGCAATGTTAAGTCAATGGGAGTTTTTTCCGACTTTGATCGTCATTTTTAGGAAAACCGTAAGTCCGATCAGTTAGAAAAGATATAGCAACTCGAGTCAGAACAGTTTGAGTGTCTGTGCCGAGTTTGGAGTATGTAGAGTTAAAGCTCTAGGAGGAGATTGATATAGAAATTTTTTGTAAGAATAATAATAATAATAAGTTTAAATAGGATTTCAGTAAGTTGGCTCTTACAAGCCAACTTAATAAGTTTAAATAGGATTTCAGTAAGTTGGCTCTCACAAGCCAACTTAATAAGTTTAAATAAGTTTAAATAGGATTTCAGTAAGTTGGCTCTCACAAGCCAATAACTATGGTGTTGCTAGGGTGTTTTAAGGTATTTTGGGTGGTTGCCAGGGTGTTCTGGGTGGTTGCTAGGCAGTTGCTAGGGTGTTCTGGGAGGTTGCTATGGTGTTGCTAGGGTGTTTTAGGCTTTTTTGGGTGGTTGCTATGGTGTTGCTAGGATGTTCTAGGGTATGTCGGGTGGTTGCTAGGGTGTTCTGGGTGGTTGCTAGGCAGTTGCTAGGGTTCTCTGGTGGTTGCTAGGGTGTTGCTAGGGTGTTCTAGGGTATTTTGGGTGGTTGCTATGGTGTTGCTAGGGTGATTTAAGGTATTTTGGGTGGTTGCTAGGGTGTTCTGGGGGTTGCTAGGCAGTTGCTAGGGTGTTCTAGGGTATTTTGGGTGGTTGCTATGGTGTTGCTAGAAAGAAAGATTCGTTAGAAAGAAAGATTAGAAAGAGAGAAAGAAAGAAAGATAGAAAGATTAGTTAGAAAGAAATAAAGTTAGAAAGAAAGATTAGCTAGAAAGAAAGAAAGTTAGAAAGGAAGATTAGAAAGAAAGAGAGAAAGAAAGAAAGATAGAAAGATTAGTTAGAAAGAAAGAAAGAAAGAAAGAAAGAAAGAAAGAAAGAAAGATGAGTTAGAAAGAAAGAAAGATTATTTAGAAAGAAATAGATTAGTTAGAAAAGAAAGAAAGAAAGATAGATTAGTTAGAAATGAAAGAAAGATAGATTAGTTCGAAAGAAAGAAGAGAGATAGTTAGAAAGAAAGATTAGTTAGAAAGAAAGAAACGTAGAAAGGAAGATTAGAAAGAGAGAAAGAAAGAAAGAAAGATAGAAAGATTAGAAAGAAAGAAAGAAAGATTAGTTAGAAAGAAAGAAAGAAAGATTATTTAGAAAGAAATAATTAGTTAGAAAAGAAAGAAAGAAAGATAGATTAGTTAGAAAAGAAAGAAAGATAGATTAGTTAGAAAGAAAGAAAGATAGAAGGAAAGATAGATTAGTTAGAAAGAAAGAAAGAAAGAAAGAAAGAACGAAAGAAAGAAAGAAAGAAAGAAAGAAAGAAGATTAGTTAGAAAGAAAGAAAGATTAGTTAGAAAGAACGAAAGATAGATTAGTTAGAAAGAAAGAAAAAGAAAGAAAGATAGATAGATAGATAGATAGATAGATAGATAGATAGATAGATAGATAGATAGATAGATAGATAGATAGATAGATAGATAGATAGATAGATAGATAAAATAGTCAGATGATAGATAGATAGATAGAGAGATAAAATAGTCAGATGATAGATAGATAGAAATAGTTAGATGATAGAAAGATTAGTAAGAAAGAAGAAGAGAGAGAAAGAAAGATTAGAAAGAAAGAAAGATAGATTAGTTAAAAAGAAAGAAAGATTAGTAAGAAAGAAAGATTAGTTAGAAAGAAAGAATGAAAGATAGATTAGTTAGAAAGAAAGAAAGAAAAAGATAGATAGATAGATAGATAGATAGATAGATAGATAGATAGATAGATAGATAGATAGATAGATAGATAGATAGATAGATAGATAGATAGATAGATAGATAGATAAAATAGTCAGATGATAGATAGATAGAAATAGTTAGATGATAGAAAGATTAGTAAGAAAGAAAAAGAGAGAGAAAGAAAGATTAGAAAGAAAGAAAGAAAGATAGATTAGTTAGAAAGAAAGAAAGAAAGGAAGAAAGATAGATTAGTTAGAAAGAAAGAAAGATAGATTAGTTAGAAAGAAAGAAAAAGAAAGAAAGATAGATAGATAGATAGATAAAATAGTCAGATGATAGATAGATAGAAATAGTTAGATGATAGAAAGATTAGTAAGAAAGAAAAAGAGAGAGAAAGAAAGATTAGAAAGAAAGAAAGAAAGATAGATTAGTTAGAAAGAAAGAAAGAAAGGAAGAAAGATAGATTAGTTAGAAAGAAAGAAAGATAGATTAGTTAGATAGAAAGAAAAATAGATTAGTTAGAAAGAAAGATTAGTAAGAAAGAAAGATTAGTTAGAAAGAAAGAATGAAAGATAGATTAGTTAGAAAGAAAGAAAAAGATAGATAGATAGATAGATAGATAGATAGATAGATAGATAGATAGATAGATAGATAGATAGATAGATAGATAGATAGATAGATAAAATAGTCAGATGATAGATAGATAGATAGATAGATAGATAGATAGATAGATAGATAGATAGATAGATAGATAGATAGATAGATAGATAGATAGATAGATAGATAGATAGATAGATAGATAGATAGATAGATAGATAGATAGATAAAATAGTCAGATGATAGATAGATAGAAATAGTTAGATGATAGAAGGATTAGTAAGAAAGAAAAAGAGAGAGAAAGAAAGATTAGAAAGAAAGAAAGATAGATTAGTTAGAAAGAAAGAAAGATTAGTAAGAAAGAAAGATTAGTTAGAAAGAAAGAATGAAAGATAGATTAGTTAGAAAGAAAGAAAGAAAAAGATAGATAGATAGATAGATAGATAGATAGATAGATAGATAGATAGATAGATAGATAGATAGATAGATAGATAGATAGATAGATAGATAGATAGATAGATAGATAGATAGATAGATAGATAGATAGATAGATAAAATAGTCAGATGATAGATAGATAGAAATAGTTAGATGATAGAAAGATTAGTAAGAAAGAAAAAGAGAGAAAGAAAGATTAGAAAGAAAGAAAGATAGATTAGTTAGAAAGAAAGATAGATTGATTAGTTAGAAAGAAAGAAAGATTAGTAAGAAAGAAAGATTAGTTAGAAAGAAAGAATGAAAGATAGATTAGTTAGAAAGAAAGAAAAAGATAGATAGATAGATAGATAGATAGATAGATAGATAGATAGATAGATAGATAGATAGATAGATAGATAGATAGATAGATAGATAGATAGATAGATAGATAGATAGATAAAATAGTCAGATGATAGATAGATAGAAATAGTTAGATGATAGAAAGATTAGTAAGAAAGAAAAAGAGAAAGAAAGAAAGAAAGAAAGATAGATTAGTTAGAAAGAAAGAAAGAAAGAAAGAAAGATAGATTAGTTAGAAAGAAAGAAAGATTAGTAAGAAAGAAAGATTAGTTAGAAAGAAAGAATGAAAGATAGATTAGTTAGAAAGAAAGAAAGAAAGAAAGAAAAAGATAGATAGATAGATAGATAGATAGATAGATAAAATAGTCAGATGATAGATAGATAGATAGATAGATAGATAGATAGATAGATAGATAGATAGATAGATAGATAGATAGATAGATAGATAGATAAAATAGTCAGATGATAGATAGATAGAAATAGTTAGATGATAGAAAGATTAGTAAGAAAGAAGAAGAGAGAGAAAGAAAGATTAGAAAGAAAGAAAGATAGATTAGTTAGAAAGAAAGAAAGATTAGTAAGAAAGAAAGATTAGTTAGAAAGAAAGAATGAAAGATAGATTAGTTAGAAAGAAAGAAAGAAAAAGATAGATAGATAGATAGATAGATAGATAGATAGATAGATAAAATAGTCAGATGATAGATAGATAGAAATAGTTAGATGATAGAAAGATTAGTAAGAAAGAAAAAGAGAGAGAAAGAAAGATTAGAAAGAAAGAAAGAAAGATAGATTAGTTAGAAAGAAAGAAAGAAAGAAAGAAAGATAGATTAGTTAGAAAGAAAGAAAGATTAGTAAGAAAGAAAGATTAGTTAGAAAGAAAGAATGAAAGATAGATTAGTTAGAAAGAAAGAAAGAAAAAGATAGATAGATAGATAGATAGATAGATAGATAGATAGATAGATAGATAGATAGATAGATAAAATAGTCAGATGATAGATAGATAGAAATAGTTAGATGATAGAAGGATTAGTAAGAAAGAAAAAGAGAGAGAAAGAAAGATTAGAAAGAAAGAAAGATAGATTAGTTAGAAAGAAAGAAAGATTAGTAAGAAAGAAAGATTAGTTAGAAAGAAAGAATGAAAGATAGATTAGTTAGAAAGAAAGAAAGAAAAAGATAGATAGATAGATAGATAGATAGATAGATAGATAGATAGATAGATAGATAGATAGATAGATAGATAGATAGATAGATAGATAGATAGATAGATAGATAGATAGATAGATAGATAAAATAGTCAGATGATAGATAGATAGAAATAGTTAGATGATAGAAAGATTAGTAAGAAAGAAAAAGAGAGAAAGAAAGATTAGAAAGAAAGAAAGATAGATTAGTTAGAAAGAAAGAAAGATAGATTAGTTAGAAAGAAAGAAAGATTAGTAAGAAAGAAAGATTAGTTAGAAAGAAAGAATGAAAGATAGATTAGTTAGAAAGAAAGAAAAAGATAGATAGATAGATAGATAGATAGATAGATAGATAGATAGATAGATAGATAGATAGATAGATAGATAGATAGATAGATAGATAGATAGATAGATAGATAGATAGATAGATAGATAGATAGATAAAATAGTCAGATGATAGATAGATAGAAATAGTTAGATGATAGAAAGATTAGTAAGAAAGAAAAAGAGAAAGAAAGAAAGAAAGAAAGATAGATTAGTTAGAAAGAAAGAAAGAAAGAAAGAAAGATAGATTAGTTAGAAAGAAAGAAAGATTAGTAAGAAAGAAAGATTAGTTAGAAAGAAAGAATGAAAGATAGATTAGTTAGAAAGAAAGAAAGAAAAAGATAGATAGATAGATAGATAGATAGATAGATAGATAGATAGATAGATAGATAGATAGATAGATAGATAGATAGATAGATAGATAGATAGATAGATAGATAGATAGATAGATAAAATAGTCAGATGATAGATAGAAATATTTAGATGATAGAAAGATTAGTAAGAAAGAAAGAAAGAGAGAAAGAAAAAGAGAGAGAAAGAAAGATTAGAAAGAAAGAATGGGTAGATAGATAGATAGAAAAGTGTCATAGATAGATGAGTTTATTAGTTTAAATGAGTCTCAATGGCTCATATAGTATATAGAATGGCAGTTTGATTCAGTCTAGGGCTTCAAGGTATTTAGATTTGAATTTTTGGCAGTTGGGGAGTTTGAAAATCTGAACATTCCGCAATGTTAAGTCAATGGGAGTTTTTTCCGACTTTGATCGTCATTTTTAGGAAAACCGTAAGTCCGATCAGTTAGAAAAGATATAGCAACTCGAGTCAGAACAGTTTGAGTGTCTGAGCCGAGTTTGGAGTATGTAGAGTTAAAGCTCTAGGAGGAGATTGATATAGAAATTTTTTGTAAGAATAATAATAATAATAAGTTTAAATAGGATTTCAGTAAGTTGGCTCTCACAAGCCAACTTAATAATAATAAGTTTAAATAGGATTTCAGTAAGTTGGCTCTCACAAGCCAACTTAATAATAAGTTTAAATAGGATTTCAGTAAGTTGGCTCTCACAAGCCAACTTAACTAGAAAAAGTTTGTCGAGACAAACTTTAAGTTGGCTTGTGAAAGTTTGGACCAATAAGTTTGAAGAAGTTTAAAGTAGTTTGAAGTTTAAAGTAGTTTGAAGTTTAAATTAGTTTGAATTTTAAAGTAGTTTGAAGTTTAAATTAGTCCTCATTAGGCAATTAGTAGGCAGTTGCTAGGGTGTTCTGGGGGTTGCTAGGCAGTTGCTAGGGTGTTCTAGGGTATTTTGGGTGGTTGCTATGGTGTTGCTAGGGTGTTTTAAGGTATTTTGGGTGGTTGCCAGGGTGTTCTGGGTGGTTGCTAGGCAGTTGCTAGGGTGTTCTGGGAGGTTGCTATGGTGTTGCTAGGGTGTTCTAGGCTTTTTTGGGTGGTTGCTATGGTGTTGCTAGGATGTTCTAGGGTATTTCGGGTGGTTGCTAGGGTGTTCTGGGTGGTTGCTAGGCAGTTGCTAGGGTTTTCTGGTGGTTGCTAGGGTGTTGCTAGGGTGTTCTATGGTATTTTGGGTGGTTGCTATGGTGTTGCTAGGGTGTTTTAAGGTATTTTGGGTGGTTGCCAGGGTGTTCTGGGTGGTTGCTAGGCAGTTGCTAGGGTGTTCTGGGAGGTTGCTATGGTGTTGCTAGGGTGTTCTAGGCTTTTTTGGGTGGTTGCTATGGTGTTGCTAGGATGTTCTAGGGTATGTCGGGTGGTTGCTAGGGTGTTCTGGGTGGTTGCTAGGCAGTTGCTAGAAATAGAAAGATTAGTTAGAAAGAAATAAAGTTAGAAAGAAAGATTAGCTAGAAAGAAAGAAAGTTAGAAAGGAAGATTAGAAAGAAAGATAGAAAGATTAGTTAGAAAGAAAGAAAGAAAGATAGAAAGATTAGTTAGAAAGAAAGAAAGATTGAAAGAAAGATTAGAAAGAAAGAGAGAAAGAAAGATAGAAAGTTTAGTTAGAAAGAAAGATTAGTTAGAAAGAAATAGATTAGTTAGAAAAGAAAGAAAGAAAGAAATAAAGATTAGTTAGAAAGAAGGATTAGAAAGAAAGAAAGATAGAAAGATTAGTTAAAAAGAAAGAAAAGTTAGAAAGAAAGAAAGGAAGATTAGAAAGAAAGAAAGAAAGAAAGAAAGATTAGTTAGAAAGATTGAAAGAAAGATTAGAAAGAAAGAGAGAAAGAAAGAAAGATAGAAAGATTAGTTATAAAGAAAGAAAAGAAAGATTGAAAGAAAGATTAGAAAGAAAGAGAGAAAGAAAGAAAGAAAGATAGATAGAAAGATTAGTTAGAAAGAAAGAAAGAAAGATTAGAAAGAAAGAGAGAAAGAAAGAAAGAAAGAAAGATAGATATAAAGATTAGTTAGAAAGAAAGAAAGATTAGTTAGAAAGAAATAGATTAGTTAGAAAAGAAAGAAAGAAAGATTAGTTAGAAAGAAAGATTAGAAAGAGAGAAAGAAAGAAAGATAGAAAGATTAGTTAGAAAGAAAGAAAGATTAGAAAGAAAGAGAGAAAAGAAAGAAAGATAGAAAGATTAGTTAGAAAGAAAGAAAGATTAGTTAGAAAGAAAGATTAGAAAGAAAGAAAGATAGAAAGATTAGTTAAAAAGAAAGAAATTTATAAAGAAAGATTAGTTATAAAGAAAGAAAGAAAGAAAGATTAGTTAGAAAGAAAGATTAGTTAGAAAGAAAGACTAGTTAGAAAGAAAGAAAGAAAGATTAGTTAGAAAGAAATAGATTAGCTAGAAAAGAAAGAAAGATAGATTAGTTAGAAAAGAAAGAAAGAAATATAGATTAGTTAGAAAGAAAGAAAGAAAGATTAGTTAGAAAGAAAGAATGAAAGATAGATTAGTTAGAAAGAAAGAAAGAAAGAAAAAGATAGATAGATAGATAAAATAGTCAGATGATAGATAGATAGAAATAGTTAGATGATAGAAAGATTAGTAAGAAAGAAAGAGAGAAAGAAAAAGAGAGAGAAAGAAAGATTAGAAAGAAAGAAAGAAAGAAAGATAGATTAGTTAGAAAGAAAGAAAGATAGAAAGAAATATAGATTAGTTAGAAAGAAAGATTAGTAAGAAAGAAAGAAAGATTAGTTAGAAAGAAAGAATGAAAGATAGATTAGTTAGAAAGAAAGAAAGAAAGAAAAAGATAGATAGATAGATAGATAGATAGATAGATAGATAGATAGATAGATAAAATAGTCAGATGATAGATAGATAGATAGATAGATAGATAGATAGATAGATAGATAGATAGATAGATAGATAGATTAGATAAAATAGTCAGATGATAGATAGATAGAAATAGTTAGATGATAGAAAGATTAGTAAGAAAGAAAGAAACAAAGAGAAAGAAAAAGAGAGAGAAAGAAAGATTAGAAAGAAAGAATGGGTAGATAGATAGATAGATAGAAAAGTGTCATAGATGAGTTTATTAGTTTAAATGAGTCTCAATGGCTCATATAGTATATAGAATGGCAGTTTGATTCAGTCTAGGGCTTCAAGGTATTTAGATTTGAATTTTTGACAGTTGGGGAGTTTGAAAATCTGAACATTCCGCAATGTTAAGTCA
Source organism: Gila orcuttii (assembly GCA_026230005.1). Lineage (NCBI taxonomy): Eukaryota > Metazoa > Chordata > Actinopteri > Cypriniformes > Leuciscidae > Gila > Gila orcuttii. The sequence goes on along the minus strand of JAPDVR010000010.1, from coordinate 16,412,250 downwards.
ATGGGATTTTCAAATGTTTTTTTTTCGAGTTTTGATCGTCATTTTTAGGAAAACCGTAAGTCCGATCAGTCTGAAAAGATATAGCAACTCGAGTCAGAACAGTTTGAGTGTCCGAGCCGAGTTTGGAGTATGTGGAGTTAAAGCTCTAGGAGGAGTTAGATATAGAAATTTCACTGCTAAGAAGAAGAAGAAGAAGAATAATAAGTTTAAGTAGGATTTCAGTAAGTTGGCTCTCACAAGCCAACTTAATAAGTTTAAGTAAGATTTCAGTAAGTTGGCTCTCACAAGCCAACTTAATAAGTTTAAATAGGATTTCAGTAAGTTGGCTCTCACAAGCCAACTTAACTAGAATGTACATTTCCGGAAGAAAATGTGAAGTGGTGCTTGCAGTGGGAGTACTCGCCACTCGGTTGCTAGGGTGTGGTACATCATTGCATACGAGCCAACAAACATGTCTGTACTATGTTCTGGTGCTGAGATATGGCTTATTCATGTTGTTCAGGTGGTTGCTAGGGCGTTGCTAAGGTGTTCTGAGTGGTTGCTAGGGTGTTTTGGGTGGTTGCTAGGGTATTCTGGGTGGTTGCTAGGGTGTTCTGGTTGGTTGCTAGGGTATTTTGGGTGGTCGCTAGGGCATTGCTAGGGTGATCTGGGTGGTTGCTAGGTGGTTGCTAGGGTGTTCTGGGTGGTTGATATGGTGTTGCTAGGAGGTTGCTAGGGTATTCTGGGTGGATGCTAGGGCGTTGCTAGGCGGTTGCTAGGGTGTTCTGGGTGGTTGCTAGGCAGTTGCTAGGGTATTCTGGGTGGTTGCTATGGTGTTGCTAGGTGGTTGCTAGGGTATTCTGGGTGGTTGCTAGGGCATTGCTAGGCGGTTGCTAGGGTGTTCTGGGTGGTTGCTAGGCGGTTGCTAGGGTATTCTGGGTTGTTGCTATGGTGTTGCTAGGCGGTTGCTAGGGTATTCTGGGTGGTTGCTAGGGCGTTGCTAGGCAGTTGCTAGGGTATTCTTGGTGGTTGCTAGGGCGTTGCAAGGCGGTTGCTAGGGTGTTCTGGGTGGTTGCTATGGTGTTGCTAGGGTATTCTGGGTGGTTGCTATGGCGTTGCTAGGCGGTTGCTAGGGTATTCTGGGTGGTTGCTAGGCGGTTGCAAGGGTGTTCTGCGTGGTTGCTAGGCTGTTGCTAGGGTATTCTGGGTGGTTGCTATGGTGTTGCTAGGCGGTTGCTAGGGTATTCTGGGTGGTTGCTAGGCCGTTGCTAGGTGGTTGCTAAGGTATTCTGGGTGGTTGCTATGGTGTTACTAGGTGGTTGGTATTTGTCACAGATGGTTACTATTGGAGTTCTTAACACTTTCTTGGCATGACTTAGCACTTACCTAATCGCTATTAGCATGTAGCTATTCACAGCTAGCATGTGTAGCATGTTGGAAGCCCTGTTTGCTAGCATGAGTCAAAAGAGCCAAACCACATCTCTATACGATGTTCTGATGCAGAGATATAGGTCTTGCAAAATGGTTGCTAGGGTACTCTGTTTGGTTGCTAGGGAATGGCTTGGCAGCTGCCAGTCATCAAAGTCCAAAGGTTGCTTGTCAGTATGAATGATATAAACCAACTCCCATGCCTCTGTGACATTCAGAATGGAAGATATCCCTCTATAGATTTTAGTTGCTAAGGTGCTCGACAATGGTTGCTAGGGAGGGGCTAGGAAGTGTTGAGGGGATTCATGATTGGCTGTGTGCTGCGCCGAGTCAAACGAGACCACCCTTGTGTTTCTATGACACTTCTATCCGGAGATATTCTTTTGACCTCTTTCAATGGAAGTCTATGGGACTTGTTGCTAAGGTGCTCTAAATGGTTGCTAGGGCGTGGCTTAATAGCTTCACAATGATCCTGAGAGACTGACTGGTCATCTGAGAAAAATGAGCCCGTCCCCTTGTCTCTATGACACTGTGATCCAGAGCTATGTTAATACAAAATCCCTATGCAATGTGTAGGACGGCCCATTTCATGGGCCGTCCTACACCATAGTAAGTCAATGGGGCAAATTTGAGCAGCTCCTGCCCCCCAGGGGTGCAACTTTTACCCCATTGTGAGGTATGTTCTCACAGAGCCTGCCAGCCTCTTCAAATGTGGTAAATTACAAGTTTCTGAGATATCATTGGTCAGTGCTACGAGTCGTCAAAGTTTGTGGCAATGTTAAGTCTATGGGATTTTTTTTACCCAATGATTTGCCCCTGGGGCAAACACCGTACCCCCGATCGGTAAGAAAAGTCACAGCACACCTCTCCTCAATAATCCGCACAATTTGACGCCTCAATCAGGGGTCTGTGATGTTGGCGTGTATTTTTTTAACAGATGATTACTATGGAGTTTTTAAAAGGATTTTTTATAGAGTTTTTATAGAGTTTTTATAGTTTTTATAGCCTGCGGCCTCGTGCCTATCGCCCACGGTTGCTAGGGTGCTGTAACTGGTTGCTATGGTGTGGCTATTAAGATTTTAGGCCATTACTTATTGGCTGCTTGATAAAATAAATCCTCTGAGGGAGAGAGAGAGGGAGAGAAACGCAGGGCTGTCAGGCCCTTTTCTGTGGGTGTGTGTGAAAGTGACAGTTGGGATTTGAATTTCTGAACATTCCGCAATGTTAAGTCAATGGTTGCTAGGGTGTTGCTAGGCGGTTGCTAGGGTGTTCTGGGTGGTTGCTAGGGTGATGCCAGGTGATTGCTAGGGTGTTCTGGGTGGTTGCTATGGTGTTGCTAGGCGGTTGCTAGGGTATTCTGGGTGGTTGCTAGGGCATTGCTAGGCAGTTGCTAGGGCGTTGCTAAGCGGTTGCTAGGGTGTTCTGGGTGGTTGCTATGGTGTTGCTAGGTGGTTGCTAGGGTATTCTGGGTTGTTGCTATGGTGTTGCTAGGCGGTTGCTAGGGTATTCTGGGTGGTTGCTAGGCGGTTGCTAGGGTGTTCTGGGTGGTTGCTATGGTGTTGCTAGGTGGTTGCTAGGATATTCTGGGTGGTTGCTATGGTGTTGCTAAGTGGTTGCTAGGGTATTCTGGGTGGTTGATAAGCTGTTGTTAGGTGGTTGCTAGGGTGTTCTGGGTGGTTGCTAGGGTGTTGCTAGGCGGTTGCTAAGGTGTTCTGGGTGGTTGCTAGGGTGTTGCTAGGTGGTTGCTAGGGTATTCTGGGTGGTTGCTAGGGTGATGCCAGGTGATTGCTAGGGTGTTCTGGGTGGTTGCTAGGGTGTTGCTAGGTGTTTGCTAGGGTGTTCTGTGTGGTTGCTAGGGTTTTGCTAGGCAGTTGCTAGGGTGTTCTGAGTGGTTGCTAGGGTGTTGCTAGGTGGTTGCTAGGGTATTCTGGGTGGTTGCTAGGGTGTTGCTAGGCGGTTGCTAGGGTATTCTGGGTGGTTGCTAGGGTGTTGCTAGGCGGTTGCTAGGGTGTTCTGGGTGGTTGCTAGGCAGTTGCTAGGGTGTTCTGGGTGGTTGCTATGGTGTTGCTAGGCGGTTGCTAGGGTGTTTTGGGTGGTTGCTAGGGTGTTTTAGGTGGTGCTATGGTATTCTGGATGGTTGCTATGGTGTTACTAGGTGGTTGGTAGTGTTCACATTTGGTTACTATAGAGTTTTTATAATGTTCATGGCATGATTTAGCACTTAGCTAATCAAAATTAGCATGTAGCTATTCACAGCTAGCATGTTTAGCATGTTGAAAGTCCTGTGTGCTAGCATGAGTCAAAAGACCCAACCCCCATCGTGATACAATGTTCCGATGCTGAGATATAGCTGTTACAAAATGGTTGCTAGGGTACTCTGTTTGGTTGCTAGGGAGTGGCTTGGCAGCTGCCAATCATGAAACTCCAAAGGCTGCTTGTCAGTATGAATGATATAAACCAACCCCCATTTCTATACGATGTTCTGATGCAGAGATGTAGTTCTTGCAAAATGGTTGCTAGGGTACTCTGTTTGGTTGCTAGGGAGTGGCTTGGCAGCTGCCAATCATGAAACTCCAAAGGCTGCTTGTCAGTATGAATGATATAAACCAACTCCCATGCCTCTGTGACATTCAGAATGGAAGATATCCCTCTATAGATTTTAGTTGCTAAGGTGCTCGACAATGGTTGCTAGGGAGGGGCTAGGAAGTGTTGAGGGGATTCATGATTGGCTGTGTGCTTCCCCGAGTCAAACGGGACCACCCTTGTGTTTCTATGACACTTCTATCCGGAGATATTCTTTTGACCTCTTTCAATGGAAGTCTATGGGACTTGTTGCTAAGGTGCTCTAAATGGTTGCTAGGGCATGGCTTAATAGCTTCACAATGATCCTGAGAGACTGATTGGTCATCTGAGAAAAATGAGCCTGTCCCCTTGTCTCTATGACACTGTGATCCAGAGCTATGTTCAATACAAAATCCCTATGCAATGTGTAGGACGGCCCAGAGCAGCTCCTGCCCCCCAGGGGTGCAACTTTTACCCCATTGTGAGGTATGTTCTTACAGAGCCTGCCAGCCTCTTCAAATGTGGTTAATTACAAGTTTCTGAGAAATCATTGGTCAGTGCTACGAGTCGTCAAAGTTTGTGGCAATGTTAAGTCTATGGGATTTTTTTTACCCCATGATTTGCCCCTGGAGCAAACACCGTACCCCCGATCGGTAAGAAAAGTCACAGCACACCTCTCCTCAATAATCCGCACAATTTGACGCCTCAATCAGGGGTCTGTGATGTCGGCGTGTATTTTTTAACAGATGATTACTATGGAGTTTTTAAAAGGAGTTTTTATAGAGTTATTTAGTATGGCAGTTTTGGTGCTGAGATATGGCTTATTCATGTGTTCAGGTGGTTGCTAGGTGGTTGCTAGGGTGTTCTGAGTGGTTGCTAGGGTGTTGTGGGTGGTTGCTAGGGCGTTGCTATGGTGTTCTGGGTGGTTGCTAGGGTGTTTTGAGTGGTTGCTATGGTGTTGCTAAGCGGTTGCTAGGGTATTCTGGGTGGTTGCTAAGCGGTTGCTAGGTGGTTGCTAGGGTGTTCTGGGTGGTTGCTAGGGTGTTGCTAGGCGGTTGCTAGGGTGTTCTGGGTGGTTGCTAGGGTATTCTGGGTGGTTGCTAGGGTGTTGCTAGGCGGTTGCTAGGGTGTTCTGGGTGGTTGCTAGGGTGATGCCAGGTGATTGCTAGGGTGTTCTGGGTGGTTGCTAGGGTGTTGCTAGGTGGTTGCTATGGTGTTCTGTGTGGTTGCTAGGGTGTTGCTAGGCAGTTGCTAGGGTGTTCTGAGTGGTTGCTAGGGTGTTGCTAGGTGGTTGCTATGGTGTTGCTAGTTGGTTGCTAGGGTATTCTGGGTGGTTGCTAGGGCGTTGCTAAGCAGTTGGGTGGTTGGGTGTTGCTAGGTGGTTGCTATGGTGTTGCTAGGTGGTTGCTAGGGTATTCTGGGTGGTTGCTATGGCGTTGCTAGGCGGTTGCTAGGGTATTCTGGGTGGTTGCTATGGTGTTGCTAGGTGGTTGCTAGGGTATTCTGGTAGGTTGCTATGGCGTTGCTAGGCGGTTGCTAGGGTATTCTGGGTGGTTGCTAGGCGGTTGCTAGGGTGTTCTGGGTGGTTGCTAGGCGGTTGCTAGGGTATTCTGGGTGGTTGCTATGGTGTTGCTAGGCGGTTGCTAGGGTATTCTGGGTGGTTGCTAGGCGTTGCTAGGTGGTTGCTAAGGTATTCTGGGTGGTTGCTATGGTGTTACTAGGTGGTTGGTATTTGTCACAGATGGTTACTATTGGAGTTCTTAACACTTTCTTGGCATGATTTAGCACTTACCTAATCGCTATTAGCATGTAGCTATTCACAGCTAGCATGTGTAGCATGTTGGAAGCCCTGTTTGCTAGCATGAGTCAAAAGAGCCAAACCACATCTCTATACGATGTTCTGATGCAGAGATATAGGTCTTGCAAAATGGTTGCTAGGGTACTCTGTTTGGTTGCTAGGGAATGGCTTGGCAGCTGCCAGTCATCAAAGTCCAAAGGTTGCTTGTCAGTATGAATGATATAAACCAACTCCCATGCCTCTGTGACATTCAGAATGGAAGATATCCCTCTATAGATTTTAGTTGCTAAGGTGCTCGACAATGGTTGCTAGGGAGGGGTAGGAAGTGTTGAGGGGATTCATGATTGGCTGTGTGCTGCCCCGAGTCAAACGAGACCACCCTTGTGTTTCTATGACACTTCTATCCGGAGATATTCTTTTGACCTCTTTCAATGGAAGTCTATGGGACTTGTTGCTAAGGTGCTCTAAATGGTTGCTAGGGCGTGGCTTAATAGCTTCACAATGATCCTGAGAGACTGATTGGTCATCTGAGAAAAATGAGCCCGTCCCCTTGTCTCTATGACACTGTGATCCAGAGCTATGTTCAATACAAAATCCCTATGCAATGTGTAGGACGGCCCATTTCATGGGCCGTCCTACACCATAGTAAGTCAATGGGGCAACTTTGAGCAGCTCCTGCCCCCCAGGGGTGCAACTTTTACCCCATTGTGAGGTATGTTCTTACAGAGCCTGTCAGCCTCTTCAAATGTGGCAAATCACACGTTTCTGTGAAATCTGATTTCTGAGCTATGACTCGTCAAAATTTGTTGCAATGTTAAGTCTATGGGATTTTTGGGGCGCTTTTTTGCCCCTGGGGCAATTACCGTACCCCCGATCTCTTAGAAAAGTTATAGCACACCTCTCCTCAATAAGCCGCACGATTTGACGCCTCACTCAGGGGTCTGTGATGTCAGCATGTATTTTTTATAACATAGTAAAAGATAGTTACTATAGAGTTATTATAGAGTTCTTAAAATCTTTATTAACGAGTGCCTTTGTTATGGCACGAGGCCTACGGTTGCTAGGGTGCTGTAATTGGTTGCTAGGGTGAGGCTATGAAGATTTTAGGCCATTGGCTGCTTGATAATATAAATTCTCTGAGGGAGAGAGAGAGGGAGAGAAATGCAGGGGTGTCAGGCCCTTTGTGTCTGTGTGTGTGAAAAAGTCGGTTGGGATTTGAATTTCTGAACATTCCGCAATGTTAAGTCAATGGGATTTTTTTGGCCGCTTTTTCGTCCGCTGTGCGAACATCGTACACCCGATCGCTTAGAAAAGTCATAGCACACCTCTCCTCAATGAGCCGCACGATTTGACGCCTCACTCAGGGGTCTGTGATAAACGGTGCGGGACAAGTTACGCGCCAAGCTTTGTGTGGAATAATTTTTGCAAGATAACACTAGTGTTGCCTTGCCTTTGGCAAGCACCACTAATAAGTATACACAATAACAATAGTGATGCCTTGCTTTCAGCAAGCACCACTAATAAGTATACACAATAACAATAGTGATGCCTTGCTTTCAGCAAGCACCACTAATAATAAGTTTAAGTACAATATCAGTAAGTTGGCTCTCACAAGCCAACTTAATAATAAGTTTAAATAGGATTTCAGTAAGTTGGCTTTCACAAGCCAACTTAATAATAAGTTTAAATAGGATTTCAGTAAGTTGGCTTTCACAAGCCAACTTAATAATAAGTTTAAATAGGATTTCAGTAAGTTGGCTTTTCCAAGCCAACTTAATAAAACTAACACACACACACGCACACGCATTCATACAATTTGAAGAAAGAAAGAGAGTGAGGAAGAATTGGTTTTAGGAGTCAGATGGTGAAATCCCACGTTTCTATATGCACTTAAAAGACATGACCTGAACGAACCATCAATCATTAATTTAACCCTTCTATCGTTTCTTAGGCAGGTTATTCAATTTCATATTAAACACCAGTTCAGCTAAGAGTCTGGAGGCTACTTGCTTGTCCTTGCTTTGGGGTTCCCGTTTGTAGGTGTAAAGGGGTTCCCCGGGTCCGTTGCATGGCTGGTCTTCTCGTGTGCCTGGATAGATCTTGGACAGCCAGTCACGTGGTGTGTTGGCGCGGATGAATGAAAGTCTTTGAAGTTGGAAGCTGGTCTTGCAGTTGAAACGTTAAAACGAAACTTTGCAGCAAAACTTAACTTAGAACCGAGACTTTTAACGAGAAAATAAAACAAAGGAAAAGAAAGGAAGGTGAAACGAGTTAGATGGCTTGAATAAATCTGTTTTAACCCATGTTCTTCTGATCTTAATTTGGGTTCTTTGTCTCTACGCGTCTACATGGTTACTATAACCATCGTCTGCTCCACCCGACTTGTTCTGCCGAGACCTTTTTCGAGGGAGAGCCTGCCCGACTTCTGTTCTATTCTTCTAGCGCATTATTCCACCAAAGTCCTGTTCGGGTCTAAGGTTTTCTCAAGTGTTTGTCCCGCCTCCTGGAGGAATTTGGAATTCGGACAATAAGATACTATATGGTTATTTGAGAAGGGGGTCTTTTCTACCCCCCCCCCCCCCCCCTTCTCTCATCGTGAATCATGTGTTATCTGTGGTCTGCTTACTCATCAGCTCGAACAGAGTTTAGACATAATTTCCATTTTAAGAACATAAACATTTTTACACAGATTTCAAATCAAGCCATCGTCTGAATTAAGAATATGTGGTCGCATTGATAGGAGACACGATACACTTTCATTCACACAGGTAATAGTTACAACAATTAGATGACTTATATGTGATTAAGCATAATAGACACATACAGGGGTCATAGACACAATATAGAATTATGTAGTTGAACGATGTTTGATTATAAGTTCGTCAAGAATTGTTTTGTGATGATTGTATGCATTTTTATATGAAAAGTCTCTTGTCTCTGGGGTTTTTAAGAGGTCTCAACTATGAGGTCATTCAAAGGTCTTCAAGAAGGGGGAAGTCTGTTTTACATCTCTGTCATGGGACCTTGGTCCTTAAGAAATACGTAGTCTGTTAGTCGCAGGGGTTGGGTGACCTCTTGTTAGGGCCTCTTGTTTCACCATTTCTGAACAGATCTGTTTTGCCAAATTAGAAAACATTGACAACGTTCTTCCTTTAGTTAAAAAGGTCCTTCCGGTTGCAGATTCTCCGGAGCCTATGGCTCTGGGTCTGGTGATTTGATTTGGAATGTGAAGACTCTTTGTGGAATTATGTATGAACAGTCACCTAAAAGCTTCAATTGTGTTTGGTTCATTCTCGTTGTCGCTACAATATTAATAGCATCACTGGTTGCATCATTGCTAACTTACTGTCCATCTGTTAAAATGGCAAATATATCAGGTGTATGTTATCTACCTTTTGGTGCAGATGAGAACAAATCTGAATTGCTTGCGGTGCAGTCTGAATTAGAAGCTGTAGAAAAGCAGATCCCTGACCTTCTAGAGAGACAAGCTGAGCTGAGAGACCGGCGTTTAGCTCTTGAAACATCACACGCTGATGCACACGGATCAGTGATTAACGTTAGTAACCCGCTGACGCTGACCTCGTCTACTCCGTGCGTTTCTCAGCATTGGTCCCGAGCGTCCAGGTCACGATCAGCCATGATTTCATTCACTCCGGCTCCAACACACCACCACGAAGCCTGGGTGGTTCCGCGGAAGCCGCGAGCCAGGACAAGAATCTTTTCGCCCCTCCCGGTTTTCGAGATCTCCACTCAGAACCGCTTCTCCCCTCTTCGCAAAACGGAACGCGATGCTGTGATCATCGGCGATTCCACCGTCCGGCACGTCCACGCTACGTTAGGTAAAAGTAAGGTGCACAGTCACTGCTTTCCTGGTGCTCGTGTTCTCGATATCACTGCGCGGGTAACTGAGATCTTGAACGGTGACGAGAGCGTCGGAGCTGTTGTGCTGCACGCGGGAGCTAACGACATTAGGCTGCGACAGACGGAGGTTCTGAAGAAAGACTTCAGGAGCCTTATCGATACGGTACGCAGCACATCGCCTGAAACATCGATTATTGTGTCTGGACCGCTTCCTACGTACCGACGAGGGCATGAAAAGTTTAGTAGATTATTCGCGCTAAATGAATGGTTATTGTCATGGTGCAATGAGCAGAAACTGATTTTTGTAAATAATTGGAATCTGTTTTGGGAGCGACCAAGGCTCTTCCGCGCTGATGGCTTACACAGTAGAATCGGGGCAGATCTTCTGTCGGATAACATCTCCAAGATGTTAAATACCATTTGACTAGTAACCAAAAATCCAAATCACAGTCTCTACTGCACCAATTTAATTGATATTAATACTAGTGTAGAACAATGCATAGAAACTGTGTCTATTTCTCGTTTACTAAGATCAAATAATAAATCTACTGCGGGATCTAGAAAAAATCTAATTGTTATTAAAACAAAAAATCTCGCTATTAGTGAACAAAAACAATTTCTAAACCTAGGTCTTCTAAACATTAGATCGCTCACACCTAAGGCGGTAATTGTAAATGAAATGGTCACAGATAATAATTTCGATGTTCTGTGCCTTACTGAAACCTGGCTTAAACCAAATGATTATTTCGGTCTAAATGAGTCTACTCCGCCAGGATACTGTTATAAGCATGAGCCCCGTCTGATCGGTCGTGGCGGCGGTGTTGCAACAATCTACAGAGATATCCTTAATGTTACTCAGAAAACTCGTCATAGGTTTAATTCGTTTGAAGTGCTTGTGCTAAATGTTACGCTCTTAGATGTAAGAAAAAAATCCCTATTATCTCTAGCATTGGCTACCGTATATAGACCTCCAGGGCCTTACGCCAATTTCCTAAAAGAGTTTGCTGACTTTCTATCAGATCTTTTGGTCAACGTCGATAAAGCATTAATTGTTGGAGATTTTAACATACACGTAGATAATTTAAATGATGCGTTAGGGGCTGCGTTTACAGATTTATTAAACTCCTTCGGGGTCAAGCAAAACGTTACAGGACCAACTCATCGTCTTAATCATACACTCGATTTAATTATATCATATGGACCCGATCCAACCGATATGGATATCATTCCACAAAGTGATGATGTCACTGACCACTACTTGGTAACTTGCATATTACGCACTGCTGTAATATGTCATGCTGTGCCACGTTATCGACCAGGTAGAACAATTCATCCATCCACCATAGATCATTTCTCAAATAGCTTATCTGATCTGTCTCAGCTGCTGCCTGAACCCCAAAAAACAGATGAATTAGACGAACTAACTAGCACTGTGAGCACCATTCTCTCTAGAACATTGGATATTGTTGCACCCATTAGATTAAAAAAGGTCAGAGAAAAAAGTATAGCACCATGGTACAATAATACTACGTATGTTTTAAAGAGAGAAACCCGTAATTTAGAGCGTAAATGGAAAAAAACTAATTTAGAGGTCTTTAGAATCGCGTGGAAAGACAGTATGTCACTTTATAAAAAGGCACTTAAAACGGCCAGGGCTGAGCACCTCAGCAAATTAATAGAAAACAACCGAAATAATCCAAGGTTTTTATTTAATACCGTGGCTAGACTAACAAATAAACAGACGTCGTCTGAACAAAATACCTCGTTACAGTTTAGTAGTAATGATTTCATGAACTTCTTCACCGAGAAAATTGAAAGCATCAGAATCAAAATCGTAAACGTTCGATCTTTGCTCGCGCCTTATAATTCGGCCGCAATTATCACCCCGCAAGAACAATTACAATGCTTTACAACCATAGAACAAAAAGAGTTAAATAAACTTATCACTTCATCTAAAACAACAACATGTTTATTAGATCCTATACCAACTGAACTACTGAAAGAAGTGTTAGCTATAGTGGAAGAGCCTCTTCTCAATATTATTAACTCATCTTTATCTTTAGGTCATGTTCCAAGAACGTTCAAGCTGGCAGTTATAAAACCTCTTATTAAGAAACCACAATTAGATCCAAATAACCTAGCAAATTACAGACCCATTTCGAATCTTCCATTTATGTCAAAAAATATTAGAAAAAGTTGTGTCCGCTCAACTCTGCTCTTTCTTGCAAGAAAACGACATCTATGAACAGTTTCAGTCTGGATTCAGGCCACATCATAGCACTGAAACTGCGCTTGTTAGAATCACAAATTATTTACTTTTAGCTTCGGACCAAGGCTGTATCTCAGTACTAGTTTTACTTGATCTTAGTGCTGCGTTCGATACTATAGATCACACAATACTCTTAGATCGACTACAAAATTACACTGGTGTTCAAGGACAAGCATTAAGCTGGTTCAGGTCATACTTATCTGACCGCTACCATTTCGTCTACTTAAATGGAGAAAAATCGATTATAACTTCGGCAAACTATGGAGTGCCGCAGGGATCTGTGTTAGGCCCTTTATTATTCTCAATATATATGCTGCCACTTGGTAATATTCTAAGGAAACATGGAATTAGTTTCCATTGTTATGCTGATGACACTCAAATATATATTTCATCACGGCCAGATGAATACGCTAAATTATCCAAATTGACAGATTGTGTTAAAGATATAAAAGATTGGATGACGCGTAATTTTCTTTTATTAAATCCAGACAAGACAGAGGTAATACTTATCGGTTCTAAAAACCGTCCACAAAACCTTTCACAGCACGACTTTAACATAGTAGGATGCCCTGTTACTTTATCCGCTACAGTAAAAGACCTGGGTGTTGCATTAGACTGCAACCTGTCTTTTGAAAAGCATATTTCATATGTTACAAAAACTGCCTTTTTCCACCTTAGAAACATTGCTAAGCTACGTAATATGCTGTCAGTCTCTGATGCAGAAAAGTTAGTTCATGCATTCATGACCTCGAGACTAGATTACTGTAATGCTTTATTAGCTGGTTGTCCTGCATCTTCATTAAACAAGCTACAGTTAGTCCAAAATGCAGCCGCTAGAGTTCTTACTAGATCAAGAAAATATGATCATATAACACAGATTTTATCATCACTTCATTGGTTACCTATAAAGTTCTGTATTAAATACAAGGTATTGCTTTTGACTTATAAAGCTCTAAATGGTTTAGCTCCAGTCTATTTAACGGATCTTCTATCGCCTTACAATCCATCGCGCTCTTTAAGATCACTAGATTCGAGGCTTCTGGTCATTCCTAGGATATCCAGATCCACCAAAGGAGGCAGAGCATTTTCACATTTAGCTCCGAAGCTCTGGAATAGCCTTCCTGATATTGTTCGATCCTCAGACTCGCTCTCCCAGTTTAAAACTAGACTGAAGACGCATCTATTTAGCCAGGCATTCATATTTTTTTTTTTTTATCTTACAGTTACTGTAAATTCGGCCTCTAGTTCATAAACGCCAGAGGAGAACTGGCCCCCGACTGAGCCTGGGTTCTCCCAAGGTTTTTTTTCTCCATTGGGTCATCTGATGGGGTGTTAGGACACCATTAGGTCACTGGATGGAGATTTTCGGTTCCTTGCCACTGTTGCCTTTGGCTTGCTCAGTTGGGGATATTCAAATTAATTAACCAATCATACCATTGATCAGCTCTACCAAACTTGGATGTCTTTTTTCCAGTAATAAACAAACATTGTTAAGTTGTTTTGATTGATATTGTGAAGCAGCTTTGTTACAATCTGTATTGTGAAAAGCGCTATATAAATACATTTGACTTGACTTGACTTGACTAGTTCCATGAGGCAGGAGGTACAGGAGGCGCCTCGGTGACGTTCTCGGACCTCACACTGCAGCCTGCTGGCAATAGAAGAGGCAGATGAGAGTGGTGAGGATTCTCTCCCCCCACTGCTCTCTGGGCCTGCTTCGGACCCAAGAAACTACTCTTTTATTGAAAATTTGGGTACCGCTGGTTTTGAGGCCAGCGGCGGAACACAAACAGAAGTTTTTTCCACCTGGCCCCCGGGGGAGGGAGCGGTGCGGTCACCGTCTCCGGGAGAGCAGTCCCATCCATCTCTGGGTCGCCCGTCCTGGGGCCACTTTCCTCTGGCTTTGCCACCCTTCTTGGTGGGGGCCTGGACGGGCGGGAAGGCCTGCCTGCGACTGGCTCCACGGCGCTGTTTAGGTGGAGGCTGCTGCTGCGGCGCGGGAGCAGGGGCAGACGCCCCCGGCGACGAGCAGACTGAGGAGCCGCGGGCGGTGGGGTAGAAGCAGCAGCTGACCGCTGTGGCAGGATGTATTTGATAGCCTCTGTCTGCTTTTGTACAGCTGAGAACTGCTGGGTGAAGTTCTCGACCACGTCGCCTAAGAGTCGTCGGTCTGGGACAAGGGTGAGTTAAGGAACCGGAGCTTGTCGGTCTCCCTCATGTCGGCCAGACACAGCCAGAGATTCAATTCAATTAAATTCAAATTTATTTGTATAGCGCTTTTCACAATACATATTGTTTCAAAGCAGCTTTACAGAAAGTGCATGTCTGAATTGTACATAGAAAAATACAGTTAGTTAATCATGTATAGTTAAGGGCATAACATATCGCCGGCGTTGAGTCGTCTCTTCACAGGCGTCAAGTCGTCTCTTCACAGGCGTTTAGTCATCTCATGACTGAATGTGAGGCAAATATGTAAAGCGCTTTAGTGGCCATTGGGTCTGTGAAAGCGCTATATAAATGCAGCCCAATTACCATTTACTTAGATATCCTAGGAATGACCAGAAGCCTTGAATTTAGTGATCTTAAAGAACGCGATGGATTGTAGGGCGATAGAAGGTCCATTAAATACACAGGAGCTAAACCATTTAGGGCTTTATAGGTCAGTAGTAATACTTTGTAAATGATACGGAACTTAATAGGTAACCAGTGTAGAGATGATAAAATTGGTGTTATATGATCATATTTTCTTGACCTAGTAAGAACTCTCGCAGCTGGATTTTGCACTAACTGTAGAGATGGCGTTCCTGGACCACCAAGGTGGACATTGCACGTCCCACTGACCGCGCGGTGACCTTCGTCGCACGAAGCGTGAGGTCCGTTGCGGCACAAAGTTCTTGGAGAACTTGTGGATCATGACCAGCCTTGTGCAGGTCCTTCAGTGCCTTGGCCTGAGGGACCTGCAGCAACGCCATTGTGTGCATGGCAGAGGCAGCTTCCCCACAGGCCTGAATAGGTCCGACGAGTACCTACAGGCCCGGGAAGGAAGACACAGTTCTCCACACCAAGTGGAGATAGGGCACAGCTGCATTGCAGCGACCCGCTCCACTGCCGGGATACGCGTGTATCCCTTAGCTGCCCTGCCATCAAGGGTGGTGAGGGAGGAGGAGCCACCGAGACGGTTTCTGGCAGTAAAAGGTGCCGTCCACGTCCTCGTGAGCTCCCCATGCACTTCCGGGAAGAAAGCCATTGGGGTGGGTTGCTGAGAACCAGCGCGCGCCACCCCGAGATACCAATCGTCCAGCCTCGATCCTGTTGGCGGCCCAGGAAAGCATGGCCATCATCTCTGGGTCCGACTCGGGCACCGCTGGCACACCCGAAGGAGGCAGCGGCTCCGAGGTGTTGTCCGCGGAGAAGTCTGACCCACCCTCCGATGCAGCGATCGACATCTGATCGTCGCGGGGAGCACCAATTGAAACGACTGGTACACACATCGAGGATGGTCCAGCACATTCCATTGGTAACTCAACTGGCTGCGGAGCGTGAGAGGGATGAGGGTTCCTAGGGGGTTGGTTCCCCGAAGGAAGCGCGCTCACCGTAATCCTCAGGTCTCCTGTGTCACTGCCCGAATCAACCCTCTGGGAGGGGCTGGATCGAGGCAGAGGCACGGGGACCCCGCTCCTTTGGAGGAACGAGAGTCTTGACTGTAGCTCCGCAATGGTCATCTTCCCACAGTGGGTACATGACTCATCCACGAACGCTGGCTCAGCGTATTCGAGGCCCAGACACACGAGGCAGCGATCATGACCATCCCGTGACCCCAGGTAACGACCACATTCAGAAACACACAGATAGAACGTCATTTAGAAAAAGATGCAAACTATCTGTGTAAGCTCTTTTAGGGACTGCTCTTACAGGTGCTGAAGCACGCAGGGGAACAGTCACTGCGAACACAGACAGGAATGTGCACCTGTCTGTGCACTGTCTCTCTCTCGCTGGCAGGTCTTACCAGCTATAAAAACAGCCTTTGAGCGCGCTGAGGCGAACCTTACCAGCTGTTACAGCAGCTTTTTTTTTTTTGCTCAGTAACAAAAACAAAAAAGACAGAGAAGAGAGAGAGAAAAAAAGACTGTTCGTGCTGCTGTGCTGTCACGCCCGCACCATAGAAGGAGAGGTCCAGAAAGGCTTGATGATGTTTCCAAACTCAGTAGAGGCATCGAAGTGCTTGGCTCCGAAGCAAAAAGCTGAATTGCAATCGCACCTTCTGCTTGTTATATACCCGAGCTGCGAGGCTGAGCAGCTGATGCAAATGATTGCACGCCAATATCCACTGGGTTGTTTAGTTTCACTCAAAGTAGATTGGTCTCTCTAGCGAGATTCCTATTCGTCGGTCTCGACGAGGCGTCGACTGACCAACTAAAGAGGAACAGATTGTGTTGCAGTTCACTCTTCTCCATCCCTAAAACTTAATAAAACCTCTCCATTTAAAAAAAAAATGTTTTTTTTTTTACATATGTGAATCCAGTACTTCATTATAGACTCATGTGAAAAATAACCCATGATTTATATATTTATTACTTTAAACAAGTAATTATCTTACACGTTTATTGTATCTGCTTCGTGAACAGTAAATTACACTGAAATTATAGGTTGCATAAGTAGCTCTAGTTGCCTTTTTAACAGAATGTGATTTTATTGAAGTGAGTCACCCACTGTCTCTGATCCGCATCTGCCCACGTCCGCCTATCCTCTGATATATGCCCAGTGCAGTTATAATGACCATAGTAAAAAAAATTTGCTTAATTGTATTTAATGTGTATTTCAAATCTAAAAAGTATATATTTCTAAAAAAAAAATATTTACAGATAATATAGTATTAATGAAATTAAACGCCACTTAAGTGTACATAAAGATAGTAAGTTCAGCTAACTGCATTTAATATAAATGCAAACAATATTACACTGTAAAAAAGTTGCTGCCTTAAATATTTAAGTACATTCAACTTGGATGTTTAAAGATGCATATATGTTTTTGACTAAAGCATAAAAATACCATATGTTTGCAGATATTAAGGAAAGATGCTGACTTCACATACTTATTTCTCTGAAAAACAGTGCTACAGTTATTTTACTTTGAAATGTGCATTCCATGTAGGAATGTCTGTTTTTGTTTTGGTCTGTGTGATATCGCACGTTGCCAATTTACCCAAAAGTATTTCACCACCACAAGTTGATAGTTGGTGGAAAACACAGCATATTGCATCCATGGAAGCTAATGAACAAACTGGGTTAGAGATCATAGATTCCACCCTACCTAAATGACCCTACCACCATCTCTATGAACGGGATTCATAATTCTCACTTTATAATTCAATAAATCAACTCATCAACTTACAGTGTGTATATCTCCTCGCCTTCCATTGTCAATTGAGCTCGTTCCTCAATCTGGCAACCCGCGTGAAGGTTGAGTCTGAGCAGGAGGGGGCAGCGGAAACAACTCTTTCTAATATTTTGAATTTGGACTGCAGTACCCATTTCAACCACTAGCTATCAATCTCACATGCTGAACCATTAAGTCATTTCAACTTAAATTACATTAAGCTGACTTAAAAAATTATTTGATTCTTGTATAAAATATAAGAGTTGAAAATTGCTTAACTTATTTTTGATGAGTTAAAGCAATGTAAAAACATATATATTTTCATTTAATTGCATTTTGTATGCAATTAGGTGACCGGAAACGGATTTTATAAAAGTTTAAAGGTGGCGTGACCAAAAAACAATCCTGGACTTAAATTGTTTGACACAATGCAGTCCCATGCATGTGGCTTTAAGGATTTCTGCTGGGACAAAATGCTAAAAGGTTAACATGAAAAACAACCACTCTGAGTGGTTATTTCACATGATAAAAACTTTATACATATGCCTATATATATATATATATATATATATATATATATATATATATATATATATATATGTATACAGGTGCTGGTCATATAATTAGAATATCATCAAAAAGTTGATTTATTTCAAGAATTCAACTTAACAGGTGAAACTGATATATTATATAGACTCATTACATGCAAAGTGAGATATTTCAAGCCTTTATTTATTATAATTTTGATGATTATGGCTTTCAGCTCATGAAACCCACAAAATCAAAATCCCAGAAAATTTGAATATTACATGAAATCACACAGTAATTACACAGGAATACCATGGTCATTGAACCAGGTTGGTTCTTTTGGCAGTGTGGGCAGGTGCAAATCCTGCTGGAAAATGAAGGAAGCATGAAGTGCTCTGAAAATGTCCTGGTAGACGGCTGCGTTGACTCTGGATTCAACAAAGCACAGTGGACCAAAGTCCTCTTTTCTGATGAGAGCAAATTTTGCATCTTATTTGGAAACCAAGGTCCCAGAGTCTGGAGGAAGAATGGAGAGTCACACAATCCAAGATGCTTGAAGTCCAGTGTGAAGTTTCCACAGTCTGTGTTGGTTTGGGGAGCCATGTCATCGGCTGGAGTTGGTCCACTGTGCTGTCCACTCAACGTAGCCGTCTACCAGGACATTTTCAGAGCACTTCATGCTTCCTTCAGCAAACAAGCTTTATGGAGATGCTTCCTTCATTTTCCAGCAGGATTTGCACCTGCCCACACTGCCAAAAGAACCAAAACCTGGTTCAATGACCATGGTATTCCTGTGTAATTACTGTGTGATTTCATGTAATATTCTAATTTTCTGGGATTTTGATTTGTGGGTTTCATAAGCTGTAAGCCAAAATCATCAAAATTATAACAAACAAAGGCTTGAAATATCTCACTTTGCATGTAATGAGTCTATATAATATATTAGTTTCACTTGTTCACAAGTTAACTTGTTTCACAAGTTAAATTCTTGAAATAAATCAACTTTTTGATGATATTCTAATTATATGACCAGCGCCTGTATATATATATATATATATATATATATATATATATATAAATCAAGGTTGAAACTCTGAGGGCTGTTATTGTCCATTTCTTAGAACAGGACAGTAATCAGGCACTTGAATGCAAAGAATGAACTGAATTATGAGTTACGTTCCACTGTCAACCTTGTGTGGGAATAAAAAGTGTAAACAATTTCAGTGAAAGTTTATCAATATAAGGCCTTGACAGAAGGCTTTAACTCACCTTCTGACGAAGTTTTTTTGTGTTTTTCAAATCCCAAGGAGACATTCCCTCAAAGCTGAAGTCAAAATGCACGTTAACAAGCACAAAATTTATTTCATCCATGGCTATTATAAGTAATTCATTTGAACATTTTGTTAAAGTCCCCCTGTAGTCAATAATTGTATTCCTTAAAACTCATCTTTGATCACCAAAATGACATTTAAAAAAAAAAAATTCCTGTGAAAAAAATTCTTCATGACTTAAAATAGCTTGAATGTAACTTTACACCCTTGTTTCATTTAGTATACGGGGATCCCGGCCTCTACTCACTCACACTAGCTCAGAGATTCACTCTGCCAACTTACTGAGGTAAACGCTGCACAATGGTATCGCTCTTTACAACGTCTGACACATAACGTTAATTTATATGATTAGCCTTTTCCTTGACTATGTTAGCAAACAGCTAATAATGTGTTGCTAATGTTACACAAACTATGTTCTTGTTCTGCCTTCTAACAATCATAAGAAAAGCTTTGAACAACTCAGAACGTCAGTGGATAAAGGCATATAGTTCATTATGACATCTTAATATACATCATACACCTGCTATATTGCTAAATCTACACGATTTTCATATCAACAAAAAAATATAACGGGATAACCTGGCATCTCTCGAGACTCCCCTGCTAGCCTGCTGTTAATTATGCTAAAACCCGCCGGCATGCTGACATGACTGGTTATAATGTAGTTTGTGACGTCAGAAACACCAGCAACTTTAAACCACGTTTTTGAGACTTTCTTTGGTTCACTGTAGTTTTAAGGAGAAAATACTCAGCAATGATGTTGACCTATGAATTTGCACATGGTTTGTTTTAAAGCACATTAAAAACACCACATATAAACAACATTTAAAACTGATTTTTTGTTGTTTTTTTACCATAGGGGGACTTTAAAACAATCCAGGAAACCAGTAAATTATATTTGAGGGGTCGTCTTTTACTCACTCTCATGTCTCATTCTCATATCTATCTATCCATCTATCCATCCATCCATCCATCCATCCATCCATCCATCCATCCATCATTATTATTTTTATATATGTTTTTTTATTTGTTTTTATTTAAAGTTTTTTATATATATATTTATGTTAACTTTTTCTTTAAGAGCAGTTTGGTCACAAAAATGTGGTACTGCATAAATATAAATTTTGCTCTTTCACTGTTCATCCTTAACCTTTTTACTTATTAATATATTCATTTGAATTTCATGCACATTCTCAAAGACAGTTGTTGAATAGATGAAGCAACACCTTGGAGCTTGCTAGTAACTGCAATTCACACCTAATTTGCCCTGACAGGTTTCAGGTTTCATCCCAATTATCACCAAGCATGTCCAGACGTCTTTATATTCAACCCCCAAACAATAAAATAAATATATGGTTTTCTACACAATAGAAAGGAAGCGTTCAGATCTTGACATTCAGTCCAATTATTGTGTCATAGTAGCACAAAGAACTGTAAACAAGCTATCGGATGATATCCTGACCTATTTTCCTTTTCTCGTTGACATACCTATTGTGACATACTGATATCTATTCAAGCTACTGTGAACATTAGAAGACACTAATTTTCACCTGTAACTGCAAGAAAGGTGCCCTGTAGTGACTTCACAGTGGAACAAAAGAACAAGGAGAATGGAATAAAAGAACAAGGAGAATGAACATGTCACTGATGGTTTTTCACGGTGAGGATAATTGGGACTGGTTGACGTCCTCCCTTTACTGATGGCCACCCCCTGGTGACGCAAGTGAAAGGTATGAACCAGCCCACTGCAGTGAGAACATGTGAGATAGATACGTAACCTGCCCTCCTACACGCCCCCACTGAGTCAACCACACACTCACACACTTACACAAATCTCAGCATGTCTGTGGCTGATTGATGGTGTTCTCGTGTAGGACAGTAGAATAATGTCCCATTGCATTAGTCAATTCCTTCAGTCAGGGAAGGTGGACAATGACATCATATTAAATACTCCATGGCGGGCCTTATCAATCACACTTTTCAAATTAAAGATGTCGAATTTAATTTGATTCATGGTAGCAAATAAGATGCACAGCCAGAAGGGGACGGTCTACTTCGGCGAAGGTCTGAAGAGTCCAATATTACATCAAAGTAACAAAGAGCTTATGATGAAACATGCCAGAAAAACAAAAACAATATCTGAATGTGGGGAAATAGCATTATGTTAATTTTTGACTGGATTTATTCATTTTAAGATGTATATAATAGGATGAAGAAGAAATGTGTCCACCAAATCAAAGTCATATTAACACTTTAAACATATTACAAAGACAATATAAGTAATTATGAAATTTCATATAAAGATGTATTTAAGTCCTACTTAAGTGGGTTAGATAATTGAAATATAAATTTTAATTTAATTGCAATTAACATGCAATTAATTGTCTGAAAACATTACATTCAGTTCACTTTTATTATTTTAATGTATTTATTTAATTGAATTATTTCCATAATAATTCCATATTTGCTCTTTTAAAATGTATACTAAAGTGTATTTATTTTTTATAAAGGTTAGTCCAGGCTGTAAAAAAATATATATATTAATAATAATTTATGATATTTGAACCTTGAAAAATATATAAAAAACCAATTATGTACTTTAATATGTTAATAAGATATGTCCACTCATGTGTATTCAAAGGTTATGGAAAAATGCCATATTTTACTTGATGGCTACACAACATGACATTTTTAGATTTATTAAATTAAAACATTTTAAAAACAGTATTTTTTTTTTAAACTGTACATTTTTAAAAACATGCCTTGTTCCTCTTTTCTTTTTTCTTTTATTTTATTGTGGACACTCATTGACCCATTTAGTGATCAAAACTGCAAAGGCAAATCCTCTACTACAAAAGCACTTCGGAGGCTCCATTAGCACAGCTGCTCCGGTGTTCTCTATATTCATAATCATTGCATTCCAGTCAGGGAGTAATAAACATGGTTTAGGGTGACTGAAAGCACTGCCAAGCCCCCTCCCATTACGCTTGGCAGGGTCAGGCCCATTCAGCCCGCATCGGGAGTGCAGCGTAAGTGTACTACCTTAATTAAAGTCTCCCCCTTAATGGGAATGTCTCTTCTACTGAATGGAAAAAGGAAATTCAATAGAGCATCTAGAGGACATGAGAAATACGAGGGAAGTTAGTTGTCCATTGACAGGACAGGACTCATCTGTTCCGTTGGGGAGACCGGATGGAGTCACATTTGCCTGATTGCTGTATTTTTAATGAATGCCCAGCATTTGCGATTTTACTTGAGCGTCTTAAGTGGTCAATAATGCTCAGTTTATGCAGGAAAAACACTTGTATTTCTAGTACTTGTTTATTAACAGGATATCTACAAGAATATATATTATTTTGAATGAGGTCAAGAGAAACCAAAGGACCCTGTTTGAATGAAATTTGGGTGTTGGATTTTTTTTTTTTTTTGTTATCATCTGTCAAATTGTAATTATGATCACTTACAATTCATCACACCTTTCCTAAACAAGCTGCATGATTTGAGACAATATTCAACATAGAACACAAGAAGCACAACTAATAAAGCAGAGCAAGATGGAGCTGAAGGTTATTTTGAGTTTTTAGAAAATGGCATTAATTGATACAGGACATCTGTAGCAAAAAAATACAGTGGTAAATAACAATAAAAAAAAGGTACTATGAGTCAATATAATTAAAATGGACAAGGAAAAAATGCCTCATGACGAAAAATAATTTTAGCGTGTTAGTACTCAAAACCAGAATAATCTGGAAATTTTACTGGGTTTGAAGACATGAATTACAAGAGCATATATGCATGCCCACTATAACCAAGAGAAATTGAAGAGGGAATTTTAAAGAACATACATAAAAATAGCAAGAAATAATTATCTGTAATAATTATAATAATTAATAATAATTACATGGTCATCTCTATCTACTGTGGATCTTCTCCAACCTTCTGGATATATAAACTAAAGCCTCTTTAGTCTAAAGGACAAGGGCATATACATTAAGCATAACTGAAATATCTTTAGACTTCAATTTAAAATAGTACGGTAAATGTTTAGTCATGCATGAAAGGTCAGGGAGAAGTAGCATTATGTCTAAGTAAGGTTTAGCCAAAAGCAAATTCACATTTTGAAGCAATCTCTGAAAGTCTTGACTGCTGACATCAAAAAATATTTAATATTGAGAACTCAAAAAAGCAAAAAAAAAAAAAAGCAAAAATAGGGTTAAAGAGGTTTAAAGCTAAAACTGCACTCCTGCTTCACATCACAAACTCGATGGTAAGCACAGGTCTCACGTATTTTTCTTACAAGGTGAAACTTGTATTCACCTTCTATTCAGTGTTTTATTCATGACACGGCCAAACAACAGAACACAAGACTAGAAATCTAAGACAGATTACGAGAGCTTCATTCAAACACAAACTGACCTGTCCTCCCACACACTGACAGACTGCACACTCCCACAATAACACTTGTACAAATAGATTATCCAAAGCTGCCGTTATGATCACCAATATTTGATAAAGCGCTTATTACATACTAAAATGTTCTGTGTCGAGGTCTGTAAATTTTATAACACAATCTGCTTGTAAAATATAAATGCAATCAATCCAAATGTCAAATTAAATATTGGACTAATGCTTCAACCTGTCACAGGTATTCAGTGTTTTTATGTTGCGCTGAGTTTAGGACTGTTATGTTTAAGTTATTTTTTTAGTTTGCATCCTTTCTCTTCCTGTGTTTTCTTCTGGTTAATCTGTTTCCTTGGTTACTCGTGATTTATACCTGTGTATTTCTATCCCTCAGTTCCTGATCAAGATTGATATTACAAAAGAGATTAATAATGTTACAAAAGACTTATATTTCAAATAAATGCTGTTCTTTTCTTTTGTTAACTTTATATCAATCAAATAATCCTGAAAAAAAAATCACAGTTGTCACAAAAATGTATGTATTCAACATTGATAAGAAGAAATGTTTCTTGAGCAGCAAGTCAGCATATTGGAATGATTTCTGAAGGATCACGTGACACTGAAGACTGGAGTAATAACAGTACATTAGTGTTTCTGATCAAAACATTAAAACAACTTACCAACTCCAAAGTATTGAATCATAAGCTCGGTCCACTGACTTTTGGTTTTGACCTGCAAAACATGAGAAACAACATATAAGTAGTAGTAGTACTAGTAGTCAAAATAAACAAACCATGTGATAATGCAATTGCTCTCTGCACGCTTCAGTTTCAATTCATGCTGTATCACTAATAGTTGATATACAGTTCTAATGAGAACGATGTCTACCAATATTAAAGATGTGGAAGTGCATTGGTTTTTCATATTCTTCAAAATGAACAAAACATTTAATATATTAAAACCCAGGAAATGAGTCTCATTACCCATTTTCAACTGGATAATTTCAACTGACTTTCAAACAAACTGAACTGAACTTGTACATTTTTTTTGGAGTATTTTGATCTGTTTTGTGCATTGAAATGGGTTGTTTTTATGATGGCTGTGCATTGCTAAAACTACATGGGATATGTAGATTGTGTTTATAAAAAGAAATAATTGGCACC
Organism: Gila orcuttii; assembly: GCA_026230005.1. Classification (NCBI taxonomy): domain Eukaryota; kingdom Metazoa; phylum Chordata; class Actinopteri; order Cypriniformes; family Leuciscidae; genus Gila; species Gila orcuttii. Next base: position 16,387,554 of record JAPDVR010000010.1, on the reverse strand, counting down.
TCTTATTCTGCTTTAACAACATAAGCAGAGTAATTCAACCTGAAACACAACCATTGTTCAAAGAAAAATGAGGTCTACTTGTGCTCTTTTAGGGTGAACTGACCATTAGTGCTATTATTTTCTTTCTCTTTCAACGTCTCTAACTTTGCAGTCAGAATTGCAGAGTGGTCTGACTTCTAATGCATTTTGGGGTAAAACTAAGGATTGTTGTGTTCTTGGAAACAAGAAGATAGTATGTCTGAATAATCAGATGGATTCATGCGCAGACACATGCCATTTCTGACAACTGTTGGTGTTGAGCTCTATAAAAGAAAAGATAATGAATATACTCTTCCATTCATTATCTATCTTCTTCAGACACACTTCTCCATAATATACTCTTCTCTTGTACCTTCCATCATCCGGGAGAGTGATTGAGAGTTCATATTTTCGAGAAAACAATTTCAATATAAAATGGCATGAAGCAAACGTTCAATTTCCCACTAAAAAAAATCAGCCTACTGTACACTAAAAACAGATCTGAAAGAGCGTTTTCTGATTTGACACCAAATTGGTGTAGTAACCTAATGTAATCCAGTTCATTTAGTCATATTACAAATATTTTTGATGAATGAAACATGCCTGGCCAAACATTACAGTGTAGGCAAAATGTTCAACCTGGATTTCCAATATTTGCTATTTATAAACAGATAGTGTCAAACATTTGGCTACAAATGATTTCTGAACAGCTGCAGGACAAAATGTCAACTATATCTTCTCATCAACAGTAAAAACTAAAATCAAACAGGTTGTGCAAAAGCCACTTTAATAAGTAAATGTCCACGACCCTCACGCTGCTGCAGGGGTTGTTTCAGTTGTGTTAGGCAATCTTAGCAAGAAATAACATTTGCATATGATATTAACACATGATTAAATAAAGAGACATCATTGTCGCTGATAAAGGCACTCAAGGTGTGAAGTGCTCTTCGGTCTGTAAAGACTCTGTGCGCTGAGACAAAAGTCCTTTCTCATGGAAATCAGTCATGTCTCCACTCCTTCCATGGGTCATCCACGTTCGAGTGTCCTCTCCCTGCTTTTCATTAAAAACACGAATTTAACCCTGTGCATCTGACTGCCTCCATTAGAGAGGCAATGGTTTAAAAATGGCAAGCAAGCTTTGTGGGCTTATTACTTTTTATATTGTGGGATTATTATTATTATTATTATATTAAGTGTCTTTACTAACCACCAAGATTTAAATTAATCATTTGATACAATTCACTTCTTCTGTAGCCTACATGTTTTTACATTGTACTTATATTTAAAAGAAAATACCTGCATGTAATTATAGCATGTGATTGATTTCTGTAATTACATCTATAATTACATTGCTGACCCTTTTCTTACACCTTAACCCATAACCCTAATCATACACCAAACCTGTCGCTAACTTTACTCATGTCCCATCTTGATAGCAGCAATTAATCTGAACACAATAATTAAAGAAGCCTATCATTTTTTGACACAAGTAGCCTACATAGTAAAAACACGTGTGACCAGCCCCTTAAAAAAGTCCGTATTAAAACCAAAAGGGCTTTATAGCCTGATGCCAGTAGAACATGTTTAAAATTAAACTTTTTAGGTTCCCCTTTGGGTTTTGCTCATCTGAAGAACTTAAAATGAACATCCAGAACATTTTAACCGTAAAAGGGTTAACTCAAAAGCCATGAACAGACCACAAAAAGTGGTTATTAAAAAGAAAGAGCGAGCATGTGCTTTTAAAAAGAAAAGAGAGCTTCATTCTTCTAGAACGTAATGCTTGAAAACAAGAGATATGTTGGGCTGTTAGTTTCGGAGAACCCGAAACATAGGCAATCTGTCGTGGCTCTTGCAATTCCTTCAAGAATTCAGTTGTGATTCGCACACAGAATTCAAAATCTAAGTTTATATAACACACGGAGGAAAACACAAAGGTTTCGGCTTCTTCACTGTTTAATTTCTCTCATATGTGCTTTTTGTTTATTTCCAAGTTGCTCACCTTTGACGCAAAAGAATCGTGATAAACGAGCCATCTGCATTCATGTTTGCACAGTTGTAGACGGAACTTAGTAAAACATGCGTCGAATGAGTCAATCCTAACGTCACCTGACTGCAGTCTACATACTGATCAGCACACGTCCATAAAGTCACGGACTGTCCGAACCAGGACTATTTCAACTTTAGATACTTCCTCTAACAATGTGAGCGAAATATTAAACAGGAGTGCTCTTCGTCATTGTGCGTTTTAAAGCAATCTGACTAATACATTTATTTGTTTGATCGATTTTAGGCGTCGTAAGGAACCTGTCACCTCCCTGTTGCATTGCTATAAAGCCAAGCGTGCGAGTCAGTACGGTCACGGAGACGCGCATCGGACGCGCGCACTGAAGAACCGTGTTATACGTGGAGGAAACTGTTCACGCACAGCTGAAAGAACATTGAACAACATACTCGAACAATACGACTTGAATCGCCATTTACCTTGCGTTTTATACTTTAAAGTGCTTTGGGAAAGGAAAAGGAAAGTTACTGGGTGAAACATGAAATTTCTCTTACCCGCTGTAGTCCTTTTTCTTGTTTTGTGCCAAGTTTTTGGAGAAGAATTGGGTCCAAAAGAAGACCTTGATTATTGGACAGGCAACAATCAGGTACATGTGAGTTTTTCATCTTTGACTGTTGTCTAAATATGTCTTTTAGACTAAATAGAAGCTACTGTAACTATTTGACATGTTTAGGGCTGGTTTTATTACCCAAAACAACAACAAAAAAACATTCTTATCAAGCAGTCTCATTATATTGACTATATTATCTTAGTATATTCTATTAATAACTGTTAAAAAATCTTATCTGTAAAGGTAATTATATTTAATTATGCTACTTTTCATTATTAAAGCTCAGCTTCATAGAGTGATTATAACAGAAAATATCACAATTGACATTTCAGTGAGCAAATTACGTTGTAATTACTAATAATAATGAGCAACATTATATAATTATTTTTTGGTTATAATTTTACATTGTTATTATCGATTGGGTAAGGTGTAGCCACATATTCAGGAGTGAGGAGGACCAAAAGCAATAATTTAGAAATTAACCATTAAAAACATATAACATGGCACATGTAATAAAAATGTTATCAGCTGTATTCATTCGATTTCACTGGGTAGGTAGAAATAATTCAAGTACAACATGCACAGGTCGCTGTCCAGTGCTGAATTACTCAATGCTCATATTGCTTGTTTGAATGGAGCACACGTTTCCCATTTGACATTGCGGGTTGGAAGAGAGCCAAGCACTTATGTCTCTCATGCTTTTTGTGTCTATAAACTGCATCTTTGCAACTGCTGTACCTAGTAAAGTATTTTTGTGCTCAAAAACTGTGGTGAAAAATTATGAAATTTGGTGAATTCTGTATTGGGATGCATTGGTGAGTTATTATAAAATACTAATTGTATTAACATCTGCAAGGGTTCCAGTGATCTTATAATGTGAGTGGCATCTGTATGCTGGAGGTCTAATGTTCCACTAATCAAATCATTTCTTGAAGGATGAGTGGCTTCAGGCGGATCCCTTCAGAGAGATACTAAGACGTATGACGAGGAAACCCCGACCTCATCAGTTCATTGGTCTGATGGGGAAGCGGTCCTCTGGTAAGACCACAGTCCTATATCTCATGAATCTCATAAAAAAAATCAGATGTTGATAACACGTTTTAACTAGAATGCAGCAAATGACAAAAAATGCTTTTGACCTATAACTGACATCTCTTTCATTCTTCCACTCCCACAGCAAATGCACAGATTACACGAAAACGTAAGTGATCTCAAAAACAATGCATATATTATTTGCTAAGCGCTTATATTTGCCTAAAAGCAAAAACACTTAAGGAGAGATTTACATACAATTATACAACATGTTCAGTGGTTTTTTTCTCACATGAAGAAAAAGGTTTTTAGAACTCTAGAAGAGAGAAGAGAAATCTTTACAAATCCTTGAACTTTGCAGGTTTTATAGTCACATTCACAGCTTATTAAATGGAATCTTAAGAGTTTTAGCGACACATGATTCCTTTTAATGGACAAAAAAACATCCTCAAGGTCCTTTTCACAGTAGAATAAAACAATGGTAACATCCTTCAACTGCACTCTAGGCTTCAACAATATAGCAGAACTGTGTATATATATATATATATATACCTTAATTGTCTTCCAGGGCATAAAATCAATTCTTTTGTGGGGCTGATGGGTAAAAGAAGCCAAGAGGAGCCAGGTAGGAACTGCAAAACCTTTCAATTAGTTTTAGGATAGCTGCTTCATCAATGATAGAAATAGTGATAATACTAATAAAAACTAGTAGCTTTAAAATTGAGATATGAGTTATTTGTAACCCCAACCTTCTCTTTTCACAGAATCGTATGAATGGGGAACAGTACAGATCTACGACAAAAGACGTTAATGGCTAAAATGGATCATCGTCACATCCGCTTCCTTACGGATCATTTCATTATGTGATACTCATTTTTTTTTTTTTATTCAGGTCAGAAATAAACAATATTATTTCACATTGTGAAATAAGGCCACACCTGTGCCAGTTCATTTATGTCAGACATTTTAAAACGGTTCAGCTGTGATCAAACGTGTTTGTCACAACATCTTTCCCGATGTTGTGGAGCATTAAAGCAAAGCGTTGTCCTTTCTAAGGTACTCAGAGATTTGTGCTGAAAATGTCAATTTTAGTGCCTCCTAGTGTTTTCACCATGACTGATGATGTTATAATACAGACAGTCCGGGTGTGATGTCATCCTGCGCATGTCTTGTCACTGCTACGAGCAAAGGTTTTGCTATCTTGATATCTCTGTGTGATTGTAGCTTGATATTAAAAATATTTTCTTTATTGGTGGAACTTTTAATTTCTTGTATCGTTGAATGTGTGGCGTATTACGGTCTAAAGGTGCTTTCACAATAGCATACTCACTCCACCTACAGGCTATTAGATATATTAACCATCAAGTATTCTTTTAAACCAGGCTTATTTAACTGTATTAATATAACACAACTCGACTGGTATTTTGAAGAAACCCTTTATCAGTATCATGACCAGATATTTCAATGCAATCACTCCAGCATCTGTAGCACATTAAACTCTCCAAATTAATTGAAAGTGAAACTATTCAATATAGGAAGTTAAAGTTTATTTAAACATTCAAGCCGTTTCTTTTCTCTAATTGAAAATCCACTTTATACTTACACTTTCTTACAGTAATGGTGCACCAAAGAAAATACAAATACCAAATTGAGTTTATAAAAATAATAATAAATATAACCATTAATATTAGTTTCACATCTCAATATTAAGCCAGCAGTTAAGGATAAACAGTGAACCCTACTTTAACCAATGCCATTCATTCAACACAGAAGCTTACAATAACAGTCAAACTTTTTTGGGGGAATAAATAACTGCTTAAAAGCAGTTTAACTACCCAACTAATTATAAATTTCAATTAGCTGACTCTATGCACACAAATACACTCACTAAAGGGACAGACCCACTGAAGGAACCTGGGATAAGTGCATAGCTCAATTGCACAGTGGTAACAGATATTATCCAGCCCAGATATAACCAAAAAAAAAAAAAAAAAAAATAGTAACTTAAACTAATAAGTTATACCTGAACCAAAAAACAAAAACATTACCGTTCAAAAGTTTGTAGACAATACGATTTTTTTAAATTCATCTTTGCCATCAGATTAAGTAAAAAATAATAATAATATATATATATATATATATATATATATATATATATATAGAAAGTAGTGATTTCAAATTTATATATAATATTAATATTTTACATTATTACTGTTTTTACTGCATCTTTGATCAAATACACTGCCTCAGTGAGCATAAGAGACTTTTTTCAAAAACATTTTAAATCTAACCGACCTCAAACTCTTGAACAGTATTACTAAGATTCTACTTACTAATGTAAAATAAATTAATATGGAATCTCCTTTGTACCAGTGTATCTTTTGGTATCTTTGTCTTGAACTTTGCTGACAGTGTTAATTAATAAGACAGTTTACCTAGCAAATTTCATAAGGGATTCCTTTAACCAACAAACTACATCAACCCAGTGTGTGTGTGTGTGTGTGTGTGTGTGTGTGTGTGTGTGTCTGTCTGTCTGTCTGTCTGTCTGTCTGTCTGTCTTTCTGTCTGTCTGTCTGTCTGTCTGTCTGTCTGTCTGTCTGTCTATCTGTCTATCTATCTATCTATCTATCTATCTATCTATCTATCTATCTATCTATCTATCTATCTATCTATCTATCTATCTATCTATCTATCTATCTATCTATCTATCTCACCATCCTGAGCCGACCAAACAAGTTATTCGGTCTGGTTTTAGGGGGTGTTTACACATCCTTTTTAACTAAAACCCTGAAAACTTTTCAAGCATTTTGGCCATTCATTTACATGACAACGATGTTTTGGAGGCCTAAAAAAACAGGTTTCAAAATGCAAGTTTTCAAAATTTATACCTTTATCATCTCCATGTCAACTACAAAACGCAAATTTGAGAAAACGGTGACGTCATGTGCACGCGTGTATTGCATGTTCAGTCTATAGACCTTATGTAGCCACGCCCCTTTTCAGCGCTGAGCTCGTTGTCTTTTGACTTCCGGTCTGTATTTTCACAGCGATCTTGCGTAGTTATGAATGAACGGCTCGTTTAAAAAATTTCCAAGGTCTATTTGTTAAGACATATGCTTTACAATGCTTATGATAAACATTACAATGCTCATGATAACTTTCGTTAACTCTACAATAAGTAAATCAACTTCACCAGCTAATTACTCCTGGACAGCGATGCCATAGAAATATACAGAGCGACCGCAAAAACGGAAGTTCAAAGACAATATTCTAAAGATGGCGGCGCCCTCTTTTCTCTGGCACATAAGGTCTATAGGCGCATGATTTTTCTTTATAAAGTGACATCGCCAACAACTGGCCTGGCAGCATAATACAGCGTTTTTAGTTGTTTTCACAGATCCGTGTGACATGGTTTTGACAACGTTGTCGTCAGTACAAAGGAAAAACTTTTCTGTTTTTAGTACATTGTAGTCGTGTAACAGGGCTTGACATTAACACCCGCCAACCCGCCAAATGCGGGTGGATTTTGCTCGTGGCGGGTATCACAGTCACTCCAACTAGCCACTTTGGCGGGTTGAATAATTGTAGTCTCCTTGAAAAAGGAGGCGGGAACCGGCGAACAATCAAATACATTTTAATGACAAAATAAAACAAATACAAAAACGAAAGTAAAGACGGCAGTCCCTCACGGTCGACTGCCGCCACACACAATAAAACAAAACATCAAATAAAATTCAGGCCTGTCCTCTCTCGCTCTTCACAGTCGTCGCTCCTCCTTTTATGCTTCCGCTCCTCCGTGAGAAATACGAGACCGGTGCGTTGCGCAGGTGTCGTTCATCATTAATCACGCCACCGCCACTCGTCCTGCTTGACACAATCACTCACACATTCAAGTATTTTTTCAGAAATTGAATTGATGAGCCAAAAATAATTTGTTCTTCTTTGCTCATTGTTGTTCTAATGCAGAGATGTTTTTTCTACTCTATTATTTACTGCTGTTGTTGTTGATAAGGAGTGTTTACATTTACATTGTTTATTTCTATCCATTTCTTGTCAACCTTACCAGTAGTCATTATTAGGGCCTGAGCACAAAAATGACACAAACTGAAATGTGTTCTTTATGATGAGAGGAACGTTCCCCTCAAATTTTAATGGAAATTAGAGCAACTTTGTCCGAACCATGGCATGCATTTTTCGTGAGGTTTCGTGACTGACCTACTTTCCATTGCAACTTGTAAAAAAGAATTTCCCATCGGGGCTCAATAAAGTAATTCTGAGTCTGATTCTGATATTTAAACAGACAGTGTTTCTAATGCCAAAGGTTTTTTCAGTTTAGTTTTTTTATCTTTTTTATTAATCTTCTACATCCATGCACCACTTTTATTATGCAATAAGAAGCTACTTTTTTTATGTCTTTATATTAATACATGGTTTTATTTAAAAAAAGGAGCTTTACACACAACCTTATAAGAGCTAATGATAATGACCTGTATTGTTATACATTTATGTAGTCTTGATTTGGGTGTGTACAGTGGTTTTACATTTAAAAGGGTTGTAAATCTAGTTCAAGCGAATTTTAGCACGCCATAGTCAACTTTAATCAGGTAATTTCACAACAACAAAAATGTGGCTAGTAAAAATGCTGTTTGGCTAGTAACTTTGGAAAACCACTAGCCACATTGGCTAGTGAGCAAAACAGTTAATGTCAAGCCCTGCTTAGAAACCACAAACATGAATTTTGAAAAATAGAGAGAAGATAAACAGTACATCATGCAAAGCACATCAACACTATTTTAAAGAATAAACAGTTTCGGTTCCATTGCTTCTTTGTCCATACAATAGAAGTCAATTGGAACTGAAACCGTTTAGCTACCAACATTTTTTAAAATGTCTTTTATGTGCCACAGAAAAAGTCATTCTGGTTAATAACAATATGAGAGTGAGTAAATGACAATTTTCAGTTCCCTTTCGAAGGGAACTCAACAATACGTCAACGACGTTATGGGGAACGCCTCAGGCGTGACAGGTGTCTGAAATCACTATCAAATCACGTCAATCATATTGACCGGCAACAGCCCGTGAATCATTAGCGTGAATGATTAACGTGCGACCTGGAAGTATAAAAGGGCGCCTTGCAAACATGACAAATCATCTCATCGTCTTCAGGGACTGTCTGTTTGAAAACGCTACTCAATGAAACGGTAAGAAAATTAAATGTACAGCACACGAGTGTGCTTTTCCTGCCTGGGAGAAGAGCACGCACGGGAGGTTCTCGAGGGAATCCTCTGTGTGAACTGTGAGCGTTTTTCTCTTAAAACGCTCCGCTCTCGTCTGGCCCTCTTCTCGAGTGAAGGGGGTTCAACGTCTGGTCCTCGTGGTCCCGCTCGTGCCGAGGCAGAGCGGCGACTTGCATCATGGGCTTCCAGATAGAGCTCGTCGATCATCTTGAGAGTGCTGTAAACCTCTCAGATGATTCGACGGCTGACGAGGGCGAACTGCAGGTCGATGATGAGGATTTTTCACCGACAGTTTCCTGCAGTTGCTGCTCTTCAGGACGAGCAGGAGATGGCTGAGGAGGTTTATAATCAGGTAGATCCTGAACCCTCTCAGCCACCCTGCCCCGTGTATGCAGGTCTGGTGGATGTTGTGGAGCGCGCCGCCAACAGGCTGTAGCTGCCATGGCAACGCGCTAGAGGAGAGACCGCTCGCGGTAGGCTCGGCGATCGGTTTCTCCCCGGCCATACACCACCAGCTCAGGTGAGCCTTCCATTCCTTCCTGATCTTCACACAGAGATCTAGAGGGCATGGAAGAGCCCATACTCTGCCAGTATTCACTGACATCAGCGGGTTAATTTCGCTGATGTTGAGGGGATCGCAGAGCATGGGTATGTGTCGATGCCGCCCATTTTGATCTCGTGTCTGGGCAGGCGTCGACACTGAGAGCTCCATTTCTGCCATCCAAACCGCTAAAGACAACAGCGCGTTTGAATGGCAGAGCATACACGGCAGCAGTTCAGGCTGGTGCTTCCCTGCACACCATGGCGGTGCTGCAGGCATACCAGGCTGACCTGCTGCAGGGTATCGACCAGGGGGCAGGGATGTCCCCTGAGGCGGTTACTGAGCCGCGCCGAACCACGGTTCTTGCGCTCCGGGCCACCAAACAGACTGCTGCCACGATCAGTCGGTCGATAGCGGCGATGGTGGCCACGGAGAGACAGCTTTGGTTAAACCTGGCCGACGTTGAGGAGAAAGAGAAGGCCTTTCTCCTCGATTCGTCGGTTTCGCCCTCTGAACTCTTTGGCCCCTCCGTGGAGGCGGTGCTTGGGAAGTTCAGGGAGGCGAAGGCGCGCTCAGCTGCTTTTAGGACCTGCATACCGCTGAGATCCGGTTCCACGCCCAGGCAGGTGGGAGGGCCTGGCCCTTCACGGTCTGAGGACCGTAGACAGGGCCAGAGAGCCAGTGTCGCCTCTCGTGCGCCCCCTCCGTGGAGGAACAGGGCGCAGAAAAGGCGTGACTCCTGCAAGAAGAGGGATCTGAGGGAGGTTATCCAGCACAAGCGCATACAGCGTCGCTGATGGATAATCTCCCCGGAGGGCTTCATTAAAAAGAAATCCAGCCCTCTCCTCTCTTCTGACTCCCCAGACGTTCATTACATCAGGCCTGGGGCTGGGCCTGTGATAAGAACGATGTTCCAATGGCCCGCCTAGGCTTGGTTAGTAGAAACGCCTCTTTCAGGCATGTAAAGTGGGGACCCCAGGTTCATAAAGAACTATCTGGCGAGTCTTCACTCCGCATGCCGCAGGTGAGCTGACTGGTCTTTTCAAGAGTATTAGGGCCCTGAAGTTCCCCATTAGGTGGCCAGAACGATAACTATGTTAGCCTTCGGGCTGTTAGCCACCTCAGGGTAGAGTAGTTAGTCTCTCTCTTAGAATTTGTTACTTAGAGTGTTGACTGACGATAGAGCTTCAGATAGATCTTATGTCCGGCCCACGGGTCCGTTTGACTTCGACTGAGTATTTCGCCCCTTGAGCTCTGTTTGGGTTTTCATTAGGCTGAGCGATCTACAGCCTTTGTATAGAATAATACAGACTATATTCTTTAGTAAGGCTGTGGCTCCTCCGAGCCCTCAGATAGATCTATGCCTGCAGGCTGGCCCTCACCAGGGCCGCCTCTGTAGCTGACCAAGGCTGTGCCAGGGATAATAAAGGCGCTCTGCTAAAAATTTAGCATTGCTTCCTTTGAACCTTCACTTTGTGAATGTAGGTTTCTAGCATCCCTGTATAAACAGCCTCCTCCCATGGGAGTCGTTAGGCCAAGGCCCGTCCCCTTCTCTGCATTCTGGGGTGACTAGAGTAATACAGTATGGTGCAGAGGATGGTTTGTAAGGACATGGTAGGCCTCAAACAGGCCTCCGTGGTATTTATGTCTTTATTGAGCAGGGTTAGGCCGTCTTTCGCTTCACGAAGAAGACTGGGTTTCCTGCCCGACCCTGCCATGCAGAACTGGCCTACGGATTTAGGCCGCCAGTTTAGGCTTCACTCACCTCGCTGAGCTACTGCTCGAGCACTAGGTTGTAGGTGGTTGGCTTTCATTCAAGCCCCACTCCCCTAGGTTGGGCACAGATAAATTTCTGTCACCCCTAGAGCCGCTGGCAGGCCCGCACCCTGGTAACCTCAGGGTGAGGTGTGAGTATCCCCCTGTGATACAGGGTAGGTCTGAGCACTTCACTCCCAGTTCTGTTTTATCCTACCTCACACCACTATGGCTCGGGTCGAGTATGAAGTGAGCTTCACTTCTTCTTTGGTCGAAGTACGCTCCCCTGAAGCCAGAGCATTGCCCTGAGCTGACGCCCATGCATAGATGGTAGGCCCCTGACTAACTGGGGCCTCTGTTGAGGCAGAGTGGCGTATGTTGTACTCCCCTTGTTTTGAGGGTGCTAGCTTTCTTGCGGAGTACACTGCCATGGGCAATGTGATTAGACACCAGGATGCTGTAGGCGCTGTGTAAACAGCTTTTCTGCCAACGAAGGCTGCGCCATTAGGTAGTAGGCCTCAGCAGGCCTCCTTGATTGGACAGCCCCCTAGAGGGCACTGTAGGCCAGCTCACTTTACGTGGTTGGCCTTGGTGGTTCGGGCAGTTGACTCACTGATGGGTAGTAGGCCTTTAAACAGGCCTCCTCGGAGGTGAGTCCCAACATTGTGGGACATACCTTATAGCGCTACTGGAAGCCCATTAGTAAATTATGCTTGTGTAGTATGGTTCCCAACAGTGTACTTTATGGCAGAATATGACTTGCTATTAGCTAGTAGGCCCGACCAGGCCTCCCTGATAGGCGAGTCCCCAGCTGGCTGGCCTTAGCAGGCCACCTAATACTATCACCCGGACTCAGGGCTCGAAGCTACCAGTGGTTTTCAGGTAGTAGGCCACTCAGGCCTCCCTGAAGGTGAATTCCCACTTAAGATGGTTATCAGGTAGTAGGCCTCACCCGGCCGCCCTGAAGGCGAATTCCCACTTACGTTGGCTATCAGGTAGTAGGCCTCTCTGGGCCTCCCTTAATGTGAGCTCCCAAATATTGTGGCTGTCAGGTAGTAGGCCGCTCTGGGCCTCCCTGAATGTGAGCTCCCAAATATTTTGTCTGTCAGGTAGTAGGCCTCACCAGGCCTCCCTGGAGGTGAGTTCCCACATGCTGTGATTATCAGGTAGTAGGCTCCTCCAGGCCTCCTTGAATGAGAACGGTCAGGTAGTAGGCCTCACCAGGCCTCCCTGAAGGTGAGTTCCCACATGCTGTGATTATCAGGTAGTAGGCTCCTCCAGGCCTCCTTGGATGAGTCGGAGTAGAGAAACTCCCCTCGCTAGCAAGGGTTGGAAAGCACTATGCTGAGTCATACTCTCCGGGATATACCGTCTCTGAGATCCGAGCCGAGGGTTCACTGCCAGCTTCGCAGTCCCTCGGGTTGGATGCCTTACTTAAGGCTTTGTTGTCCAGAGGCTCTGTCTTCAGACAGACAGGATTTGGCCAGACTAAGTGTCTATGTACTGACGCCAGGTCAGGCCGTCCTGGTGGCATTTCGGGGTGAGTACGTTCCCCTGAATAGTGACTGGCTGGGGTTCCTTCGGGTTCCCTAGCCACATTCCCTAGAAGGGACCCCTTCTAATTGGAAGCTGTGGTTCCAGGCCCGGAGCCGGCCCAGGTAGACCTTTCATTTAACCATGTTTATGAAGGTTTTTCTGTGAGGCTGTAGCTTGGGCTATGACCGTAGGGAATGCTGTCACTGACAGCCCAGTGTGACCTGAGGGTGAGTGGTTCTAGTGTTTCATTTGAAGTTGCTGGTTCTGACAGTTGTCACTGCCACTTGGCATGCACTCCCCTTAGCATGGCGGAGTTGGTATATCGTTCCCCATAACGTCGTTGACGTATTGCTGAGTTCCCTTCGAAAGGGAACGTCTCAGGTTACGACTGTAACCTATGTTCCCTGAGAACAGGGAACGAGACAATACGTCTCCCTGCCATGCCTCGGGGCTTGCCTACCGTACAGTCCCTTCAGACGATAAGGTGATTTGTCATGTTTGCAAGGCGCCCTTTTATACTTCCAGGTCGCACGTTAATCATTCACGCTAATGATTCACGGGCTGTCGCCGGTCAATATGATTGACGTGATTTGATAGTGATTTCAGACACCTGTCACGCCTGAGGCGTTCCCCATAACGTCGTTGACGTATTGTCTCGTTCCCTGTTCTCAGGGAACATAGGTTACAGTCGTAACCTGAGACGTTTTGTATGGACTCTTAAGGGTTCGGAGTTTGTCGAACAGCAATAATTAAACTTTGCATAGAGACAAGAAGCTGGACGGACATGTGTAAGGAAGAATTGGAAGGTGTCAGATAAACCCACCTTAGGCACTCTCATCTCTTCAGGCAGAGAGAGGTAGTATGCGGTGAACCTATGGTCCAGGAAAGGCACTCTCAACTCCAGTCTAATGAAGAAACAAACAGTTTGGATTGACAAATACTATGAAAAATTCCAAGTTGCTATGTGCAGGGAAGAGAAGGGAAGGGAGTAGGGACATTTGGTCTTACCCGAATGCAGCTGTGGTTCTGTCCGCTCTCAGAGCATCAAACAGATGAAGCTCTTTCAGCAGACGCACACTGTCCTCTGCAGCAGCTTTAGGTGATGGAGCCTAATACAAAAGAGGTCAAATATTCACTTGACAGCACAAGTCATAAAATAGAGCCACAATACATGACAGTACTGAATTGTATAATGAAAAAAAAAAATTAGGTCACCACTTATGAAAAACAAGGGTGCTAATTTGTACTGCATGCACACTTGTACATCAAATCTTAAAAGTATATTTGTAACTATACTTGCAGATAATAATATTAATTAAATAAAAGGACACTTAAATGTAAGGGTGAGAAAAAAAAAACATTCTCAGATGCATCGTGATTCTCACTTCAAAGATGTTTAATAGATTATAAACATTTCAAAATTATTTCAAAATGTCCCAGTGTTCAAATTAGTAAACAAATTAATAATAATAAAAAAAGTAGGTTAAGAATCGGACTCAAGATTCCCACCCCTACTAAAATGTACTTAGAGTACACCCTATGATAAGTTTCTTAAAACACTTAAAGGGATAGTTCACCCAAAAATGAAAATTATGGCATCATTTCATTTACAAAAGATATTTTAAAGAATGTTGGTAAACAAACAGTAGATGGGCCCCATTGACTTCTGTGGGGTCCATCAACTGTTTGCTTACCCATATTCTTTAAAATATCATAATTTGTGTTCAGCATAAGAAAGAAATTCATACAGGTTTGGAACAACATGAGGGTGAGTAAATGATGACAGAAATTCAGGTGAACTATCCCATAAGAGTATACATTTAAAAAGCACATTGTACTTTAAAGTGTATTTTATCAGGATCACGATCCACAATTTTAAGACGATTCTTTTTTGTGTCCGTTTTTGGACTATTTTTGTCACTGAGTACTACATTAAGTCGCTGAGTAGTATAGCCAAACTAATTTACAATTAGATACAATTATAAGCGATACAATTTTAACAAAATATTTTTTAAAAAACTGGGAGATCGTTTTGGCCAAACTAGAGGTGGGCCAAAATCGTATTTTTTATTTTATTTAAACTTTGTCATTAAAAATAATAACAAAGATGCAAATTACAAATAATAGGACAAATAAAACATAAGAAACAAATGATATTAACCAATAGAAACTTTTGGTTTATTTTAAACTAAAATAAACTTCAGCTACAGTTGGTGTATTTAACAGTAGCATTTAAAGGGTAACTAAACACTAAAACAACTTTTTTTAGTTAATGATCTGTAAGAATGGAGCTTCATAAATGCTGTTCATTGATTCCAGTAATTTTTTTGACATTTGGGTTTAAAGTGTTTTAATTCTACAATATATGGCGTAAAAACGTCTGAGTGCTGCCCTCTTCAGGTTGAACGGTGGCTACTGCAGTTGAATTTTCCTATTGGTGGTTGCGGTGGTTCGTGACGTAGCGGTTGCAGGTGACGTAGGCAGGTTCCATACAGAGAGATACGTCTCAGGTGCACGCCCCCCTCCGCTGGGCTCTGCCCACTTTTCCAGCATTTTTCAAATATTGCCAGTGAGTGGAGTCAGGCTCTGACCAAGGGTTTAGTTACCCTTTAAAGGTGCAATGTGTAGATTTTAGCAGCATTTAGTGGTTCGGTTATGAGTTGCATTAAAGTCTCAGCCCACTGCTCACCCCTCCCTTTCGCAGAAGCTACGGTTGCTGAAACGGGACAAACATATCGTCGTCTGAGACAGCAGAGAATAGCCAGGGTAAGCCAAGAGTGTGTAACATTGTCACTATTTCTGTACCACAGTCCATTATAAACCACAAGGATAAAGTTTACAAAGCCATGGTCAGGTGAGGATCAAGGGTCTTAATATATAATATAATAATAATAGTAATCAGCTGATTGTCTCACGAACGTAACCAGCACATTTCTCCCCACATAGCAAACCCATAATACAGCGAGGGAGAAGAACCACATGAAACTATCCAACTACATATTTTTTCTAACAGGGTAGTAAAAGTTTAGCTGGCTAATATGAGCTGTTATGCTGTAGGGCTGTGGCTGAGCTGGTTAAAGCGTAAAGCATTGTTTATACTCGACGCGTCTGCAAGAATGATGTGATTGTAACAGCGCGCGCGCCTCCGCATCCCCTAGACACCATTTACCTACACACACATTAATAAATAATAATGAATAAAAATATTGTTTTTTTTCTCTGGTTTTGAAAACTCTTCACGATCAACTTAAAATGCTTCCAAGATCGACTTGTCGACCGCGATCGACGGGTTGGTGACTCCTATAACGTTACTGTTTTACGGTCAATAGTACTAATCAGCTGATTGTCAAAGCCATAACACAGCGAGGGAGAAGAACTAAGTTACATGAACAATCCAACTACATATTTTACACCACTGACAAGGGAAAAGTCACTACTCACGGTGTTTATGGCTAGCTTCTAGCTTTCTGCGGCTTCTCTTTCAAGGTAGTGACGAAACGCGCTCTGTAGCGCTGTTTGTTCACTGTCGGCTACGGTAGAAACATGACGTCACAATATGTCGACCTTCATGGAAGGGGGTGCCCGCGGTTATGTAGATATAAATGTCTCATTCTAAGGTAATAAAAACATAACGGTTCATTGAGTAAGGTCTTTATACACCACTGAACACATAGTTATGGATCTTATATTGCATTTCTGTCAATAGATCCTCAGAAATATTACACATTGCACATTTAAGTAAGAAATTGAATAAACAAATGTAAAAATAAAACACTACATAAACTTCACTTTATGAATTTAAATGTACATTGATTCTTAAGAGTAAGAGTTATAAGTGTAGCACATTATCTTTGGATTTAAGCCCCGAGAACACCCACAAGCAAGTATTACATTATTCAAGCTACTGAAGTTAAGTCAAGAGCAGGAGTTGATTTTCTGTCTTTTGTAGCTTAATGGTAATGACAAAAGCGATAGAAGGTTTTTAGGCTGTGGTTACTTTATGACCTCATGCACAGATCTAATACACAGACACACATCCGATTCACTCCGAACTCTTTACGTTCAGTAAAAACACAACTGACTGTGTTTATATAAACCTTGTATGTATTTGATAGTTAAACCGCTTTTGATACTTAAGCCGTAAAACTTAGTTTAGTAGTCTTTTAGACTACTGCTACTTTTTCACAAGGGACACTGCGTAGTAAAATATCACACTAAATCAAGACAAGAGCATAAATGCCGATACAAACCACCAAATAATGGTGATTTAAGGATACCGTATCGAATGGAATAACATTCATTCAGTTTTAAATGTTTCTACTTTTAAAAGTATCCAAATATTTTTTAGAGACACTGTAAATACACACAAGTTAATCATACAATAACATGTACCTGATGAAAGTAGATGTATCCTTGTGTCAGCTCATCTGAACCATCACCTAAGAAAACCCCAAGCTGTCTGTCTTCTCACTGATGTACTTTGATATCAGGTACATACCTAAAATCAGAGATCACTGAATGTTCCTGCTGCCATCTAGTGGCTTTGAGCTCAGACTCTATAGTCACACTGGCAAGACAAGCATGGCTACTATTGTTCATTTTTGATTTGTTCTAACCCCAAGTATTAAGCTTTTGCATGCAAGTCATCCAGTACGGTTTGTGCTACAAATATAATTGATGCCACAAATCAGGCAGCTTGTTGAACAGGGGTGTGCCATTTATTTCATGACTAAAAAAAAAAAATAAATAAAAAAACACCAAATAATTCTACAAAAGTTGCTTCAAGAATGTTACAGTTACAGAAGTATGTATTACACAGATGAAGGGGAAAAGCATAATGAGAAAGAGCAGAGGAAACAAATGGGAGATTGCCACGAGCTGAATCTTTTGTCCTGCTAACTAACTTTCTAAGCAGTATAAAGCTGACGATGCATTTTTCAAGTTTCAGACCAGCATTATGTCTAATCCAGAGAATTCACGTGGTCACATGGTCAAATGAGTAGAACAGAGCAATGGTAGCTAACTAAACCCTCAACCCAACTGGCTGAGGTCTATGGGTGCAATGACAGCAGGATAGTTTTATCATCAATGCTTTGCAAACATTAAATAGAAATTAACTTCACTAAAATTTTCACCACAATGTGTTGTGCTAATTTGAATATGCAGATATGCAAAAGTGAATCAAATTTCACATTCTGTAATCCACACAAGAAAATGAGTAACTGAAGGAACGGATTGACTTGCTCTTTAAATGCACCCATCAAAACATTGTGTCTTATGAACAAGATGAACTCTTGTTCTCACCAACGGAGGCATGTATAGTGAAGATGTCATAACTCTCCGAGTGAATGATGACCTCCTCCAGCACACTGATCCCCTCCTCTGGAGTGAAGCTCACCTCATGATGTTCACTGCCAATGTATTCTGCCACCTGCCACACAACACCAGATAAAACTAAAGCACTCAAAACCACATATAGCACTTCCCTTGAAAAGGCACAATTTTTATTTATTCATTTACAAATGGTCAACTTTTATTAAACTTTGATTTTCAACCTCAGGTCACACTACTTATTACATGAGCTATTAAAATGTTCTATGAGATTTGCAACCAATTTGCAATTACCAACATTTTTAACACACAGACATTTGCGTATTCAAATTGTTTATTAGACATGTTTATACTTAACTGAATTGAAAATCAGTTAAAAATATTATTAAATAGGTAAGTTATGATACTGCTGCATGATTTTAATTGGTGGTTACAGTTGAAGTCAAGACCACTTATTTAAGGAAGGGCATTTGATGAGTTTAAAATCAGCTACTTTCATAGTGAGTTAATAGTTTAACAATCACATCTAATAGTTCTCACACAAAAATACATGGGATTTTGCCTCTAATACTGTACTGTTTCCTGTATTTATGAAACATGCTTCTGATGTTCAGGCTGTAAAGTACAGTCGACATGCTACATGTACAAAGTCACTTACCTTGTGAGCAGCAGCATCAACATTTGGGCGGTCTTCTTCACCGATGGAAAAGGTCTGAATGGGAAATGGGAAATGGGAGCTGCTCTGCTTTGGCCAGTTTCAGTAGTGTTACAGCAACCAGACTTGAATCGAGTCCATCTGGAAATACAAAAATCATGTACAGTGTGAATGTAAAAATAATAATAAAAATTATATATTATCAGTAATTAATGCACTAAATTCAAACTTCAAACTTCATTTGAACTGCCTGTGACTTATACTTCTGCGTCGGACCTACGCCGGAGCCTCTACGCTATAGACTACACGCTGGTTTGTATTCATTCTTCTGCGTCGTTGTACGTGTTGACGCGCAATTACATATGCAGAGGGAGCATGTGAAACCCGAGGGAGCGGTTCTAGCAGACCAATCACAGCGCTTGCGTCCGCGTAGAATTGACGCGTTGTTACATTTTTGGAGAGGTGCACGTCAGGGTAAACGCGCTTCACACAGCCTACGACGTAGCTACTGTACGGCGTGAGTTCAACGCAGAAGTATCTTCGGGCTTACCAGACTGCTGCAAAGTCCGCAAAGGCTGGTTATTTTTCTGGACTAATTTTAAGTAACCAACATAAGCCTAAGACCTTGTTTTCAGTTATTAATGGTGTCTTAAATCCATCTATTAACAGTAGGCTATACCAAATCCTTCAATTGCACTATGTGAATTAAAGGGATAGTTCACCCAAAAATGAAAATTCTGTCAGTATTTACTCACCTTCCTGTTGTTCCAACCCCGTAAGACCTTCGTTCATCTTCGGAACACAAATTAAGATATTTTTGATGAAATCTGAGAGCTGGATCACTCCTCCATAGGCTTCTTAAGGGATTGACACTTGTTCCCCGAAAAGTTATTAAAGACATCGTTAAAATAGTCCAAGTGTGGCTCAATCCTAAGTTTATCAAACGACTAGAACACTTTTTGTGCGCAAAAAACCCCAAAAATAATGACTTTATTTAAACTATTCATTTCCTTTTGTTTGGCCTCGAGTCAGTTCACTGTAATAGGTAAGCTTCTGTTGTTGTACGTAGCTGTACGCAATCACACTACGTTAACTGACTAGAGGCCCGCAGAGAAGGAAATGAATAGTTGAAATAAAGTCGTTATTTTTGTTTGTTTTTGCGCACAAAAAGTATTTTCGTCGCTTGATAAACTTAGGCCCATGACACACTGGCTGCGTGGGGTGAGCGTGGCGTTTCTGTTGCGTGTCAGCTGCGTGGCGGCTGCGTCGCGTTTTCTGTGTCTTTGCACACCAGAAACGTGTCTGACGCGGTGCTGCTGACACAGATCACCCTTGTTCGACATATGGGAGAGAGTTGTGGAAGCCCTATACTTCGTGTTAAGCATACATATAAAGCCTACTGATAAAGACAGTGTCATCAGTATTGACAGCAAAATAGACTACAGAATATTTCGTTCTGTATTGACAGGTGCAATATTTGAAAATTGATAATTAGGCCTATTTATGTATTTATTTTTAAATTAGGCCTATATTTAGCCTATATCTGAATTTGTCAAAACCTAGACTTTCAACAATCAAAATGTAATTTATTAATATGTATTCGTGTACAAAATAACATATAAACATCTTTTCCTATTCTATTTTGCCTGGAAACGCTTCCAACACGCTTGCGTGTCGCATGAAAAATAGGCGTCAGTTCTATTTCTAGCATGCACGCGTTTTCCGCGCGGTTCAAGCCGCGCCTGAGACGCACGTGTCACGCAGGCAGTCTGCAAGCTCTAACCTGTTAACATGGGAGCCGAAATAAAAACGGACACGCCACGCAGCTGAGACGCTTACGCCACGCAGCCAGTGTGTCATGGGCCTTAAGATTGAGCCACTGTAGTCACTTGGACTATTTTAACAATGTCTTTAATAACTTTTTGTGGCTGGCAAGCTTCAATCCCTTAGAAGCCTATGGAGGAGTGATCCAGCTCTCAGATTTAATAAAAAATATCTTAATTTGTGTTCCGAAGATGAACAAAGGTCTTACGGGGTTGGAACAACATGAGGGTGAGTAAATACTGACAGAATTTTCAATTTTGGGTGAACTATCCCTTTAAAATCTCTAATCTTAGGCCCCAGGTGATAACCACTTATAATGACCCTTTCACTGTTATCTATTTGCCAGCCTCTTGGGAGGCCTTCGATCCTAATTCTTCTATCTTTAACTGAAATTATTGTCTCTCTCAATTAAACCTTCTTTCTGTTTTTATGATGCAATACATCCTCTGCATTTCAAATTGGTAATTGAGTCTGTAGGCCCTGCTCTGCTGCCTCTACTGAACAAATCTCTATTCTCATGTGTTCCAGTATCCTTGAAATCGGCCTCTGTTACTCCATTGCTCAAGAAGCCTTCCCTAGACACGTCTGTTTTAAATAATTACCAACCTATCTCTGTGGTCCCTTTTATTTCTAAGGTATTAGAAAAAGTTCTGTTGTGTCAACTGCAGTCTTTTCTAAATACAAACCATATTTCTGAAACTTTTCTGTCAGGTTTTAAATCTTGAGTATCATAGCACTGAGTCTGCACTGCTGAGAGTGTTAAATGATATCTTAGTTGCTACCGACGCAGGCGACGCAGACTGCTGATTTTGATACTGTGTGTCACTCATTACTCCTGTCTAGATTAGAATCTTTGGTGTTAAAAGGTTCAGTCTTGAATTGGTTTAAATCGTATTTAACTGAGAGATATTTTTCAGTCAGGATTGACAATTTTATCTCCTCTGCTGCTCCTCTTGTATCTGGACTCCCCCAGGGCTCTATATTGGCACCTTTGCTTTTTTCTCTCTACATGCTTCCTTTAGGTTAGATTCTGAAAAGGCATGGTGTATCCTTCCATTTTTATGCGGATGACACCCAGATCTATCTGTCTCTAAAAAGAAATGACCCTTCTGCAATTCAATCTTTATTTGCATGTATTGAGGTAAAGCTTTGGCTGGCTAGTAACTTTTTTAACCCTAAATGACTCAAATACTGAGGTTATAGTCTTTGGCCCTTCTGACAATTTTAAGTTTAATAACTCTATTTTAGAAAGTCTGTTACCTTTTAATTCAGGGTCTGTACGGAACCTTTGTGTCCTTCTTGACAGCTAACACTAGATAAACATATATCCTCTGTTGTTGCCTCTAGCTTCTTCAAGGTCCGTGTCCTTTCTAAAATTAAACATTTTTTGCCTGGAAAGTCCCTTGAGATAGCAATACATGCTTTAATTACATGTTGATTGGACTATTGCAATTCTTTGTACTGTGGCATCTCAAAATCCCAGGTTACTCGGCTACAATTGGTTCAAAATGCTGCAGCCAAATTTTTTAAGAATGGTCGTAAGTATGATCACGCTTTTAACCGCCTACTTCCGGGATTTGAAGATTGGATTAGTTCCAAACACTGTCATTTGGGCGTTGGACTCCATTCACTTACATTGCTGCGCGTCGAGTTGTTCCAGAGGTAAGTTGCTGAAATATCGACCTCTTTTGAATTGTCAACTGTCTTTATTGTATCAGAGGCCCTTTGCGATGCTTATACTGGTCTTCATTTGTATATGCACAGCGTAATTATTTATATTTTATGTTGGTTGTTTCAACCAATTTTCAAGCACTGCCTGCTAGCTAGTTAGCTAGCGCGACTTCGTCAGCTGTGACAGTAAGAGTTCGGTAATGAATCGCTACCACCTTTATAGCAAATTTTATTTTATTTAATTTTTTGGGATATACTAACTTTTCATTATGTGACGTGTTGGCTGTACTTAATTCTGCCACGGCAGACCTCTTTGCGTGATCATGAAGGTAGGCTAATGGCTGAATCAGAATTTATGAGCAAAATCACGGGAATCAATAGCCTAATACAGCCCAGTTGTGCTAAAATAAATATCATGAGACGTCCATCATCAGATGAATGATATGGAAAAGTTAAGTTAGAGCCGCTAAAGCCAGTGCCCATGCGAACATGAACACTAAGCTTTTCCCTTCAAAAATATAGCCTAAAACTTATCTAAGTAATATACAGTATTTCGTTGTCACCCTGCCTCTCCAAATGCAAAACTGACATTAACAAAATGCAATAATGCAATAACATCTGAAAAAGTACTTGGGTGTGTGTTTTATTTTATATTTACCATTCAATAATGCAATCGCTGCTGTCTGTCCCATAGAAGAACATGACAGCCAGCGTATGTTTTGGAACTATTGGGGCTTACATGAACAACGTGACAGCCATAGCGGCGACATCAAAGAGTGTCGCAACTCTTTCTCTCTATGGCTCTGCTTCAAATAAAGTGAAACTGGATTTGAAAACGAGCACAGCAGTGATGCCTGGAATCACTTTGATCATGAAATGCAGTTAAGTGCAAGATGTGCAGCGCCAATCTATTATAAACATAACATTATAATGTGAACACGATTGAAATAGAATGTTGTAAATTCTCTGTGCTTTAGTTTTCCAGCACGCTGTTAAAGGAACAGTGCGCTTGACTGCATTTTTTTTCCATCTTTGTTCAAAAGGTATAATGTTGCAAACCAATCAAGGACGACCCAAAATTGGTTCAGAGGCTGTATCTCGGCCAAACTTTGATCAATCGAAAGGAAAATTGATATGCTTTATCGGAACCATGATTTGAGGGTCCATGACAAATTTGGAACAGCGCCACCTAAAGGTCATGAGATCTGAATTGCTCATAACTTTTGAACAGTTTGTCAGAAAATCTTGGTGTTTATGGATTCCTTGTGTCATGCCAAATCTGTGGATACCGATTTTTGCAGGATTGGATGAACCATGTGTACACCATTTTGAATTGACATAAACCCTTATAACTTTTGAAAAGTGATTAAAATTTGATTTCTTTGTGTCATTATGTGTCATTATGTTTTGTTCTAATTTTTTAACAGTAAACCTATGTATAGCAGCAGCCTATAGATGCTGAGAGGTTAAGCAGCAGGAAAGAAGTCCGTGACACGTTCCCATGCATTTAAAATCATGATGTATATAGTCCAAATGAAGATAGAAAACACTTGGTGATCACAAACTGTACAAACGGTAAAAAAAAAAGACATTAGAAACTGTCAATGGAAAGTGAGCGTTCCTGACTACTCACCCCCTCTCTACACGATCTAACCAAAAAGTTAGGAAATGCATACTTCAATAACAAAATAAAAGACACTTTTTTTTGTATTTACATTCCAGCCCCTGATTATTACACAATAAACCTGTAATAATCATAAATACAGTCAAAATATTGTAAAATAACATAACATATTATAACATATTATAATGTGACATTATAAACATACACATTACATAATTAATGCCCAACCAATCCACATGTGCTTTGTGGATTTGGAAAAGGCATTCGACAGTGTCCCTTGCGGCGTCCTGTGAAGGGTGCTCTGGGAGTATGGGGTCCGGGGCCCTTTGCTAGGGCTGTTCGGTCCTTGTACGACCGGAGCAGAAGCTTGGTTCGCATTGCCGGCAGTAAGTCAGACTTGTTCGGGGTGCATATTGGACTCCGGCAGTGCTACCCTTTGTCACCGGTTCTATTCATAATTTTTATGGACAGAATTTCTAGGCGCAGCCAGGGCTGGAGTTTGTCCGGTTTGGGGACCACACGATTTCGTCTCTGCTTTTTGCGGATGATGTTGTTGTGCTGGCCCCATCAGACCAGGACCTTCAGCATGCACTGGGACGGTTTGCAGCCGAGTGTGAGGGCGGCTAGGATGAGAATCAACACCTCCAAATCTGAGGCTATGGTTCTCAGTTGGAAAAGGGTGGCTTGCCCACTTCAGGTTGGTGGAGAGTTCCTGCCTCATGTGGAGGAGTTCAAGTATCTTGGGGTCTTGTTCACGAGTGAGGGAAGGATGGAACGGGAGATTGACAGATGGATCGGTGCAGCTTCTGCAGTAATGCGGTCGATGTACCGGTCTGTAGTGGTGAAGAAGGAGCTGAGCTGCAAGGCAAAGCTCTCGATTTACCGGTCAATCTACGTTCCTACGCTCACCTATGGTCATGAGCTGTGGGTCATGAGCGAAAGGACAAGATCCCGGATACAGGAGGCAGAAATTAGCTTTTTTCGCAGGGTGGCTGGGTGATCCCTATAGAGATAGGGTGAGGAGCTCTGTCACTCGGGAGGAGCTCAGAGTAGAGCCACTTCTCCTCCACATTGAGAGGGTGGCATCTGTTCCGGATGCCTCCTGGACGCCATCCTGGGAAGGAGACCCCGGGGAAGACCTAGGACACGCTGGAGGGATTATGTCTCCCGGTTGGCCTGGGAATGCCTCGGTGTCCCCCGGAAGAGCTGGAGGACGTGTCTGGGGAGAGGGAAGTCTGGGCATCTCTGCTTAGACTGCTGCCCCCGCGACCTGGCCCCGGATAAGCGGAAGAAGATGATGATGATGATGATGATGACATTACATAATTAATTGTTGTACATTTTTTCCTGTTTTTTTTCTCATTTAAAATACTTAAGGAAATGTGAAAATGTATGTATATGTTTGTGTGTATGTAAATGTCCAGAAAATCCTTGTAAGCCGAGTACAGTTAATGTAATTCCGATTCCTTTATTATCTGGGTAAGCGTTATACTACTCTTTATTCCACTTGGATTATAAATAAGTATGTTTTGTTCATTCTGTGTTCGTACTCATCTGAACTTCTGGTAATTTTGAGTTAATTTTCACAGATACTTCTGAACCAGCTGTTCCCTTTCGTTGTCACTCCGAGTTACGTCGGATGACGACGAAATGGGGTTTCGCTTAGAAAGCCTATCAACTTCGAGTATTACAAAACGAGCCAAGGGCAAAGAAATGCCATGGGTCTGCGGAATTTGCATGACGTAACTCCGCCCCACCTCGTGGGTATAAAAGGAGGAAGTCCGCAACAGCAGTTTATGTTTTCGCTTCGGAGCCAAGTGTATTCTTCTCTCCACAAGCCAACTCTGAATTATCAGCTTCACGAACGAGTGCCTCGAGTGTTGGTGTGACGGCGATCTCCGGCGAGTGCGTGCTTCCTGCTTATCTCTGCAGTGGTTCATCAGAGAGCGCGTGCTTCCCCGGGCGCTTCAACACGTGAGTTCTCTCTCTAAAAGAGCGCACGCGGCACGTCTTTTTAAAGACGGCTCGCCCGTGCATTTAAAAAAAAAAAAAAAAAAACGAATGGTTGCGGCAGCTTGGTATCGGACTCTGATGGGCACGAGCGTTGTCTGGTATGTTTGGGCTTGATCATACTAGAGCAGCGCTCGTGGATGACTCATGTTCTCTCTGTGGGAACATGATCATCGCGTCATATAGGTCGAGACTCTGTGAACTCGCAAGAGTGAGAGTCCCCTCATCCACCCCCCGATCTTCGGCTGGTGGCCAGGGTGACCTGAGGGGGTTGGTCTGGAACAAGGCGCCGACTCCGTGTCCGTGACCCCAGCCTCCCCTCAACGGCGGTGCCCGCTAGTGAATAGGTGATTCCCACGAGTCTACCCTCTGGTGGCCCGTGTGTTTCATTTAAAGCTACAGAGGATGATACTATGTTTGTAGCAGCTTCACAAGGTGGGTTTGATTCTCTGCGAAGTGACGACTCGTCACAGCTGCCACCCTCTGGTGTGCATACGGCTGTGCCTGAGTCTGATCCAGAGATGACGGCCATGCTTTCCTGGGACGATTGGTTTTTGGGTAAGGCCGCCGACCCTCGTCCACGGCAAACCCCAATACCTTCCCTCCCGGACGTGCATGATGAGATCTCGAAGTCCCAGAAGACCCCCTGGTTTTCTCGGGACCGCTCGCTGATCTCATCCGCCTTTCCCCCCTCGATGGGGCCGCTGTCACGGGTACACTGGGGTTCCCCCGGCTGAACACTCTGTTGCGATGCTATGTGTCCTCAGAGTGCTTCTTCTCGGCGCAATCCTAAGCACCCGCCCGTGGTCTATGGTTTTCGTCTACATTTGTGGCGAGATCCTATAGCACCACGGGACTGGCAGCCGCCTCTCTGCAGGCCATGGCCATTCTGCTGGTCCTCGACCCAGATGCTCATGGACTTGCACGAGGGCGGGACTGACCCAGGGCTCTTCACTGAGTCGCGCGCCGCCACTGACCTTGCTCTCCGAGCGACGAAAGTGGCCGTACGCTCCCTGGGTCAGGTGATGCCTACCATTCTGTGGCTGAACCTGTCTGATGTGCTGAATGTCGCGCGGCCCCGTCTGTCCGACGTTCCCATATCCCAGGTCGGCCTCTTCGGCGGTGCGGTTGAGAACTTCGCCCAACAGCTCTCAACCGCCCATGTGCAGACTGACGTGATTCTGTCCCGATGGCCCGCCGTCCGCTCAGATCCCTCGGTCTGCCCACTGCCGAAGGCGCCCCCCCCGCGGCTCCCACCCCGCCCGTTTAAAGAGACGAGCCGGCTCTGGAAGCCGCGGGCGGACGCCTCAGCCCTCTCCAGCCCCGCCCCCCGCTACGTGCCGGGTTAAGCGGCGCTCCTGAGACGGGCTCCACAGAGATGGGACTCAGTTCTTCCAGGAGTTGGTAGCAGGACCACTCCTTTCCCCGGTGGAGGGCCGGGGAAAAATCCTTATTCTCCTAAGAACTGACTCTCCCGTCTCTGGGAAGACAGAGTTCTCGGACGACACAGAGCGCCGCCCACAAGCCGTGCTCTCCTCGTCCCCCTCTGTCCCAGAGGTGCTTGACACGGCGTGCCGTCCACGGACCGCTTCGCCCCTGTCCCCCTCTGTCGCCAGACCCCTGCCAGAGCAGGCCCCCGCGGGACGACCAGCATGGTCCTCCCCTGGCCCCCTCTGTCAGGGCGCGGTTGCTAACTGTGCCCCCACACCGGGCCGCTATGCCGTCCACGTCTGGGCCAGTTACTCCGCTTCGCTGCCCCTCCGGGGGGACGCCTGTCGTCCGCTTGATCCCGCTGGTTCAGTTCTTGGGAGCCTGGTTAGAGCTTCCCCGTCTGTCCCGCTGGATCGCGCGCACCATCAGGCTCGGCTTGCGATTCAGTTCGCACGGTCTCCTCCCCGCTTCAGGGGAGTCCGCTCCACTTTGGTCGGTGGCAGTGCCCCTATCATGAGAGCAGAGATTGCCACCCTGCTGGCGAAGGGTGCAATCGAGACTGTCCCTCCAGCCGAGATGAGGTCCGGGTTCTACAGCCCCTACTTCATTGTCCCCAAGAAAACCGGTGGGTTACGGCCAATCCTGGACTTGCGCGTGCTGAACCGCTCCCTTCACAGGCTGCCGTTCAAGATGCTCTCCGCCAAACGCGTTCTCGAATGCGTGCGGCCCCAGGATTGGTTTGCAGCGATCGACCTGAAGGACGCCTACTTTCATGTCTCCATTCTTCCTCGACACAGACCGTTCCTACGGTTTGCTTTCGAGGGGCAGGCATACCAGTACGCGGTTCTCCCTTTCGGGCTAGCCCTGTCTCCTCGCACCTTCACGAAGGTCGTCGAGGCTGCCCTTGTTCCCCTTCGGGAACACGGGGTTCGCATCCTGAGTTATATCGACGACTGGCTGATCCTAGCCCACTCTCGAGATCAGGTTTGCGAACACAGGGACCTAGTGCTCCGGCACCTAGCTCGTCTGGGCCTTCGGGTGAACTGGGAGAAGAGCAAACTTTGCCCCGTGCAGAGGATCTCTTTTCTCGGTATGGACATCGACTCGGTCGCCATGTCCGCGCAGCTTACGAGCGAGCGCGCACGCGCAGTCACTGCTGACTTGCCTGAGACATCTCAGGAGCAAGAATGCGGTTCCACTGAAACATTTTCAGAGGCTCCTGGGGCATATGGCATCTGCAGCCGCGGTCACGCCGCTCGGATTGCTTCATATGAGACCGCTTCAGCTTTGGCTTCGCGACCGAGTCCCGAGGTGGGCATGGCATCAAGGCACGCTCCGGGTACCAGTTACTCCGACCTGCCGTCAGTTCCTCACCCCGTGGTCGAACCTCAGTTTTCTCAGGGCGGGTGTCCCCCTGGAACGAGCTTCCCGGCATGTTGTGGTCTCCACGGATGCCTCCACCACGGGCTGGGGCGCCATGTGCAATGGACATGCTGCTGCGGGCTCCTGGACAGGACCCCAGCGGCTATGGCATGTCAATTGCCTCGAGTTGTTGGCAGTACGCCTTGCCCTGCACCGCTTCCGGGCGTTGCTCAGGGGTCAACACGTACTAGTCCGCTCAGACAATACCGCTACTGTAGCGTACATCAACCATCAAGGTGGTCTACGCTCCCGCCGTATGTCACAACTCGCCCGCCACCTCCTTCTATGGAGTCAGAAGCATCTGAGGTCGCTTCGAGCCATCTTCATTCCCGGAGCCCTGAACTGTGCAGCCGACGAGCTCTCACGGCTTCAGCCCCTCCCTGGAGAATGGCGACTCCATCCCCAGTCGGTTCAGCTGTTTTGGGACCAGTTCGGGGACGCACAGATAGATCTGTTTGCCTCTCACGACTCGACCCATTGCGCCCTGTATTTTTCCCTGACCGAGGGCACGCTCGGCACGGATGCACTGGCGCACAGCTGGCCGCCGGGCCGCAAATATGCGTTTCCCCCAGTGAGCCTTCTTGCGCAGACCTTGCGCAAGGTCAGGGAGGACGAGGAGCAGGTCATTTTGGTCGCGCCGTATTGGCCCGGCCGGACCTGGTTCCCCGAACTTGCACTCCTCGCGACAGCACCTCCCTGGCCCATTCCTCTGAGGAAGGACCTTCTTTCTCAGGGACGGGGCACCCTGTGGCACCCTCGCCCCGATCTCTGGAGCCTCCACGTGTGGCTCCTGGACGGCTCGAGGTAGGTTTGAGTACCCTTCCACCTACGGTGGCGGCTACCATCACTTCCGCTAGAGCGTCGTCCACGAGACACGTCTACGCGTTGAAGTGGAACCTCTTCGTCGACTGGTGCTCTTCTCACCGAGAAGACCCCCGGAGATGCTCGATCAGCGTTGTGCTTTCCTTCCTTCAGCAAGGGTTGGAGCGAAGGCTGTCTCCCTCCACCCTTAAGGTCTATGTTGCCGCCATTGCCGCACACCATGACCTTGTCGAAGGTAAGTCGGTAGGGAAGCACGACCTGGTCATCAGGTTCCTGAGAGGAGCGAGGAGACTAAATCCTCCTCGCCCTCCTCTCGTTCCCTCTTGGGACCTCTCAGTGGTTCTAACTGCCCTGAAGAGTGCTCCCTTTGAGCCCCTGCAATCAGTTGAGCTTAAGTTCCTGTCAATGAAGACAGCGCTCCTGGTTGCACTGGCCTCCATCAAGAGGGTAGGGGACCTGCACGCATTCTCCGTCGACGAAGCGTGCCTGGAATTCGGTCCGGCTTTCTCTCACGTGATCCTGAGACCCCGGCCCGGATATGTGCCCAAGGTTCCTACTACTCCCTTTCGGGACCAGGTGGTGAACCTGCAAGCGCTGCCCCCGGAGGAGGCAGACCCAGCCTTGGCACTGCTCTGTCCAGTACGCGCTCTTCGCGCCTATGTAGACAGGACGCGGTGTTCAGGACCTCAGACCAGCTCTTTGTCTGTTATGGTGGGAAGCTGAAGGGAAAGGCTCTCTCCAAGCAAAGGTTGTCTCACTGGATAGTGGACGCCATTGCCTTGGCTTACCAGCAGCAAGGTCGACCGTGCCCCCTTGGTGTGACGGCTCACTCCACCCGGAGTGTGGCATCCTCTTGGGCTCTAGCGCATGGCGCCTCGCTAACAGACATCTGCAGAGCTGCAGGCTGGGCGACACCTAACACATTCGCCAGATTCTATAATCTCCGAGTGGAGCCAGTGTCCTCTCATGTACTCGCTTCAACTAGCTAGTACCGGACCCGCTCAGGTGTCTTCGCTTGCTCGCCATTCCACTCCACGGACTGGATACGTGCGATATTCTCCTCAGGTGAGCTTCCCCGAAAGCCCTGAGTTCCTCCAGCACTCCTGACGTCGGCGCCAGTGTCTATTGCCTGCGCGTCGGCTAGGTGCCTCCCGTGTGCATGGTCCCTCCCCTGAGCGACCCCCACATGTGTATTTCCACTGTAAGCCTCTCTGAGCATGTGTCTTTCCCTTGGCAAGCCACCTTGCCACCCCTGGGGTTGAAATATTCCACCTGCGGCTGGACACCCCAGTGTTCTCCATATGTTTCCTTCGGGTCATATGTGTATTCTCTAAGTCCCCCCCCCCTCCGGGTTGGCATTAATTGCATACTTCCCCTAGCTTGGGATATGCTTCCCAGTGTACCTTGGTATTCCTGTGTTAAATGGAGTCCTTCGTCCAGTCTATGACAGGGATCTTGATTTACGCAGGGCACTGGAAGACAGCTGAGAAGGTGGCGTGATTAGACTAGTAACCCCATTTCGTCGTCATCCGACGTAACTCGGAGTGACAACGAAAGGGAACGTCTACGGTTACGTATGTAACCCTCGTTCCCTGAGTAGGGAACGGAGACGTTACGTCTGCCTGCCACTTTCCGCTGTACCGCGGGGATCGCCTGAGCTCAGTCTTGGCTCCTCAGCGAAGAAACATAAACTGCTGTTGCGGACTTCCTCCTTTTATACCCACGAGGTGGGGCGGAGTTACGTCATGCAAATTCCGCAGACCCATGGCATTTCTTTGCCCTTGGCTCGTTTTGTAATACTCGAAGTTGATAGGCTTTCTAAGCGAAACCCCATTTCGTCGTCATCCGACGTAACGTCTCCGTTCCCTACTCAGGGAACGAGGGTTACATACGTAACCGTAGACGTTTTTCCATGTACGTTCAATTTCTGCTGTTTTTGCTCTTTCTGCTCAGCATTGCTCTTACAGCCTTTAGGGGCTTGGACCCCGTATTGCTGCTTGCAGCTATACTTTAAAGGGACTATGTGTAGTTTTTTAGGTATTTTATTATCTAAAATCAATATTTTTATTCATAAATATGTCCTCAATGGTGTACAAATACCTCTGCCAATTATCTGACTTATCCTCGTAAACGAAGAATTTATTATCTTTATATACATGTGACGGGTAGGTCCACGGAGGCTTCCATGTCGTTCCGCCATCTTGAAAAACTATAATAGCAGAGAGGGTCAAAAAGTACTAGGCCAACGCGTTTCCACAACGAGTTTTCGTTCAGAGCCAGCGTCACGTAACTGAAAGCAGCAGAAACAGAGGAGCAGAGCAGTGAGAGGCGCTTGTCACTGACCCGGCAAGTTTAAAAGGCTGCATTGCACTGTTATTATTCATACTGTAACATTGGTTTGTTCGTTGTGTCAAATTGCAGTTTGTTTGAAATAACAAACCTGTTCACCCGAAGGAAAACTCGACGAAGTGCTATTAGAAGACATCCTGTCATAGCTTTTTGGTACATAACAGCTACCGTAGATGCAACACGCATTTCAAAATGTGAGGCGCTGGAGAGCACAATTCGTTTGAATGCAAAATACAATTTCACCGCTAGATGGGAGAAATTCCAACACAATGTCCCTTTAAAGTTGTTTCTCGTTATGGCTTCGAGAATGAGCAGTGATGACTGTAATCACTTTCTATCATGAAAAATAAAATTAAGTGCAAGATGTGCAGCGCCAATATTCATGCCATATTCAGCATTTTAATGAGAACAGAATTATGATAGAATCTCTGTTTTAGTTGCCCATGTATCAGCGTGCTGTTAAGGGAAGAGCGCATCCAGAGTTTCCCTTTCAAACCATAGACTGTAAAAAAGTAATTCACATGCGCATTCATATATCTAGGATATCTGATTATTAATCTCATAGGATGTGTCATAGAAAGGGCTTCAGTTTATGGAGATCTTTTACTCTTCAGCTTTACCTCAAGCATCTACTGTATTCCTTTTAGATGTTTCTTTTTCGATAACATTGATGCATCATAATCTAGCAGCTATTTTCTTCTATTCATACATTCATGTTTTCATAGGCATCTTTTACATGTCCTATTTTTATTTCTCAATATTCATTTTTGTAACAGTCTTAAAATATTTTCATTTTCATGAAGGAAACACTCCCAATTTATGATTGAATTTAGGCTTTTATTCACATATAAACACTGGTCAGCGAACATAAACAAAAGGTCAAACGTGCTACATAACACGAGAAAGAACCTCATTGGTCTCGCACGTCAAGCGGACATGCTTGAGTTTCTGTTTACCAGATCTGAAGAGTGAGTTGAATGTTTATATGTGAATAAAAGCCTAAATTAAATCTGTTTATCATATAAAACGAAAGTGTCTTTTCAGAAAAATTTGACTAAACTGCTCGATTCATATGGATTAGTTTCACAATCTCTTTATGAACATTTTGAAGAGTCAAAGTGGTAGTTGCATAGCTGTCAATGTAGAGACAGAAAGCTCCCAGATTTCATTTAAAATATTTTCACTCGTGTTTTGAAGATGATCAAAAGCTTATGTATTTGGAAAGAGGGGGAGTAAATGACAATTTTCTTTTTTGGGTGAACTAACCCTTTAAACACACTTTAAATATAACAACTTTTATGCTGAATATGATATATCTGTTACAGTATATTTAATGGTGAATATGACATATACCTGTGCCAAGACCCTCAAGGTTGTTATAGGTGGCGTGTTTGGGTTTGTCTGTGAGACAGTGGAAGCGATCCATCTGGACAGACTTAACTTTTCCACTGAGCTTTAAGTTAAATGCCTCAAAGTGCCCAGGTGGGAACGGAGTGATCTTTGCAGGAGTCGACATGGAGTGCGTAATATCGGTCAAACCTGTTTGAATTAGATCAAAGTTAAAACATTTGTTATACAGGGTGCTCAAAGTGAGCAAAAAAACAAGTCCGTTTTACACGATTCATTATACCTTTGCCCTCAGAACAGACAGCTAGAAAACCATCATCAGTGAGCAGCCTGAACAGTGGTCTCACGCCATAGGTAAGCCTAAGAAAAACTTTCTGTTAGAAGTGTACAACAAGATGAAGGCGAATACACCATCTAGCAAGGATGCCATCTTCTCGATTCCAAAGCGATCGTACAGGTGCAGAAGGATCTCTCCATTGACTTTGGTCTGATACTCAAACTCAAAGTAATTCTTCAGCTATATCGGATAAGATTGGACAACAGGTGTTTAAAGGACAAGTTCGGTATTTTACACTTAAAGCCCTGTTTTAAGATCGTTTCTGATGAAATAGAACGGTTAAGATTGAAATTTGGACAAATGCTGCTGTCCCGAGAATTTTCGGTTTCTGTGGTAGCACCCCCCCCCCCACCTCCACAATGTTCCCTTTCAAGGGAACTCGCGTTGCGTCGATTGACGCTAAGGGAACGCTTTGCGTGTTGATGTATTGAAGCACATGTAAAATCAGTCCAATGGCGTGACGGGACGTCAGAAGCGGGTGACGTCATGAACCAGGAAGTATAAATCCGGTTCAAAACCCAGCCGCGACAGCTTTTGTGTCTTCACAAGCGCTCTATGTGAAATTGTCCTTGTTATTTGGTGTTGTCTGTTATATATATATATATATATATATATATATATATATATATATATATATATATGTATATATTTATAAGACTATGGCGAGCAAGCAGCAGTTTAGAGTGTGTGTGCTCCCCTGCCCGCGTTATTTAACGGGTGGGGACACACACACTTTATGTGTTGTTTGTTTGGGAGAGGAGAATGCACGATCAGCGCTCGAGGGCGCTGACTGTGAGCACTGTATTGTGTTTCCCTTGCGGACACTCCGATCCCGCCTGGCGTTTTTTTTTAACGAGGATGCCCACGCTCGCGTTCCCCAAGACTCAGGTCCCGCTGCTGCCGAGGCACAGCGAAGACTTCAGACTTGGGGTTCGCGAATGGATCTGTCAGCGGGGTTAGAGACGGGCTCTGCCTTATCTCTGACTTCACCTGACAGATCTAATGCCTCGTATCAGGGTTCGGAAGCACGCGCTGCGGTTTCTTCCACCCCGATACAGGCACAAACACTACAGCTATCCAATTCAGAGGGACTGGATGTTGTTAGTGTTTATGCTCGTGATACTGAGGATTCGACACCTCAGTCTCATGTTTTTGAGGAGCTCGTTGAGGTTGTAACGAGAGCGGTCGAAAGAATACATATCGATTGGCCGGCAGATAAGCAGGACGTTCGTTTAAAAAGCAAACTAGACGAACGCTTCCTGTCCTCTCGTTCACAATCTCAACGCCTGAGCCTTCCGTTTTTTCCCGTTCTCCACACTGAGGTGTCGAGATCGTGGACGAAACCTGTGTCATATAGAATGTACTGTGCACAATCATTACTCTACTCTTCTATTTCACAATATAAAGAGCACGGATATTTGGGGAAATGCCGAAGGTGGAAGAGACGCTCGCGAGCTATCTCTCCCCTGAATCTGCATCTTCCCTTAAAGCTACATTATTACCCACCAAATCAGTTAGATTAACTTCAGCTTTGGTGGGTAAGGCTTATTCAGTGGCTGGTCAGGCTGCAGCATGTCTTCACACAATGTCGCTGCTGCAGGCTTACCAGGCTGAAATGTTAGGAGACATTAATGAGGGCGGGGCTATTGGCCCGAACGCAGTTTGCGAACTGCGTCGAGCCACAGATTTGTCTCTCAGGGTCGCCAAGGAGACGGCTATTTCTATCGGCCGGTCTATGGCAGCCCTGGTGGCCACTGAGAGACATTTCTGGCTCAATTTGAGCAATATTAAAGAAAATGAGAAAATATTTTTTATGGATTTTCCTATCTCTTTATCTGGCCTCTTGGGCGACGCAGTGAACACGGTCGTCGAGAGGGTTCAGGAGTCAGCCATACAAGAAACGGCTGCCTTCCAAAAACTTCTCCCTCGCCAGACTCATGTCTCTGGGGTTGCTGAGTGGGAGCAGCCCCAAACTTTTAAACCGTGCCACACAAAAACAGAGCATGGCTTCCCGTGTTCCCCCACAAAAAGACTGGGGACATGGAAAGCACGCTCAACAGCAGCCTTTAAGGGGTAAGACGGATCTGAGGACCGTCATTATTTCCAAGAAAGCTGCAAAGAAAAGGCCTGACGTCCGAGGGCGCAGGCCATCGAGGGTAGTTCCCCACCGAAGCAGATTGGTTAACACCTCATTTTACGGTGCCCGTCTCCCTTCGGTGCCCTCGGGGGACCGTTATGCTAACCCTGCCACCTCGTGTGTTACAGGGCGCAGCGGTCTCCAGCGAGCACATATCTCAGATGCCACCCAGAAACGTAGTGGCCCTGGGATGCCCGCCCCCTCCGAGGAGGGTCCTAGAGCAGTCAGTTCAGTCGTTCCCTGCCGGTTCGCCGTTACAGGGCGATGGGCTGATTGCTCAACAAAAACTGAATCCAGAAACCAGTCTCGAGAGGCTGGTACATTTAGTAGAATTCTTGGCAGCGTGGAAGCTACTGCCAAATATTTCTCGTTAGGTCCTGCAGACCATAAGGGGCTTTCATCCCACCGTGGTGAGCCCCGAGCAGGTTCTGGTAATGGAACAAGAAGTGAAAATCCTGTTGGACATAGGGGCCATAGAATATGTACCTCCCTCCAGCAGGGACACCGGGTTTTTCAGCCGGTATTTCATCGTTCCAGAGAAGGATGGGGGGTTGCGTTCCATTTTGATTTTAATAGTTCTGTATGTTTCCGTCATGTAACTAAAGTTCAAAATGTTGAGACAAATCGTGCCACAGATCAACTTCGAGGACTGGTCTGTCACGAAAGATCTCAAGGACGCATACTTCCACTTTTCCATTCTCCCATATCACGGGAAGTTCCTGAGATTTGCTTTGGCGGGCAAAGCATACCAATATTGAGTTCTTCCGTTCGACCAAGCACTATCACCCCACACTTTCACGTAATGCGTAGATGCAGCTCTGGCGCCACTGCGTCTTCAGGGTATTCGCATCATGAACTACATTGACGATTTGTCGATTCTATCTCAGTCGCATCTGTTGGCGGTTCGGCATCGAGATGTCGTTCTCACCCACATGAAAGAGCTGGGGTTATGGCTAAACGCCAAAAAGAGTGTGCGTTCTCCATTACAGAGGACCACTTTTCTAGGGGTAGTGTGGAATTCTATGTTGATGCGGGCGCGCCTGTCTCCGGCACGCATAGAGTCCATCCTGTCAGCTGTGGAAAGAATAATGCTAGGCCAGTCACTCACTGTGAAACAGTTTCAGAGACTGTTGGGTTTGATGGCAGCAGTGTCCACCGTGATACCGTTTGGCCTGCTGTACATGAGACCCTCGCAGTGGTGGCTCAGGACCAAAGGGTTTTCCTTTCGCATGATCAGGGTTATGCGGCGATGCCTACGTGCCCTGGTTATGTGGAAGAAACCTTGGTTCCTGTCCCAGGTCCCTGTGTTGAGAGCTTCTTGTCGTCACAGGATGCTAACGACAGATGCCTCCTTCACGGGCTGGGGGAGCGATCCTGGAAGGACGCTCAGTTCAGGGTAAGGGTTTTCCCTGAGGGGCAACCCCTTTTGCATGATCATGGTTACGCGGCTATGCTTACGTGCCCTGGTTATGTGGAAGAAACCTTGGTTCCTGTCCCAGTTCCCCATGTTGAGAGCTTCTTGTCGTCGCAGGATGCTAACAATAGATGCCTCCCTCACGGGCTGGCTAGCGATCCTGGAAGGATGCTTGACTTAGGGCCTACCAGACCTCAGGGGCCACAATGTGTGGGTCCACACAGACAGCACTTCGGTGGTCACCTATATAAGTCATCTAGGAGCAGACATCCTGTCGAAACAGGGGCTGAGGCCCGGGGATTAGATGTTCCACCCTGAGGTGGTGGAACAGATATGGGGGGAGTTCGGCCAGACTCAAATGGATCTGTTTGCGTCTCGAGAGACGTCTCACTGTCCACTCTGGTTCTCCCTCACGCATCCAGCTCCTCTCGGACTGGATGTGTTGGTACAGACGTGGCCGAGGCTGCGTTTGTATGCTTTTCCCCCGATCGCTTTGCTCCCGGGAGTTCTGGAGAGAGTTCGCAGGGACCATCTGCGCCTACTTCTTTTAGCCCCGCGGTGGCCGGGCAGAGTACGGTTCCCAGATCTATTGTCTCTCCTCTACGGGCCTCCTATGGAGCTTCCCGTCAGGAGAGACTCTCTGTCCCAAGCAGAGGGCTCTATATTTCACCCTCGTCTCGAACTGTGGAACCTGTGGGCTTGGCCTCTGAGGGGGCCCAGCTCATAGGGTCAGGTCTCTCAACCGAGGTTGTGGAGACCATTCTACAATCCAGAGCTCCCTCCACGAGGAAACTTTATGCCTTGAAGTGGAAGGTTTTCACTTCATGGTGCAGTGACCATCAGCTGAACCCAGTTAACTGCCCAGTTGGTACAGTGCTGGAGTTTCTGCAGGATCGGTTCACTGCAGGTCTATCCCCGTCCACTCTGAAGGTCTATGTGGCGGCCATAGGTGCTTACCACATTCCTTTGGGTGGAATGTCTGTGGGTAAAGACCCTCTGGTATCTCGTTTTCTACGTGGCACGTTGAGGCTGAGGCCTGCTGTACGCACTAGGGTACCGACTTGGGACCTGGCTATTGTCCTCCTAGGCCTTTCCCAGGCTCCCTTCGAGCCCCTGGAGGAGGTTCCAGCTAGTTTTTCTTACTTTAAAAACTCTGTTCCTCCTCGCTATTTCTTCCCTTAAAGGAATATGAGATCTTCAGGCTCTGTCGGTTGCACCCTCGTGCTTGGAATTTGCACCTGGCATGGTTAAAGCGTTCCTTCATCCTAGACCAGGTTATGTTCCTAAGGTCCCCACTAATGTGGCCCGATCTATAGTGCTGCAGGCCTTCTGTCCTCCTCCGTTTCAGGATGCGGACCAGGAAAGGCACAATTTGCTATGCCCAGTGAGGGCGTTGGATGCTTACGTCCACAGAGCTGCCCTGTGGCGTAAAACCGAACAGTTATTTGTCTGCTTTGGACCCCCTAACAAGGGTTCCCCTGCATCTAAGCAAAGGATGAGCAAGTGGGTGGTCGAGGCCATCTCACTTGCTTATGAGTCGACCGGACAGCCTTCACCTATGGCCGTTCGGTCTCACTCAACTAGGAGTATGGCGGCCTCTAAGGCCTTATTGTCAGGAGTACCTCTTCAAGATGTTTGTGATGCGGCAGGCTGGTCCTCACCTCACACATTCGTTAGGTTCTATTCTCTGGACTTGGACTCTACACCAGGGTCCCGAGTGCTCTCGTCCTAGTGCTGCTCGCCCTGATTTCACACTGGACAGGCACTTCTCGCTATGGTGGCGTTGGTATAAACGTTCCCTTAGCGTCAATCGACGCAACGCGAGTTCCCTTGAAAGGGAACGCCTCGGTTACAACTGTAACCTCGGTTCCCTGAAGAGGGAACGAGACGTTGCGTCACCTGCCATATCTCCTGCGTGCCTGTAAGCGACTTGTTCAGACCCTGCGAAGCTGTCGCGGCTGGGTTTTGAAACGGCTTTATACTTCCTGGTTCATGACGTCACCCGCTTCTGACGTCCCGTCACGCATTGGACTGATTTTACATGTGCTTCAATACATCAACACGCAAAACGTTCCCTTAGCGTAAATCGACGCAACGTCTCGTTCCCTCTTCAGGGAACCGAGGTTACAGTCGTAACCGAGGCGGTTTCATAGGGGCACTGGAAGAATCATTCATAAAACGCATTAAACTTTAGTTTACAAAGACGTGAAACTCACAGAGCGGTCTGGGGTGTTCACTGATATGCTCACACAAAAATCGCTGCATAAGATGCTTTCCAACAGGGGTTTTACCATTCGTTGTAAAATTGTGGACCTATTTTTCCAAACGCCTCACAACCG
Organism: Gila orcuttii; assembly: GCA_026230005.1. NCBI lineage: Eukaryota > Metazoa > Chordata > Actinopteri > Cypriniformes > Leuciscidae > Gila > Gila orcuttii. Next base: position 16,348,110 of record JAPDVR010000010.1, on the reverse strand, counting down.
GACATTCTTCTGTTGAGAGCTTGAATAATAGACACTCCAGCCCAGTTGGTGGCGATAATGCACCTTTGCCAATGTTTGGATAGTGTAGCCTACGATACAGCGACTGCATAAGACTACATAAAGAATATAAACAACCCCATTTCCGTTTCCGACGGCGAAGTAATACGGTACCTCACAGAACATCCAATACAAGTCAATGGAGTTGGACAAAAACTACGATAAAACCTGTTGGAAAGCATCTTTTGCAGCGATTTTTGTGTGAGCATATCAGTGAACACCCCAGACCACTCGGTGAGTTTCACGTCTTTGTAAAAGTTTAATGCGTTTTATGAATGATTCTTCCAGTGCCCCTATGAAACCATTGTGGAGGTGTGTGTGTGTGTGTGTGTGTGGGGGGGGGGGTGCTACTACAGAACCCGAAAATTCTCGGGACAGCAGCATTTGTCCAAATTTCAATCTTAACCGTTCTATTTCATCAGAAACGATCTTAAAACAGGGCTTTAAGTGTAAAATACCGAACTTGTCCTTTAAGTTGGCATGTAATAAAAATTGACCGATTTACTTTGTTAGCGCACAATACTAGTCTTGTGGTAAACAAGTCACCAGTGCAAGTTAAAACACAAAAAGACAAAAAAATATGTTTTTGTATTCTTTAAACAAAATCTGAAATTGTACTTCCCCTTTGTAATGGCCTTCCTTCTGTGATGTCAGATTGACGGCTTGGACATCCCCGTAAAACATCCCCTCCAACTGTCATTCTGCTGCGCGCTTTGACAACAAGCTGAAAGGAATGCCTACTTTTCTAGATCCAACCAATTCCAAGAGGGGGAAAAAAACCAAGCCACGCCCTCTATTTTTCTCATTTAACATCCCATTTTACTCAGAAATGACATCACAACACTGAAGTAGAGTTGATCGTAACTTCCGGTTCAAGTTTCTTTTTTTAAAGTCGGCATGAAATAGTCTTGATAGTCTTTTCTTCCCTATTGTGACATATACAGTAGCTGAGTGAATGGCTTCTCAAAAATGTAGGGCGGGACTTTTGTCCATCTGTAATTGATTAGATCGTTGAATCGTCGTGCGAGTGAGGGGTTGTTCCACCATCACGCTGGTAAAGGCATGATCAGAAAAGAGAAAAGATGTTGTTTCAAGTGGGAGAGGAAGATATTTTGATTAAAGATCACGAGGGAACATTAATAATAATAAAAAAAGATGTGCATGGAAGAAATTATTTTAATAAACTGCAATATTCCATAAAAAATTGTCATTTTGATTTCATGGTGACAAAGTTATACCATACAGGATAAGAGATATCAGTCATGTAAGTGGAAAAAAAAGTTTATCAGTAGATATAATCAGAATTTAAAACTGCTAAAATTCAAAAACATCAGAATCGTTCAGCTACCTAGTACCTACCCTGATGTGGTTGTAGATCTCGCCATTGTAACATAACCAGAGGTCGGGGAACTTCTTGACTCGCAGAGGCTGCATGCCGTACAGCTGGTCCACAATAGCGAGGAGGTGAAACCCAAAGCAGCAGTTGGTGAAACCAATGACACTCAAAGCGGAAAGCGTCTGGACCACGATGAGCGATCTTCATGGCAATAGTGCAATCGGAAAACGACACTCATCACTACCAAACACAGCCCATATACCACACATTCTGATGCTGCAGATTAATAAGAACATAAAATGTATTAACAACACTAGAAGGAACCCAAGTAATGTCCAAATTTCTCAACACAAGACCACAGAGTACCATGTCTTTCGGGCACGTACCATGGTAATACTAACAATATTCTTTGGTTTCCTTGTTTCAGTTGAACAAAAACTGATGTTCACTTGACAAGAGCCTCTAAACATGTCATTGTTTACATTATATCACACACACACATACATTATATATACACTATATTGCCAAAAGTTTTGGGACGTCTGCCTTCACAAGCACATGAACATGACATCCCATTCTTAATCCGTAGGGTTTAATATGGAGTTGGCCCACCCTTTGGGAACTCTTCTGGGAAGGCTTTCCACAAGGTTTAGGAGTGTGTTTAAGGGAATTTTTTACCATTCTTCTAGAAGCACATTTGTAAGGTCAGGCACTGATGTTGGGCCATCCCCAAACTGTTCTCACAAAGTTGGGAGCATGAAATTGTCCAAAATGTCTTGGTATCCTTTCACTGGAACTAAGGGGCCAAGCCCAACCCCTGAAAAAACAACCCCACACCATAATCCCCCCTCCACCAAACTTTACACTTGGCACAATGCAGTCAGGCAAGTACCATTCTCCTAGCAACCCCCAAACCCAGACTCGTCCCTTCGGATTGCCAGACAGAGAAGCGTGATTCGTCACTCCAGAGAACACGTCTCCACTGCTCTAGAGTCTAGTTTACACCACTGCATCTGACACTTTGCATTGCACTTGGTGATGTAAGGCTTAGATGCAGCTGCTCGGCCATGTAAACCCATTCCATGAAGCTTTCTACGCACTGTTCTTAAGATAAGCTGAAGGCCACACAAAGTTTGGAGGTCTGTAGCTATTGACTCTGCAGAACGTTGATGACTTCTGGGCACTGTGGGACTCAGCATGCGCTGACCCTGATCTGTGATTTTACGGGGCCTACCACTTCGTGGCTGAGTTGCTGTTGTTCCCAATTGCTTCCACTGTGTTATAATGCCACTAACAGTTGACTATGGAATATTTAGTAGTGAGGACTTATTGCACAGGTGGCAACCTATCATGGTACCATGCTTGAATTCACTGAGCTCACGAGAGCGACCCATTCTTTCAGAAACGTTTGTAGAAGCAGTCGGCATGCCCAGGTGCTTGATTTTATACAACTGTGGCCATGAAAGTGATTTCAATTACTGAACAAATGAACACCTGAATTCAATTATTTGGAGGGGTGTCCCGATATTTTTGGCAATATAGTATATATATATATATATATATATATATATATATATATATATATATATATCAGAGTTTCCGCTAGAAAAAAATGTGAGGTTTCGTTTTACGGACATTTTGATGATATGCCGGTCATATCGCCTCTTAATTAATCAAGTTGAGGAAAACTGGAGGCAGGCTATGTAACTTAAAAACATGACATAATCAGGTCGTATGGAATGGCAGTGGCGGCTGGTGATAATTATTTTTTGGGGGGGCGGGGCGAAAATACATTTCAGAGAGCTGTTTGAGGTCTCTTACCCTCGTTATTGTCCACAAAACTTCAGTGGCGACACGTTTCTTATGATGACCAGCGTGGGTGAAGCTCCGGGTGAAGCTCGTCCTGTCACTGGCTGCTGCCGGATTTGTATATCGGGTTGGTCCGGTCCGAGATCCTTTATCCTTTTTTTTTTTTTTCTCTTCCAGCGAACGCCTTGTGAAAGTTTTTTTTTTTTTTTGTAAATCAATGACGGGTTAAATGTGTTTTAACTGTGGTTTAAGGAGCAATTCTATCTGCTCCTTTCTGATCATGGAAACGTAAAGGAATCTTTAAATGAATTGTATGTGATTGGTATAAATAATGCATTTTCATGAAAATAATAAAAGAGAAATGAATGAATGAACTGCTGCCATTATCTCTACGAAAATGATCAGCCTAGCAAGGTTTTGTCGAAGTCGCCTGCGCACTCGCAGTAGTGGCCCAAGAGCGTACAGTTGAATGACAGGTGATGAGAACCAATCAGGTTGGATAAAATAACATGTATCAAATTCTGATTCCCCAGGGACTCAGCGACCAGGGTCGAGCCGCCACTAGCCTAACTTTCAAATAGACGGAAAAAAACATGAGCGTCCGGTGGTGATGGAGCTGTCTGGCTCTGGACATTGGAGGCTTCAGGCCATGGGCGTAGATTACGCGGGGGACGGGTCCCCTCCACTTTTTATAAAATGTAAATTCGTCCCCCGCACTTTTTCATAGGGCAAATGTGTCTATGACAAGCAGAGGTTTCCGCGGGTGTGTATAGCCTGCCCTACATCGAGATTTAAAATCCAAAGAGTCAAGGATAGGCTAGTCTATCTACATACGTGACTTTCACGCTTCCATGGTAATCATCAGTCACTCGTGCATTAGTTTACGACACGCCCATGCTCGCACCCGCGCCGAATCCATCAGTTTCATAGAGTTCAAAACGGCAAAAAAACTCTTCACTCCTTTTCACGAAAAAGTCAAGCACTGTAAGTAAGTTGTCATGTGGTCTCCGAATTGTGTTGCACAATGATGAATAACTCTTCCTATTTCTCTTGTTGAATAATTAACAAGTTTTGTTGTAAATTGAAAATATTCACTATACCCGCACAAACGTGCACTATTTTCAATCTTTTTTATTCGTAATGTCTTTTATTTTCACAGATATGTTATGAAAGCCCTTCAGATTAGAATAAACATGGTGATTGTTAATGCTGAATTTGTATGTTCATGCATTAACAGCCACGATCTGCTTGAATCAGGCAATAACATGTGTAGACTATGATGTTTACCATAATTCGGTAACACTTTACAATTAGATAAAAAAGTTTGTAGACAAACTTTAAGTTCTCTTGAAAAAGCCTAACTAGAAAGTTTGAAGTATTTTTAAAAGCTTGACGTTTGAAGGTTTTCAATTGGAAAGTTTTAGTTTAGTAAGACAAACTTTAGGCTATTAAGGAAATGTTATTTTGCCAAAACAAGAACTTTTATTTTAAGTAAATGTTATTTTTAAATCAGCCTACTTCAGTTTGATATTTAACCATATTATCATGCTTAACAGTAACACTTATAATTTGAATAATTGTAATGCGATGATCAGATATCTAAATCAGAGAATATCATATGTTTGGGCGGTTGACGGGTGGATTATTTATTTTTAACAGTGGATTCGGGGGACTAAAAGTGCACCAGATTAATGAATTTATATATAAAATGTACAAAATTTTCTTCCGGGGGGGCATGCCCCCGAACCCCCCTAGAAGTACCGAGATCCACCTACAAAAATACTGTGGGAAACACAGTAGGCTAAATGATGGTCTACGAAAATTACAAATTTTATTATCTAATTAAAATACATGATCAGGATTTTACCACCTCCGCTTCGTTTTAAGCCAGGAAAAACCCTGCGTGTGAAATATAAAGTACTGAACATCTGCATTTCTTTCTGTTTTATTGCTTTAAAAATAAATAGCATATTAAGCCAATTAACCTGTCAACAAAAGTCTGAAAAAAAAAATGGTAGCCTATTACCCTTGACATTCTGTCCCCCTCACTTTTGAAATGATGGCTACGCCCCTGCTTCAGGCGTTCCTGATTCACCATCGTCCATCGCGTCTGGCCTCTGAATAAAGCTTTTAAGGCTAGTCTGCCAGGGCCTGGCCATATTTGAAACGTCTCACTCAATCGTTCGTTGTTTAGGTCTATATACAGCCGTTTTAGGCGTGCACTTTATTTGAAATGCTGCATGCGATGTTGTTTAATAACTTTCAAACGGTAGCCTAGAGCCTGTTCCTTTATAACATAGCAAGAGGTCGGAGTATTTTTGCTTTATACATTTTAGGCTTATTCTCAAATTCAGATTGTGTTAGGGGGGAAGGATTATTAGTCAATTTTAAAAAGACAATTTGACCGGAGAGATTTAATTTTGTCTGACATTTCATTTTTTTCCCGGCCAATGTCCGGTAATTACCGGACAACGGAAACCCTGATATATACAGTATATATATATATATATATATATATATATATATATATATATATATATATATATATATATATATATATATATATATATATATATTTCACACACGCACTTTTGCTATATTTAAGAAGTTAAAAGGATAGTTCACCTAAAAAAATAAATTCTGTAATCATTTACTCACCCTTAAGTTGTTCTAAACCAGTATGAAAGTTTCTTCTGCACAAAAGAAGATATTCTGAAGAATGTCAGAAACCGAACAGTTAATGGGCCCCACTGACTTCCATATAATTTTTTTTCCCCTATACTATGGAATTCAATGGGGTCCATCAATTGTTTGGTTACCCATATTCTTCAAAATATCTGTTCAGCAGGAGAAACATATTCATACAGGTTTAGAACAACTTGAGGGTGAGTAAATGATGATAGAATTTTCATTTTTGGGTGAACTATCCCTTTAATAACCGACAGTTTTGTAAAAACGGGTTCACTGACTTGCATGATTGACATTGAAGAGATGTACCAGCAGATAAACAAATGAACCAGTAATACAAGCCTGTTTAGTTTAGTTTGATGATCATAATATTTCTTCTTGAGTCCAACCATTCGTAAACAATATCACAAAAATACAGTTCTGAACTTTTAATTATTTTAAATTAATTTTACCATTTAATGGTACTTTGAGAAGCGGCTTTAAGAAGCAACTGCAGGGGAAAAAAAGAAAAAAGAATACATAAACATATTTTGCCACTGATAATTGATTTATGCTTCCTCATTCTTGAAAGTAACAGTTGCCAATATTAGCTGCTAAGCTGGAGTGAATTAGTTTCATCAGCATGTGTGTTTATTGTTATGCATGTGTTTTCAAACTGGAATAGGCATTTTACAACCTCTTTACCTGATTTTCTAAAATCACGTGGGAGATGCCTGGAAAAACACAGAGAGATAGCCTGCATATTTGTAAGTGGATTTTTGTTGTAAACTAGTTTAATATTTAATATGTGAGAATTAGCCTACCAGTTCCCGTTTTGTTATTTTTTGGGGAAACCAAATAAGAAAGTTCTCTATTGGTTCTTTTTTTGTAACCTAAAGAGAACTTTCCCAGAAAGTTCCCCGCAGGTTTTTTGTTTGCTTTATTTTATAACCTAAAAAGAACGTTCCCAGAACAATCCCCTGCAGGTTGTTTTTGGGCTTTAGTTACATATCCTAAAGAGAACGTTCCCATGAATTTTGGTTATAACTGAGCTGATGCAGGAATTTAGTAGGCCTATAAAGAATACAATGTAAGCGATTTGAGATTAAAATACATTGACAAAGCACGCTAAAAATATAACCATCCACAGAAGCCTAAGATAAACCAAATTTGATGTGCACAAACTTTCTACAGGCCTCCACAGAAATCAAGTGTTTGCCCAATTCAAATATTTAAATTGTGTTAAAGTATTCACCCAAACTGTGATCCATTAGTTCCACAAGCCAAAGAAAATATTACATTACCATAATCATAATCGGGCAGTAGAGGATGCTCATGCACAATGTTTTTAGTGTTTAGTTGTAAGCATTTTCTGGGAAGGCCCCTAACACTACATTCAGGTCTTGATTCTTGAAGCAAATTACTAGACAACTGACGAATTGAATCCGGTTAAGATTAGGAAATGTGTAACCTTGAAACCTCTTTCAAACAGCATCTACAAGCACATTATCAATATCACCTGACAAAGATTTGCTATCCATGCGTACGGAATCGTGCTGTGATTAGTCAGTTTGGTTTTTCACTTTTCCATGGACACTCAGAAACGTTCATGTTTAACTAAACTCTGGTACTTGTGTTGTATTTTCTGTTTCTTAAGTGTTAAGTAAAACCCCTTCTGCTCAGAGATATACAGTAGGTTGCTCTTCCTTGTCAGATATCCTGTTGTGCACACTCAGGGGCGCTGTTAGAAATTTTGGGCCCTATGAAAGAATATGAAGTTGGGCCCCCTACCGCACCCTTTCCATTAATAAAATTGATCTCTGGGGGCCCCAAAAGTGTGTGGGCCCTTAGAATCGTCCTAACTTTTCCCCCCTTAGCGGCGCCCCTGTGCACACTCGCGAACAGCTGGACTGAGTATGTATATGCCCCGTTCAACTACGGCACTGCTGAAGGCACATAGAGGGAACACTCTTTTGTGTCATTCACCTTTCATCCATCGTCTTTCCTGTAATGCTGACATTTGGTCCTTCCAAACCAGCCCAATGAGGAAATCTTTAAACAGACGAACACCTGTAAAATAATGATAGGATATTAAATTAATAATGATAATAATAATCATCAAATCATCTACAGGTAAAAAAACAGTGGCCTGTTCTTCATACGTGAATTAATCAGGATCAGTTATCAGGATTTTACTGTTGACGATTTGAGATGATCCAGGATTGTTAGGTTCTGCGAAGCAAGTAAACTCAAACTTGCTCAGGAGCAGGCTTATTTGATGGAAACAAGATCAGACTGCGTCTTTTTAGAGGTGAAAGTCTGTCCCAGCCACTGTTACTTTCTTACAAGAGCACTCTACAGAACCAGGGAAATTAATAATTAAAAAGTATAAATGTACTTGTTATTAGTTGACTATAATAATAGAACCAATTTTACTCATTAAGAGATTTAATCGGGTTATCTTAATCGGAATCATTATCTTAATTTTATTGGAGTCTTACACATATTAAAAACAGTTAGTATGAACCGTGCATTAATCATTTGAATGATGACAGCTATTATGCTGGTGGCTTGATGCAGTGCAGATGTAGACAACTTTAATGCAAAAAACAAACAAACTGTCTGTTACAAATATCTTCCTAACCCTTATGAAACGTGAATTGCTTATTACAATAGGCCATACTTTTGACACTGAAAAAAAGAAAGTGTAAAGCCTGTTCAAATACAATAATTCGTGAAAAATGTAAATAATTAGGAATCGTGTAACTATCATTTACACATATCATTTATCTATTAGACATTTCCTTTTTTAATTATATGATGTTGTTATGTTGCTGTCTTGATGACAGGTTGATAAGTGCTCTTTCTCATTTTTGAACGGTCACCATTGGCATATAAGGCAACAAAGATTGCTTAAGTCAACAGATAGGTCTACAGATCTCTTTGTAAAAATAAAATAACGATGCTGCCAATTTTCTAAAGGCAGTTGTGGCCTAATGGTTAGAGAGTCAAACTTGTAACCCGAAGGTCTCAATGCCAACAGGAAACAACTGAGGTGAGCAAGGCCCTTGCCCTTAACCCCCCAAATTTAAGAAGATCAAGAGCGTTGGACCTACAGTCAATTAAAATTAATCTGCAAATGCCTCCAGCGATGAAGATCTTTATTAGTTGAACACGCGTTAGACACAGGTCGGGAGGAAAATGCTCACATTCTAACAAATGATCATACTATGATACTGATCATAATGATCATACTATTTCCACATATTATTGCATATTATATTTACCTCTCAACCACTTGCACATCAAAAATACCAAATGCTGCCACGCGTACACAACACGTATTTAATGCGTGAAATGCTTATTACTCTATCAAACTCTTTGTTCCTGGAGGGCCACTGGCCTGAAGAGCTTGATTAGCTGGATCAGGTATGTTGGAGCTGATTGGATCTAAACTCTGCTGAACAGTCGCCCTCTTGGAAATGAGTTTGACCCTTGTGCTATGGGGAATGCAAAAAATAAATAAAACTGTATTGTTGATCATTTAAATATGTACTGCTTTTATTCATATATAAACATTGCTCAATTACCATTGCAAATCTCACCTAAATGTTTGCTCAACTTGGTCTATTGGTGTTTTTATATTGGGATCATTTTGTTGCGATTGCACAAAATAGCTTGTTTTTAATATAAGTTTTTAATGTAATCATTTCACAGTTAATCTCCAAATGTAATGTAGAAACAACATAAAGACAATTTATTTTAAATAATTGTTTAATGGCATCTTTTTATGAATGAAGGCCATGGATACCAATACTGCTACTGATGTCTACAATTATTATTTTTATTACTATTAATTTTTAACATTAATTATCGCCATTCAACATTACAGTATAATTGTAAGCTATCAAATTTAACATTAATTAGGCTCCAAAAAATATAACAGCTTAAAATTTAAGAGAACTATCTTTACATAAGCCCATAATTATGTAAATATGTACCTGTGCCCTTTCTACCTGTCTAACAGGTAAATGTGCAGAAATTGTTATCAAATAAAGTTATCAAACACTTTACAGTCTTAACTGCATACATTATAAAATAAATGTAGATTGATCCTTATTAAAGCTACAAACGTTCTTTAGTCAAGAGCAGTGAGTAATTTTCTACCTGTGTTCTTTGATTCTGCTGTCACTGCTGCACATGTGAATCTCACTCGCGTACCATTTTCTCAGAACTCTTTACATTCATTTAAGACTTTATTTAACACTTTTAAGACTGCACTTATGAGGATACTCAACAAAACTGACATTTTGGCATAATTGTGTTATTACTCATTCAAGCGAGAAAGAGAAGTCGATTCTGGCACACATCTTTTTGTGGGTCCTGTGTGTTAGGAGGACATTCACAGACAGCATGTTCTCTTTTGTCTTGTCGCGCTTGAATGGTTTAAAAGCATTTGCATGAAGAAAAACATGATCATATTGAAAGGGGGTAGATTCTGGAATCCACTGCCACTTCAATGTATATCTAATGAGTGATTATAATCAAGGTATTATACATATCAAATGAGTTAAATGACTTCTCTAAGCTTGTGACATTTTACTTAGAAGTTATAGAAGTTACCAGTGTGATTACGTAATGTTCTTTTCATGTATTCTCTAATGTCTGTATTTGATATCTGAGAGGTGACTGAAGGGTCTGGCCCATGCCAGGAATACAGCAACAGAGCTGGCTTATTCAGCCTTATTATGAAATATGGACTTGTTTTGTTTGAGAAAGGTCTTCAACGTGTTAAAACATATAGCTCATGTTCTTCTAGCTCATCATGACAGCTATAGGTCACAAGGGTCATTGGAACCAATAGTTTAAGTGACAGTATCTTAGTTAAAGCATTTACTTTACTGTTCTTTATTAAAGTGTCCTCTAACTGAGAGAAAGAACATGTTATCTGAATGTTTTGGGAAGAGTCTCCTGTTTATAGTCAGAGCCCGACCAAATCCAACCTTGAAGAAGCTGTGTGTCTGTGTTAGTATTCTTGGTTACAGGTTAAAGAACGGGTGGCATTATTGGAGATTGACTGACTTTTTTTCTTGTTACAGTCTTGTTTTCACAGTCTTGTGACCTCTGAGGGCCACTCGTACCTAACTCAGGGTCCTGGTGGCAGACGTACATACTGTGGAGATGTGCTACTGCCTATCAGTCCATGTGTGGAAATTTACTATGTTTATCTATTTCTTAGCTAATCAGAATCATTCAACCTGAAGTAATGACATAGCTTAGACCTTGGTGAAGGGTATAATTGCTGTGATTTTTGTAAATGAAAGGGGGAGCGGCCTACAAACTCCTTGTGAGTCCTGAAGCTGACTTCTGCCTGATGAAACTGCAAACTATCTTCAGTAAAACAATTCTTCAATTTATTATAATTCTGACTCTTGTCTTAAATTTACTGCACTTCTAACTCCTGGCTTTCATTAATCACGTCTGGTCCTTGGGTATTTAACTGTAAATTCCCTAACAGTTAATGGTGGAGAGTGCACAAGCAATTATTCTTTAATGACATCCCTGGCTAATCAACAAATAAGTTAGGAAGATTTTATTATTTTAGTAGGATTGTCTGGGTGGAAGAGGTTGAGAGAAGGAAGAGTGATAGCGCATCAGACGCACTCTTGAGTGGGAGCCTGAGGGGCCTATAGTGAGGGGATATACACAAGGACCAGCAGGATGCTGGGTGGTGTATACATCATTGGAAACAGGTCATGCTCCAGGTGTAGGCACCCCCAGTAGAACAGAGTGTAGGACACTTAGAGGGTCGCTGGTAGTGCATTGGACGCACTCTTGAGTGGGAGCAGGAAGGGCCTGTAGTGAGTGGATATTCACAAGTACCAGCAGGATGCTGGGTGGTGTAAACGTCATTGGAGACAGGCCGTGCTTCAGGGTGTAGGCACCCCCACTAGAACAGAGTGGAAAGACATGTCGATCTCTCCAATTCCAGATAGGGGTACCCCAAACTTAGTGATTCAGGCAGGTAGGGATTTAGGTATTAGATAAAAATAAAATAAAAAGAAATAGGTTTTTTTTGCCAGGGATGCATCAGGAATGATCCCGAGAAAAATAAAAGTGGTGACCCTAAATTGACTTGGAACGGTATATGTGACTGTATATAAGTATACTTTGCAGTTTCATCACGCAGAGGCCAAGCTGTGTTGTTCAAAGATTGCCGCCTCCATCTCTGCTGTTATAACTTCAGGTGAGTTTTAACCGTGACTAAGATTTGGCTGACAAATTGAGTTACTTGATCAGTAACCTGATCAGTCCTGATGCAAACAATGAGACACTGTAAGCAGCTCTGCTCTGAAGCCCTCACTTCAAAGAAATTTTCAGAAATTATTAAGAAAATGGTTAGTCAGGGTTTTGATTCTGATTGGAAAGTTAAACAGCTTTACTGGCTACAAAGAAAGAACCAGACAAATTAAAACTGCTAGCCGTTTGTGCTTATTCATGAATTTGTAAAATGGGTGGGGTGCCATTAACCCCCGAAGGAAAAATCCCAAAGTAACTGAGGGATGGTACAATTTGATAACCAAATGTGATGTTTTTGAAAAAGCAGATAGCACCATGAATTGTAAGTCATTGCCTGTTGTATCTGCCCCTGAGCTCTCTTCTCAGACTGTTGAAGCAGCTGCCGCTTTGGGAACCGCCCCACAGACTTAGAACCAGTCTGAAGCACGTAGGTTGCTGAATAACATAGAATGTTACCAGTGTAATAAGAAAGGGCATATGGCTCATGACTGCTACAAGAAGTGTGGGAAACTTGGCCATATTCGCAAATATTGTAACAAAGGGAAGAAAGAAACTAAAGAAAAGAGACTTCCATTCTGTCTGAAAAATGAATGAACTTGTGAAACTGAGAAAACTGTTAGGTGACGATTAGGGGTCAGCGGGCCTCCGGTTCTGTGATAACACTGATCCTCGCCCTTTCATTCATAAATAGTACCATAAATCTGTTCCTGTCCCTTTAACTCTTGTAAAACCCTGACAATGTTTATTGGACTGAATAATTGGCTGGGGGTAAACACAGGCACAAGTTTTTTTTCCCATTTTTTTTTTCTGAAAATAACAAGAAAACGTGTCAAGGTCACTGGACTTCAAACAAAATGCCATGTTAAAGGAATATTCAGAGGGGTGAAATCATTTCTTTTGGGCAATATCATGCCACAAATATTGTATATTGAGCAAAGCTAAAAATTGAACCTGGAATGATAATTTGTGATACCAGATACAGATGAGATGTATGTATGATGGATTTTGAACTGTACTACTTTTATTGCAGGTTTTCTGGGATCCCCAGCTGAAGGCTTCAAGACATTAGATGTTGGCCTGGACAGATGTACCTACAGTACAACATTGTGTCGCCCAGCTCCGGCCCACATCTGGTACGCGTGGAATCCACATGTACCAGATGCGCATCTGGGCCGACACTATGTTGCTGTCTAAGCATACATAAAGTATTACATGGAAACGTATCTGAAATGTCTGTGTATTTAACAAATATTGGATTTATTTCACTTCAGCTGTGATAAAGTATAAAAACACCATGTGAGTGCTCACTATGGGAAGCAGAAAGTGTCCGACTTCATGTCTCCGTTTTCAGATCCTCCCCCAAAGGCAAGCGGCAACTCTCGCCGATCGGTTACATCCAGCCGCAGCCGATGTCGAACACACCTCCTCGTAGCATTTGAGATCTGATCATATCGGTTTATTTAAATGAACCGGTTTAAAGATTCGACCTACTGATTCTTTTGCGTTATGGCTTTTTTTAAAGGCATTTTATTTGTATGGCAAATTGTTAACTGTTCCCCGCTGTACTTTTGAAAAAGTAATGACAAGGCTTTCAGTCTAGTGATTGACTAATGCTTTGTGAACAGCAGGTTTTGACTGAATCATTACATTAATCTGTTCGAAATAACATTTCGTTGGTGAAATGGACTATTTACTCACACATGAAAAATGTAATCGGTATGAGTTTGGAGTAATCACGTGGATTTTAGAAAAACAATTAATTTTAACCGATATAATATGAACAAGTGCTGAACTAAATGCTGAGTGATTTCTTGTGTCTTGGTTCAGATCTACATGTAATGTAATGTAAATCACAGAAATAAATACACCTTTTCCCCACTGTTTTCAAAGTGCTTGCATTCTTTATCAGCCTTGTATTCTTTTCCTATAAAATACAGCTTTTTCATCCAATTTTATGGTTGTAGGATTGGCTCACCACTGGTTCAATATCAATATCCTTCTAACAAATAAATGTGCATGCATGCACATTTTTTGTAAATCCCACTACAATTTCACAACACATTAACAGATGAAAGCAAACTCTCATAATTGCTGTGGAATACTCTACAAAGCTGTTCACCTGACCAAAAACAACAATTGATCAGTAATGAAATGTAGTCACGTTATGCTATAGGCTACATTTGGAAATTTATTACAAACAGACAATCATTAGTCACATTTATCATCATGTAACAATTAGCATAACAACTGTCCATGGACATTAGTATAAAAGTAAATGGTCCATGAAAAACAATATTTGTTGTGGCGATTGTTTGGCTGAGTGCGGCACTGAATGCTACATAATAACCCAGAGTCAATTACACTGGTTATATGAATTAATTAAATATTAATTGTCAACATGTGCCAGACATCGAACTTTAGACCTTAATAAGATATATCAGTGATAAATAGCAATAGTGAAAATAGTGCAAAAAGATCTCAAGCACTGGAAGAAAAGACAAAGGGCAAAACAATTACAAAGCTGTAAAACTATGTACAAGTTCGAATAAAAATCATATAAATGTTTGAACTAATGTTCTGACATTTTCCAAGCATGCTTTCCCAATTATAAGAAACAGTGTCAGACTTCCTGGAGAGGCACTTCAGAAAAAATAAGTTATTTAAAACCAAAGCTTCTGTTGATTATAAAACTAGCTGCCATTAGACTGCCTACTAAAATAACACTTGGCTTTGATCAGGATTCATTTGAATAAATTGCAGATAGAGTGACTGTGAAATGTTTGTGTTAGCAATCCCAGCAGGTGTTTTCACCTGAAAGCAGGCAGCACTCCTCATGTTGGAGAACCCTGGTCTTGATCGGTACTTCATAAAGTCAATACGATAATCTCTCCGTTACTGCTCAGACTGAGGTTTAAAGTAATCGTCTGTTCTAAATACACTGGGAAGCTCTTGATGTCTTTGTGATTGCCTTCTTGGGCTTGCAGGTTTCTGAAGAAGAAAAAAAGAAGAGGCAGTAAACAATTGATGCCAGTTCTATGCCAAATACTATGGCAAGCATGTATATACACATATAAAGAGCTCACATTTAAAAAACCTGGCACGGCCATTGTGCGAAAGATCTTTTTGAAGGCGCCTGGTAGGGTTCCAACTTCACCTTCAACTTGAGTTACTTGTTCTTCCATTGCATTGACATTGGCTCCAACCATTTTGACAAAGCCCTGAGAATTAGAAGCTACACTTGAAGCAACAAAAGAAAATGTCAATCCATCATCATTCAGGCATTGTTTAAAGTACCTCCAATTTGTCAATTTTTCGGTAAATCTCTCTCATCTCTTCCGATTTTCTTTGTATCTGTGGTAGGTTCTCATTGACCACCTGTGAGGTGTCATTTCGAATCTAAAAAAAACAACAAGTTACCAAAGTCTAGCATGCTTTTTCAGTTCAAGTATTTGCAGATTGGTCAGTTCAACACCTCTGGCAACAGTGCATTAAGCAGAGGTTTAAGGGGGGCACAACAGAGTCTGTAGAATATTTGAGGGAAGATGTAAAATGTGTGAGCTTATTTCGTCCATTAGATCGAAAGATCTGAAAAAGCCCACACATTTACCCGCCCCATAGAAGAAATCAGGACAGACGTGGTTGAAAGTGGACAATAGAGACGGATTAAAACACCAGGTGTAAACAGGTATGTGTCTCCCTCGTTTACTTGAGATCAGATCGATTAAAACGCATTAATACCAGGTGTAAACAGGGCCTTAAAGGCCCCTTGAAATCAATTTAAATTTTTTAGCTAATATAATTTGAAAAGGGGTAGGAGCCGTTCAATATGTCCCGCCTTAGCTTCCTGTTTCAGTGGAAATTACGTCAATGCATCATACAAAGCTGTTCCAAGGCACTTCAGTGGGCCTTTAAATGTATTTTCTTTTCATCTATTGATATTTTACTAGTGGACAGTGGATACTTCATACAAAGCTCAGTATTTTCTAGATAACATTTTAATAATTTTCTTTAGGTTTAGTATAGTAACAATATACAAGCAAATTTATTACAATTTAATAAATAACCCCCCACCCCATCCCACACACACACAATTAATGGGTCTTTATACATAAGAATATATAGAAGCCTATATACAGTATTTTAGGGAGGGGGTCTTTATTGGGTTATAACAGTGTTGTTTTAGTGTTATTTAAACAATATTAAAGAATTCATTATTTTAATTATAGCTTTTATATTTTGTTGATTTAGCTAAGAGTTTTTTTTTCATTTTTATTCATTTTGTATTGTTCTAATAAGCTTTAATTTATTTTTTATATTTCAGTTTAGTTTTAATTTTAATAGCAACTTCACAAATGGGGGAAAAAGACATTGATCTTACCATATCGAGCATACCAACAAACTCATCAACTCTTGTAAGCATTTCTTCAAGGCTTTTCTCCAAGCACAGGACCTGCACAGCAAATATGTGATAAACGTCAAGAAAACAAATCACATGATAGACTGGACATACTCAGTGTGCATATGATATGAAAGTTACAGGGATAAACAGTTGCTTCATTGCCTTGTAAAAAAATAACAGAGGACCATTAAGAATTTAAAAAGCACTCTGGTGTTAGGAACATAATTCAGTCAGCAGCACAGAGAACAAGCGAGTCTTTATTTAACTCATATAATGCTTGACAAATTAGGCTTAAAGGGATAGTTCACCCAAAAATGAAAATTCTGTCAGTATTTACTCACCCTCATGTTGTTCCAACCCCGTAAGACCTTCGTTCATCTTCAGAACACGAATTAAGATATTTTTTATTAAATCTGAGAGCTGGATCACTCCTCCATAGGCTTCTTAAGGGATTGACACTTGTTCCCCGAAAAGTTATTAAAGACATCGTTAAAATAGTCCAAGTGACTACAGTGGCTCAATCCTAAATTTATCAAATGACGAGAATACTTTTTGTGCGCAAAAAAACAAACAAAAATAATGACTTTATTTCAACTATTAATTTCCTTCTCTGTGGGCCTCGACTCAGTTCACTAGTATAATAGCGTAAGCTTCTGTTTTTGTAAGTCACACGCATAACACACATGACCAGCGTCGGCCAATAGTGAGCCTACGTGTGACGTAGCTCTACGCAATCACACTACGTTAACTGACTAGAGGCCCACAGAGAAGGAAATGAATAGTTGAAATAAAGTCGTTATTTTTGTTTGTTTTTGCGCACAAAAAGTATTCTCGTCGCTTGATAACCTTAAGATTGAGCCACTGTAGTCACTTGGACTATTTTAACGATGTCTTTAATAACTTTTCGGGGAACAAGTGTCAATCCCTTAGAAGCCTATGAAGGAGTGATCCAGCTCTCAGATTTCATCAAAAATATCTTAATTCGTGTTCCAAAGATGAACGAAGGTCTTACGGGGTTGGAACAACATGAGGGTGAGTAAATACTGACAGAATTTTCATTTTTGGGTGAACTATCCCTTTAATAACTACACTGTGTTCCAATAGGACAAGTAAATACAGATGCTTTGAAGAGACGTTTTTTGTTCATTCAATAAAACATTCTTCAAAATATCTTTTGGGTTCCACAGAAGAAAGTCATAGAGGTTTGGAATGACAAAAGTGAGTAAATGACTAAATGTGAATATCCCTTTAATCCATTATATGGGAGCAATTAAAGTTAGGCAAGTAATATTAAGCTTTTAGTTTAAATGAACAAATATATAGAAATAATGTGTATTATAAATACATTTCAGAATAAGTATATACAAATTGCTTAAAGTTGAGCTGCTGTGGATTCACAGAGCCATGTGATTGGCTGTTCACAGCTATTGTGACATTTTCATGTGCACACACATTCAACTAATCCTGAGTTGACAGAAAGTTGATAATGTATATTCTACTGATTGAAACTGAACAAATTCAGGATTAGTTTTAGTTTGACAGAACCCAACAAATTCATTCAGTTTATGATACATTCAGGACTTGTATGGAAGTAAAATAATGTCAAATGTTTTTGAAATAAAAAGCCTGTTGAATTGCACTACTTGAAAAAAAATAGGCATTGCATTAACCATGCTTGCATTTTAATGCATTGTATTTTTAGGGCTTGCATTTTTATGGGCTGAAATTCAACATGGTTGAATATTTAAGCTGTGAATATTTCAATTAAAAACATTTCAAACACATTTTCATTATTAAAAATTCAATAATCCATATTCACCATTCATATTTCACTTCCAAAATATTCAAACGGTTTAAAAATACAACCTATAATATGTGAATAAAATCCTAAATTCAATCGGTTTATCATATAAAGCAATTGTGTCTCTTCAGAAAATTTGGACTAAACTACTCAAATCATATGGATTAGTTTATAATCTCTTCATGAACTTTTTAAAGCGTCAATGTGGTAGTTGCGCAGCTGTCAATGGATGAACAGAAAGCCCTTTAGATTTCATAAAAAAAAAATAATAATTTGTGTTACATGAGGGTGAGTAATTAATGACATTATTTTTGGGTGAACAAACCCTTTAAATGAGCAGCAGTGTTCTTCTTTGAAAGCAATGGTTTTCTTCAAACTATCCTGCGATAGACACATTCTTGTTCAGTATTTGATGATGGTGGACTCTGCTAAAGTGCTAGCGTGGTGTGCAGATGACATGCTCACCTAGAGTTCTTTGCAACCCCCTTCCACACAGAGTAACAGTGGTTTTGAAATTCTTTACATTGTTCTCTACCCAATTGCAGAAATAGTTTTATAATCTTATCCAGCCCGGTTAAACTTTTTCAACAGAGGCATGGCCAAACCCAGGTTCATGTTCTTCATTAGGCAGGGGGTGCTAAAACTCACATGATTTTAATCCTATGAACCAACTGACTTATGACCTCTTTATATGAACTGATCCTAAAGGTTCTCATATTTTCTCAAACAAAGATGATTTAAAAAAATAAAAGACGTGATATTTGTACTTCCATCATAATCACCTTATTAATAGCATTATAAAGTGTTGTTATGCAGGTAAATAATCTGATATTATACTCATGGGAGTAACCACATACTGCAAGCCAACATGTGTCACACACTATGGTTTTTCTAAAGCAACTTGCCATTCACTCGAAATGGCATTCAGATATTCAATTTATCAGTTTATGTACTAATTTTACCAATTCAGTGTATGTGTTTGTGCATTAGTTGTGGAAAGTTTTCAGGGACACTTTCTGCAGGTTACATCGCTATACCAGTAGGTGGAAACACTTGGTCTCATTCACTAATAATTGCATAGATTATTTGTTTTTGTACAAAAAAACTTCTCATGAAAAAATAAATAAAATCACCAAATCAGCCTAATTCACACATGCTTACACACATCATGCACAAACTATTGTTTACGTACAATTAGAAAGACCAATTCTGCATCCATAAGTAGGAACTACTTTTAAAACATATTTCTTCAATATAGTATGCATGTTGAAATTACTTCCGGGGCACCGCAATCTGACTAAAAAAGGGCACAACTGCTATGCATGCATGTTGTCACTGTCTCTAACCTACTGTGTCAGTTGCATTACTTCACTTCTCCGTGGCCTGATGGGAAGGTAAAGTGTGGACTGTATAATGGATGCGAACTTCAGAATCTCAAAAAGTAGGTCATCCATTTTTCACCAACTGTTTTATGAATTCGGACATGCTACTCAGCTAACAAACAGTTTTTCACCTACTATATAGTATAGAAGTAGGCATATTCGGACGCAGGACTAGTGTGTTTATGAGTGAGTAATTGAATCCTTCATTCCGATTCATTCAGGAATGAAACATCACTACTGGGTGTTACTCAGAAGTTCATTATGCTGTGGCTGCTTTTAGAACGATTTTCCTTGGTGGAGACAAAATATAGACAGGGAACTGGCAATACTGCGTTGAATATACAAGTTAACATCAATAATAATTTCTTGTTTAAATAACTGTTGTATCAAGATCATATTGTCACAAACTCGTGCTGTAGTATGGCCGCATCAGAGCAGTACAAATCTTCAGAAGAACATGCTCGCTTATATGGGATATAGGCTAATAATAATAATAAAGAAAAAGATGATGATTATGATATACTGACATTTTTTCTATCCTGCTTTTATTGTGTGTATTGAAGTTTATGCATAATCATGTTAAACAGGCATGCCAAAGAAGGACTTTGCATCTGTGTCCTTACCTCTTCTTCAGCGTTGGCTCTGATATAAGAGGAGTATGTGATGGCCGCGTGTCTCAGTAGCTCGTCGTCTTGTGTCTGCTCCGGCTCGCTCTGGTCCTGGGTTTCTCCGGCTGCTGAGATCGGGCTCTGGGCCACTGCAGCGCCGAAGCTCGGGCTCTGAGACACGGTACCGCTGCTCAGGGCCTCACTCACCATGGACAAGCTGCTGGCGCTTTGGGACACGATGCCGCTGTCTCTGCTCACCTCTGCGCTGGACTCCTCCAGGGGTGACAGCACCGCTGCTGCCCTGTCAAAGCGATGCTCCATGTTTCGCTATCCACTACTACACTGCTCTTGTTTATGTGAAAGTGAACGCAGAGCAGCATGTGCGCATGCGCAGGTTTAATAGCCAATCAGAGACCGGGTTGGCCACATGTTGGTCATGTGATAATAAGGGTCAAAGCAGAGACTCAAACGGATAGATTATTTAAAAAATTGTAAATATTTGACTCGACAATAAATCAGACAGACAGACAGACAGATAGACAGAGTTTCCTTCCCAGTGATATTTAAAACTATTTCAATCAAAATGGTTCATGAAGGATCCAGGAAATTGTTGTGCAATTCAATCTTAAGCCTGGCCGTTGATCTAAACAAAAACTATGAATGTAAAGAACACTACAGAATGTGTTTTGTCCATCTCAATTTTATTTTGTTTAAAAAAAAAATAGACTGACATAAGTAAAAACCATATAGACATTATTTACATGTATTTTGTATTGTAACTACCATTTTAAGTGTGGCTTGATTGCCTGACTAATATAATTAGACACTGAACTTTACTGTAGGTCTATTAAGCTAACCGGCACTCTGAAACTGTCTTAACACAACTGACCGAAGACACAATCTGTCGTATTGTTTTTTTGTTTTTGTTTTAAGTAATCTCCTTTTGAGCTCATCCTGTTTTGAATTTCTGTTCAATTTATTCAGTGTTGATGATACACAGACATACAGATGATCCAAGACAACAACAATGATACGAATGCCAAATAATTAATGCAAAATATCAAGTGATTCTTAGCTAAATAGACGCAGTTCAGGCAGTGACCAACAGATGGCGACACAGAACAAATGTATTTTGACACGTTATACCATGCCCTTGCTTTTACCAAAATGAAAATATTTCCAGTGGTCAGATCAAAATACTTAGTCTGTTTGAGTGAACTGTGTCTGTAGGAAGGGCAGTAAGGCACAAAAATGGTGGATATGAAGGCAAGTCTTTGTTCAAGAAGACAAATACAATGCAGTCAACCTAAAAGGAAAAGGAAGGTACATCCACAGTGGTTTTAAATTATATACAAATGTATTCCACAGACTCTCTCTCTATAAAACAAAATTAAGAATGAACTGGTGTGTTCCCAATATAAAAAAGAATGATATATGACTTAATTTTATACCAGAAGTTTGATTGGACTGTATACTCAGTGGCAGCATTAACATTAAAGCCATTAAGGATATGACTAGTATGAGACAGCAGTCTGTTCAGCTGTGGCGATTTGAGTGGAGGTCAGAGGTGAGGGTTCATTAACAGTGAGGTGACAGCAAATATGTGTACAGAATAAAACACAGGGAACCAACTAACATTCCACTGGACTCCTGAAGTCAAGAGGGCTTCAAGAGGACATACAAGTGTGAAATACCCATATGTGATGACCAATTACACTCCACTGCAGTCAAATAAACCAGAAACAAAGTCAAATTAAATCCCACAAGGCCAAAATGAACATACTGTAGTAGTAAAAAAAAGTAATGGTTTAAGATGTTATTCTCGTCTAAATAAAAAACATCCACAATTTCCAAAAAGCCTTTTTGTAATGCTGACACAAATTATATTTAAATATTCTGAAACCAACATTCTGAGGGAATCCGCCAAATTGTGAATTACTGCATATAAAAGGTATTAAACACATACAGCAGACATTCATTACTGAAAGTTAATAATAATGATTATTAATTCTATTCAGTTATTAACTTAATTAGACAGGGCAAAAAAAGAGGGTTGCTGATTAAGAGTAAATTCATTTTGGCATTTGCATAATATAATCAGCTTTTTCATTATACCAGGAACAAATGTTTGTTTTCAGGTACAAACCGTAAACAGAAGACAACAGTACATACACATAGGTCTAAACCCAATTTCTGGTCCCAAGACACATTTAGATAACATGATTAAAATTAAACAAGAACTGAGAAACACTGATAGACAAGATAAAAAAAAGTGTCTCTGCTTGGAAAAAGACATACCACTAAATTGGACAATTTTTTTTTACATAAGACATTACAACACATGAAAAAAAAACAAAAAAACATTTAAAAGAGTAAAATTCCAGATATTGTTTCTGTTAAATTATTCATTTTACAAAACCCTTAAAGTTGGGTGAGGTTCAAAGTTGAGTCTGATGTCCCAGGCTGAAAAGCCGAGTCTCTGGGTGGGCTGGATTTTATATGTGACTGTATTATAAAGTGATGACTGTGCCATCCTCCTCAACCCCTCCTCTGGGTAAAGCCAGACTGTGACGGGGGTCTGTCCTCAGGCTACTGAGGATTTTGTGTAGGCTGCCATTGCTTTCCCGCATAACGGGGTTGCTGCTGTGGTAGGGGTTGTTTTGGAGGGTAAGGTCCTTGTGCAACTTGTAACTCAAACTATTGTACACTGTGCCATTAAAGCTCGGTTGAGAGTGGAAAGAGGCCGTGGACACAGTGGATGGAGGTCTCGTTTGGGGTCGTGTAGGGGGGCTGGGTGGGGTTACGATGGTTGTTTGCGTCTGGGACCGGGATGCAGTTGACGCAACTGAGGCATTGGAGCGTCGTGATGGTCGCTTGATGTTGCTCTCAATGACGATGTCCGACTCCTCATCACTCTCCAGATCTTCTGGGCTGTAGCCATGAGAGATGGCGGTGGCACCGGTGGGAGCGGTGATGGCAGGGTATCCCACTGAACCGCTGCTGTCGGATGACTGACCCGAGCTGCCCGAGATACGACTGCTGCGCACCACATTGTTGCGCTGGTTCACCGGCTTCACGGTCACAATAAGGTTGTGGCTGTTTGCGATCATCATGTCAGTCACCTGGTCTAATGTCTTTCCTGTCACCTCAATACCATTGACTTCCAGGACCTCATCATTGACCGCCAGCAGGCCAGTGCTCTCGGCCAGGCCTCCAGGTACCAGGCGGGAAATGAAGATACCCGGGACCTTTTCCAAGCCGTGGGGTGTAACACGAACACTGGTGCCATCACGGATGTAGAATCCAAGGGGCTTGTCTGAGCCATGCCGGTAGAGTCGAACTCTTCGGTGAGATTCAGGAAGGATGTCCACATCAATAATGGACGATACAGGACGGAAGTCTTGAGGCATGCCAATGCGGATGTGGGGCCGTTTGCGGTTCAGGTCATTTCGAAGAGTGACCACTGCCTTCTTTTTCCGAGTCAGAGTGCTGGTGCCGAAGTTGCTGTAGTCAACCTCTTCTGCAAGAGTAAACGAAAATGATGACTGTTAATGCTTAAGTGGATTAAAGATGCAAATTATGATTCATTACAACTGAATCTAGTGATATAACATGTCTCATAAAGTACAAAGAAGGACCATTTCCATAAAGGGATAGTTCACCCAAAAATGAAAATTGTGTCATCGTTTACTCACCCTCATGTCGTTACAAACCCGCAAGACTTTCGTTCATCTTCGGAACACAAATGAAAATATTTTTAATGAAATCTGAGCTTCTGTTTATGTTCGCTGATTAATGTTTATATGTGAATAAAAAGCCTAAATGTCTCTACAGAAAATTTGGACTAAACCACTCAATCCATATGTATTAGTTTTACAATATCGCTATGAACTTTTTGAAGCATCAGGGTAGTAGTTGCATAGCTGTCAATGGAGGGATAGAATATCTTAAAAAAAATAAAAATATCATCAAAAATATCTTAATTTGTGTTCCGAAGATGAAAGCAAGTCTTACAGGTTTGGAACAACATGAGGGTGAGTAACTGATGACAGAATTTTCATTTTTGGATGAACGATCCCTTTAAGCCACAAATATGGAAATGTACATCAACATGGTAAAGCAGGGGTATCCAAAGTTAGTCCTGGGGGGCCACTGTCCTGCAAAGTTTAGCTTCAACTTGCCTAAACACACCTGCCTGGAAGTTTCTAGTATGCCTAGTGAGACACTGATTAGCTGGTTCAGGTGTGTTTAATTGGGGTTGGAGCTAAACTTTGCTGGACAATGGCTCTCCAGGAGCAGGATTGGACACCCCTGTGGTAAAGGAAGCTCAGATTAGTGTGATAAACTTCAGCCTTAGTACTGTTAAAAGGTAAAGCTTCATATGAAGTTGTGGATGAGGACAAGCATGCAAATCTAATCAGACCTGCTAGACGGTTTATACCCCTCAGATACTACATGTATTATGATGTAACATGATTTTTCTGGCACGCTAAACCAAAACATGAGGCCACCTTATAGCATCATTACAAAAATGTAACCTTAACTACTGACAGAACACAAAGATCTCTGTTGAAAGTATTTAGCAGAAGGTTATCTGCATTATCTAATATACACCGAAAAGTACGGTAAGAACAGCATAATACTTAAGCACATAGATTAAGAGATCAAGTGTGATCACAAGGTCTTCTCAAAGTCCTACTGAAAAAGACAACACATCTTAAAACAGAAGTGCAATATTGAAATGTCCCATAAGACCAAGGACATGCTTACCAAGTTAGTGTTTTAATAAGGCTTCTCTTTAAACTGTAACATAACTTAGTCCAACAACATCCTCTCTGTGCTACATCAGACGGCCATTAACCACACCTGGACTGTTCGCTTTGGATATAAGGCATAGTTTCCAGTGCAAGTTTATCTGACTTCCCAGCATGAGTTCTCAAGAAAGACAGGCAAGAAAATGCCCACCCTCTGTTCAATTACTCTAAAATCAATTAAAAAAAAAGCTTATACAAAGCTTCCGAATGTTCATCAAAGCGTCCAGATGCAGTTGTTCTTAGTTTAGCTCTTTGATTATTCTGATTGAGTCCAGACAGACTTTTATTATGTCCTGGAATTTTAGCCACAACTGCAAGTCTCTTGATAGGAAACACATTGAAGTGTTTCTGCTTCTGGCCTTCATTAAGAAGGGTACCGTTCTCTCCAAATGTACACCCTCACTGTCTTCTTCTGAGAAAAACTATGAACACCTAGCAGAACATGTAGGGACTTAGGGACTAATGGAGGACTTACTTTGTAAGCAAAGACAGAGCGCATACGTTAATCCTGAAGTTTGGAGCCTGGGAGTTGCAAGCTAGAGCACTAGATCAGAAGAGCACTTTTTTTTTTTGCCTGGCAGAAACTAGTATCCACTGGATTTTCCATTCTGACTCCTGGTGTCCAGTCCAGACTGGTATCGGCATGGACCCAGTGTGGATTCTTTAACCTCCAAGGGGACTGAGAGTGAGGGCAAGCCACTAAGTCACCAAACCTAAACTACTCCTGACAGAGTAATCCTCACTGCACTGATGCATGATGGGAAAATAAATTCAGCTCAGTGATCAAAGGGCAGTTTCCAGACATTTCCAGGGGAAAGTGAATGGCACAGTGCCTACCAGACAGAAAACAAAGACTACAGCTTCAAGGAAGGCAACGATGTTGCCCAAGAAAGTTTCATTAAATGGAAGTTTTCATAAAAGTGAGGGATGGTGATTCAATGGTGATTAACAATGTGCCTAAATCATTCCATACATTCTTTTGTACAAACAAATACAGCAAGCCACGTTCATTTTTTATTTATTTAAAAAGGTTTAGGCACTAAATGGAAGATACTTGAAATTTGAGGTTATGGACATCCACAATACTAACTCAAGGGCAAAACTATTTTTCTTTTCTTTTTTTGGAAAACAACATTGATTTCCAAACCCTAATTTGTCTTGAGGTTGCAAAGCCCAAGAAAAAAAGTATTTAGATTAAAGCAGCTCAGCATACAAAACTCCCAATTTTGATGGAAATGTCCTGACTGCTTGATGGCACAATAACTTTAACACTCAATTTATAGTTTATTTTTGATAATAATTCTACACTTTACTCAACAGCTATTTTGACCTTTAAATTAAGAACGAAACTATCTGTGAATGGCGCACGCACACGCACAGCGAGAGAGACAGTCCTCCCTTGTTTTATCATTTTATTATTACAGGCATAACTTTGCTCCACCAAAACAATTTTAAAATAAAGTATTCTATAACATTTTTTTAACAGATTAAACCTAAAAAATTGACAATTATCTCAATTTTTGTATAATACAATTCTAAAATTCTATTCTAATGTTAATACAACAGAATATCTAGGATATTCAGCCTCACCTATAAAAATCACAATCAGAAAACAACATAAAACATGCATTAAAATAACAGAATTGTTGAGATTAAGGCAGAAATAAAGTTAACAAAGCATGCAAACTGTTAACTCAGCACAAAGAAACCAGTGAAAGAATTTCTCATATGCTGTCAATCAGAAATAGACAGCTCAAGTGAATGAAGTAACGCTTCAGTGCTGGCCTTGGCACTGCAGTCACCTGACTGGACTCCACGGGGAGGGGCCCGGCCCCAGTGTCAGGGCAGAGGTCACTGGAGATGTGGTGGGTGAGCCTGGTCAGAAAGGAATAGACCCTACATTCCACCACACAGTGCCTCAACTAGGAATGCAGAAGTTGCTTCACAACTTAACCGAGATGACCTACAACATATTTGAAGCATAATTCATCAGTTGACGGTAAAGTGGTATGGTCCCCATCAGTCACCCATGGGTGGGTGTGGGAAAGAGGAGTGGGCGAGGTCTCAGGCCTTTGTAATGTTCTCTCGTTAACTTCCACACTGAAAGGGTCTTTTTCAAGTTCTTTTGGATTTTTACAAACACTCATAAAAGCAGGCCTCAAAAGAGTTTTATGGCCAATCATTATGCCACCCAACAGGGTTTATTTTCCCATTTTCTCCTGCATTTCCTACTGTGTGTTCTGGAGAAACTGCCAATTCGATTCTCATTCCTATTTCCATGACACCCTGAACAAATTCCTGTCTGGGGTCTATTATTTGAAATGCTGCTGAATAATGCTCTTGGTAGGAGTCATCTACCGATGACATGAGTGAATAAAATGATGTGCATTAGCATTGAGAGGCAGATAGCGCTAAAGCAATTGTGCATAACAATACCCTGTTTGAGAGGATATATAGCACCCAGACAAACAGAATGTTGATTTCCATAACATCACCAAACTACATGCTAAATGTAACTCTGGAACTCTAGTGTGAATTGCATTATCTGATCATATACATATAAAGCAGACAAAGGTACCCGAGGGTTCACTGCAGTGTAGGATCAGGGTAATGTCCTCTCAGACAGAGCCCCCTGGGACAGTCCGTCTGTGTTTGCTTTAAACCGTCGCACTCAAATTTCCCTGGCTGAATGGAGCGATGGCTTTTGGCTTCTCTCTGTAGCCCTGAGAGAGATTAAAGGAGGAAGCCCCTCCTTTACTAGTGCACACTCAGCAGAGCTCTCTATGCAGGCTCCTACACACCCCTATGGGTTTTAACTCGTGTTACCCACAGTGCACTGGCGAACACATCTGGGAGAAGTTAGCAGCAGCGGTGAAGGGTGGAGACTGTGTCGGGAGAATAAACTCCCTTACAATCTTTTTGCAATGTTGCATAAGGACTGCTTTTAACAGGTAGGCAAACTAAAGTTATTTTAGACATTCCACCAACTCTACTCTGGAGAGGATTTCAGCTCAAATGTACAGGTAGTACGTCTACTGTGCCATTCACATGCTTCTCAATGTAGCTTTACACATAAGCCATCTCTGCATGAAAACATATGCTTAGTGTTTAACCTTGTTCTCCACCCCCCATATGTTCTGCAAGTGTGGCCAAGTTTAGGACATGAATGCCAAGAGTCCTTTAGGCCCAACACATAACTAAGCATGTCCTATCATTACATTACATAATCACTGCAGCTGCCAGTACATAAAGTCCACAGAAACGTAAATAAAGATTATTAAAAGAAATCACACAAAGCTCTGAGGCTGAAAGTAAATGTTTGGTTATGAAGTGTGTGTGGAGCTGACAAGAGACAGAATGGAAAAGATGTGGGGAACTGAGGATGACTGTCAGGAAGCAGAACATGGTTCAGGATGCACTGGCTGCCCTCTTCACGCTATGGTGCATGTCGGTGGTGCTTTTATGACCTCATTCACATGAGCAAGAGGAAACTGAACAGTTTCAGCCCTGATAAACAAAGAAAAAAGTAGAAACTATTAAGACTGTATGCAAACCATACTAGCTTTTGCTGGGGTCTCTGGACCTGATACCAGGATCAAAGCTTGTGCAGCCTGATGCTGGTGTGACCCTAAAGGCAATAGGAAAAGAGTAATAGATTACTACTATGCTTGGCAGTGTAAACCTTGTGTTCGTATTCACCTGTCACCATCTGTTGCCAAGCCAAGCAAGGGAATAGTTATAATTAGCTGAAATAATCAATCAAGAAGAAAACAGGTAATATATATAAAAAAAAACTGCATTTGGAAATGGCCATTTGAATAAAAATATACTTTTGCGAGGGGGTGGTGATGCTTTTGTCTTGGCAACTAAGCATCCACTCAGAACACCACAGAAACTGCATGGCAACACCCTAGCATCGTTTCACCAAATCGTTTTTTATTAACCTTTTTTTTTTTCTTTCTTTTATATATAAAATCTAAGTCTTATATTATTTCATATCACTTTACTGTGGTAAGGAGACACTTTAAAGAACTTAATTTCACAAATCATGCAAAAAAACATGTGCAGATACAGTGCAAGTGGACGGCGCAATGATATCCTTCTTTTACTCCCTTTAACCCACTGATTTGCTATCTGCTGCACATTACTCCTGCGGTGCTCACAGAGGTCAAGCCATCAGTGATGAGGGGGTGAGTCCTAATCTGGCTCTGACATCATCCTGCTTTTGAGATGATCCCCAACCCCCAAACAAGCTGCTAAGTGAGACGTTCCAGATCTGCTCTCTAATCTCTCACCGTCACGGGTGACACCAAACAGCAACGAGTTTAGAGGGGGTGCAGGAATGAGAGAGGATTAAGGTGTTAATGGAACTTGCAATCTGTCCCTTTAAAGCTGTTTGTGGAGGAAAGAAAAACTAGGCTAATCAGATAAATGGGGTGAAACCAAATTCATAGCACCTAAAACAAGCTAAACTAGTAGGAAAATTTTGGCCGTAACAGCAATTTTTTGGTTTAAGGCCAAAAGTGTTTTGAAGGACTCTAGGGCTGGGTTGACGATATAGATTTCTCAATTTTAATCGATGCTAATAAGGATTCTTAAATCTCAAGATCAATCTTTTAGTCTATGCGGTTTTCTGTTGATCCGTGAACAAAACTTAACATTTGTAGTGTACAAGACATCCAACAAATGCATTGAGATTTGTGCTTTGCTACTTTTAATAAGAAACAGTGTCAACTTTCACATTTTATCTATTTTATCCCCAAAATGTAAAAAATAAATGGTTGTTTTGGCTCTCTTTAATACGGTGTGACAGATCACTCGCTGTTTTATTAGAGTGTTGATTATTAAATAAATGTGATTAATTAATTTGAAAGTTTGTAATGAAAGTTTACTTTCATTTTAATTTCATTAAAATTTTGCATTATTCATATAAAATTCATAAAATTAATTAAAAAGTCTGATATTAATACAATTACACAAAAATATATATAAAAAAAGTTTTTGGCTTCAGTTTTCAGCCAAGTGTATCCTGAATTTTCATTGAAGATCCTGTTTCACTCTGAAATACGTCATATTACAAAATAATTACCCATACATGTATAGTAGCCTTTTCAATCATTCAAATATCACCTACACTGTATTTTACAACATTTTATAACTTTTTAAAAAAGATTTTGTACATTCTGCTGCTGGCAATCCACAAAGCACTGCTACAATATTAAAAATGAAAATACACTTTTACTGGACTATAATTAGATGTTACAGATTTTTTTTTTTTTTTTTAAATAGCCCTACTTCATTACTTTTACACATTCATAATAACAACCAAATTTTAAAAATAAAAAAAAGCTGAAACAATGGAAAATGCAGAAGAAAAAGGATATGTTGGTTTGGAAACAGTAACTACATAGCTATACTGTATTATCTTTCATTACAGATTAACTTTTCGCAATGCAAGACAAAAAACAATGTTGCGAAACCAACAATGAAAATGATTCCAAACCACAGCAAAAAAATGCTTTCACTGCGATTTGCTCTTCTGCAGAGTCTAAGCTTTGAATTATACTGCGGTTTATGAGTGAAAATGATGCTGCAGTCTTCACATAAATAATTTGAACATACGCACTCAGTGCAAGTTCAAACTCTGGGAAGAATCATGTTTACTTTTGGTGAGGGTACTGAGTCACATTCCCACACAAAAACAGACTTGCAGGTAAATGATCAGGAGTCTAAGTAAAAGATTCAACAACAAGAGTTTTTAAAAGTACAACTACATAAAATAGATTTATGGCTGATGCCAGGAGTGTTGGCCACATGAGGCAGTCATGCATTGTCTCGTCAGGACGAGCCTCTTTCTCCCTGCTGTTATTGAGAGAGTCTTCTCAAGGTCTGGGCAGGTTCAGGCTGGTCTTCCACACCTGTACTCAACACACTCCCTTTCACAACCCACTTCCTGAATCAGACCTGCTGAAATTGTGTGCCAAGATATCAGATTCCACCTCACTCCGCTGCCTCTGTTTGCCGTGATGACCCTCAAGTGTAGACACGTATAACACGTAACACAATAGCTCACACAGATAAGGTCCAAATGCATTAAAAGCAAGATACTATCAGAAATTTATCTTATTATCTAATATTTTGAAATAAGAGCACCAAATGACCTAAGAAACATAAGCGTAAAATTGCATTTCATGTTCTATTATTAAAAATATAATGACACGTCATGGCCAGAGTTTTGCTACAGCAGGTTCAGCCAAAGGTCCTATCAAACGCTTCAAGCTGTCAATTTTTCAGCCTGAACTGCATCTGGTTTAACTGGCTTCTCCCACATTCACAGCTGAACTCCTGAACTGCATGGCAGGAGAGATTTGCAGGTGGCCCACAGATTTCTACAGAGAAATGAATCTGTTTTGTTTTCAAAGCTGGGCAACTGAATCATATCTACTAAGGAGTTACACACTGAATCAAAGTCATTAGATGAAAGACAGATCCATGACACACTTCTGAAGTTAGAAATGCAGGTTCTATCACAAGAAAGAATTACTAGCATCACAATTGTGCTCAGTCGTTTTCTGCCCTTACCCAAACCACTTAACCTAAGGTTACTTTGTTACTTCGCTGCCCTTCTAGTCAGTGGACTGTAAAGTAACTGTAGATAAAAGTCACTGCTAATTGGCAAGCAACAACCAACAGATTTGGCTAAGTATTTTAGACTCAGTGGCCAAACAGAAAGACCTCTATCCATGGATCCTATTTGTAAAGACCAAGCAGAATTTAGTCTTTTTCTTCTTCCCTGATTTCTCATTAAGGCAGATAATAAAGTGGTGCAGGTATAACATCATTCTGTAGGCCAACCGTCAGTCAGCATTACATGCAGTCGCCAGAAGTAGAAAGCTAAAGGTAGGCTATAAACGAACTACACCACGGCCCCACAAATTTAACGTCACCATCACTAAGCTTCCGACAACTCTTTCCGTTTTTATCTAAAAATATTTTCCCAGAACGTTAGGATAGTTTGTAAGAGCACAATTATAAGCATAACAATGCCATAAAAGCACACTGAGTTTATCTTTTCAGCCCGATGACGTTTAATCTCCTTGACAGCCTCTGTAGTCCCATTTAGCCACTAGTTAGCAATCGCCTTTTTCAAAGCACACAACAGCTTAAAATAAAATCACGAGTGGGGTAATTTTGATGTATTTTATGTCATGGAATAAAACGTGAAAGTGTCTTGAGCTTGTGATCACCACATTCCTTATTTCAGCCATTTAACCAAAACCCCATTCAAAAAACCCATTGACTTCGGGACGATTGAACCGGATGTGCTAAAATGCTAACTCGCTTCCACATTTTTGCCTAGTGATGTCATACCTGCACCACTCTATACAAGTACTGAAACCAGAGCAGTGTCCCAATGTGCATACTGCATTATGTAGTAGTAATTATTATGTCCCAAATCCGAGCATGTTGAAATTAAGATCTTAATCTCGTAGAAATTAAGTGTCTACTACTGCCCACAGGGGCGAGGGTCATCTTACCGACCCCAAAACTTTTTTAACTTTTGATACAAGGTATATGTAATAGGATGCAGTCCGGTACATTTCCCTCCCTCGTCACATTTGTTTGTCAGCAGCTGAGAGTGGAACTGGGACCACGCCAATCAGATCAACCTAAATGACAGCTCACCAGTCTCCCAGCAATCAATGAGATGACGCCTCTGCTCCAGTGCCATTATTTGTCAGGTGCCCTCACAGTGAGGGGGAGCTCATTGTTTTAAAGCTCTCTGACCTATATATGTGGCTTCCATTCGTGCCCCACCATTCACAGAGTCTAATTGTTTTTTTTAAATGAACGTCCACAATGCGTCCACCCCCGCACCCCTCTTTTAGCATGCTTAAGCCAAATTGGCTTACAGAAATCCAACTGCAAACCACTAATAGCCCAGTATGATTTCAGAATTACATATTGTACGACGGCTTAAACAATAGACTGCAATGAAAGAGGCAGGAAAGGCATGAGGAATGTGGTCTGTCCAACCACTACAGATGAAAGGATTTAAGGAGGATTTCCAAAAAGCCATTCCCCATCCCCCTACACACAAAAAAAAGACAAACCAAACACAAAACAAAGAGTTCAGATTCATTTCCCTTGTTTGCTCACATGAGGGATACTGCCTGTGAAGCATGACACATACAGACAAAGCCAATTTAAACTGCGTTCTTTAAGCTGTCATATGTTTGTATGTATTCATGTGAGACTGAGTAAGAGAGATGACAGATTAAGTTGTCTCCTGAGACAACTTTGGCTCTCACGTGACAGCTAAAGGCTGCAGTAAATCTATCAGCGGTCAAGTGTGTTTACTTTTTGATGCGCTTAATGTTAACAATATAATGAGAGAAAATTAGAAGTGAAAACTTTAAGAGGCCAATATACATTTTTGTAACATTAACCTGTTAAAGCCTGTTCACACCAAAATAAAATATCCTGCATGATTTTTGCATTCAGTTAGTCTGTTCAGACCAATGCAAAAAAAAAAAGAAAAAAGAAAAAAAAGAGACTCAATGAAAGTGCAAAAAAAAAAAAAACAGAAATACTCTGGTTATCCTGTCTACTCCACACAAAGTGCAGTGCAACTTTTCATTTCTGACACCCACTTATCATGAAGAATAAAGAAAGTCAAACAGTATTCATACGTTTAACAACTGTTCGGATTTTTATATTCATTATGGTACTTACCAAACAACACCAAATAGAAGAGTACAGAGATAAAAGCTGGTTCCTATTCACTGTTTCTTTTGACCAAAAGCACAAATTCAAAAAAAAAAGCTGGTTCAAGTCGAACAAGCCTCATGTGTCCATTGTCATGTCCACACATCTCTTATTTCGCGTGAAAAGTAAACACACTGTCTGAGGTCACGGGCACGAGGTTACATTGCGCATGCGTCGAACCGTGGGACGCACGCACGCAACGAACCGAGACAAGCGAACCGAACGGTTCGGATGTTTTTTCATGTACCGTGCCACCCCTAGTAGGCACACACGCACACCACACACCCCACACACACGCACACCACAGACCCCACACACACGCACGCACACCACACACGCACGCACACCACACACACGCACCCACGCACACCACAGACCCCACACACACGCACACACCCCACACGCACGCACCCCACACACACGCACACCACAGACGCCACACGCACGCACACCACACACACACACCACAGACCCCACACACACGCACACCGCACGCACCACACCCCACGCACCACACACACCCACACCACAGACCCCACACGCACGCACACCACACACACACCACACACCACACACCCCACGCACACCACACGCCCCACACACCCCACATACACACACACACCGCACACCACACACCCCGCACACACACACACGCGCACACACGCACACACACATGCACACACGCGCACACAAACATGCACACACACATGCACACACGCGCACACAAACATGCACACACACATGCACACACACACGCACACACACACATGCACATTCAGTGCACACCTATATTCAGACCTATATTCAGTCTGTCCAATGGTTGATACAACACATTATCCCACCGGTCACAATTGTGACCGATCATAAAACACACTTTTTCACACACTTTTCAATGAAAATTTTAAAAAATTATGATTGATTGTTTCAAAGGGATACTAATGACACATGATTTGGATATTTTTGTGTTTGGGAAAAATTTGGGATTAAATGGGTTAAATTCATAAAAGACAAAAGAATTATAGGAATACTGGATTCTAAACCTCAAAGAAATGCCACAATCAAGACCTCGAAGCAGATATGAGAAACACCCAGAAACACCTCATATGTGCTAGGGATGTCCCGATCCGATACACAGCATCGGTATCGTGCCGATACTGGCCCAGAACGCTAGATCGGAGATCGGAGGGGAGAAAAAATATGATCCGATACCTATCCAACAATGCTTGAATATAGCATTTCCCTTGCTGCGACATTAAGCCGCGCATATTAGGTGGTTTTGCCATCTATTTTGCGGGCAAAAAATGGGTTTGGGCGGGTGGATAAACATTGGGCTGGTTTCGGATCAGTTCGGCGGGTTTTTGTTGCCGAAACACCGGCACTTCAAATCCTTCTTCCGGCGACCCTCTGTTCAGCAGGCAGTAGTCTGTCTCACTCACTCACACACACACACACACACACACACACACACACACACACATCTCTGGCTGACGTGCCCTCTAAACTCACAACAGAAACTCCATCCCACTACCTTCGGTGTACTATAAACACGGTTTTGCAATCTGTCTCCTCAGTTTATAAACCGTAGGCTGTAAACTGTATGCTACACAGGATTTTGACGCATAGCAAGTGTGTGTGCAGAGTGTGGAGCGCGCACTGCATGGACGGAGCGCGGGCGCGAACACTTCCGGTTTCCTTTCAACAGTGGAAACAACTTAAAATACTCATTTCTGGTCATACAGAAAATAACTAACTTACGTCAATATTTATTTTTTGCGCAGCTTTTGGTGTGCATACAGTTCAAATTAAAATGTTGGTGTTCAACTTTGCGTTTTAAAAATACAACAACCGTTAATTTTTCGTTTTACGGGTAAAAAAGGAAAAACGAATGGACGCAAAAGCACATGGATCAATGGGTAATTTTAAAGCTTTTTAATTTTAAATGATTAACTTTAAACCTGTTGGTAGCTTTAAGTAGCCTACTGAAGTAGCCTGCCTGCCTGTATTTTGTCCTGTTTGAATAAAGGGTGGCAGTCTTTCATAATCAACTGTTGTTGTGGACTATATACTGGAGAAGTATTTGTTCTCCATTTGAGTGAGATGTTTTTAGGTTGCAAATTGAGCAAAGTGCTTCCATATATTTTATTAGGCCTAGTATTAGTTCAAGAATAAAATAGAATAAAATAAAAATATCGGATTAATATCGGTATCCCAAATAGCCAAAGCTGCGGCATCGGTATCGGAAGTGAAAAAGTGGTATCGGGACATCCCTAATATGTGCCGCTCTCAAGAATAAGGGTCTTTCCTTGTCATCAATGCTTGGATAACACACATACCTCTCCTTTTAATAATAATGGCCAGTGCGGTGGCTGTGATACACATAAACCTACCAACGTCCATTGCCATGATTTTTGGAATGACTTATCGCGAGAGGAAAAAATTAAGTTTTGTCGCATAACGGTTAATGGAAATGCCGTCATTTCGCATTCGTTTTTTGTCGACATTTAGAAAAAGTCGCAAAATTTTTGCGCAAATCTGTGATGGAAACGCGCCTACTGACTGCATGCAAATGTTTGAACAGACGTATTAACAGCCGTTCATTCAAATTAAAATGTTTGTTGCACTAAATTTCACACTGAACATTTGTCTAAGTATGAACGGGCCTTTAGTCAAGGTTTCTTACTGCGCACATTTTTACGTGACCATTTTCCACCCTCTATCTGAATTTTAGAATTATATTTTTAGTGTACCTTTAAGACTAATGTAAATGACCTGTCATGACTGGCTAAACTACATTTGTGATCATAGCGGGCCAAGTTTCTGAATACTGAATAGCACTTCATGTGTCATATGTGAACGTACACAAAATTATTACATAAATATGGTGACAAATCCACATTTTTGCACCAGATCTCATTGGCACATTGATGATTAAAACTATAATTCAGGCCTCAACGCTAAGGATTTTTTTCTACTGGCCAGTGGTTCAATTTTTCCTTTGTGGCCCCACCACAATAAATGTAAACAGTTTTCATTATTTTTGACCCATGTAAACTTGTATTCAAATAAATCAGGTTACGACACCAACATTTCAAATACCAGTAAAATTGGACAATTCTCGATTCCAATGGTAGTCTATTCAGTTAATCAGTTGATCCAGTTTAAAACCCTGCCTAAATGATTACTTCACAAAGCGAAATTATCCACTTCTCAAGCTCAACTTACTGACTCAATCTGTTCGCAATGATAAACAGCCCACTAAAAGCAAAAATCGTCAGCGTTTAATAACTTACTATTAATCTGCTCGTCACACAAATCATATCATATGACAAACAGATTTGGGATATCGCGCACGAGACTTTATGATGCTTTTGGTGTCCTATTCAAAGCTTAATTATGAGTGCATCTAAAAGTGAGTATATATTAAAAAAATCTATTTTTGTGTTCCACAAAATAAAGCCAGATAGTTTTGGAATCATATGAGGGCGAGTAAATGATGGGCGAGTAAATGATGACAGAACTTATTTTGGGGTGAACTAATCCTTTAAAAGCAGAAATATAGAGATCCTAATCTTACTAAACTTTGCAAAAATGGATGACAGTATAGTCCACGTGAACTTCTGTGAACTCATTCAAGATTCATGTGTGCTCTTCTTACACAGACAACAGGAAGATGGGGAGTATTCCAGCCATTTCATCCCATGCATGCAGGAATGGACAGAGGGAGGTAGAGGGTGACGGAGGGACGGGGGGATCTGAGGCAACTGCTGTGGGTGGGATACGTAGCCAGACGGTGCGGTCAGAAATTAATATACATTTGGCCCTCAGCCTCCCAAAAACATAAGAGGCAGGAGCACGACCGGTCTGTGAACAATCCATAAACAGCCCTCTCACTGACAGGGTGTGTCTATGTAACTGTGGGGGTGTAGAGTCTTCTTTGTAATTAAGTCCACCTAAATGAGCTGGGTGGCAGTGTCATTCCTGCAGTTCTCATGACCTTGTGTGTACCGCTGGCTCAGAGATTCAGCTAATTTATTAGACAGAAATGGAGATGAAAAGGTTTGCAGCTGAAATCGGGGGGTGGTTTGCAGCTGAAATCAGGGGGTGATGTGGCACAGTTGTTTAAGATCTTTGCTGGTTACCAGAAGGTTGTAGGTCCAGAAACGTGGTGGAAAAGGGGCCCCAATATACTCACAGTGAAGTTTATTTTTGTTCTTCACTTAAGGTACTGCTCAAGTTAAAAGAAGTAAAAAAAAAAGACGTCTCTAGACCTTGCACTTTTTTTCTTGTGTCTCGTGCTTTTAACAGCAAAAATGAGTTCTGTGTGAACTGGCACTTACATTATTTAGCATGAAAAAACAGTGCGAGTGTCACTTAATTTCTTCATTTAAAGCAGCTTTCCAGTGTGTTCATGCTTCACTCGCATCTGACCTCGACGGACTGAACAGAAGAAATGAATCGGAGAAGATTTCAATGTCAAAGGCGGCAAAATTAAACTCCATGACAACTTCGTTTGGGCCTGATTTTGTTCAATATGACGTCACACCAGTTCGTTGACTTCACCTGATTTCACCTTCAATGTTGAGTGACTGGTCACTAGCTGTTACTCATCCACTGGAATAGAGGGAATACAGGTTTTCCGGGACCACCTTATTGGGTCCCTGTCTTTGTTTTTCCATAAGGAATTCCAGTAGGATGTGTACTGTTCCCTAGTCACAGGTTGTTTACTGTGACCTGCTGATTTGACTTAGTAAGTAGTCATTTAGCAGACCCTAAATTGTTACCATGACAATCACCTACCTGTTTAAGAACGTCGCAAATGGCACAGTGGTAATGACACATTGGAATGGATTGTCCTAGTGGGGCAACAAAACTAGAATCTTTTAGTTAAGATCTTCAACTCCTGATTTTCACTGCAATCTCCATTTCTCTCTAATAATTGAGAACAAAAAGCTAAAAGGCAGCAATATCCTGAGGCTATTAAAGCTGTAGGCATGACCCCCCTCCACCTCTACCACTGAGCTAGTTTTGGAGGACTTAATTACAAAGAAGACTCTTCACCACTGTCAATAGACAAAAGTCTGAGAGGCAAAGGAAATCAGCCAGACAGGTACTAATATAAATGTACAGCCAAAATTATTCATTTATGAAGTTTTTTTGTCAACAATGAAGATAAAACAAAAAAATGTGTCTCATTATGATAATTAAAGGATTTTAAATTAAAACACGTCGTTTATAAAAATATGACGAGGAAAAAAAGAACATTGCAAGATAATAACAAAGCACTAAAATTTAAGAAGAAAAACCTAGAAAGAATTTCTATTAAATAATTGCTTGTTTCTGCCACGGAATAAAACTATTTTAATAGATAATAGCGGCTTATCTCGCAATTCTGACTTTTTTCTCGCAATTGCGAGATATAAAGTCCAATTCTGAGTAAATAAAGACTGACTTTTTTTTTTTTTGAATTGCGAGTTTATATCATGCAATTCTGAGAAAATAGATGTAAACTCTAAATTACGAGAAAAAAAAAGTCAGAATTGTGAGATAGAAAGTCACAATTACCGGCAGAGGTTTCGTTTTACGGACATTTTGATGATATGCCGGTCAAATATCGCCTCTTAATTAGTCAAGTTGAGGAAAACTGGAGGCAGGCTATGTAACTTAAAAAAATGACATAATAAGGTCGTATAGAATGCAACATGTTTGCAGTGGCGGCTGGTGATAATTATTTTTGGGGGGGGCCGGGCGAAAATAAATTTCAGATAGCTGTTTGAGGTCTCCTACCCCCGTTATTGTCCACAAAACTTCAGTGCCGACACATTTCTTATGACAAGCGCAGGTGAAGCTCCGGGTGAAGCTCGTCCTCTGTCACTGGCTGCTGCCGGATTTGTAAATCGGGTTGGTCCGGTCCGAGATCCTTTATACTTTTTTTTTTCTTTTTTTTCTTCCAGCGAACACCTTGTAAAAGGGTTTTTTTGTAAATCAATTACGGGTTAAATTTGGTTTAACTGCTGCCATTATCTCTACGAAAGTGATCAGCCTAGCAAGGTTTTGTCGAAGTCGCCTGCGCACTCGCAGTAGTGGCCCAAGAGCGTAAAGTTGAATGACAGGTGACGAGAATCAATCAGATTGGATAAAATAACATGCATCAAATTCTGATTCGCCAGGGACGCAGCGACCAGGGACGGCGGCGCCCTAATGCCGCCACTAGCCTAACTTTCAAATAGACGGAAAAAAAACATGAACGTCCGGTGGTGGTGGAGCTGTCTGGCTCTGGACATCCGAGGCTTCAGGCGTCCCTGATTCACCATCGACCGTCGCGTCTGGCCTCTGAAAAAAGCTTTTAAGGCTAGTCTGCCTGGGCCTGGCCATATTTGAAATGTCTCACTCAATCGTTCGTTGTTTAGGTCTATATTACAGCCGTTTTAGGCGTGCGCTTTATTTGAAATGCTGCATGCGATGTTGTTTAATAACTTTCAAACGGTAGAGCCTGTTTCTTTATAACATAGCAAAAGGTCGGTGTATTTTTGCTTTATAAATTTTAGGCTTATTCTCAAATTCAGATTGTGTTAGGGGGGCGGGATTATTAGGCAATTTTAATCGGACAATTTGACCGGAGAGATTTAATTTTGTCGGACATTTCATTTTTTTCCCGGCCAATGTCCGGTAATTACCGGACAACGGAAACCCTCATATATATGTGTGTGTGTGTGTGTGTGTGTGTGTGTATACTATATACAACTTATATCTGCACAAAATCACGCAAATAGGAAAGTGAACGTATCTTTGTCAGAATATTAAGTCATTGTGAATACGTTCTTTCTGTAACAATTCACTAAAACACGGACAATGAATAGTAAACTTAATGTTATTAGTTTTCAAGGATAGTTTCACATCAACTGTTGATAGTTTAAATAAACATAAAATGTTATTTTCGCTGAATATATTAAGATACCTTTTTAGTCAGAGTAAATTTGATTATAATGAATGACTATGTCATGATGAAATACTGACTAAACTAAGGATATTTTCATCTAAAGACAAAAAAAATGTAAAAATGAACTGCTCTGGAACACAGTATTACATCAGGTGCAGATTTCAGACTTCTGTCTTGACAGAGATGAGAAAACATTTGCAAAAGAGAACGGAAGAGAAGACTGTGTCAGAAAGAATATGCGAAAGACACCACGTCTTGTTACCAAAAATAGTCTGAAATGGTCTAGACTGCCTGTCTGCAAATGAGAATTTTAAGAATCAGGTTGAAGAAGTTTTTGAATGTGGGGAGGAAAAACACTAATGATACAGGAGTTGTTCACTTGATAAGAATAAAAAAAAGGGCACAAAGGCGTCTTTGAGGCAGTAATTAAATAACATTTTAGTCATGCGTCTAAATGTCGCTTTATTCAGACAGCTGTTAGACGGATCCGATTACGCAGTCAGTTTAAGAGTAACGTCAGGTACTTTTTTTCCATCTGCATGATTCAAAACTGACCCATTTGCTTTTCAAATAGTGTAGTGTAATCTCAGATAAACAAGCACACACATGCCTTTAAAACTCTGAATCAAAGTGAGTAGATCCCTTGAAGAGCAGCGCTGTGGTAGGATAAACAGCTCATGTGCTCTACATGTCTGGTCTCGTCCCAGAGAGCAACCCTAATTAGCAGGGAACAGGAATAAGCTTTGCAAAAACCAGCTACTCTTGCTCAGCCAGGCGCCTCGAGTTAAATTTCAGAAGAGTGGCTAAACCACCGTCACCCAGAATGCACCTCTTCGGGTGCACACACCCTGAACAGGGCAGAGGCCTTAAATCTCAGTCCAACCGCACGGCACTGGGCCGAATCCAGAAGCCACAAACTTCTGCTCCAGGCGATAAACAACTATAGCCTCCAGAATCCTGGTGAATGCCACTTCCTTCCTCCCTGCAACAACAGGCAGAGAACCTAGATACCGGACAACACACAAGTTTCATTCTTTCAGAGTCACTTTCTGATTTGGTGAGTGGGGATGTGTATTTTATGACTCTGCGTGAATTCACTTCGATTTGGCATCACTCGACACAACCCTATTGGAGAAGAACAATGTGAGCTGGAAGGTCACTTAGAAGCCAGCGTAAGTTCTTCTCAGCAGTTCTTCTCAATGGTTTCTTATTGTGAACAGTTACAGGCAAGGCTGGTGATTCAAAAGCATTACTTCTTAAAGCAATGAATCCCTTGACCTGAAGAATCAAGAACTGGCCATAAACAATCGTTTAAAACTCGAGATGAAATTGAATTTCACCCAATCTACTTTGTAAATGCATGTTTTAGTTTAGTTTTTATTGTGAAAGATTCAACCATGTATAAGTCTCTTTTTTTTTTTTTGACCTTGTAATGTATGCCAGACTTCTCCAATAAATTAAACCTACCACTCCACAATCGACAGGAAGCTCGCATTAATTTTTTTTTCTTTTTCGATAATATAGTAAGAAAACATCTGTCGCTACTTCAGATTCATCTTGATTTTAAAGGAATTTTCTGGATTCAATACAAGTTAACTAGTGATGCACCGAAATGAAAATTCTGGTCCGAAACCGAAAATTTAGGATGCACTTAGCCGAAAACCGAAACTGAAGCCGAAAATGGCTTCTTTTAAAAACTTATACTAATATATATATATATATATATATATATACTAATATATATATATATATATATATATATATACACAGTACAAAACCTAAAATATTTTTAACAATGAACATAAATAATACCAAATAATATTATTCTTCAAGTTTTGTTCCATCAAATAAAATAGTTTTTTAACAGTTGTGCAAAAAGATCCACAATTATCTGAATAACTGCACACAAAATCACAGAATGGCAGTGGGCCTCTATTCTGTTGTAAACAATTTTTTACTTACATTTTAAATTGCTGTGCAAAACAATGCAAAACAGCAGTGCAAAAACAGCACTAGAACTTAATCCAAACTCAAACTGTAAACAACATATAAGCCTATGTAGCCTTAGAAAACACAGTTGTGCAGTGCTACGCAAATTTTAATGTAACTGCTTTACACAGAAAATTGGACTGGGGGTCTTACATGCGCTTCATGTGGCACACTAGCACACACACGCAAGGCCGCTCTCTCCCTGTGTGGCGTGCGCACGCTACACGGTTTGGAGCACGAGCTCTTGCTCGCTCGCTCGCTCTTGCTCGCACGCTCTTCCGGGAGATTTGAACTAATTTGCGGGCATCAGGGAGCCGCTATATCAATATGCGGGAGACATCCCTATCTTTGATAGGCAGACGCGTGATAACAGCTTGACCGTGAGTGAAACCTGAGCGCTTGCGCACGGATGGGAGGGGCGGGTGAGTGACATTCATTTTCGGTTTACGTTTTCGGCTGTTTTTTTTTATTTCGGCCCGAAACCGATAATGCCATTTTCGGCCGAACATTTTCGGCGGCCGAAATTTCGGTGCACCCCTAAAGTTAACAATAAATCAACAGCACTCATGACGTTGTAATTTC
Source organism: Gila orcuttii (assembly GCA_026230005.1). NCBI lineage: Eukaryota > Metazoa > Chordata > Actinopteri > Cypriniformes > Leuciscidae > Gila > Gila orcuttii. Next base: position 16,304,660 of record JAPDVR010000010.1, on the reverse strand, counting down.
GACTTTGTAAATGTTAAAAATACTCAGTTTGTATAGCATAGCCACACAATGTGAATAATGTGCTAATTTTATTGTGGAAAACAATCACTTTAAAACCTTTTCGGTCATTATATACAACAACATAATGCCTAAAACAACCCAAAAATGTTGAACAATTTTACAGATAAAATACACAAGTTTTAATTTAACAGAAAACATAATTTAAGTGCTTTATAACATTATAAGCTTGCCTTTAAATACTTAAAAAATTTACCCTATTTAAATCAATTATAAGTGCCTCGGAATAATTTAGATTTTTGCTTTTTTTAATGAAAATCATTTTCAATTATTTCTTGTGATAATCAACATTATGCCTCAAATGTGTCGACTGAGCTTAAAATGTTTTGAGCCAGGAATATTCCTTTAAGGCTGGAAAAGTTTTCTTTGTAAGAAGGGAGACATTCTAGAGACATTCTAGGCCGCAAGACGGAAGAATCCAGGAATTAAAACCGGTTTAAAACTATTTTGATTTTGGATGGTTAACAGAACGCTAAAAAAAAGTCCTACTAAAACAAAGGGACTTTATAAAAAAATCAAGGGGAAAGAATATAATCTATTCTTTAAAACGGAAACCGAAAGAACAAACAACAAAAGGTGAATCAGAAATGTCAGCTATGCTTGTCGCTGTTTAGAAATTCCACCAGGAAAATGTGTCAGAGTTTCCGTTAAAATCCACCTGTGTGACACAAAGAGCTCACACAGCGTCTGCCCTCTTTCTTTCTTTTACAGCATCCTTTAAATGTGCCACACACGCTGGACCACACAACATCAACTACATTTTACAGCAGTCATCCATCCAGTGGCTTCAGTGTAGGCTACACTTGGCAAAAGAACACAGAGCAACTGTAACCACCACAAAATGAGACTAGAATCAGTCAGGTTACAGCCCAATAACCATAGGTGGAGTGTGAGTAAGGCTGGGGAAGGCCTAGCAACGGGTCAAAAATGTAAAGCGGGCTTGGGCCAAAAATGCACCTGCACATTTAAAGGTGAAGTATGTAAGAATGACAACCAGTGGTCGAAATAGGCACTGCAGTCGAATTTAAAATATCGAAGATCGTCGTTTCTCCCGCCACCTGCTCCTCAGACTGGAAGGTGCTCACACAGGTTGCCAGTTTGAGCACACGCAACAGAAACGAGTGCAATGGACAATGAATATTGGCAAATTGGCAACGTGCAGTATCACAGACCAAAACAATAACAAACAGTCCAGCATGGAAACGCACATTTCAAAGTAAAATAACTGGCTGTAGAAGTGTTTTTCAGAGAAACGAGTATTTGCACATGTTTTCTCAATGTATGCAAACATATTATGGTATTTTTATGCTTTAGAAGAGTGAAAAAGTTACATACAGCACCTTTAAACTAAACCTAGTAATAAAATGAAAATTAAATTGTGTCGATAGCAGCATTCAATTTAGATCGGCTCAAGTAGCATCACACCTTTTACGCGTTTTACGAGTGTTGCGCACTCAAATAATAAAATATTATTTAACTTGTAACAAAAAAAGCGTAGACATTTTGTAGGCTAAATAAGATATTCATTGTACAGTCAGCTTAGTCGATTAGCAGAACTTTGTGAGATCACGATAAATTAAGATGAGTGATAGCTAGTGATTATGAAGCGAGAGCTTTTATGCACGCTTTCTAGGCAATATATAATCCATTCAGAATTTGAAGAAAATGTATATTTCGCTGCATTAGGTAAGGCAATGGTTAGGCTATTTATTATTAGAACTGGCTGCCATGCCAAATCACACATATGCTTGCCTGTTCAATTTATAGTGGTTTGTGAACATAACCACTTTAATAACAAGTGTTTATACTGGGATGTGCAAGTTGTTGATATGCGACACATTTTATGTGTGTATAAAACATTTTATGTGTGTATAAAACCATTTTATGATATTCTATTTTAATGTGTTTTTAAGGAGCAATCGCTTCTAGACTTATCCTAGAGTTGGTTCTCCCTCCGTCTATGCCAATAACTGTACACTGGATGAACAATTGTGGAAAGGTTTGTTCATATCTTACTACAGAGGAAAGTCCTCATGCCTGATGTTATAAAATAGTCTGGAGATGCAGATTGAAGATTGCTTGTTGTCATTTTTGATTGACCAAGTATGAGTGGTCCATCTGGGATGAGAGAGAGAAGAAGAAAAAAAAAAAAAAAAAAACTGTTATAGTAAGGCACTTTTAAAGATGGAAGTGAAAATGTGTCAATTTGTAAATGTTAAAATACTCACGATTTCAAAAGTATGGCCACAAGAGGGGAACAATATCAGTGTTCAATATCATGATTTTAGTGTGAAAGAAAAAAATACACAGCTTTTAAAGGGGTCATAACCTTGAGAAATCAAATTTCCCTTTTGACATACAAGATATTTTTGTACCGTTAAAACATCTTGAAAAAACAGCTTGTTTAGATATTGTGGGATCTGTGACGTCACATCTGCCTCTAGAGCAAGACATCAGTGAATGGTTTTACATCATTGCACCATAGGGCATGCCCACTATCAATTAATTACTTGACGGCCATCACATTTCTGTTTTTAAATCCTCCAATGTAATGTAAATCCCCCATTTACTTTACATTATATTATATTGCTTCCATTGTAAAATCACATTGTTTTTGTTATTGTGTTGTGGTGCTAATAGTGGCGACAAAAGTTTAATTTAAATTCAAATAAAATTATATGCATATATATTAGGGGTGTAACGGTTCACAAAATTCACGGTTCGGTTCGATACGATACAGTGGTGTCACGGTTCGGTTCGGTTCGATACAATACAGAAAAAAGAAAAATGCCACAGAAATGTCGTATTTATTAAAAGAAAAATGATTTTTAAATAAGTGAGTTTTCCTACATCTTGAAACTTTTAGTTTTATAAATGGGGGTAATCTTTGAAGGATGAACAAATAATGTTTTGGTCATCACATTAAAACTAACATTTAAATATGATCATATTTGAGTTTTGAAGTGCTGGAAAAAGATGTGTGATGTACTTGAAAGCATTTTACTATTTCTGCCAAACTTCTATGGTTACAGTGAGTGTTACTACAGTAACGTTAAATCCATGTTGCTGATCTGTGGACTTAAAACCTATAACTAATTCATTCATGGAACAATGTTTTTTCTTGGTTTCCACGTCAGCGCTGTTTGATCCGTTTATAACAGAGAAATTTTAATGCTTCTCACTAGATCTCGCAGTCATGTTATTACTTCAGTGGCGAATTAAAATGCTTTGTTTACCGGATCTCCCAGCGCTGTGTAAAAGTGTCGCTTGATCATGATCGGCTTGCGCTCATAGCTCGCGCTGCACTGATGTTGATGGTCCGAACTGATAAACGATCCGTGAAGCACAAAATAATGAGTAGCGCAGTTTCGTTCCGCTTTCATTACGTTTGCCATTTGATGTTGCGCAACGTTGTGATGGTGGATTTTGGTCAGCAGGAAAAATGGTCCAACGAATCGTTCGGTTCGTTCGAATGCGTACCGAATACCGAACCGAAAGCCTCGTACCGAACGGTTCAATACGAATACATGTATCGTTACACCCCTAATATATATATATATAGGGCTCGAATTTCGGTGCGGGATTGCGGGTATTGCGCATCATTTTAATCATTCCCGCAGGTCTTGCGTTTATAATGCGGGAAATTACCGCAAACATTCATTCAATCTAGCATGTAGGCCTATGAGTAAATTTAACCTAAGAGATTATAAGATAAAATGAGTCATTTTAAAACTTTCTACGAGACGCAATTTCACAAACAGCGTGAGTGATTCTGCCAATGCCGTGTCTTCTCTGTCTCTTAAAATAGGTTGCACAAGGCAAGCCAATCGCGCTGCAGCTCGCGTTTCAGGAGTCGGGACATTTGATGGAAATGTCACTTGCTCAATCGGGCCACTGCATCGTCACTATTGTTTATAATTTGTGCGTCTTTTTAAGTCTTACCTATTTAAACATTCAAGCGATTTTAAACCGCATAACAAACAGCTTGTGAGTAACAAAACTGAGTAATTTTTCTTGAATTATAGCGCTTTAACGGTCAAAAGCACACAACATTGTCTAAATTCCAGTCTTGGGGAGTATCATCTCAAACACAATCGGTTATGTCTTAAAAAAAATAATACAAAAAGAAAATGCATGTGACACTATAATGAAAACAGTATGGGCCGTTCACGTTACGTCTTTTACGCGTTCATCCTTTGCTGAAACGTCTTCGTCTTCATGGAGAACATGGCTCATGATTGCTTAGCAACAGGGAGCCCTTTTTAAAAGAGCCCTTTTAGTTGCCCTTTTCAACATGTGAACGGCCCCTTAAATGGATCCGTGCACTAGCTCTTAAAGTGAGAGTAGCCTAAAATGTGTCTGTCATTATTGTATATAAAACAACAAAAGATAGCATTAATTGTAAGGAATCAGGATTAATAGCCTATGTATTCAAATTATACAGGACTAAAAGACTATTCCGTGTTATTTTACATTTGATTACTTTTTTCCGTTTCTAGCATTTCTGAATACTAGTGTTAGACCTAAACTTTTCTCTTTATTTCATGTATTTATTTGTGCTACTTTTTTCAATTTAATTCAAAGATTGAAATCAAGCTTCCTTTTGTTGTGTAAACTAAAAAAAATGACCCCATTGTAAAAATACAAATACAATGAGTGAGCAAACATTTAGCTAAACGTATTTTTTAAAAATTGTCTAAAAAAACTCCCCCCTCAAATTAAAAAATCCCCCCCATAAGAATCACCTAAAGGGGGATTTCCCCCCTATTTTCCAAAACCAAATTCAGGCCCTGAGATATATATATATATATATATATATATATATATACACACACACACTCACCTAAAGGATTATTAGGAACACCTGTTCAATTTCTCAATAATACAATTATCTAAACAACCAATCACATGGCAGTTGCTTCAATGCATTTAGGGGTGTGGTCCTGGTCAGGACAATCTCCTGAACTCCAAACTGAATGTCAGAATGGGAAAGAAAGGTGATTTAAGCAATTTTGAGCGTGGCATGGTTGTTGGTGCCAGACGGGCCGGTCTGAGTATTTCACAATCTGCTCAGTTACTGGGATTTTCACGCACAACCATTTCTAGGGTTTACAAAGAATGGTGTGAAAAGGGAAAAACATCCAGTATGCGGCAGTCCTGTGGGCAAAAATGCCTTGTTGATGCTAGAGGTCAGAGGAGAATTGGCCGACTGATTCAAGCTGATAGAAGAGCAACTTTGACTGAAATAACCACTCGTTACAACCGAGGTATGCAGCAAAGCATTTGTGAAGCCACAACACGCACAACCTTGAGGCGGATGGGCTACAACAGCAGAAGACCCCACCGGGTACCACTCATCTCCACTACAAATAGGAAAAAGAGGCTACAATTTGCAAGAGCTCACCAAAATTGGACAGTTGAAGACTGGAAAAATGTTGCCTGCTCTGATGAGTCTCGATTTCTGTTGAGACATTCAGATGGTAGAGTCAGAATTTGGCGTAAACAGAATGAGAACATGGATCCATCATGCCTTGTTACCACTGTGCAGGCTGGTTGTGGTGGTGTAATGGTGTGGGGGATGTTTTCTTGGCACACTTTAGGCCCCTTAGTGCCAATTGGGCATCGTTTAAATGCCATGGCCTACCTGAGCATTGTTTCTGACCATGTCCATCCCTTTATGGCCACCATGTACCCATCCTCTGATGGCTACTTCCAGCAGGATAATGCACCATGTCACAAAGCTCAAATCATTTCAAAATGGTTTCTTGAACATGACAATGAGTTCACTGTACTAAAATGGCCCCCACAGTCACCAGATCTCAACCCAATAGAGCATCTTTGGGATGTGGTGGAACGGGAGCTTCGTGCCCTGGATGTGCATCCCACAAATCTCCATCAACTGCAAGATGCTATCCTATCAATATGGGCCAACATTTCTAAAGAATGTTTTCAGCACCTTGTTGAATCAATGCCACGTAGAATTAAGGGAGTTCTGAAGGCGAAAGGGGGTCAAACACAGTATTAGTATGGTGTTCCTAATAATCCTTTAGGCGAGTGTATGTATATATATATATTTTTTTTTTTATTATTATTTTTTTATTTATTTATTTTTTTTACAAACATGAGGCAAAATTGACTGCGTTTGTGTAAGAAAAATATCTACATTTAAAAAATGTATCGACTAAAATGAATAGCTTCTGGCAGACGGCCGTACACAAGTCGACTTACGCCAAAAGAGCAACACTTGAACTTAACGCAAAACGTAATGAAGCACGCGGTTGCCCAGCCCTGTTTGTTTGAACCGCGAGAGGCATCAAAGCTTACACTACTCCTACATCCTACGTCATACACATACATCGTCAAGTGTTACTCTTTTGGCATAAGTCGACTTGCGTACAGCCATCTGCCGGAAGCTTATTTTAGTGGATAAAGTTTTAAATATGGATATTTTTCTTACACGAACGCATTACTTCACTTCATGAGACCTTTATTAACCCACCAGAGCCGTTGTGAGCACTTTTATCATGGATGGATGCGCTTGATGGACTTCCAAAAAAATATACCCATTGACTTCCATTATAAAGCTTGGAAGAGCCAGAACATTTTTTAATGTAACTCCGATTGTATTCGTCTGAAAGAACAATGTCATATACACCTAGGATGACTTCAGGGTGAGTAAATCATGGGCTAATTAAAATTTTTGGGTGAACTACCCCGTTAAAATGACTGCTATGCCGCACTGTTTTGGAGAGGTCAGCACTTATACTGGAAAGACAGACAGAGACACTGCTGTATCAAAGATGGCCTGACAGCTGCCATCTCCTCTAAAAAACAAATAAAGGCAATCTATGAATAACGTTTATGATGTTTCCGAGAATCGTTGCTGTTAATGGCACCGCCTCAGGCTCGTCTCCACTGTGCAGACAAAAGCAGCACGTTATCCAGAGTAACAGCTAACAAAAGGAGTGAAGCTGCGCTACTGTGACTAACGCTTTAAACTCAGCCAGAATACGAAGAACTCAACCTCTAGTGTAATTTTATTATTTATCTTCCCCCATATGAAAGAGGCAACACATAGTCCTGCTCTAGCTCCATGAGTACCAAAAATAATCTCAGCAGGACTGGCTCTCTGTCCCGGGACTCGACCAAACGCGACTTTGCTCGCCAGCAGCACGTGAATTGCATAATCCACTGCTGTCCTTACATAAGAGTCACAGCACAGAAAGGAACGCAGCTTTTTGGCACAAATAAACACTTTATCAAAACAATCATGGATGTAATAATCTCACAGCGAGGGGAGATTAATTTCTGCTCCTGAATTCCGAGTTCATTGATTTTTCAGGCCTGCTCGTGGTGGCGGCACATGGTGAGAACAAACAGCTGTGGGTAAGCTGTATGTGTGGAAGGCCAGGCATTCTCCCATTACAGATTTCCCAGAAGCCCCTGGGCTCTGCTGCCTCGACCAGCCAGATGTGCAAACGGTTCCCTATGGTTGGCTGCCGCTGCAGACAGACGGGGAAGCAGAAGAAAACACTACAGAACCTTCTAGAAGGATTTATGCAGTAAAAAGCACCGCTATTTAAGTGATTCACTTATGAAACATCAGGAGAAATAACTCATTTAAGGGCACAAGCATTGTACAAAAGACATTAAAACTAACACTTTGTGGTGAAGATTTGAGACGTGTGTGCAAAACAATGAAAATCAAAATGCTACCGATATTAGTTTGGGACGCCTGTCGTTCTCCAACAAAAATAACAAGCACACTTAAAAGAGGGAGGATGAAGGAACAGTTTAGACTGTATGAAAATTATAGTGAAATTCTGAACAGCTACAACTATATTGCCTTTTGTTACAGATTTGTGAAACCAGATAAAATCTCTGTACTCCTTAATCAGATGGATGTCATTTATTTTTTATCAGAACCATATTGGTTCTCTGCCAAAATTAGATATTATTTGTTCAAACTAATTTCCCCTATTTTTACATTTAGAATACCTTTGCCATCAACTAACGCTCACTTAAAGGTAGAGTAGGCAATTTCAGAGAGGCTAGCAATAGCAAGCTAGCTTTGAAAGCATGAGATCCCAACCTCCCTTCAGAATGCTTTACAAAGCAACGACTAGGGCTGGGACGGTTACCGCATTACCGTGTCTCCAACCGCGGGTCTGAGCTCGTCACCGTCATCACTGCCAAAAAAAAAAAACAACAACATTGGCCTGCACATGTGTGCACATTGTGTCTAATGACATGGATTCATTGATTCTAATGACATGGATTATGTCTAATGATCATACCTGTCAACATTTGGTTTTCAAAATCGGGGGCGGGGTTCGGGGTTGTTTAGGCTCATACTGTAAGAGGTAGGCTCATGCTGTTACGTGTACTGCACGTGTTAAGTGTATTATTTACGTTGCAATACCCATAAATGAAAACATTACTTAATTAATATTTCTTTAGATTTTTTATTTGTAAATAGATGTTAGTAAGCATGTGATGAGGTCAAATGTCCAGTAATGTCCAGACACACCTTGTAATAAGGGATAGAAATTATGTTGCCCAATCTCAATGGTAAAACATTGCCCAAAACGTCTGCCATCATGTCTATCGGCTCGCTTTCGGGTTAAACTTTCCGCGACTGTGCAACTGGGTTATAGGTTGCCAGGTTGAGGTGACAAACGGGTTGAAATTGTAACTGGTCTGTGGATTGTGTGAATATAATGCATTTAATACAATCTGGCAACTGGTCACCATTAGACAAACATATTGGTCCGATTATTCATAAAGGAGTTTGGGCCATGCAAATTACGGGAGTTTCCTGGGAAAAATAACAAACCGGGAGGGGTCCGGGAGATAGGGCTAAAAAACGGGAGAAACCCGGGAAAAACGGGAGTGTTGACAGGTATGCTAATGATATTGTGTCTTACATGGATTCAAGGTTTTCTAAACAAAACTTATCATCAAAAGATGGAGCAAATCCGACCTTTCGCGAGTTAAGGAGCGCAATGTTCCACGACACATAATAATATTCCATTCGTATTAGAGATGCGCGGACAGGCTATTATTATTTCATCCGCAACCGCATCACAAAACTCATCATCTGTCCGCCATCCACCCGCACCAACATTCGTTTTTTTGATCAATTTTCGAAACCGCATCCGCGCCGCTGACTACAAGGTCTATGAGCTATGCGAGGCGCTGCTGCCGCGAGGCTAGAAAGCTCTTGGCTGCTCTAGAAAGATCCAATGCAGCAAAGATATTTAGAGGCTAAAGTCCCTAGTATATTGGCTATGTTGTATCCCCAGAATATCAGCAGTGAACTCCGTCTCCGATCGGCGCACAGGGATAAATATAAATAAGTAAAGCCTATAACGCACATCGGCAAACCTGACCTTACCTGACTAGGCTACTGTAGCCTAAAATTGTATCATTTCGTTTTGAAGTTTGTATAAAAGTAGACATTTAGGCCTAGCCTACGCCGAGTTTCGGTTCATTTATAAGACGAGCTCCAGTTCACGCGCAAGAGATCGCACCGGCGCTTCCACGTCCTCCTGATTATGTCTGCTATATTTGCTTCTTATTTATTAATTCCAGGCAATTAGTTAATGAAACAGTGATTAAAATTAAGGTACAATTTATACAAAACTAAATTTAATTTAAAGAAAGGCTTTCTACAAAACAAAACTTAGTGGTCAAAATTGTGTCTGACCCATCTTATGATCCTATCTTACTCATGCTGTTCACTTTTATAATCGACAGATTAAATAAAAAATAACACTATATTATGTAAACATAAATATGGAGTATAATATTTGTAATTAAGACATGTTGCAAAAGGTGTTCATCTTTCATTTCCAATGTGAACATCATAATGTATTCTCCTGAAAATGATGAATTCAATGCGAATGTATCTGAGAATATTCTTAAATAAGGAAATCTATTCAGTGATTGGTTCATGCCAGATTACTGCTTGATGAAAATTTGACTTTCAAATTGTGCTCGTTTTTTTTGGATGTAGGTGACAATATAAGTCTGTTTAGCAAAAACGACTTCTGGTGCGTGCGCGAAAGTCTGTCGGGGTGGGGGGGAGGGTGTGGTATTTAAAGCGGTTTACCGCCATACCGCGGGAAAATCTTGCTTTTCAACCGCGGTTAGAAAAAATCCATACCGCCCCAGCCCTAGAAAGGACTCCTTCAAAACACATGAACGCACACAGCAGAGTCTGCAAAGCATCATGAGAGACTGCGTTAAATAACCTCATGTCTCAAAGCACATAACATTCCAATAATAATGAACGTAAACAAATTACAGAGCTCTGAGTTGTGCATTCATAACGGTGTGGAGCAGAGCGAGCGTTTTCAATTAATTCCAATGAAAGTTGAGCTTCCATTGGAATTAACTGAAAAAGCTCGCTCTGCTCCGCACCAGTGGACACGCACCGTTATGAATGCATGAAATGGCACCAATTTGGGGATGGCAATTGCTTGAATGGTGGGTTCATTATTATAATAATGAAAAACACAACTAGAAAAACACAACTAGAAAAACACAACTAGAAAAACACAACTAATCCTTTGCAGGTTCCCCTTTTAGCAATGGGCTAAAATATTGACAAATATTGGCACTTTGAAACAAAATCTTCCGGCATCGTCTTGTCAGTCAGCTCCTCGTGATAAATGAAATCTGACTCCTGCTACTGATCTGTGCTGCGGCTGTCGTTCAGCTCACGCTGCATTGAGCAGACATGTTCGGTTTTTAATTGTAGTGTCTGTTCTTTAATTATTTTTATTACTATTAAAAATTTAAAAACGACAGTGGGGGTGGTGCCGTGGTGGGCAAGTGATATAACCGGTGTTGCGACTGAACACCGGTAACACAGACTATTGCAGCAAGCCTAATATAATTATGTTTCCAATTCGTTTGACATTTTTAAATAGTGGCTGTAATAAAAATTTGCATTCATGACAGATTTATGTCAATGAAGACATCACTAACAGGTTAAGTAAAATTGAATGACTATATGTAATAAAGTGCATGAACTTAAAATGTTAAAAAAAGGCTATGGAAGTTACGTGACATTGTTTACAACTGTAAACTGATTGAGCGATTACATTAGACTTGATACATTTTGATAAAATGTACTGTATCTTTAAACATACCATATGATGTTCATTGATGTTTATTTCATGCTATAACTAGTAGTAAAGAGGAAGAGATGATTGGTTCATGTGCGCTCCGCGGTGCCGCTCACTACATTAAAGAGTGCATTTATTGAATGAATTTCTTGATAAAGTTTACAGAATTTGAAAGCCACAAATCAAAAGTAACAAGACTCAAAGCTTTATGCAATTGTTGGATGGTAGTCGTGCTACAAGTATCGTTTAGTGAAGTTTTGTTCACACATTAACAGAAGAATCATTTTAAGAATCAATATCAGGTCATCAAAATGAAGACCAATCATAAACAGTCCATGACAAAATGAAGACCAATCATAAACAGTCCATGACAAAATGAAGACCAATCATAAACAGTCCATGACTATCAAAATGAAGACCAATCATTAAGATAATCCATGACTCATTTTCAAAAGAAACAGAGCTTTCTCCAGCTTCTCACTGTTCGATTCACTGACACCTCTGTACTATTCACATAATGGTCTAAGACATCCCTCATGGACTGTTTTCAGACTTTCCCTCCTTCGGTCTTACTCTTTGGAAGAAACTAAGAGTGCTACTCTTCTAAAATTAGCTATTAAAAGTGCACAAAACTAGCAATCCCAGAGAATGCCTTGAAAAGCAATTTCCTGCAGTTTTAGCAGGCAGACTTTGAAGATCATTCCAGTATAGATTAAAAGGCACATTTACAAGTGCATGCAAGGAAAGACGTTTACCCCTTTTAACAAGCACAGCCGAATGCCATGCTGTCAAAATGCCGTTCATTTTTGAAGCATGAAAGAATGCCACAATAGCTCATTGTTTTAGATTTTTACGAGTCAGAAAGTGACTTGATGCTATTAACAGAATGCAAGTGTCAAACTATAGTCTATATTGCGAATAACAGATTTACAATTGGTGTTTTGTGCAGAAAAAAAACAAACAGGAAAAAGTAGCCAAATTTAGAAGCCAAATGTAGAAGTTAAGTGGTTTCTAACCCGAGGTCAGTTTGCTCAAGTGATAGTGTTGGCATTAGTGAAACAGTCAAAACACATATGTGGGACACAAACCTTGTTTAAAAGACCTCTGTCCACATTTCCTACATCACTATCTACATTTACATAAATCTAAACTTTTATATTTTGTCTGAAAGAGGGGTTTATCAGTTTAGTATAGCCTATGTGTCTCCAAAAACAGCAGCAACAAGACACAGATAGAAAACCTTCATGTTTGTTGATGTTCTTCTGTGTCCTGTATTTAGTCTCAGCCTTGATGTATCTACAGTAGGTCACTGTGAACTTGAACAACCTCACTCATACAGACTTATACGACTTTTACATCTATCACAGTATGGTTTCCACAATGTGGAAATCGCAGAAACCAGCCAAAAAAATAGAATTTACTGTATAATGCAAAATGTCGCAAAATTTGGATTAATAAATCAAGATCAAATGGTGATATGAACTAGTATTTGACTAGACTTTTTATTAAATATGAAGTCTGTATGTCTCTGTGTGAATAAATAGTGCAGTTTTGTCTACTACTCATAATCAAGCATGCATGATGCGTGTGGTGTTTTCAGCATCTGCAGTCTCACCATATGAGGACATGAACACATGAACTTCACTGAGTTACTTCACAAGCATTTCATGAAATCTGGACAGAAATATATTACTATTGTTTAGAATTTACTGCTCAAAGTAATAATAATAATAATAATAATAATAATAATAATAGTTAAACAATAACCATTTTAAGGAATAGCCTATCACACAATATCACAAATTTTCATCCATAATTTAATTTTAATTGTAAACCTCTGTTACATGCAAAAAACATGGAATTTGGGAAAAAATGTAAATGATTTGACATAAAAATCCTTTATGCTTGATCACTAGTGAGTTTGAAGACACTGCACTTTCTAATACTCCAATTTGCAGAATTACAGTGCTGTGTAATTGAATCATTTTCATTTAAGTTAAATGGACAATTTGATACAGCAGCAAGTTTTAAATAAACCGTTAGCAAACTGACCAGTAGTATCAAATTACGATGGTTTTAATACAATATATGAGTGATGTAAAGACATGAGCCCCTTTCACACAGCGCGTTGATCCCGGGAAATTGCCAGAACACCTGTGTGAAAGCAAAGACGACCCGGGATTGATCCGGGGTTGGGGACCTAGTAACATTGCCGGGATCAGTCCCGGAACGCGCGCTGTGTGAACAAAAGCCGTAACCAATGCCGTGTCGTAATGATGACGCTGAAGTGAAGTGAAAGCAGACTAGTGAAACGGTACGTAATGTGCTAGTTTATGATCGAATCAGAGAAAAAAATGCACAAGCGTGGTTTCTCGAGAGAGAAATCGCAGCTCATAAGCAAACTATAGACGCTGCTGAGACATTACATGTCACATTGATGTCACGTGTCTTTACGGGTTGTGTGTGAACGCACTCTCTGATTCCGGAAAATCACTGGCAGTGTGAATGAACCAAAATCAAACGAACCCGGGTCAAATCCCGGGTCACTTTATCCGTGTATTTTCCGGAATCTCTGTGTGAAAGGGGCTATGGAGTGATATTTGAGCATTAATAATAACATACACAAAAATACCAGAAAGAATTTGTTTACATAGAGAAACATCCACCCACAGGAATAAAGTCTGTGACCCACAACCAGAAGCTCATCCGCCCAGAACAGATTTAGACAGTTCAACAACATACATTTTGTTTGTTTTTAAAAACCTCAGGGACTGAAGTTAAAATTACTGTCAGTAGTATTCAACAGCATGACACAAAACTTAACTTGTTTAACCTTTAACATTCTTTTTACAAGATCTTTTTACATGATTGGTCAGTTATGGTTATGATTGACCAGCAGAAACAAAGGCCACAACTTTAATACTGCCAAACGACAAGTAAAGAACAGAGTAAATTATGATGCATAACCTTATTTTACATCGACCATAAAGTTGTAGCCACCCCTCTAACACGCTGAAGACTTCCAACAGAACAGGACATGTGTTCTCAATCAACTTCATTTCTAATTTGGGCTTGAAAAAAAAAAAAACTAAGAACACATGTCTGTGTTTTTATCCTCTAAACTTTCACAGTAAGGGAGAAAAAAAACACTTATGAAGGTTCATTTTTAGGCAACAGATGCTGCATGACAAAGATGAACAGTCTGAAGCTTCAAAACAGGACAGCAGATTTTTCTTTATATTGTTTATTATTGTCACAAACAAAGACATGATGGAGCAAATTACATAAGGAAAACAAAACTTCTGGGTCATGTTCCCAGACCTATGAATCTTGTTCATTTCCCGTCAGTAATTACTATACATGCAAATTCAAAACAATCCTCTACTCTTATATACTTCCAAGGAGAGAAAAGAGAAAGAGGGAAAAAAAGTAGTTAGACGCACTTCAAGTAACTAAGAAACATAAAAAAATGAACTTATATTTACACTCATTAATTGTACGGAGTCATAACCACACTACTGTTAAAAAGTTTGGGGAAAGTAAGATTTTTGATGTTAAAGCCTTTTCAGCAGCCACTACAACAGTCTTCAGTGTCACATGATCCTTTGATCAGCTTGATTGGACGGCTGTGTACACAATATAATGTGATGGGGCAAAAAATGCAAGTTATTTGTTACTGGAAATCTTAAGTCATTTTGAAAACAGCCAAACTACTGTCACACCACTGAAAAATGTTAAATAAGTAGCATTGCTACTTTTAGTTAGTTCCTCCCCATCATTGAATATGTGCAAGAATCCGTTACATTAATTTCCTCTGACCCTAGCTTAGTCATTACCCAGAGATCTAGGGGGCGTTTCTGTGCATCTGGCCAACCACAGGCCAGGACAGGTGCACATCAGGTGGGTCTTTCCCACAATGCTCTGGTGTGGAAGTCCCCAGTGTCTGTCTTTGCAGGGGTGAGATCTGCTTCTGGGTCTGAGTCAGTGTCTGCTACATTAGATCAAGTCCATGTCTGGCTGAACTCAAGAAAAGGAAATTAACCCAGACTGCCTGGACTGTTTTTTTTCTCATCTTTATAGTGCATTTAAATAAAGGAAGTCTCCACTGGTGACCTCTCTGAGGGAGTTAAAAGGAGCGGAAAAAGAAAGGAAGAAAAAGAAAAGAGAAATCTAAAGTTTTTTGTGAGTTTTTAGAGCTTTGTTGGCACCAGGGGGCATTTAAAGAAACTGTTTGTCCATGTGTGTTAAGACTGTTGCTGTAGTAGAACCTTGTAGGCACTTCAAGCGGCCCATCAACCTTTATTTTGCGATATGAGAGAAAATAGTTAAGAACGGTTCCATTTTTAAATGTTTTACACTGCAACATGCCTTGCACAACCAGTGAAGTTTGATTCCAAATAGGCCTGTTGAATGTTAAATGGATTTAATCCATGTTCAGTAAAAATGATTTGATGATGCAGCAATAAACTAGCTAGTATATACCTTAATGCATGTGTTTTTGAATTTGATAACTGAAAACTTGATTAAAACAGAAATCTATTTTAATGACAAAAGTTCAAATAAGTGAGCAAGTGACAAATATCGGTGTCGGTCACTAGTTGCTTTTTAACATCGTATCAGACAGATTTTTATTTTCGTGCATTCCTACTCTTAATTACCATTTTTAGTGAAATTAAACAGTTAGCTGATTATACAAATCAAATCAAATCATTTTTATTTATAAAGGACATTTAAAATCAACCTTGGTTGGCCAAAGTGCTGTAGAGTAGGAACTAGACAAGACAAAGCTTAAAACTAACAGTAGTATGTTGTTCTGAAGGTTTGTGAGACTGTTGTCTGTTGTTTATATGACAAAATGTAATTAAAGAAACATTCTGTAAGGAGTATCTTAAGAAAGTTAATAAACGTTACTACCATTTTTGTTTAGTATTTTTCAATTATTTTCAATCAAAATCAATTATTGGAATGTGTTTGTTATCTCTAAAACAATTTTAATACCTTTTGAAATAACTGATTTAAACGTATTAATGAAATTCTCATCATCTGGCAATTAATTTCTTTTCCCCAAAAAATATTTTTCCCAAAAAGTACTAAAAGAATTAACGGAACCATTAAATAACCAGAAGTGTCTGAAGAAACTGGAAGTAGAATCAATGGGTTAGTTCACCCAAAAATTTTAATTCTGTCATTTACCCTCAAGTCATTCCAAAACCCATAAGACTTTCATCCATCTTCGGAAACACAAATTATGATATTTTTAATGAAACCTGAGAGGTTTCTGTCCCTCCACTTAAAGTCCATTACACAAACACTTTGATGCTTCAAAAAGTTCATAAAGACATGAATCGAGTGGTTTAACCCAAGTCGTTAACAATATCTTCATTTGTGTTTCGAAGATTAACGCAAGTCTTATAGGTTTGGAATGACATGAGGGTGAGTAAATGACAGAATTTTATTTTTTTTGGGTGAACTATCCCTTTAAACTTAATACTCATCCCTAATGTCTACGTATATTTATTACAATTAGCCCCCAAATGCTGCATGAAAATTAAGCAGTTCGCATTTAATTGTTATAAATGATGCCGACAAACATTTGAAAAGTGGATGTGGAGGTCAGATTTCCAATATATTTTGGGGCACAAGCACTGCTCCGGAATGCGTCAAGAATAAACCAGACTCTAAATGTCCTTGATTTGTTTTTTATGGAAAGCGCTTGCATGTATAAACTGCAGTCCTATCCATCTGTGGTTCTAACCAATATGGCTTTTCTGGCTCCTGAAGAGGAGTATCTCTGATTTTGGAATGATCTCTCATTCACACTGACTCACACACAGTCATGTCTATGTCAGGAACTCATGATTGACGGGAATGCTTGGACTCTCCCAGCGAGCGTTGCCTGTTACGGGCTTACTCACGCTCAGGTTAAGAGAAAGCCAAATCGTGAGAAAGCACCTCATTGTTCAGCATTCACAATGGTCACTATGAGCGCTGAATGGCACTCACAGCTACGAGCAAAGAAACTAATTAGCATAATAGTACAAATCCTGCTGACCACTTAAAAGCTTGTGCTGGCGCAAGAAAACACGACTTACGTAATCCACGACTGGAAGAGAGAGTAAAACTTAACATGCATGAACGGTTTGACCACATTTTAGATTTTTTACCAAAGCTAGAAAAGCTAAATGTAAATCCTCCAATGCTTTTAACCACCATTAAAGCAGAGATCTAATTTTGTATAAGGTGTCAAAAACAGAATTCTGCAGTTAATAATAATAACAAAATATAATACAACATAGAAACTTCAATGCAAGTCTCAGACATTTTTCTACTTTTGTTGTTTTTGTTTTGTTTTTGCTGCCAGGTGAAAATTGTAAATCTGATCACTATAAAAAAATCAACACACTAAGTGCGAGGAACCAGAATGCCTGCTTTAGCAAAGGATGTCAAAGACTAAAAACAGCTTGTTCTTGGAGTGTGGGTATGCATCGTGTCTTCCTTGAAGGCATTACTGGACTACGGTTGTGTAACTGCTGAGATGGGAAGTATGCAAATAATTGCAGAGCAGCGTTCATGCCTTTAAAGCACGATAAGAGAAGCGTCCTATCTGTGGATGTGGAAAGATGAGCACAGCCCAGCTTGCTGAGCTGCCTCTCTCTCTTTTTAGTCTCTTTTCACGTGGCTCTTTTGTCTGTGTGAAATGCCCGCCATACCAGTAGACTGTGACCTGATTTCTATAGGCTGCAGTTTCTTTGGGAACAGAGCGATCTGAACCCTCAAATGAACAGCAAAGACCAGTTCACCAAAAAAATAAAATAAAATCTGCATACATACTACACAAAAACACACTACTATGTAAAAGTTTAGGGTTAGTAAGATTATGTAATGTTTCTGAAAGTCGTCCATTACCAAGCCTGTATTTATTTGATGAATATTATTACAATAGTGCTTTTCTAGTTAAGTATAATTTAAAACGTAATTAATTCTTGTAATGCAAAGCTGAATTTTCAGCAGCCACTACTCCAGTCGTCAGTGTCACTTGATCTTCAGAAAAAATATTCTAATATGCTGATTTGGTGCTCAAGAAACATTTGTCATTATTGTCAATGCTGAAAACAGTTTTACGGCTTAATATTTTTGTGACAACTGTTTTTTTTTTTTTTTTGTTTTTTTTAATTCTTTAAGAAAAGCATTTATTTTCACTTTCAATTTAATACATCCTTGCTCAATAGAAGTATTCAACTGTAATAAATAAAATAAATAAATAAACTTACTGACCCAAAACTTTTGAAAGGTAATGTATGTATCCCTGACAATCAATATCTACATTTTGTGATAGCGACTTAAAAGAAGTCCAGCTACAACTTTTTTAGTGAATGACATCACTCAACTAATGTTAGCAAATAGCAAAATTGTTTTAACAAAACAAATTTAGCTCTATTTTAATATGAACCACCCACTTTTCACCAATCAATCAATGCCCAGTTGATAACGTCATGTCCTACATTTTTTTCTTGTTGAATATCGGGTTTCACTCGGAAATGTGTCAAATTGAGGGGTTGCAAATGGCAAATAAAGTTGACTTTAAACACAGAAACCATGCATTATTCACAAGTTTGGACAGATTTTGCAATTGACAAAAAGGCAAACTAATACTAATTTTATTTAACAAAGCTACATGTTTCCAATACCAATCATCTCAAAATGTCCAAATATATCGGCCCTATCACTAGTACCAACCATTTTGGAAATAAGTTACTACAATTGGACACAAATGATCTGATGTTAAAAGGACTGGCCAAAGTATCTAACATTGTAACAGTTCAGCTACAGGATGCTGATTTGTCTTTAAGGGTGAATTGGGATTTAGAGGAAGAGTCGGAGTCTCTCCACAGGAAAGAACTGTCACTCTCTTCCCTGCCATCAAAACCAGCAGCCTTTCCTGTAGAAAGTTATCTCCAGACCACAGCGGTTCTATCACACACACGTGTGCTGGTGACAACATAACTGCACACAGGGCCACGTTTGGGACTGTGTCTCTGTGTGCTTCAAAACACAGCATACAATCACAGATTACATGAACCTATTTACCCAGTATTTTCGCCTGACCACAGGACCACAGAAATTGTGGGCTGAATCACTCTGAAAGTATTTACTTAATTCATACTCTGCATTCTGCAGGATTTTTAACCCCTAACTGACCGATTTCCAATTGGGGTCAGAAGAACTTGAAACCAATAGAAGTTTGCAAGGCTTCCTTAAGACTGATTAGTCAACTAGATCTTCAGGCAAGACGAGTCAACAGACAATGCTTCAAATGAAGCAGGAAAATCCACCTTGAATAAAGGGATGTGGGTGGGAAGTGAGAGAGCTCGTACCTTGTCTCTGGATAAAGAGTCGCAGCAGGGGGTGAGCGGTGGACACGGCCTTGCAGAAGTTCTCATCGTTATTGATGGGGAGGAGGTCTCCATGAACATCGGCATATCCGATCATCACCTCCATGTTTGCAATCCGGTGGATTGTCATGATGAGTTTGTAGAATTCCTCAAATTTGCCGGGTTTTAGTCGATCCACTGAAAACCTGCGGAACTCTGCTCCATACTGCAAAAAAAAACGCAGAAGTCAGCATGCTGTCACAAAACATCACTACTCTGATATTCATAGGGCTTTTGACGGATCTTTTTCAGTCGTTTGTGATTAGGGGATACGGATTACTGGCTGGCCGATGGCCAATGTTTGGCATTTTCGAATAATCAATAAGTTACATACTTATTGATAAGCCGATACAAGGCAGACATTTATTTTGACAGCACTAGGACTTTTATTTTGACAGTGCTGTTCTTCATCAGTGTACGGTCTTTCAACATAAAAGTAAACAGTAAAGAAGAAAGTAAGCGATATATGAAAATGTATTAATGCATTTGCATTTGTATTAGTAAGGAGAAAAAAAAAGCTATAATACTTTCTCACTCGGCATTCAGCAAATATGCATTTATATAATTCAAAGGTCTTTGAATATCTTATTATTTTATTACATGCGCCTCGCAAACTTTTGCAAATCCTGCTGTTAGATTCTCTAAAGTGTGCATTTGTAGCCACTAGCCAGCATAAAAACATGTGAAAAAAGTCTGTATCGATCGACCGAACGGACTCTCATAGTTTATGCTTTGGCGAATTGGTTGCCAATTCGTAATAATTCATACGATCTTATTCCGAAATTGTATGCAAACTGCTCTGCTTATGTCCCCCTTGTTAGTTGGTGCCTTAAGCAGAATGCATACTCTGCGTATATGGAGTATCGTTATTGGTCATTTGCTAGAATTGACAAGTTAAAGTTCATTAGATTTAGCTTTCTTCACACTTTAAATCAGACAACGAGACAAAGCATTGCAGTAATATTGCATTTATGTATTTGAATGAATTAAGAGTGAGAGACAGATTGTGCGTGTGTAAATTGTATCTCTCTACTAGTAGTGAAGCTGTGAGTTTAATTACTTTAAAAAAAGAGATGCTTCCACCTCGTTGCTGAGATAAGGCATCTTTTCAGTAGCAAAGCTATTTTATTAATATAAGTCACAGGGCAGTGTTGACAACAAATGCTCCTGAGTCCTGAATATTTCTGTAAGTGTGCTGTGTGATCTCTGTGTGCGAGTAACTGTCTACACGTATGTGTGTGCGTGTGCTTCAATGAAAGCAGCCCACCTTCCAGCAAAAGAAAGATTTAAAACAAAGGTTTACAATTTCCACATTCTCCAGCACCATGAGAACCACAGTTGAAAATCTCAAGGTTAAAATCACACCAACCTCATTTTATCCAGTTACCAAACTAAAGGTAGACCTAATACATGTCATCTTATGTCTGTTTCGACACCACCTAACTAAAACCGAAGAGACTTATTTCTGTTACTTACTGGCCTTCAAATTAATCTATTTCGCCAGACATCGTCAGACATGTCAGAAATCACAAAACACTGACACTGAGAGATAAAGAGTGTTTTGGCCAGGCCTCTAACAGTCTGCTTGGCTGTCTTTGCAGCTCTGCTGTTTGTAATGAGGAAATGGAGTCAAACAGGGACCTGAGACACAATAGAGTGAAGCACAATGCTGGATGATGAGTAAGCAGAGCGAACTTCCACAACAACACACACTAGCGGATATCACCCCTGCACAGGTGAACAAACCCAACCAATCTTCTCAGAACACACACTCAGGTCCGTGCACACAATGACAGGACACGTCATTACTTTTCCTCTGCAATGTTTTTTAAGTGTGTAGCTATGCCATTAACAAACAATTCATGTATTATGATTTAGAAAGTAATAATCCAACACTACAGGACAGAGAGTATGCAAATTGGGATCACTGTTGTTGTTGTTATTAACTAAAATTATTACAAAAAAATTGTATATTGAAATAAAGCTAAAATAAAACAAATAGTAGGCTATTAGATGGAAAATCTTAAATTAAATGAAAATTAGAAATGTTGAAATGTTCTAAAAACTAAAAATGAAATTAAAATTACAATTAAAAGTTGATTTTTTTTAAACAAATAAAAACTACATAAAACAAAAACTAAAAAAATAATTAAAATAAAAAATAAAAATCTAAAATATTAATATAAACTATAATAGAATATCAATAATACTAAAATAGCACTGACTGGGATGTGGTCTAACAGATCTCTTTATCTCCACACAAACTTTTAAACAACACCATCACATAATGGCAGCATTTAAAATCAGTCAACCTGGTTTGAAGTGCCATGACCAAGATCAAATATGTTCAAGCATCGCTTGTTGTGTGGGAATTAACCCTACAAACCTTTGGTTACTAGCTACTACTAACCCTAGGCTATGGCCGTTAAGTATATCTTCGCCTACACATTCGGAAGAGGCAATTGCCTGTCCCCTTCACTAAAGGGTTCAAGCTGAGTTTATGTCTCGAATCACGTGACTGACACGCAGATGCGAGTCTTGATTCAATGCGTGGGTCGTCCCATCCAGCCTGAAAAACACAGGCCTCACTTTGTCTTTCACAGCAGCGTTTGAGTCTGCAGAATCCCAGCATTCACTCGTGGACTGTGCTGCTCTATGTAATTATGCCCCTAGAACCAGAGTCCTACATTAACTGGTGGCAGCCTGTCATTAGCACATGAAATATAAATGTGAAGCAGCAGAAATACACTCAGAGGGTCTCTGGGGTGGCAGGTGTGTGATCAAGTTGACTGCATGTGACAATGTGCCCAATTGTAGACAAAAACATCCATCCCACCGCCAACAGTAAGTGTGAGAATTTAACCCATTTATCAGCAAGACATCAGAGCTGCTGCTGCACTGACTAAATAAATAAAGGACATGTTTCATTCCAGTCTTTCTGTTTCTAATGAAGAACAAATTGTTTTAAAATGACATTAAATGGTGACATCCTTTTGTTGTTGTTCTTTCCCTGAGAGTCACTGATAACGTTAGTCACGGTTTCTTCAGCAAACGGTTGTAATTTAGCCTTATTGAATACGCTGCTCAAATTGTTAAAGTCAGAGTAAAATTATCAGGTTAGGTTATTTAAACATAGATAACCCCACTAGGAGCCAGAAACATTCGGACAATGTTTTATTTTGCTAACACAAATGGCTTGGCCACTTCTTACTGTTATTAGGCAGGGCTCGAATTTCGGTGCGGGATTGCGGGTATTGCGCATCATTTTAATCATTCCCGCAGGTCTTGCGTTTATAATGCGGGAAATTCCCGCAAACATTCATTCAATCTAGCATGTAGGCCTATGAGTAAATTTAACCTAACAGATTAGAAGATCAAATCAGTCATTTTAAAACTTTCTGCGAGACGCAATTTCACAAACAGCGTGAGTGATTCTGCCAATGCCGCGTCTTCTCTGTCTCTCAAAATGGGTTGCACAAGGCAAGCCAATCGCGCAGCAGCTGCAGGCGGTGATTCTAGACTCTCGCGTTTCAGGAGTCGGGACATTTGATGGAAATGTCACTTGCACAATCGGGCCACTGCATCGTCACTATTGTTTATAATTTGTGCGTCTTTTTAAGTCTTACCTATTTAAACATTCAAGCGATTTTAAACCGCATAACAAACAGCTCGTAAGTAACAAAACTGAGTTATTTTTCTTGAATTATAGCGCTTTAACGGTCAAAAGCACACAACATTGTCTAAATTCCAGTCTTGGGGAGTATCCTCTCAAACACAATCGGTTATGTCTTAAAAAAATAATACAAAAAGAAAATGCATGTGACACTATAATGAAAACAGTATGGGCCGTTCACGTTACGTCTTTTGCGCGTTCATCCTTTGCTGAAACGTCTTCGTCTTCATGGAGAACATGGCTCATGATTGCTTAGCAACAGGGAGCCCTATTTAAAAGAGGAGAAAGTGGCGCGGACTGCGCTTTACACGCAACATGTGAACGGCCCCTTAAATGGATCCGTGCACTAGCTCTTAAAGTGAGAGTAGCCTATATGTGTCTGTCATTATTGTATATAAAACAACAAAAGATAGCATTAATTGTAAGGAATCAGGATTAATAGCCTATGTATTCAAATTATACAGGACTAAAAGACTATTCCGTGTTATTTTACATTTTATCACTTTTTTCCGTTTCTAGCATTTCTGAATACTAGTGTTAGACCTAAACTTTTCTCTTTATTTCATGTATTTATTTGTGCTACTTTTTTCAATTTAATTCAAAGATTGAAATCAAGCTTCCTTTTGTTGTGTAAACTAAAAAAAATGACCCCATTGTAAAAACACAAATACAATGAGTGAGCAAACATTTAGCTAAACGTATTTTTTAAAAATTGTCTAAAAAAAACTCCCCCCTCAAATAAAAAAAACTCCCCCCCAATAAGAATGACCTAAAGGGGGATTTCCCCCCTATTTTCCAAAACTAAATTCAGGCCCTGATTAGGAGTTATATGGCAGGGTTGTAGGCCAAGGACAACATTATTTCTTTGTTTCTTACAGTTTACTTGAATAATAACATGAAAAACTTGCATAATATTTATTTGATTGAGAAATAATTAATTAAAAGGTAAAAAAAATGAATTTATCCCTAGTTCCACAGACAAGACTTAAGTCTAGTTCCAGACTAAAATTAATGTTTGAGAGGTTTTAACTGAAAGCAACTTGCACTGACATATCTTAAAATAGCCTATATAAGTGCCATTGTTTTGTCTCAAGATGCAAACCATTAATGTTTTTTTTTCTAAGGCACATTTACAAAAGCTAGCTATTTAAATGTCCTAATTGAACTAAGGTCTAATCCTGGCTTAAATCTAAACCCTGTCTGTGAAACCAGGCCTTCATTTAAGAACATATTTGTTTTTGCTGTGGTATATCAAGATGAAATTTTATTAATACAAACCAAACACTACATTGTGGTATCATAAAAACCCAATAAAGTACCAATTAGATTTTTCTTGATATTTCCCCTGGCTTAAATATAATAAATTGTAGCATAAATTGTGATTCAGTTTTTCACCATACTGCGGCACATGATTAAATTAGTTTTTGATTACATGAGTTTTTGTTCTAACCAGCTGCAAGAATGATATGTGACAAACAGCAGGGAATTATGGTTTTGGAATTACTTCTTTAAGTTAGAAAATCATAGAGCATGACTTTTTTGATAATGTTAAAATGGTTTAATTTTTAGTAATTTGATTATATACTTATTAATTCCATTGCAAATGAGCCACGTGCTCTTCACGATTTTGTGTTATGTGATTGATTTTGACACGTCATGTACCCTTGACACGTCTGGTGTGTACAAATTGCTTGTCACTGGAATCTTATCGCATCTGGTTAGAATCTATGTTAAATTTGTTGTTATCCATGTGCAAACTCAAGCCTAAAAACAATAACATGACCTCAGATAATTGAGTATACAGGCCTACACAGAGCATAACATACCCAATTTCCAACATCGAAATCCTGAGTAATATGAGTACGGTGAAAACACTTTATCAGTCCTCAAACCCTGACAGGTTCAGGCAAGTCAAAACACGGCACTACAGCCAGATACACAGCTCTTTGTGTTAAATGTTTGTGTGACACTCAACAGTACCCAAAACCCAATCTTATCAAATGTCCGTATAGCGTTCCAAAGAGTACACTTCCAATTGAGATCCAGCTTGGTCAGTGGAAAAAGGAATTGAAAGAGCAGTTGGAGGAGTGTTTCTGGAAGATGTACAAAGCCCTAGACACATTAGATATAAAGTAGTGGGAGGGAAAAAAAAACAGCTCCTCACAAAAGTGTGATACCGAAAGATTAGTGACATCACAACGTTGCATCACTGTGGAGTAACACATCCTTTGTGATGTTGATATAGATTTGGTTGATAAACAGTGTTCCAAACATCATAGCAGGAAGATCTAAGATAACATTAACAATTCCATAAACATTCTTGCCTCGCAGGTTTAAGTTTCACAAATCCATCCATTACTTTTGTTTGGGAGGCGAGTATTGGTTCTTCCAGGTTTCAGTGGGAAAGCGGGTTGATCCACACACAGACACCATTCCAACATTCATAGGTATCCTCCAAGAAAAGAAAAATGCAATGGGGCCCTCTTGTCTTTACAGACCCCAAACAGTGGCTCCTTTCATTGACAACAGTAGCAGGGATTTTCAACCCCTGTTATGAATTAGAGCACGACTGAATAATAGAGGCGAATAATAATCAGACAATGGCAACGGAGTCTGGATCTGGGCACGTCGCCCACACATTCCAACAATTAGGACCATCACATCCATAACCACATTATAAAAGTTTGTCTAGCCAAAGTCTAGTTCAACAGACAACTGAGTTTTTTCAGCCACTCTCATTTATTTTTGAATATAGAGTGAATAAAGTGACAGACATCTCAAATGGGAAAGCAGAGACATGTAATGAATCATTGACAGCGCCTTGATAGATAACGTCTCCATCAGCTTGGCTGCAACAGATGTATAGTCCACACACCAACATTAGTACAAGCGGTGACAGATATAGAATTATTTCTGTGAAGGCTTGGTTGAAGCTTTGTCAGATATTTCCCCAGGCAAATATAACAATTACTGTATATGAAAGGCCTTTATGGCTCCACTTTGAGTGATGATAAATCTATCATCATGATATAAATGAAAATCATGCTATTCTTCAAGGGAACTATTACAATAGAATGATAGACAGAAAAACACACACAGACAGACAGACAGACAGAGAAAGACATCATAAATGGATAGGTTCACCCAAAAAATGAAAATTCTGTCATCATTTGCTCACCCTCATGTTGTTCCAAATCTGTATGCGTTTCTTTATTCTGTGGAACATAAAAGAATATATTTTGAGGAATGTTGTAACAAGACAGTTGACGGCACTCATTGAATTTCATAATATGTATTTCCTGCTATGGAAGTCAATGAATGCAGTCAACTATCTGGTCACCAACATTCTTCAAAATATCTTCTTTTGTGTTCAACCAAATAAAAAAACCCATACAGGTGGAACAACATGAGGGTGAGTAGACTAAATGACAGAATTTTCCTTTTTGCGTGAACTATCCCTTTAATCCCATTTCTCTCATGAGTTTATTAAAGTATCGATGTTAACGGTGGCTTTAAGTAGGCTACAGTATGTGCTGTAAGTGAGGAGAAGAAACTAAAACGTTTCACTTTGTCCAACTGACAAAAATAAAAGAGCCCATCCCAATGAATCAGCTCTCGTGTTTGCTCTTGTCAAATGTGTAAATGTGTCCTTGTGTTGTTAGAATACTATTTTCGGACAGCTGGAAATGAGGACTGTATTTAACCTGTCCTGATGTGAAGATTACAAACACACACACAACTTCAGAGAGAATGCAAAAGAGCAGAAAGTTCCCATCTGAAAGCCACATGCTGCAGCCAGACTACAGATTAGAAAGACTGAAACAGGATTTGTGCTTGATAATTTGAAGGTTTTATATCATTTTGGAGATCTAAAGTCATGAAAATCATAAACACTATACATTAATATGACAGTTCAAGCGCCAAAAAGGTTGAGTTGCAACTCATTTTACAGGAGCAGACTAAAAGTTAAGCAGAAAAACGCTCATGAAACAAAACGCAATTCTCAAAAGCAGAGGGAAACGTTATTTTAAATTGACGTAACGTTAAGTAAATGAGTACTATGCAAAGACTATAGGCTACTAACGTTACTTCATATGGTATAACGTTAATATGATTTGACATGGGCTAACCAAAGTTAGCCATCCCTATTTTTCCCCATCTAAAAATATATAACATCGAGTAACTATGCAACGAAACTATTCTCGTAAAATAGTTTTCCAGCATGCATTTCATACAACTCACCTTGCTTTTCACTTCCACGGCGTTCATGTTCAAGCTACGCAAAGATTGCGATTTATTACTAAAGCTCCGGTTCATTTTGCTCGCTTGAAACTTTTCAGCCCGTCAAGGATGATGGGCTCGATTTATAAGCCTGTCCCGTTATTGAACGTCCAATATCCACGTTCCAGATGGGAAAAGTTAGTCCTCGGAGGCTGTGTGACAGTTTTTCTTAACTTGAGGTCGCGCGGTGTCTCGGTCACTTCACAAAACTTCTGCAGAAAATTATGTGAAAGGCAAATCAGCGCCTCTCACTAGGGGGAGTGGGTTAAGTTTTCACATATGACATCATCGCTCCCTCTCTCAACGAATCCGACGAGTTTACCAGTCCTACTGTGGTAAAGGCTTTGCTTATGAATATTAACGTTATATGCGTAACGTGACGCTAGTCCGGTAGGCGTAACGTTAATGATTGGCTTAAAAGTGAACGTTAGTAAGTGGGCGAAAATTAGCTGGCAAAGTGAATGTTCGGTTAAACACAAAAACTTTAAGCTTGTTTTTCCTTTTTGAAATTAGAAATCCTAAAATGGAAATTGCTCTTCATTGTTCAAAATAACAAATTAATAGGTCAGGACCAGTTTTCTTCTCAGAAAAAGGCGGTTCTTTCTGGCGAAGGCTGGCTTATGAATATTAATAGCTTCACGTGACTGGACGCTCCAGGAAGGTTACCAAGCAACTTTAGCTCGACGTTATTATTATTAATGAGCCATTCCTTAGCCATAGTAGGATTTGTTATATCTCCTCACTAACATCACATGTGGATTACAACATTACATACTACAGTAAAGGGACTATAAGCGCACTCTTTTTAGAAGGCGATGTTAATATTACGGAGTCGGACATTCATACAGATTGACAGGATGTGCAGCATTGCAGGAAAGCGGCTCTCAGGCGCCGATTCCCGACAGCTGCTCTGGCCAAGAATGTTTTTTTAGTAACTTCTCCGGCAAACATTCCACTGGCCAATAAAAAACAAAATATGTTTATGCTTGTCGGTGATCTCAAAACTACCTAAAATATTATGTGACTAGTTCACTAGCTTACTCAAAATATACTTTGATCATCACTAGCCTACCAGATAAACATATTAGGGTGTAGATATTTTGATTTGCATGTTTAAATAAATGAAATTGTCTCTTATGTTCAATTCAAATGGTGGTTCCCAAAAATTACATTTATGTCATAATTTACTCACCCTCAAGTTGTTCCAAACCTGTACAGAATGTCTTCTGTTGAACACAAAGGAAGATATTTTGATGTCTGTAACCAAACATTGACTTCCATTGTGTTTTTTTCATACTATGGAAGTCAATGGGGTCCATCAACTGTTTGGTTAGCTTACACATATTCTTAAAAAATATCTTCTACAAGTGATCTAATATATAAAGTTTGTTTGTTTGTTTGTTTGTTTGTTTTTTACAGTGTAGGCTACGTGCGATCGATCAGACGTCAACTGGTGGTGGCCTTACTGGTTGTTCTCACATTGACCGCTAGATGACACTGCTACACAATAAAAAGAATGTGCCTTATGTTAAACCGTGCAGTTGAAGTGCACTGAATGAAATTGGTTCAGACATAGTGCACACATTAGCGTTATGCTATTTATACTCCATTCTTATCTTTGTTGTGTTTTTGCGGGAGATTTCCTCCTTCACCCAGCTAAATCACTGATGCAATGCGTCTGTTTTAGCTCAGATGTGACGTGGTTCTGGTATAGGGGAGAGCGGGGGCGAAAGTACCATTTTTCAGAAAAACATATTTTTAAAAGATGATGGTTTAGACAGAGGTATATTTTTGCTGTGGTCAGTCACTCAAAAGTGTGGTCTATCAATACCAGGTGGTATTTTGTAAAAATGTAGAACAACTTCAGTATAATTTCACTTTGAACTTAAGACTGCTCATGTTACTTTCGACCCCGTCAGTTGGGACGAAAGTGACACACAGGTGGGTCAAAAGTAACACAACAATATACAAGCTAGATTTTTTGTTACTTTTTTTTTTTTTTTTTTGCCTAAATATACCCGAGTATGACCTTGTTAACATGTACCTGCAAACATATTTTAGCCTTTATCTTTGCAAAAAATTGTTAATTTACATTTTTTCATTTTAAATTTCAGTTTCATCAAATGTTTCAAAAGTAACACAACAGTACATACTTAAATTGTTTAGAATTTTTTTTTATTGTCAATCCATTTTATAAAATGTTTTTTTCAACATGAAAAATATGAAAATGAAATTAAATTAGCATAATATAAATTCTCAACATAATGTAACAATAGTCATGTTTCCATCCAGCTGTTTTTATGCATAGCCTACATTTAAAATGTGCATAAAAAACATCTGGATAGAAATTCTGCAAATGCATAGGTGGAGGTGTTAAAAGTACCATTTTTAAAAGTACCCTTCTATGGGGGTAGAATTGTTGCATTATTCCAAATAAATAGATTATGATCCACAAATAAATGTAAAGAGATTAACAAAAATATATCAAATTCACAAATAAATAGATTAAGATCCACAAATAAATGTAAAGAGTTTCACAAAGAATTATAAAACTCACAAATAAATAAAATTAGCTTTGCAAATAAAAATATATATTTACAAATGTGTTTTATGCCACAAACACAACTCGGCCTGGTATTTATTTGTGAACCGCTTTCTGTGCATTTGTAAATCCCCTCACGCATTTGAAACACTTCTAGCGTCGACGTGCAGACAAATCCACAAATAAGTGGACTCCACCCATCCTTTACCTAAGCCAATCAGATAACGGCCACATTGAGCTGATCAATCGTAGCCATAGACTGTAAAAAAATATGGACGTAGTGTCCGTGACGTCACCCGTAGGTTTCTGAAGAGCGTTTTTGAAGCCTAAAGTGGGCGGGTCCAACCGTCGCCATCTTGGCGGCGCGTCATCTCTTGTCACTCCCGGATAAAAGAAAATGGGCAAAGAGGCGGGACGTGGGTGGAGCTGAGGTGCTAATGCTATGCTACTGGCCTTGCGCTAAAGTGACAGCTGAATGTAGAAGTAAAGCCAATAGTTAAAGTTCATTGTAGAGGGGTTTTGGCTAATGTGCTGGTTAGGTGATTGTGCTCGCCCCAGGGTGTCAATCAAAACACATCACAGGATTCAGAATCTTCTCCTCTTTACTTAGTATTATTGTGTATATGTATGTGTGTGTGGTCTGAAATAAACAAATGAATAACATTACAATAAGTAATTACAGTCTTCATACATAATATACATGTCATTCTACATCCAATACAATTATCAGGGTTTAGACTGCACTACCGAAATTAACCGCTAGATGTCGCATGAAGCGCATATAATGAGGATTGCGAATTCTCCGTGTCTCTGAGAAAACACTGAGTCATCATATATCGGCATGGTCACGAAAATACGACAAATACTATTAACTTGACACTCATTAAAGTTTTAACATTGCACTAAGTAACCACAAACAAAGTATACAGAAATAAATAACTTTAGTAACTTAAATAACTTTGTGTGTGTTATATTTATGACGGTCCGACTATGACGTGAGGTTGTATCGTTAAGGCAATAAACAGCTCGATAATTTACATCAACCAAAACAGTAATGTGGCAGATAACTATTACTAAAGCACAATTAAATAAATAGACTTACATTTTATCATGAACGCACACACAGAAGATAAACACTGAAGGTTAGGATACAGGAAGATATGATGCGCGTTCTTCTCTTGACTCCACTTGCTAGCTATTCAGGAAGTTTCTAGCTCGCCACCTAACGTCATTTCAGCGTCACCAATAAGTTTGTCGCTGATTGGTTAGATCTCCTTAACATCGCCGCCCCCAAATATGCCGGGCCATATTTGTTCCTGCGTCTAAGTTTCTAAGTGTCTGTAATCTTAGGTAAAAGGATGAGACGGGCAACAGGCCGCATATATAACCGGCTTTTAACGTTGATTTCTACAGACCTTACATGTCCATCAGCCCCAGGGAATGTCCTGACTACTCTCCCAATTAACCAGAGGGCACGGGGTAGCTGAGGGTCAACCAACATTACAACAGATCCGACTGTAAGGGGTTTAATGTCTGCATGCCATTTCTGACGTAACTGGAGGTTAGGCAAGTAGTTTCTCATAAAGCTTGACCAGAAATGATCAGTGAGGACTTGGCTCTGTCTCCATCTACGCCGTCCTATGAGCTCAGTAGCGGGGTACATCACTTGAGGTAGAGAGCTGTCTGGCCGCCCCATGAGCAGGAGATTTGGGGTGACTGGATCCAGGTCAGCTACATTGGAGGAGACATATCCTAGGGGCTTGCTATTGAGAATTCCCTCTATCTCAATAAGCACGGTTTGAAGCACTTCCTCTGTCACTGTTTGTGAACCTACTACTGTACGGAGGGCATTTTTGAGGGATCGGATTTCTCTCTCCCAGATGCCACCAAAGTGGGGAGCACTAGGAGGGTTGAAGAGGAAGGTGATTTTTTGTTTGGCAAGATGTTGTTGAAGCTCTGAGCTACAGTTTGTTAAAGCTTCTCTTAATTCTCTCTCTCCACCGTGGAAATTGGTGCCATGGTCAGAAAGCAGTTCAGATGGGGTGCCTCGACGTGCAATAAATCTCCTAATAGACATAAGGAAAGAATCTGTGTCTACAGATGTGAGGAGCTCAATGTGTACACATCGAGTGGTCAAACACTTGAATATTATACCCCATCTTTTTTCACAGCGTCGTCCTACTTTTATTTGGAAGGGACCAAAGCAGTCCATCCCAGTGCTATAGAAAGGAGGTTTGTGAAGTCTTAGACGGGCTGGGGGTAGATCAGCCATTTTAGGGACCTCAGCTTTGGCCTTCCACTTGCGACATTCTATGCAGTTGTGCTGGAATTTGCGAATTGCCTCACGACCTCTTAGTATCCACACATTTCTCCTAATTTCGGCAAATACCCGTTCTGTTCCTGGGTGACAGAGCTTACTGTCATAGTCCTGTATGAGCAGTTTGGTTGCTGGATGGTGAGGATCCAGAACTATGGGGTGAATTGTCTGGAGTTCTAGACCTTCAGCACGACATAGACGTCCTCCAACGCGTATAGGCTGACTGGCTTCATCAAACTCTGGTGATAAAGTGAGTAAACGGCTCGTAGTGGATACAGGCTTACCAGCTCTCAAACGTTCATATTCCTCTGAGAAACTGTCACGTTGGATATTCTGGAAGATAAGGCATTCTGCCTTCACATAGTCTTTAGCCGTAGCTGGACTGGGTTGGTTTGGGTCACTTTGACTGTGCTGGACTGTGGCTTCAACAAGGTCCTTCCATGTACTGTACTCGCTGGGGTTCGAGGGGTTTGATACTCTGGTGACACCGCAGAATACACTCTTTTTCTTTTCATCCTCAGGAGGTTGAAGGACTGGCATAGCTGGCCACTCTGATTCAGCCTGTAGTAAGAATGGTGGGCCTTGACTCCATCTGTTTGGTGACGCAAGTTCTTTTAG
Source organism: Gila orcuttii (assembly GCA_026230005.1). Taxonomy (NCBI): domain Eukaryota; kingdom Metazoa; phylum Chordata; class Actinopteri; order Cypriniformes; family Leuciscidae; genus Gila; species Gila orcuttii. The sequence goes on along the minus strand of JAPDVR010000010.1, from coordinate 16,271,605 downwards.
GCTGCGGCCCCTTGTGAGGTCATCTGCAGGGTTTCGTAGAGAATCTACGTATCGCCATTCATGTTGATCCGCAAGGTCTTGGATTTCTGAAATCCTAGTCCCTACGAAGACTTTAAAGCTACAAGACTCTGATTTCAACCAGAAAAGGACTGTGGTGGAGTCAGACCACAAGACCACTTGGCTTATTTCGATTGTAAGTTCAGTGTCTAGTAGCTTTGCCATTTGAGCACCAATAAGCGCTGCACATAGCTCTAGTCTAGGGAAAGTTTGCTTCCGTTTGGGGGCAACTTTGGATCTAGCAATCAGGAATGCAAGCTGAATTCGGCCTTCTTTGTCCTCAGGTATGACACAGAGCCGTATGCCTGTTCCGAGGCATCACAGAAGATATGAATTTGTCTTGTAACATTGAGATGGTCCATATCTGCTGAGACATAGCACCGTGGAATGGTAACTTCAGAAAGGCAGGGAAGCTCGTTCTCCCACCTGTTCCAGGCTTTCAATAGGTCTGTTGGCAACATGGGGTCATCCCAATCTCTTTGTTTGTTCCACAGCAGTTGGATCAGGATTTTTGCACGGGTGGTGAAAGGGAGAATGAATCCCAGAGGATCATACTGGCTTGCTATCACTTTATAAATGTGGGGCATAGTGGGTGTGGTTTCTGGCACTGGGCGGTGTTTAAATCCAAGGACATCTGAGTCATAGTTCCATCTCAATCCAAGAGTGGATTCTTGTGGTTCAACTTTGTCATGTGACAGCCAAAGCTCAATACTGTCTGAACGAGCCCCTTTAGGTAGGTGATCAATGACATTTGGCATGTTGGCAGCCCATTGACGGATCTCAAAGCCACCACTGGCAAGAAGTTCTCGTAACCCATCCACTAATTGCTTGGCCTCATCTGGGAACATTACGCTCTTTAGGCAGTTGTCTACGTAAAAGTTCCTTTCAACTGCTGATCTGAGGGTGTAATTTGGCCTGGTATTATCTACAGCATGACGTTGTAGGGCATAGATGGCACAGCAAGGGCTGCAAGTTGTGCCAAAGGGAAGCACTTGCCACTCATAAATGCTGGGGGGGATATTTGTTTCAAGGTCACGCCAGACAAAGCGGAGTAGGTTTCTGTCTTCAGGCAGTAGGCGGACCTGATGAAACATACCCTTTATGTCTCCACTCACTATGACAGTATGCTCCCTGAAACGCAACAGAACCCCCAAAAGGGAAGGGCCTAGTGCGGGTCCAGCAAGGAGGTAGTTGTTGAGGTTATGCCCCTTGTATTCAAAGGAGCAGTTGAACACCACTCTGTTTTTGCGGTTATGGTGAACCATGTGATGGGGAATAAACCATGATTCCTCCTCAGTAGTAACAGACTCTGTCTTAAGTTTAACCACATAATTGCTTTCCTCCAGCCTTTTGATCTCTTCTATGTATACAGATGCCTTTACAGGGTTTTTTGTTAACCGCCGCTCTGTGTTTCTCAGGTTGGGCATGACAGAGTCTTTGGAGGCATTTAGCTGAGGCATGTCAGCCTTGCGCAACAGGGGGGTGGCATAGCACATTACTCCATCTACCATCACTCTAGTGGTTTTAACTTGTAGCAAGTCCATTGCTTTCTGATCTTGTTTGGATCGTGTGACCAGTCTTTCATTTTTGTGGGGAATGATATCTTCTTGCCAAAGTCTCTCAACATTCCGGAAAAGTTCTTCCATTTGAGGTGTGACGGAGAGGTGCAGGCATTGCTGAGGATGAAACTGTTGCTGTAGAAGGCGGGTAGGTCCTTGTAACACCCAACCCAGTCTAGTTCTAATTGCCGCTGGACCTCCAGGTGGGCCAAGTCGAACCGGCTCAATAGGGGTAATCAGATGGGGATGATCTGCACCTATTAGGAGGAGGGGATGTGCTTTGAGAATGGGCTGCAATGGGATGCCTTTTAGGTGCCAGTATTTCTGCAGGAGCATTTTAGTGGGGTAAGAGTGTTCGGCCAAACTTAGGTGCTCAAAGGTAAATGCGTTCTGGATGTGGTAGCTCTTTTCTGGCTGTGCCATTGAACGTACACTAAAGGAAACGGAGGCCCCATGAAGTTTCTTGACATCTTGTCGAATTGTTCTTAATGCAAGGTCCTCAGTCTGTCCTTTAAGCCCTAGTTTCTGAGCTGCAGCTGGAAGTAGCATGGTTCTTTCTGATCCGTCGTCAAGTACTGCATAAGTGTTTAGGGTTTGATTATTGTGTTGCAAGACAACAGGAACAACTTTCAGCAGAACATGTTTGGAACTGTCAGGCCTGTCCAGGTACAGGGACTCATTTGTGGAACTCACTAGGCAGGTACCCTCTGTCTGAGACCGGTCGTTAACTTCGTGAAGGATTTGAAGGTGTTTCCCATTACACAGGCGGCATGGCTTTCTCAGGGTGCAATTTTTTGCTAAATGTGACCGTCCACATTTCCAGCAACGGTTGTTGTCTTTGATCCATTTTATCATCTCCTCTCTGCTGAATTTCTGGAAGGTAGGACACTGGCTAAGAAAATGCTCTGTACTGTCACAGTATGGGCACAACACTCTGCTTTGCTCAGATCTCTGTGCTGTCTTGGTTGGCTTGAAGGATGACAGTACCTGTGTAGCTGTGTCAGGGTTTTGATCAGCTCCATGAAGAACAGTGGCGAATCTGGACTTAACTACAGGGCCTGATCTTGGCTGAACCGTTTTCCGTCTTTGCTCCTTTCTTGAATTTAAATCATCACAGTCTTGGCACCAGGATTCAAACTTGAGCCACTCAGCCAGGTCCAGTAGAGTGTAGACTACTCCAGATTGATAAGGCATGTGTCGTCTGAATGATGCACGTAAATCTGGAGGGAGTTTAGTGAGCAGACGGACTACATGTGACCCACACTGTAACTCCACATTACCTTCAGGACCCAATGTCCTCAGTAGACCCACAAGAGCTTGGATTTGAAGGGAAAACCTATCGAAACTGGACAAATCTCCTGGCTGAACATCAGGAGCATCCATGACTGCTGATATTTTCGTTAGGGCCAACTGGTGAGGTCTTCCAAATCTGTCAGTAAGTGCAGTCATAGTGTCTGTGTATGGCCAAGGGGAATTAAGGAATGACTCAGCAATTAGGTGTGCTTCTTCAAACTTCAGGTGATCTAGAAGGACTTGATATTTAAAGAGCTCCGTTGCATCATTAGGAAGTAGATTGTCAAGGGCTAACTTTAAACGAGCGAACTCGCTTGGGTCTCGACGTGTGAAACATGGAATTGTCGGTTGTGGGCCCCTGTAGGATGTCTCTGGACATATAGTGCTATGAGGCCGCCCCATGGGAGAAGAATATGGCAGATTATAAGCAGTGGCAGGCTGTGGGCTTGATTTATATGTGTAAATGTCAGCACCTGGCTTAAAGGAACTCTCTCTGGGTTGTACTTGAACTCTGCGTGGAGTAGGTTGTGGAGTGCGGGGCACTGGACTTGGTGCTGCTATCTGAGGTGGCCTATATATGTTTCTGGGTAATGGCACTGGAGTCTGGTTTGTATGCTGTAATTGTGGAGTTAGTGGAACTGATTGCTGTTGTATAATTAGATCTTGCATACCTTTGTGAAGATTTTGTAACTGCAGAATTTCCTCTTTAAGGACCAGCTGAGCTTCACGCAGTTGCCTGTTCTTTTGTTTTAAGTCTTGAACCGCCAACCTGTGTCTAACAGCTGTGAGCGAAGCCTCATCCTCCTCTTCATCACTTTCATAGTGTGGTGTGGTTGGCCACCGTCTGTCAGGTTGTCTGCCAGCAATCATTCTGGAATATGGAGTAATCGTGGCTCCCGCTGCTGCTCCAGTGCTGTAATCATGTGAACTTGAAAGTGGAGAGTCGGGAGGTAATATCTCAGACTGGTATGTCATTGCACTTTGCTGTGGTACCCCTTCTGGGACAGGTGAATGCTGCATTGGATGTTGGACTTCATAGTCTCTGAGATAAACTGGAGGCTGGGTTGCACGTCGTGGGCGCACACTCTGGTGGAAAGGCTGCCCTGACATCCTGTCTCCGTGGTAAGCACACATCCGGCTCGAAGGACCACAATGTAGAGGGGTTTTGGCTAATGTGCTGGTTAGGTGATTGTGCTCGCCCCAGGGTGTCAATCAAAACACATCACAGGATTCAGAATCTTCTCCTCTTTACTTAGTATTATTGTGTATATGTATGTGTGTGTGGTCTGAAATAAACAAATGAATAACATTACAATAAGTAATTACAGTCTTCATACATAATAATATACATGTCATTCTACATCCAATACAATTATCAGGGTTTAGACTGCACTACCGAAATTAACCGCTAGATGTCGCATGAAGCGCATATAATGAGGATTGCGAATTCTCCGTGTCTCTGAGAAAACACTGAGTCATCATATATCGGCATGGTCACGAAAATACGACAAATACTATTAACTTGACACTCATTAAAGTGTTAACATTGCACTAAGTAACCACAAACAAAGTATACAGAAATAAATAACTTTAGTAACTTAAATAACTTTGTATGTGTTATATTTATGACGGTCCGACTATGACCTGAGGCTAGTATCGTTAAGGCAATAAACAGCTCGATAATTTACATCAACCAAAACAGTAATGTGGCAGACAACTATTACTAAAGCACAATTAAATAAATAGACTTACATTTTATCATGAACGCACACACAGAAGATAAACACTGAAGGTTAGGATAGAGGAAGATGCGCGTTCTTCTCTTGACTCCACTTGCTAGCTATTCAGGAAGTTTCTAGCTCGCCACCTAACGTCATATCAGTGTCACCAATAAGTTTGTCGCTGATTGGTTAGATCTCTTTAACATTCATATTCTTGCCCTTCGAAATACTATAATAATTAAAAGACGTAACTAAAAGTGAGACTATGTGTATCGTGATGCATCATTATTCTGCTAGTTAAAAATGTATTATCATGCAGTAACTTACAATATTGCTCTGAGCTTGTACGTGTGACAGTGATTCATGCAGTCAGCGCGGCATCGCACGTCAAGTTCGTAAAGAGCTTTATTCAGTTCAGTCGATTTTAAAATCTGATTTTGGCCGCCTCTCAATTTCTCAAATGGGTTAAACCAAAAATATTACCTCAGAAGTTCAAGTAAATGCACTAGAAATCCGGGCTCATTCAAGGGTGTTCATCTATTGCATGGACGTAGAGAAAGCACTGACACCTGCAGGATTTCATCTCACGGTACTTTTTATTTAACACTTAAAAGTTAAATAAGAATATCTGTTCCGTGAGAGCAACGGTACCGCATAACGAGTGTAGCCTGTATACTCCAAAAAGCAAAGAAATTGTCAGACATCCATTAGTGCATGCGAGGAAAACAACTGGAAATACAGCGCTGGTTGTTCTCTCCATACTCGACAACGACGGAATCCAACGGCGTGGGCAAAGGTATAATGCGTGTATTAAATTGTATGAAATAATCCCGAAAAAAGCACAAACACTGCAGAGATGGCAAGTACAGCAGCTGCTGGAATTAGCTGAGGGTGACGTTAACAGATAGACAAACGTCGGCTAGCAGTTACAGCAGCCTCAATCCATCTGTCACACAAGTGGCCACGCCCCCCATTATGCAGAATTTTAAGGCTTAATATAATTTAAACGGATGAGTTGTAAAAAAATTCACCCCCCTCACAGTTGTCATGAAGGGCCAAATTAGCTGTATAGACCAAAACAACTTAAGGCACCAGGCTGTAAACATATTTTTTTCGGCTGTAAAGTTGGGCATTTTAACATGGGAGAGATACAGATTTGGCTCACTTTTGCAGTCAGCCTCAAGCGGCCAGTCAATGAATTGCAGTTTAATTCACTTCCGTGTTGGTTTCAAGAGGGAGACGGGGTGCTTCTCATTTCTTATTTGTGCATCCTCGTTTCCTTTCCTCGCTTCCTTTCCTCGCGTCTTAGCTCCTCCCCCTGTAGGATGCGAGGGAAGGCTGAAAGGAAAGAAAATGAGGATGAAGGAATCGAATGAAAGCTTTTTTATACATTGGAATACTTGATCACTCGAGCGTCACTTAACAGCGTCATCAGCAGCGCTCAAATGATCTTCCCTTATGTTGTTGAAGTTTGGTTATTTAAGAAATTCATAATAAATAATAATAAAGCAAGATACCCTGTTGAAATATGTGTGATGTGTGGTTTATTTAAACTGCAAAGGTAAAGTATAAATTAAAACGATTGTGATCGATGTGAAGGAGAATTGATACGTGCGTCACGTTTAGTCGATAAAACACTTCCGCATAGGATACACCTGTGTATCCTTGCTCATAACTCCTCAGGAAGCCTACTCACTCCTCGATCCTCGACTCCTCGCGGTGCAATTAGAGAATTGAGATGTCCTTCAAGATGGCTGAGCTCGATCGGTTTCCGGGTCATAGGATGGAGGACGGAGGAGCGAGGAGACGAGGAGGGATATTGAGAAGCACCCAGGGAGGTTGCCGCTTGATCGTAGCACGTTCTCGCTACAACCAATCACGTTAGGCTTTACAATCAGAGCGGTCTTGCCCTGAAATAACTTTGCTCGTTCATCTGCATTGGCTCAAATGGAAGTGTAAGGCTATAAGGCCATAATATTGCTAAAGTAAAATATGTTTAAAATTTGGATTGCGTTAGAGTTAGACCATTAGACCGTGTATCAAGCCAAGACACATTTTTATGAGCCTTTGAAAATGGCAGAGAAACAGCGCTTACGTTATGGGAACAACGCGTTATGGAAGCGTCACGTTATTCATGATAAAACAGAAAAGCATCAATACGTTGCTGACTGATGAATAACTGGATTCAACCTCCTGATAAATACGCGAGTTTGTGTAATATTGGGGAAATTACTGTCACAACCGCTTTTCCCACTTATTCATTCAAGTTTTAAGCAGGTCCGTGGATCTAATGATTAAATATATAACATGCATTTAAAAGTGAAATGCCCAGCAGACAAGCGATTTGAATTTATCCGTTAAAATGCTTGATCACACAAATAATATTTCATATGAATCAGACTTAATAATATTGTATTGTAAAAGTTACTTACAGCATCCAATATAAATGCAAAAATTTATTTATTCAGCATTGCATTATCCACTAAAACCCCATTAGCCTACACGCTGTTACATCTTCAATGATGGTCATTTGGGCTGATATTGTATTCTACATAATATTTATGTCCTATAGCTAGCTATTTGTCACAACGATTGTGCTTTGCAAAAGACAAAATCATCCGTTTTGTAATTTATTACATCGTGTCTACCCCGTGTGAGGCTTTCTACATTGAACAAAGGAGCAAATGATGTGTCCTCCGTAGTTGTGTGTAGTAGCCGCTACTTCAGAAGAAGAACGGGCATCCGTTTACTATCAGTGAATCATCGTGTCGCGCTGCGCCGCGTCCAGTAGACACTATCACGAATTATGAATTTTCATGTAGCCAGCATAGTCAATAAAGAAGATTATACGTCATATATCTTCAGGTAAGAAAACAGACGTCATGGGCAAAATGTGCCCATTTTACATGATTTGAAACTGCTACGGCAGGGAAGATAATCGGCTATTTGCTTTTGACGCGCCGCTTGACTCCAGTGGAAAGGGTGTTATGATGCTCGATCTGTGATGATCATTTGTGTGTAATCCTGAGTTAATTATAAAGAATAATAAATATAAAGAAGCCTTAAACTCCAACAATCTTTTGGAAACGGGGTGTTTTAACCACACAAACAGCTAATTTGAATAAAGCTCCCATTACAGATGCTTTCAGGGGTGTCAATATCTGCAAAATTAATCAGATCCAGTTCTCGCCCGAGAATAAAGCCTAACGTGATTGGTTGTAGCGAGAACGTGCTATGATTGGTCAGCTCAATGTGGCCGTTATCTGATTGGCTTAGGTAAAGGGTGGGTGGAGTCCACTTATTTGTGGATTTGTCTTGCACGTTAAAACGCTAGAAGTGTTTCAACATCCACAAATGCGTGAGGGGATTTACAAATGCACAGGAACCGATTCACAAATGTGTGAGGGGATTTACAAATGCACAGAAAGCGGTTCACAAATAAATACCAGGCCGAGTTGTGTTTGTGGCATAAAACACTTTTTTTGTAAATATATATTTTTATTTGCAAAGTTAATTTTATTTATTTGTGAGTTTTATATTTTTTTTGTGAAATTCTTTACATTTATTTGTGGATCTTAATCTATTTATTTGTGAATTTGATATATTTTTGTGAATCTCTTTACATTTATTTGTGGATCATAATCTATTTATTTGGAATAATGCAACAATTCTACCCCCATACCCTTCGGGGTCAAGCAAAACGTCACCGGACCAACTCATCGTCTTAATCATACACTCGATTTAATTATATCATATGGAACCGATCCAACCGATATAGATATCATTCCACAAAGTGATGATGTCACTGACCACTACTTGGTAACTTGCATATTACGCACTGCTGTAATATGTCATGCTGCGCCACGTTATCGACCAGGTAGAACAATTCGTCCATCCACCATAGATAATTTCTCAAATAGCTTATCTGATCTGTCTCAGCTCCTGCCTGAACCCAAACAAACAGATGAATTAGACGAACTAACTAGCACTATGAGCACCATTCTCTCTAGAACATTGGATATTGTTGCACCCATTAGATTAAAAAAGGTCAGAGAAAAAAGTATAGCACCATGGTACAATAATACTACGTATGTTTTAAAGAGAGAAACCCGTAATTTAGAGCGTAAATGGAAAAAAACTAATTTAGAGGTCTTTAGAATCGCGTGGAAAGACAGTATGTCACTTTATAAAAAGGCACTTAAAACGGCCAGGGCTGAGCATCTCAGCAAATTAATAGAAAACAACCGAAATAATCCAAGGTTTTTATTTAATACCGTGGCTAGACTAACAAATAAACAGACGTCGTCTGAACAAAATTCCTCGTTACAGTTTAGTAGTAATGATTTCATGAACTTCTTCACCGAGAAAATTGAAAGCATCAGAATCAAAATCGTAAACGTTCGATCTTTGCTCGCGCCTTATAATTCGGCCGCAATTATCACCCCGCAAGAACAATTACAATGCTTTACAACCATAGAACAAAAAGAGTTAAATAAACTTATCACTTCATCTAAAACAACAACATGTTTATTAGATCCTATTAGGGATGGCTCGATACCACAATTTTGGCTTCGGTACGATACCAGAACCTAATACCTCGGTATCGATACTAAATCGATACCACAGGTAAAAAAAAAAAAAAAAACAGTCTCAAAATTTAAGTGACACTTAAAAAACACTGCTTGAAACTCTCCACTACCAAATGTTCTAAGAAAAGGTATCAAAATGTAAAATAAAATAATAATAATTCAGTCAGGGAACATACAGTAGGTTAAATTTTGATTTCGAAAAAACCCCCTGAAATTATACAATTAAAATAGGTTAATATCTATAATAATAGATTAACATATAATAATAATAGAATAATGATGCATCAACAGAGAATTATCAACATTTATTGCATTTATTCATCTTGGTTTGGTTACTGTTTGGGTTCATATTAGTTTAATGCATTGCTAAACATGTATTAGTATATTTAATTTTCTAGGTCATTTAATTACTGATTGATATAGATGAATAAATGCTATAATACTGTTAGGTCTGGTTACCTAATGAATGTTGACAAATGTAGCTTAATTGTAATATTAGTAATATTCATATTACTACTATTACTCTCTCTCTCGCCTTATTCCTCTAGGGGTCGCCACAGCGGCACTAATATACCATTCATTTTACGATCACTAATACTAAAATTAATATTATTCAAATTTTTATTCTTTATTCATTCAAATTCAATTAATATATGTTTGTTTGAAAATGCAAAAATGATGAGACCTAAACTTAATTGGTTCTAGCGTGTCATGCAAGCAGATTGGAGCTTTCGTGTTTATCGTATCATATATAATTGATAAGCTCTTACGTATGTGCGCTGTTCAGTGTTCAATAAAAGTCTAAATTAAATCAGTTGAATGATGGACTAACCTGTCGATCTCTGAACTCTTTGAACAAGTCAGGATGAGCAACTGACGAGTCAAGTGCTTAAGCAGATTTGATGTGTTGCCTCCCCGTTTGCAGAGTGGTGCATTGAGATCTGTTTCTTTACCTTTCACATTACTTTTGTAGGCAAAGTAATGCCGTATTTCACTCATACTGCTCTCTCTATTTATTAATTTCGGGCGTGTAGAAATTCGAATGAGCTTCGTTTGATCCATCGTGTTCCTCTGTTGTCACTGTTTGCCGGTTTCGCATGACCCGCGTCAGTTTAGATAGCGCACTGCCGCCTAGCGGTGAACTTCGAAACAGCAGCGCATCAAATACCGAATTGAACAAAATTATGATATTGTACCGTTTGAAATATAATATATACCGGTATTTTTGCAGTACCGGTATACCGCGCATCCCTAGATCCTATACCAACTGAACTACTGAAAGAAGTGTTAACTATAGTGGAAGAGCCTCTTCTCAATATTATTAACTCATCTTTATCTTTAGGTCATGTTCCAAGAACGTTCAAGCTGGCAGTTATAAAACCTCTTATTAAGAAACCACAATTAGATCCAAATAACCTAGCAAATTACAGACCCATTTCGAATCTTCCATTTATGTCAAAAATATTATAAAAAGTTGTGTCCGCTCAACTCTGCTCTTTCTTGCAAGAAAACGACATCTATGAAAAGTTTCAGTCTGGATTCAGGCCACATCATAGCACTGAAACTGCGCTTGTTAGAATCACAAATGATTTACTTTTAGCTTCGGACCAAGGCTGTATCTCAGTACTAGTTTTACTTGATCTTAGTGCTGCGTTCGATACTATAGATCACACAATACTCTTAGATCGATTACAAAATTACACTGGTGTTCAAGGACAAGCATTAAGCTGGTTCAGGTCATACTTATCTGACCGCTACCATTTCGTCTACTTAAATGGAGAAAAATCGATTATAACTTCGGCAAACTATGGAGTGCCGCAGGGATCTGTGTTAGGCCCTTTATTATTCTCAATATATATGCTGCCACTTGGTAATATTCTAAGGAAACATGGAATTAGTTTCCATTGTTATGCTGATGACACTCAAATATATATTTCATCACGGCCAGATGAATACGCTAAATTATCCAAATTGACAGATTGTGTTAAAGATATAAAAGATTGGATGACGCGTAATTTTCTTTTATTAAATCCAGACAAGACAGAGGTAATACTTATCGGTTCTAAAAACCGTCCACAAAACCTTTCATAGCACGACTTTAACATAGTATTGTTAGGGTGGAGCAGAGACAACAGGAACCCAAGAGCAGATCAACTGAAAATAGGATTTATTGTCCAAACAGGTTGAAGGAACACAATACAAAACAAAATAAATTGGTAGCCGAGCCACCAAGTAAGGGAGCGAGACAGAGGCGAAATCCAATGGACAGGCTGAGGTCAAAACCAGTAGCAGACCAACCGTTTCAGGGAAAAAGCCAAGGCAATAATCCAGGACGAGAGCAGGGGGTCACAAACCGGTTGAGGAAGCTGAGATGAGATAGGGAATAGGAACTAGGCAAATAAAACAGCAAAACAAAATAAATAATCAGGCAAGGCTTTAAAGGGTCTAGAAGCAACCAAAACAATACTTTCAGGCAAGGGGACAGTGGTGAAACGGACGGAAACCAAGACACACTGACAAAGAAACAAAAGAAAGAGAGAAGCATAAGTAGTGGAGAAAATCAGTGCAGAAAATCAGAAACAGGTCTGTGAGCACTGAGTGTGAGAGCACTAATTAGGATAGGATTCAGCTGTGATGGTAGAGTGAAGTGAACTGACAATCAAGACACAAGATAAACACAGAAGAAAGGCTGAAGATCAAACCAGAGTCCTGACAAGTATGCCCTGTTACTTTATCCGCTACAGTAAAAGACCTGGGTGTTACATTAGACTGCAACCTGTCTTTTGAAAAGCATATTTCATATGTTACAAAAACTGCCTTTTTCCACCTTAGAAACATTGCTAAGCTACGTAATATGCTATCAGTCTCTAATGCAGAAAAGTTAGTTCATGCATTCATGACCTCGAGACTAGATTACTGTAATGCTTTATTAGCTGGTTGTCCTGCATCTTCAATAAACAAGCTACAGTTAGTCCAAAATGCAGCCGCTAGAGTTCTTACTAGATCAAGAAAATATGATCATATAACACCGATTTTATCATCACTTCATTGGTTACCTATAAAGTTCCGTATTAAATACAAGGTATTGCTTTTGACTTATAAAGCTCTAAATGGTTTAGCTCCTGTCTATTTAACGGATCTTCTATCGCCTTACAATCCATCGCGCTCTTTAAGATCACTAAATTCGAGGCTTCTGGTCATTCCTAGGATATCCATATCCACCAAAGGAGGCAGAGCATTTTCACATTTAGCTCCGAAGCTCTGGAATAGCCTTCCTGATATTGTTCGTAGCTCAGACTCGCTCTCCCAGTTTAAAACTAGACTGAAGACGCATCTATTTAGCCAGGCATTCATATAAATTGTTTATCTTAAAGTTACTGTAAATTCGGCCTCTAGTTCATAAACGCCAGAGGAGAACTGGCCCCCGACTGAGCCTGGGTTCTCCCAAGGTTTTTTTTTCTCCATTGGGTCATCTGATGGGGTGTTAGGACACCATTAGGTCACTGGATGGAGTTTTTCGGTTCCTTGCCACTGTTGCCTTTGGCTTGCTCAGTTGGGGATATTCAAATTAATTAACCAATCATACCATTGATCAGCTCTACCAAACTTGGATGTCTTTTTTCCAGTAATAAACAAACATTGATACTGTGAAGCAGCTTTGATACAATCTGTATTGTGAAAAGCGCTATATAAATATATTTGACTTGACTTTGACTTAAAGCTATAAGGTATGGCTAAAACATAAATGTGACTAGGGTAAATGGAAACAGATTGAGTGAAAAAAATGGTGACACAGAAATCAGCTGATTTAAATGTGACTTCAGCTTTAAAAGCCCCCTCATAAACATCTGCCATATTCTGTTGGTATAATATAACATAAATATGTTTTAATAAATGCTGCAACACACAGAAAGTCACCACATTAGAGGAGGAACAAAAGAAACATTTGTTTTCCCTATAGCGGGACAAAAGTAACGAGTGTTACTTTCGTCCCGACAGGAACTCCTGACATTTAAACCCGATTTACTTTTATACTGAAAAACTCTGACCAGGCAAACTTCAGGATGTGTTACAGCACTAAATAACCTATAGATTGATCATTACTGTGTGACACATGAAACGAAAAACACAACTTGTAATTTAAAAAAAGTACCGCTTCAGAAATTTACTTATCATACTGGAAAACTGCTTTTCGGACCAAACCGCGTGAAACGATGATGAAATCACGTGATATTTAGCAGCTCGGTCACTGGCTGCATGCCGAAAGTGCTGTCATAGCTTGAAATGCAAATGTAGTCAGGGCTCAGAGAAAATCGCTTTGTTACTTTCGTCCCGTGTTACTTTTCGCCCCGGTTCTCCCCTAGTTACTGTCCGGCAAGTTAAATGTTCACATTAAGGCAACTACACAAGGATCATACAGTTTCAGTTATGTTCTGTTTGTTTATTATGTCAGTGCATCTCTTATGAATAAGCCTGTTTCATGTGGTCCATAGAACAGTTCAATCTACTAAACCGTTTACATTTTAAAGAAATGTAGGCCTATATGTTCTTTGTTTATGTTTTTTATGTTGTGAATTTTTAGCTCATAGCCTATTGTATAACTAAGGTTTATGGCATGGTGTTAACAAATACAAATCTAAATGGAGGCCGGGGTATAGGGGCCGCTAACCTTTTGAAGCTATAGTTGCCCCCAAAAATTGCCATTTAGGCTACTCACCCTCATGAGTTTCTTTCTTGAACACAAAATATGATATTTTAAAGAATGTTGGTAACCAGACAGTTGATGGCAACCATCAACTGTCTGGTTACCAACATTCTTTAAAATATTGTATATTGTATTAAACTCAACATGAAAAAAAAAGAAACTCATACAGGTTTGGAACAACTTGGGGGTAAGTGATGATAACATTTTCATTTTTGGGTGACCTTTCCATGCTATAGAGTGATGCAAGAATGAAATATTTTTGTAGACCAAACCCTGGAAATGGGTTAGCATTTTAGCACTTCTGATTCTGGTTCTAAAGTCTTTGAGTTTTTGTAAACGGGGTTTTGTTTAAATGCCTGAAACAATTAAGGTCTGTTGTTAACTCGCAAAATATATTTTCATGTTTTATTCTACAACATAAAATACATTAGAAATACCTCATTGTGATTTTTTTAAACCTTTTACCTGTCTTGAAAAAGGTGGTTGTTAACAATTGTCTAAATGGGACTATAGCCTATAGAGGTTGTCAGGGATATTAAACATCAGCCAAACAGGAAAACTCATTTAATCACTGGTCTGCTTTTACAGCCTCATTACAAACTTTCAGGGAAATGTTTTTTAAATAAAGACTGAAAGAGTTCTTGGAAGCTTAATGGTGGAGATGTTGAAGTCATGCGACCATGGTTTGGGTTGTTTGTAGCAGACAATTAGTTTACTTCTGGCAATTGTATTTATTCATTTAAACCAAAAGGTCCAAGTTATGACATTTTAATTTTGGGTCAAAATAATTGTTCACAATTAGATCTATAACGTGCATTTATAAAATAGACTTTAAAGCTGCAGACAATTACTGCCGAATATGGACATTAACTTAGTTCCCTTTCGAGAGGTCTCTCCTATTGCGTAAGTAGCTTACGCTATGGGAAAACTCCTTTTCTCGAGAATATTGAAGTCTTTATGTAAAACGCATTGCAGCTGCACAGCTGACAGCAATGAATGAAGGAGCTCGGTCATTGGCTGTGCTGCGGCAACTTGCTCGAACCAATGACGGGGCGACTCTGAATGCGCGACCAATGAGCGCGCTTCGCGCCCGCGCGCGTCAGAGCCCGCCAAGATGGGCGTGGCCAAGCTATATATTGGGCGCCCCGTCATGAGAGTTCTTTAGATTTAATCTCCTTCAGCGAACACCTTCTTCGCTGGATCCTCCGGATTATTGAAAGCCTTCGCCGCCGTGGAAAAGCATACCAGCGGGATTGCTACGAGGACGTCGGCACCTTCAGCCGCCTTCGAACACCATCCTACTGAGCCATCCGGCGCGCCACACACGCAAGTATTTTACATCTGTTCGCCCCGCGACATTTGTAAAAGAGCAATTTTTCTGAGGCGTTGTTTCAAATGCCTTCCTGTGCGTCGTGCAGAGACCTTCTCCCGGACGGGGATCATCACATCATCTGCGCTCGCTGCCTGGGCCGGAACCACGCAGAAGCTGCTTTGACCAAGGGCGTCCCGGAATGTGACGACCTGGGTCTCTCCACACTGCGGGCTCGCTTCGCCGCTTTCGCCGCGAGCGAGCCCATCGCCGCCACCCCTCTGTTTGAGCCGCGCTTTCAAAAAAAAAAAAAAAAAAAAGCGCTGCTCACAGAGGCTTCCTGAACCTGAGCTCAGTGACGTCACGCCGAGCCAGTCTCCGCGTGCTTCACCGCCGCTCTTGCCTTCCCCACCGCCGGTTCAGTTCACTCAGCCGGACCCACACCCCTCTAGCAGAGCGGTGGGCTTTGTGACTTTCGGCGCGTCCGAGGACGACGGGGGAGTGGATGACAGCCTGTCCATCGACGCTGCATCTGACGACTGGCCGGGCTCCACTTTCGACCTCGCCCCGTCGACGCTAGCTAGCACGAGTGCGGGCTCCACCATGGATACGGAGATTATTCGCATCCTCTCGAAGGCCGTGGAGGACCTCGGGCTCGATTGGTGTTCTCCGCCAAGTCATGGAAAGCCCCCCACTCTGCGCGCCTAAAGCCTTCTTTTTCTTCTTCGCTCTCCTCAGTGGACGGCGCGAAGGAAAGAGGCTACGAGGGAACGCCGCCCCTCGAGGAGGCCGTGGCCAATCATCTCTGCCCGCCCTCCACCACCGGATGGAAAGCCAAAGCTTCCATGCCGCACTACCTCTGCTCTCGCCGGTCGTGCCTACGCCGCCGCCTGCCAAGCTGCATCAGCGCTTCACTCAATGGCGGTACTTCAAGTGTTCCAAGCCAAGCTTCTCCGCTCTATGGACGAGTCTGGCCCCGAACCCGAAGCCTTCAGGGACCTACGCAGCGCAACTGATAGCTCTGCGAGCCACGAAGGCCACCGCCCAGTCTATTGGCCGTGCTATGGCTAATTTGACTGTTCTCGAGCGCCATCTGTGGCTGACTCTGACTGAGATGAAGGAGCGGGTAAGGCGCCATTTCTCGACGCGCCTATCTCCACCAGCGGGCTGTTTGGACCGGCGGTTAAAGGTTTCGCCGAACGCTTCACTGAGGCCCAGAACGCTTCACAAGCTATGCGTCATTTCCTGCCAAAGCGCTCCAGCTCATCGCAGAGCAGACAGAGACCGCCACAGCCGCAGCGGGCTAGAACAGCTCCCACCGCCTCTCAGCCCGCGCCTCAGGCTGACGCTCGACGCCGCTCGCGCTCTCAAAAGCCGTCCTAGCCACAGAAATGAGAAGAGAGAGTGCGTGTCTCGCAAAAGCCGGACCACTCTCTCTGCAAAAGCTCAAACATTACCCAGTCCCCTTACAGGCGGCTGGATATGTCCATACAGCAGTCAATGGGCCAGTCACAGAGCTCGCTCATCTGCAAACAAACGCCGTTTTTACGGCGACGCACAGAAAACAAAAAATAGTATTTTTATGCCTGCGTCAATAAGGGTTAACATGTCCACAAAGTGTGCATTCCCAGATACTGTCAAAACAGTGCCAAATTCATTCCCAGCTCAGGCTGCGCTTCCCATGAATGTAGATCACGTGCCTACGGTCATGTACGCACCACTACACACAAGCACTGTTCACACAGTTATAAATTCATCCCCAGTAAAAGCGGGAAACATTATAAAGGTGACGCGTGTGCCTACCACTGTTTATGCACCCCCACTTATAAACACTGTCCTTACAGTGTCAAACACAACCTCAGCTCAGGCTGCGAGTTTTACAAACACAGCGCGCGCTGTTGTAATCACACACGCGCCCATTCACTCAGCTGCTCAGCGCGCGCCCGCGCCTCTGAGAGCTACGAGCTCAGGCGATTCGCTGGCCAGGTCCCTACGTCACAGCGGCCCGCCCCTAGCCTGTATTCAGCCCATATCTGTACACGCAGCGGCATGAGAAAACATTCCAGATATGCCGAGATGGGTATTGAATATAGTAAAGCACGGATACTCGCTCCAGTTCGCTCGCAGACCACCACGTTTTACGACTGTGGTCGAGACGAAAGTGAGAAAGGAGTGTTCACATGTTCTACGCACCGAGGTGCGCAAACTAATAGAAAAGGGCGCTGTGGAAACTGTTTTTCCCCCTCTCTGAGCGGGACAGGTTTTTACAGCCGCTATTTTCTCGTCCCGAAAAAGGATGGCGGTCTCCGCCCCATCCTAGATCTCAGACACCTGAACAAAGCACTAATGATTCGCTCGTTCAGAATGTTAACAACCAAGCATATCCTCGCGCAAGTACGCCCAGGAGATTGGTTTCTCTCAGTGGATCTGAAAGATGCTTACTTTCACATTCCAATAACGCCTCATCACAGGCCGTTTCTGAGATTCGCTTTCGAGGGACAGTCATACCAGTACACAGTACTTCCGTTCGGCCTGTCCCTGGCTCCCCGTACATTCACGAAATGTATGGATGCAGCACTTTCCCCCCTAAGACGAAGGGGAGTGCGAATACTGAATTATCTCGACGATTGGCTGGTTCTAGCACAATCAGAGA
This sequence comes from Gila orcuttii, assembly GCA_026230005.1. Taxonomy (NCBI): domain Eukaryota; kingdom Metazoa; phylum Chordata; class Actinopteri; order Cypriniformes; family Leuciscidae; genus Gila; species Gila orcuttii. The sequence goes on along the minus strand of JAPDVR010000010.1, from coordinate 16,253,719 downwards.
GTCAGTTAATAACACACAGATCTTGGATTATCAGCCATTTAGAATGCCTGGGTCTAAGAATCAATTTTGCAAAAATAATACTATCTCCCAGCCAGAGGATTTCTTTCCTGGGAATAGTTCTAGACTCGACGCAAATGACAGCGCGTCTCTCATCAGAGCGCGCGCTTACCATCCGGCGCCTTGCAACATCATTCAGGGCGGGCGGGCGCGCGCGCCCCCGTCAAACGGTTTCAGAGGATGCTCGGTCTCATGGCCTCAGCATCGGCCGTACTCCAGCTAGGATTGTTGCATATGCGCCCTCTCCAACGCTGGCTCCAAGAGCCGCGTCCCTACTCACGCGTGCCGTTCGGGCCACTTTTTAATCAGAGCGAACCACGGCTGTATAAAAGCCCTGACGCACTGGAAAGCCGCCGACTGGTACCAGTCAGGCGTGAGTCTGGGTGTGAACACAAGGAGAAAGATGATAACGACAGATGCCTCCAAAATAGGTTGGCGGGCCCTTTACAAGGGCAGGCCTGTCTCCGGCTTTTGGTCAAACCCGGAGAAGCGCCTACACATAAACTGTCTGGAAATGAAAGCGGTCGCTTTGGCTCTCAGAGCCCTGCTCCCACATCTAAAAAACGAACACGTCCTGGTCCGAACGGACAACATGACGGTAGTGTCGTACATAAATCGACAGGGTGGACTCAGGTCGAGCTCCATGCATTCAATGGCCAGGAGACTCATTTTATGGTCCCAGCACAACTTGCGCTCGCTGAGAGCAGCGCATGTGCCAGGCGCCCTGAACCAGGGGGCAGACATGCTATCCAGAGCCAAGATTCTCCCAGGAGAATGGGCTCTCAACCCGCTGACGATTCAGTGGTTATGGAAAACCTTTGGCAAAGCGGAGATCGACCTCTTCGCCTCCAAGGAGAACGCGCACTGCTCTTTTTTCTTCACAAAAAGCACGGATGCGCTCGCCCAGAGCTGGCCGAGCCGCCCCTTATATGCCTTTCCCCCGATCGCGATGCTGCCACAGGTCATTAGTCGGGTCAGAGAGGAGAAAAACGCAGTGCTGCTGATAGCCCCACTCTGGAAGAACCAAACATGGTTTCCAGATCTGATGCAAATGCAATCTGCACCACGGCCGATTCCACCAAGGCCAGACCTCCTCAGTCAGGCCAGCGGGATGATATTTCATCCCCGCCCCGATCTGTGGGCCCTTCATGCATGGCCCCTCAACGGGTTCCAAGGAACCTCGCGAGCGGAGCACTAAAAACCATCGCTGAGGCGCGGGCGCCCTCCACGAGACGCTTATATGCCCAGAAATGAAAGTGTTCAGTGACTGGTGTAATGCCAAGGGCCTGAACCCTGAGACATGCGAGATTACGAATGTACTCGTTTTTCTACAAGGGCTTCTGGAGGCGGGCCGCACCCCCTCCACGCTCAAAGTATATGTGGCGACCATCACAGCGTCACACGACCCTGTAATGGAACGTCCATTGGGAAGAAACGACTTAATTATTCGTTTCCTAAAGGGCGCTAGGAGGATGAACCCTTCACGCCCCCCCTCAGTGCCGATCTGGGACCTAGCTACTGTCCTAGACGCTCTTAAAGGGCCCCCGTTCGAACCACTCCGAACCGTGCACCTTAAACAGCTCTCGCTCAAGACTGCGCTCTTGCTGGCACTCGCCTCGGTCAAGAGAGTGGGCGACCTGCACGCGCTTTCGACAAGCGCTGCCTGCCTAGAATTCAGTCCTAACGACTGCAGGGTCGTCCTTAGGCCGAAACAGGGGTATATTCCTAAAGTGCTCACCACTCCCTTCAGAGCACAGGTTATCTCCCTAACTGCGCTTTCGTCTCCAGCAGACGAACACGACGCTAATCTACTCTGCCCCGTTAGGGCTCTCAGAGTGTATTTGGAGCGTTCTGCCCTATTCAGACAGACAGAACAACTGTTTGTATGCTTTGGCGACCGTACGAAAGGTTCCGCCGTTTCAAAGCAGAGAATCTCTCACTGGATAGTTGAAGCTATAGCGCTGGCTTACGAAGCTAAGGGACTTCAATGCCCCTGGGGAGTCAAAGCACACTCCACCAGGAGTGTGGCTTCTTCCTGGGCATGGTCAAGCGGGATACCGATCGAGGATATTTGTGCGGCGGCAGGCTGGGCCTCACCGTCCACATTTATCAGGTTCTACAACCTACAGGTCCCGACATTGCATTCCAATGTGCTATCAGCATGATGCTAGTTGAACTGCGAGTTCGCATCTAGATTATGTATGTGCTTGTGTCACACTGAGCGCCTTCTAGCCGCTCTGTATTTTTTCCCACATATAAAGCTCGCCTCTACCGGCTAGTTGGATGATAACTTCGCTTTTTAGCTCAGGCACCTGCCTCTGGCTATCATAAGGCGAAGTTCAGCACGCACGGCGTTTTGCATGGTGTTCCCATAGCGTAAGCTACTTACGCAATAGGAGAGACCTCTCGAAAGGGAACGACTCGGTTACTAACGTAACCTCGGTTCCCTGAGAGGAGGGAACGAGTATTGCGTAAGCTGCCGTGCTTGTGCTTGGTTAGTTCGCTTCAGTCGTTTTAACCTAAAGAACTCTCATGACGGGGCGCCCAATATATAGCTTGGCCACGCCCATCTTGGCGGGCTCTGACGCGCGCGGGCGCGAAGCGCGCTCATTGGTCGCGCATTCAGAGTCGCCCCGTCATTGGTTCGAGCAAGTTGCCGCAGCACAGCCAATGACCGAGCTCCTTCGTTCATTGGTGTCAGCTGTGCAGCTGCAATGCGTTTTACATAAAGACTTCAATATTCTCGAGAAAAGGAGTTTTCCCATAGCGTAAGCTACTTACGCAATAGGAGAGACCTCTCGAAAGGGAACTAAGTTAATGTCCATATTCGGCAGTAATTGTCTGCAGCTTTAAAGTCTATTTTATAAATGCACGTTATAGATCTAATTGTGAACAAATATTTTGACCCAAAATTAAAATGTCATAACTTGGACCTTTTGGTTTAAATGAATAAATGGTGTGGCTCACAAAATGCACCATGATAGAACTATAGTCCTTGACTTGAGCATCATATTCCAAATCATTTGCAATGACATGGTTAGCAAATGTTGACAGAATTTGCATTTTTGCATGAACGATTTATTTAATAGCAGATCGTTTTAAATGTAACTCTATCGCCCCCTTGAGTACTGGGGTTCTTTACTGCCACAGTAACACAAGATCTCATATTAAAGGGTTAGTTCACTCAAAAATTAATATTATCCCATAATTTACTCAGCCTCAAGCCATCCTAATTGTATATGACGTTCTTCTTTCAGCCAGACACAATCAGAGTCATAGATATCCTTCTTCCAAGCTTCCTATAATGGAGTGAATGATACCTTGTTTTTTGAAGCCCAAAAAAGGCCATCCATAAAAGTAATCCATATGGCTCCAGGGGGTTAATAAAGGCCTTTTGAAGAGAAGCAATGTGTTTTTGTGAGAAAAATATCTATAAATAAAACTTTATGAACTATAACAATCACTGGCTTACTGTAACGGCTGTACCATGGGTCGCGTTAACTGAAAATTTACGGATTATTTTTTAGATTTTTAAAAATCTGAAAGCTGCCCGTCATTTTAACAGATTTCACTGAGGGTGATCTCCTGTAACTGTAATTCTTACCCCTGTCCACTTGGTGGCGAGTGTGCTGGCTTTTCTACAAGCTGATGTCTGTCTGCGGTTGAAACACTGATTGAGCCATAGACATAATATATACATAGACGCCCTATTGACTACTGGAGCGTACGTCAACGGCGCCGCCATATCAAGGAGGGCAACTTTCCTATACCTCTCATTATGGGAATTGAGAAAAATGCCTGTTTCGTGCGCTGCGTGGGGCTGTACAAGTCGCCACACAATTGAAAACAGATCTCGGGGAATTACCTTTCACAAACAAGACTGAAAAAAGTTTTTTGGTTGTATTTGGTCATTATATAATAAGTAATAGAAACGTACACCAAGTACAAACCACTATAATCGGCTGATAAATGTAAACGTTATTATTGTTTTTATCCAGGAAAACCGCAGCTCACCCGTTTACTTGCATTTGATTACAGTGCAGTCTTGCCCTCAGCAAAATGGCGGACACGTTGACGTATCGCAGCAACGCTCCAAAGCGGCCAATAGGGGGTCTATGTATATATTATGTCTATGGATTGAGCAATTACACAAGAGCCATGATACGGATTTCGGTAAGCTGGACTGTATCTTTCAACATATTTTCTGATGTTCATTCATGTTTATTTTGTTCTGTAACATGGTAAAAGAGGAAGGGATGATTTCGTTCATTCGGCGCTATCTCTCGCGCCATATTATATGGTTTATTGTTTGAAATTTGTCATAAAATGTACATAATTTGAAAGCTGAGACTTTGTTTCATATTCAAAGTAACAAAAACTAACAAAGCACAAAGCTTATTGCAATTTTGTGGACACACATTTATGATGAAACCTGAAAAGTGAACAGAGTCTGTTCAACTTTCTCAATAAATAAATAAATTCATGCTTGTCCTGTATTTCGTGAATAAAATGGAAATGTGAACAAAAACAAAGCCTATTAAAAGGCTTAATTTCATTAAAATATATAAATATATATTTTAAATTACGGTTAATAAAGATTATGGTGGAATTTTTGCGACCCAACCTCTGGGCTGTAGCAGTTACGCGAGTCTAGTTCCGTTGGACACATATTGACGAACTTGGAAGTGCAAAGGACAGCAAAACAAAACACAGGTCACAAATTACAAGTCTAAAACGAGAATTTTTAAAGAGAAATGTTGTAGGAACTTGCATTTGTTACCCAGCCGTAATTGTTTGACCCATAGACCGCAAGCGTCAATTCCACTGATCTATATAGAATGACATTGTCATGTCATTATATAGATCAGTGGTCTATTCTCACCTACGTCATACGCCGGAACTCAACTCTCTTAAAGCCTGTTTTATGCTTCTGCGTCGAATCGACGGCGTACCCCCGCAGACCCCTCTGTGTCGCCGCGAACCCCTCTCCGACCCCTACGCCGTAGCTCTGCCGTCACTCCTACGGCGTCGTGGCCGTTTTATGGTTCTGCGTCAGGTTGAGTTGCATCGCGGTGCATCTGACCAATCACAGCCCTTGTGGTCTGCGTCGCCTCGACGCGTAGTTACAATTTTTTGGAGGTGCACGTCGAGCTATGGCGGAGGGGTTCGCGGCGACGCAGAGGGGTCTGCGGGGGTACGCCGTCGATTCGACGCAGAAGCATAAAACAGCCTTTACGCACGGACGGACATTACCGGAAGCTAGTGATTACAGTTTGTAAAGTTATAATTATGGATATTTTTCTTACAAAAACGCATCGTTTTGCTTCAGAAGGCCTCTATTAACCCCATGGAGCCGTATGGATTACTTTTATGATGGATGGATGCGCTTTTTTGGTCTTCAAAAAACAAGATACCATTCACTTCCGTTATAAAGCTGAGATAGATTGTGAATATCTGACCAGATTGTGTTTGGCTGAAAGAAGAAAGTCATATACACCTAGGATGGCTTCAGGGAGAGTAAATTATTTGATCATTTTCATTTTTTGGTGAACTAACCCTTTAAGTATGTGTAACAGAGCCCTATGCTTACAATGCGTTGGTCAAACATTTGCACTTGCATATTTGCGTAGTGTATTTTTCTGGCCTTCTGCTTCACTGCTGCTGGGCCCCTTATAACCCCAGAGGGCTGTGTTAAAACCCAGGCCAAAACAGAGGCTCACATACACATTTTATGTGTAACTCGAGATGTAAGACAGAGATCAGAGTGAAATGCTCTGATTGCCATTGCTGATGTGGAGACTTTTGAACTGTCCCAGGGTAAGTCACGCTTGTCACTAAGCAATGGTTATAAGACCAGGGCTGATCTGGATTCTGCATCCCATTTGTGTTTTGACTGGTCTCAGAGAGTGATTAAACAAGATTAAGGTTAAGGGGCTTCGACCCCTGCAGTCATGCCTGTATGCAGCCACTAATAGGCATTTGCTGGACTCTGTAAACAGCGACAGGAAGCTCATCATTAGGGATATCAGCGTTTAGGAGCTCGTCTTGAAGGTTGTGGCTCCATAGATTTTAGTGCCTGCAAAATCCTTACAAATATGCCATTACGTTACTGGACTGTCAATGTTTGAAATGAGGGTTCAGACAGCTTTAAGTGTTGGACAGCACACACAGAAGAACTAGTGTTATTTTGAGGAACTTATTTTTTACCCTGTTTAACCATGAAATTGAAGCACTGTTTTAATCAAATATTAAATATTTATATTCTTTCCTCGTGATTGTTTGAGAAACGTAAGAACCACTTACGCACCACTAGGGGGAGACAGATCCTATAAGATAAAGCACATATCAGACAAAGAACACCACATAAAACCATGAGATGGGGGGCTTTCTGGCATATTTTTAGAGACCTTTAAAACATAATCTACATAGGAATAAATGGTATAAAGTTTTATATATATATATATATATATATATATATATATTATATATATTAATTTCCCAAAAAATAATAAAACTTCCCTTAAATTTAAAAACAAAAAAACAAAACATTAAATCATTTTAATTATTTCAAATCTTTGAACTGTAGTGTAAATATATAGTCTACACTTTTTTTTATCATAAAAAGACCCCAGGAATCTCACATCCTCTGGAGTTTAGAAAGAAGTATCCCAACATCCCAAGTATCCCATCAAAATCTCCCGAGACCAAATTTTGATCTGTGCAAATCAAATTAAATGTATAGGCCTAGCTCTGTTACTGTATGACAACAACTGTCTCTTGTCTTTTTTTATTTCTAAGAAGTTTAAAGACAAACACCTGAAACTAAGAAACGTCAATGAAACTCTAATATGTCTACTCTAATATGTCTACTGATCTATGGAAGAGCATCACAGAGCAATAACAGAGCAATGACATTTTCCTCTAGCTTGGTGCCTCTGATGCTAATGTAGACCAAAACAATCCTTGACAGGAACGGGACATGCGCCATGAGCGATGTTTAGCATTCACTTTCCTCTGAAACAATTAGATTCCTCTACAATATTTACTCCTCACATGCAGGTATCTAGGCTAGGGCATACAGAGGGCATATGGTTTACAGTACGCAGACCACAATTTGCATGTAATAAGTCATATTTTGATAACTGGTCATGTCAGAAGACTTTACTTTAAACTTGATGATGTGTCGCAGTGAGTTGTGTTTTATTGTTTGTGTTGATGTGATTCATTCAGCCAGCTGAACAAGCTGATAGTTTACACACGCCGCTTTAAAGTCACCACGAAATCATTCATTTTTTATTTTTATTTTTTGGAGGGGAGTGGGTGGAATATTTATTACAAATGATTTATCTGTGCACATTATTATTTTCTTTAATCAATCAGTCAATTAATTAATTATCTTTAATCAAAACAACTCCCTCTTCCCTATTGCAACAACATCAATTCTCTTCTCTGATGATGTGTTTACTATTGCGTGAGGGCGGGACTACCTGTCAATCACATGACATCACAGCAGTATCAAACCAATCAATTCCCAATGGACCAAATCAAGCCCTGCCCTCATTTCTCTTGATCAAGAAGCTGTTGCACATATAGGGAAGAAAAGACTATCTCAACTTCTGTTTCATGCCGACTTTAAAGGAACTTGTGGCCAGCTGCCCTGAGCTGCACACATGAATGCGTATCCAAAGGAGAAGAATGAAAGATCCTCTATGATAAATTCCTGTCAGAAGGTTCCTGGAGAGAAGACGCTGTTCTTTACCATTTTTTTTTCAGAAGTAGCCTAAATATCCCCTCAAACTTACACACACAGAGACATTCCTGAACGTCAGCAAAAAGCAAAAGCAAAAAGGGGTTAGTGGGAGAGAATGATTACAATCGAAAGAGGAAGGAAAAAATTATTCCTTTCTTTGAAAACCTGATTAAAACCTTGAGTTTGTTTAAAGCATATGGAGAATCCGCTGTGATTAGCGCCACATTTCAGCTGATGCTCCACTGACTTTAGTTCTTCTTCACCGCGGCGCTCATGGTCTGTCCTGACAGAGGGATGAATGGAGCGATGATGGCGTGAGAAGACTTTTGAATGGGACCTCTTTGTTTTTGGCACAACCACCATCCAATCCCTTGTGAAGAGCATTCTCTGTCTCAACACGTAGAAGAACAAATGGAGCATTGGTTGTATTTGCTTAGTTGAAATGTCCAGCTTTATATCATTCAATGGCAAAGTTAAGAATAAATTCCTGTTTGTTGACATTCATATCCTTCATAAAACATGTCCTGACTGTGATAATATAAAGAAATGTTACTTGAGCAGCAAATCAGCATATTATAATGATTTCTGAAGGATCATATGACACTGAAGAGTGAGTAATGGCTGCTGAAAATGACACGAATAAATTACATTCTAAAATATAATCAAATAGAAAATTTAAATTGTAAAAAAAAAGAAGAAGAAATTACTGTTTTTACTGTATCAATTAAATTCAACCTTGGCGAGCATTAAGGATAAGAGTTATATGGCATAATCGTTTATCATTATAAGAAAAATATACAGAAATGTACACTTCTGTTCAATAATTTGTGTTTTGTATGTCGCAAGAATGTATTAAATTGATCCGTGACAGAAGACATTTACAAAATGCTGTTCTTTTTAACTTTCTATTCATCAAATAATCCTAAAAAAAAAAAAAAAATCCACAACAATATTAAAGAGCACAACTGTTTTCAGCATTGATAATCAAGAAATGTTTCTTGAGCACCAGATCAGGGTAATATTTTATCATCCATTTTATCACAGTCTGATTGCTTAGAAAAGTAACAGCACCTCTTCTCAACAAGTCACATGATTTGAGCTATCATGTCAAATTTAATAATTAGGGTTAGGGATCTGTTTGCACAATAATAATTGTGATGTTTGCCTTAGCAACATGTTTTATTTGTATAGTACCTTTCCCAAGCTCAAGGTCATTATTTATGAATATTTTCCCCATTGTACATATTGCCAAAAAACAAACAGCATGCAGATGTTCTCTTAATGAACAGTAACAATATGCACACGCTCAGGCAAGAGAAGCGGCAGTGCACAATATGTCTAGAAGCCACGTCTAGCTTGCCGTTGTCAGGGTTTGTTCCCGTGCCTGAAGCCTGATGGTGTCAAAACACTCTCCATTTTTTTCCCGAAGAATGAAAACACAAGCCATCTGGAGCAGGGGTCAAAGGGTAATTTTAGGCATGGTAATGAGGATGCTTGTTGCTGGAGGATGTGTGGAACACACAGCAGTGGGTCTGTCTGCCACTGGAGTGAGCATTAAACACTAACAGCACTACACAATCTCAGATATGCCTTCCTCTTTCTCTTGAGGTATCCTTCACATTCTTCTCTGTACTCGTCTTTCACTTAAGGCATGATGGATACAAAGAGAGCTGTTCTAAAAGTTGCTGCCTCGGACACACTCTCTAGGTCAAATTCTAATGCAAAATCACATGCATGTTACATAGAGAAAGCAATCCTACAATGTAGTGTGACAATTCCTCCAGGAGTTAAGAGAAACGGTAGCCTAACTTTATGAGGTTCAGTTTTTTTTTTTTTTTTTTTTTTTACGTTATGCATTAGGTATGTTGAACTAACAATGAACTTTTTTCTTGTACAGCATTTATTAGTCTAGGTTAATGTTACTTTATAAATATAATGTTGCTTGTGAAATGTTACAACTGTATAGAAATTAAAATTAATCAAGATTATTAGATACTGTAAATGTATTGTTCAGCAATGTTTTGTATTGTTTAGCATACTTATTATAGAAATAATATACTTAAATGCATGAATGTAATGTTTTCAGACACTTAATTCACATTGCAATTGAATGAAAATGTATTATAGTTTAAGTGTATAATAAATGCATTTAGTAGAGTGCTTTTTTGACACATTTTTGAATTAAGTACATCATTATATGCAATTTCATAATCATTGTCTATATATAAATATGTTTAAAGAGTACAGCCGAATGTACTGACATAAGCATTTATGGTAAACTAAAATTGACTTTTAAGGACAAGTTCGGTATTTTAAACTTAAAGCCCTGTTTTAAGATCGTTTCTAATGAAATAGAACGGTTAAGATTGAAATTTGGACAAATGCTGCTGTCCCGAGAATTTTCGGTTTCTGTGGTAGCACCCCCCACCTCCACAATGGTTTCATAGGGGCACTGGAAGAATCATTCATAAAACGCATTAAACTTTAGTTTACAAAGACGTGAAACTCACCGAGTGCTCTGGGGTGTTCACTGATATGCTCACACAAAAATCGCTGCAAAAGATGCTTAAAATACCGAACTTGTCCTTTAATGTAATTTCTATTGAAACTGTATTTAAATGTATTTAAATTCCAATTTAACACATAATTTAAATATTCATTTAAAAAAAGACACTTAAGTGTCAAGTACGTTATGTACTTTAGTATGTCAGCACTACAAAGGATCATTAAAACATAATGATTTATAATTTTCTTTAAAGTAAAAGTTTTAATTTCAAAGTGCACACTTTTTAAAAGTGAGTTAAAAAGAAGTCATGAAAGTTCACTTAAATGGATAGCCTCAGCTCTGACATTTGTTGCCCAAGACCAAGTAGACCAAGCCCATTGATACTATGAGTAATTTAGTGACATGATCACTAAAACCTCAATGATTTACATTTCCTAGTACACACAAAACAAAGTGTGTCATCAACCTAAAATCCAATAAAATAACCAAAGGACATTCATTCAAATTCAAAACAACTCTTCCCTGATAGTTTTAAATAGTCACTCATGTCTGAAACTCAAAGGAGGGTATTTTTCCTAAGTGTAGTCTAATTCACTGTAGAGGACCATTTCCTCTTGTTTGATACTCCAGGGGCCTGTGACATGGTTAGGAAGCAGGGTTAATTAGCTCTCTCTTTGCCCTCCTGTAAATTACAAACATACCTCTCTTTTCGTTTTTTTACTCTCTCTCTCTCTCTCTCTCTCTCTCTCTCTCTCTCTCTCTCTCTCTCTCTCTCTCTCTCTCTCTCTCTCTCTCTCTCTCTCTCTCTCTCTCTATCTATCTATCTCTCTCTCTCTACCTCTACCTCTCAGACTTTCTCTCCCACTCTCTTTCTCTCTGAGGAGCTCCGTCTGGCTCATCTAGATTATCTTATGTTCAGTGCGGCCCGCTTTCATTATCATCACGACAACCTCATCAGTCTCCTGACGCCCTCATGCAGGCCGAGCTGGCGCTGTTTGAGTGCAGCTTACTGTTCAGAGAGAGAACATCAAAGCTCTCGCAGAAAATGTGTGCTGTACTACGAGCCAGTCTGGGTCAATATGGCAGATGAGAGGCGGCAAACATCTCAAGGGGTGAATGATACAAACAAGCAGCCACACTAAGCCTGGAAGTCCTTTTCAGATGGCAAAATCAAGGAAAGAAGTGTTAAAGAGGATGATAAGGTAATGACATGCTTTGCTGGTTTTCTCTCAAATGTTACTAAAACATATCAGATGCAAGTTGATTCTACTGCTGATCCAGTTCTGAACACCAGCTTGAGTCACGGGAAACCCTTAATGTAAAAAAAAAAAAAAAAAAAAAAAATTGTTTCCAAATCAAGCAGCTGACTTTATCTCCCTTGTCCGTGAAGAGCTCCCTATTTTGGAGTACACCACTTGCATTTGCAGGCTTGCCCTTACTATTAAATCTATATAGTGAGTTGGAGCTAATTATTATGGACCAACAGACTTACCAGACTTGAAGGACAGAGCATGGAGAGAAGTCATTCTCTGGTGTCTGGAGTGTGCACACCCCATGTTAATGTCATTATTCACTGAGTGTGCCTGAGCCAATGCCCGCAACTGAGCCAGAGCCTGCAGCCACAGGTGTGCGAGCCGGTTTATATCTGTGCCTGTGGGAGTATTAGTGGAATTGGATGACAAAGAGTGTCTGATTGACTGGGATCCGGCAGAGCCACTTCCCACCCTTGTCCGCACCCATGAACCTCTTCCTTCTTTGATGGTCCAGTCAAATTTCCAGTCTTCACCTTAGTTGTCGCTGGTATTGCCTAGCTCCATGTCTTCTTCATCACCGCTGGTCCTGACAAGCTCCAAATCTTCATCGTCGACGCTGGTACTGCCCAACTCAAAAGTCTTTTTAATCACCACTGGTCCTGCCCAGCTCCATGTCTTCATTGTAACTGATGGTTTCGCACAGCGCCAAGTCTCCATCGTCGCTGATGGTCCCACTCAGCCTCCAATTCCCTCCTCCTCCATGTAAGCCATCCAGTTCTTCGGTGTCGGCTATGCTGGTCCGGTATGGCTCCTCGGCTTCTTCTCCTCTGCCGACTTAGCCCAGTGATGTTACAATGCCTTAAAGTACCCCTATTATGCTATTTTAAAGTTTCCTAATGTTGTTTTGGAGTCTCCTACAACAGGTTTACATGCATCAAAGGTAAAAAAAACTGTTTCATTTTCTTATAATATACATTTGCACATCACCAAATATTAAATGATTCTTAAATGACTTGTCAGATGAAGCAATCTCTCTAAATCCCTCCTTCCCGCAAGCTACTCTGCTCTGATTGGCCAGACAGCTCAGTCTGTTGTGATTGGTCTACCACGTACACCACGCGTGTCGAAAACAAAAACGCCCATTGGCATAACAACGTCAGCTCTGATTGTCCTGAGGCTTCCTACACCGTAAACTAAACAGTAACGAACAATGACGTTGATTTTACCATATCAATCTGAGCGCCAGTCCGATGATGATACTTTGGAAGAAATAGTCAACCCGAACCTCCATCGCAAGGATGACTCGAGCAGGACGTTTCTCAGTGATACACTACTCAGTTTTGAAGTACATTATGAGATGTTGCAACTTCCTCAAATCCTCATCATCAGCAATAACATTATTTTACCTGTACTTATTCATTTACCGAATTTTTTTCTAATTTATTGCGGTGAACGTGGAAACTGTATCAATAACAGTGTATCCATTAGCCGAACTCTAGCGTGAATGACTGATGTAACAAACTTTGGTAAAACAAATCTTGCTCCATGCTTAATCTTTCCTGAAAGTAGTGAGAATGACAGACAATCTGCATTAATAGACACAGTTTTAGGTAATAGTGGCCCACAACTGATTAGCAGAAGTATTTCAGTAAGATGGTAATAATGTGAGTTAACCAGTTAGCAGGAGACCAACACAATATAAAACTCAAAACAAAGTACTTTGAACACCATCTTTCAAGAGCAAGCGGTTTGCGAATCCTGAATTGAACTCCGAGATTTGAGAAGCAGTCGTCAGGAAATCCAGTATCCACAGAAATGAGGGGGTTCAAATTTTCCCTGTTGTCTGCGTGCGCAAGTGGGCGGGCAATATGTTAATTTTTCGCTTTGACGTCACAATGAAATGCCTTATGACTCGTTTGAAAAACGATTCATTTCATTGACTCAGAGTCGACTCTTACTTTTGAAAGACAATAACTTTATATACGGTGCACTTTCAGATTTAAAACTTTGCAGGATGTTTTCATTCACTTAGAGCTATGTTACACACTTCATGAAAGGTCATTTTCAAAAATCCATAATAGGGGCACTTTAAGCCTCCCAGTCTTCAGCTCCAACGTGGTGTAAGAGATCCTACTCTTCCCTCCAGCTCCACCTGACTCCCTCGTCCCTCTGGCTCCACCTCGTCAGTTGTCGATTCGTTCAACACAGACTTCCACCCCTGCGGCTCCATCGGCTCCTCCTTCCCCAGTCCTCACTTGCCCTGGCTACACCTCGGCTGCTCATTACCGCGACTCTGCCTTGGTCTCTGGGTCCTTCCGCATCGCCTTGTCTCTCAGGCCATCAGACTCCGTCTAGGTCTTAATTGATCATGCCATCACCTCAGTTGGTCGAGCTAAGGACTCCAAGCGACTTATTTCAAAAACATAAAAAAATCTTAATTGTTCCAAACTTTTGATCGAAACAATATTTTTTTAGATACAGAAACGTTTATTGTGATATGCGTTTTTGCACAGGGCCCACTCCTGCTGCCTTTGCCTTCATCAATACTGGTGTTGCGCTGGCTGTCAATACTACTGAATTTGCTGTTCTGCCCTTTCCCATCAATACCCAGTTATTCATTATTACCAGTATAAATCTCCAACACCCTTCTTAAATCAATAATCAATACCCAATTCCCAGTAAAGTACTGACTGTTGTGCAAACCTTAACTCCTAATATTGAGAGAGAGAGAGAGAGAGAGAAAGAGAGAGACTCCCACTGTACCTTTACCTCCTGGTGTCATTATAGAAAAATTTGTGATTTATACACTTTTTAATGTCACATTTGGTAATATTTGTGTTGTTTTATTTTTTAATTATAGATTATTTTCTCATCCAATTTTTGAGGAGGCACTACATTCCTTGCTTCCTCTGAGGAAACGCCCCTCATATAATATAAAATATATAGGGTATACCTGAATCACACACATGCACACACGCACGCACGCACGAGCACGCACACACACACACACACACACACACACACACACACACACACACACACACACACACACACACACACACACACACACACACACACACACACACACACCTCAAGTAATCAGTCCCCTAAAGCAGCCTAGATCCAAGTGGTAGATTTATAGGACTATTAAAGATGTGAAGGAGGGAGCTCTAAGTTGGACAGACAGGTAAGCAGCAGAGACTCATGGCAGGACAAGGGCGCGGCTGGCACACGCATTATTCCTCACCTCATGGATCCAGCAGGGCTGATCGTGAAAGTCGATCGAAGGACAGGAAGTGACCTGCCCACCACCCTACCTCTTGTTTGAAGGGGAGCTGCATGGAGTCCCACATGGGTTAGAGCTATTCTGTGCTCTCTGCTGTGTCTAAGAGTTATTGATTGTTAAAAAAAAGGGTGTGCATAGTAAACTGAGGACTCTCCAAATGCAAAGTGAAGTAGAAATATATGTATGTGAAAGGAGAATGTAAGTGTGTGAGAGTGCCAGAATGAATTTTGTCTTGTTTGGCTCTTCATAGGAAACAGTGCAACACTAACTCAGAATACAACTTAAACAAAATTCAAACTCAGACCAAATGTGAAAGCTATGATGTGGACTCAGTTAGAAACATATTTGTATTTCTGCATCTTTAAACAGATGCAGGTGGAACAGCAGCGTATTGTTTAATTTACAATACCGGTACATTAATGCACTTGACTTACGCTTTTATCCAAAGCAACTTACATTCAAACTAGAGAACAACTGATAGGTTTTTTTTTTTTTCGTGACCGATAAATTGCATAATATTTTTGTTAACCTAAAATCTTGCACACCACTTGAACTTGCTGAATCACTTATTGCTTTAATACGCAACATTTCGGTCAACAGACCTTCCTCAGGAATAAAAGATCTAAAAGACATCCACTAATAAAAGATTTTAATTCTGTTTTCACAGTAATATTATTGTATCCTCAACAGTTCCCATACAGTAGAATCTGCGTAAAATATATAACTGTAGGTTTAGTTGTGTTCACAGTATTATTACTGTATTCTCAACAATTTTCCAGCATTTCTTAAATTTTCACAATGTGGATAGTGTGTGTATAGGTGGGCCTGAGTCATATTCCAATGAGCAGTGTTTAATCTAAGCAGTCTGTGCATGTGTGTATTTGTCTGAGCCAGCTGAAACGTGTCCCACACCGCCAGTCTGACTGCAACAAAACAACATAAATCTCCAGAAGCTCAGGGCAGTAAATAAGTGCCCTGCTATTTAGGGAAGGAGAGACAGAGACAGAGAGACTCCCAGAGAGTCTTTAACTCCTCATTCTCTCAGCCTCAAGAGTCGTAGGCACTTTACAAACCCTTTAATACAGCCACTGTATCACACACAGACCACCAAACACTGTATAGCTCTGATCACTTCCATGCTGTCTCTAAATGCTTCTTGTTTGGGCTCATTAAAGTAGCCTATTGCATGTGTTCTCCATTAGGGCTGCACAAACATGTGGTCATTTTCATGAGTCCTCTTCCATCTGTTCACAGGAGTCTGGTCATAATTCCTCTATCCATGCCATGTCTGTTTATCATTCTTCAACTATTATCTCAATCTTCTGTGAAAAAGACCTCTGTGTGAGATGTGTC
Organism: Gila orcuttii; assembly: GCA_026230005.1. Lineage (NCBI taxonomy): Eukaryota > Metazoa > Chordata > Actinopteri > Cypriniformes > Leuciscidae > Gila > Gila orcuttii. Next base: position 16,237,514 of record JAPDVR010000010.1, on the reverse strand, counting down.
TCTTACAGTTTCAGAGGAGATCTCAACAATGTCTTAAACTGTGCTCAGATCTGCCAGCATGCCTGCAATCAAAAGACAGATTTAAAAAAAATGTCTCCATTTAAGTATCAGAAGAGACCTCAACAACATCCCAAACTGTGCTCATTTCGTTCAAGATACTTAATGTTGCGAAGTTAGAGATTTCACACATTACTAGTCCCAAATAAGATCTCTTTAACATCTCAATTGTTTCTCCTAGTCAGTGAGATCAAATGGAGAACAATTAAGACTTTTTCCTTTTCATAATTCTCAGGTATTTCTCCTGTGAATAATACCCTTAACTGCTCACATTCTTCACACACACACTTCTGTTCTGATACTTTTCTTTAAAAATGTTAGGAAAAAATCTCAACAATGTCTCAAACTGTGCTCAAATATGCCAGATTTTACATATTAAAAATTCCAACTGAGATCTCTTTTAACATCAGCGATAACAAAGATATGAAGAACATGAGAATTTTGTGTTTCTCAGAAAAAGAAAAAAAATAATAATTTAGTACTCCATTAAGTCTCCTGAGCTCTCTTCCTCAGGAAACTTTGAGCAATACAATTTTCCTCTGGGTACATGTTGAAAATGTTCGTTCCAGTTTTGTCCTCTCTGTGCTGTTGTTTCCTTTCTCCCTCTTTTCAGGATGTCTTTCACAGCCTGTCACTTTCCTGCGCTCATTTGTACGGTTTATTCTGACACGTCGAGGTGAAAGTGTGCTGGGGAACTGAAAACACTCGGCCGCATTCACGCAGCGCGGGGCCATGGCGCCTGAATGTGGGAGCCACTGAAGCGTGCTGTCCTCTTTCTCAGTGCTCCTCCTCTTTTCTCCCTCGCTTCACTCCCCTCCTGCCCTCGTCTTTGTTGCCAGGGGTTTTGGGGTACAGAGGAGCTGGTGCGGGGGTAAGGGGTTTGTGTTGTTGTCTCACTGGGGCCTGACTTGCCATTTCTTAATGGGTTTCACAGCGGCCTCCGGCAAACAAAACAGGCCAGGGGTAGCACAGCTGAAAGAGTGCAGTGGACGAGTGAACATTGTTCATCCCGTTTTCCCCCACCCACCTTTCTCTAGTACTCCCTTAAATCCTCGTGGCTCCCAGAGAGCACATAGCAGAGGCCCCGTGAGGACAGAGGTAAACACAACCCTCATGTCTGCTCCTTCTCCTCCCAGAATCCCTCTCTTTGTGTTTCCATTACTCTCTCACACGCTCTTTGTTTTTTCCATAGATGTAAAATTTCCATTTTTTTTTTACTTTTCTACTTTTCAAAATGCTTTAAATATTTAAAATTATAAATAACACAAAGATAATACCAGACAATGAACTGAAAGAACATATAGTTCGAAAAGCCAGTTTGAATAATAAATAGCCTAACCATTGCCTTACCTAATGCAGAATAACATAAATTTTCTTCAAATTCTGAATAGATTATCACCTAGAAAGCGTGCATAAAAGCTCTTGCTTCATAATCACTTATCTGTCAATCACTCATCTTAATTCATCACACAGTTCTGCTAATCGACTAAGCTGACTGTACAATGAATATCTTATTTAGCCTACATAATGTCTACACTTTTTTGTTACAAGTTAAATTATAACGATTGGATTTGAGTGTGCAGATCTCAGCGCTGGACAAAAACTCCTGTGTTTTTGGTGTTTGAGAATTGAAATACGTCTGATTGGCCATTGTGTTCAAGAAATCATCAGATATGTTTGTGATTGGCTACTTTGCTCAACGCTGCAAAAATACGTTGTAAATAGAAAAAACTATTTATATTAGTTTCAACGCTTTCAAGAGCACACCCACTAAATCAGTTTATCGGTTTATGATGAGAGTATTCGCAAGAGAGCAGAATTCAGTCAGAATTCAGTGTTCAGCTTGCGCACTGAACACAACTCCAGCGTTTCAGCAATTACTAATCTTAATGCCTCTGATTGGTCATTGCATTCATAAGCTCAACGGAGTCATATGTGTTTGGTTATAGTGCGCAACACTGTAAAATGCAAAAAAAGTGTGATGCAACATGAGCAGATCTAAATTTAATGCCGCAATCGACATTTTCATTTTATTTCTAGATTTAGTTTAAATGTGCAGGTGCATTTTGGACCCAAGTCCCAGTTAATTTTTGAAACGTGGCTAAGCCTTCCCCCGCCTTACACACACTCCACCTATGACCACACCCCTATAGACTAAACACTCAGCGTTTTCACAAATTTGCGTTTTTGTAGTTTACACAGATACAATAACGGTATCGTTTCAAAAACTTGCACTTTGAATCTTGTTTTCAAAGGTTTTTAGGCCACCCAAAACGGCGTTGCTGTGTTAATGAACCGCCAAAATGCATTAAAGGTTTTACGTTTTTCGTTGAAAACGATGTTGTGTAAACGGCCCAAAAGAAAAAGGAAAAACAGGAACATGTCAACTAAAAGGCCATGAAAACTCAACTCAAACTCTGGCTGAACATCACAAAACTGTTTTAAAATGTAAATGCAGCTTTGGTGAGCACAAGAGACATTCAAAAACATTTAAATAAACCTCCTGGCCCCAAACATTTGAATGGTAATGTAAATACAGGGCACAGGAAACGTCTCGGTTACGTATGTAACCCTCGTTCCCTGAGTAGGGAACGGAGACGTTACGTCGGATGACGACGAATGGGGTTTCACTTAGAAAGCCTATCAACTTCGAGTATTACAAAACGAGCCAATGGCAAAGATCTAAGTGCCATGGGTCTGCGGAATTTGCATGACGTAACTCCGCCCCACCTCGTGGGTATAAAAGGAGGAAGTCCGCAACAGCAGTTTATGTTTCTTCGCTGAGGAGCCAAGACTGAGCTCAGGCGATCCCCGCGGTACAGCGGAAAGTGGCAGGCAGACGTAACGTCTCCGTTCCCTACTCAGGGAACGAGGGTTACATACGTAACCGAGACTTTCCCTTTCGTTGTCACTCCGAGTTACGTCGGATGACGACGAATGGGGTTACCAGTCTAATCACGCCACCTTCTCAGCTGTCTTCCAGTGCCCTGCGTAAATCGAGATCCCTGTCCTAGACTGGACGAAGGACTCCATTTAACACAGGAATACCAAGGTACACTGGGAAGCATATCCCAAGCTAGGGGAAGTATGCAATTAATGCCAACCCAGAGGGGGGGGACTTAGAGAATACACATATGACCCGAAGGAACATATGGAGAACACTGGGGTGTCCAGCCGCAGGTGGAATATTTCAACCCCAGGGGTGGCAAGGTGGCTTGCCAAGGGAAAGACACATGCTCAGAGAGGCATACAGTGGAAATACACATGTGGGGGTCGCTCAGGGGAGGGACCATGCACACGGGAGGCACCTAGCCGACGCGCAGGCAAGAGACACTGGCGCCGACGTCAGGAGTGCTGGAGGAACTCAGGGCTTTCGGGAAAAGCTCACCTGAGGAGAATATCGCACGTATCCAGTCCGAGGAGTGGAATGGCGAGCAAGCGGAGACACCTGAGCGGGTCCGGTACTAGCTAGTTGAAGCGAGTACATGAGAGGACACTGGCTCCACTCGGAGATTATAGAATCTGGCGAATGTGTTAGGTGTCGCCCAGCCTGCAGCTCTGCAGATGTCTGTTAGCGAGGCGCCATGCGCTAGAGCCCAAGAGGATGCCACACTCCGGGTGGAGTGGGCCGTCACACCAAGGGGGCACGGTCGACCTTGCTGCTGGTAAGCCAAGGCAATGGCGTCCACTATCCAGTGAGACAACCTTTGCTTGGAGAGAGCCTTTCCCTTCAGCTTCCCACCATAACAGACAAAGAGCTGGTCTGAGGTCCTGAAACACTGCGTCCTGTCTACATAGGTGCGAAGAGCGCGTACTGGACAGAGCAGTGCCAAGGCTGGGTCTGCCTCCTCCGGGGGCAGCGCTTGCAGGTTCACCACCTGGTCCCGAAAGGGAGTGGTAGGAACCTTGGGCACATATCACGTGAGAGAAAGCCGGTCCGAATTCCAGGCACGCTTCGTCGACGGAGAATGCGTGCAGGTCCCCTACCCTCTTGATGGAGGCCAGTGCAACCAGGAGCGCTGTCTTCATTGACAGGAACTTAAGCTCGACTGACTGCAGGGGCTCAAAGGGAGCACTCTTCAGGGCAGTTAGAACCACTGAGAGGTCCCAAGAGGGAACGAGAGGAGGGCGAGGAGGATTTAGTCTCCTCGCTCCTCTCAGGAACCTGATGACCAGGTCGTGCTTCCCTACCGACTTACCTTCGACTAGGTCATGGTGTGCGGCAATGGCGGCAACATAGACCTTAAGGGTGGAGGGAGACAGCCTTCGCTCCAACCCCTGCTGAAGGAAGGAAAGCACAACGCTGATCGAGCATCTCCGGGGGTCTTCTCGGTGAGAAGAGCACCAGACGACGAAGAGGTTCCACTTCAACGCGTAGACGTGTCTTGTGGACGACGCTCTAGCGGAAGTGATGGTAGCCGCCACCGCTGGTGGAAGGGTACTCAAACCTACCTCGAGCCGTCCAGGAGCCACACGTGGAGGCTCCAGAGATCGGGGCGAGGGTGCCACAGGGTGCCCCGTCCCTGAGAAAGAAGGTCCTTCCTCAGAGGAATGGACCAGGGAGGTGCTGTCGCGAGGAGTGCAAGTTCGGGGAACCAGGTCCGGCCGGGCCAATACGGCGCGACCAAAATGACCTGCTCCTCGTCCTCCCTGACCTTGCGCAAGGTCTGCGCAAGAAGGCTCACTGGGGGAAACGCATATTTACCCGGCGGCTAGCTGTGCGCCAGTGCATCCGTGCCGAGCGTGCCCTCGGTCAGGGAAAAATACAGGGCGCAATGGGTCGAGTCGTGAGAGGCAAACAGATCTATCTGTGCGTCCCCGAACTGGTCCCAAATCAGCTGAACCGACTGGGGATGGAGTCGCCATTCTCCAGGGAGGGGCTGAAGCCGTGAGAGCTCGTCGGCTGCACAGTTCAGGGCTCCGGGAATGAAAATGGCTCGAAGCGACCTCAGATGCTTCTGACTCCATAGAAGGAGGTGGCGGGCGAGTTGTGACATACGGTGGGAGCGTAGACCACCTTGATGGTTGATGTACGCTACAGTAGCGGTATTGTCTGAGCGGACTAGTACGTGTTGACCCCTGAGCAACGCCCGGAAGCGGTGCAGGGCAAGGCGTACTGCCAACAACTCGAGGCAATTGACATGCCATAGCCGCTGGGGTCCTGTCCAGGAGCCCGCAGCAGCATGTCCATTGCACATGGCGCCCCAGCCCGTGGTGGAGGCATCCGTGGAGACCACAACATGCCGGGAAGCTCGTTCCAGGGGGACACCCGCCCTGAGAAAACTGAGGTTCGACCACGGGGTGAGGAACTGACGGCAGGTCGGAGTAACTGGTACCCGGAGCGTGCCTTGATGCCATGCCCACCTCGGGACTCGGTCGCGAAGCCAAAGCTGAAGCGGTCTCATATGAAGCAATCCGAGCGGCGTGACCGCGGCTGCAGATGCCATATGCCCCAGGAGCCTCTGAAAATGTTTCAGTGGAACCGCATTCTTGCTCCTGAGATGTCTCAGGCAAGTCAGCAGTGACTGCGCGCGCTCGCTCGTAAGCTGCGCGGACATGGCGACCGAGTCGATGTCCATACCGAGAAAAGAGATCCTCTGCACGGGGCAAAGTTTGCTCTTCTCCCAGTTGACCCGAAGGCCCAGACGAGCTAGGTGCCGGAGCACTAGGTCCCTGTGTTCGCAAACCTGATCTCGAGAGTGAGCTAGGATCAGCCAGTCGTCGATATAACTCAGGATGCGAACCCCGTGTTCCCGAAGGGGAACAAGGGCAGCCTCGACGACCTTCGTGAAGGTGCGAGGAGACAGGGCTAGCCCGAAAGGGAGAACCGCGTACTGGTATGCCTGCCCCTCGAAAGCAAACCGTAGGAACGGTCTATGTCGAGGAAGAATGGAGACATGAAAGTAGGCGTCCTTCAGGTCGATCGCTGCAAACCAATCCTGGGCCGCACGCATTCGAGAACGCGTTTGGGGGAGAGCATCTTGAACGGCAGCCTGTGAAGGGAGCGGTTCAGCACGCGCAAGTCCAGGATTGGCCGTAACCCACCGGTTTTCTTGGGGACAGTGAAGTAGGGGCTGTAGAACCCGGACCTCATCTCGGCTGGAGGGACAGTCTCGATTGCACCCTTCGCCAGCAGGGTGGCAATCTCTGCTCTCATGATAGGGGCATTGCCACCGACCAAAGTGGAGCGGACTCCCCTGCGGGGAGGAGACCGTGCGAACTGAATCGCATAGCCGAGCCTGATGGTGCACGCGATCCAGCGGGACAGACGGGGAAGCTCTAACCAGGCTCCCAGGAACTGAACCAGCGGGATCAAGCGGACGACAGGCGTCCCCCCGGAGGGGCAGCGAAGCGGAGTAACTGGCCCAGACGTGGACGGCATAGCGGCCCGGTGTGGGGGCACAGTTAGCAACCGCGCCCTGACAGAGGGGGCCAGGGGAGGACCATGCTGGTCGTCCCGCGGGGGCCTGCTCTGCCAGGGGTCTGGCGACAGAGGGGGACAGGGGCGAAGCGGTCCGTGGACGGCACGCCGTGTCAAGCACCTCTGGGACAGAGGGGGACGAGGAGAGCACGGCTTGTGGGCGGCGCTCTGTGTCGTCCGAGTACTCTGTCTTCCCAGAGACGGGAGAGTCAGTTCTTAGGAGAATAAGGATTTTTCCCCGGCCCTCCACCGGGGAAAGGAGTGGTCCTGCTACCAACTCCTGGAAGAACTGAGTCCCATCTCTGTGGAGCCCGTCTCAGGAGCGCCGCTTAACCCGGCACGTAGCGGGGGGCGGGGCTGGAGAGGGCTGTGGCGTCCGCCCGCGGCTTCCAGAGCCGTCCCGTCTCTTTAAACGGGCGGGGTGGGAGCCGCGGGGGGGGGGGGGCGCCTTCGGCAGTGGGCAGACCGAGGGATCTGAGCGGACGGCGGGCCATCGGGACAGAATCACGTCAGTCTGCACATGGGCGGTTGAGAGCTGTTGGGCGAAGTTCTCAACCGCACCGCCGAAGAGGCCGACCTGGGATATGGGAACGTCGGACAGACGGAGCCGCGCGACATTCAGCACATCAGACAGGTTCAGCCACAGAATGGTAGGCATCACCTGACCCAGGGAGCGTACGGCCACTTTCGTCGCTCGGAGAGCAAGGTCAGTGGCGGCGCGCGACTCAGTGAAGAGCCCTGGGTCAGTCCCGCCCTCGTGCAAGTCCATAAGCATCTGGGTCGAGGACCAGCAGAATGGCCATGGCCTGCAGAGAGGCGGCTGCCAGTCCCGTGGTGCTATAGGATCTCGCCACAAATGTAGACGAAAACCATAGACCACGGGCGGGTGCTTAGGATTGCGCCGAGAAGAAGCACTCTGAGGACACATAGCATCGCAACAGAGCGTTCAGCCGGGGGAACCCCAGTGTACCCGTGACAGCGGCCCCATCGAGGGGGGAAAGGCGGATGAGATCAGCGAGCGGTCCCGAGAAAACCAGGGGGTCTTCTGGGACTTCGAGATCTCATCATGCACGTCCGGGAGGGAAGGTATTGGGGTTTGCCGTGGACGAGGGTCGGCGGCCTTACCCAAAAACCAATCGTCCCAGGAAAGCATGGCCGTCATCTCTGGATCAGACTCAGGCACAGCCGTATGCACACCAGAGGGTGGCAGCTGTGACGAGTCGTCACTTCGCAGAGAATCAAACCCACCTTGTGAAGCTGCTACAAACATAGTATCATCCTCTGTAGCTTTAAATGAAACACACGGGCCACCAGAGGGTAGACTCGTGGGAATCACCTATTCACTAGCGGGCACCGCCGTTGAGGGGAGGCTGGGGTCACGGACACGGAGTCGGCGCCTTGTTCCAGACCAACACCCTCAGGTCACCCTGGACACCAGCCGAAGATCGGGGGGTGGATGAGGGGACTCTCACTCTTGCGAGTTCACCGAGTCTCGACCTATATGACGCGATGATCATGTTCCCACAGAGAGAACATGAGTCATCCACGAGCGCTGCTCTAGTATGATCAAGCCTAAACATACCAGACAACGCTCGTGCCCATCAGAGTCCGATACCAAGCTGCCGCAACCATTCGTTTTTTTTTTTTTTTTTTTTTAAATGCACGGGCGAGCCGTCTTTAAAAAGACGTGCCGCGTGCGCTCTTTTAGAGAGAAAACTCAAGTGTTGAAGCGCCCGGGGAAGCACGCGCTCTCTGATGAACCACTGCAGAGATAAGCAGGAAGCACGCACTCGCCGGAGATCGCCGTCACACCAACACTCGAGGCACTCGTTCGTGAAGCTGATAATTCAGAGTTGGCTTGTGGAGAGAAGAATACACTTGGCTCCGAAGCGAAAAACATAAACTGCTGTTGCGGACTTCCTCCTTTTATACCCACGAGGTGGGGCAGAGTTACGTCATGCAAATTCCGCAGACCCATGGCATTTCTTTGCCATTGGCTCGTTTTGTAATACTCGAAGTTGATAGGCTTTCTAAGCGAAACCCCATTCGTCGTCATCCGACGTAACTCGGAGTGACAACGAAAGGGAACCATATATAATATATATGAAAAGCAACATCTAATAGAAACAACACAAGAGAATCTGAAAAATTATCACTCAAAAACAAAAAGCTTGAAATTGAAACTAAGAAAAATAAATATTGTTGTTTTGAAATCATGATGGTCTCTAGATATGATTCAGGTCCCTCCTTCAGTGTCCATTTTATTATTTTCCAGGTGAAAATCATTAGTTCAATAACTCGTTGTTATTGTAATGGTTCAGGACGAGTTACGCGTAACATTTTGAAATTAGTGGTTTAGAACATATCCCAAAGGTATGATCAATATAGTGAAGCTTTCTTGTGCTGCATTCAGATTCAGGGTAACCCCTGATTCATGTGCAGATGTGGTGCTGAGAGTACCTTCATAGCTCACTGTCACACCGCGGGGCGGTCCACTGGGTAAACAGGTTGCTGCCCATATGGCCGAGGGCCCCGTCTACCCTTGCTCTAAAGAGGCCGGCAGGCTACAGACTCTGCAGAAAGTCAGAAAATAGGTCGACTCTCCTGACCACAGCTCCCCTGCTGGAACATATGGGTGTGAACGTGTGCACACACACACACACACCTCCAGAGAGTGTTACAAGGTGTCAGTGGTGGAAGATGGACGAGAAGGGTCTGGTTTCCATCAACTGCATCGCAAGGCCTGGACTGGAGAAGTAGGTCAGGAGATCAGCTTCAGAGGTTTCCTCACAGAAAACTATACAGTGTTATACATTAGATTATAGCTTTTCTTAATTTTACTTTGAAATGGTATGTTATGTCATATTTAGCAGCAGATAACATGCATAACAAAATTAAGCATACCAATTAGGATCAAAAAGTTTACAAATCTCACAGTCTGGCAAATGTATTTAGAGAGATTACTCATTGCTATAACAATACTGGAACCAGATTAAAGGAAAACGATAATTACAAACACATTAAAAACATTGTACAATTTTTAGTGTTTTGTAATCATCTCTTTTCCATAATTATGCATGTTTTTTGCTACAGTATATTGTTTTGAAGTTTTTGTCATATATTATTATTATTATTATTATTATTTAAGTATAATTATATTTTATCAATATTTATAAAGCACTAAAATAGTTTTGAAATGATTGAAAAATCACTATATTAATTATTCCTGATTTTCATAAATATTTAGGAAGATATTATTTTATTATTTTTATTATTATATATTCTCTTTTTTGAAAAATAACTATAATTATCTCTGATTTTCAAATACATAAAAATAAACTTACTACAATACTGTAGAATTATCTTGTATAGCAGGAAGACATACATTAACATATGATAAATACATGCTAATTATCCTAAAGGAGCTAACAAACATTATTCAATAGTAAGTCTTCTGTTCAAAGCCTGATTAAAATATGCAGTTATGATGAAAGTAACTTTAAGATTTTAGTGGCTTATGACTTGTAATATTCCAGTCAACACCACGAAATCTTGCCAATACTCGGTAACATTTCAATGTACTGTAATTCAAAACAAATAATGCAAGAAGTGCATTGAATCAAGCCTGCTTAAGTTTAGACAACATTACTAAATTTAAAACCATTTTAATCTCATTTTTGCTTCTAGGGGCCTTCAGGTGGAGCGAACTGTTAATACAATAACCAGTTGTTATTATAATGTTCAGTATTCCCAGAACGATCACTGATACGCCTCATGTTTTAGCCGTATTTCATACCGTATAGGTTTTCAGTAGTGCTGTATGACCCGATTGAGAAGGGAACATTGTTTGCTCAAGTTTCCACCCCCTTATCAGACAAATGGCTTCAGTCATAATGAGAGCAAGCAGGCTAATTGAGCCTTTGAGCAAATGTACCAATGGTTTGAACAATTCTATATTGGTGTAGTATAATGTATCATTGTCACTGTATGTTATTTTACCTCATTCACAACCGAGAGAGAGAGAGAGAGAGAGAGAGAGAGAGAGAGAGAGAGAGAGAGAGAGAGAGAGAGAGAGAGAGAGAGAGAGAGAGAGAGAGAGAGAGAGAGAGAAAGAGGTTGGTCACGGTGGCTATAATGTGTCTGCCCTGCAGCGATCTGCACCCTTCCGCTCTGGTCTTTGAAGCATGCCTCTGTTTGCTACCTTTTCATTTTATCACTCCCTTTCTTCTGCACCTCCACCTCTTTCCTTTGCTCTCGTGGTGTGTCTGGTTTGTGTGTGTGAGAGCCCAGCTCTTTCCAGTGGCTGACATTCTCATGGCCTGCGCTGAGCATGTTGCTTTCTCTTCCTCAGGATGTGGCTGCCCGTGAAGTGTCGTTCTCTCACGTCTGCTCTCTTCACCTCACTGAGACTGTGCACGTATGTGGTGTAGATAGTAGGTTAGAGTGCCTTCATGCACTCTTAAGTGGAGAGGCCGACCCTGGGGGGTTTCTAATGGAAAGAAAATGATTTCGACAGCGAATGGCATTTCGTTTACATGCTGTTTCTGTGATTTCCTTGTATCTCTTGTGCTGTGCGTTTTGTTGCATTTTGTGTTAGTAATTTCTTCTTAGTCATGCCCTTGTCAAAAAGTGTACTTAATTGTATTGAGTGTGCACCTGTAGTGTACTTCAAATCTTAAAAGTACATTAAGTACACTTAAGTGGCCTTTTATTGCATTAAACAGTTTCATTTAAAGAGAGTGCACATTCATGGCAGTTTCTTATAACACACTTCTAAAAAAAAAACTTTGTAATAATGTGAAATTAAAAGTTTTACTTAAAAGTACATTTTAAATAGTTATGTTTTAATAATCTTTTGTCATGCTTTAAAGAAGAACACATACATGTAAAGAACTTGATTATAATTGTAACTGTTAAATTTGATTTTACATTCAATATTTCAATTTCAATAGAAATTACATTAAAGTATATTTTAGTTCAACCTAAATTCTTGCCAGGTCATTCAGAAGAACACACTTTAACCATAATTCAAACACATTAGAAGTAATTATGAAAATACATATAAATATGTACTTAAGTTGTAACGTCCACTGAGGCAAGTTATAGTTGAAAACCCAAGTGCAGTTTATTTACAGTGTAAATAAAATCCAAAAGTATAAACAAACTCCAAAACATGAAACAAACCATGAACAAAACTTGACTATGAAAAGACCTGAAACATGGAAGGCTTACATACTTCAATACACAATAAAGGAACTATGGAAACATGAGGGCTAATGACTAACAAGGAACCCCTGAGAACAATCAAACAATGAGAAAACAGAACTGAGAAATACATGACCTGAACAACCAATCAGAACAAGACACATACACAGGGGAGCACATGACAGGCAAACATAAGGAACAAGGGAAGCACATGAATTTCAAAATAAAAGACATGATCACCAACAAAACCCAAACCAACAGTCCTAATTAAGTCCTACTTAAATTAGTCAAAAAAGCATGTTTGTTCAACTAACATTTAATATACATTTAAACAGTGTACAATTTAAATACAAATAACATGAAATTAAGTGCCAAAAACATTACTTTCAATCTGCACTTTAAAGTAGGCCTATATTATTTCCCTAATAACTACTCTTCTTAAAAGTATGCTAAAGTGTACTTTTTCATGCTTTCCACAAAGGTAACTAAGATTCACTTATTGCTAATGCTTGAGGCTACTAACTAGCGAGCGCTCAGAACACCTTAGCAACCGGATAGCGATATCCTGGCAACCAGTTTTACATGAGCAAACCCCACTCACCTTGAAAATGTACAAATCTAGTTTTTTGTCTTCTCTCTCTATCCTTGTTCAGTGGATCGCTCTGTGCTGAAAGGAAGCTTTGGCAGATCAAGACGGTTCCATCTGTAACCTGTAATACTGCAAATGAGTCACAAATCACTTTAATTAGAGGCTCAGTCTGTGGAGCTGAGTGGAGAGCACCGGAAAGCAAACTTCTGTTTCCTCTCCTACAAAAAAAAAAGTGTTTAAATATACCAACATGGGCGCAAACACTTCATGCACCACACACACACACACACACACTAGGGAATAAAAAGTCACAAATGAGATAACTTTAATGTCTCAGTTGCTTTTCCTAGGCAACATTGACAAATTCTTCAAACAAAAGTCTAATAAAAAGTCAGAGATTTCAACCCATTAAAAAGTCTGGGGTCAGTAAGATTTTTTTTTTTACTATTGTTTTTGTAAAATCATTTTTTACTCTTTTTCTTTTAAAAAAAAATTAACAGTTTAACTCAGCAAGTTCTTTCGATCCTTCTATTCATCAAAGAAAATGTATGTGTGCGTGCGTGCGTGCGTGCGTGTGTGTGTGTGTGTGTGTGTGTCACTGTCAGTGTAGTTACTGGTCTTGCATCTTTTTATTAAGCTCATAGATATTAATTAGTTTAATGATGTGAGGCTTTTTTTACATAGGCTATATATATCTGAAATACAACCTACATTACACCTCAATTAGGCTTTAATCCATGTTCCATTATTTCACCCCATTTCATAAAATACCAGATAACTATTTTGGAAGCGAACAGGGATTATGTCAGCTATCCCTAATAGATTAATAAAATTTCCCAGCAAGTCCGTCCCGGTGCTCATTTCATTGGATTTGGCAGATACAATTTAGCAGCATTAATGAGCATTTAATGAGCAAGTCCCATAGAAACTCATACCTCTCTGCTTGGGTCGCTGTAGGTCTTACACTTCAGAAACTCAATCGCTCAAATACTGTATAGACACTGTGTTTTAGGAGATAACTTGGTCTTTTTAATGCTGTTTAATGTGTGTTTGTAATGATGTACAACCGTAGTGAGGAAGGGTTTTGTTAAAAGCTCTAAAAGAAGAGAAGCATGATCTCTAAGCTACACAAGCCACACATCCTGTGAAAAATTAGAAAATAGATACATCTTTGTCAAATACCAAGGCAATGTTGCATAATATAGATGTATTTCTCTACCTGAGAGCACAGATAGTGCCATTCAACCATTCAACTATCTAAATGAGCACATGAAACAGACTTTGATTGTTTTATACAAAGCTAAATTTATTCAATTAAATTATTAATCATAACTAGGACTGACAATCAAATTAAAATCAATTCCATTAATTTAATGATAAGCTGAATCAATTGATCCAATTAATCAGAGAGAGAGAGAGAGAGAGAGAGAGAGAGAGAGAGAGAAAGAGAGAGAGAATATTTTTATTAGTTAATTTTTAATTGTTTTTAATACTTCACAATAAGGTCCCATTAGTTAACGTTAGTTAATGCTAACTAACAATGAGCAATGCATTTGTAACAGTAGTTTGTTAACATTAGTTAATAAAAAATATAGGCTACAACTGTTCATAGTTAGTTCAGGTCCACTAATTAATATGAACAGATATACATTTTTATTTTAATAATGTATTGGTAAATGTTGAAATTAACATTAACTAAGATTAATAGAAGAAGAGTAATAGAAGTATTTTCCATTGTTATTCATGCTGACATGAATAAACTAATGTTAACAAATGGAACCTTATTGTAAAGTGTTTCCTAATTGTTTATATTTTAGTTTTTTATCCATAGTTTTTAAGGGTTACCTGGACCACACACACACACACACACACACACACACACACACACACACACACACACACACACACACACACACACACACACACACAATGCTACAATGCTAGCTGTGGCTAATAAACCACAACAGTGCTAAGGAGTCATAACAACAGTGAATCCGCTCCTAAGCTGTCTAAAGTATTTCAGCCTTTGTCTTTGCAGGACACCTGTCTCTCTTCAACTCCGCACAAACACAGTAATTGGATCTTAACACATATGACAGAAACAGGAAACAAAGGAAGCCGTTTGTGAAGTTAATACTCGGCACTGCAGTGGCTGTGCTTACCGGAGGCCCAATCTGTCTGTGGCTTTGTGCACAGGCCCATTAATCCACATTACTGCTGGATTAATTTGGTTTGCGAGGGAGATGTTAATAATGCACTCTGAGAGGCTGCCTGCGATTGATCACCGCTTCCCGTTGCTGCGCGCTCGCTCCTGTTAACTGGTAGAGAGAGATCCATCAACCTTTCATGCGTACATGCAGGGTACTTGAATATGGCACATTTTAATGTCTCATAATCTCTCGATCTTCAAAGAACACAATTTCTGCAGGTTCTGCCTCTCTCTGGCTTTATTTACATGAACTGCCGCTTGCAATAACACTTAGCTGCACATGCTTAGCACATCCGGTGTACAACAAAAAGACAATCAAGTATCCACATTGTTTGGGTCTCAAAGACTAACACAATTATGTCCCACAGAAATCTTTCCCAAGTGAAAATAAACCCAAGTGAGTGGAGGAATTCTTTTGGACTGACTATTGAGAGAGTATAGTGAGAGTTTTTTTTTTAGACTAGCAAACCTGCTAATGCTGTTGCAGGTAGAGGAAAAAAGGGCTAGCAGCACTTTTATTTACACGAACCACTAACTTTTATTGCATTTATCATTAGCAAGGCATTATTGCTGTTTCCTGCAGATAACATGATTAGGGAGGCAGTGTGTAGCAGGTGGAGTTAGTGATAAGCCATTTTAAGACAAGCTAAAGGTAGTACAAATTTCTGATGTTTTGCTAACTTTCAACATTTTGCTACTGTAACAACAAGCATATTTTCAAAACCCTGTGCTCCATGTCAGCAAATTAAAACCAAGGAGGTCTATAAAAACCTGGAGAATATGATTAACATTCCCATTAATCTCAATAGCAGTTGCTCAGATGGTGCAAGGCCCCTTTAAAAATATAAAATAAAATCTGTCAATATGCTTTTTAGAACCAGGTGGTGTACTTATGAAATCTACCAGCAGAGGCTAACACTAACCACCAATGTCAAAAACAAGTACACTTAGCATAGTGGGTTTTTTTTCTTTTCTTTTTTTACTTAAGCAGACTTAAGTACATCTTTATATGTAATTTCATAATTATCTTTTGGTTAAAGGTTAAAGGTTAAAGTGGTTAAAGTGTACTGACGAATGGTAGATGATATGCTTCCATTGTATTTCAATTATATTAATTTATTTCATGTATTTAATTACACATTTGTAATGATGAAGTTAAGTGCATTTTAAAATATATTAACTTTAAATGTATATCAAATAATAATGCACAAGTTAAATAATAATCAGTTACTTTACATGTTATTATGTTATTAACACATCAAACTAAGTATACTGTATTTCTTTCATGCATGATTCAAATGTACTTTAAATAAAACTGTGACGAGCAGGACGAGGCCGAGGGCCGTGGGAGAATGGCGCGAGGCCGGTGGTGTGATTACTAATGAGCGCCACCTGCGTGATGCAAATTTTTAAATTATATATCACAAGGTGCAATTTTTTTAAACTTAAGTTTGAAAAAACAACACAACGGAATTAAGCCACAACACAACAAAATGAATCCACAGCACAATGGAAATGAGCTACAACACAACGGAAATAAGCCACAACACAACGAAATAAAGCCGCAGCACAACAGAAATGCTCCTGACCACCAGAGGGCTCTCGGAGCACGATAAAGTTAGTTTTCCTTGCCATTGTTCTATAGAGTCAGCAATATGTCAATAAAAAATATATCAACACCACGATTAGTTTCAACATTATGTAGCTAACCATTGTATATCGACATTTATTAATTCAAAATCACCTACATGCATTATAGCTGCATATTTACTCTAGAATGCTTTGACCCACTTCCACAGCGCATGATATCCCAAAGGAAACGTCTGGCAATTCCACCAAGCGGTTAAAACTTATAATTTGATAAATAAAAATAAAAACAATTTGGTGAATTGCAGAATTACCTAAAGGTATTGGCACAATTTCACAAAAGTCAGTCTGGTCACTAGAAACCTACCACAAGCTTTGGAAAATAAAAAAATAAAAACCTTTAGGTGAATTACAGTAGGCCTAATGTTTGTTTTTTATAAAAAAACAAATTGTGTACTGTGCATATCTATTGGCACAATTTCACCTAGTAAGTCTGGTTAGGAACTACAACCTTTGAAACATGATAAAAGAAAAAAAAAAACTTTTTTATTATATTACAGAAATTTCCTAAAAATAATTGTTTACTGTAAATACATGAAGGGAGGTATTGGAAAAAAGTCACCTGTAGTTCTCTTAGGGATCATGCGCTGTGGAAGCGGGTCAAAGCATTCTAGAGTATACATATGCAGCTATAATACACATAGTTGATTTTGAATTAGCCTAACAAATGTCTATATACAATGGTTAGCTACATATTGTTGAAACTAATCGTGGTGTTGATATATTTTTAGACTGCCGACTCTATAGAACAATGGCAAGAAAAACTAACTTTATCGTGCTCCGAGAGCCCTCTGGTGGTCGGGAGCATTTCCGTTGTGTTGCGGCTTTTTTTCGTTGTGTTGTGGCTTATTTCCGTTGTCTTGTGGCTTATTTCCGTTGTGTTGTACATTTTCCGTTGTGTTGTGGCTCATTTCCGTTGTGTTGTGGTTTAATTTCGTTGTGTTGTGAATTAAATTGCTTTTTAAATTTCCGTTGTATTGTGCACTACTGGGCCACCATACTTTTCTAGTCTACAGCGGTTACAGAGTGAGTTGTGATTTGTCAGGACAGCTGTTTCTGCTTTTCTGTCAGGTAATATGGGTTTTTATGCATGCTATTCCAAAAATAAAGAAATAATTAAATACAAATTTAAATCACATATACCTGCTAATAAGGAGATACAGGTTTTAGCAACACCTGGTGGAGAGTATTTTACCATCCATTACGGAACATATGGCATCACATCAGACTGCGTTATGTTTCAATATAGGTCAGAATTTACGATAATCATGACAGCCCATACAGATGAACTGTAAACGAATTAAAATTAATTACAACCATAAGCTTTCTGGTTTATCCACTTAAGCAAAGAGGAAATTACTCAAAGAGACTATAATTGAACAAATTAAAACATTAAATGAGTGTTTGTGAAGTCTCAACACATACATACTGTTGCTTTTGTTTCTCAGTGAACAACCTGTATCGAAATCTGTGTCAAATGCTGCAGTTCTGCTAGATTATAAGGTCTTAGTCTGTGGGTTTTAAAGTGTGTGGCGGCGTGTTCCTGTGTGAGAAACGTGAGGCCGCCTTTGGCCCTGTGGGAGGAAGAGCCCATCACTGCCTCTGCACGGCTCACAGGCCAAACAGGAAGTGCCTCCACTTACCCGATTAAAGTTCACTGATTTAAAGGGAAACCTTATACTCCCTGATGGCACGTTTTCAATAGAATTATTCAATTAAGTTATCCACAGATCACTCACCAGATAGGGCAACATAAACGGATTTCCACAATGCACCCGGTACCCTTATGAAGGGGGAAGAAGAGCGAGAGAAATATATTCATTCTGGCAGTTCGCCCATAGGCATAAAATATACTTACAACGTCAACTTCAGCATTTTTCTCATAGAAAGGCTTAAGTGAGACCCAGTCATGTCACAGTCAGAGTATGTTGCAACATGCAGTCATGTTCTTAAAGGGACAGTTATCCTAAAAATGAACATTCTGTCATAATTTCTTCCATGCATGGAGCACAAAAGGAGATGTTCTGAAGAATGTTCACACTGATATTCATAGGTGTATTGTGATTGTCATAACATTTGGTAACTGAACCGAATTTTATTAAGTTTAGTGACAGCATGTTACTATAGGCTACATGGTACAATGACTCATATAGGCTACTTTTTTATTATTGCTTGACACAAATTTCACTATTTCAATTCAATTCTTGTGATTTCATTCCAATCTTGATTCGATATCGATTCATGTGGATAAATATTAGGCACAGTAGATACATGTTAATTTTTCTGAAGAAAAAAATGTCTCACCTAATACTGTAAACACACTGAGAGCCCTGTCAGCTGCATTATTATTAAAGGTTATAAAGAACTCAAATTAAATATAATGATCGTTTTTATTATAATAACAACGTTATAATATTTTAATGATACAAGTAAAAAATATAATAAATATGTAATGTAGTGCACATATTTAGCAAACTACTCCTCTCTATAGCTATTTTTTTTTTCTAGCCAACTAACCTGCTATGGTCATTAAATGGCTTTCCTGAGGTTACAATGTGACATTGTTCTCCAGCTGTTTTATTGACCTCTTCCCGCGGTTGAAAAACACTGATTGATGTATGAGGCCTATTCATTTCGGTAAGTTGTACTATATCTTTAAACAAATTGTTCATTCTGTTTATTTTGGCTTGTGATAACTAGAGCGTTTCACATGCCGCATAAACTGAGGCCTACACCTATCTGTCACATCACATTTACAAGCGGCAAAACGGTATTTATTGTTTGAATTTCGTAATAAAATTGACAGAATCTGAGAGCTGAGAATTTGTTTAAAATAAAAAGTAACCTGATCTGTCTTGTCTGTTGGTGTCAGTGTCCTCTTTGCATCTCTCTGCGTGAAAAAATGATACATGTGTGGCGTGAGTTGGCAGCCCTGCATTACATGTGGATATCGCTTCACCAAATTATTTCATTTATTTAAAGGTCCTTACAGCCTACAACAGCAAACGAACCAAAACCCACAACGACAATGACCAAGCAAATTAACAGAGTAAACAATAGGATAAAACCGACAAATTATTTTCATGTTTTTGCCACAAAATTTCATTTTAGCCATGTACATGCACATACTCTTTCTCCCGCTCTCTCTCTCTCTCCCACTCAAACGCATACAGAACAGACACACACACTCGCACAGAAACGTGTTGTCAGTGCTGCTCTGAAGATTTTATCAGTAAAATAGTTTAGCAACTTGAAAGCTACTTGACATTTCAGAGCTAATTAAATGCTCTTAATTCAGACACATATATGATTTTAGATGCTTGATAAAGAGTGTTACCTACTGCTGTGGCCCCACAAAGCAGTGTGCAGTGTGCCAGATTGACAATTATTAAAAGGTCTCTGTCCAACTTAAGATAGGACCCCAAGGCAAGCTCACAACTGCATAGAAAATAAACGATGAGGCGTTTTCTACACATCAGGGTCACCACAAGTTCAATCATCATTTCCAATTGTCTTGAGAATGAACATAAAAACGCAACTCCTTAATCCTTTTATGTGCACTCAGTGGGAGTAGATGGACAAAACCCGTATGGCAAACGTGCTCGTGTCACTCACGGTGAAATGTTTCTAGGCTGTTCTTGAAAGGGGGAGCTGTGTTTCATGACTGACGGTGTTGGCAGTGAGAGGGAGAGAGGTGGACAGATCCTCCTCCACCCGCAAGACTCTTTCCTCTCTCTCCCACAGTGGCCATCTGTCCTTCCAAACCCCCGCAATGAGGCAGCATGAATCAGCCCGAGATATGAGACGTGAGACCAATCGCTCGTGCTCTCACACAAAAGTACAGATTTGATATAAGACATTTTCTGTCTGTGTCTGCAAAACAGGTTCATGGCTCTCAATGTTGTACATGCTGCTGTGTAAATAGCAGAGCCCTTAGTTATTTTAATTCAGCACACATGCTGTAATTTTTTCAGGGAACCTAAAAATATACTTCATGTGGTAACATCTAAATTAAATATTTTTATTTAATGCCTACATGTGATTTAATATGACTAAATCAGTTACCAATGAAAGTAGTTTTAAGGGTTAAAGCAGACATATCTCTTTAAAGACCCCATGAAACCGCTTGATGAGTTTTCTTTTCTGTGTTGATATATTTCCTGTTGAAACCAGATGTTAGCTTTTGACATAAGGAAAATTCTGTTAAAAAAAAGAAGACCGACAACAGCCATGAGCTAGGATTTGATACTTTTATTTTAATATTATTTATATACTATTATAAAATGTATTCAAATTTTAAATTAGCTTTTATTTTATTTCAGTTTTAGTTACAAATTTTAGTTTGTTTTAGTAATTTCGTTTTTTAAAAATCTAGTTTTAATTTATATTATTTCAGTTTTAGTTTGTAATTTTAGTACTTCATCTGATTTTATTACAGATAGTTGCCAAGACCAATTTTTTCATGTAATATTTAGATTTTATATTCCATCCATCCATCTTCTTCCGCTTATCCGGGGCCGGGTCGCGGGGGCAGCAGTCTGAGCAGAGATGCCCAGACTTCCCTCTCCCTGGACACTTCATCCAGCTCTTCCGGGGGGACACCGAGGCGTTCCCAGGCCAGCCGGGAGACATAGTCTCTCCAGCGTGTCCTAGGTCTTCCCCGGGGTCTCCTCCCAGTGGGACGTGCCCGGAACACCTCCCCGGGAAGGCGTCCAGGAGGCATCCGGAACAGATGCCCGAGCCACCTCAGCTGACCCCTCTCGATGTGGAGGAGCAGCGGCTCTACTCTGAGCTCCTCCCGAGTGACCGAGCTTCTCACCCTATCTCTAAGGGATCGGCCAGCCACCCTGCGGAGAAAGCTCATTTCGGCCGCCTGTATCCGGGATCTTGTCCTTTCGGTCATGACCCAAAGCTCATGACCATAGGTGAGAGTAGGAACGTAGATTGACCGGTAAATCAAGAGCTTTGCCTTACGGCTCAGCTCCTTCTTCACCACAACAGACCGGTACATCGACCGCATTACTGCAGAAGCTGCACCGATCCGTCTGTCAATCTCCTGTTCCATCCTTCCCTCACTCGTGAACAAAACCCCAAGATACTTAAACTCCTCCACTTGAGGAATGATCTCTCCACCAACCTGAAGTGAGCAAGCCACCCATTTCCGACTGAGGACCATGGCCTCGGATTTGGAGGTGCTGATTTTCATCCCAGCCGCTTCACACTCGGCTGCAAACCGTCCCAGTGCATGCTGAAGGTCCTGGTGTGAAGGGGCCAACACGACAACATCATCCGCAAAAAGCAGAGACAAAATCGCGTGGTCCCCAAACCAGACACCCTCCGGCCCCTGGCTGCGCCTAGAAATTCTGTCCATAAAAACTATGAACAGAACCGGCGACAAAGGGCAGCCCTGCCGGAGTCCAACATGCACCGGGAAGAAGTCTGACTTACTACCGGCAATGCGAACCAAGCTCCTGCTTCGGTCATACAGGGACCGGACAGCCCTTAGCAAAGGACCCCGGACCCCATACTCCCGGAGCACCCTCCACAGGCCGCCGCGAGGGACACAGTCGAATGCCTTCTCCAAATGCACAAAGCACATGTGGACTGGTTGGGCAAACTCCCATGAACCCTCCAGCACCCTGTAGAGAGTAAAGAGCTGGTCCAGTGTTCCACGGCCTGGACGAAAACCGCACTGTTCCTCCTGAATCCGAGGTTCCACTATCGGCCGTATTCTCCTCTCCAGTACCCTGGCATAGACTTTCCCAGGGAGGCTGAGAAGTGTGATCCCCCTGTAGTTGGAACACACCCTCCGGTCCCCCTTCTTAAAAAGAGGGACAACCACCCCGGTCTGCCATCCCAGAGGCACTGTCCCCGACCGCCACGCGATGCTGCAGAGGCGTGTCAGCCAAGACAGCCCCACAACATCCAGAGACTTGAGGTACTCAGGGCGGATCTCATCCACCCCCGGTGCCTTGCCACCGAGGAGTTTCTTGACTACCTCGGTGACCTCAGCTAGGGTGATGGACGAGTCCACCTCTGAGCCCTCAGCCTCTGCTTCCTCAATAGAAGACGTGACGGCGGGATTGAGGAGATCCTCGAAGTATTCCTTCCACCGTCCGACGACATCCCCAGTTGAGGTCAACAGCCGCCCACCTCCACTGTAAACAGCGTTGGTAGGGCATTGTTTCCCTCTCCTGAGGCGCCGGACAGTTTGCCAGAATCTCTTAGAGGCCAGCCGATAGTCCTTCTCCATGGCCTCACCGAACTCCTCCCAGGCCCGAGTTTTTGCCTCCACAACCACCCGGGCTGCAGTCCGCTTGGCCTGCCGGTACCTGTCAGCTGCCTCAGGAGTCCCACAAGCCAACCAGGCCCGATAGGACTCCTTCTTCAGCTTGACGGCATCCTTTACTTCCGGTGTCCACCACCGGGTTCGGGGATTGCCGCCTCGACAGGCACCGGAGACCTTACGGCCACAGCTCCGAGCAGCTGCTTCGACAATGGAGGTGGAGAACATGGTCCACTCAGACTCAATATCTCCAGCCTCCCTCGGGATCCGGTCGTGGCTCCGCCGGAGGTGGGAGTTGAAGATCTCTCTGACAGGAGACTCGGTCAAACGTTCCCAGCAAACCCTTACAATACGCTTGGGTCTGCCGAGTCTGTCCAGCCTCCTCCCCTGCCATCGGATCCAACTCACCACCAGGTGGTGATCAGTTGACAGCTCCGCTCCTCTCTTCACCCGAGTGTCCAAGACATACGGCCGCAGGTCAGATGAAATGACCACAAAGTCGATCATCGACCTGCGACCTAGGGCGTCCTGGTGCCACGTGCACTGGTGGACACCCTTATGCTTGAACATGGTGTTCGTTATGGACAAACTGTAACTAGCACAGAAGTCCAATAACTGAACACCGCTCGGGTTCAGGTCGGGGGGGCCGTTCCTCCCAATCACGCCCCTCCAGGTGTCACTGTCGCTGCCCACGTGAGCGTTGAAGTCCCCCAGTAGAACGACGGAGTCCCCAGTCAGAGCACTTTCCAGCACTCCTCCCAGAGACCCCAAGAAGGCCGGGTACTCTGCACTGCCGTTTGGCCCGTAGGCACACACGACAGTGAGAGACCTATCCCCGACCCGTAGGCGCAGGGAAACGACCCTCTCGTTCACCGGGGTAAACTCCAACACATGGCGGCTGAGCTGGGGGGCTATAAGCAAACCCACACCAGCCCGTCGCCTCTCACCATGGGCAACTCCAGAGTGGTGAAGAGTCCATCCTCTCTCAAGGAGTGTGGTTCCAGAGCCCAAGCCATGCGTAGAGGTGATCCCGACTATATCTAGTCGGAACCTCTCAACCTCACGCACCATCTCAGGCTCCTTCCCCACCAGCGAGGTGATGTTCCACGTCCCTAAGGCTAGTTTCCGTGTCCAGGGATCGGGTCGTCGAGGTCCCCGCCTTCGACTGCCACCCGATCCTCTCTGCACCGGCCCCTTTACGGCTCTTCCTGCAGATGGTGAGCCCACGGGAAGGCGGTCCCACGTCACTCCTCGGGGAGAGGCCCGGCCAGCAGGCGCTCGCATACGAGCCCCAACCCCGGGCCTGGCTCCAGGGTGGGGCCCTGGCTGCGCCATACCGGGCGATGTCACGGTCCTTGGATGTTTGTCCATCATAAGGGGATTTTGAACCGCTCTTAGTCAGACCCGTCGCCTAGGACCTGTTTGCCTTGGGAGACCCTACCAGGGGCATATAGCCCCAGACAACATAGCTCCTAGGGTCATTCGGGTACTCAAACCCCTCCACCACGTTAAGGTGGCAGTTCAAGGAGGGGAGATTTTATATTATTTCAATGTTTAAATAAAGCTGAGATTTTATATTATTTCAGCTTTATTTAAATGAACAAAAACAAATTTTAAATCATTTTAGTTAACAGTGACAACACTGATATTAGGTAATTGCAGATGCAGTTAGCAGGAGGGACCTTCTTATTTTTTGAGAG
Source organism: Gila orcuttii (assembly GCA_026230005.1). NCBI lineage: Eukaryota > Metazoa > Chordata > Actinopteri > Cypriniformes > Leuciscidae > Gila > Gila orcuttii. Next base: position 16,213,400 of record JAPDVR010000010.1, on the reverse strand, counting down.
TATTTGATTGGATACAAATATGTGTTGTGCAGGTGTCATGTGTGCTTTGTTTTCCCGGAGGAGAAAGACTGTATAAACTTGCATCTGAAAAAAGTGGATTTATGTAAACTTTTATGTATACACCAGTATATAAAGCTGACATACATGGACAAAAAGCTACAAACCTCTAATTTTAATATCATGTTCTTTTTTATGTAACAATTGCCTGTATTCACTTGTTCTCAGAAGGTATTAAACAATTATTATATTTGAATAGACTATATATCAAGAGTCACATGATCAACTGTGGATGGCCATTGTGTTTTTGGGTGGGGTGGTGCTCATGTGGCTGACCACACACATTTGCAAAAAGACTGATACAATGAGATACAATGTTAAACTGTTGGACCAGCTGTGTCTATTCTGCATAAAACAGACAGTGAAATGAAAAAAGATGTCCATTTCATTCCGTAATTGGTAATGGGTCACTCTGAGATTAAAGCACTGAAATGCTTACTGTCTAATGACAGGAAAATGAGTCATCCATGTGGAAAATATTGAAGGATGGAGGAATGGGGCTGGTTGCCACATTGAGAAGTTGTTACAAAGGCCCTATAAAGTTATGAGTCAAAAGTTTAGCAGTAAAAGTTTTCTCCAGCAGGAATTTTCTATAGCCAGGAACTTTCCCCAGGAACTAGGGACACTGGGGTGGTACTCCGTGAGTTAAGACCGCAGGAACCAGGGTCTAAATTAAGTTCCGGGTAAATATTTCCCCCTCCGAAAGTCCCTGCTCACGCGAGGTAGTACTTTTTCAAAGTTCAGGAACTTTCAGGGGTGGGACTTGGGCGCTGAACATGCTGATTGGTTCACGCCGCATTTTGATTGGTTGACTCCCCTCAGCATTTTATTTCAACCACCATCTGTTGCGGTGCGTGCAGTAACAGTTGTCTGCTATACGTATGAACAATGGAGTTAAAAAAATAAGACGATGGACCGACGACGAAGTTCAGGCTAAATTCAGAGGATGGAATCCAGCAGGAACTTTAAAGTACCGCGCAGTCCTACGTCACCAAACTATTTGCCTAATCTTCACGGTACTTTAGATCGCGGTGGAAAGGTCTGGAAGAAAAAAAAATTCCTGGGACAAATTGTTGTGGAATTTCGGTTTATATTGGTGTCCTGCACAATTCAAAACCGCTGCAGTCTCATTCTGTCTTTCATACTAAATTTACAATAACACCAGAATCTCCAAGGCTGCATTAAAAATATTCTGTAAAATATAACGTGCCTTTTCGTTTTCACTGTGTTCTGTTCCTGTTTTGCCTGTCTTAGTTCTCTAGTTAGTGATTGTTGTCCCCTGATTGTTTATCTGTTCCCACAATTGTTCCGTTTTATCCTTGATCCTTTACTCCCCGACCGTGTATGTAAGCCCTTTGTTTTGTTTAGTTCTTTGTCCGGTATTGACAAAGTTAACATGGTTGTGTTATTTATTCTCCTGAGTGTTCCTAGTTTATTTGATCAAAGACTGTTTTTGTTCCCTTTCGTTGGGCGCTTCATTACAGCCACCGTGTCATAAAAACAGTAATATTGTGCTATATATTTTATATCTACTGTATGAAAATATATTTTAAAATGTAATGTATTCCTGTGATGGCAAATCAAAATGTTCAGCATCATTACTCCAGTCTTCAGTGTCACATGATCCTTCAGAAATCATTATAATATGCTGATTTGCTGCTCAAAAATATTTTGTCAAAAGTTGTGCTGCTTAATATTTTTGTGTAATTGCGTAGTTTCAGGATTCTTTGATGAATAGAAAGTTCAAAAGAACAAAAATAATTTAATATCTATAATATTTAATAATTTATATTATATTTAATATAATTTAAATAATCTTTTTAATATTATTACTGTCACTTTTGATCAATTTAAGCCACTCTTACTGCAATAACTTTTTAAATTATAATTTCAAAAGAAAAATGTCCTGGAGTAAACAATCTCCCTATTTTTTTATCCTATTAAAAAATCAATGTCAAAGTTATATTGAAAGTCATATATCATTTCAGATACGTGAGGCCTGTCACATGACTGCCAGACTGTGCCTCTTTTTTTTGCACTTGAAACGACACCCCCTTCTTTTCCCTTTTCTTCTGCCTAAAAGCTCTCGTTATGTCTGAGGTCTTCTGGAGTGGACAGCCAGAGCTAATTAAAGAGAATTAATGGTTTGGTGTGAGAGGAACCTCGAAATAAGGCCACATTGTCAAACATATGCAGAGTGAGGCTACACCTTACACGGCACACAGAGGCTGCGTAACCTCACACGCCTGGGAACGCTTGCTGTTAGAGTGGCGTTTCCACGGTGACAGGATCGTGCCCTGTGACATCACAGATTCTCCCGAGGGCTCAGGACGTCAGGGGAGCTAAAGGGACCCCTATTTTTGGTGTCAAGAGGAATTCTGAATGAAAAATGGATGGATTGAGGAGGTAAAAGATGAAGGGAAAAGGAGATGTGGAGAAAATAGAGGCAAATATTTGAATGTGATGTTCTCAGAGTGGGGCTATACATCTTCTTTGTACAGTTTTGTCTTTGTCTTAGTGCCTTACAAAGCAAAGTTTCTAAAAGAGTCATTCCCACCCGGGGCTACCGCAGGGGGTTACTTGCTTGGAAAGATTTCAGTTTTGCCGTGTTAAATCTATAAACCACAAATTAGTAGATTAAAATAATTAACTGTAATTAATGCCATGATCCGCTTTTATAGTTAACACATTTAGTTCCATTTTATGGCAGGAAATCAAAATAGAAAATATGTGCCAATTGTGGAATAGCCTTATAGAGGAATAGCCTTTACAAAGACACTGAACAAGCTCTTTAATTAACCCTTACATGCATGAATGTTTTGCCAGTCACTATCACATATTCGGGTGTTAGGGACCCGGATCTATCTATATTTAGTGACAGTGACACTAAAATGTGATTGCGTTCAGTACTTGCTTTGCAGTAAATCACTGAGCCATTTCAAGATTTGCTGATGATACTTCCTATTCTTTTGATTTCTGCCGGCGGTAACTATGAGTGAAATGTCACTTCATCACTGTGAATCAGACATTGCTACATTCTGGAATAAAGGTGAATTGCACATATTCAGTCATCATAGATTCAATTATTGTTGTGCAGAAAAAAAGATATACTTACACTGGAAAACAGGCTTGCTTTTATAATATTGACTTTTTTTTCTTGTTATATTGTTTAAAATGAATTGATTGAGGAATACTAAGAAGGTTTTTTCTAACTTTAAAAAATGAATGAGGAGGAGGGTGTGGATGTCAGGGTTCTGTCACTTCTGTCTAGTTCATTTCTTGGTTTTGTGACAGAGCCCTGACACTCCTGGTTTTGTCTCGTCTTTGTCTTGTCTGTGTGCCTTGTTTCATGTGCGGGGCGTGGTGTTTGGATCCCGGCACGTCGGTCTAGTTTGGTTTCGGTTCTCCGTCGGGATTCAGACACCCATGCTGCGTGTGTTTTGATTTCTGTTGTGAGCACACAGGATGAGCTTGTTCTCGTGCGCTCTGTCTTGTCGTGTGAGCGTGCTCGCTCGGGCCGTTCGCTCTTCTGTCTGCGTGTGTTGTGTGTTGTGTTTTGTGTAGCATGCGGTTCGTGTTTACATCAGCCGCGTGCTTTCATGTCATGTTTTGTCTTGTACTGTGTAGCACGCAGCTTGTGTTTTTGTCATGTTTGGTGTGAGCACATGGCTTGCCATGTGTTTCCTTGTGCCATGTGCTCTCCTGTCCATTGTCTCCTTCCCATCTTGTTACCTGATTATTGGTAAATTTGTCCCACCCGTCCTCCCTAGTTACCTGCCTTGTTTGCTCCCTATTTATTCTCCTTGTGTTTGCAGTCCTGTGCTGGTTCGTTGTCATTTGTACGTGGTATTTTTACCCTTGTGTGTTCTTCCTGTGGTCAAGTCAAGTCATGTTATGTTTTCCCCCTCGGTGTAGTTTTTGTTTGTTTTTGTTTTATTTTTTGATTAATAAAAGCCTTATTTCTTCTGCGTTTCAGTTCTCGCCTCATCTCCTCAACCCCAAACCGTGACAGTGGGATTACAAATTTAAGAATCTGTTTAAGATCTACTGATCTTATGTCTTTACATAACAACATAACATAACATGAAAAACTAAGGTAGAGTACATTGAATTTAGCATTTAAGGTTATGATGATGATGATGATATCAGCTGTTACGCAAAGTTTCCAGCAAGAGATTCTTGCCAGTCCTGTTCTCTCTGTTGTAAATTAGATGAGTCAGATTACTGAGAGACTCACCCTTTGTCTTTAATGGCTCTGGGAGCCCCTGTCCCAGTCGTTGAATAGTTATGCTGATTGGATTAGGATTGGTAACACTCTAGAGTCTAGGGCGGGTTCCTAAACCTGGATACTTCATTTGCATGCTTTGTTTAAGGTCGTCACCAAGGTGCTTTGTCCCCATATCTAAGCACTGCCCACTAAAATCTATATAAACTACAATGTACACTGCCTTATTTAGACTTGATGACTGCAGCTACCGACAGCTCGTGTTCTCAATACAGAATCCTGCTGAAGATACAACCAAGTCTCCTGGTCTTCGCTTCTGAGTTTCCTACAAGGGTAATAAATGGCATCCCGGGTCACTAAAGACCCAGGGTATGCGTTTAAGGGTTAAAAATGCCTAATGATATCCAATTTCTTAAAAATAGTTAAGATAAAGCTATTTTAAGCATATTCAGCATATGACAACTTTTATCTTATAATTTATATGTACAAATTAAAGTGTATATTTTTTAGTGATGTCACCATTTCATCACTCAAATAATAAGGGGTCATAAAATAAGAAAATTAGAAAATGCTCAATAAATAGCATGTCACACTACAAGGCACTACTTGACATTTCATGTCAACAATCCAATAAATGGGTAGTTGACGTCTGCCTGTACTGGCACATTCATTTTTATACATTTGACAGGGGGAAAAAGAGTGTTTTATTTGATTTAGTAAGCTGACAGATTTATTTTTATTTTTTCCAAGAGTAATTTGCTTTCAACCAATGGTCACTAACTGACCACAGTCAACTTATTTTGAGCCAGCAATCCCATTCTGAAGGGAAAATGTGTGATTATTTTTTGTACATAACATGTAGAGTTTGCTGGAGCTGAACCAATAAAAATTGACATTAATATTTGTCATCCTGGATGAGGCTTCATAAAATCCTTATAAACTCTTGCAGATCTATGTCACCCGGTTTCTCTTCATAGTAATGAAATAATATGTCTCAATTTTCCTATATTGTTTTTTGAGGGAATCTCACAAAAACGTGCCCACATTTCATCCCAAAACCCACTGAAAAAAAAGTGAAATTATATTTTACATAAATAAAACAAAACCTGTTTTAGACAGTTAGTATCTTTTCTATTATATTTTCATGACAGTTTAAAAACATTTCTCTTTAAATTCAAAATGTTTTACCTTTTCCCCATGAAAAATCCATTCAGTAACATTTTATTTTACCGCGTCCCTGTTACACGTTACATGTAGTCACTGTAATAACTACACATTGTGCAGAATTACATGCAATCAACCCTAAACCAAACCATAATCCTAAACCTAACCCTATAGTAAGTCCATGTAGTTCATTATTATTACTCAGTACTTAAAAATACTTAAACATTTTCCATTCCACTGTGCTACTTTTCCATTGTTTTTCAATTTAAACACGCACTAGACGGACGTCTTAACCGTTGCCCTCGCGTCTTTTGTAGCATCTCGTGCATGACACAGCATTCTAAAAATGCACCACTCATGTTAAAAGTAGTTCAACTTTTAAAAAACTCATTTCTAGACCTTGCACTTTTTGCACCTTAAGCAAAAATAATCATTTTTAATATTTAATAAAATTCAAATGTTTAGATACTTTTAATAATTTTAATAAATGTATGTTCAATTTTGGTAATGTAATATAATTATGTTTCATTTTACATTATAATGTGAATTTGTGGATAATGTGTTCAAATGTCATTACATTATAAGGATAATATAACAATGGAAAAAAATTTCTTAATGTTCCTGCATTTTACATGAAATGTTCTTTCATTTTTTAAAAGAAAAATATAATTTTCCATTTTTTTCTTTTGATTTTGGGATGAAACAATGTCCCAGGCATGTTTTTGACAGGTTTTGTGAGATTCACCCTTTTGCACTCTTTGTTTCCTGTTCCTAAGCACCAGTGAATAAGTAATTGCTTGTAAGCCCATTTAAAGCAGTTTTCACAGTAGGCATATGTATCAGTAATTGTTTGTCTGTCTGAAACAGTGAAAAACAGATATAAAGCAAGAAAGAGAACGAAATAAAGAGTGTGAGCAGGAGAGACATATGGGGGCTGTTCCTGATTTGGTCGTGAAACAGTAGCGAGTGTAGCGTGTTTTGTAACCGGCTGTGCAGGGCTTGTTATAATAACTGTGAAAAATCTCATTAATTCCGTCAGATTCAGCCGCTAACTCCTTGTATTGTCACTTATCCCTGGGCCCTTTTGACAGAAGAGCAATGCTTCACACGTAAACTCAAACTTTTTTTGTCTGCCTAATAACACTTGACAAACAGCACGTGGCTTGAAGCGTTTAGCTGAGGGAATGCATTGGTTTTGTATTTAATTTACACATGGTTCAGGTTCAAATCCAGAAACAGCCATATTCATTTTTAATAATAACAGCGGAGTTTCCTCACCAGGCTGAGGCTGTGACCTCATTTCCTTTGTTGGGCTGCTACAGGAAGCACGGTCAGCCTCTTCCTTTCACACCGTGACAACCTGATGAGGGGTGACATCTGGGGAAATGAAGCTCAATCACAGTAAATCTACTGACTAAATGAATGATCTGTGTATTTTAATGCAGCACAAGTTTTGCATCACAATGGGTTTTGAATAAACGTGAACTATAACTAGATTTATACCTTTCTGAAGAAACATTAGGTTTACCCATGCAAAACTTGCTGGATATGGTTTCCATGGTGTTGCTATGCAGTACCTAAGGATTTATGATGGGTTGTTCGTGGTTGCCAAGGTGTTCTGGTGGCTACAGCAATGCCATTGAAGAACCATTCTAGGTTCCCCAAAGAACCTTTCAGTGAAGGGTTCTTAAAGGAACCATTTTGTTTTTTCTTAGTATGAAGAACATTTCAGTATAATCTGAAGAACCTTTTTCCAATAGGCCTACACACAAACTTTTGTACAATGGAAAGGATCCATGGAATGTTCTTCATGGAAACATTGATGCCAAAAAAACAACAACTTTACTTTTATATACGTGGTTAATTCCTGGTCAAAGAGCCAAGTCGAAAGAGCTCAATTTTACCGTAAGTCTGATTGTTTAGGAAAGTAGTGTTAACTAAGTTTAAAAACTAGCTAAATAGATTATGCAAGAAACTGAGTCAACTATATAGCTAAGCAAACTGCAGAAAAATGCAAACATACATAAGAAGATCAGCGTTAACCACAGCTAATTAAGCAGCAGCATCTTTAATTATATCAAATGGACCCCTGCCCCAGGCTGTACATTAATGTTAAACAGTTTTGTAAAGTTCCAGTTGATGTGAACGTTACTATTTTCACACATCCCGTGCAACAGCACAGTATCAATGCATAGTGTAAAAAAGCCTTTGGAACTTCCTCTTTTAAGTGCAAAGCAAGTGCACAGAGAAAGGGTAGAGGAGGTGAATAAGTAACCGTTTAGATCTGTAGTAAGATATTTGATTTGGTTTAGGTGACAAGCACAACACTGTGGGACATGTACTATTTAAGATACAACATTTTAATTTTGTTCTGAGGTTTCATCTGGACAATTTTCAAACTCATAAATCTTCAAATAAAAAATAAATAAAAATAACTAAGTGAACAAATAGTCTATGTATTTATTTATTTATTTTTACTAAATAAAATATAGATTGGTATAGTTTTACTAAAGAAATAGTTTACATATTTGTATTTATTTATTTTTGCTAAATCAATACATAAAAATAATTTAAAAAATACAATTTAGCTTAACATTCACCCATTATTTATTTATTTATTTAAAAAATACAAAATAAATAAATGAATGAATGGGCTAAAACCGACTTTCCTTTGAGCAAAAATTTATTTTGTCCATTTAATCTTTTAAAAGTTATTTGACAATTTGGCACTATCATATTAAAGGGGTCATGACATGGAACATTGAATATGTTCCTTGAGGTTCACTTATAATGTTAATAAAGTTTTTCACCACAAAAAAATAAATATATATGCAGAAAAACTATTATTTTCAGCCTTCATTCAGATCCTCTGTCTGAAATGATCCATTTTGAAAGGGCGCCCTTTGAGGTTTGTCAGTAATTGACCACTGTTATGATTGGCTAATGTCATCATTGCATAAGAAATAGTATCAACGCCCACTCATTGAAAACATTATCCTTATTGAACTGTAATTTACAGACAGAGCATTATGAAATCGTTTACTTAAGGTTTGTGATGCAGCTGCTGTCAGATCCAATACAGTTGGCTGTTTCATCTTTCAACAAAAGTTTGTTTGCGAACTCTCTTAATTACACGTTGTGGCGAGCAGGACGAGGGCGTGAGAGAGCATCATGAGGCCGGTGGCGTGATTACTGATGAGTGCCACCTGCACGACGCACCAGTCTCGTATCTCTCACGGAGGAGCGGAAGCGTAAAAGAAGGCACGACGACAGTGGAGATAGAGAGAGGCCAGGCCTGGACTTGTTTTGTTATATGTGACAGCAGTCGTCCGTGAGGGGCTGCTGTCTTTTACTTTCATTTGTATTTGTTTTATTTTTGATATTAAAGTTTGTTGAATGTTCGCCGGTTCCCGCCTCCTTCTTCCCATAACATCTAATCTCGTTACACACGTTTACAAAACAAAATACTGGGAAAAAACATATAATCCTCAGTCGCGATCCGGGACGCCATTAAAATGAACCATCCACTTGATTCCATGATGTTTGTACAGTGACGCAAAAGAGCTGTTTAAACTAAATGCGTCAAAGCGAACGTTCTTTCACTTTTCATTTGTCCTCTTGTTGACAGACTCAAGTACGTGCAGTATGTCAGAAACTGAACACGCATCTGAGTAATGTATCCAGTGTAGACAGTGTCAGTGATTATAATGGATTCTATTTGCTTTTGATGCAACGCTCACATCCGGTGTAGGCAAATGTCATTCGTTAAGCGACTGAACGCTAGTGGGAGGGGCCTATGCTGCGATGATGTATAACTATTCGTTGATGTCTTGCTCTGGAGGCAGGCATATCCAAACGTATTTGCCCGTGTGACTTCACAGATCTTGCAATATCAAAACGTGCCATTTTTGGAGCTTGATTAAATAAATGCTTTGTTTATAATGAAGACATGTTAAGCTATAAAACTTGCAGGATGTTTTAATGGAACAAAAACCTCTTATATGTCAAAAGATAAAGGCACATTTGATTTCTCATGTCATGACCCCTTTAAATGTGGAGAAAAAAAAACTAGGGCAAGGGATAGTTTGTTTAAATCTCGTGGACCCACAAATGAATGATAGGTGTTGTATTTATCATCTGGTTTGCCTACTAGCCACATCATGTGACCAGGTTTCAAAACAACACACACTAAAAGCTTTTTTTTTATAGGCAGGTAAAATATTTACAGACAGTAAGTCTGGGCAGATTTAGTTTCACTTTTTGGCACCTTTGTGAACTACATTGCCCGGGGCTTCTCTAATAATGCCCAGTTGACAATACATCAGCACAACTCTGTGTTCAAACTTTCAACAGCCGTAAACATGTTAGCAAGCACCGTTGTTCAAATGAAGCGATTCATCAGCATACTGCACTGGTCCTCTTGAAAGGCTCCTTTGTGGTTCGAACTACAACTACTCAATGCGGGGGGGTTGTCTGAACTGACATTCCAGCCTTGCTTAATTAACCCAGGGTAGCGATAAAGCAGTCATGCTTTTCAAACCAAATCTCACTCCACCTTAATGACTTCCAGAGTCTCCCATACCATAAAGACCCCCGCTGAACTCCAATGGCCGTCCACCCCCTTCTTAGCCTCCTTTAAAATCTTTCTCTCCACCCTTAAAACCATGCAGTCCTCTCTGTGCCCAACAAATGTATTTTTCCTCAATCTCACATGCGGGCCACTTGAGTTCAGAGTGAAGGGAAGGCACAGCGTTTGAGGGTGCTGAGCATTCCTGAGGTTTCTCACCCGACTTCAAGAGCCCAGCTGACGTAACTAATACAGCTCATTTATTGACATACTGTAGTAAAAGCTTAACGACTAACAAGAATACACTCCAAAAGAGGTTTCAACTCACTATTTTTGTAATCAAGCACTTGTTCACAATGTATCCAACTGAATAAGCCATCTTTTGTTACGTTTTATTTGGACGTTTCTTGGACGTTTCTCTCCATGTGACACTGAGAGCACCCATTATTTTGGTGTTGATAACATAATGGATTGCTAAGGGTGTCTTTGATAGTCTAGATGGTAGACAGCTGTATAAAGTGAAACATTTTAATGGTTTACAAACTATTCATAGACAGTGACAAATGTATTTTGTTTTCTACTGACACACTGTTCTGGTTTTTATTTATAACATCATATTTGGCCCAGACGGGTTTTAATGAAGTCTATTCATTGACTAAAGCGACAACAAATACAATACAGACGGAAAAACATTCTGCAGACTGATTCTGTTGTCAGTTGTCAACTATTGCTGTTGTTTTACAGACAGATTAAAGCACATTTGTGTTTGCAGCACATCTGATGATCACAGTAGGGTAGATTGCAGGTTTAGGAGCTAGAGAGCTTTCATGCTTGTTTGACAGCATGCTGGTCTTATTTTTTTACCCACTGGTTTGAAATTTATTAAAGGAAAATACGTGATGTTATTGGGGGCAAACAGGAGAGCGGTGTGGAATATTTTGTTTAGAGCTTCAACTAAGTAAAGGAAGACAGTTGTCATTTTCTACTCCAGTTATATTTCTCAGTTGGGTTCTTAAAGTCTTAAAGTTTCTGTAGACACATACTTCAGTTTTATTTCCAGCCTTATTGTTCAAGAAATCATAAACTTGGGCATGTTGTCACACTATATGTTCTAAGTTGCAACAATGGAAACCTGCTGTTAATTGACACTGATTTGAGAAAATACTTTTTTGAGACATCACACATTCATATTTATGTTGAAGAGCCATTTGCACAAGCAATTGCTTTATTAAGCAAAATGTAAGTGGTAAAAAAAGGAAAGTAATAGAAAATACAAAAATGTCAAACATTGTTTTGGCCAGCATAAACTGCAATTACATCTAAAAGTCAAATATACTAAATGAAACAAGTTAATTTCACTCAAGTATTACTGTAAGTTCATTGCACTTACCAGAAAAAATGTTATGTGAACAATAACTGATTACATTAAGCTCAAACTGAATGAGTCACAGAAGATTTCTAGTTCCCAGCATGCTTTGCTTTAGACTCTATAAAAGGGTTGCCAAATCACTTTGGTGCGATACACACACTTACGGGTTGTCTCGCACTTCCCGGCTAAACCTCGTGCCAAATATCAAGATAACGTGAAATAAATCTATTTATTATCCCAGCAGCACGGAACTTGATATGTCTGAAACACAGATTTTCTTCTTACTACAACTTCTTGTATAAAGATTCTGCACCAATCAGATTTCTTTCGCACATTGCAAAGTTTCTAAAAAAAGTTTATCTAGTACTGCATTAAGCATATGTGTACTTTACAGTATTAATATTAAATTAAAAATAAATTGTTATTTTAAACAATTTTAAACAAATAGCGGCATCATCATCAAAATTTCACTCCAGACACAACCAAAGTTTGCAACCCTGTTCAACAAGGAGAGTAAATGTTGAAATTAAGTGTTATTTCTTTTTTGCACAAATAATGAATATGGTGGTGATCTGTTTTTGGAGGGTTACCATTGATCTGAAGAGTAACGCCTGTGGTTAGGTGGAGGATGGGCTGGAGAACACTGAGACTATATTGTATGTCGCTTTATTTTAAAAGCAATAACTGTGCAATTGCAGATGCAATGATTATCTCTTTAAAATAATTTAGCATGTGTGCTGTTGCTACCTATTCAATTTGATGTTTCTAGTTTTAATTAGTGATGGGAAAATTGGATCAGTTTGACTTGGATCTTTGAATAGCCTAGTACAGGATTAGTTAAACTCCCGAGACTCTCCTCCGGTTCGAGTCACTTTCGCTTTATTTGTCACGTGACAGCTACTCATCTTTGTATATAAATAGTACTAGTATTGTACGAATTTGAAAACTTGTTAAATCTTGTGATTTATTAAAACTTTGAGACTATGTTCGTACTGATTGGGCTATGGGTTTTGTAAGAAATGGTTTAAGAAACAACAAATGCTTGATTAAAATGTTTGATTAAGGGTTAAAACCAACACATACATACCATTGAGAATATTTGCCTTTGCAGCTTTCCATCTCCTTCATTTACTTCTCCTCAAACAATAATGAGCTGACTGAGTCCGAAAGGCTCTTTTGGTCTTTTCAGCTGAAAAAAGATAAAAGAAAATATTATTATGTATAATACAGGCCCCTATAGGATTATTTAAAGGGACATTGTGTAGGAATTTCTCCCATCTAGCGGTGAAATTGTAGCCTGGATGCCAGCCCGAACCCCGCCCACAAAATTTTAGGTCGGGAAGTTCGGTCTGGACTCGATCTGTTGAGGAACTATTATGCCCGAAAAAAATTTTTTTCGGAACCAATCAAATTGTCAGGGTGGGCTTTATACGATGATGGACAGATGAGCAACGGTAACGTAACCATCCACGTCACCAAAGAGCGCTTGGGTTGAATTCATGGCTGCCGCTGGAGAATTGAGTTGTGTATATTCCGCTATTGCGTGTGTTATAGAAGATATAGACAGCGCATTCATTTTAAAAGAGGAACAGAGAACCACGATCAAGGCATTTGTCGATGGGAAAGATGTTTTTGCCGGGATTCGGGATTCGGAAAAAGTTTAATTTATCAACTTTAATCTATTGCTCAACATACGTCACTTACTCCGTTGCTCTTATTGGTTCTAGGTCTATCCAATTGAGTGCAGAGGCCTTTTATTTCCTGGTTCGGTTGACACACGCCCCATAATCACAGCCCAATGGAGCAGTATCAGACTCACATTCTGACTAGAATCTGAGTATGATGACGTCAGGCTAGGGAAATGCATTTTGCATTCAAACGAATTGTGCTCTCCAGCGCCTCGCTTTTTCAAATCCGTGTTGCATCTACGGTAGCTGTTATGTACCAAAAAGCTATGACAAACAATGCAAGAACAATCATATGCTCTATTAAAATATATTCTTATCGAATTTCTAGGTTAAAAAAAGTAAACTTACAAACCTTGTTTTTAGCGCCTTCTCAACTTTATTCAATAGCTGCTAGTCATCAAAAAGCCTGTTTAACTTTTAACTATAAATGTTCTACTGTCTATATAATAAAGTACACAACCAAGCAATGAAAAAAAGCATGTCATTAAGACTGTAATATTGACTTAGTCTACCTGTCGAGGAGAAAGCAGGCAACTTCAGAGTCTCTTTTGAAATATTTTTCCTGCATTAGCCCTTTCCACCTGGAAAAAGCTATCCCGACATTGACTCTTGTTTTTTGTAATCTCCGGTCACGTTTCCTTTTACGTTCAATTTTGGACTTTTTTGGCGACGAGGATTTCTTCTCCTGTGGCTCGGCATATGTATGCCATTAAAAATAACAGTGCAATGCAGCCTTTTAAACTTGCCGGGGCAGTGACAAGCGCCTCTCACTGCTCTGCTCCTCAGTTTTTGCTGCTTTCAGTTACGTGACGCTGACTCTGAACGAAAACGCTTTGTGGAAAGGCGTTGGCCTAGTAATTTTTGACCCTCTCTGCTATTATAGTTTTTCAAGATGGCGGAACAACATGGAAGCCTCCGTGGACCTACCCGTCACATGTATATAAAGATAATAAATTCTTTGTTAACGAGGATAAGTCAGATAATTGGCAGAGGTATTTGTACACCATTGAGGACATATTTATGAATAAAAATATTGATTTTAGATAATAAAATACCTAAAAAACTACACATTGTCCCTTTAATGTTGGATTTTACTAGCCTGGGAAAACCCAGACGAACTCAGACGAACAAAGATTTCAGAACTCAGTTACGACTGAGAAGGGTCTGGTTTTAACCAGGCTAGGATTTTACATTATTAGGCATTAAAAGCATGGTAAGTGTTGTGGTTACTATGCATTTGCAACAAATATCACTTTTAAACTACCAATACTGAGATAAAAGCATGGTAAGTTTTGTGGTTACTATCCTTTTACTACACCTATCACAGTACAACTAAAGTTACTGTGGTAAAAGCATGGTAAGTGTTGTGGTTGCTGTGCGTTTACTACACCCATGAAATGAATATGATTAACTATTTGAAGGTCTATAGCATGTCACGTGACAGGCATTGTTTAGTTTAGTGAGGTGTTGAAAGAAAGCATTAGGACAGCATATTTACAACTACTTACAAACATCTGGCACACGTGAACATGCCAAATATCGCAATGTGTTCGGAATGAGATGCGATTTCCTACTGATAAAATTTGCGTCTGTTGTTGACGCCACAGGTTTCCCATTGAAAGCAACGGAGTTCCCAATTCATCCATAGAGTGACGCAGAGGGGCACCTTTGCCGTCTTCATTGTGATGCCGGGGCGCTTGACCATGCTTCAGTTTTTGATGCCTTGGGAGTGAGAATGGGTTGGAATATGAGACTGACACGTGATGTGACAAAAGAACGAAAGAGACTCTGACCATCATTTCTCTAATCATTTTAAATCATTTATTTTTCCTGTACATTGTCAGACTCGGAGCCTATGTGACTGTCACATGACAATGAAGGAAAGACTCAGATCAGAAGACTCTGGAGGAGAGTTTCCTGTACAGAGTTTTCTCGTAAACAAAAGAATGTTGTGCAAATGCAACAAAAAATGAACAAGTCACTCTCTAGACAACTAATTATTCATGATGTTCAAAATTAACAAATCATTAATGATCGACCCATCACTGTTTTAAAGAGTTTTAGTTAAGTTTGAGCTACACAAAGTATTTGATATAGTTAAATTTTATATTAGGAAATATTCTTTTTAGTGGACTAAATACGTTACAGCACAGTACTCATAAATATTGTTTTTTAAACTTAAATGGTTTAAGACAATCAGTTTTCTCAAATGAAATGAGTTATCTTCTTGGGTTTTACAGTACAGTAATATAGTTAAAGAATGTCTCAAAATGCAATAATTTTGGACCCAATTGATGTTCATTGTATGCACTAAAACAGTGTTCCACAGAAGTCAGTCAGTCATACAGGTTTGAAACGATATTAGGGTGAGTAAATAACAACATAAAATGTATTTTTCGGGTAACTATCCCTTTAAGACATACAAACCCACTGCTAGAGAAAACACATTTGTGTAGTTGGACTTTTGACTCAAAATCTAACAGTTATTAAGATAGCCTACAGTCTTTGTGACAGTCTTCTCAATGTGACAACTAACCCTGATCACCCCTAATACACACAGTCTTTATCACAGGCAAGAAAAGTTGTAGCTTGTGTGGCATCACCGTACAAACATGACATCTCTGTCGTAGTTTGACTGATTTAAGAGCGGCAGTGTTTAGAGGAATGAGATGACAGTAAATGACCCCCTCTGGCTCAGTCTGGCGAAGTGATGTGAGGCCAAGTGAGACACATAGACATGATGTGAAACCAAGCACAGGCTCGAGATGAGCCGAGATCTAAAAAACGATCTTCAGGCAGAACATCAAGAAACGGCGACATGCTTCAGGAGTCATGCTGAAATCTGTGACAGATGTAATGCTTCGCATACAAAAAAAAACAAAAAAAAACAACAACTGAGGAGCGGATGATAAATGAAACGTACAGTAAATGCTTGTTTCAAACCGGGAGCTGTCAATGCAACGGCTCGCAATACTGCACCTCCATCTGAGACTCTGCCATGAGTTTGAACACAGTCAGCCAGTTTTCACGAGTCAGACTCAGCGCTATGAAAGCTAATATTGAATCCACTTCACAGTTATAAATTCTTATTCCATAAAGTTCAGTGTTGACGGCATCACTCGTACTTCATCACAGGGAGACGGTTTGCGGAGAAGGAAAACTTAATGATTTAATTTTACCGCGGGGGGTTAGAAATACAGTGACTATAAAGAAATGATGACACTTTAATGAGCCACAAACCAAGGCATTTACTGAATGTGTAATTATAACGGCTAATCCAAAAAAAGAAACATGATAATTCATTTGCAAAGCCGATTAAATACAGCCTACTTTTAAATTTTCATTTAACTCACACACTTATTAAAACAATCTAAGCGCTCGCATTATTTACAGTGGTGATAAGGAATAACATGCAGTATGACTTATGAGCATGAGGCAGATATAGTCTGTTTCTGGGGAGGCTATTAACGTTGAGTTGTCTTATTTGTCCTTGCGGCGAGTACAGTAGAGTTATTAACTGATCCACAGCCATCTGTACTCTGCCAGGTGTTCCTCCAGCTGCTGATACTGATGGGAGGACATCACATCACTTCCTGTGCGGTCATCCTTCCCCATTATCCACTAGGATCCACAGGTCAAGGATTGACTATGAATCTGTGAAGAATATTCTACAATGTCAAAGCGACAATTTCCTTTCCGTCTTCTCTCATTCTTTTATTTCCTTCCCCTAACGTAAATACTTGGCTAACACACTGAAAAGTGCAAAATACTTGCTAACTTCCATTGCTGTAGGTATTTACCTTCAAATTCTAGTGCTGTATGATGTTATTATTCTGATAGTTAGCTATAAACATGTTGACCGTTGAGGTGTCTGTGCTAATGTACTAAACTGTTTTAAAGCTGACTGAAACTGCCTAGAGACATTTTATGCTAACGCCTGCTATAGCGCACACTATGGCAATGCTAAAAATGCAACACATACTTAAAATTGAGCTTGTGTTCACATAATAGCATAGATTATGTGTTGAGCCTAAAGGCTGAAGCTCAAACTATACTCTATTCTTAACACATACTTTAGGGTGTGTGCAGTGCGTGATGTAAATTTTAATAATTAGCACAGTACACATGTACTGTATGCAGTGCTCAAAGTGGGCAGTGCGCAGCACCTTTATATTGGAATCTTTTGCGTACCTTCACTTCTTCTTGCGCACCACCCCTTCTTGCATGTTGCTGGTACTTTGACACTGAGAGTCAAAGCATCAGCTTGCAAGGTCGGCAAAGGTGGTGACAACAACCCCCACACTAGCAAAACCGAGCTGGTGTTCCTGGTCCACCAAGCCTTCAGCTTCCCATTCTGGTGACCAGCAAACCAGCAACAAGCATCCCATGCTGCTCCTGCTCTTGCTGCTGCAAAACATAGGCTACCTAAAACTGGCATCCAGCAATGCTTTTTCAGCAGGGAAGAGATGGAACAACAACAACAACAAACTACTGGACACAGTAACAACAGTAGATTAATGCATTGACAAGCACTTGTGTCAGGAGATTTAAGATACACGCAACTCCAATTTAAACGAATACAAAAAAGATTTTTTTTTATGGTCATAACTTCTGGAGAGAATTCACGCAGACAGTGAACAAGGATGAAGCTTTGCAGTGTACATGCTGAGCACCTGAAAGGTTATGAGTTCATAAAATAAAATTTTAAAATAAGCTAAATAAATTTAAGCTGTCATTGTCCATACCCAAAAAAATACTTCCTACCTAGCCAAAGTAGACCATCAACGAACTCATAAAAGACCATAAAAAATAAAATTAAATAATAAATAATTATTATTAATTATTTAATAAATTATTTAATTTAAAGTATTTTAAATTAATTTATTTATTTATATAAAACATACTTCTGTATAGATATTTTTTTGAACAATGAGTTTGAGCGGGATCCACTAAAAAGGTTTCAGGAGGTACAAGCACTAAAGCACTAAAGTTAAGCATTAAAAACCACCTCTCCAACAGGATAATATATGTATTGTCAGTACTACAATTTGTCAAGACAATTTCCTGTTTGCTGTCCTACCCTAAGCATAAAGTTGTGCCCCATTTAATAATATCCTGGTAAGTACAATCTTTATAGAAATGGGCAGAAAGCCTATAGAAATACATATCATTTTCTGTGTTTCCTAGAAACTGTGTTTGTGTGTGTGCCTTCCAGAAGAAGCCTCCAGTCTGGCCTTTATGGCTGGAATCAGGAATTGTGTCCAAGAAAATAACAGGACATTGCAGGGCCTGTTTTCTGAAGCTCTCTTCCCTGTTCCTGTTCCCATCTCTGTCACTAATTAGCCAAAGCCGGCAGCTGGGAGTGATAGGAAATGGCACAAGCTGAAAATGACATGGATCAAGAACACCACCGCCTAATAATATGCAGCACACCACCAGCGACGCCACAGTCAACCAGAAAGAAAGAATAGAGTCAGGCTGGCCAAACGAGAGATGCTGAGCTACACGCAGAGCCCAGCGTTAATACCTACAATGATGAAGGGAGATACTTTCTCAAAGCCAAAACCTACCCGTGGCTTAACGCTGAGGAATGTCTTTTAATTAAAGATGGGGTGAGGAGTTATTAAATAATAGATTATTCCTAACTGAAAAGATGAAATTATGCTGTTCGTTCTCAAAGTCAAATAACCGCCGTACACCTCTCCAACCCACTAATCTCTTTATTTTATGGGTTTTGGGTATGCAGCACATTCATAGTTCCATTATAATTATGCCAAAACTGTTGAAAATGCTGCTTTTCCTTGCTTAAAGAGCCACCAGTTTGTTTTAGCAATTCAGAAGCATTACAGTAGAAGTAATGAGAATTATTAGGTGCTAATTAGATCTACGTTTCTTGAAGTGAAGTGTAAAGAGTCGTTATCGGATGACATTAAGATCAGTTGAGTATGGAGTATATTAGAGTCAGCCGTGTATTCTCAAACTATAGGCAGAAGTTGCAATGGGCACACTGCCACGCAGACACAGAAGTTGGCATCTCCTGCGCAGGAATCCATCTGCAAACACAAATTAGAAAAATGTGTTCACGGTGATAATAAAGCCATCACATCCTGGAAAATTCCATAAAGCTGTCAAGATGTCTCACGCTTCAATCCAGCATCAGTATGGGGAAACCAATATAAATCCGTATTAGACCAAGACAGAAATAATGAGTCGATAAACCTGTTGAATTATCTCAACTGAGAGGCGTGTGATGTTTTTTGTCATGCAGACAGGGAGGGATTATATGATTTAATGTCTTTAAAAACCAAAGGACCTCTAATATGCGGCATTAGTCAACTTCACTGGCACTTCTTTCAAATTAACACCATTGCACTCTCATATTTGGGTTTCGTTGGAATGATAGCATAAATAATAAA
Organism: Gila orcuttii; assembly: GCA_026230005.1. NCBI lineage: Eukaryota > Metazoa > Chordata > Actinopteri > Cypriniformes > Leuciscidae > Gila > Gila orcuttii. The sequence continues at coordinate 16,193,914 of JAPDVR010000010.1, read as the reverse complement.
GGAAATTCTTGTGTTTACCTGCCCTAGAATAGCTTCTTTTATATAAAAATAGTCTCAAAAAGAAAAGCCTTGGAGGAACGTCTAGGAGAGAGCTTTGTTTAGCTTCACATCTCAGCTCTCTATGCAACCTCAAGGTCGCTCTATGTGCTTGAAGCTATCGGAGAACATAACACAGAAAAATATTACTCACTGACCTACTGAGCGTGAGGCAAGCAGGCCTATATTAAACTAGACTAATATAGAGGATATAAAAGACAAAGAATGAGTAAATATAGAAGAAAAGAGTGAAAGAAGACTCAATAGAGAGAGAAAAACAAGTGTCAGAGAAAAGGCTAGAGAATGATGGGATCCAAGAGGTCGTGGAGCCAGAGCGAGCTACGTTCAAGGCAACGTTCATAAAGATGTCAGGGTCAGAGGTCTTCATCTGGATATTTTATTATAAAAGAAAAAAAGAACACTGTTTGAGGTATACTGTTTGAAAATAGCCCCTAAATAGCTATTACCCACACCCCCCTTTAGCAACCACCCTGAACACCCTAGCAACCACCCACAACACTCAAGCGACCATCCAGAACACCTCTAACACTATACAAACAAACACCCAAGGCACTCAAGTAGCAACAACTCTGAACACTCTGGCGTTTTGCACCACTCACATTTTCCTACGAAAAAGTAAAAATCCAGTTGGATTTATTTTCTCACTCTCTCTGTCCCTCCTGCCGCGAATGGGTCTCTAATGGTGCGCAGATGGTGTTCAGACTTCACGCGGTAAGAGGGGTCTTCAAGATCACACTCTCATACACAGGGAGGTGACCTGTACATACCTGAGCCCAAGCACCTCCTCCCTCAGTCACAGAGAGTCTCTGTCCAGCCAAACCCTATTAAAATATACGAGCAGAGAGTCATCCGTCCTACTCAAGCCTTTAAATACAAACATCCTGATAGTTTAATGAGCTAATTAACTTGGATTTCAGTTTCTCAATAGCAGGTCACAATGGCGAGTATGGGGTCGATAGCTTGTGTTGCTTGGTGGACTGAGAGTGTTTCGTTTTCTAAGGATTTGTGTGACTTTGATAGGTGAGATTTGATAGTAATTCATTAACTAAATCTTGCTTGTGGGAATATAATTGTGAAAAAAGGTGCTTGATTAATATGTGACTAAAGCTTAATTACAGATCCTCCCATTCTGCTTCTCTGGATGATGGGATGTGACAGCGCTAAAGAGCAGGGGGTCATTGCCCATGACCTTTAACCCCAAACTTTTAGCTTTAAAATAGGTCTAAACAACATTCTTTGGTATAAAGCTCTGCTGCTAGAATGCACGTCTTGAATGAAGCTTTAACAGGACTCCTCATTCAGTCTTTTTCTAAGTAATTGGTTTGAGAATTGAATAAACATTTTTCATTCAGAACTCCTCCACGTTTTTTATTCTTGTATTCTTATTCTTTTATTCTTATTCTTACCACATAACTTATAGAATACAATAATAAGGTTGTGCATTACAGTGATTTAACTATGGTTAAAGGATGCAAAACAGGCTTATTGTTTTATAAAATGCCAGCAAAAGCAAAAGCAACAACAACAAAAAAACAGTAGAAAACTTTAATGGCCATAGGTTGCGCGTTATGAAATATGCAAATGAGTGTTTGAGTATTACCTTAAATATTTATCCTCAAGACAATTAAAAATACAATGACACTCGACATTTATTGGTAAAACAACAGAACTATAAAATGAACATGGACATTTTTTGAGTTCATATTAAAATCTCAAACTTTTGATTCCAGACTTTAGCATCTTAGCAAATCTGAGCACAGTTTGAGACATTAAGCAGTGTTGTTATTGTCAACTAAAATAAAACTTATCAATTTATTTTAAAGTTAATTAAAACTTAATTAAATTAAAACTTATTAAAATAAGTAATGGAAAAAAACTGAAATAAAATAATGTTATATGAAAATATGTTGAAATTAGAAATGTTGCATGGTAACTAACTATAAAAAATTGTTTTAAGTTGAAATAAAATAACTCAAACTGAAATAAAAATAAATGTGATTTAAATAGAAATATAAAAAAACTAAATTAAAATATAATTAATTAATTAATTAATTAATATAGTACATTAGTCTAACTATTAATATAATATAAAATAAATAATTAATATTAATTGTATTTACATTTGTTAATTCATATATATTTAAAGTTCCCCTGTGGTGAAAATCAAGTTTTTAATGTTGTTTATATGCCTATGTGGTGTTTTTAATTTGCTTTAAGACAAACCATATACAAATTCATAAGTCAACACCATTGCTGAGTTTTTTCTCTTTAAAACTGAAGTGAACCAAAGACAGTTTGAAATCGCTGGTGTTTCTGACCTCACAAACTACCTTGTAACCAATCACGTAAACGTGTGATAGTCAACGAGTTCTACTCTGAGTGGGTGAGAGTGAGTGGAGGTGGGCTAATTTGCATATTCATAGAACGCATATACTAAATGAGGCAAGGGTGTAGAGTTATATTCCAGCTATTTTAAGGCATGAATGATTTATTTTTGCAAGAAAAAAACATTTAAATATGTAATTTTGGTGATCAAAGATGAGTTTTAAGGGATAAAATTATTGACTACAGGGGGACTTTAAATAATATATCAATTTAACCGGGGTTACAGGTGTGCATTTATCTGATACATTACAATGGCTTCATCCTTTCAGATTGTACAATCTGAACCATCTGTTTTACAGATGCATCTAAATGCTACATACAAAAATGAAAGCAATCATCCTTCTACCACAGTACTGATTTTGAAAACAGAAACCATTTGCTAACTCTTGTTTCTGTTTTCAGACAGCACCATCTCACCTGCCTATTAGCTTTCTGCATCAGCTTGTGTGTTAAACAGGAGAAATGTTTCAATGGGTTGTTGCACACGGAGAGAAGGCTGGTGCTGTGGAGCATACGTGTGATTACTGATTTCCCTCAGAGAGCGGAGCTGCTTTGATTATGGAGCAGGAGGGCTCTTACAGCGTTCCAGACCGACAGTCGGCACATTGGGGGGCTGATTTACGTGACTGGTGCTCCCCGGTGCTCTGTTCTAATCAGACCCGCTATCATTAAAAACAACAACAACGAGTGTGTGCGTGGAGTAGGAGCCACTCAAAATAAATGCTTAACCCTTCCTCTAGAGGCTGAAGGGGTTAATTCTGATTCCCGCCAGAGTATTTGATACATTTTAATGAATCTGTCAAAAGAAAATGCGGAAATCTCGGGACAATTTGTCAGCGATTGTGAAGTTTATATTGATGTTTAAATATTGATGACAAAGCTTTGAATGCAGGCCAGATCAACATTAAAATTCATGGTGGAAATGTAAACTCAATAAATCAACAGTCAAATGGGAAAAGGGGCTTTTGAGAGACGCAGTGGAACAATTTTCATACAGTTGAAGATGAGCAGCATTTGTTGGCAGTTAATGTGAATCATTCCTCACAGCAAAAGGTGGACTAATAAATATGTTCAGTGGAAACACACATACGACATTGTTTCTTGTGTCTTACATTGAACATTGCAGCCTTGGCTAGAAGTGTCTTTACAGTACAGTTAATGCAGCTCTAAGACAATAAAAAATTAAAATAAATAAAATAAATAAATAAAAAATGGCATTCTGCGACAAAACTAGACTGTTACACTGGAAGAGCCTAGTTTAATTAACAGATACTGTATTTCTATTTTTCTGAGCTGCAGACCTTCTCCAGCCACTTTATTTTCACTAACCGAAATTAAATTTCATTCAAAGATTTTATGTGCTAATGTGCTGATCCCTATAAATTTTATTAGTTATATAGAGTATATTTCTAACCAAAAAATCGAACATAGTCATAAACATAAATCATAATCTTTTTTATTTTTTTCTTTCGAACAAATGATTTGTTTCATTTGTATTTGTTGTGTAAATACACTTATGCTGCTTTGAAAAAAGTCTGTGTAAATGCATGACAATTATGTGATGTACAGTACTTATCATTGTTCAGTGAATTTTCGTGAACGAAATCCATTTAGTAGGAATAAATGCATTCAGGAAAGATTTTCCCAGTGCATATTTTACAAAGTGTTCAAGTTTGTCACAGGGATTCCACCACGACCAACAGAAAGTTGCTTGCTTTGAAAGTGACTTAAGCCATGCTTTATACATTGCTACATTATTGTCAATAAACCTTTTTGCCTGTTCAATTTCTCTGAAATGTTGTTAATATGACCACACCTTTAGACACTTACAAATGAGTGAATGTCTTTGCATTAGATAATAAAAAATAAAACTATAAGTTTTATATGATAAAACAATAGATATATGGTTTAAAAGCATTCTGTCAAAAAGCACTGTGACGTTTTGTGGTTGTCAAATGTTAGTGGATCATCTTCATGTTAATGTGATGAACTAGCTGTGGTTACACTGATAGGACACCTGTTTGAGAACTGACTTCATACATCCACTAAAAAGTCACTCCTCTCCTCACAAAATTGCACTGGTTGCCAGTTGCCGCTCGCATTAAATTCAAGGCACTGACGTTTGCCTACAGAACAACCACTGGCACTGCTCCCTCTTACCTAAACTCATTACTTCAGACTTATGTGCCATCCAGAACCTGCGCTCTGCTAGCGAATGTCGTCTTGTGGTACCATCTCAAAGAGGCACAAAATCTCTTTCTCGGACCTTTACCATGACTGTTCCCTGTTGGTGGAATGATCTGCCTAACTCAACCAGAGCTTCTGAGTCAGTAGCCACTTTCAAGAAACTGCTGAAGTGCTGAACAGCACTTGATTCAGTAGTATTAACACTTTCTCTTCTCTTCTATTCTTTAAAAAAAAAAATAAAAAAAAATAACTTAAGTTAAACTGAGAGGGGTTATAGCACTTACGTATTGTTGTCCTACTGTTAGTTTAACTGCTTCTATTGTTCTCATTTGTAAGTCGCTTTGGATAAAAGCGTCTGCTAAATGAATAAATGTAAATGTAAATGTAAATCAGCAAAATACCAATTAAAAGTGTAAAAAACAAACAAACAGCCAAATTAAACCTGGTCCATGTTCTGTTCTGTCTCATGGAAAATGAGTGTGACATTATTTTCTCCATCAGCACAGTTGCTGATGTCTGCACACACTGTCCTTGTGCAGCGTGACTATACTTTACAAGGCTTGCACACTGATCTGTGAGTGATGTGGAGAGAATACAGAAAACAAAATATATCCAGGCCTTTATCCATCCATCAATCAATCCATCCATCCATCCTGCATGTCCTATGTAGAGTCACAGGGAAGCTAGAGCCTATCCCAGCGTTTTGGGCCAAAGCTGGGCCTTTAGTTCTTATCTAATATAAATTAGACACTTTTATGTCCAAATATTTTTGGGGTCACTACATATGTCACTTAATATGCAGTTTGTATGTTACCTTTATAGTGTAAATTTGGAAACCAAAGATATTTAAATAATTATTTATATCATATGATTTGATTTTTTATGTGTATAGCAATTTAGAATCATTCAAAATTATTAAAAAAATTTGGGTTCATCTGTACCTGAGGCAAGTGTTGAGAGGGTGATTGGGCCCTTTGGGTGTGTGTGTGTGTGTGTGTGTGTGTGTGTGTATTGATGGGGGGGCTATATGTGCTGGGAGGGACTTCGGAATTCTTTTGTTTCCTTTGGCCTCTCTTCTGATGTGAGGAACAACCCTTTTCATCTGAAGCCTGCCAGCTGTGAGGGCAAGTCAATAAGCCAATACTACCCCATTACTCCCTCCCCACCCCACCTCAGGCACACATGTCCCCCAGCCCCCACCTCCCTTTGTCTCTGACACTGTGTCCTGACTGTAGGTAAAATTGGCACAGTGTAGAAACAAGTGCTAAAAAGCTGGCTACTCCACCCCTTCCCCTGCTCCAGGTCTGGGGTGGAGGTGGTCCAGACAGATAGGACAAGGAGAAAGAGAGAGATTCTTGGCTTCCCTGCCACTGGACATGAGAACCGTCTGTCTCGGAACATCCCAATCTCACGCTCTCGCTCCAAGCTCTCGCCCTCCTGGGGTGATGCACAATCGCCTCAGGGCTACAAGGTCTGTTCGACATTGAGATACGCTTAATCTCCCTAGGCTCAGCGTGTCCTGTCTCCATGATTGGGAGAATCTTGGTTTACCTGAGAGCTTTGCTCCTGGAAACCAAATGAATCCCTCTCCGTCGTGATACTAACAAACCCCCAACCCTAAGTATTGAACTCTGTTTGTGCTACAGACATGCATGATACTTCAAATTAAGCGGCTTGTTGAAGAGAAGTGTGCTCTTACTTTTCTACAAGATCTGCCTTGCCTGGCAGACATAAAACAGGTGAAAAATTCCTCAGACAATATCAGAATCAGAATCAGAATCAGAAAGAGCTTTATTGCCAAGTGTGCTTGCACACACAAGGAATTTGTTTTTGGTACTGAGGCCTCCAGTGGACATATACAGATACAAATACAACAAGAAACATAATACTACAAATTATAAGAATAAAAAATAAAAATATAAATATATGAGAATAAAAGTATCACAGTTGGGTTTAGTCAGAATAGACATTTCCAGATTTACAGATTATGAACATATTTACAGTGTTTTGAATATTATAAATAAATAAATCTACATATAAGTATCACCTGAGTTGTAGGGTATTGCACTAAACAGTGGGAGTATTGCACTTAAAGGCGTATGCATTGGGAGATATGTTAACTGTTCAGGAGGGAAATGGCCTGTGGGAAGAAACTGTTCCTGTGCCGAGATGTTCTTGTGGCCAGTGATCTGAGTCGCCGTCTTGACGGTAACAGTTCAAACAGGAGGTGTCCAGGGTGAGTGGAGTCTGTGATGATTTTACCTGCTCTCTTCCTCACTCTGGAAGAGTACAGGTCCTGGAGGGTTGGCAGGGGGGCACCAATAATCCTCTCCGCAGTCCGGACTGTCCGTTGTAGTCTCCTGATGTCTGATTTGGTAGCTGAACCAAACCAGACAGTGATGGAAGTGCATAAGACAGACTCAATGACGGCTGAGTAGAACTGAATCAGCAGCTCCTGTGGCAAGTTGAACTTCCTCAGCTGGCGAAGGAAGTACAGTCTCTGCTGGGCCTTTTTCACAGTGGAGTCAATGTGATTGTCCCACTTCAGGTCCTGAGAGATGATAGTGCCCAGGAACCTGAATAACTCCACTGCTTCCACAGTGCTGTTCATGATGATGAGTGGGGGGAGTGCTGGGCTGTTCCTCCTGAAGTCCACGATCATCTCCACTGTTTTGAGCGTGTTCAGCTCAAGGTTGTTATAACTGCACCAGACAGCTAGATGTTCAACCTCCAGTCTGTAAGCAGACTCGTCGCCGTTTTGGATGAGACCGATGACAGTGGTGTCGTCTGCAAATTTCAGGAGCTTGACAGAGGGGTCTTTAGAAGTGCAGTCATTAGTGTACAGGGAGAAGAGCAGTGGGGAGAGAACGCACCCTTGGGGGGCACCAGTGCTGGTGGTGAGAGTCCTGGATGTGTGTTTCCCCAGTCTCACTCGCTGCTGCCGGTCCGTCAGGAAGCTGGTGATCCACTGACAGATCGAGGATGGTATGGAGAGCTGGGTCAGTTTGGCTGTGAGAAGACCAGGCATGATGGTATTGAAGGCCGAACTGAAGTCCACAAAGAGGACCCTTGCATAAGTCCCTGGTCTGTCGAGATGTTGCAGGATATAATGCAGTCCCATGTTGACTGCATCATCCACAGACCTGTTTGCTCTGTAAGCAAACTGAAAGGGATCCAGCAGGGGTCCAGTGATGTCTTTCAGGTGGGCCACCACCAGTCTTTCAAACGACTTCATGACCACAGACGTGAGAGCGACAGGTCTGTAGTCATTAAGTCCAGTGATTTTGGGTTTTTTGGGGACAGGAATGATAGTGGAGCGTTTGAAGCAGCAGGGAACTTCACACTGCTCCAATGATCTATTGAAGATCTGCGTGAAGACCGGGGCCAGTTGGTCAGCGCAGGCTTTTAAACAAGCAGATGAGGGCCTGAGGCTTTCCTAGTCTTCTGTTTTTTGAAGACTCGGCTCACGTCCTCCACACAGACCTTAAGCTCAGGTAGGATGGCAGGAGGGGGGAGTAATGGGAGTGCAGGAGGTGATGGTGAATGTGTGAAGTGCAGATCAGACCGGGTGTGTGGTGTGAATGAGGGCTTTTCAAACCTGCAATAAAATGAGTTTAAATCATCAGCCAGGTGTTGATTGTCCACAGATCGAGGGGATGGTGACTTGTAATTGGTGATGTTCCTCAGGCCATTCCAGACTGATGATGGGTCGTTGGATGAAAACTGGTTTTTCAGTTTTTCAGAGTAGTTCCTTTTAGCAACTCTGATCTCCTTTGTCAATCTGTTTCTGGCCTGGTTATACAAGATTTTATCCCCACTTCTGTAAGCATCCTCTTTGGCATGACGAAGGTGTTTGAGTTTCCCAGTAAACCATGGTTTATCATTAGTAAATGATAAGAATGTCCTGGTAGGAATGCATGTATCCTCACAGAAACTTATATATGATGTTACAGTATCAGTGAGCTCATCCAGATCGTTGGTAGCAGCTTCAAAAACAGTCCAATCAGTGCAATCAAAGCAGGCCTGTAGATTCTGCTCTGCTTCATTTGTCCATCTTTTTACAGTCCTTATTACAGGTTTAGCTGATTTCAGTTTCTGCCTGTAGGTCGGTATGAGATGAACCAAACAGTGATCAGAGAGCCCCAAAGCTGCTCGTGAAACGGAGTGATACGCATCTTTTATTGTGGTGTAACAGTGGTCCAGTATATTACTGTCTCTGGTGGGACATGTAACGTGCTGTCTGTATTTTGGTAGTTCACGGGAAAGATTTGCTTTGTTAAAATCCCCAAGAATGATTAAAAGAGAGTCTGGGTACCTTTGTTCTGTTTCAGCTATTTGATCAGCCAGCTGTTGTAGCGCCGCGCTCACGCACGCGTCTGGAGGGATGTAAACATTCACGAGAATGAAAGAGGAAAACTCCCGAGGCGAGTAGAAGGGTTTACAGTTTATGAAATGTGCCTCTAAGTTAGGAGAGCACATCTTCTTCAGTGTTGTTACATCTGAACACCAACTTTCGTTAATGTAGAAACACATTCCACCACCTCTTGTTTTCCCCGTTAGCTCCGCGATGCGATCCGCTCTGAACAGCTGGAAGCCCGGCAGATGTATTGCGTTGTCCGGTATGGCTTCACTCAGCCAGGTTTCAGTGAAGCACAGAGCAGCAGAGTTTAGAAAATCCTTGTTAGTGCGGGTGAGGAGAAGAAGTTCGTCCGTTTTGTTAGGAAGGGATCGGAGATTCGCGAGATGAATACTGGGGAGTGCAGTGCGCAGGCCGAGCTCGCGGAGTTTAACCAGAGCGCCGGCTCGCTTCCCGCGTTTGCGTCTGAACGCGCGTTTGAACAACACCGCTGCCCCACCGACGAGAATGTCCCGCAAGACGTCCGAATAATCAAAAACTGTAGAAAAGTTATCTGGTGTGTGTTTCCTAATGTCCAGTAGTTCGTCTTTGGTGAAACTGATAGGAAAAGAATGACTAAACGCAGAACAAACAAACAAAAACAACACAATAGCTGGAGAGCCCCACACAAAGGCAGCCATGCGCGGCGCCATCTTGGATGTAGAACTGAAGGAGGGACACCAGCCATATATAGAGAACAGAATATTAGAGATTTGAATATGGGCTCTTCTGAGTTGGTAAAGGCTTACACACACCAACCCAACGGTCGGCCAATGTCGGGCCATCATTAAGCATCTCTCAGCCTAGTTTTTGCAGTGTGCAGTTTGCTATTCAGCTTAACGAACCATTGCACAAGAAAAAGACGTCTCTTGCTTGGGAACCAATCATCTTTTTCAGCAGAAAGTGTAAAAATGTACTTTGTCTCTGCACATTTTTTGATAGACAGATAGGAAATGAAAAGGAGCCGGGTGGGGAAAAGGGTCAAGGTTTGACATGAGCCTGACTAGAACCTGAGTCAACAAGTGGGCAACAAGGATCAATGTCAAAGCACATTACAAAAGCACAATGTCAAACCACCAGGCCACAGCTACAGCTCATCGTCTTTCCAATAGCTCTCAGGGCTCAGACTGAAGGCACTGAAGTGTTTAATCCGGTTTTGTTTCTGGGCGTTCAGGAGCAGGATCTAGCTTGACTAGAGAAAACTGTGGTACAAGCATGTCTGAGGGCTTGAACTGTACAAGTGGAAAAATAACAAAAAAGATGATCAAATGGTCTGCTCTCTCTCTCTCTCTCTCTCTCTCTCTCTCTCTCTCTCTCTCTCTCTCTCTCTCTCTCTCTCTCTCCTTTCACACTTCTGTCCATCTCTGGCTGCAGGTTGTTTTTATTTGCTTCCCTCTCAGCTTGCTGTGATCAATAGGATGCACCTTAGTGGCCCTGATTTGCTTTCACATCACCAGCCAGGGGGAGCGAGAGTTTCCTGCACAAAAAAAAAAAAAAGAAGAAGAAGAGAACTACAAAGAGTCAGTGGAAGCAGAGGAAATAAAGGGAGGGTTTGTTGGCCCCTTTATATTAGAGACGGTTTAAGCAAAATGAGACAGTAAAAATGCCACAGCTTTAATGGGCAGCTACAGGATGTGTGGCCATAAAAGATGCCCCCCCCCCCCTCCCCCTTCTCTCTGTGTTTTGCTTTTTCTTACTGGTTTCTCTCAGCAGTGGAGAAATGAGGACGTCAGTAAAAATTGGTGGGAAAGCGGATCAAATCAAAACTTAAAGAACCAATCAATAACGAAAACAGACCCAACAAGTATATGCAGATCATTTTCAACAAATTAATCAACAAAACCTGTCAAGAATCCAAAATCAATTTAAATAAGAAAATTATATTTAGCATAAACAAATATAAAGCCTTTTAAGGATCATTATGTAATTTCTGTAATTGCAAACTTTTTTTTAAATAACAAGGACACCCCCCTTCCCCCATGTTCATGTCACTATAATAAATTAAAATTTCAAAATGTCACTATAATAAATACTGTAACTTTATTAGGTACACTCTGCTAGCACATGGTTGGACCTCATTTTGCCTTCAGAACTGTCTTAAATCTTTGTGGCATAGACTCAACAAGGTGCTGGAAACATTCCTCAGGTATTTTGGCCCATATTTACATGATAAAATCACATAATCTCCCTGTTCCATCACATCCCAAAGGTGCTCTATTGGATTGAGATCTAGTGACTGTGTAGGCCATTTGAATATGGTGAACTCATGTTCAAGAAACTAGTTTGAGATTATTTAAGCTTTGTGACATAGTGCGTTATCCTGCTGGAAGTAGCCATCAGAAGATGGGTACACTGTGGTCATAAAGGGGTGGACGTGGTCAGCAACAATACTGAGGTAGGCTATGTTGTTTAAATGATGCTCAGATGGTACTAATGGGCCCAAAGTGTGCCAGAATCATTGATACAAGGCAGGATGGATCCATGCTTTCATATTGTTTATGCCAAATTCTGACCCTACCATCTGAATGTTGCAGCAGAAATCAAGACTCATTAGATCAGGCAACGTTTTTCCAATCTTTAATTGTCCAATTTTGGTGAGCCTGTGTGAATTGTAGCCTCAGTTTCCTGTTCTTAGCTGACAGGAGTGGCACCCGGTGTGTTCTTCTGCTGCTGTAGCCCATCTACTTGTGATGTGATTTCAGAGATGCTCTTCGTCATACCTCAGTTGTAATGAGTGGTTAATTGAGTTACTGTTGCATTTCTATCAGCTCAAATCATTCTGACCATTCTCCTCTGCCCTCTGGCATCAATAAGGCAATTTCGCCCACAGAGCTGCCACTCACTGGAAATTCTCACTGGAGATGGCTGTGCCAGTAGATCAGCAGTTTCTGAAATACCCAGACCTGCCGTCTGGCACCAACAACCATGCCACGTATGCCCCGTACTTCGTCAAGTCACAAAGTTGCCGCCATGTGATTGCTGATTAGATATTTGCGTTGACGAGCAGTTGAACTGGTGTACCTAATAAAGTGGCTGGTGAGTATATATACACATACTGAACATGCATTGCACAAGCATAAACATGGTCCTTGGCCAAGACACCTTACCCCAAGTTATTCTATGCGGTAAGTACAGTAAGTGGATTTGGATGAAAGTATCAGCTAAATTACTGCTCACTAACTACCATCACATACATATTGTGTGGTTAGACACAGACAAGATAATCCAAACATCACAGAGTTATTTTTCTTTGCTCAGTTGCTTTTAGTGGTTGAAAGGCCACATATTATGTATCCTGAATGATCTCTACTGGACACTGTATCTTGACACAAAGGCCACAGCAGCACATGAGCTATGAAGAGAAAAATACACTCAAGCCCTGTGGGCAATAACACTGCAAGCTCTTTTTTCAACAAAAGACCCTCTGTAATCTACAGCTCTACTCGGCTGAAAATTGATTCTTCTCTCTGGACTGCATAGTAATGATGAGATGAGTTTATCAGTTAATCTGGTGAGTTTCAGACACGACCAGGAATGCTGAGCTGATCATGACTGTACCAATGTCATTTAGGCTGGTGGGGTCTATATATAGTGCATCAGGTGAATCATTTAGTTCTAAACTTATTCCATCTGTATTAGTGTGTAAATTTGGCCACAAACAGTAATGTTGTTGTCATGGAAACTCAGTTATAATGCATCATAAGTAGCTAATATGCCTACAAGTGTTTAATGACCCCTGACCTCAGTTTCTTTTCTGAAAATTCAGTATTCATTCAGTCTGTTTTGTGAGTGTTTGCACTTCAACAGTTGAAGCTATTCCATGCAATTTGTGCCATTCACTGTTCAAGTGAACTCAAACATGAATTGTCATTTTTATGACAACGAAAGGCATCACACCAAGCAGCATCCTAGGAATGGCCAATGTTTATAATGACCTAAAAGACAAGAATCCACCATTCATTCGTTACAGTTACATCAGAGGCAAACCAACACTGATTGGGGGCCCCAGGCAAAATTAATCAATGAGGCCCTTTTTTATATATATGTATTTTATATATGTTTTATATATAATATATATGATTTTTTTTTTGTTAATATATCTTCATTACCTAGATATATCATTATACAAAATTCAAAAAGTAGTCAAAAGACTATTATGTGCTTATTTTTTTAATTAATGAAATGTCAATCTTCATCTTTATAACAGAAGATCCAATACAATAGGCTACAACAATCTTCAAGATACAGTAAATATTCAAATGTGTAACAGATTGTCACCTTAAAAACAGTCATTTTGGGTGGTGGCACAAGCAATGCTATATAGAAATATATAGTTAGCATCTTAATTTAATCTTTGTTTTAATTCTATTTAGTAGTTCATTAACGAATTGTTAACTCAACTAATTTAATGTAAAGAGCTGGATACTAATCACTAATTAAATAATGTTAACTATAGTAAATGTATTAATTAGAGTTGCCATAGACTAAATATTTTTCCAGTCGACTAATCGTTCATTTAAGCAATTAGTCGACTAATCGCACGTTTATATTAATTTCTGCTTAAATACTGGGTGCATGGAGGAATGTAGCCTATTCTGCGCTCAAGCGCATGCATAAATCTTGCCGCAAAAGCAGGCTAATGATAATAAATATGTCTTAAAAAATAACAAGGCATTTTAATTGTTTATTAATAAACTAGTGTTTTCTAAATCAGTGTCGGCTTCTAACATATCTCCATACATCTCCGCTGTAAAGTGGATGCACCTTTAGAAAGAAATGCATCTTTACGGATTACATAATCAGATGATATTTGCTTTTGATTCAAAATTTTTCGTTTAAAAGTGCATTTCAAGCTTTATATATATATATATATATATATATATATATATATATATATATATATATATATATGTATGTAAGTATTACTCATGTCTGTGAGGCTAGTATACGCTGTGTTTCTGTTTATTTTTGAGAAGCGCTCCAGTTCACGGAGGCCATGAAAGCGCAACCTGGTTGTTTTATCTTATTTTACAAAAGCAAAACGTTTTCTTGTTATTGTGAGTTTACACAAATAAAAGTAGTTGCGACTGATGCATCCTTCTTTTCTGTATGGCCAGAAATGATGGAGTTTCCACTGTTTATAGGAAAATGCAAGTAATCGCGCCGGCGCCTCCATGTCATGCAGTGCGCGTTCCACACTCCGCACTCCGCACAAACACTTGTATGCACCTAATAATAGCGAACAATATGCACATCGACGGATCTTCCTCCATCTCTTCTCCAAAATGTAATCAAATGTATATTTCTGCAAGCAGCGGGATGGCGGGTGTTCATTTCATAAACTGTGATCAATGGTAGCTTATTTCATGTATAAATTAAGGGTATATGTCCAAAAAACTGGTAATGTCAAACTTTGTAGTAGTGCTTTCGTGGCGTAATAATATGTTTGGTTGTAAAATGTAATACCTGAATGAAATGAAATCGAGGCTATTGTCCTGTGGAATCATTCATTCACAGACAGCATACGAAGATGTTCAACTAATAAAGATCTTCATCGCTGGCAAACAATATGATGCATTTCCAGATTTGCTTTCACTAGCTGTAGGTCCACGGCCACTTCATCCAACGCTCTTGATGTTCTTAAATCTTCCTGTTACGACTCTGAGTGTGAAACCGCTTCAGACAATTCAGTGCGTGTAGGAAACTGAACAAATCATTCAAACTGATTTGCGAACAAATTTAGACAGATCTGCCAACTTTTAAGATGATGTCTTTGAACAGAATGACCTCATGTGATTCAAGTGATCCCCGAGTGATTCATTTGTGAATTGAGAATTCCCCAGAAATGCCCCAGAAAAAAGATACAGCGCGCGAATAAACTACGCATTTAACAACATGTATTGCATTAAAATATAGTAACGAGTGGAACGTCGCCCAACGTAACAAAGTACAGTTTTTTTCATTAGAAGTGTACTCGAGTTAAAGTAAAAGTACCCACATTTAAATCTACTCTTAAAAGTACAATTTTTCCAAAAAAAATACTCAAGTAAATGTAACAAAGTAAATGTACTTCGTTATTACCCACCTCTGGGGGATGCAGAGATGTTGCTGCGTCTTTATATTAACATTCCTGATAGTTTGAAAGATCAGCCCTTGGGGGCCCCCTTAAAATGCAGGGCCCCAGGCAATTGCCTGGCTTGCCTGCCCTATTTTGACGCCTCTGAGTTACATCTACAAATGAAAGTTGTCATGTGATATCTTATACATTGAAACACGAATTTTGTACAGAAATGATTGATTCTTGAAATAAATACTGATTTTCACACAGTAACAGCTACATGTCTCTGAAATGATAGAATATATTTTCAAACTATTTAAAAAATAGGTAACACTTTATTTTGATGGTCCCTTTTGAACATTCTGTTGACTATAAGTAACTTTGCAGCTACATGTCAACTAACTCTCATTAGAGTATTAGTAGAGTGTCTGCGTAATATCTGCAAACACTTTATTGTGATGCTCCTTCAACAGACATTCTACTGACTATAAGTAACTTTTCAACTACATGTCAACTTATTCTAACCCTAACCCTACCAGTCTACTAATACTCTACTAATACTCCAATGAGAGTTAGTAGACATGTAGGTGCAATGTTACTTATAGACAACCGAATGTGTTAAAGGGACCATCAAAATAAAGTGAAACAAAAAAAATATATTTTTATTGCACAAAGCCATTCATTAGGCTACAGAACTATAAAGAATAAGGTTCTATAACCTTACATTTTATCATTTTTACGGTACAATGTTTTTCCAAGCAGCGTTATTATATTTAACTAAACCTAAAACTATTAAAAAACATTTTTGTTAATTTAAATAAAGCTGAAATAAAATAAAATATACATATTAGATATATGATAAACTAAACTATAAATAAGTTTAAGTTCAAGACCTTACCAAACCAAAAATAATTAAAAACTACAACTGAACCCAAACTGAAAAAAATAAATAAAATAAAACTATAATAAAAAGGCATGTTTTTAAAAATAAGTAAAAATAACTGTAATCACTATAGAATTTTTTTAGTTTCCATTGTAAGTATTCTTAGTATAGTATGGTTTTTTGATCCTGATCTCCTGTTGTCCCATCATTATAGAGTTTATCCCTCGGCTACGTCATAACAGGCGAGAATTGAGCTAACGCTCCAAATATCGTGCTGATTGTGCGTCAACAGCAACTCCACTCAAAGAGTGACTATAGCGCACAGATGACAGTCAGAAACAACTGTGCAAGTGTATCGGTTTCATTCAGGAAGAGAGAGAGGATGAAAAAAGCGATCAATACATCACTCGAGTGAAAAGCGACCATTAAATTGGGATTATTTCTGGTAGGATCACCAACAATAAACAATATGCTTAAAAAAAAAGGTTCAGACATGGACAGCTAGCACGAGGTGAGCCTGCATTGCTTCCTCTATAGGAAATAAAGCGTTTAAGGTTAAATTTTAGCTAATAAAAGACAGAAACCTTCTTATGTTGACTGTCTGAAACACCAGAGAACGGAAGGGAGGATATTAATGCTAATCGGGTTCCTCTTATCCATTGGCACACAGAACAAGGCCTTCAGAAGCGTCTAGTACACCCCATAAAATCAGACTGACATATTGATCAGGGCCACAATTAAGCTGCTCTATTCAGTAGGTGCCACCGTGAGATATTTACCCCCAAGCTGCTGGTTGCAAAGCAGGATTTTGGTGATGTTTTGGCAGTTTAGTGTCTCTGGTGCAAAGACAGCTACAAAGACTGGCTTGTTTGCTGACAGCTACGAGGGAATAAAAATAACACAAATAGAAAAGAAGGGTAAAGGGCGATTTCACGTCACATGACATGATCACTGGCAGTGGTATGGTACCAGATGAGTGCATGCCAGTGTTAATAGTTAATTTTAGAGGCGAGCCACTGTTAGTTCAGCTAAAACCACAATGAGTCTGATTGTGAGAGCATGCATGTGTCTGTGTGTGTAAGTGTGTGGTATTGAAAGGCACACTTGTGGTTTTCATGCAAGTTAAAACCTCTTCTTTTTGCCTAGCCAATGTCCATTCTTCCGTGAATGGTGATTTATTTCTTTAACCGTGATTTCATGTTCTATAAAAGCATCTTTATTTCACGTAATTTACTTATTTCTCATAAATTAATTATTCTTGTAATTGTGAATTCATACAATTCCATCTTTATTTCTCGTTATTGCAAAGTTATATTTCACAATTGCAACTTTCTTTCTCGAAAATAAGAAAATGTTACTGTGACTTCATATCAAGTGAGACTTATTTTGTAATTGCGATAATATATTGTGATATTTATCGGCAATCATGACAATCATGAGATATTTTTGTAATTGGTACTTCATATATTTAATATTGCCATTATTTCTGTTTCTCGCAATTGCAATATTTTTTTTTCACAATTGTATTTTTTTTATTATTTTTTTTTTACTTTTTTATTTAGCAACCGCAAATGTATTTCTCACAATTGGGGCTATTTCTTACAATTACAATTTTATTTCTTCCAATGCACATAATTTTTTATATCAAACTTTATCTCACTGTTACTTTTAATATTATTTGAGTCTGAAACAGGCCTACATTCCTTGGTCACATGGACTATTGGTTCATGTTAACCAATAGCCAAATAGATGTTTTAGGCTTTTGTAAATAATGCAGTCTTTATAAAATCTTACCAATTATTAAACCAGTCATTTTATTTTGGTTCACTTTAATGTGTACTACAGCAAATGTAACTATTTGAAAAAAAAAACAATTTTTTAAGTACAATGAAGTTGAATGTTTAAGTAATTTCAACTAAAATTACATAAAACTCACTTTAAAAATGAGTCGAATCTTGTATAACTTATTTATAAGTCGAAAAGTGCTTAGCTTATTTTGATGAGTTAAAGCAATGTAAAAACATATGTTGTCATAACTTAACAATCACATAATTTTTTACAATGCACTTTGTACTGCTAAATTTCGAAAGATGTGCTCCTGGCCCTTGAAATTTTAATATACTTCCTCTAGCAAGCCACATTACCAGACACATTCCTCCATGCACACAGTTCATGCCAGCACTGGTGTTGCCTTTAAAATAATCCACATCACTCGCCTGACAGGTGCAAGTTTATAGGCATAACCCCAATAAAACCTAACGATGCCAATTGTACCTTGTAAATCCAAGCAACCACTAAGAACTCTCTGAATTTCAGTACTTTTCATCTTTTTATTAGCGTGTCTTCCTCAATGAACTGAACATTTCCACAATTTCAAAAGTGAAAACACATACAGCTGCTGATGCTAACCTGTTAAACCACATGCTTAAATTTAGCTCAGCACAAACCACAAAAGGCTTGTCTCTTAACCGTTCTGTGGAGGGGTGCAGAAAGAGAGTGACATCTCTTCCGTCTCTGCTTTATCTTTACTTTTTGTTTGCCAAACTGAAGTGGATTTCAGGGGATGTTGAAAGAAACAAAGTGCTTTCTCAGGCTTGGCATGGGACTGCTGTTCGCGCTGTTCATTTTACTCACAGCTCAAACTGTACTCTATTTTTACCCCATTAACGCAACAGCAGTGTTTTCTGAACTTGTCTGTGAATCTCACAGAGACAATGAAAAGTTAAACCAAGGCCTGGACCAACATTGAAAATAAAACAATAGTAAAAAAATATCTTTTCAGTAGAGAAATAAACATTGTTGAATTTTCAAATGTTTTTATCCAACTCCGAGTACATCCTCCACAAGAAAACATCATACCAAACTGCAGGGTCAGATATCTTTTACATTTTAAAAAAGTTTCACAATACTCCCTTTGAAACCCACAGCGTCAGGGAAGTGCATATGCAGCTCAGAGTTTTGCAGCTCCACTGTTGAGTATCACGACTAGGCCATTACTGTCAGGAAACCATCCAGATCGGCAGCCTTGGAGCATTATGATTTGAAATTAGCCCCTTGTGCATTAGTCATGAAATAGACAGCCTGTCTCTAATTAGTTTAATTCTTTATTAAACCACTGACCTAAGACATGTTTCTCTGCAACTGCTACTTGAAGACACTCACATTGAGACATGCACGAATATGTAACACTAATCACAAAGTATATTTATAAAACCTGTAGAGCAGAGCTTGTTTATATATATATATATATATATATTTTTTTTTTGCAAATGGATATTGTAATTGCTTTTAATTTAGTAACTCATTTAGCTAATTTCCTATTAGCAATATGCATTTTTTGCATTCTTCTTTTTCCATTTGTGACACATTTAATCAAGTGTTTCATATTCCAAATGATTCCCTGAGGACATAAGCATGCTTTTCTGCTAACTAAAATATAGTACATTTAAAATAAAATGGTACATTTGGTTCAGGAAGAGACGGAGCCAAGTTATGATATCTGACAGCAGAGATGATGAAGCATTTTAATGTTTTTTTGTCGTTTTGTTCAAAATTTTTGAGGCCGAGGGCATGTCACCCAACACTTCACGCTGGCATATCTGCCTAAGTAGCCTATAGTGATTACAACATAAAATACTAGAGCCCATAACCTTTGACGTCTGCAACAGAATTCATGGCAAACGGTTTCTGCTCCCTTTTAAAACTTAAGCCCATTTATTTTGCTTAGTCTATTAATTGCATTTAGAAACCCTATGCGAACAGACATGTGACGCACCATTTGAGAACCACTGAAATAGACTAAATGTGGCATCCACCATTCTAGATGCATCTCAGTATGTTTAAATGACCTACAAATTAGCACACACAATATATAGAGGAGATGCATTTAGAGTGGTCCCGTGATTTTCTTGGAGGCAACACTTCTATGCTCCTTTCAGCTGCTATACAATGAGCTTCTTATAAGAGGTTCTTATAAGAAGTAAGCAGCCCTATCTAATCACCCCCTATTGGATTAAACCCCGAGAGAGAGCCCAGCTTTATTCTTCAAACAGATTTCCTTTTCGTATTCTAATAACGAGAGGCATAGGTGGTGATTCAGAGATGATAAGAAACCAATAAATCATGCATATCACTCTACTGTTGTTAGCAAAAGATTTGCCTTGGAAGGAAGCCTCTTTAAAGCACAGGCGTGTGGATGTACTTTAGCTGATTTGTGCTGTAACCTAGGTAGGTTTATGCAGGGTTTGAGTCACTAAAAGTAACAGCTATACTAACAATGATGATATACTAGAATAAATGTTTGCTCAAATGCATAAAATACCATTCAAAAGCTTGGATCAGTAAGATTTTTTTAATAACTCTATTTTTAATGATACTGCAGACTAGAGTAATGGCTTCTGAAATTTCAACTTTGCCATTAAAGCAATACATCACATTTTAAAATATATTAACAGAAAAAAAGGTAATAATATTTCCAAAATATTGCTGTTTTACTGTATTTTTGATCACAGCCTTGGTAAGCATAAGAGACTTAATAAAAAAAACCATTAAAATCTTACCCCACTGTAACTTAATTTGTTCAATTACGCATGCAGTTTACTTAATAGTTTTAAGGCAACGGGTTTCCTCACTTTTTTAAGTTAAGTCAACTGATCACTTTTTACAGTGAAATTTTGAACGGTTGTACAATTTGGTGCTTTTTAATTTTATAATTTGTATTTAGTGTAAATTTATATGATCAATGATGTATCACCAGAATTGAGATTCTCTTTTACAAAACAGAATATTCAATGAGAGAAAAAAATGAAGGATTTGATTTTATCCACTGGGAATTGGTTACATTGTGAAAACCGATCTCTAAGATCAGGAATGAGCATATTTCAACAATAAAGAGAGTCCATTTTGATTTCATGTTGATTTTAAATAGCTTTAATATTATTTTGAGGCATTGATGGCTGTTGAAAGCTTTTGATAGCTCCATACTTATGTCAGGGGGACATCAAGAAGAGCATATGCTTCATCCATCAACAGTCCGGGCACTTCCTCTCCCAGGCCTGCATGGGAAAGCCTGTTGTCTCTGAACTGCCATTACATGCACTTCAGGGGCCTGATGTATAAATAACCCCACAGCCCTCCATCCCTCCCAACACATTTTCTCATTCTCTCAGACTAATGCTCCTAACATGACCTAATCAAAATCAGTCAACATGATCAGACCGCTGGCAAACTCTCCCCCCCCCCCTCAGAGGTGCCGTTTTCTCCCACTAATGGCTGATAATGTGCTGTGGGGGGTCATACACGATCTGACACATAAAAACACATAATGTGTACCTAGAGGAGGCTGTCCGCTGGGGCTCTTCACTAAGAAGATAACATTTCAGCATGCTGGCTCCGGCAATGAGTCTAACACACAGTCAAGTGTCTGAACGGCTTCCCAGTAAGTGTTTACAATGTGAGAACTCTGTTAGCATTATGAAACAGACTGCACATGCTCTCAGTCCCTGACAGATTTGTTTCTTTTTTTATGTCTAAAACAATACGTGCCAAAATTATTGTCACCCATCATCAGTTCTTTTTTCAGGGCAACTGAATCATCAGTCTATTGTGTAAGCTCTAGTTTCTGAACTATAGTTCGATTTGCCTTACAATAAATTTGACACACTGGACAAAAGAAAGTTCTGTAATTGGATGCCAAAATAGTCACATTCAGCTGTGAATGGTAATGTTGTGTTTGAAAAACAGATCTCGAATGAGTGACTCAAGTCATAAATATTCACAATGGGGGGATAAATAGTTGCCACTACATCATACACTGCCACTACAACTTCACTATGACAACCATAGATTCACGTTCACAATAAATAAGTAAACTACATTGTGAGCTGTGCTTTACTTTGCAAAACTGTCCATCGCAATCCCGGGTAGTTGCTACGCAGTTGCTAAGGTATCTGGGTGGCTGCCAGAGATGCCAGAGATGGCTGTTGCTAGTGTCTTCAGGATTGGAGACAGAGTTGTTATGCGGTTGCTAGGGTCAACTGAGTGGTCGCCAGAGAGTTGCTATGTGGTTACTAGGGTATTTTGTGTCGTTGCTAGAGAGTTATGTGGTTGCTATGGTCTTCATGGTGGTTGCCAGAGAGTTGCTATGCAGTTGCTAGGGGTTTTTTTGCCAGAAAGTTGCTATCAGGTGACTGTCCACACTCTATATCTATATCTATAAGTCTATATCATAATCTTTCTTGAGCCTCTTACTCAATGTAACTCTATGGGATTTTTTTTTGTATAAATGTTTTATCATCCACCAGCCAAAATCAAGTCTGATTACTCAGAATGTCCAAATGCCAAAATGGTGCTAGACCAGTTCTGCACTAAAACGTAATATATACTGTTAGGAGTAAAAATCAATAACCCTGAATATAAGGAAGAGTAATAGTGATACTTGGCTTTCTGTAATGGTAGTGAAAGATCTCAGCTTGCCACAGAAGTCGTTTGATAAACTAGCCGATAAAACGAATATGAAAATATGGAGTTTCTCTGAACTGGGGCCTAATTTAGATACAGATTCATGGCCTGGCTCTTCACTGTTGCACAAAACAGATATATCAGAAAGTGTCCAGGTCTATATCACATACACAGGAAGTTAAAACCATCACAGTTCCTCTCACACATGTGTTGTAGTACGATCTTCAGTGTGTGGTCATTATTTACATTTGTGTTGCGTTAATGCAGCTTGGTTGGTTTTCTCATTAAAGCCTGCGTGTTAAACAGCAGACTTGGAGAGGGCACTTAGAAAGGCTTGTCCTGGAAGTTTGACCCCATCAGACTTACGTAGTGGGGGCCCCTCTCTCCTCCGGCCCTGTTTGGGATGCCTGTTTTATAAATGGAACCACAGGGTGCTGATATTTTACAAGCTGCTTTGATAGAGGGCTGTATTGTCTGAAGTGGAGCAGCTGATTTGCATTTGAAACAGCTCTCACTCTTACACACACACACACTCTCTTACTGTGCGTCCATGGCCCTGGGCTAATGTTCCTTTTCCGTGGAGACCAAGACCCCTGCACCTGTAGATCGTGCATGCACATACATAGGAAACATGGACAAGGAGACAAAAATGGACATCAACAGGAACATATAATTCCATGTTCACTCTCTCTCTCACACAAAACGCATGTGTCCGCTTTAACTGTTTACACATGCATACATCCAACTGCAGGTTACACATGACTACTCTGGTCAGCAGCACAGCTCTATAGATTTAATGATCCACGACTGGACATCTGTGTGTGTGTGATGTGGAAGTAGTGGAAACCTTGTTCCAATTATGGCTGTCATGTGATAAAAAGCACAAAATGGCCTCCAGCGTCAGGTTTCAAATGTCTGAGAGACTCTCCAAATCGAGGAAAAGCAGACCGCCTGAACACTCACATGATCAATACAACAAGATAATAAGAACGTCATTAGCAAAATGTGTCTGCTAATATCGAACAAGAGATGAGAAATCACATTATACTAATAGTTGATGAGGCATACATATGAACAAATAATTAATACCTTTCTTCAAGACTGCCACGCATAATGTTGTCAAATGTTTTCTTCACCTAATAATGAGAAAGATATTGTTCAGATACTATTCTACATTCATAATACAGTACAGACAAGAACTAATACCTTTTTGTCAATCAGATTTTATCAGTATACAGGAAATACACAATATATATTACACCAACATGTTCTTCCCTCACTTTTAAGGTACTATACCCTTCCCAGTCTCCACCTGGGGAACTTCACATTCGTCATGTTCATTGTGTAGTGGCCCTGTTCTAATGTCCAAATAAAAGCATAATTTGAGTCGCTGCATTCTGTTTTATAATTTTCACACTGACAGTAATGTAATTCAGTGACTGCTGCCGTGTGCCAATTGTCTTTGTGCCAGGCGCTTTGGCACTCTGGGCTCTTAACCGTTTAGGGCATTGGCACGCTGCCAGTTCAGTCTCACTTCGAGACGTCTCTTCGCACGACGACAGACTGAAACACAGGCTGGTTCTTAAGACAATGCTGTTTATTTCAAATCCATTTCGAAAAGGGCACAAGAGCTTTGCGGATCTCACTTGACCCACAGAACACATCTTTACGTTTTCAATTTGCGTGCTACATTTATTATAACCTTTTAATCTATTCTAAAAAGTGGCGTAGTCATTTCTGGTAATTAACTTCACAAGCCTAAGCCTAGATTTAGCTGACCAACAGTTATGTTCAAAAATGCGATCTGGTGGTTAAAAAATAAAGCACTACTCATACACAAATGGATGATTTATCCACTGTTACAGCTAAAGCTTGTTACATTGCTAGGGCACGTGTAAAGTCTGTGTGGTGCAAATTTTTTTTTGATTCTCCACAGTAATTTGTTTGTTTGCAAGATGAAAACACTGGCCTGGGCTACTGGAGATGACAACAACAAGTCTCCCACATTGATGAGTGCTTGTGAGAGGGGGTTTAAAGATACCCGCAACTCCAGTTTAAATTAGACTTTTTATCTGTCAAATCTTCTGGAGCCCCTCCATGAACTGCCACCTTACCGTGGTGGAGGGGTTTGAGTAGTCGAACGATCCTAGGAGCTATGTTGTCCGGGGCTATATGCCCCTGGTAGGGTCTCCCAAGGCAAATAGATGCAAGGTGACAGGTCAGACTAAGAGCGGTTCATAAACCCTTATGAATGATTTTATAATGAGGACCGTGAACGTCGCCCGGCATGGCGCAGCCGGGGCCCTACCCTGGAGCCAGGCCCGGGATTGGGGCTCGTATGCGAGCGCCTGGTGGCCGGGCCTCCCCCCATGGGGCCCGGCTGGGCTCAGCCCGAAGGAGCGACGTAGGGCCTCCCTCCCGTGAGCTCACCACCAGCAGGAGGGACCGTAAGGGGCCGGTGCAAAGTGGATCGGGCGGCAGTTGGAGGCGGGGGCCTCGACAGCCCGATCCCTGGACACGGAAACTAACTTTATGGATGTCGAAAGTCACCTCGCTGGCGGGGAAGGAGCCTGAGATTGTGCGTGAGGTTGAGAGGTACCGACTAGAGATAGTCGGGATCACCTCCACGCAAGGCTTTGGCTCTGGAACCACACTCCTTGAGAGAGGATGGACTCTTTACCACTCTGGAGTTGCCCATGGTGAGAGGCGGCGGGCTGGTGTGGGTTTGCTTATAGCCCCCCAGCTCAGCCGCCATGTGTTGGAGTTCACCCCGGTGAACGAGAGGGTCGCTTCCCTGTGCCTTCGGGTCAGGGATAGGTCTCTCACTGTCGTTTATGCCTACGGGCCGAACAGCAGTGCAGAGGACCCGGCCCTCTTGGGGTCTCTGGGAGGGGTGCTGGAAAGTGCTCCGACTGGGGACTCCGTCGTTCTACTGGCGGACTGGCAGCGACAGTGACACCTGAGTCCGAGTGGACCATGTTCTCCACCTCCGTTGTCAATGCAGCCGCTCGGAGCTGTGGCCGTAAGGTCTCCGGAGCCTGTCGAGGTGACAATCCCCGAACCCGGTGGTGGACACCGGAAGTAAGG
Source organism: Gila orcuttii (assembly GCA_026230005.1). Classification (NCBI taxonomy): domain Eukaryota; kingdom Metazoa; phylum Chordata; class Actinopteri; order Cypriniformes; family Leuciscidae; genus Gila; species Gila orcuttii. Next base: position 16,168,402 of record JAPDVR010000010.1, on the reverse strand, counting down.
GATACCGTCTAGTTGAAAGAGGAGTCCTATCAGGGCTGGCTGGCTTGTGGGACTCCTGAGGCAGCTGATGGGTACCGGCAGGTTAAGCGAACTGCAGCCCGGGTGTTTGTGGCGGAAAAAAATCGGGCCTGGGAGGAGTTCGGTGAGGCCATGGAGAAGGATTACTGGTTGGCCTCGAAGAGATTCTGGCAAACCATCCGGCGCCTCAGGAAAGGGAAACAGTGTCCTACCAACACGTTTTACAGTGGAGGTGGGCAGCTGTTGACCTCAACTGGGGATGTCGTCGGATGGTGGAAGGAATACTTCGAGGATCTCCTCAATCCCACCGACACATCTTCAATTGAGGAAGCAGAGGCTGAGGGCCCGGAGGTGGACTCGTACATCACCCTAGCTGAAGTCACCGAGGTAGTCAAGAAGCTCCTCTTTGGCAAGGCACCGGGGGTGGATGAGATCCGCCCTGAGTACCTCAAGTCTCTGGATGTTGTGGGGCTGTCTTGGCTGACAAGCCTCTGCAACATCATGTGGCAGTTGGGGACAGTACCTTTGGGCTGGCAGACCGGGGTGGTGGTCCCTCTTTTTAAGAAGGGGTACCGGAGGGTGTGTTCCGACTACAGGGGGATCACACTTCTCAGCCTCCCCAAGAAAGTCTATGCCAGGGTACTGGAGAGGAGAATTCGGCCGATAGTAGAACCTCTGATTCAGGAGGAACAGTGTGGTTTTCGTCCTGGTCGTGGAACACTGGACCAGCTCTATACCCTCTTCAGGGTGCTGGAGGGTTCATGGGAGTTTGCCCAACCAATCCACATGTGCTTTGTGGATTTGGAGAAGGCATTCGACTGTGTCCCTCGTGGCGTCCTGTGGAGGGTGCTCTGGGAGTATGGGGTCCGGGGCCCATTGCTAAGGGCTGTCCGGTCCTTGTACGACCGGAGCAGAAGCTTCGTTCGCATTGCCGGCAGTAAGTCAGACTTATTCCCGGTGCATGTTGGACTCCGGCAGGGCTACCCTTTGTCACCGGTTCTGTTCATGGGTGGTGATGGCGCAGTGGATAAGACACATGCCTTTGGTGTGAGAGACCCGGGTTCGAATCCACTGTGAGACACCAATGTGTCCCTGAGCAAGACACTTAACCCCTAGTTGCTCCAGAGGCGTGCAACCTCTGACATATATATATAGCAATTGTAAGTCGCTTTGGATAAAAGCGTCAGATAAATGTAAATGTAATGTTCATAATTTTTATGGACAGAATTTCTAGACGCAGCCAGGGGCTGGAGGGTGTCCGGTTTGGGGACCACATGATTTCGTCACTGCTTTTTGCAGATAATGTTGTCATGCTGGCCCCATCAGACCAGGACCTTCAGCATGCAGTGGGACAGTTTCCAGCCGAGTGTGAGGGCGGCTGGGATGAGAATCAGCACCTCCAAATCCGAGGCTATGGTTCTCAGTCAGAAAAGGGTGGCGTGCCCAGTTCAGGTTGGTGGAGAGTTTCTGCCTCAAGTGGAGGAGTTCAAGTATCTTAGGGTCTTGTTCACGAGTGAGGGAAGGATGGAATGGGAGATTGACAGATGGATCGGTGCAGCTTCTGCAGTAATGCAGTCAATGTACCGGTCTGTCGTGGTAAAGAAGGAGCTGAGCTACAAGGCGAAGCTCTCAATTTACCAGTCAATCTACGTTCCTACTCTCACCTATGGTCATGAGCTGTGGGTCATGACCGAAAGGACAAGATCCTGGATACAGGCGGCCGAAATGAGTTTTCTCCGCAGGGTGGCTGGGCGATCCCTTACAGATAGGCTGAGGAGCTTGGTCACTCGGGAGGAGCTCAGAGTAGAGCCGCGGCTCCTCCACATCGAGAGGAGCCAGCTGAGGTGGCTCGGGCATCTGTTCCGAATGCCTCCTGGACGCCTTCTCGGGAAGGGTTAGGGGTAGATGTAGGAATGGCTTCATTGTCCCAATAAGGAAGCATTTATTTAATAAATATAATCATTTACACTCAATATCTTATTTTTGCATACTGTTTTATAATGTACTAAAATACTGAGTTCCACATAATATCTAAATACTATTTACACTTATCGCAAAGAAAATACTGCTATTTTTACATAGTGTAAATAGCATATATCGCTATTTGCACTTAGGCTAGACATTTGGGTGTATGTAGTGGCAGTTCGTCAGGGGAGGCACAGCCTACCCAAGATTTTGAGGTGAAAATGGGAGAAGGACGATTTAATGTTAAGAAAATTCCCAGTTTTTCAGAATTTTATTCCAGTCTCAGAATGTGTATTTTTTCTTTGTAATTTCACCGCTGTAACACATAACATGTTAATGAAATCGAAAGCACCGCTTTTCTTTCGTGAATGTGCCAAATCTGCCGATCTAATTACAACTGCTAAAGCCTGGTTCACACGGGACGATTTTAAAATTGTCGGACGATTTTCCAAACCTGAGAGACCCCACACACGGCGATAAAAAATCAGGGGTCTAACAGTTTTGGTCGTACAGTGTGTGGTGCGCAGCCACACGGCAAAATCAACACATCACACACGAACCGATTTGACTCCCGAGCATTCCCGGGTCAGACGGAAAATCTCGCAAAATCCCTCGAGATCAAACGTGACTTCAGAGTAAACAATCATGGCGGACGAAGAGGATGCAGTGGCGATAGTTTGTAGTTTGTTTTTAACCGAAAAAAAAACGTTATCAAAAGAAAAGGCGATGTTCAAAGAAGTGGAGAAAACGCGAGCATGGACGGCTGTTTTGATTTTGTTTCCCGGTGCTTCCTCTGCGCCTCGTCACCTCGCTTTCTGATTGGCCACACACCACAGTCCACAGGCTGCGTGCTCGTTTGTCCCCGGGGGGGCACCACACACAAGGAGAAATCGGGCCAAAAAAATCCTACATGTTGGATATCCCCGATTTGAGATCGGAACGGTCCCGACGTCCTTCCGAGCAGACGAGAGCACTCTTAACACACCACACACGGCAGGAATATGTGATCAGATTATTTTACGATAATCAGAGCATACTTAAGATTGTCGGAAGGGGTAAATCGGGGCTAAAATCGGCCTAATTATCCTGCCGTGTGAACCAGGCTTTAGGGATAGAGAAGGGGAGGGGGAGACAAATCTATAGCCGGGCTCTTGTGCCTCAGTTGGTAAAACAATAGCTAATCACCATCGAGTGTTTCACTTTCAGTGCTTAGGAGTGTTGAGAAAAGTTGCAAAACAGGGGAGGCTAGCCATAGACATAAATTATGTGAAATTATTTTGAACTGCTACCGCTGCGCTGATAATATACCACCAAGTACATTAATTATGGAGAGTAGTGATATTGAATATTTTACTGCCAACAAATTTACCAAGCTATCATTCAAACAATATCTACAAATTACAAATGAAGGAAGACACCATGCCTAAGATGGATATATAGGCTACAGCAGCTATGTTCAGCTTCACTAAACGTCCCAATGCGCTCTTTTAACACAGACATTTGAGAAGGGATGGATGTTTGCTTCAAGTGATAGGCTAGGTGAGTGAAATTATATTTGTATTATCTTGCAGTATATGTGTATTTTTCTGTGTAGTTTCTGTGTAATTTAGTGTGCCTCCTCTATTTTAAAACCCACGAGCCGCCACTGGCTGTATGCATACATTATTTGTCAAAACCGAAGTATACTTGTGGTACTGGGCTTAATTAGGACATTTTCTGGTTCAGCATCCTTGTTGGTTCCTGAACAACATTTGTATCAACCAATTAGATTGTAGTTTTAGGATAGGCTTAGGGCTGGGATTGGGCATTCAACAAAGTTAATCAAATAATTTAACTTCCATCAACAGCACTTCCCTCTGACTTTAAGTCACGATTAAACGTCATATTTGGCTAAATTCTGGTCACATGGTCATGGTCACAATTCTGTTACTCTATGCTATGAATTATTCAAACATGAGGCTATATTGGGAAAAACCCTGTAAAAGAATTGTAATGGCCAATCATTGAAGTGAGAGAACCTTTGCTCAGCAAGTGCAGGATTTTCATCTAGAGGTGTCACTCTGGTAAGAACATTCACATTCAGCACAAAGAGTAGTCAATCGCAAAATGCTTACATGTATTCTTGGGATGTAATAATCAGTTGATGCATTGCAATTGATGAAGACTTTTTGTGCATTAAAAATTGTGTGTGTGTGTGTGTGTGTGTGTGTGTGTGTGTGTGTGTGTGTGTGTGTGTGTGTGTGTGTGTGTGTGTGTGTGTGTGTGTGTGTGTGTGTGTGTGTGAGTGTGTGTGTGTGTGTGTGTGTGTGTGTGTGCTAGTCATGAGCTAAGCTGAGGTTTCAGAGGGTGAATTCAAGACATGAGGATGGGATAATTGAACTTGTTCAGTTCTATTCACTTAACCACTGATCCTGAATACAGCACTGCAGTCATAAAGAGTAAACAAACCTGGGAGAACATAAAAGGGACATTAACCGCACTGAATCACATGGTAAAACTGCACCCTATCTAGGTCTTAGTGCTATATCAGACCAGCATAGAGTGACAACAGTTAAGAAAGGAGGCAAAAAGATATTCACAAACTGTGTTCTGAGCTCATGAAATTCTTTGCAGGGCTTATCCAAACAAGGCCATTACAGTTACAAGTGAGTAGTGAGAGTTTCACCCAGAGGGACTAAAGATAGGATTACTCCTTAAATCGTTCTCATTCAGAGAACTTCCTCAAATGGCTGTGGTTGCGTCCATACATGGAACACCGCAATCCGACAGGAAAACTGGGCCAGAGAGGGTATTCTCTGGTCTTGTTGTCTTTCAACAGGCTCTAATCTGCAGAGCTTTCCTCTATTTTCTACTGGGCAGCGGCCTATTAGATTACACTGATTCTGCCCTCACGATAAACACAGAACCCCGGCTGTTTGTCTGAAGTTTGAGAGATCCGTCTCGCTCTCAGCTGATGAGTTTGAGATCATGCCTAGTGTGTCCCACGGAGCACAGCGAGCTGAAGAGACCTCGGCTTAAGGAGCAATGGACTGAGCAGTAGAGTCTCCTCTGAGCTGATAGCTTTTGACACGATGATTCAGTGGAACTGAGTTGAATAAAAAGCCTCTTTTTCATTGTGCCTTAGGAAGGGAAGGCCCAAGGGATTTATGGTCAGTGAAGTGATCAGGGACTATGGTTAAGAAAATGAGCCTGGCCTTCATGTCATGCTCTACAGGCCATGATTTCATATACAAATGAGGGCAGGGAGTATCAGATAATGCAGGTCTTCAGTAGGACTCTAGAGTTCCCCTTTACTCCTTTAGAATGTGCTGCACAGCCCCAACAAAAGGTTAGAAGGTCAGGGATCATTCATCACAACATATCTGACAAGACACAACCAGTTTTCTTGTTTTTCCTTCTATGGTTCGATCTCAAAGATGACGCGGTGGCTTGCAAACAAATGTAACAAATGTCCGTAACATAAGCCTAGCTCATATAACTTCTTTACATGTATTTTAACTTCTTTATTTCTTTCCTTATTCAAGAGATTAACTGTCACGGTGTTTGAATTCATTGTATCCTTCTTGTCTCGTGTCATTGTTGTTGTGTGTGTGAGTGTGGGCGTGGTCTCCCGTCCGTACCACTGATCAGTGGCACCAGCTGCATTCCATTCCAGCACCAGCTGAACCTGATCAGCGATGCCTATTTATACTCACTGTTTTCGTCTCGTCCTTGTCAGATCGTTGTGATGTGTTCTTGGTGTTCGTTCCTGTTCCTGTCTGGCTGTTTCTTGTACCTGTCCTGGATGTCTTCGTGTTCCTCGTCACATTCTACAGCACTCTCTGGACTGGATATCAACACTTCACCCTCATCACATCACGTCACCGGCTTCCATCAAGGTCCCTGCATCGCTTGCCCGTCCCTGTGTGTCTGAGGCTGTGACTTGTTCCTTGCTACTTTTTCACTGTAAATAAACATCACTTACCTGCTCTTGTCTCCACTCTCGTTCCTTCCCATGACAGAACGATCTGACCGTGGCATGGAGGCAGCAGGTGGTTCGGAGATCACTTTTAACGAGTTTGTTTCTCGCACTGTTAATCGGATGGATTCTCAAGAGGAGTGTATCTCGAACACAGGGCGGGCAGTACAAGCTTTAGTGATGCAGGTGTCCGAGCTCACCCAACAGCTTCAACATCTTCGGGGTCCCACTGCGCCGCCCACACCGCCGGTTCAACCCACACCACCGGAGCCGTCCTTCCAGTCGGAACCTCGTCTTCCTGTCCCGGAGGCTTACGGAGGGGAGCCCAACTACTGCACGGCGTTTCTAACCAGGTGCTCTATGCATTTTTCGCTCCAACCTCGCACCTTCAGCAGCGAAAGGTCCCGAGTAGCATTCGTGTTGACGCTACTGACTGGGAGGGCGGCGTTATGGGGAACTGCGGTGTGGGAGAACCAAGACCCATGCTGCGCCTCGTTCCAGGCACTCGCAGAGGAGATGAGGAGAGTATTTGACCGGTCGGTTGCGGGACGAGAGGCAGCCAGAGTCCTCGCCGATTTACACCAGGGTGACCGACCGGTCTCCGATTACTCCATTGAGTTCCGCACGCTGGCGGCCGAGTGCCAGTGGAACGAGGAGGCGCAGTGGGACATGTTCCTGCGTGGGCTGGCTGACCGTGTCCAAAGGGAAATTTACACTCTGGACCTACCCACAAGTTTGAATGGACTCATAGATCTGGCTCTCAGAGTAGATGCTAGACTCGCCAGAATGGAACGGCTAGCTCCCCCGGCTCGTTTTCCTGGAGTCACAGAACCCCCACGAGCCAGCGGCAGAGACACGGTCAGCCCCGTCGTCGATCACGAGCCCATGCAGGTGGGTAGAGCTCGGCTTTCCCGGGAGGAGAAGGAAAGGCGGAGGTCCCTCAGGCTCTGCCTTTACTGCGGAGGGGCAGGCCATTTCGTACATGACTGTCCGTTAAAAGGCCAAGCCCGGTAGTAACATTGAGGCTACTATCGGGTGGGATCTCCGCCGAGAAGTCCTCACCACCATCATCCACGCTCCTCCCGGTAAGACTGAGATGGATGACCGGTACTCACGACTGTCATGCACTTCTGGACTCAGGGGCTGAGGGAAATTTCATGGACCGTGAGTTGGCACATAAACTTTGCATTCCTGTCACTTCTCTTGATCACAGCATATCCGTCAACGCTCTCAATGGTCAAAGACTGTCCAACATTGCTCTCACTACCGGTCCCATAACACTTACTACATCTGGTAATCACACTGAGACACTGTCATTTCTCATCCTGAAGTCGCCCCTGACACCCATTGTCCTTGGTCACCCCTGGCTCACATTACACAACCCCTGTATTGACTGGCGCCAACACTCCATCTCCGAATGGAGCACTCAATGTTATAAGTCTTGTCTTACGTCTGCCTGTTCGTCTGTACCTGTTTCTGTGTTTCAGGAGGAGACAGTGGATTTATCCAACGTGCCCGTTGAGTACCTGGACCTGAAGGAAGTGTTCAGTAAGTCCCGTGCTGCTTCTCTTCCTCCTCACCGTCCCTATGACTGTGCCATAGATTTACTGCCAGGTAAGTCTCCGCCTAAGGGCAAGTTATATTCACTTTCTGTTCCAGAAAGGGAGGCTATGGAGAAATATATTTCTGATTCTCTAGCGTCTAAATTCATCCGGCCTTCCTCTTCTCCAGCGGGGGCGGGGTTCTTTTTTGTGGGGAAGAAGGATGGTTCGCTGCGACCTTGTATTGATTACCGGGGGTTGAACAACATCACGATAAAGAATACCTATCCTTTACCGTTGATGTCTTCAGCCTTCGAGAGGTTGCAGGGAGCATCGATCTTCACTAAATTGGACTTACGTAATGCCTATCATTTGGTTCGCATCAGGGAGGGGGATGAATGGAAAACCGCTTTTAATACCCCCAGGGGCCATTTTGAATACTTGGTTATGCCGTTCGGGCTGTCCAACTCCCCAGCGGTTTTCCAGGCACTCGTCAACGACGTGCTGCGAGATATGGTTGATCAGTTCATATATGTCTACCTGGACGACATATTGATTTTTTCATCTTCTCTCCAGGAACATGTGCAGCACGTACGACGAGTGCTTCATAGACTGCTAGAGAATGGGCTTTTTGTCAAGGCGGAGAAATGCGATTTTCATGCACAGTCTGTTTCTTTTCTAGGGTACATCGTGTCGTCTGAGGGAATGCGCATGGATCCTGACAAGGTTAAGGCTGAGGTAGAATGGCCAAGCCCAGACTCCCGTAAGGCCCTACAGAGGTTTCTGGGGTTCGCCAATTTCTATAGGCGTTTCATTCGCAATTTCAGCCAACTAGCCGCGCCTCTGACTGCCTTGACCTCCCCAGAACGACGTTCAGGTGGTCCGATACAGCTGAGGCTGTATTCGCCAAACTGAAGAGCCGCTTCGTTTCGGCTCCCATCTTGATAGCCCCTGATCCCTCACGTCAGTTCGTGGTGGAGGTCGACGCGTCAGAGGTGGGGGTAGGCGCAGTTCTTTCCCAGCGCTCTTCCACAGACGACAAGATGCATCCGTGCGCGTTTTTTTCCCATCGTCTATCACCTGCTGAACGTAACTATGACATTGGCAACAGGGAGTTGTTGGCGGTTAAGCTAGCGTTAGAGGAGTGGCGTCATTGGTTAGAGGGATCGGGGGTACCTTTTATCGTCTGGACTGATCATAAGAATTTAGAATATATCAGCACGGCCAAGAGACTCAACTCCAGGCAAGCTCGGTGGGCTCTTTTTTTCGGTCGTTTTGATTTTTCTCTATCGTACCGCCCAGGTTCCAAAAACATCAAGCCTGATTCCTTATCTCGTATTTTTGACCATTCCGAACGCCCGCTTACTCCCGAGTGCATTTTACCCGAGACCCTAGTTGTTTCCACACTCACATGGGAGATCGAGTCGAAGGTCAAGACGGCCTTAGAAGGGGTAACGCCTCCGCCCGGTGGCCCACCGAGTCGATTATTTGTGCCGGAGGGGTTACGGTCCGACGTCATCAAATGGGGGCATTGTTCTAACGTGGCTTGTCATCCAGGGGTTAATCGCACCTGTTTTTTGGTTAAGCAACGATTCTGGTGGCCACTTATGGCTCGCGACATTCGCAGCTTCGTCTTGGCTTGCTCGGTTTGTGCCACTGGTAAGACTTCCAATCGACCCCCGGATGGGCTACTCCAACCACTGTCTGTCCCTTCGAGACCCTGGTCCCACATCGCGCTAGATTTCATTACCGCCCTCCCGCCCTCCCAGGGCAAGACGGTCGTTTTGACCGTAGTGGACCGGTTCTCGAAGGCGGCTCATTTCATCCCCTTGCCCAAATTACCCTCTGCCAAGGAGACAGCGGTTACTGTGGTGGACCACGTCTTTCGCTTACATGGCCTCCCGATTGACGTGGTTTCCGACAGGGGTCCCCAGTTTGTGTCCAAATTCTGGCGTGAGTTTTGTAAGTTACTGGGAGCGACTGTCAGTTTGTCCTCTGGGATTCATCCCCAGAGCAATGGCCAAACCGAGAGAGCCAACCAGGATCTGGAAAGAGTGTTGCGATGTTTGGTCTCCAAGAATCCTTCCTCCTGGAGTCAACAGCTTTCCATGGTTGAGTACGCTCATAACTCGTTGCCAGTGTCATCCACGGGCCTATCTCCGTTTGAGTGTAGTCTAGGTTTCCAGCCACCGATTTTTCCTAGCCTGGAATCCGAAGTCGCGGTCCCCTCCGCTCACGCCTTCGTCCAGAGGTGCCACCGCACATGGACCAGAGCCCGAGAGACTCTGCTCCAGGTGAGGGCGCGCACCAAGACTAAGGCCGATCGCCACCGGTCGAAGCCTCCCGTTTACGTCGTTGGTCAAAAAGTGTGGCTTTCAACCAATAACATTCCTCTCCGCTCCGTTTCCAATAAATTAGCTCCTAAATTTATCGGCCCGTTTCCTGTCACCAAATTCCTTAGTCCGGTGGCAGTCCGAATCAAACTTCCTCCGGCGTACAGGAGAATTCACCCCGTCTTCCATGTCTCCAAATTAAAGCCCGTGTTTCATTCACACTTTAATCCGCCTGCCCCGGTTCCCCCCCCCGCCGCGACTCGTAGATGGGGAACCAACATATTCGGTTAGTCGTATACTGGACTCTAGACGGAGGGGACGCGGATTCCAGTATCTGGTGGACTGGGAAGGTTACGGTCCGGAGGAGAGAAGTTGGGTACCTGCTAGGGACATCCTGGATCACTCCCTTATCGATGATTACAATCGACAGGTAAGGGCGTCTGGGAACGCCAGGAGGCGTTCCTAGGAGGAGGGGTACTGTCACGGTGTTTGAATTCATTGTATCCTTCTTGTCTCGTGTCATTGTTGTTGTGTGTGTGAGTGTGGGCGTGGTCTCCCGTCCGTACCACTGATCAGTGGCACCAGCTGCATTCCATTCCAGCACCAGCTGAACCTGATCAGCGATGCCTATTTATACTCACTGTTTTCGTCTCGTCCTTGTCAGATCGTTGTGATGTGTTCTTGGTGTTCGTTCCTGTTCCTGTCTGGCTGTTTCTTGTACCTGCGTTCCTGTCCTGGATGTCTTCGTGTTCCTCGTCACATTCTACAGCACTCTCTGGACTGGATATCAACACTTCACCCTCATCACATCAAGTCACCGGCTTCCATCAAGGTCCCTGCATCGCTTGCCCGTCCCTGTGTGTCTGAGGCTGTGACTTGTTCCTTGCTACTTTTTCACTGTAAATAAACATCACTTACCTGCTCTTGTCTCCACTCTCGTTCCTTCCCATGACATTAACGCAACAGTAGCTTTGAGCAGGGCCATAGAAGGAAGATAAAGCCCCTTAGACTGCATTTATCTCCATGCTTCACATGCTAACAGCCCTTAAACGCTAACTTCACTGAACTGGTATTAGCAGAGTAAGTAACAGAATGATAAGATAAGACACAAGATATTTTCCCTCATTAACCATATTTAAATTTGTCTGACACCACCAGGGGCGTCGGACTGGGGGTAAAACCAGTACTGATTACCAGGGCCCCAAGGGGATGAAGGGCCCTTGAAAAGTCTGGAATACAGACATCCCAATTCTCCCGGAAGTTTGATAGCGTCTCCCTGATGCCCGCAAATTAGTTAAAATCTCCCGGAATCTAGAAGGCGAATGCGAGACAGAACATCTGTGCGCATAACATACATAGCGCGTGCGTAATCCAACCCCCCCCCCCCCCCCCCCCCCCCGTCAACAATCCAAAAAGTATTTTATTTGGAACATAGGGGCCCATCAGGACTGACTATACATAGGGCCCGGGATCTTGTGCTACGCCCCTGGACACCACCCCTCAGTAGACTTGTAGTCAAGACAAGCCTAAACCGAGACCAAGACACTACCAACACCAGAGGATATCGAGACCAAGACCAAGACCAAGACCAAGACAGACCAAGTCGAGACCAAGACTGAGAGCAAGTCGAGACCGGTGGGGGAAAAAAACAGACTAGTGTACAGTGTTGGGAAAGTTCACTTTCTACATGAACTAGTTTAAAGTTCAGTTCACAAATTTTAAAATGAACTAGTTCAGTTCAGTTCATACTTTTTTGAACTAGTTCATTCATAGTTCTTTGTTTCCATATGTTGCTGCGAGCTATTATTTTTCAAAATGATTGCCACAGCCCATATAGAACTACAGACAGCAATTATTTTATCGGCGGGCAAAGTTTGAACAGAAATGTAAGATTTTTCCCATCCTCACCAACCTTGTCATAAAACTCGTTTAAATGATCATATGACGCCTCATTGCTGCATTTTGTTTTGATCATGCATGCGGCGGTGCGACACTGGTGGCTGGTGTTGCCAGATTGGGTGTTTTTTCCGCTACATATTAAGGCCTGTTTATGGTGTATTTTAGCCGGGTTTTCGCCTGGAAGGCTCTATAGAAATCTGGCACCCTATTGAACGAAGTTAAATCAGAGAATGTCTAATATGGGGAAAACTTTCACTGAGTAAACTTCCGGCTTCTGAACTGGTTGCAGTTCCACTCTGGTTCCATATGAGGGCGCTCACAGGATGAGTGCAGAGTGAATGGAGGTCTATGGAGCTATACCCCTCAAAATCCCCTTTTCTCAGGATATAAATTTTTGTCTAGTAATTTGAATGTTGTATTCGAAAGGAGATGCAAAGAAATTACTCATTGCTGGGTGTTAGATTTTTTAGAGTCACTCATTTGCTTTAAAAAGTATTTTTTAGACTTTTAGAAAAGATACACATCGTTCCACCACAGATACTGCTTTACAGCAATCCTTCAGTCACTTTGGTGCTTTCGCGCTCTGCACTTTCTTTTCTCTCGAGGCATCGACAACACCACTGACACAGGTAAATACATGTGCTAGAAGAGTTTTTGTTTTGTTGTTTTAAAAGACCACGCCGAAAATACACACACACATTCTGGTCCCGCTTCGGATGCCACAATGCCATCAAGCAGTATCTCTGGTCGTAATCAGTCCCTCACTGACCAGTCAGTGTTCATTAGCAGAATGCTAGCGTGCAATGGGCAACAACAACTCAACCTGTAAGAACTCGTAAGGACATAAGTACTCGTTCATTCAACTTTCGACCTATAACCCATGTTGAACTTGCAAAATCTACAATCAAATCTGAGATTTCTCAATGGCAATCGGGTGAAAGAGACAAATTTAGCCGTCTAGCTCCATAGACTCCCATTCATTTTTCACTCAGGACGATCGCCCCCCAGTGGAACTCTGGTGGAACTACAACCAAAATTCGGTACAATAGGACTTAATAGGGAGTGGCCAGGCTTTCCGTAGACGGGCTTTGGTTAAACTGAGAGCACGCCGCGCGCCGTTCACAGACACCAGAATGAACGAGTTCACAGCAAGCGGCAAAATTCTAATCTGAAAAATGAAGCCTACCTGGAAGTGCGAAAAACTGCAATACACCGAAAATCCGCTAGGGGTAGGTCCCAAAAGGGAGCAAATGTCCGTAGACTCCATGTTAAAATGTCTGTTTTCACAGCATAAATTCATGGTTTTACAGGTCGGTCCCATGGACTTTTATTGTATTTTTCGATAGGTTCCGAGTGCCTGACAACTGTGAGGGGGGTGAAATTTTTTCTAACTCGTTAGTTTAGATCGGGGTGTCCAAACTCGGTCCTGGAGGGCCACTGTCCTGCAGAGTTTAGTTCCGACTTGCCTGAACACACCTGCTTGTAAGTTTTTAGCATGCCTAATGACCTTCAACAGCTAATCAAGACCTTGATTAGCTGTTTCAGGTGTGTTTAATTGGGGTTGGAGCTAAACTCTGCAGGACAGTGGCCCTCCAGGACCGAGTTTGGACACCCCTGGTTTAGATCATATTTAGATATAAAATGTATGACAAATAAGGGTGTGGTTAACTTTGATTGACAGCTTGATTGACAGCTGATAACGTGCTGCGCCTAGTGGAATTCCTGAAATTTGACGTCTCGGCCATGATCTGACACAACACATCATACCACCTCTGTATCCTTTCTGAACATTTGTATTGAAATATCGTACATAAAATTGGTTGCTCTGCTATAAACTACACTAACCGACACTGTAGGAGGACTTCGCTTCATTTTTTCCGGTAACGTTAAGTGACATTCCACTACTATTTCACGTAGTTAGCACTATTTAGCATCAATGTTTGTGGGCAGTGGCACTGCAACAGTTAGCATTAAATCGCCTCAGATAAGATAGCGTCCGAGGTAACTTACTTTACCTATGGTTATAACTGACGTTTGAAACACTGTAAATGCGTCTGCCAAATTAATAAATGTAACATAACATTTAAAATATTCCTACATAGGCTTTATAAAATAAAATGTCACAATCCTGTCTCTTTTTGTGAGACCAAAGATCGCCCGTTAGATATACACAAGACGAATTATATCTCATGTTCAACCGCTAGACTAGAGACATCAGAGCCAGCGGCACACGTCAGAAGCACTAGCTGAGGTAAGGCTGTTCCAGGGGGGGTACATGAGCGCTGAGCGCGCGCTGATCCCTGGATCTCAACTCCGAAAACGTCAGATTAAATTTTTAAATAGGCGGTATCTTTATAAATAAACCACAGATTTGAGCTTTAAACAAATACATTGTCGACTGAAAAACTATTAAAACTAAATTTCGTGACACAATAACAGTAGTATTTTAAAATTTTGCGGCTTTTCTCCTCTGAACGTTACTATTACTATTTATATCATGACCAAATACAACCAGAAACAAATGTTCAGTCTTGCTTGTGAAAGATAATTCATCGAGACTTGTTTTCAATTGTGTGGCGATTTGTACAGCCCCAAGCAGGCACGAAACTCATATGGGTTGGCCAGAAGGTGGGCGGGGTTAGGATTTCCCAAGATTTTCCAAGATGGCGCCGCCCATACCCCCCATAAACGGCTTCAAAACCGTTCTTCAGAAAGTCTATGGGTGACGTCACAGACGCTTTGTTCATATTTTTTACAGTCTATGGTTCGATACACCAGGTACAGTAACGTTCACCAGGCAGTAATACACGTTCAGTTCACGTTCACCCAAAATATGAACGAGTTCATGAACTATCGTTCAATGAACGCGTTCAGGCACAACACTGCTAGTGCTCTCTATTCATTCTGGTGAAATCACAAAACATAATGCACACAAACGTGTCCCTGCTTGATATACAACCACTGATTAACATAATCGGTTTTGATGAGAAAAAAAAAATATACGAGAAAAAAAAAACTATACGACTGCAGATTAGAACCCAGAACCCCTCTGACACGGTTGGAGAAACTCTACCACTGGATCATGCATTGTTCAAATAGGCGAAACGAGTCACACGAAAATTCAAATACTGTTGCATTATCGAACGTTGTGTCGTCGTGGGTATTGTAGTATTGTATTGCTAAATCCCCCGACCACTATGTCGGTCTGAGAGACAGCGAGACCTAGACAAGACCGAGAGGTCCGAGACCAAGACAAGACCAAGACCAAAGACCGTCAAAGCCGTGACAAGACCGAGACCACGTAAAAGTGGTCTCGAGACATACATCACTACCCCTCAGGTGTTGTACAACAGTCTCTTTTCCAGGGAGAGGAATGACTATTCATGGTATTGAGCCCAACACGCGGACGACTTTCAAAGCCATTCAGGTGGAAATTCTGTTTAGTTTATAGTTAACTACAATTGACATAGCATTTACCATCCAAGAGCGGTTCAAAATATGGAGTCTAAATGTTCAAACTTCAAAAGTCATAACACAACAGGCTCGGATTACATATTTGAGTATTCTCATAAAGTAAATGAAATGTGGCTTTACAGAAAAAAAAACAGCCAAATGGAATGAGTTTATTTTGTGACAAAAGAAAAGACGTTTAGCTAATTAGTGGTGCATCAGAACATTGCAGCAACTACCTAACAATCACCCAGAACCCCCTGTAAGGCAACATACTAGCAAACACTCTGTAAGATTCATACTAGATAAACATACAACAAGCATGTAAGCAACATACTAGATCTCTGTAACAACTGCAAAGCAACAACCCTGGTAACATCTCAGAACACCCTAGTAACTGCAATCCTCAGATCTCCCAAGCAATCTCCTAGTAATGCCTTGCAGCCACCGAGAACACCCTGGCAGACATGATGACATGCTCAGAACACCGTAGCAACCACATAGCAACACCCTTTATGACTTCCAAGAATCCTCAAACACTGTGGCTGTTTTAGACTGGTAAGCACCACTCAAGTTTCCGAAGTGTAAAAGTTTTGTTGTTGTCTTGTTAGAGTTGTTAGTTAACATTGTTCTTAAAAAAATAATAAAAATGTGTGATAGACATCATCATCATAAAAAAATTGCTTTCCTATGTTATTTCAGTCAGAACCTTAAAAATCACTGACAATTATAGGTGTTGCGATATACTGGTATTGGTGATAACTGTATTATTTCAAATTAATAGTAGGCTACACATATGCAAATATGGAACGTAAATAATCAAGCGTCAGTATCTGGTTGACATCCTAACATACAGTAGGTGGCGGTATTAGACCTTAACTCTGGTTTCCACCCGTCATAAAACACAAGCAGACAGAACGTGCAGCTGCTACTACCGTGTAAAAGCATGTCGTCGACGTCAGATACGACAGCGAGACACTCTACCCGCACTTCAAGAAAGTTAGCTCGCGAGTGTGGAAGTTTTCTGGATTCTGCAAAAATTACCCATTAATCAGTCCAGCCTGCAGGACTTGCCAATCAACAGTGAGCGCAAAACAGGGCAAAACCACCAACCTCTTCGCCTCCGTTATCTTGCAGATTTGGCCACTGTAGTGTAAGAGAGTAAGTTGGCATTATTTTGCAAATCCTGAAATGAGAAATGTTACATTAACCTGTTAACTGCTGATGCCTTTTTGTGTTTTATTATATCCCTCTGGGCTTTTAGTCCGAGAGTGTGCTCATTCAGATAAAACTAGGATTACTGTCTGTTTACTTCAAATACCATTAGAGAGCATTATTTTCTTCTATTTTTACCCAAAATAGGACGATGTGAGCATTATAGAAACACTAAACTCTCACATGTAATTTATGTTTCGATCACACTCATCGCTGGTGGGCAACCTCGTGCTGAAAGTCCACAAGTGAGACTCATGAGTAATAAGTTTCAGGAAATCCCTAATATGGGCCCTGTCCCAAATGGCACCCTAAACACTTGCGATCTTCCTACAAGTCTGCACTCCTGTTAAGGAGAAGTCTGCTGCGTAACTCGCTTCAGTGGTGGCTCGGCAAAAGTCTGCAACAAGGGCGCATATCGACTGCAAAGGGAGCGCTCGCAAACACCATTCTGACACCTAAAATGACAAATGGGTTACCCTACGGTCTTTTGGACTTAGCGGACATGCGGAAGCGGCAGCCATTGCAAGTCCACAAGAATGTATGAATGTGCATATGAAGTGTGCCATTTGGGACAGGGCCATAGACACATCCAGCGATTGCTGTAGCTGAATACAACGCAGAGAGAGACATTTTGACAGATTAAACATGAAGAGATTTAACACACCATTGGACACCAGGACATCTGTCCTTTAAGCCAACTCAAGTATTTCCATAAAGATAATGTATATTTGTAATACATTGCCAATCGACATAGCCTTTAACACTTTATAAAATACTAAAATAATATAATTAATTTTTTATTTCTATTGGACTGATAGCATTATTATTTTTTTCAAAATTTTTCAAATTTTCTATAGATATCACAATATATCGTCTTCGTCAATTCTTTAAGCCACGATAACCGTGTTGTGAAAAAACTGATATCGTGACAGCCCTACTACCAATTCAGCTTTGCACTCAAAAGTGTTTTGTTTGAAAGTTCTGGAACTTCAGTCCATTCAATGAGAGAGATTTGCCAAAAGAACTGATGATTTCACATAGTTTCCAACAGGAAGGAATTAGTCTTTCATGAAACTCTCACGCCTCTGCAAAAGGTGCTAATTAAAGAAAAACTTAAGTACTTGGCACTCCGCACACTCACAAGCCTTCTTCATTTGAAGAGATTTTGTAGCATCACACTGTAATCTCCATTTGTATTGCAAACCAACATTGTGCTAAATGAATGACTACTGCCATGATCCAGAAGATATTGGCAGCCTATTAATTATTTTCATCCTTAATTGCTCTTTAATTAACTGATAATCTGATGATAATATTTCCTCACAAGTTGGCTAAAGTATTCCTTATTTTGTGTGAGGCGTCTGGACTTTGACATAACTACATGACAAAACATTCATTATGTACAAAGAGCACAAAGAGCTGTAAAATTAACCTCAATTTTTTCACTTTCCTTAGAGGAGACAAAGGCTGAAATAGGCTCTGAATGCCAAGAAGCCAGATGCCCTACATCATGTTTCCCCCAAAGACGTCATCTGCAGTGGAGAAAAGCGCCACATGCCCAGCCTCATTGTCTGTTCGGCTCCCACAGGCCCCCCAGTGCAGTTTAACATTACACACAGAACACAGGGCTGATGGGGACTGTGGCAAACTGACTCAGCCCGGGTCTCTTTCTTTCTCTCTTTCGCGCACACAAAGACACCCGTAATGTCTGGACAGATAAAAGGCAGAATATTATGGCAGTGGGCCACGCTGCTCCGCCTGGTTTGTCATGCAGCTGAATGGAGTTGTGGCGAGGGTAAGGTTTGGCCACGATTGTCTCATCCCCTGCCAGGACACACACAACAGCACTCACACTAGCTCTATAAAGAGAAGGGAAAAGGCAGGCATTTCCGGTCACTGTGGATGATCGCATGGCACAGAGGTACATTAAAACGACCTACAGCGTCTGACCCATGTGCTTTGAGACAAAACTGTACTGCACATTTATTTTGTGTCTGTGTTTGACTCACTCTATTATTATGGTAAGGAAAAGGAACATTAAATTGCTCAAAAGTTGCATTCTCATGAAACTTAATGCAGTTTTAAGTTATGTTAAATTTAAGTATATTTGTCTCAAATGCTTCTCCTAACATCCTTAGGAGAAATAGAATTAGACACAAATAAGACAATTGTTGTTATTGGGCTAGAAAATGAATGTGGATAACATAGATTGGATCATTTGTTCTGGAAAGAATTTGATGACAAATATTGGCATTCATTTTGAAGTCTATGAATATCTAGGCAAATATGAGCAGTTTGAGGCAATGTTAAGATATCTTCTGTAACTCTAAAAGAGATGTGTGAGATTACATGGGGTTTCTTAGGAGAAGCTGGGGACTTAAAAGTCTTGTTTTGCACTCCATTTAGGGAAAAAGTTAATTTCAAAAGAGATACAGTTGTGAAAGTTTAAAGATGATACTAGCAGTGTAATGTCCCATGGGCTCGAGTTTGAGTCGGAATCATGACAGAGAGGGTTTGAACAGTTCGGACTGTGTATATTTGCTTTCCTTTGGGGTGAATAAAGCCTGTTCCCTTCCGAAGGGAACTCAACAATACGTCAACGACGTTATGGGGAACGCCTCAGGCGTGACCGGTGTCTGAAATCACTATCAAATCACGTCAATCATATTGACCGGCGACAGCCCGTGAATCATTAGCGTGAATGATTAACGTGCGACCTAAAAGCATCTCATCGTCTTCAGGGACTGTCTGTTTGAAAACGCTACTCAATGAAACGGTAAGAAAATTAAATGTACAGCACACGAGTGTGCTTTTTCTGCCTAGGAGAAGAGCGCGCACGCGAGGTTCTCGAGGGAATCACTGTGTGAACTGTGAGCGTTTTTCTCTAAAAAGCTCCGCTCTCGTCTGGCCCTCTTCTCGAGTGAAGGGGGTTCAACGTCTGGTCCTCGTGGTCCCGCTCGTGCCGAGGCAGAGCGGCGACTTGCATCATGGGCGTCCAGATAGAGCTCGTCGATCACCTTGAGAGTGCTGTAAACCTCTCAGATGATTCGACGGCTGACGAGGGCGAACTGCAGGTCGATGATGAGGATTTTTCACCGACAGTTTCCTGCAGTTGCTGCTCTTCAGGACGAGCAGGAGATGGCTTAGGAGGAATGACAGAGCATACACGGCAGCAGTTCAGGCTGGTGCTTCCCTGCACACCATGGCGGTGCTGCAGGCATACCAGGCCGACCTGCTGCAGGATCTCGACCAGGGGGCAGGGATGTCCCCTGAGGCGGTTACTGAGCCGCGCCGAACCACGGTTCTTGCGCTCCGGGCCACCAAACAAACTGCTGCCACGATCAGTCGGTCGATGGCGGCGATGGTGGCCACGGAGAGACAGCTTTGGTTAAACCTGGCCGACGTTGAGGAGAAAGAGAAGGCCTTTCTCCTCGATTCGTCGGTTTCGCCCTCTAAACTCTTTGGCCCCTCCGTGGAGGCGGTGCTTGGGAAGTTCAGGGAGGCGAAGGCGCGCTCAGCTGCTTTTAGGACCTGCATACCGCTGAGATCCGGTTCGACGCCCAGGCAGGCGCGAGGGCCTGGCCCTTCACGGTCTGAGGACCGTACACAGGGCCAGAGAGCCAGTGTCGCCTCTCGTGCGCCCCCTCCGTGGAGGAACCGGGCGCAGAAAAGGCGTGACTCCCGCAAGAAGAGGGATCTGAGGGAGGTTATCCAGCACAAGCGCATACAGCGTCGCTGATGGATAATCTCCCCGGAGGGCTTCATTAAAAAGAAATCCAGCCCTCTCCTCTCTTCTGACTCCCCAGACGTTCATTACATCAGGCCTGGGGCTGGGCCTGTGATAAGAACGATGTTCCAATGGCCCGCCTAGGCTTGGTTAGTAGAAACGCCTCTTTCAGGCATGTAAAGTAGTGGACCCCAAGTTCATAAAGAACTATCTGGCGAGTCTTCACTCCGCACGCCGCAGGTGAGCTGACTGGTCTTTTCAAGAGATAATTTTTGTGAATTAAAATTCCGAAATGTATCTCTCTACAGACCTCGTTCCCTGTATAGAGCTATGGGGTCATGTCATTTGCCATGTCATCAGGTAATAAGGTAAGAGAAGTTTCCTGGATTATTAGGGCCCTGAAGTTCCCCATTAGGTGGCCAGAACGATAACTATGTTAGCCTTCAGGTTTTTTAGCCACCTCAGGGTAGAGTAGTTGGTCTCTCTCTTAGAATTTGTTACTTAGAGTGTTGACTGACGCTAGAGCTTCAGATAGATCTTATGTCCGGCCCACGGGTCCGTTTGACTTCGACTGAGTATTTCGCCCCTTGAGCTCTGTTTGGGTTTTCATTAGGCTGAGCGATCTACAGCCTTTGTATGGAATAATACAGACTATATTCTTTAGTAAGGCTGTGGCTCCTCCGAGCCCTCAGATAGATCTATGCCTGCAGGCTGGCCCTCACCAGGGCCGCCTCTGTAGCTGGCCTAGGCTGTGCCAGGGATAATAAAGGCGCTCTGCTAAAAATTTAGCATTGCTTCCTCTGAACCTTCACTTTGTGAATGTAGGTTTCTAGCATCCCTGTATAAACAGCCTCCTCCCATGGGAGTCGTTAGGCCAAGGCCCGCCCCCTTCTCTGCATTCTGGGGAGACTAGAGTAATGCAGTGTGGTGCAGAGGATGGTTTGTAAGGACATGGTAGGCCTCAAACAGGCCTCCGTGGTATTTATGTCTTTATTGAGCAGGGTTAGGCCGTCTTTTGCTTCACGAAGAAGACTGGGTTTCCTGCCCGACCCTGCCATGCAGAACTGGCCTACGAATTTAGGCCGCCAGTTTAGGCTTCACTCACCTCGCTGAGCTACTGCTTGAGCACTAGGTTGTAGGTGGTTGGCTTTCATTCAAGCCCCACTCCCCTAGGTTGGGCACAGATACATTTCTGTCACCCTAGAGCCGCTGGCAGGCCCGCACCCTGGTAACCTCAGGGTGAGGTGTGAGTATTCCCCTGTGATTCAGGGTAGGTCTGAGCGCTTCACTCCCAGTTCTGTTTTTATCCTACCTCGCACCACTATGGCTCGGGTCGAGTATGAAGTAAGCTTCACTTCTTCTTTGGTCGAAGTACGCTCCCCTGAAGCCAGAGCATTGCCCTGAGCTGACGCCCATGCATAGATGGTAGGCCCCTGACTGATTGGGGCCTCCGTTGAGGCAGAGTGGTGTATGTTGTACTCCCCTTGTTTTTAAGGGTGCTAGCTTTCTTGCGGAGTACACTGCCATGGGCAATGTGATTAGGCACCAGGATGCTGTAGGTGCTGTGTAAACAGCTTTTCTGCCAACGAAGGCTGCGCCATTAGGTAGTAGGCCTCAGCAGGCCTCCTTGATTGGACAGCCCCCTAGAGGGCACCGTAGGCCAGCTCACTTTACGTGGTTGGCCTTGGTGGTTCGGGCAGTTGACTCACTGATGGGTAGTAGGCCTTTAAACAGGCCGCCTCGGAGGTGAGTCCCAACATTGTGGGACAGCTTGTGTAGTATGGTTCCCAACAGTGTACTTTATGGCAGAATATGACTTGCTATTAGCTAGTAGGCCCAACCAGGGCCTCCCTGATAGGCAAGTCCCCAGCTGGCTGGCCTAGCAGGCCACCTTATACTATCACCCGGACTCAGGGCTCAAAGCTACCAGTGGTTATCAGGTAGTAGGCCACTCAGGCCTCCCTGAAGGTGAATTCCCACTTAAGATGGTTCTCAGGTAGTAGGCCTCACCCGGCCGCCCTGAAGGCGAATTCCCACTTACGTTGGCTATCAGGTAGTAGGCCGCTCTGGGCCTCCCTGAATGTGAGCTCCCAAATATTTTGGCTGTCAGGTAGTAGGCCTCACCAGGCCTCCCTGAAGGTGAGTTCCCACATGCTGTGATTATCAGGTAGTAGGCTCCTCCAGGCCTCCTTGAATGAGAACGGTCAGGTAGTAGGCCTCACCAGGCCTCCCTGAAGGTGAGTTCCCACATGCTGTGATTATCAGGTAGTAGGCTCCTCCAGGCCTCCTTGAATGAGTACGGTCAGGTAGTAGGCCTCACCAGGCCTCCCTGAAGGTGAGCTCCCCACATACTGTGGTTGTAAGGTAGCAGGCCTCACCGGGCCTCCCTGAAGTTGAGTTCCCACGTACTGTGGTTATCAGGTAGTAGGCCTCTCTTGGCCTCTCTGAAGGTGAGCACCCCACATACTGTGGTTTTCAGGTAGTAGGCCTCTCTGGGCCTCCCTGAAGGTGAGCACCCCACTTACTGTGGTTATCAGGTAGTAGGCCTCACGGGCCATCCTTTAGGTGAATTCCCACTTACGTTGGCTATCAGGTAGTAGGCCTCTCCGGGCCTCCCTGTAACGTTCCCTAGTGGTGCTGGGTTTATGAAGCTAATGGTCTCTTGCTATCAGTTTCAGCTAGCCTTAATAGGCAGCTGCTGAAGGCGAGCTTGCGCCCTGGCTCGCTAAAGTGTTCATTCTCTGCTATTGGTTCCCTCTCGGAACTTTTTCTGCCTACAGCCTGGTTCGCCTACCAGGCAGACCTGTGCTCCCCTCACCGAGGGTCTCTATGAGCATGCGGCTTCCTGAGTCTGGTCAGACGGTCGTAGGCCTCTCGTGAGGCCTCCCAGTTAGATCAGCCCTTAGGCCTTCACAGGCCTCCTCAGTGGTTTGAAACACAGACACTGGGTTGATCCGTGGATCGAGTAGAGAAACTCCCCTCGCTAGCAAGAGTTGGAAAGCACTATGCTGAGTCATACTCTCCGGGATATCCCGTCTCTGAGATCCGGGCCGAGTGGTTCACTGCCAGCTTCGCAGTCCCTCGGGTTGGATGCCTTACTTAAGGCTTTGTTGTCCAGAGGCTCTGTCTTCAGACAGACAGGATTTGGCCAGACTAAGTGTCTATGTACTGACGCCAGGTCAGGCCGTCCTGGTGGCATTTCGGGGTGTGTACGTTCCCCTGAATAGTGACTGGCTGGGGTTCCTTCGGGTTCCCTAGCCACATTCCCTAGAAGGGACCCCTTCTAATTGGAAGCTGTGGTTCCAGGCCCGGAGCCTTCCCAGGTAGACCTTTCATTTAACCATGTTTATGAAGGTTTTTCTGTGAGGCTGTAGCTTGGGCTATGACCGTAGGGAATGCTGTCACTGACAGCCCAGTGTGACCTGAGGGTGAGTGGTTCTAGCGTTTCATTTGAAGTTGCTGGTTCTGACAGTTGTCACTGCCACTTGGCATGCACTCCCCTTAGCATGGCGGAGTTGGTATATCGTTCCCCATAACGTCGTTGACGTATTGTTGAGTTCCCTTCGGAAGGGAACGTCTCAGGTTACGACTGTAACCTATGTTCCCTGAGAACAGGGAACGAGACAATACGTCTCCCTGCCATGCCTCGGGGCTTGCCTACCGTACAGTCCCTTCAGACGATAAGGTGATTTGTCATGTTTGCAAGGCACCCTTTTATACTTCCAGGTCGCACGTTAATCATTCACGCTAATGATTCACGGGCTGTCGCCGGTCAATATGATTGACGTGATTTGATAGTGATTTCAGACACCGGTCACGCCTGAGGCGTTCCCCATAACGTCGTTGACGTATTGTCTCGTTCCCTGTTCTCAGGGAACATAGGTTACAGTCGTAACCTGAGACGTTTTCATGCATAAACCAAATTACTATAAAATGGACTCGGTCAAGACAGAGCCCCAATGCTTCAGAGTCCATGGAAAGACTAAGACCATGAATGTATGAATGTTGAATGTTGAATGCATGAATGTCCACGACCATTGACACAAGGTCTAGTCTTGTTCAGTCTCTCAAGTCCTAACACTGAATACTAGACAAGACAAGAACAGGTGAAACAAGAAAAGGTGAGAACAGAAGAGAAGAGATGAGATGAGACAAGAAAAGGAAAGAAGGAGAGTAATGGGATAAAGAGAGGAGAGGAGAAGAGGAATAGGCAAAGTGAGAAAAGATGAGAAGATTTGAAAAAGTGAATGAGAAAAAGTAGAAAGTGATAGAGAGACAAGACCATATGAGATAAGACAAGAAGAGATGAGTCGAGGAAATGGCAAAAAGAGACAGACTGTGCAAAGGAGACAAATAAATTATATGATATGAGACAAGGCAAGAAAAGGCAAGCAGAGCAAAGTTAAGGAGAGAAGTGACAAGAAAAGAAGATGAGACAAGAAAAGGACAAGAAGAATAGAGACAAGACGAGAGTGAATGCACTTTCTCTCTGTGGGAACAGAACCAAGTTCCTCATGATTGCTGTGGTTCACCTATTTAATTCATTTATGTGTTTGCTAATTCACGTTATCAGTCAGCAACACAGGAAGTGCTTGGCCCAGAATTGGAGGTTGGGCCCTCTATCAGCCCTGAACTTCAGTCCTACAGGTGGCTGCTATTTGCAAGTCTGTAAACTCTTTTTTTCTTGATCCCTAACATTACCTCTGTGCCGTTTTACATCTTTTATCCTTTTGCAGTAAGTTAACGTGTATCGGATGAAAGGAAATGCTTTAAACAAATATCTGCTGTTAATATATTGATATCTGCAGTGTGTCTGCAGCAGCTATGTACATAGGCAGTAAAGGCTTCCACCCAGCCATTAAAACCCCATCAATACCATCTGACCGAGCACAAACTATATGAAAGAAAGCAGACACACATTAGTTATTATCCTCTTCACTAAATGCTTATAGTGGACGGTATGTTTTTTTTTTTTCTTCATTTGATGTGTTCCTAGATCCTTTGCGGCAACCTAGTCTGTGTCTACAGGTCTTCAGTGTCTGTCTCTTTCTTTACCCCCTGTCCTGTCCCGTTTCCCCTCTGTTAGCCCAGAGATGCTGTGGCCAGGCTGTGCTCGCCAGCTCTCTAATTGATAACAGCCAGCAGGGGCCCAGTCAGGGGGGCAGACTTGACTCTTTGCCTCCAAACACCCCTGGGAGGCTATGGGCCGTGGTCCAGGCCGTCAACCATCGCCAACTGTACAGACACCACCAAGCACTAACTGGCAGCTATTTACCAACATTTCATTTTCTCACTGAAAAGCATGCAAGCATGCACACACATGCAGACAAGGTACCAATTCACAGGCACTCTTGTCTCCTGCACAAATACATGTGAATGAGCTGTTATAAAGTGCTAAAAACAACACATTTTCTTTAATAGCAACACAGTTGTCATCTACTGTTGAGGTTTGGAGCAAAGTGCAAGATCGCCTTTTCTATCTCTACATCTCTTTCTCTCGGTTTCTGTCTATAGATCAGATCACAGCTCTGTGCAATCTCCAGGTGCATGCAAAATGAAGGGAGTTCAAAGAGATCAGATGCAGTCCAATTAGACGCATTAGCAGGTGTCTGAAGGGAGTCTCTGTAGAATGCTGTAACTCAACCTGATCTCACCTTGGAGAACACAACCTATCACCCACTTGACATTTTAATCCTTACCTTTTACATGTTTCACATTCCAGGCTAAAGAATTTCAACAGTCCACAGAGCACCTGGTTTCTACTGTACACAAGTTTGGCACATGAAGTTTCTAAAAAATGTTGTACCTGTGGTGACGATATTACTCTATTCAAAGTGTGTTTGTAGATTTGTCTCAGAAGATAAAATAAGCACATTTGGTTTAGCCAACTAAGTGGCTGATAAACTAATTAGACTTACCGTGAGGTGTTGCACATAGTCAACCATTACTGGCCCTTCTATAGTCAGCCTAATGGTACTGCGGTGTGTCTCCGTATGGAAGATTTGGCATGTGGGCACATGATAGTACCTCTGAGGTGTCCCAAAAAAGCATTAATTTGCATTCATCATATCTGTAACATGCACTGATGCACCTGCCTGCAACAGAATTTAAAACGTGATGCTTCTCCTTGCTTGTTGATGTGTAACATTGAGGGCCCTATCATACATCCGGCGCAATACGGTGCCAGGTATGACGCAAGAGTTTTTTGCTAGTTTCAGCCTGACGCAATTATCATTTTCACGTCCTGCGCCATGTTGTTTAAATAGCAAATGCATTTGCGACTAACTGTTTGCTCATGGGCGTGCTGGTCTGAAAATGAGGCGTGTTCAGGTGCATTGTTGGCTCGTTTCTATTTTGAGGCAACTGAAATAGACTGCGCCATTGACCTGGTCTAAAGTCAATGGCGCAGTATATTTCTTTTGTTATTTAAAGGGTGCATTAGTAATATGCGCCTATAGGCAGGTGCACAATGCTCGTACACTCTGCTTATTACACACACAGGGACGTGCAGCAGCACACAAACGTGCCAAATATTACAAATAAAAGGATTACATTGTAAAAGATTAATATTGTGTACATAAAGATATGGTGGAATCCGGCTTGTCCCGTAGATTGTCTGCTTGCGCGCTTTAACCTCGCGGACAAGCAGATACGTTCGCCCTCTGGAGAAGCATATTACATATTGGCAACAAGCAGAAATAATTGAGGTATAAAAGACAACTCATTTGTGATTTGTCTTTCCTATGGGGACGTGAACTATGGTGTGTAAGTGGAGTGCACATGCAGTGCAGACAGTAACCATGATGGCTGAATGTAGAGGTAGCTCACTGTGGTTAAGCTGGTATTGTTTTGTGGGATGTCATATCAGTTTGTTTTCTGCAGCTACTGAAACAAATCTCCCAAATCCCTCAGACTGCTGCAGGCTTCACGGGCCTACTTAACAAGGTAATTAAAACTGTCTGCCTCCATTCCCCCAAAATTTGCATACTCCTCCTCCTACCCTTTGTGAGGGTGTTTAAATGAATCTCCCCTTCCCTGATTTTCCTCTTCGTGTATAAGCTGCACCGGGGAGGCAGTAGAGTTGAAATGGGGAGTCATGTGACTCAAGACGTCACTGTTGATCTGAGTGACAGTTGGAGCAGGATAGATTTCATTAATGACCCAGTTTAACAGCATGCATTAGAGACTAGACAAGCCAGGGAACATGTCTCACCACCACTGTCAATCTCTTACAATTATTACTAGAACTAATTAAGGAATCCAATTAATGCAGCTAAAAGAAAACGAGTGGGGTTGGGCAAGGGAATTTCCATAGCAGTAGTTCAAATTTGTGTTCGCAATTTGGAGGGCATGGGATGCTTGAGTTTCTTGGGAAATAAGGCTGGCTTATGGGAACAGTTGTCACTAATCATCTGGATTTGTTCAAGGTGACATGCAGCAAAATGAAGCTGAATTCAATCTCCCCAACAAGTCTAGAGAAGGCTCATTATTATCGCATACTACCTACGAGTATTGGAAAAGCATAAATTTACTGAGGACCAAAGGCCATAACATCTGTCCATCTGACCTTGTGTCTTGCACCTCGTTTAGATCCTTTGCTTTTTATACATCCTTTCACTCACTGAGATTTATGACTCGCTGAGTTGTAATATTTTGTATAAGATGGAAATGTTGAATTGGGTCAAACAGAATTAATGACCCACAATTACACCTAACCATAAAGTCAAGCATCTTACTCAAACCCTAAATGTGATCATGACTGTAATATGAAATAAAAACATAAAAGTTGTACCATTTCATACCTGCCAAGTCTAAAAATATTGTACAATTTTGCCATCTTTTATGAATTATTATGAGTTGTCATGAGAACATGACAGATGGGTGTCGGTGGAACATGTTCTTAGATCAACATCCTTGTTGGTCCTGGAAAAACTTTTATCAGATTTCAAGGTTAGCTTTAGGTTATGTCAGGTTTAAGACTGGGCACTTGAACACATTATCAACCAATCATCTCCCTCTGATTTTATGGGTAAATAGTTCATGGTTAAGGCAGTGGTTTTCAATCCTGTTCCTAGGGAACCACCACTCTGAAAATTTTCTATTACTGCGTGAATGCATCCCAATTCACCTACTTATACTACGCCCTAAAAGTATGTACTGTTTTTGTGAATAAAAAGTACATACTTTTGAGTGTGTAGCAGAATAGTAGGCAAGCTTTGAGATATTTTTCATCATAATTGCATCTTTAACAGACCGCTCTGTCGCTAAGTTGCGTGCATCCTGTCACCGTTTAAACTGCCCTGTCAATCATCTTGTCACAGTTAAAATCCTCCACATTCAATTTAATTAAATTTCCTACCGTTTCGTAGAAATATATGTAGTAGCACATTGATCTGCCAGTCATGGATCTTTCATGCGGAGACTCTCCTCATGTGTTTGCATAATGATGCATTTAAAAGTTAATGACTAAACGTATCTTTACAAAAGTTCACAATGCTGTTGCAGATTAAATATTATGTGGATAACATTGAATAAATATCTTTTCATCAGGTTAGATACTAATTATTAGTCACTCAAACCCCTTTATCGAAACCACTCTAATTAACTGTCGGACTCGCACATCCGCCATGTTTATAGTTTTTAAGACTTTTTATTCATGTTTGTATTTCTAAACAAATCCTCATCCAACGCGCAATGGGTTGTGGGCAATATCAGCCGTTAGAGTGTGCACGGATCTGCACTTCAGATTATAACCGGAATAAGTAGACCTTCCGTGTATCTTTGGAACAGGCCTACTCATTTCAACATACTGTGATATGGAATACACTAATTCGAATTGAGATTCAGATTATCAGCTCATTAGGAGAGAGCATCATGATCCATTCCCAGGACCAGGATTGAAAACCACTGGGTAAGGGTTTTCTTCAGGATCTCTGTTTGTTGGACAGACAGGACTGTTCCATGACCAACAAAACATGGTCAATCATTATGAAGGGCCCCACTCTCTACTCCTGATTCTGAACTTGATGTACTGGGGTTTCGTAAGAGCCTGTGAAAGCAGGCAATTAAAAACGAGACATCACACTTCTTTTTTAATAAAAAAATGATAGCCATGCAGAGACTAAATATGACAATTCTTATGATACTGAAAGCATTTCTCAACCCACTGAGGGAATTGTGTGTATATTCTGTGTCCCTCAGTGTCACTAATGTCCACTAATTCCTCTAAATGCTAGACATAACAGTTCAGAGAAGTAATGGATACTCTTCACCACCTGCAGGGGTAAAACAAATATAAAAAATTCCCAAGTTCACACCACCCTAACAGAGGCTCTGCCAGTTGTCGCCAAGTTGAGTGTCTCTTTATAATTGCCAAGGCAGTTGAAGGGTTGTCTTTATCTGAGATATTCTTATGGAGTAACTTCAGAATAGAGCAGATGGATGGAGCTGTAGGGAAAAGAGTTAAGTACCTCAATCAGGTGAGTTCTAGATTGGCAAGAAGCTCCCGCAGCTGGAAGGTTTGATGATAGACCAGGGCAGATTTTCTGGACTTAAACCTGAGGCCTGCACTAGACTGACTGTGTTGGCAGGAGAGAAACAGCATGTCATGTGCAATAAAGGAATGCAGCTCTAGTTGCATGAGGCAGCCAGATATACGATTACAGTCCTTGTGCTGGATGGAGGAAACATGTAAAACAAGGAGGAGGGAGAGAAAACTGGACTAAAAAGACAAAATAAAAAAATGCAAAGAAAAGGTAAAGCAAATGTACTGGAAAGAAAAGAGTCAGGGACACAATACTGGAATAGACACACATACATTCCTTAAATCTCTTTCTTATTCTGATTCTGAACATTTCTGACTCTAAAATTCTATACTTTTCTGGCACATACATATTCTATGAATGTATGCTTGTAGGAACAAAGAAATGTGATTTTCAGACAATTACACTCTGAAGGAATGAATATGTTCTTATTGAATTTTCATTTTTATATAATAATTATTTTAATTGCAACATTTTTATAGCTAATTGCACTAAATTAAACATTAAATGACAAATAAATGCAATTATGATCACAGTCCATGCATATTAGCCTATGTACTAGTATATGTACTATGCAGTTTTCTGTCAGTGGTGTGTACTATACGAATATGCAGTTTTCTGTGAGACAGGAGCAGGAATACTGTTTGTCTGAAAAAATAAATACGGGAAGAGTGTTTTTGAAACATCTTGCCATTTCAGGCCTAATTAAATATAATTTGGTATTTTCTTAACTACCTATCAAAGTAAATGTTATTTGGACACTATTATAATTCACAACAGTACTCCTAAAAACATTTGTACTAAGAAGCAACTGGTTCACTTTTTCACTGGTTCACTCTTCCTACAGTACGTAATGCATCTCTCAATTCAGGCTATACAGACAGCAGACAGGAACCCGACAGCGCTCAGAACTTCTGGAGAGACACAACACTGCCACCAACTTAAATGATCACACTGTCATTAGACACTTTAAACAATTGAGGGCTAAAACATGAGGAAATATACAGTATTACTGCCTGCTATTTTCCTAAAGAAAACAGCCTAAAGAGACAAAAACTGTTAGTGTTTTTCTCCTTTAGACAGGGAGCTAATTATCTATGGAACACTTAATAACATCAACCTCAACATTTCTGGTGCTGGAACAGATCCAGTCTGTTGTTCAGCCTTTCTTTCTACGTTAATTCCGTCTCAGCGAGTGTAGCGCCTGCCACGCAAATCAATCTGAACACAAAGTCTTGTGCAAACAGAGTCCATGGTACAGAGTTACCGGAGACACAATAAATAATTGTGTAAACACAAAGCATGTTTACGTGCTGGCTTCAGAGATGCAGACATGCGCGTGGAGAATGTGAGGAGGGAATACTCTGACTGCTCTAATAAAGCCATGATTACTATCAGACTGCTACACGCCGTCACAAATAACAACAACAACAAAGCAGAAATCGATTGTGACTTCACGCTTTTGTACACTTGTCTGCAACCCGCCAGAACCCCACCCCCAACAATTTGCTGCTTCACGGAGCCAAAGGAGATGGGAAGAGACGAAATATCATACATTATTAATATAAAGACAGCACAAGATATGTACCCGATACAAAATCAACTGTCTTTTCTAAAGCTAACACGGAACTCACACTTGTCTTAAGAATCAATAGTGCAACACTTAGCTGCATTTAGCTCCTGTGACATCATAAATGGCCCCGTTCTCTCACATTACCTAAAATCTCGTGTTACCCATAATGCAGTGCACATTCTAAACCCGGGCATTCTAACATGTATTCCTAATAATGATGGTTCCAAAAGGGGGTTTTCACAGTGCCACAGAAGAACAATTTTCTTTCTTAGTGTGAAAATCATTTTAATACAAATAATCTAAACTTTTGCACTATATAGAACCTTTTGTGCATTTTTTTTTTTTTTTTTTTTTTTAAAGATTATGCATAGAATCATAGATGCCAATAAAGATTCTTTATTTTTAAGAGTGTGTGCGAGTTCGGAAGAGCATATTGCCTTACTAGTATGCTATTCTAAATTTGGCCATGGGAAATATTAAGAAATGAATACTAGTGTACTGCACACTGTGGAGTATACACTGAATACTATTTTTAAAAATAGTATCGTAATGGTCTGGGTGCGTTAACTTAAGGCCCATGTTTGGGGTGTCCCAAGCCCTGCATTTACGGGGTACCTACTTTAAACAATCGTTAACAGTAACCTGTCATGTGGATAATTTATAACACACTATAGGTTACAGTTTGCGAAATAGTAAGCATTATGCAATAATAATTATTAACAGTAGTGTGCTACATTGCAGTCATATGACAGATCGTGTCCAATTATCATTTTGAAAAAAAAAAAAAAAATATCATTTTAAAAAAATATTAAAGCATCTTTTTTTTATAGGCAAGTGCTTTGCATTGTGGGACAGAGTGTCTAGTGCAGTATGTTCTTTTGTACACTGCACATTTAGGCAAATACACTAAGTCAGATAATTTACTTACTGTATACATTTTACATACTACATACTGCAGAAAATATATACACACCACATACTATGAACAGTATAGTAGTATGCATTTTTGAACATCATGTTCAGTCCTTCATGTCAACTGGCCGATCTTTGTCCAGCAACACACACACATACACACAGTCTTCTCATACAAAAGCTGTACACCAGGGCTGAAAATTCATTTTGACATTAAGGCCTCTTATGAATGCAGTGTGATGGAGGGGACATTTTTGCATTAACCATGCATGACAGGGACTAACTTGCCTGTTTATTGTAAATATTTGCTGGTAGGTGCCAGTATTTACACCCTCATTTCTGCACAACCTCACTGACAAGTGCACACTGAATTAAATTGAGAAGATAAAATAGGCCTAAATTGTATTTATTTGTGGTGTAATCATAAGGATTAAGCTGGTGAAGAAATGCATTAATGTCTAATCCCCCTCTGCGCACCCCCCTTTCTCACCTCCAGCTCCGTGGGTGCAACCCGCTTTCAGAAAGAGAAGGGGGGGGGGGGGGGGGGGGGTGGAAAGGGGGAAATGGAGGCACTCGTTTGGAGCAGCCTTGAGCTTCAGCCAAGCTCTCGTTGGCATTGTGTGCTTACAGCTGGGCTTGCTTTCCCTTTATCTTACTCACTATTTCTCTGTTTTCCTCCCTCTTGTTCTCTGTGAAGTGCTTTTCTTCCTGGCCCGGCCTGACAGAGGGGTGTGTGTGTGTGTATGGGAGGGTCAGGGCTCTTGTGTAGGTTGTCACTGGGCCAACTCCTGCAGCTTCCTGCCCATTACAGCCCACAATGACAGACTGTAAACAGAGAAAGAGAGAGAGAGAGAGAGGGACAGAGAAAAATCTCTGTACGTCTCGATTCACAGAATACAGCGGATAACTTACACCCTGAAATTTTCTCTTGTGTTCTTTTTTTTATTTTTTTCTCGGACTGTGCTTGATATAGCATAAACAACTAGCATAGCCTATAATATTACGCATGAAAGAATTATAAATAGTATTGCAGAAATTATTTAAGTGTTAAGTGCCAGTGTTATTGTAGTATTATTTATATGCTATTATAGTATTCATCATATGATGAAATCGGTGATACCTGACTAGAGAAAACAGAGAAAAGAAGCTTTAGTAGTGCTTCAGTAGGAAATACTTTTAAGCAAACTTTTATAGCGAAAGCAAGTTATTTTCGTTTTCCAGTGAAGAATCCAATACGTTGTAGGCAGTAGAAAAAAGCTGCAAATAATCGTAAATACGAAGAGAACTGTAATATGAAAAACCTTTGTAAAAATCCAGTAGACAAAGTACGATACAAATTTCAGTGATAAACCTACCCTATAACTGTTCTGTTAATAACCCCCCGTCAATCCGACTGATCGTGGGCGGGGATACAAAAATACGGAAGTATAATCTGTAGTTTTTATGAAAGCCATGGAGATGTCAAAAGCCTTTTGGCTGACTTTTGCTGACAAATAAGGTAGGTCCAGGTAGGCTAGGTTCATTTACATATACTACCTACATTGCAACAATACAAAGCAGGTTTAAAATCGGCAAAGTTATACTTAGTTTTTCATAAAAAATGTATAATTTATTTTATTTCAGATTTAATGCATATAGAAAACGATTTTAACAGTTTTTAGCTTTAGTTAATAATATATGGCATCGTGAGAGGGTATGTCATAGAGGCAAGGGGTGCTTCTCATTTCTTATTTGTGCATCCTCGTTTCCTTTCCTCGCTTCCTTTCCTCGCGTCTTAGCTCCTCCCCCTGTAGGATGCGAGGGAAGGCTGCGAGGAAAGAAAATGAGGATGAAGGAATCGAATGAAAGCTTTTTTATACATTGGAATACTTGATCACTCGAGCGTCACTTAACAGCGTCATCAGCAGCGCTCAAATGATCTGCCCTTATGTTGTTGAAGTTTGGTTATTTAAGAAATTCATAATAAATAATAATAAAGCAAGATACCCTGTTGAAATATGTGTGATGTGTGGTTTATTTAAACTGCAAAGGTAAAGTATAAATTAAAACGATTGTGATCGATGTGAAGGGGGAGGAGAATTGATACGTGCGTCACGTTTAGTCGATAAAACACTTCCGCATAGGATACACCTGTGTATCCTTGCTCATAACTCCTCAGGAAGCCTACTCACTCCTCGATCCTCGCCTCCTCGCGGTGCAATTAGAGAATTGAGATGTCCTTCAAGATGGCTGAGCTCGATCGGTTTCCGGGTCATAGGATGTAGGACGGAGGAGCGAGGAGACGAGGAGGGATATTGAGAAGCACCCAAGGTATGTGCCATCTAGGTGGTTGCAGCAATGGGGACTACAAACCAAGATGGCCACCTGGTCACAGACTACAGTTACCAGGTTCCTCAGCGGTGGGGACACAGCTGTTGTGAGTGAAGGAGAAAAGCTGTTAATGAGCTGAAAACAGAGAGACTGGCTGTTTTTTTGTTAGAGACTATAAAGAGAAGCTGGAAGAGTGTTTTGGTTAAAAAGGTTTTGGAGTTTTGAGTTGATTATTAAAAAGAAACCAGTGACTTGATCTCTGCCTGGACTCGATTTGTGAAGTAACCCACACTTTGGTGATACCCTACCTCTCACGATGCCACAAATAACTAAACTGGTCTATGTCTTTGAGGTTATCTACATGCTAGTTTACTATGAGAATTGACTAAATGAACTTTCAGCAGATCAAATTTTAAAGAAAAATGGAAGATTCTTCATGCTCTTTTGACCAAACCATTAATATCACCTGACTCTGACTAACAATAGCAAGTAGCAAATCTTTACTCATGAATATAACATAAGGTAAATGCTATTAGCTATTTTAAAAAGGGAAGGTCCCTTTAATAGTTCCAGTCCCAAACTTTCAATATGAAATATGTCAACAAAGGAAAGTAAACTGTGCTTGTCAAGCAATTTCTTAGGGTCTGTAGTAGTATCACGCAGGAGAGTATACCAACATTACTACTATACTTTACAATATGAAATTATAACCGCATAATATTATATATTGAGTTAGTAACCCGAGTTGAAAGGAAAAGTTCACCCAAAATGAAAACTGTCATCATTTAATTTCTTAAGAACTAGTCTGACCAACTTGCAGTTAACCAAGCCTTAACCAATCTAACTTTTCAGATTCAAATTAGACCAATATACCTTTTTAAGAAACTGACATTTAAAAAAAAAAAAACAGATGACTTGTTAGATGAATATAAGCCTTTTATGCAAATGGCCACAGCTGTTCACAGAAAACATTGCCCTTAGCTGTATATACTGTAGCTCTGAAATCTCATTCAGACTTGGCATCTTGATCAGTCACAAGAGACGTAAGAACCAATGGCATTGTGGTATAATTGCCATCAAATATAGTGCAATGCGTTGTGATGCAAAACACTGACAGAATTTTATTTTTGGAGTGAACAATTGCTTTTACTGAAAAGGTTAATGGTTCATTTGATTTAAAAAAAAAATTAATTAATTAAATTTAAAGTGGATAACACACGTTTGTGCCAGTAGAGTTATACTCAAAAGGATACAACATTACAGCGTTTTTGGCCTTCTCTCCTTCCACTTTTGTGGTCTTTCCTCTACATAAAATACATAAATAAATAACTACTGAATATTTGAGGGGAAAAAATTTTGAATAATATTGGAAAAACTATTTAAAAATATACAATAGAGTACAAATACGCAACCATAAATTATTTTGAGGAATATCATGCGTTATATACAGAGTGCGCCTGTGTAGTTTTCCCTTTCTGCATATTGCCTCTCTCTGTTCTCTCTACCTTTACAGATGATGACAAACTGTTTGATGTGATACAGAAAGAGAGTGACAGCTGTGAACTAACAGAAGGGAGACGCGGAGAGTGATGGAGACAGTGAAGGTGAGGTGGATGCAACACCACAAGAAGACCGAAAAAGAGAAAATATCATCCAAAACTGAATATAATAGAGTGATATGCATCATATCCTGTTGATGAAATTACCATAATTCACAGATTTTAATGTTGACTGTTCACTGATGTACACTGATATAAATATTATTTTAAGTCAACATGAAATCAAAATAGAGCCTATACTTAATCCATGTTACTGGTGCATTTATCAGTGCAACAGTAAATTATATGATTAAAAGAAGTGTTGTGTATATGTACAGTATATAATAAATATATATATCTTTTTTTTTATTGCCACCAGATTTTTTGTTTCCCCACTTCCAAATGCCCATTTTAAGTGCTTGTGAACGGGTTTCACGCTAAAGTTAAAGCTCAGAAAGAAGAATGTGCTTGAGACTGAAGACCACTGGAGTCACTATTCTAATAAATATAGAAGCTTACAAAATCTGATAAATGTAGCTTTCATTCCAAACCTGTAGCACACAAAGCCCACCGACAGCACTTACAGCTTGTCCAATCCATTTTCCTCTCGCTAATCAAAACCAAAATTGAATATATTTGACAGCATTAGCCACAGCTAATGCAAAGCAGCCTGGTGCAAATTCATTTTTAATTTGAATAACAAATAAATCCTTTTAGAGGCCGTGTTGTAATTTTCCAAGTGTGCACTGATAATGATCCGACTTCCACAGGATCACTTTTAGTTCAGCAAAGGTTGCATCTCCATGACAACTTAAAGAACATGGAAAGGAGA
Organism: Gila orcuttii; assembly: GCA_026230005.1. Classification (NCBI taxonomy): domain Eukaryota; kingdom Metazoa; phylum Chordata; class Actinopteri; order Cypriniformes; family Leuciscidae; genus Gila; species Gila orcuttii. The sequence continues at coordinate 16,131,589 of JAPDVR010000010.1, read as the reverse complement.
AGAAACAGGCCAATCAGAGCACAAGAACATGCAAGAGCTCTTTTGCTATTAAAATGCTAATTTTTACAATCCTAGGAATTTCATTTACAATCCTAGAAATTTCATTTTCATTCTCAACATGCATTTAGACATCATGCCAAGGCATACAATTAAACACAAGAAATGTAATAATGTTTTAATGTAAGTCAATGGGACTGTCAGCTGTTTTATGGACCACCAGGCAAAAATAGTCAGTCTAATGGTCTAGCCATGTTAAAAAGTTATAAGATGTAAAATCCATGGTCAAACGGTGTGGGATGAGTTACAAACCAAAAGTTTAATATTAGTATTAGGAGTCTGTTCAAATCCCTAACCCTGTTTAGCATACTTTTAAAAATAGTAGGCTACTTATTTCGGAAATAATATACTTTACAAGAATATGCTTGAATGTAATGTTTTTAAACAATTTCTTGCACGTTAACCGCAATTAAATGTATTGATTGTATGAAAATGTATTGTTGTTCAAATTTAAATTTGATTTTTGAGTGCCTTATTTGACCAGCTTAAGTAGGACTTCAGTACATCTTCATATGTAATTTCATAATTACTTCAATTGTTTTAAAAATATGGTTAAAGTGTACTGCCTAATGTACTTACAAGCATTTATGGTAAACTATAAATGTCATTTAATTTGAAAGTTGTGTCATGTATTTAAATATATTTGTAATAACAAATTTGTAATGATTTAGTAGTTTGCAAATTAGTTCATTTCAAATATATACATTTTAAATGTAATACTGAATAACACTAGTTAAAATTGTAATCAAGTACTTGTTGCATGTGCTTTATTATGTTAGTCAACACATTAAATAAGAGTACTACTTTAAAGCACGACAAAGGATCATCATGTACTTTATAGTAAAAAGTTCAATTTGACATTATTAAAAAATGTCTTAAGAAACATTGTCATGAAAGTGTACTCACTTTAAGTGACCAATTATTTCATTAATATTTGCAAATACGTATGTATTTTGGCTGTCTTTTTAAAAAAAATAAAAAAATATTATTTTTTTAAATACAATTAAGCATACTTTTTTTCACAAGGGTATAAACAATTTTGCCTTGAAAGCCTTAGCTTGAAACACTAACAGTATTTATGAACTCTCATAAGCTTTGATCCATTCTACCATAAACAAGGCTTTGAATTTGCCAGTAAAAACAGAACTTAGTTCACTTATGAACTAAAAAGAAACAGAAATCATCCAATATAATAAGTCCATATTAAATCTCTATCAAAAACCAACTTGCTGGATCTGTAGTAGCGCATTACTAACAGAAACCGGGCACACTGACATTGGTTTCTCTTGTGTGTTGAGCTCTGTGCTATCATGAGACTTGCACAGGAAATTGCAAGTGTGGGGGTGTTAGTAGGGTAGTCATACACTTTGTAAACCTTTTGGCACCTCCAGCATAAGTCACACTTCCGGAGTTAGTTACTCCTTAAAAAGGTATCAGTGTGAGCTGTTTGAACAATGAGCGTTTGGTTGCAGCGCACTGTGATTTAGAGTACCGGTATCTCTCTCTCACTCCCCCTCAGGGGAAAAGAGTTATCTGGGAGGAAGGACGACCTTGCAGTGACTCCCAAATCTCACTCCACGACCTGTGTGCCTGGGAAAACAGGAAACTGCCATCTTAGAAAATGCAATGTTTGGAGCCATTAATATGGGCCCAATGCCCTGCTGTCTGCCTCTGATTAAAGGGAGCTGTGGCACGTGAATGATCAAACAAGCCAGGGCAGGAGACGGGTTTACTCTCTACTAGCTATTTTGATCAAAAACAAATTAAACCAAGATGACTTTAACAGCTGTATCATCAACACAATTGTTTGAAGAAAAAGTGTGCATGTTATTTTTCTACAAAGTGTCAACTGTCTCCTAAAATTCATTAGGAAAAATAAGAATAGAAGCAAGAGGCTGAGAATCTTAGACTTAAAAGCAGTAAAGAAAAAATAAGAGGGGAAGAGAAGGGGAAGTGTTTTCACTGACCAGATTTGAATCTGCATTTTCTACAAAAGCACCAAGCCTCGAAATATCTGGAGCACAGTCCATGGCTGAGACAAATATATTTTAACTCAAACTCAGACTTCAGCCGACCATGCTGTTTTCCTGCCTGTCAATGAATTTACTTCAACCCATTTCCACTCCTCCTATCTGTTAGCTTCACCTGTATCCATCCCTGCCCACCCATCAATCAGTTCTTGTAGCTCCTTGCACATGCTCACTTTTTAGTCTATAAAGCTCATTTTATGGATTGTGGATTTCCGCATGCCCAATGCACACAGAGACTTATGACAGGAGAAAGGACATGGTGAGATTGGGTAGATTATCCAAGGCCTGGTAGAACTTTATGTGTCTCCTGAGGGATTTCAAAAAGAAAGCAAGGTGAAGACCCACCCAGACCAATGTGGCCATGCACTACCAACTTTCCTGTATGCTCCAATACAGACTTAAGAGTGTACTTCCTCAAGACAAATCAGTAGCAGACTCCGGTAGAGGGGAAATAGGCTATGTATTCATGTCATATTGTGTCTAAAGCACCAAAATCACAGCCAAATTTTACCCAACTCTAAATTCTTGAATGTAACAATAAGTTTTCATTCTAGTAAATTGGTTTGTTCAGTTGCTTCATGAAAGCTGAATTTTCAGCAGCCATTACTTCAGTCTTCAAAGTAACGTTCACATCTTTATTATGGTAGTTATCTACTTTTTTTGCAGTGTTGCAACTTCTACAAAAGAGTAACTTGACTGTAGCTGAACTACTGCAAATTATGAGTAGTCTGAAGCTTAGCAAGCTACATTATCAAAGCACATTCAACACTCAAGCCAATGATATGAGGCTCAGTGTGTTTGTAAGCCTCTTGGTTTACAGGCCTTGAGGTAATCTTCAACTTCACAAAGACCTTGAAAATGAGAGGATGGGAGGTAAAGTAATGTGCAGCCAGTGGATGAATGACTCTTACTGGGTCACCACAGACAAATTGACTTGTTTAATGACAGCCAACAAATGCAAGGCCTTTTACAGCCCTGTAAGGCCACTGACCTGGCCAGTACTTATGCTGGAATATAATGCACCAAGGCTAGAGGAGTCAGTGCTATTCACTCCTTCTTCCCCAAAGAGACGTAGCAAATAGATGGAGGGGGAGGGGTTTGACAAAGACAGATTTAGGAGGAAAAAAGAGGGGCTGGGGTGACCATAGACAGGCGTTTAAGGCCGATGCACAGGAGGCTCCTGGGATACGTGACGGACCCTGTGATTAGAATAAAAATGCAGGCAATCTTGAAGCTAGCAGCGGGAGGTAGGAAGGGGGTTAAGTGGCAGGCTTTTACATGGTTTAAACAGCAAGCTTGATTTACCCTGGGCTGTGTGGCAAGCTATCATTTGCAAATCACACCATGTCTCCAGGGCCTGCTAAGACGAGTAATGGGCTTTACCCTGAATGTTTGTTGTGGCCTTTTTTGGAGGTTTCACACAAATAAAATGAAGTTAAACGAAAAATTGCTCTTCTGGCATGCACCCTTGCCATGCATGACTTAAGGATGTGAATGTGCATCATGGCTAGCTACGTTTCCATGTAATGACATGGTTTGGTGTGTAAACATGTCATGAACCCTTCACAGATATTATATGTGAGATCAAAAAACCTGTCAGTTCAAGAAGCAGAATGCTTTTTCCAAAAAGACTACGGGGCCGTTTACACAACACCATTTTCCACTAAAAACAGAAAACATTTTGTATGCGTTTTGGCCGTTCATTTTCATGACAACGCCATTTTGGATGTGCATGCATATTACGTAGTCTTTACAAAGTGACCTCGCCAACTATTGGCCCTGCTTGCATAATATAGCGCCTAGGGATCTACCGATATTACAATTCTGGCTGATAAGCAGATTGTTTTCACATTGTGGCCAATGATCGATAAATAAATAAATTAAAAATAAAACACTTAAAAATGAAATCATCTGTTGTTTTAAAGATTAAAGGTAATCAAAACCTAATAATAGGGGACATTTCTTCTTCAACCCCAAATCAGAAAAATTTGGGACATTTTGTAAAATGCAATAAAATCAAGAATCTGTGATTTGTTCATTTTATTTAACATTTTATTAACTGACAAAAGTACAAAGAAATGTTTTCCAATGTTTTCACTGACCAACATAATTGTATTTTGTAAATATGAACACATTTTGATTTTGATGGCTGCAACACACCCCAAAAAAGTTGGGACAGAGACATGTTTACCACTGTCACATCACCTTTCCTTTTAATTACACTTTTTAATCATATGGGAGTTGAGGATACTAATTGTTGGAGTTTTGCTAGTGGAATATTTGACCAATCTTGTCTGATACAAGACAGCCGCTCAACAGTCTGTGGTCAGTGTTGCCTGATTCTCCTTTTCATGATGGGTCATACATTTTCCATAAGAGACATATCTGGACTGCAGTAAGGCAGGCAGGCACATCCCTTCTATGGTGCAGAGTGTCTAGAAACCACTCAGTTGTAGCACGTGCAGAATGAGGCCTGGCATTGTCTTGCTTCCCAGGAAAGATGTCATCTTGATGGCAGTTTATGTCTCTGTACAATCCAAATATATGCCTCCATGTCAATGGTACCTTCACAATAATGCAAGTTACCCATACCGTTTGCAATGATGCACCTCAATACCAGGACAGATGTTTGCTTTTGCACTTGTCGCTGGTGAAAGTCTGGTTGGTCCCTTTCGTCTTTGGGACTGAAAACTCGGTGTCCATTTTCTCCCAAAAACAAGCTGAAACATGGACTCATCTGACCACAGCAGACATTTCCACTTTCTTCTAGACCATCTGAGATGACCTCAGGCCCCTCGCTGGCATCTCCACATAGAACTGATGTAAAGCTTTCTCCTTGCGTAACAGAGATTCAAGTGGCATTTCTTAATGCAGAGTCAGACTGTGTTCAGTGAAAACGGTTTTCCAAATTACTCCTGAGCACATGTGGCTGTATTTAACAGAGTAGCATGATGGTATCTTGTGCAATGCCATCTGAGGGCTCAAAGGTCACGCACATTCAACAGAGGTCTACTGCCTTACCCAACACAGACTGAGATTTCTCTGGATTCCCTGAATCTTGTGACAATATTATGTATGGAAGATGATGAAAGGCATAAATTCTTTGCAATCTTGCATTGAGAAATGGGATTTTTTAATTGTTTGACAATGCTCTCATGATATTTGGCACAAAGTGATGAGCCATGACCCATCTTTGCTTAAAAAGACTGAGAAGCACTTTTACACCCAAACATGATACCCTCAACTATTACCAATTCACCTGCTCATTGTGGACTGTTTCAAAATAGTTGGATAATCTAATTTGGATAATCTTTTCACTTTTATTTGGTCTCTGTCCCAACTTTTTTGGGGTGTGTTGCAGCCATCAAAATCAAAATTTGTTCATATTTACAAAATAAAATTATGTTGGTCAGTGAAAACATTGGAAAAAGTTTCTTTGTACTTTTTTCAGTTAATAAAAGGTTAAATAGAATTAACAAATCACAGATACTTGATTTTATTGCATTTTACAAAATTTCCCAACTTTTTCTGATTTGGGGTTGTAAAACTCCAGAGGAAGGGCTTCTTAGGCTATGTTCAGACTGCCAGCAAAAATCTAATTTTTTACTTGAAATGAATAGTGCGGACAGTCTGCCTGAAAATAGCTAATTTAAGAAAAAATCTGATTTGCCCGCAGTCTTAACATAACCTTAAAGTCACCTTTCTCTCCTATTGTGACATATGACTATCTAAGTGAAATGGCTTGTCAAACTCGAAAAAATTTGGGACTTGATTTTGTCCATCGGGAATTGATTGGATCGATGTTGTTTGCTAATTGCTGCAATCTCAGGTAACACTTTATTTTGATGGTCCCTTTTGAACATTCTGTTAACTATAAGTAACTTTGCAACTACATGTCAACTAACTCTCATTAGAGTATTAGTAGACTATCTGCTTCATATCTGCAAACTCTTTATTGTGATGGTCCTCCAACAGACACTCTACTGACTATAAGTAACTTTGCAACTACGTCAACTTATTCTAACCCTAACCCTACCAGTCTACTAATACTCTAATGAGAGTTAGTTGACATGTAGGTGCAATGTTACTTATAGATAACAGAATGTTCTAAATGGACCATCAAAATAAAGTGAAACCCAATCTCATGTTAGTGACAGTTTGCTGGAAGGGAAGGATTATTGCCCTGTCTTCGCGCCGATGCACACGTCATCAGAGATAATGAGAAGAGAAGTTAATATTTTTGATTAAAGTTTTTGAGGGCACATATGTTTTTTAAAACATAATGATGTGCACAGATAAATAATTTAATAAACACTGAAATATCCCATAAAAAAAAAAAAGAAGTGTCAATTTTGATTTCAAGGTGACTTTAAGCAAAAATATCCAATGGCTCCCCATTTAATCTCGCTGCTGTCTAGAAACAATTGTAATATTAAAGAGATCTGTTCGTATAGCATTCCTCTCTGTAAAATTGTGTGGTCAAAGTGCATGGCAACCCCACCACCTTTAAAAGGCAAGAGATGACTCATACAGTTTGTGCTTATTTTCTCACATTAACACAAGCTATAGTGAAGAAGTATTGAAGGCATAGTTCACCAAAAATAACTTTCTTCTGCAGATCACAAAATAATTTATTTTGAAGAATGTTGATAACCAAACAGTTTTGGTGACCAATTGACTTCCATTCCATGGACAAAAAACACTGAGACTTTTCTTGAAATATCTTACTTTAACTTCCAGAAGATAATGAAATTATTATTTTTTTAATCTACACAGAGATTGCTGAGATATCCTTCTCATAACCTGAACGTCAAAGATCTTTGTGAGTGAGAACATTCCCCCTCATTTCATGAGCTTCTTAATGTGACTGTGTCACAAACTGCTCCGAAACACGAAGGTTGAGGATCCAAATGCAGTATTTATTGAACAGGGTAATCCAAAAACGTAATCCAGATAACAGGCAAGGGTCATACACAAACAAACAATCCAAACAATAACAGATCAGGGCTGAGGCACAGAGAGAAATCCGAGGGAACAGGCAGAGAATCAAGAGACTTAAATTACTGTTAAGACCACGCCAAGTTTCTGAGTGGCAGGCACTGTGAGGTAGCGTGAGCCCTTCTTAAAATAATCTGAAAACCTCTGGTGTCAAGACAGGAAGTTCCACAAACAGTAGTCATCATATTTAAATAGAGCAGAAGAATGGGCTGAGATAAGGGTGAGATCTTCACTAGGAGTTCTTTGCACTGTTATAAATAACCTCTCTTGTCATCCTCATCTCGACCTGACTGCAGTCCCTCATCGTAACCAACTTGAGTGGGCAAATGCTCACATTCGATGGCGTCTGGCACTTTGGAGAAGTGTTCTCTTCATGGATGAATCCCGGTTTTCACTGTACAGGGCAGATGGCATACAGCGTGTATGGTGTTGTGTGGGTGAGCGGTTTGTTGATGTCAACGTTGTGGATCGAGTGGCCCATGGTGGCGGTGGGGTTATGGTATGGGCAGGCGTATGTTATGGACAACGAACACAGGTGCATTTTATTGACGGCATTTTGAATGCATAGAGATACCGTGACGAGATCCTGAGGCCCATTGTTGTGCCATTCATCCACGACCATCACTTCATGTTGCAGCATGATAATGCACGGCCCCGTGTTGCAAGGATCTGTACATAATTCCTGGAAGCTGAAAACATCCCAGTTCTTGCATAGCCAGCATACTTACCGGACATGTCACCCATGTCACCCATGTGAGCATGTTTGGGATGCTCTGGATCGGCGTATACGACACCGTGTTCCAGGTCCTGCCAATGTCCAGCAACTTCGCACAGCCATTGAAGAGGAGTGGACCAACATTCCACAGGCCAAAATCAACAACCTGATCAGCTCTGCACTGCGTGAGGCAAATGGTGGTCACACCAGATACTGACTGGTTTTCAGACCCCCCCGGACCGCCCCCCAATACAGTAAAACTGCACATTTTAAACTGGCCTTTTATTATAGCCAGCCTAAGGCACACATGTGCAATAATCATGCTATTTAATCAGCATCTTGATATGCCACACCTGTGAGGTGGATGGATTATCTCGGCAAAGGAGAAGTGCTCACTAACACAGATTTAGACAGATTTGTGAACAATATTTGAGAGAAATAGGCCTTTTGTGTACATAGAAAAAGTCTTAGATCTTAAAACAAAAATGTTGCGTTTATAATTTTGTTCAGTGTGTGTATATATATATATATATAAAATATGGTGGCGATAGGTCTCCTGGGGTATCTGGTACCATAATTTCAGCAGCAGTCCTCCAGTTCCCATACATTGCGGGGTGGTGGTGATGTAGTGCAAACCCGCTTTTCCAAGTCGAACCACAAATGTTCGATTAGGTTGATGTCAGGTGAATTTGGAGGCCAAGGCATCAACAGTGGTTCCTCAAACCATTCCTTGATGATTCTAGCAGTGTAGCATGGCGCATTATCCTGTTGGTAATGGCCATCACCAGTAGGGAACACAGTTGCCATGAACAGTTGCACTTGGTCCGCAACCATGTTCAGATACATGATAGCTGTCAGGGATTGTGCTATTGGGAAGGAAACATCGCCCACAGCATAACACCACCGCCGCCACCAGCCTGTGTCCACCCAACAGTGTATCCGTGTATCCGCGCTCAGCCGCAGACGTTATGCACCAGGAATCTTGATTCGCAAGACCAGGCCACTTTATTTCAGTCGCTGTGAACAATGCGCAACAGTCTCCACTACCCTCTGCCATCAATGAGCTGCAGACGACACAAGGCTGGACGACAGTTCATCGATTGGCCATCCGTTCACCACTTTTGATATGTACTCACTACAGCGGCGCATGAACAACCCACAAGCTGCGTCGCTTCCGAACTCAGTTCCAAGGCGCCGTGCCATCACAATTTGTCATTTATCAAACTCCAATTTTCCCATTCTGACACCGAAAACTCTACTGACTGAAAGCTGGTCCTCGTGTGGTATATATACGGCTCTGTGAACTGCACCTGTGGCATCATTCAGTTACCAGGCGCACTGATTGATCTAGGCTGGGGATGGTCATAATGTAATGGCTCATTGGTGTGTGTGTGTGTGTGTATATATACACTCACCTAATGGATTATTAGGAACACCTGTTCAATTTCTCATTAATGCAATTATCTAATCAACCAATCACATGGCAGTTGCTTCAATGCATTAAGGGGTGTGGTCATGGTCAAGACAATCTCCTGAACTCCAAACTGAATGTCAGAATGGGAAAGAAAGGTGATTTAAGCAATTTTGAGCGTGGCATGGTTGTTGGTGCCAGACGGGCCGGTCTGAGTATTTCACAATCTGCTCAGTTACTGGGATTTTCACGCACAACCATTTCTAGGGTTTACAAAGAATGGTGTGAAAAGGGAAAACATCCAGTATGCGGCAGTCCTGTGGGCGAAAATGCCTTGTTGATGCTAGAGGTCAGAGGAGAATGGGCCGACTGATTCAAGCTGATAGAAGAGCAACTTTGACTGAAATAACCACTCGTTACAACCGAGGTATGCAGCAAAGCATTTGTGAAGCCACAACACGCACAACCTTGAGGCGGATGGGCTACAACAGCAGAAGATCCCACCGGGTACCACTCATCTCCACTACAAATAAGAAAAAGAGGCTACAATTAGCAAGAGCTCACCAAAATTGGACAGTTGAAGACTGGAAAAATGTTGCCTGGTCTGATGAGTCTCGATTTCTGTTGAGACATTCAGATGGTAGAGTCAGAATTTGGCGTAAACAGAATGAGAACATGGATCCATCATGCCTTGTTACCACTGTGCAGGCTGGTGGTTGTGGTGTAATGGTTTGGGGGATGTTTTCTTGGCACACTTTAGGCCCCTTAGTGCCAATTGGGCATCGTTTAAATGCCACGGCCTACCTGAGCATTGTCTCTGACCATATCCATCCCTTTATGGCCACCATGTACCCATCCTCTGATGGCTACTTCCAGCAGGATAATGCACCATGTCACAAAGCTCGAATCATTTCAAATTGTTTTCTTGAACATGACAATGAGTTCACTGTGGCCCCCACAGTCACCAGATCTCAACCGAATAGAGCATCTTTGGGATGTGGTGGAACGGGAGCTTCATGCCCTGGATGTGCATCCCACAAATCTCCATCAACTGCAAGATGCTATCCTATCAATATGGGCCAACATTTCTAAAGAATGCTTTCAGCACCTTGTTGAATCAATGCCACGTAGAATTAAGGCGAGACACGGCAGGCAAAAACATACTCTTTTTTTTTTACTGGTCAATTTTGAGATTTTGGGATATTTGTCTTCAATAACATGTCTTCTTTCAGACTTGTGGTGAAAAAAAGTCCGAAACACACATTTAGGTCTTTATTTTACTACACTTTGTCTGTTTGCGTCTGTAGATTTCTCATAAATTCATCAAAAGTTGTCGTTATAAATCATCCCTCTGCTCCGCGATCGCGATCTGCACCCTGTCATCACACACACCGTTAGAAAGCTCTCTCTCTCCTGAACAATACTGCCGGATCCAAATATGGTCATTTCCTTTTTATCAGCAACCAATCGCGAAAGTAAAAAGGGGGATTTTACTCTAAATGTGCAATCTCATTGGCTGATGCTAAATCTTTAAAGCCCGTTTTCTCAAAATGACTTTTCTCTCATACTCCAAGTCCGAAATCTAGTATATACCTAGTTATATTATGAAGACATTCACAGAGGGATTTGTAAATATATTATTCCTAGCCTGATTTATATAACATTTTATTCAAAAAAACATGTCGAAAATCATTTTTAAGGCTATTGGCAGTATATTCTGATTAACAAAAGTAGATATCCATAAATCCCTCTGTATTTTTTTTTCCCATCTAATATGTGAACACAATGAAAAAATAATTTTGAACCTGGCTTTATCCAATACTCAGATTTCGTTTTTTAAAATATATGCAAATTAGCGCATATTTAATTAGATAATGTCTCATTTGCATATTTAAACATTAAATTACAGAAAAGTTGTAATACATTTTTTTCTCATCTTAATGTAGGTAATCAACTGGCAAAGTTTCATGGTGATATCTGCTAGTTAAAAAAATTACCCTATTCACCTGTAGTGTCTCGCCTTAAGGCAGTTCTGAAGTAGCCTGACTCCGCCCTCCTACGTACTTCCGCTCAATTTTCATTTTCCTTCAGTACTAGGTCTAGGATTGTGCTGTAGTCTTTGGTTTTCTCCGATCAATTTTTTACCGGGCCAATCAGCGAACAGAGGGAGTGGCTGAGAACGATGACGTTGATGTCGTGCGTTATTTTGAGTTGTAGTTCTGTAATGGCAGCAGAGAAAGATGCGAGCGAAGCCATTCGGTCCGTTGTGGCAACGCTGCCGAATATCAAGAAGTTAAAGCCGGAGCAAGAACAATCGTTGCTTAGTTTTGTTGGTGGATATGATGTTGTGGCCCTCCTCCCCACGGAGTTCGGGAAAAGTTTGATTTTCCAGCTCGCTCCGTTAGTGGTGAATGAGTTGGCTAAGGCGAACGCTACGCATACGTCACGACCAAACGTTAGCGATTGGTTATGGCAGATCCAGAGTGACTCTGGGCAGATCCAATAGTTTCAGACTTCAATAGAGTACCCGCCTACAAGGAAGTTAACGCTTGTCAATGGAGCGGTGCCAGACTCTATGTACAAATGAAATGTACGAGAGTCTGGTGGGACCAGGCTAGTTCTGAAGGCGAAAGGGGGTCAAACACAGTATTAGTATGGTGTTCCTAATAATCCTTTAGGTGAGTGTATATATGTATATATTAGTCAGTCACAAGCCGTCTATTTTTACGTAGTGAACACTGCACTAGTTCTATTCATGTTAACAAGGTAAGTTGCTAAGTTGCTAAGTGCGTGCTCCAAGACGAAGTGGAACATGGACAAGCAAAGTATACTTTGGGCTTTGGGTTCACACCTAAACGGTCAAATCCACACAGAAATATGTCAAAATGCCCAGTTTGGCGAGTATTCACGTAAACACAGTAGGTTATTTCTTAAGTGAACATAAACAGAGGGAAAAGGAGGGAAATAATTAATTGCATGTGTATCAGTATATTGGATCTGTGCATTAGGTCCTACAGTGACAGCAGCCTAATATACCTGCTGCTACTGTGTCATTAATGTTAATCAGACAACAAAAAACAAAACAAAAAATTACTCACTTTTCTTTAGTAGATTTAATAGGATTAATCTGTTTAATTACTTTGATACTTTCTTATCTCTTAATTGTAATACTTAATATACATTGTTGTTAAGAATAGCTGAATAAAAAAATAATACTTCATGGTAAATAGAAGTGATCAGTTTCGGCCGATACTGCTTTCACTGATTGGCCACAAAAATCCTAATTGGAGCACACTTACGGTCTGACTACTGTAGCAAAAATATGTCAGGGACAAGAAAAGAAGTTGTATTATCATGTCACTGCAAGAGGGTTTACAGCAATGGAAAATACCCGCAAGAGGAAGTCTTTTATATTCAGGGTGAATGACATTTTTTTGATGACCCTTATGGTTTGAGCCAGAGCACCACCATCTTCAAAGCGTTCATGTTTCCTTATGAGTTTATTCCAAGTTCCTTACCACATAAGTTTAAGCCTTACAGACTCAGCCAAAGGAGGAAGAAGAAACATTTGCACAAGCATATGAGACCCAGGAAAAGGCTGCACTTCAAACGACGGGACTTCATCAATGTTATCTGTAATCGTTTCAGGCTGCCCCTCTGGTTTAATCGCTTCCAGAGAGACAAAGAAAGAAAGAACGTAAAGTTAGTAAAGATTCATTGTAAGACCATCACAAAGCCCATGAATCCAGATGTGATCATGGCTCTTAAGACCTCCATAGAGAAACACAATAGGTACTAGTGAATTGTCAATAAGGATTTATGAATTATTATCATTACAGCTTCATAATACTTTAGACTTCCCTGGTTATATTGTATCAGTAGTTCTGTAGAGTACCAATTGTTCTCATAAAACTATTGTGTGGCCACAACACAATGAACCGGCTGTGTGACTTTCAGAAGAAACGTTTGGTCTGGATGTCACAGATAAATGAATACATTAGTTAGGGCAGGACAGGATGTGTGTGTTGAGCTGTGTGGACTCACTCTATGTGGTAGAGTTAATCTCTGGGCAGCAGCTATGTTGGGTGGAGGTTTGGGATGAAACTGGCTAACACCCGTCCAGCCACACCGGATACCACTAACACTCACACACCACTATAAACACACACAAAATACTTCATAATTTCAAACACTGGAACACAGCATCTCTGCACAAATACAACATCAGCTAAAGTTGAGGTGTATCACACCGACGACTAAAAACCCCATGAAATCGCATGACAAGCACAGTTTTATTCATGTTGACATTTTGAAACACCTCAAATTGCAGAGCAATTAAATGACTCCAGGTCGCTTTGATGTTGTAATTTAAAAATGAGAATTCCCCTCATCCCATGCAAACCAATCATTTTCCACATTTTCACAAACGTATAAATATATTAGTGCTGACAATCGATTAAAAATGAAAAAATGTTTCTGATTAATCACATCTAATATTAAAATGTGCCACATATTTTGTGTTGTATTGTTTTTATTATTGTTTTAGTTGTTTTTGACACATGTAACATTCTATTTTAATAAATAAGTTTTTGACATTTCAACTCATGTGACTGTGCTCACAAGGACCCTCGTCAAAAAAGTCGGTTTCACATAATTTTGTGTTTTTGTTTGTTCAAGCGTGCCGCATGTGGTATTGTGTGTTTCGGGTGTGTGTGCACAGGCAGCCAATTCAAAAACAGCAAGCTAATACTGAATTGAGCTCTCTTTTGCATCTTATCACACTTAAATGGTTAAGAATCACACGAATGAAAGATTGGTTGATCATACGATAGGCCCACATCCAGACCATCCTCTGTCAACTGCTCTCTCTTGCTTCACGGAGCTGGTGAGTGGAACCCAGAGAGCATGATCATATACTGTAATTACTTAAGCCTGATGATGCCAGAAAAACAACAACAACACTGTTGTCACGTTTGTGTTTGTCTGATTCTGTTCTGTTTAGTCCTTCTGTTTGTTTTCAGTATTAGTCATGTCTTTTGTTTTCCCGCCACTCATCCGTTGCCATGTCAACCTTCATTAGTCCATCTTCATCACCCGTGTCTTGTTAATCACCTTCATCTGTGTCACCTAGTTTATGTTAATCAGTATCTGTATTTAGTTCCCTCTATTCAGTCAGTCTTGGTCCATTCTCGTCTATGTTACGTTGATGTATTGTGCATGGCTCCTGAGTTTCTTTTTCATTAAAATCCTGTTTCCTGTTTCTCATCGTCTTCCTCAACCACCACGTCACCTGAAAGCTGTGTTAATTGCATTATATATTTCTAACGAATTAAACAGAAAATAATAATCACATAAATGAAAGCCTTATATTTGACAGCACTTATACTCAAATATACACACACATACATACAAACAATGTTAAATTATAGTTTTACACAAATTCAATTTAAAACTTATTTATAATTTACTTTTTTTTTTTTTTGGCTGTGTGCATAAGCACTGGTATCACAGCTTTCCCATGCACTCTTTCAAGCCTTATTCACAGGTTCAATAAATCTCCAAAAAACACTATTTCACATGAAGCAAAGTTAAGGTACATTATTAATGACATCATTTCACCGAAGAGACTGAACTCTAGGCAACACTGTGAGGAAATGTACCAAACCCTGGTTTCCAATTCAGGCTCACCACACTCAAGCTCACCACACAGAGGTATGACAGCATGCATCAACACTGAAATTTCTGAAGGTATAACTGATAGTCTGATAGTCAGAGTTCAATAAAGTTGCAAATTTCTGGAGGACTTCTCTCATTACTGCTATTCAGTAAAATTGCTGAGTCAGCTGTGACACCTCACATCACTGTAAAGGCTTTGGATTGGAAAGGTCTGGCATCACTGTCAGCATAAAGTGTATATCATATGCACGCGAAAACTGCGTATCATATGCATGCAAAAACTATTTTTGCCGTAAATGGCACGAGAAATAAAATTCGTTCTATAGATATGTACTTTCATGAGATCGTGGCGGGCTTAAACGAGGACCAGTGGGTCCGAAATTTTAGGATGAGCAAGCCAACCTTTGATATGTTGTCAACGTGTGTCCACATTCCTCTCACAATGTTTTGTTTGGCTATGCCGTCCCTTTGCAGATGCGCGTCGGGGTTTCTCTTGTCATTAAACTGCGGATGCGTAGCCTAATGCCTCAAATCCGATCTGCCTGTTTACATGAGTCAAGTCAAGTCAAGTCAAGTCAAATATATTTATATAGCGCTTTTCACAATACAGATTGTATCAAAGCTGCTTCACAGTATCAATCAAAACAACTTAATGTTTGTTTATTACTGGAAAAAAGACATCCAAGTTTGGTAGAGCTGATCAATGGTATGATTGGTTAATTAATTTGAATATCCCCAACTGAGCAAGCCTAAGGCAACAGTGGCAAGGAACCGAAAAACTCCATCCAGTGACCTAATGGTGTCCTAACACCCCATCAGATGACCCAATGGAGAAAAAAAACCTTGGGAGAACCCAGGCTCAGTCGGGGGCCAGTTCTCCTCTGGCGTTTATGAACTAGAGGCCGAATTTACAGTAACTGTAAGATAAAAAATTTATATGAATGCCTGGCTAAATAGATGCGTCTTCAGTCTAGTTTTAAACTGGGAGAGCGAGTCTGAGCAACGAACAATATCAGGAAGGCTATTCCAGAGCTTCGGAGCTAAATGTGAAAATGCTCTGCCTCCTTTGGTGGATCTGGATATCCTAGGAATGACCAGAAACCTCGAATCTAGTGATCTTAAAGAGCGCGATGGATTGTAAGGCGATAGAAGATCCGTTAAATAGACTGGAGCTAAACCATTTAGAGCTTTATAGGTCAAAAGCAATACCTTGTAATTAATACGGAACTTTATAGGTAACCAATGAAGTGATGATAAAATCGGTGTTATATGATCATATTTTCTTGATCTAGTAAGAACTCTAGCGGCTGCATTTTGGACTAACTGTAGCTTGTTTATTGAAGATGCAGGACAACCAGCTAATAAAGCATTACAGTAATCTAGTCTCGAGGTCATGAATGCATGAACTAACTTTTCTGCATCAGAGACTGATAGCATATTACGTAGCTTAGCAATGTTTCTAAGGTGGAAAAAGGCTGTTTTTGTAACATATGAAATATGCTTTTCAAAAGACAGGTTGCAGTCTAATGTAACACCCAGGTCTTTTACTGTAGCGGATAGAGTAAAAGGGCATCCTACTATGTTAAAGTCGTGCTGTGAAAGGTTTTGTGGATGGTTTTTAGAACCGATAAGTATTACCTCTGTCTTGTCTGGATTTAATAAAAGCAAATTATGCGTCATCCAATCTTTTATATCTTTAACACAATCTGTCAATTTGGATAATTTAGCGTATTCATCTGGCCGTGAGGAAATATATATTTGAGTGTCATCAGCATAACAATGGAAACTAATTCCATGTTTCCTTAGAATATTACCAAGTGGCAGCATATATATTGAGAATAATAAAGGGCCTAACACAGATCCCTGCGGCACTCCATAGTTTGCCGAAGTTATAATCGATTTTTCTCCATTTAAGTAGACGAAATGGTAGCGGTCAGATAAGTATGACCTGAACCAGCTTAATGCTTGTCCTTGAACACCAGTGTAATTTTGTAGTCGATCTAAGAGTATTGTGTGATCTATAGTATCGAACGCAGCACTAAGATCAAGTAAAACTAGTACTGAGATACAGCCTTGGTCCGAAGCTAAAAGTAAATCATTTGTGATTCTAACAAGCGCAGTTTCAGTGCTATGATGTGGCCTGAATCCAGACTGAAACTTTTCATAGATGTCGTTTTCTTGCAAGAAAGAGCCGAGTTGAGCGGACACAACTTTTTCTAATATTTTTGACATAAATGGAAGATTCGAAATGGGTCTGTAATTTGCTAGGTTATTTGGATCTAATTGTGGTTTCTTAATAAGAGGTTTTATAACTGCCAGCTTGAACGTTCTTGGAACATGACCTAAAGATAAAGATGAGTTAATAATATTGAGAAGAGGCTCTTCCACTACAGGTAACACTTCTTTCAGTAGTTCAGTTGGTATAGGATCTAATAAACATGTTGTTGTTTTAGATGAAGTGATAAGTTTATTTAACTCTTTTTGTTCTATGGTTGTAAAGCATTGTAATTGTTCTTGCGGGGTGATAATTGCGGCCGAATTATAAGGCGCGAGCAAAGATCGAACGTTTACGATTTTGATTCTGATGCTTTCAATTTTCTCGGTGAAGAAGTTCATGAAATCATTACTACTAAACTGTAACGAGGTATTTTGTTCAGACGACGTCTGTTTATTTGTTAGTCTAGCCACGGTATTAAATAAAAACCTTGGATTATTTCGGTTGTTTTCTATTAATTTGCTGAGGTGCTCAGCCCTGGCCGTTTTAAGTGCCTTTTTATAAAGTGACATACTGTCTTTCCACGCGATTCTAAAGACCTCTAAATTAGTTTTTTTCCATTTACGCTCTAAATTACGGATTTCTCTCTTTAAAACATACGTAGTATTATTGTACCATGGTGCTATACTTTTTTCTCTGACCTTTTTTAATCTAATGGGTGCAACAATATCCAATGTTCTAGAGAGAATGGTGCTCATAGTGCTAGTTAGTTCGTCTAATTCATCTGTTTGTTTGGGTTCAGACAGCAGCTGAGACAGATCAGATAAGCTATTTGAGAAATGATCTATGGTGGATGGACGAATTGTTCTACCTGGTCGATAACGTGGCGCAGCATGACATATTACAGCAGTGCGTAATATGCAAGTTACCAAGTAGTGGTCAGTGACATCATCACTTTGTGGAACAATATCTATATCGGTTGGATTGGTTCCATATGATATAATTAAATCGAGTGTATGATTAAGACGATGAGTTGGTCCGGTGACGTTTTGCTTGACCCCGAAGGAGTTTAATAAATCTGTAAACGCAGCCCCTAACGCATCATTTAAATTATCTACGTGTATGTTAAAATCTCCAACAATTAATGCTTTATCGACGTTGACCAAAAGATCTGATAGAAAGTCAGCAAACTCTTTTAGGAAATTGGCGTAAGGCCCTGGAGGTCTATATACGGTAGCCAATGCTAGAGATAATAGGGATTTTTTTCTTACATCTAAGAGCGTAACATTTAGCACAAGTACTTCAAACGAATTAAACCTATGACGAGTTTTCTTAGTAACATTCAGGATATCTCTGTAGATTGTTGCAACACCGCCGCCACGACCGATCAGACGGGGCTCATGCTTATAACAGTATCCTGGCGGAGTAGACTCATTTAGACCGAAATAATCATTTGGTTTAAGCCAGGTTTCAGTAAGGCACAGAACATCGAAATTATTATCTGTGACCATTTCATTTACAATAACCGCCTTAGGTGTGAGCGATCTAATGTTTAGAAGACCTAGCTTTAGAAATTGTTTTTGTTCACTAATAGCGAGATTTTTTGTTTTAATAACAATTAGATTTTTTCTAGATCCTGCAGTAGATTTATTATTTGATCTTAGTAAACGAGGAATAGACACAGTTTCTATGCAATGTTCTACACTAGTATTAATATCAATTAAATTGGTGCAGTAGAGACTGTGATTTGGACATGACAGTCGCATTGGTACATATCTTTATTTCCACATATGAACGAGGCCTGAAACCGATCTCGAAATATCCTAAAGTATGCATTTTTTTACTGTTTACACTGTCATATAACACATCTGATCTGTGTCACATATGAGCAAAAAATCGGAATTGGGTCAAATTTCATTTCACAATTAAACAAGGCCTAAGTCTCTAGCACACCACTGATGCTTTATCACTCAATGAACATCAACAAATACTGCCAACTCACATTAGCCCCAAGAAGCAGATGGGCAGTGTTAGATAATATGACTCATCCAGAATGCAAGATTTTTTGAGTTTGCCTGCTAAAAATTGACATGTCAGACAGAAAGACAGAAAGTTATTCAACTGAGCAAACCAGCGAAGATCGACATGTCTCAGTCAACTTTTCTTTTACATCTCTCTTTATCTCTCTCAAACATCTCTACATGAACTACACAATCATCAGTGAGTAGAATAGTAAAGTGATGATTCTTCTGAAAACTGCTGAGAGATGCAAGTCAAACAGAAAACTGTGGACACTGAGAAAGTGTTTAATTCAAAGAACCAGCCGTAAATGTATCTTCAAGGCTACACTAGTTTCACGCCAACTGACTGTTCATGCATCGTTTAATGTATACTGTACACTAAAATGACAAGGACTGGAGCAGTCCACCTGTTCCCAATGGGTCTGGCAGCTGTACATTTTCTGGGAATCAAGGTGTACAGGTTTTTATCAGTCTATCATGAAGCAAAACTTTGCTTTCTGTCACAACTAAGGATTCTAGGAAATAACTACTTGCTGGAATTGCTGGAAAGATGTGAATGATGGAATAAGTGGTCAGACAAGAGAGCACAGTGTGGAAGACGAGTATTCAACAAACTTGTATCAAAATATTTTAGACCCTGTTTCTTTTAGTGCTGACCGCTTGTGATTCAGGTTTAAACTATTAAAATACTGTATATAGTGTTGAATATGATGTATGATAATGCAATGGGGGGAATTGCAATTTGTTGGAGGTAATGCCTAATGTATGATCTTACCAGTAAAAATAGTAACATTATTTTACTGGATAATCATGCACTGCAATGAAACTTTTTTTTTAAGTGAAAATAAGTGACCATACGTTTTAAAACGTACTTACGTGCTAATAAAAAAAAATAAAAAAAATAATATATATATATATATATATATATATATATATATATATATATATATATATAGAGAGAGAGAGAGAGAGAGAGAGAGAGAGAGAGAGATTTATGTAATCAGTGACAGAGCATGTGTCAAACATAATTTTGTATTTTCAGCTCAGCAGAAATATGAATATCTCTGTTCTGGTGTCACCAGGAGTCCAAGTCTATTCAAGTCCACCTCCTGCTAATCATATGTCTTAAAAGTAATAATAAAAAAAAAAGTAATAAAAAAATAAACACCTTCATATTTTAACTCTCTTTTTTTTTTTGGCTTTGTTATGATATGAGTATTGAACTGAACCGAGTGATGAGTAAATGAATGAGCATGACTAATATGAGTATATGTACAAGCGACTGAATAAATGATCGAGGGAAAAAACAAGCGTGTGATAGAGTATGCAATTGAATGAATGAGCGAGGGTGACCAAGAAAGCGCATGTCCTGGTGACTGTCTGTAGCTGTGTGTGGAGCAGAATATTGATCAGATTTAGGAGGTGGGAGCTTTGTCATGAACAAGTCATTCTGCACACCACACACAGCAGTGGGAAGAGCTTACACAGACCCGTCACAGCACACTGAGGGGCATGTGACTCAACCCTCTTACAGAGCCTATCAGCCTGCACTGGCCCATTCCCACAAACTTTACTCAGAAATGCTCAGTCATTGCCTTTCTCTCCCAGGCTGAAAAACCTCCTACAGGATGATACATCCATCATACACTCACCAACTATTACATAGTCAAGCACTAGCAAGTTCTCAGTGGACACCTGCAGCGCCAATGCGTAGAAAACACAAACTCTGTAGTGCAGTGTATACAGTGGCTTTCTTCCCTTCCACTCTCACCATTTCATTATGAGGCATACATAAAGTCCTGTATTTCGCCATTAACACTGGACTATGTTAAAGGTAGCTTGGAGATTAGCATTTCCTCTCACCTCCCATTGTGTCAAGCTTAAGAGCAGCCGCTCCCTGCTGGAGAGCTCACCGCCGAACCCGCTGACACAAACCCCACCACGCGCCTGTAAACTATTCATGAGCACTCCATTTTTCATGGGCAGAGATGGATGTTTCATGTAGGGCAGGATATGATGGCAAAAGAGGGAGAGAGAGAGAGAGAGAGAGAGAGAGAGAGAGAGAGAGAGAGAGAGAGAGAGAGAGAGAGAGAGAGAGTGTGAGAGAGAGTGTGAGAGAGTGTGAGAGAGAGAGTGAGAGAGAGAGTGAGAGAGAGTGTGAGAGAGTGTGAGAGAGAGAGAGTGAGAGGGAGAGTGTGAGAGAGAGAGTGTGAGAGAGAGTGTGAAAGAGAGAGTGAGAGAGAGTGTGTGAGAGAGAGAGAGAGAGAGAGAGAGAGAGAGAGAGAGAGAGAGAGAGAGAGAGAGAGAGAGAGAGAGAGAGAGAGAGAGAGAGAGAGAGAATCTTTGCAAGAGAATGGAAAGAAATTAGTTTTGAATATTCAAGTGGCTCTAATAAAGTTATGTCGGAATGATCACATTTGAGAGATGAACTTACATGAATGGCAATATTTCCAGTGGGGAAAATGTTTTTTCTTTGAGTATCGAGTTCCTGAGTTCGGTGCAAATTAAAGAATCATGGCAAAAGCTGATTCCAACATTATACAAGTTAAGTTCCAAACTTGTACGTTGCCATGTCCTCCTCCTCCCCAGAACCACCGGTCTAGATCTGCTACAAGGTTCTCCCTACTTTTCCTTGCAGCAGCAGCACATTTGTAATTCTGAGTGTGCCATCCCTGTAATTCTGAGCAAGTAAGTCTTCAGTAAATCCTACACACACTCCATTCTAATCAATAAATCTCATCTTATTACTGCTGTCGATTGCAGAACAGACCCACTATCATGCAAAGTTTTATTCTTTACACAAGTACTGACCTGTTTCAACACACCTGCCTGTTATTTTTAAGCGAACCTGGGGCCTCATGTATCAATATTGCGTACGCACAAAATCTTTGCTTACGCCAGCTTTCACGCTCACGGTCGGATGTACTAACAGTGAAATTAACGTGAGAATGTGGGTTCCTCCACGCCAATTTCATGTCTGGCGTACGTACATTTCTCATAGTTTTTGTCCGTTGGCGAATCTTACAGGCAATGAAGTTAAATTGCAAACATTACACAACGAATTGTTCTACAAGTCTATCGCACTACCACCTGTGGGAAGCATTGCTATTAATTTGCAATTTATAAAATAATTTACATATATTGTCACACGAGCCTTATGGGAATATTCTATCAATTATGCAATTAAGTAAGAACATATAAAAGCATATGCAAATTGATACAACCCTTAGTCTATGGCAATGGCAGCTTTGGCCTTATTAGAGAACATTGCTAATGGCAGAATCCGAAGAGAACGAGTTTTTAGGGACCACAATGATTTTTTGGCCCAGGATGATGACTGGCTTATCAGCCGTTTCAGATTTCCAAGGGCTATCCTCTTGGCGCTCTGTGCTGAGTTGGGTCCGAATCTAGAGAGAGAGACAGCGAGGAGCCACGCAATACCCGTTCCCTTGCAGGTGCTGACAACACTTGGTTTCCTGAATCCTGGCAACTGGTTCTTTCCAAAGGGAACTGGCAGACCGCTCAGGAATAAGACAGTCGTCTTTGAGCCGCGCAATGCCAGCGGTATGGGTCGGGATCATCCGCATGTCTACCAGGTATATAAGGTTCCCATATGATGCAGTTGACCAGCCAAACATTAAAACGCAATTTTGCAGCGATAGCCGGTTTTCCTAATGTAATCGGAGCGATCGACTGCACACACATTGCTATAAAGGCGCCATATGAAGAAGAATTTGCATATGTGAATCGGAAACATTTCCATTCAATAAATGTGCAGATAATATTGGTTACCTCCGTGGCAGTCCTGTAGTAAATCCGAGTCTCCCACAGCAGCAGATACTACTCCAGAGAGTAAAGTGTCACCCATAATTGAGGCAACTCTCTGCTCAAAGGGTGTAAGTTCATCGACCCCTTTACCACTGCCTGTTCTGCCCACACTTTGTCGGTGCGCAGCAGTTCTCAATTTAACGTCCACCTTTATATCAGACCATTTCTTTTTAAGTCCATTTACAGTGCGACTTTCAGATCCCACCGCATTGACGGCATCAGCCAAACTCTCCCACTCATATTTTTTCCTTTTGTTATTAATTCCGGAGGACAAAGTTCCAAATATTTTTTTTTCTCGTTTCTACCTCCGATAGTAGCATCTCCGATTCACTTTCTGTAAAGTTTCACTTCTTGCTGCTTGCTTTAGCCATTTTCTTACTCCTTTCTTTTGCCAAAGTGGACTCATTACCATATTTAAATGTATTTAATTAAGGGAGGAGACTGGATGGGGCGTTGTGCTCGTGCATGTGCGCTCATTTTTACGTTAATTGGGATGTACAAAGAGAATATGCGTGGGATCCTTTGTACGCAGAGATTCATACATCTCTCTTTTATTTGTGCGTACGCACATTTACAGCTTTGTCCGTACGCAATGTTTTAGTATGAATTCAACGCAAGTCTTTGTACATGAGGCCCCTGAAGACCTTGATTAGCAGGTTCAGGTGTGTTTTATTAAGGCTGGAGCTAAACTCTGCAGGGCAGGGGTCTCTAGGGGCTGGTTGCACCAGCTGTGCATAAATTACTTAGCCTAGTTGCTACATAAAAGGGGTTCAAAGTTACAAATTGTGCACTACTAAATATCTTTTGATGCACCATTAAACTTTAAATTTACAATTGAATTAATTGGATTGGATCAGTAAGCTTATGTTTAACCTGGAAGTTCTCTTACGAGAGTATCTCTCATACTGCGTAATATCTTACGCTATGGGGAAAACCTCTTTTCCACGAGATATTGAAGCAAAAAATTATCCTTAATTTTGAATTAATGTAAAACGCTGTGCAGCAGCATGCAGATATAGGCAGGACGGCTCGCGCGCCTATTGGCTGCCCAGCGGCAAACAGCAGCAGCCTATCGAGAGAGGTGCTACGTGACAATCCTATGCGCCTTTTTCAAGATGCAAAGATCCTGCGGCTCGTGCCGAGCCACACTCAGCGACGGGGACCGTCATGTTATCTGCGTTTCCTGCCTGGGTGAGGATCATGCGGCTCTCGCTCTCGTCGACGGCGGATGCCCTCACTGTGAGCTACTGCCTATGGTGACTCTGAGGACTCGCCTGGCATCCTTCTCAGAGCCTGCACTTCAGCCCGCTGTAGCGCCGCAAAAAGCGCCGTGCTCAGCGCGCTCCCGAGCCTTCTCCTGCCTGCCAAAGCTCGCCGGTTCGCCCGCCAGCTTCGCCGGCATCGCTCGAGTCCCTCACCGACGGACAGCGGCCGCCGTCTGCCGCCGCTTCCTCCATTGAGGTCGACGAAATAGTCCCGAGCCTTCTCCAGCCCGTGATAGCTCGCCGGTTCGCCCGCCAGCTTCACCAGCTTCACTCGAGTCGCTCGCTGACGGACAACGGCCGCAGCGCGCCGCCGCTTCCGCCATTAATGACGACGAGACAGCTGCATCTGTAGAGAAGGCCAGCTTCAAAACCGCGGCTAGCTTTCTTTACGTTATAAGAAAGCTACCCCGCCCCCCGTGGGCATGCGTCACCGGCGAAATGAGGAAAGAGTGTGTTTTTAGTCCCGCCGAGGCCGGACCAATCTCCATTTCTCAAACATTTCTCAGCTCCTCTTAGTTTGAGCGGCTGAAAATGTCAATATTGCAGCAATGAGCCTGTTGTATTACACGCACGCCTGCAAACAAACGCCGACACACACACACTCGGGCTATTTTAAGCTTTTGTCGTTTCCCCCTGTGGCTCAGTGGCGAAACCTTAAGCCTTTGCACGGGAGACCCGTGTTCGAGCCCAGCTCACGCAGCGGATTAAAATTTAGTCTCGCCGCAGCCAGACTTACACCCAAACTTTTCACTCGTTCAGTTCCGAGAAAATGCGACTGTTCCAGTGTATTTTGCAGTAAACAAGCTGGTACCACAGCCCGCTTGCCTGCACACAAACGCCAGCTTTAAGGCGACCCAGATAAATCCCAAAAAGAGTGTATTTTCTGGAATTCCGGCCACGGCCGATGGTGTTATGAGTGTATTAAAAATGCCACAGCCCAGTGTTCATTTCTACACATAAACACAGCCCGCCAAAGTGCAGGGCTCGCACAAATGAGTTCGACTCATGTCAATTGTGCATTAATTATAGTGAATGTGCCCACAACCCAGTGCCCACAAACACTACACACTGCATGTGCCACGTTTTCTGTAAAAGAAACCAACACACATACAGTCAGCTAAGGCCCACGGTGTTTAAGTCTCGCCGCGGCCAGACTCTACCGAAACTTCTCGCTCGTTCAGTTCCAAACAATGTGACTGTTCCAGTGTATTTTGCAGTAAACAAGCTGGTACCACAGCCCGCTTGCCTGCAAACAAACGCCCGCTTTAAGGCGACCCAGATAAATCCCAAAAAGAGTGTATTTTCTGGAATTCCGGCGACGGCCGATGGTGTTATGAGTGTTGTAAGAATGCCCACGTCTCAGTGCCCATTCCCACACGCAGACACAGCCCGCCACAATACAGGGCTAGCAAAAAAAAAAAAAATCGACTCATGTCGATTGTGCAATAAATGTAGTGTACGTGCCCACAACACAGTGCCCACAAACACAACACGAAGCATGTCCCACGGTTTCTGTAAAAACGAAACCAACACATTTTCAGTTAGCGCGAGCCGACAGTGTTCTCAGTGCCGCTATCCCGCGCCCACATTCCCTCACAGACATGCCGAACCCCACGGGGCTCGCCCCGCTCGCCTTCTCTCCACATCCCGTCAGAGAGAAGCCGAGCGCGGTCAGGCTGCCCGCTGTGATCAGCGCACCCCCCGCCTCGCACACTATAAACACAGTGTCTATTTCTCAGCACACCGGAGCTCTCCGGCCGCCGCTATATCACGGCCAGAGCCCAGATTTCATTCTACCTCTAGCTTTTCATGCAGATGCGTGGGCAAAGCTTCCCGGGGTATCAGAATGGGTGCTGAACACTATAAAAAGAGGCTATTCGCTGCAGTTCGCTCGACGCCCCCGCTGTTGCGCGGCGCGAGTCGAAACGACGGTGAAAAAACGAAGTATCTCACCTACTTCGAGCCGAGATAGCGAAACTACTGAGCAAAGGGGCTATAGAACCTTTATCTCAGGCTCAGAGCGAAGGGGGTCTATACAGCAGGTATTTTCTGGTACCGAAAAAAGACGGGGGTCTCAGACAGGTGTGAGTCTGGGGACTCCCTCGAGCGTGAAGGTGGTGTCCACGGACGCCTCCACCTCGGGATGGGGAGCGCTGCTCGAGGGCAGACCGTTCTTTGGCCAGTGGTCAGAACGGGAAAAGCTCCTACATATAAACTGTCTGGAAATGATGGCAGTCGACAACGCGCTGCGGCGCTTCTGTCCCCAGATAAGGGGTCACCACGTCTTGGTCCGGTCGGACAACATGTCAGTGGTGGCGTACATAAATCGTCAGGGCGGCATCAAGTCCCGAAACCTTTACAGGCTGACGGAGTGCCTCCTGGTCTGGGCTCAGCACAACCTGCTTTCACTGAGAGCAGCGCACGTGCCTGGTCACCTGAATCTGGGACCAGACAGGCTGTCCAGAGACAATGTCCCAGCAGGGGAATGGTCGCTGCACCCGCAGACGATCCAACTGCTGTGGGAGACATTCGGCAGAGCGCAGGTGGACCTGTTCGCGTCCAATGAGAACGCTCACTGTCCGAAATATTTCTCCAAGAGCAAGGACGCGCTGGCCCACGTTTGGCCCCACTGTCCCCTCTATGCTTTCCCCCCCATTTCGCTCCTGCCTCAAGTGCTGGAACGGATCAGGGAAAATGGATGCCCAGTGCTGCTTGTGGCTCCGCTCTGGACAGACCAGGCTTGGTTTCCAGTCCTGATGCAGCTGACCAGCACTGCCCCGTGGCCAATACCATTGAGGAGAGACCTCCTCTCCCAGGCCAAGGGCTCAATTTGGCATCCTCGCCCCCAGCTATGGTCCCTGCACGCATGGGCCATCAACGGGTACAAGCTATCCTCCCGGAGGGAGTGCTAAACACGTTCACGCAGGCAAGGGCCCCGTCTACAAGACGGCTCTACTCCTCGAAATGGTCTGTGTTCTCTGCCTGGTGTCAAGCTCAGGGCTTTTCAACCGTAGACTGCGGGGTCACGGAAGTGCTTTCCTTCCTTCAAGAGCTGCTGGATAAGGGCAGAACCCCATCCACGCTCAAAGTGTACGTGGCGGCTATAGCAGCGTTTACAAAACCTGTGTCTGGCCAGTCACTGGGGAAGAACGACCTAGTCGTGCGATTCCTCAAGGGAGCTCGGAGGTTGAACCCTCCTAGACCTCCTTCAGTCCCGGTGTGGGACCTTTCTACGGTTTTGGAAGCCATGAAAGGTGCCCCGTTCGAGCCAATCCATTTGTCAGACATGAAGCATCGGTCTTTCAAAACGGTGTTTCTTTTGGCTCTAGCTTCAGTGAAGCGCATAGGGGACTTACAAGCGCTTTCAGTAAGCGCATCATGTATGGAGTTTGGGCCTAATGACTCAAAAGTCATACTCAAACCGAGGCACGGGTACGTGCCCAAATCCCTCAACACACCGTTCAGAGCCCAGGTGATTTCCCTGTGCGCTCTCTCGGTTCAAGATGAGGAGGAGGATGCGAGTCTCCTTTGCCCTGTCAGGGCACTGAGAGCTTATGTGTCCCGCTCATCTGCCTTCAGGCAGACCGAGCAGCTCTTCGTTTTGTTTGGCGGACGTTCCAAGGGACTGGCCGCATCAAAACAGAGCCTATCCAGATGGATAGTCGATGCCACAGCACTGGCTTACACTTCTAAGGGCCTGCAGTGTCCTTTGGGTGTCAGAGCGCACTCCACGAGAGGCGTGGCCTCGTCGTGGGCATGGTATAGTGGTGTTACCTTGCAAGATATCTGTACGGCTGCGGGCTGGGCCTCGCCGTCTACATTTATAAGGTTTTAGAACCTAGAGGTTCCCGCCTTACAAGCCAAGCTTCTGTCGGTATAGAATTCAGTGTTATCTGCCCCGCTGTGCCGGCCCAGATGCTGAGTTTTGCTTGTGCATCGCTCACTGAGCGATAACACGGCTCCATGGGTGTTGAATAACCCGTAATCTTAACCAGTTCAGGCTGAACACGTTCACCCTGTCTGTGTGAAACACTATTAACATAACTAGCCCCTATAGGATGCTATTTCATGGGGAATGATGCTTGCAGCCTCTCTTCTCCGACTCTCTGTGAGTCTATGGTGATTATGCACTACATGAGCCCCGGGCTACTGCCCTTGGGACTTTGGTGTCCGATCCCAGTACGCACGGCGTTTTGCATTGTGTTCCCCATAGCGTAAGATATTACGCAGTACGAGAGATACTCTCGTAAGAGAACGTACTCGGTTACTAACGTAACCTCGGTTCTCTCTACAGAGGGAACGAGTACTGCGTATCTTGCCGTGCATACACAGCTCTGGTTCGCTTCGGCGATGAAAACCAGTGTACCAGCCTTATCGAGCTATATTTATAGGGCGAAATTGCGCCCTTTTCTGGCGGGACGTGACGAAATGGGCGCGAAATGCCCCCATAGGATTATGTCACGCAGCACCTCTCTCAATAGGCTGCTGCTGCTTGCCGCAGGGCAGCCAA
Source organism: Gila orcuttii (assembly GCA_026230005.1). NCBI lineage: Eukaryota > Metazoa > Chordata > Actinopteri > Cypriniformes > Leuciscidae > Gila > Gila orcuttii. Next base: position 16,102,863 of record JAPDVR010000010.1, on the reverse strand, counting down.
TAGGCGCGCGAGCCGTCCTGCCTATATCTGCATGCTGCTGCACAGCGTTTTACATTAATTCAAAATTAAGGATAATTTTTTGCTTCAATTTCTCGTGGAAAAGAGGTTTTCCCCATAGCGTAAGATATTACGCAGTACTCGTTCCCTCTCTAGAGAGAACCGAGGTTACATTAGTAACCGAGTACGTTTGTCATTCTTAGACATATATGTTGAGATTTACATTTTAATAGAACATTATGTGAATAAATGGCATGTTACCTACTCTTCAACGAAAAACCCGATCTAAACAGCGCACCTCTTTAGGCATTCTCCATGTGCATGCCAAATAGAATTATATAATAAATACATATCTTCCTGTGTTTTTTTTTTGTATCTGTATTTATTTATTGCTATTAATTTCAAATACAGTTTAAAAATTACATAAATACATTATGCTATAATACAATTAAGTATCGCATTTCAGCGGAAACTTATTTTTACTGTGAGTTACGCGAGGTAAAAAAAAATTACATTTAAATTCACAGTGTTTCAACAACTTCTACTCATGAATTTGAAGGCTGATAGAATCACTGAATGTAAACATCATATTATTGAACAAGAAGCACAATTTATTAGTATGCAAGATGCATTACTTTACAGAGGACTTAGCATCTACTATCAGCATTCTGACTTAAGAACAAATGGTGCAACCAAATTAAGTACAGAGTAGGTTACAAACTAGCTAATAGTTCCTAAACCTATAGGCCTGGTTTCTCAGACAAGGTTTAGATTAAGCCAGGATTAGGCCTTAGTTCAATTAGGATATTTAAGTAGCTTTTATAAACGTGCTGTAGAAAACCACATTAGCCTACTGGTGTGCATCTTGAGACAAAACAATGTTACTGACATATTCTTAGATATGTCAGTGCAACTTGTTTTCAGTTAAAACAGCTAAATAATGCATTTTAGTCTGGGACTAGGCTTAAGCCTTGTCTGTGAAACTGGGGGCTAGTGTTCCAGTTTAAGTAAGGACAGCTGGCGAAGCCCTACAATGCTGCAGAGTTGAAGATCTCTGGTCTCAGAATATAGTGCATGATTCACATGGACTACTTTCATTTTTTATGGTATAATTTGGTCATTTTTGGAGATTCTTTAATTTTTACTTTCTAAATCTTAAATAAATAACAGGTTTAAATCATCATAAGGGTGAGCAAATAATTACTTAATTATCATATTTTCAACTGTCCCTTTAATCATACCAATTCCAGACAACCCACACACATATTCTACACTCCCCACGTTGAGCAGTGCTCTGCTAGACTCCTGAGTTTTTATTTAGTGTTGCTGGCAGTAATGGACTTGAGATTCTGATTAGTTGTAAATGGGCGTGAGGCGAGGTATAGCGCCGTGCAATCACACCATGCTTAATGATGCTCCGCAGACCCTTCTTCTCTGCAGGGAGCACCGCCTCAGAACGAATGGGTCTGCTCGCCACGTTTCTAATTGAAAGTAATGATAATTAATATCATCATAATCACAGTTTGTTGTTGAGGATGTTTATGGGCTTTTGTGGCAGAAAAATGAGGAAGCACTTTATAAAATGGCTCTTGTTAACCTTTTAGCTTACTGCAGTCTCATTTAGCATCTGGAGCATCACTTCCATGCTGGCTATGAGCAGAAAGTAAGATGGTAATTTGTATTCAGTGCCCGCTTCTCTCTTTGGGGTGGTGTGACAAAGATAAATCCTGATAAATGTAGGCTGATATCTACTTTAATGAGCTTGAATTAGAATACGTTCTGAAAACATGGAAATGCTTTGGAGCAAAGGACAAAGCAATACCTCTGAACATGCACTCATGAGCTCATGAGGATTGATATAGCACATCAAAACTGCATTTGACAGGCAAATCACCCTCACGTTCCACTTGTAACTGATAGGAAGTGTTACTGAGTCAGACATTTATAGGCCTATGACTATGACCTCTGTTGAACTTACTGTACATATTGTCTTTTATGATGAATGATGACCGAGTAGTCTTGGAAGTACTGGATGAAAATGTTATTATGTAATTATTGATGTAGAAATACTTTGGCCTATTTAAGTTTATCAATGCAAGTCATTAATGGAATTTTACCTCAAAATGGGTAACACTGCTTTTTTGTATACGAATCATGATTAAACCAAACTGAACGGCCCAACCAATGGTGTGAGTTTGGTCCATAACCATTAGTTTATCCAATCCATCAGTTATGGCAGACAGGAGTGTTTGGGAAACATAAATTACTGCTTTAAAAATAATAATAATAATAATAATACATTCGTTGATGGTAGTTCCACACTTTACCATTAAGCTTCCCCTTTTAAGCTCCATTTAACATATTTTACATTATTTAAATCCATTCTAGATCATTTTGCAGATTGACCACCAAAATTAATGTGAAAAGTTTCACAGAAATCAGTTTGAAAGTAAAGAGTTGATCCAATTAACATTCATTATTTTAACAGCACTGTCAAGAGTGGACTTAACAGAGTCCTAAAACATATGCACATAAAATTCGAGCTAAAATAAATGTGAACAGAGAGAGAAGTTTGCAGGGAGCGGGCAATAATGGCCAACACCAACAAATTCCACTATTTTGCTCAGTGAATGCTTATGACAGTCACAATAAGACGTGAGATTCCCAAATCCAACGGCATGGCGGACATTCAAAAACCACCTTTCCTCTCCACTGTCCTCTCTTCAAACCAACCCTGTGCTTATTCAGTTAGTTCAATCAGTCCCTTTCAATTGCAAATCAGGCTGGTACAGCCATGGACGAGACAAACAGGGCATGTACAAAAAAAGCAACTCTTACTGTAATGAAAGAAAGAGTGGTGGTGGGGGGAACAGCTTCTAAGAAAAAGGACATATGTAGCTAAATTACAAGAGCCCTGAGGATATGCAAATGAGAGGGACCTCCCACAAGAGTTACTTTTTTTCTTATGCACACCATGCTGCTCAGATAAGCCCTGTGTAGAAGAAACACAGTGAGGACTGGCCTGTGTGTCAATGCCCCTTTTCTGCTGGAGAGTTATAAACTATTCTTCAAAGAGAACGCACTCGACTGACCCACCATTAACAATCCTTGAGGATTAATTAACATGACTGCTCGATGCTTGAGGACAACAGTTGAATTCAAACGTCTATTTAAATGTCCCTACAGCTGGGGCCACACTAAAAGACTTTTAAAATCTTATACGATTTTCAAAACGTGAGAGACCACAGACATGACGATAGATTTAACTGTTTTGTTCCTTTAGTGTGTGGAGTGCCGCGATGTGACTACAAAAGCATACCACACACTAACAGATTCCATTCACAAACAACCAGAGTCCCATCTGGGAACGTGGGCAAATCTCGCAAAATCTCTCGCATTAAATGTGACTTTAGAGTAAACAAACATGGCGAAAAACCGGCAAGAAGAAATGGCGCTTATAGTGTCTGGACTGCTTTGCTGTGTCTGGACAAAACTGTAAACGGTAACTGTTTAGATGAAGCCGCGGATACGGTGTGAACATGGACTTTACATGTTACAGCACGAGCTGCAGGAGAGTCTTCCGTCAGCTCGCTTTCTGATTGGGTAGTTTAGTTTCACGTGATCTCCAGAGCAAGCGTTTGTTCCCCCCACACAACAGGATTTCTGATCATAATATTCAACATGTTGAATATTTACGATTTGAGATCGGGGCAGCTGTGATGTTCTTCCGAGCAGATTCAGTCACTCTAAATTTGAGTCATTGGTTGAGTCAATGTTGATTTTTTGGGATGGTTGGGACACTCAAACAAACAGGGCAATGTTTTGATAGCACCACAGTGTTTACACTTTTCAGGGAAATCAACCTACAAATGATTTACTTGTAGTTGTCTCTCCATATTAAGCTGGGTTATGAGGAAGTATTCTAACATCAAAAATCAAATGACACTTCAGCTTCAACTTTGCACATAATGGAAAGTGCGCTATATTGACCTAATTTACAATTATAGCATACTGAATTTAGTATGTGTCTTTAGCTGTGATATGTACCATACCGTCTCACACTTACCTTGACTTGAAGTGCTCTGGCACTGAAGCCTATAAAAGGTTTCATCAGGTACTGCACTTTAAGCTTTCTTGGCTGTTCTAGTCATTAGTCGTATCTTTACCTCTCTCTCTCTCTCTCTCTCTCTCTCTCTCTCTCTCTTTCTCTCAGACCACCCACACTGGTGTCCATCACTCTTCTCTCCAGCTGTGGCCTGCCTATGGCCCATTTGTGTTACTTTGTTTCTTTGTGGCTGAGGTTAGAAACACACCAACCCCCTTCTTCTCTCTCCTTTCCCCAACTCTCTCTCTCTCTCTCTCTCTCTCTCTCTCTCTCTCTCTCTCTCTCTCTCTCTCTCTCTCTCTCTCTCTCTCTCTCTCTCTCTCTCTCTCTCTCTCTCTCTCTCTCTCTCTCTCTCTCTCTCTCTCTCTCTCTCCTCTCTCTCTCTCTCTCCTCTCTCTCTCCTCTCTCTCTCTCTCTCCTCTCTCTCTCTCTCTCTCTCTCTCTTCTAGTAACTCCAACAAAAGCTCAAGCTGGCTTTTGTGCCTGATGCAGGTGTCCAGGGCCATGAAAGGACTCGGGCTCAGAGTGGGAAAGCTGAGGGGTCCATTCACCCAAACACCCACCTGTAGGACAATCTGACCCAGATGAGTCACTCTTTTACAGGCTCAAAACGCTTCCTGACAGACAGCCGGTCCCATTACTTGTGTGGGTGGAATCCGTTCATTAATCTGGCAGAAATAATTCGGCGGAGCTTCTGTTAAGTGGCTAAAGTTATAAGGTCACAGATGGCATTGAAGTATTAAAACTTCATCCTTGTTCCTAACAGCACGCCCTAACCAGGCATGCCATAATAACAGGGCCTAAAATTAACACTGTTCCAGTACAAAATGTAAGTAAAGTTCACCTGTTCACATCAAGAATGATAACTATAACCATAAAGTTAAAAAAAAAATTCCTCAAACCTTAAAGGAGCGGAGTCCACACCACAACAAATGATAAAGACACAAAAGAACAAAATTAATAGAATCAATTTCAGACTTTCAGCAGATAATCAATAAAATAGCTGTATATAGTTGTTTTTTTAAATAATTATGCCAAAAAATATAATTTTTACTCAATTCACATGCTATTGGCAGATAAAGCGATAAAAGCATCTTTTCCATGTTTAAAGTCGCAATGAAATGGAAGTATAGCAACTAGTAGCAAATATATATTTTTATTGAACTTAAAAAATTAATGTGAGCTTTGAGTCAATGGAAGTCTGGCACGTCACCAGAGTGAAGTCTGCCGTTTTCCCCGGAAGATGGAGTTATCACAATTTTATTAAACATTACAAGGTTAAAAATAAATAAAAAAATATTTAAATGATTAATTGTTTACAATACGATCAATAAATACATACAAATAGATGGGGTCAATTCTAATTTCATGCCTAATTTAATTTGACTTTTTGTTTTAACTACCCATCTAACTCTATTTTGTCAGTTGTTTGGTTTCTGTTACTGCAATGTTGTACAGGGCAGCCCCTCCTCATAGTTATATAATAAATAATTATTACATATTAAACATCAAATATGCTCTGATTGGCTGTGATTGCCGCATCACTCTGCACTTTCAGCGTGTACAGACATCAAAGTGTATGTCTTTATGACAACTGATCCCTCCATTATTTGACTAGTTACACAAGTCACTCACAAGTGATTGTCTTCATAAAAGGCGTGTTTGTATGAGACTGCAAGCTGTCTTCCAGAGGATCTAGCTGTAAAGTAGAGATATGACTGACACTCCTCCCTCTATACTGATCATATGCCAAAACTATCCTGCACTTAAGCTATAAATGTAGATAATGGTGATTCACATCTGGTAAATTAACTGTTATGAAGGATTACAGCAATCAAAACAATCCCTTTTTCTGATAAAAAGTGTAACAATGGTTTTGTGAGTGCATTTAATATTGTGCATTTGAAATTGAACAACTCATATACTACTCTATAGAGACCTTTTTTTTTGTTTTGCAGCGCAGCCTTAGCTCATGATTACAAATGTTTGCATTTCATTTACCTGATGCAATTACCCAAGGAGAGTTTATTTCCGGAGGGGATGTTCTTATTCAAGGTGTCCAATTATCATACACTGGGACTGGAGTCCCCTGTGCTGGGGCGGTGAGCTGTGCTAAAAACCCAGCATGTTTGTGATCTTGACTGCTCTCGGTAGTGCACAAGGCTGGATAAAGGAGGGAGGGCCTAACACCACTTTAATGAAGGAAGCAGAGAGAGTTCAGTCTCAGCACTGCATCGTTGCAACTTTGACCTTCTTACACCATCTTGTTTTTACATTTCTGGGGAAAAGTGACTTTAAATAGTAACACCCTCTCCCAGCTCAGCTTTGCACTGCAATTGCAGTCTACAGGAGTTGATCAGTACTCAAGGGATGCCTTATCCTTATCATGAATGTTGAACACGTTACTCAAAGCAACAGTTTGCCTTGCATAATGACATTTTTCTAAAACAGAATGTATTGTCTAATTACAGACAACCACCAAAACTGATGACATATTTCCCCACAAAAAGTTGTGCTTCAAGGAGAGCCTGATTTATGCCTCAATTTATTTCAATTTAATCTTTTAACATGAATATAGATTTTATGCTCAGCTCATAAATCAATCTTGATTCAGTCTCTGTAATTCGCCCTGCTCCCGGTCGGCGAACATCAACCTGAATTAGCCAGTCTGCTCAGCCTCACCGTACAATTAGTTCTATCAAGAGTGAAAGCTTTAATCAATGGCTGGCTTGTCCTTCACTGAGCCCTGTGGCTACAGCCGCTGTAAACACGCATACAGGCAATAACATCACGCTTAAGCTTTGGATTAACAGTTCTGTGCAGTGTCATGGTGGGAACTTTTGATAAGACAAAAAAAGAAAAAAAAAGAGTGAAATGTGCTGCAACCAGAATGCTGGTAAACTCCTCTGGGTGTGACTATGTGTGTGCGTGTATAGCTGGCTCTGTCGCAAGCGGTACCTGGGAGCCCCAAAGCAGTCTGTCTCATTGATTCAGTTGGGTTTAAATGTCACTCACAACAGAGTCTGGGCAGCCCTAGAGAACACAGCAAACTACAAGCAACAAAAGGGGGAGAAAATTACATTGGTGTTCCTCGAAAACAACTGTTCTCTATGCTGTGACAAAGGCGGTGGGCAGAAAACCAAAGAATTATCTCCACAGCTTAAATTTTCAGAGTACACTTGATCCTTGAATGGTCTTTTTAGATATGGTGCTATATAGTAGGAATGATACTGTAACATTTGCTCCTAACAAATGCCCCTAAGGATTAAAGGGAGTTTAAAAAGAAAGGATTTCTGTGATGTGCTTTCTTGAAACAAAGTCGTTTTAATGTTTTACCCAAGCCATAACTCGTTTCTCTTTAAAAGACATCTGAAATTCTCATGAGAATCAAAATGAAGACACCACAGTTGTCTGGGCCAGTACTCAATTTAGTAATCTAATATTATCTTTCATGCCTTTTAATTAACGGCCTCCTTTACCAGCTAGAAAAACCACAGAAATTTGCCAAAATTTGTATATATTTCATGATTGAGTAATTATAATTATGTGAATTTTGTGCTTTTTATTTAAATGTAATGTTGACCACCTCAAGGGCATTTGAGACTCATCTATCTCTGAGAACTAAACAGCTTTTTTTCACATGACAGTTGTCCTCATTGTGGTTGTATTGGATATTTCTATGTTCTGGGCTTACTCTATGTTGAAGAACTTCTGAAGTGCACAGAGCAAACCAAAGTTCCCTTTTGAGAGGTCTTTCGTATTGCTTAAGTAATGGAAAAACTCCTTTTCTCGAGAATATTGAAGCCAAATTTTTAAAACGCAGTGCAGCTGCACAGCCGACATATAGCTGAGACATCTAGCGAGCTCACTGGCTGTGCTGCGGCAACTGCACAAACCTATGGCGAGTCGGCTAAGTTGCGCGAATCAGGTCGCTTCGTGCCAGAGCCCGCCAGTATGGGTGTGGCTTATAGCTATATAAGCCCCCATTTTCGCCATAGAATTCAGTATAATCTCCTCCAGCAAGTTCCACTTCGCTGACCTCCTTCGCTGACCTCACCGCCGCTGTCGAAAAGCCTTCAGCAGAACAGAGCGACCTGCTAAGCAGTTCTGAGGACGTCGGCTTCCTGGTCTTCCGCCTTCAACTCACCGTTTTGCTGTGCCATCCGGCGCGCATCTATCCTTTTAAAAGCAAATCTAGTGTGTTCGCCACTGCGAACTGCGCCTCGTGCAGAGGCCCTCTCTTCGGTGCAGATAGTCACATCCTGTGCGCTCCCTGTCTGGGCCGCGCCCACGCTGAAGCTGCACTCTCTAAGAGCGGCTGCCCGGAGTGCGACGAAATGACGCTCTACACCCTGCGGGCTTGACTGGCCAGGTTCGCAGATGACGACCCCGCGCCTTTCGCTTTCCCTTTGCTCGGGCAGCGCAAGAAGCGCCGCGGACAAAGAATGTCAGAGCCAACAGATGCGAGCGAGCACACGCCGGCCCAGTCCCCGCGTGCCTCGCTCTCACCCAGAGAAACCCCCTCGCCGGTTCTGTTCACACAGGCAGACCAGCGCCCCTCTCAGTGAGCGGTGGGTCTCGTCTCTTTTGGGGGATCGGATGAGGAAGAAGAGATGGATGACAGCCTTTCACTTGCTGCATCCGAATGGGAGGGGTGGACGGGCTCCATGACTGACCCTGCAAGCCACCCTCAACACAAGCCACGCTTGCTTACACCTCCAGGCTCGCGCTGGAGGTGTAATAAATGTAGGATGTGTGCCCACGATATAGTACACACCCCTGCACATAAGCACTGTTCCCACAGTATCAGTTCGCCCTCCAGCTCGCACCGGAAGTGTAATAAATGTAGACGGTGTGCCCACTATGAAGTATTCACCCCTGCACATAAGCACTGTTCCCACAGTATCAGTTCTTCCTCCAGTTCGCGCTGGAAGTGTAATAAATGCAGGCTGTGTGCCCTCTATGAAGTACGCACCCCTGCACATAAGCACTCTTCACACAATATCAGTTCCCCCTCCAGCTCGTGCAGGAACTATAATGAATATAGGCTGTGTGCCCACTTTAAAGTACGCACCCCTGCACATAAGCACTGTTTCCACAGTATCACAAACACAAAACAACTGGGTGGCCAGGTCCCTATCAGAAAGCAGCCCGTCCCCAGACTTCATTCAACCCCTATGTTGAACATAATAAAACAAAGCTACTCGCTACAGTTTGCTCGCAGACACCCACGCTTTCTAGCTGTGGTCGAGACATCGGTGAGAAGAGACATGGCTCACGTCCTTCGCACCGAAGTGTCAAAACAGTCTTTTACAGTGGCTTTTACAGTCGGTATTTCCTCGTTCCAAAGAAAGATGGCGGCCTCAGGCCCATCTTAGATCTCAGACACCTGAACAAAGCGCTTATGACGCGTCCGTTCAGAATGCTGACAACCAAACAAATCCTTGCACAGATTCGCCCAGGGGATTGGTTTTTCTCAGTGGATCTGAAAGATGCTTATTTTCACATTCAGATAACACCCCATCACAAGCCATTCTTGAGATTCGCCTTCAAGGGGCAGGCTTATCAGTACACTGTCCTACCATTCGATCTATCCCTATCACCCCGTACATTTAAGAAGTGCATGGACGCAGCCCTAACCCCCTGGGAGAACGAGGAGTGCAAGTGTTGAACTCCCTCGGCGATTGGCTGGTTATAGCCCAATCGGAGGCGCAGTTAATAACTCACAGATCCTGACTCCTCAGCCATCTAGAATGCCTAGGTCTCAGGATCAATGCTTCGAAAAGTGTACTGTCTCCCAGCCAGAGTATATCTTTTCTGGGGACAGTCATAAATTCTATACAGATGAGGGCGCAGCTTACTTCAGAGCGCGCGCTCACCATCCAGCGTCTAGCGGCATCATTCAGAGCACGCGCTTGCGTGCCTCTCAAGAGATTTCAGACTATGTTAGGCCTCATGGCCTCAGCATCAATAGTACTCCAGCTGGGTCTACTGTATTTGCATCCCCTCCAGCGCTGGTGTGCCGGCTCATGCATGGCGATCTGGCCACTTAGGCATCAAAGTGAACCACGGCTGTGTCAGAGCCCTGGCTCCTTGGAAAGCAGCCGACTGGTATCAGTCCGGCGTGAGTATGGGCGTGATTTCGAAGAGGAAAGTGATCTCGACAGACGCTTCCAACAGAGGTTATATATTACCCTATACGAGGGCAGGCCCATCTCCGGCCTACACATAAACTGTCTAGAGATGAGAACGGTCGCTCTATCACTAAAAGCTTTCCTCCCATACATAAAAGGTCACCACGTCTTGGTCAACATGTCAGTGGTTTCCTATATAAATCGCCAAGGTGGGCTCAGGTCGAGCAATCTGCACACCAAGGCCAAACACCTCTTGCTGTGGCCTAAGCTCAATCTGCGCTCGCTGAGAGCGTAACGTCAATCTGCGCTCGCACGTGCCAGGCATTCTGAACCAGGGTGCGGATATGCTATCCAGAGACAATGCCGTTGTATAGTACCTTGGATAGTAGATGCTATCTCGCTGGCTTATGAGTCTAAGGGCCTCCGTTGTCCCATAGGCATCAGAGCTCATTACACGAGAGGCATGGCCTCGTCATGGGCATGGTCGAGTGGAATACCAATTGAAGATATTTGTGCGGCGGCCGGCTGGGCCTCACCGTCCACATTTATGAGGTTTAAGAACCTGGAAGTTCCCGCTTTGCAAGCACGGGTTCTTTCCGTATAAATAAAGTGTCTAAGCACAATAACTATAAGGCCCGACGTCTAACTGGTCCTGGGTGAACCTGAACTACAGTTCTATATACCATATAAAGAAGGAGGTTGGACCTTTATAAGGCCCATTCTATATTTTCCTATATGAGGCTCATTACTGATCTGGCCTCTATTAGGACTCATAACTTTACTCTTCTATGAGCCTCAGGCGCTTGGCCCTAGGCTATAGTATTGGGCGAAGTTTTTAAGCACGCAAGGCGTTTTGAAAGGGGTTCCTATAGCGTAAGCTAACTTATGCAATACGAGAGACCTTTCGAAAGGGAACGTCTCGGTTACTAACATAACCTCGGTTCCCTGAGAGTAGGGAACGAGTATTGCGTAACCCACCGTGCTACTGTGCTTCGATCAGGGGATCGCTTCAGTCGATTTAACCTGAATTCTATGGCAAAAATGGGGGCTTATATAGCTATAACCCACGCCCATACTGGCGGGCTCTGACGCGAAGCGACCTGATTGGTTCGTGCATAGCCGACTCACCATAGGTTCGTGCAGTTGCTGCAGCACAGCCAATGAGTGCGCTAGACGCTCAGCTATATGTCTGCTGTGCGTTTTAAAAATTTGGCTTCAATATTCTCGAGAAAAGGAGTTTTCCCATAGCGTAAGTTAGCTTATGCAATACTCATTCCCTACTCTCAGGGAACCGAGGTTACGTTAGTAACCGAGACGTTCCTGAAGCTCTCCTGAAGGCAAAGTGTAGCCATAATCTTTCCTAGGTTACTAAAAACCCTATACAGTTATTAGGAACTTAGCAAGAAGCAGGCACTGGCAAAAAAAAAATGCAGCTGCTGCATGTGCTTGTGTTTCACATTTTCTCTGTCTGTCTTTTATCCTTGTATCTGGTGTCGCTTCCAAATAAAAAATTAACAGAACTATGTGTGTAATTATGTTCCCCCAAAAATGTATTATTGATTGAACATGCTGAAGTGCTGCCAACACTATTGAAAGTGCTCCATTTGAATTTTGGAGGCTAGGCGATGAAATGTGATATATGCGAAAAACCAGGCTAAAATTAAATTATTCATTAATTTATTATTCATTATTATATATTGATCCACCATGATCCCTGTTCTTGCAATTCATCGGCAAGTTGAGGCTTTGATCAGCAGGATTTGTAAAACAAATCTACAGCATGAATCATGCTTCTCATGTTACTATATGGACAATAAAGCTACACCAAAACAGATATATCCTATCCATAACACGTTAAGACAACATTTACTCTGTCTACAAGATGAACCCTAAATTAGTTCTAAGATTAACAATAAACTGCTTGATTACTACAGACCGGGCTGAATTCATGTATGCACTAAAATAAATAAATAAATAAATAAATAAATACATACATACATACACACACATTAAGGCATCATCTTAGAATGGAAGGCAGCTGTAGGCTAACATCTTGCATTATGCACTCACGAACGAAGACCAGGAGGTTTTTCTTCATCTGTCATGTTTTTTTGTTCCCATGCAAGGGTTATTCCACCATCACCCATGATGACGAAAAATGTGAATATTCCGTTTGGTGTGACAAACTTGTTTTTGTGAATCACTTGTGCAGTCTTTTCAGATTCCTGTCATTGTTTCAAGATCTGATTGTGACTCATTTCTAGAGATTCATTTCACTTTTGTCCAATTACCAGAAGTGTTTTAGTATAATACACTATTGCCTGGTTTCACATACGAGGCTTAAAGGTGCTCTAAGTGATGTCACACGTTTTTTAGGCCAAAAAACTTTTTGTCACATACAGCAAACATCTCCTAACTATCCGCTAGCTGCCTGTCCCCTGAACACACTGTAAAAAAAAACGCGGTCTCTGCAGACACCCCAGGCTCCACAAAATGGCAACAAAAACAAATTGGGCTAACCCGCACAAACTGTTCCAGCCAGAAGGATTTGGGGGTGTTAGTACGCGAATGAGGAGGAGGGAGGGTCTTTATATTATACTTTAACAGGGTTGCCAATTTTTGAGTTTTGCTTGGAGTGAGATTTGTTGACTGGGGGGGGGGGGGGTTGTAGGCTACTGTATCAGGTGCCGTTTGAACTGACGCGCTACAGCGATCTGTCACATTTAAAAGTGCCAAAACGTTGGAAATATTGACAGAATCTGACAGCTGAGAATTTGTTCCATATCAAAAGTAACCTTCTCTGTCTAGTCTGTCGGTGTCAATGTCCTCTTTGTCCGCGATTCGGAATTCGCAATTCGGAAATTAGTGCACATAAGTGAAAAAAATAATACAGCACAGAAGAATGTCTAATTTAGCGTGAGATTTCTTTGTTGAGCGTGAGACCGTGAGATGGAGGCTGAATGCGTGAGTGTCACGCCAGATGCGTGAGAGTTGGCAACCCTGCTTTAAACGTCAACAAGAAGTGGCGTCACTCGACATCGCTTAAAGCACCTTTAAGCCTAGTTCCAGACTAAAATGTATGTCAGTGCCATTGTTTTGTCTCAAGATGCACACCAGTAATGTTTTTTTCTAATGCATGTTTATAAAAGCTACTTAATTGTCCGAATTGAACTAAGGCCTAATCCTGGCTTAATCTAACCCCTGTCTGTGAAACCAGACCTTTAAAGGGTTAGTTCGCCCATTTAAGACATGAAGTTGTATGGAATCCTTACCAGCACTATAGTGCATACACACTGACCCACTCTGTAGTCACCTCCCTGGTCAGAGTTCTGGCCGCTGGAAGTTTTTCAAGAAAGTACTCCCGGTTAGTTTCCGGGGCCACAAAACTGTGCGTTTTTACGTGAAAAAATTATTAGCGTTTCAAAGCTTGATTAATTTAACACACAAAAAACACGCCGGTCAAAATTCATACCTCAGTTTTAATCGGCACTATTTTCTTTCCATTTCTATCAATCTGCGCTGCTGTCAACGTCAACAGTGCGCACGTACCTCAAATTCATACCTCAGTTTTAATGCCGATTAAAACTGAGGTATGAATTTTGACCGGCGTGTTTTTTGTGTGTTAAATTAATCAAGCTTTGAAACGCAAATTGTTTTTTCACGTAAAAACGCACAGTTTTGAGGCCCCAGGAACTAACCGGGAGTACTTTCTTGAAAAACTTCCATTGGCCAGAACTCTGACCAGGGAGGTGACTACAGAGTGGGTCAGTGTGTATGCACTATAGTGCTGGTAAGGATTCCATACAACTTCATGTCTTAAATGGGCGAAATAACCCTTTAAGTCTAGTGCACACTAAAAAGCGTGTAGCCTTATTTTTTTTCTAGTTTGTGACCACAAGATTGTAGTTCTTATAGTTACGTGTATTTGTGACACAGGCTTCAACTAGTCACAGAAGCGCATTTCAATTCTTCTCAATTTATTTGCTGATCGTGGTGCGCACATTGTCCAGACTAGCAAAAGAGTAGTAATGAGCAACAGTTAATGCAATTTTGACAGATTGAAAGAACACCAGAAGGGCAAGGCAGGGAAACTGGGAGCAAATATAAAAAGTAAATTAAATTAAATAACTAAATACATCAAATTACTGCCCAGGACTCCAAAATTATGTTTCGTCTATATACTTTTTCTTTGAAAATCAGCACAAAAACTGACCAGGATAAATAATATTTTTTTTGCTATTGCTTAAAGTCCAGTATTAGTTGTTCATTGTATGAACCAATGACAGAAAACTGCGAGTCTTTAAAATGTGTGCTTTATTGTCTTTATTAAGTTGAAAAATAAATACTAATTTAGGGCGTTTTACCAATAATGCACAGTGCAAAGTTAACTAGTGGGTAAATATTGCTCACAATTCTAAGATGTTCTGTAACAATTAGCCAAAACTGTTTAAATATGAAAACGGGCCTATCGTGCAGGAAAAAACCGGCCCGCGTGCTTCTTTTCCCCCCACGATGAACACAAACATTTCTAGAGAGCAAATGAGTATCTTACAAGGGGCGCAGTGAAAATTCTTCTAGCTATTTAAAAACGCTCCGAAACAAAACGTGCATCTACAACTGTCTTGAATCCCTCGGAGCTGGAAAATATTTAAACTCTCTTCCCTGTCCATACTGAACCCATGTTGATTGAAACGCTCATTCTTTTATTCGGTAACTTTGAAGTGGTGTTCGTTTCCGTGCCCCTGCACGAAGGGTCATTTCGCGACGCTCCCTAAGGCGGCAGTCCTTTTAAAGTTACCGCTGAGCGTGCTGTCGGGTGTGTGTGATAGGCTGCTTAAAGAAAGCAGCTTCGCCTTGTGTTCAGATGAGCCCGTGGTTCTGCTGGAGAGTTCACTTACCGTCTGCTAGATCCAGCCAAAACGGACCACGAACCCCTTTCCTTTTTTAAAATTGTATTTATTTGATCCTATCATCGGATAAGCCTTTTAAAAACAAGATGTAACTCACCACCGAACATTTACATCCTCACGTGAATAAACCTACGTGTTTTAAAGAGCCGGGATGAACATCTCTGATGGAAGTTATTGTGGCGAATGGTTTTAACTATGGTATGCCGATGCGATTGTTTATTTTGCCCTTTACCCTTGGCGATGGATCCCTAATTTTGGGATTATCGGTAATTCCACGATTCTACTAGGAATCATCACCGATCGAAGAGGGAATTCTACACAGCCAAGCAAACTACAGGGGATTTAAATCGCATTGCTCCGGGAAAAAGAAAAGAAGCAGGAAGAAAATTCATGTGGCGATTCTCTCCTTAACAGTAAATAATTTTGGATTGCAGAATGAGCAAGGAAAGACCTAAGAGGAATATCATTCAAAAGAAATACGTAAGTATTGATCGTTTGTATGCGGTTGACCTTAAGTTTGTTTGATTGTCTCGCGCTTGTGTCGATGTTAAATGCGTAAACTTTGATCACGGATGGCTCTTGTTGTGTTTAGTCTTCAAAGCAAGGCGTAAATGCATCCACAACACTTAAATGTATTAAAGGTTTTTTTTCCCCTCAGACGTCGATTTTCCTCGCCTTTGCCTTGGTATCCTCATTGGGAGCTTATGCTTCTGTTTTGCACGACAGATGTTATCTTACAGAACTCGTTTATAAACCTGGATGTGTTTTGTTTGGTGGTGGTGTTGTTACACAAACTCCAGCGTTAAAGCACAATTGTGACTAGAATGGCTTTGTTTGCTCTTCATTGCTTTCCGTCTC
The DNA here is from genome assembly GCA_026230005.1 of Gila orcuttii. NCBI lineage: Eukaryota > Metazoa > Chordata > Actinopteri > Cypriniformes > Leuciscidae > Gila > Gila orcuttii. Next base: position 16,086,859 of record JAPDVR010000010.1, on the reverse strand, counting down.
AAAGCCGCGAGGACAACCATGTCGCCTTAATTCTTTTATCCCGAGACTTGTTTTCCCGAACTGAAATCTGCAGGAATACGGTCATAAATTCAACTATCCCAACTACACCGGTATATTTGATTCGTTTCTATTGGATTTAACTCGTTCTTCGTGTAGCCTAAGCAGTGGACTCTTTAATGTAGGCTATTTAAAGTAACTGTGTGGGGAACTTGACAACTGAGAAAGCAGATGTTTTTTTTTTAAGATTCAGAATAGTGGATTGTACTCAATCTTTACAATTTTAAGTAACGTTACACACGCCGAACTAGTAAACACAAGCTTGTGCAGCAGCCAGTATTGTGGGTAACACTGTTCCTGAAACTCTTCTTTCTTTTTGTCTGCTTTTCTCTGAGAGTTTCTGCACGTTTTATTGTTTAAGCAGATTAAACATTGAATGTTAACGTATCGTAATATTACACAATTGATTAGATTAAGCGCATGGAATACCGTTTTTAGTGGAAGATACAGTCGCATTGCAGAGGTTCGCGTGCAAAAGAAACCGACCATTTTACTATCTCCACCAGTACGATGGGTCAGTGAACCGGCGAGCTTGTCGTGGTATATTGGAGAACATATAGGGCTTGAACTTTTCTGGATTGGTGATTTTATCTCCTCAGGAGCGGAATTAAGCAATAAGGCTACCATAACAAAAAACCGAGTCTCCTCAGAGACAGCCGACCAAACCCCGTATTAGTTAACCCTCAAAGTACTGGCTGACTCTTAACCCGAGTTTTCCAGGCGCTTTACCTGTAGTTAAGAAGTTTCTTTATATCAGAGTTTGTGAGACTGTTGTTACATCTCTCACTGTCCGCTTCCTTACTTTAGTTTCTTCTCAAACCAAGCCTGCGACGAGAAATAATTTCTTGTTGGAGCGTGAAAGGGTTAGCTCGTGCAACCAATTTTGTCTGCAGCTTGAAGCTTGTCACGTGCCATAAAATTGAACTTTTTCGTCAAAGTGCCATATTTTGAGCGGAATTGCTACATGGAAATTACCTTGTTGCGCGTTAAATGTATGTTTTAGTGATATTTTTGTTATTTCAGTTAATCAGCAACAGGTTAACAGGAATGAAACAAACATTGGGAGGGTATAGGTTATGATGACGCAACACGGGGGCTGTTTCCACGCACATTATCGGCAGTGCTCGAGCTCCATGACATCTTATCGATTTACATAAAGGTGATGGAAATTGTCTAACTTTGTGTACTTTTGTTCAGTGTAGCTGTAGTGCAATGTCTCATATTGACATGGTAGCACAAGGGAAATGAAAGTGATGACAAAAGTAGCATATTACACCACGTGGTGACTTGTTATCCCCGAGAAGAATAATTCAGTTCAACCCACTGTACTAGTATTATTTTAAAAAGCCTTACTTGTATAAATTGTCAAAATATTGTCAGCTTAAGCTTTTGATTGTATTATAATGTAGCCATGTTAGTTAGGCCTATTTGGTTTATGACCAATTTTTATTTAAAAACAAATTTTATATGTACAGCTATCCCACTCTCATGGAAATCTGGACATGTCTTGGAAGTGAATAACATCTTAAATAATGTAAACATTTATTTGGCTGAAAATTTCAGTTTAGAGCACTCTATTTTGAGAAAAACTTTACCTATGTAATCAAGAGTGACTGGGAATGTGAAAGAAATGTATAGGTCAAAAGGGTGTGAACACTTTAGGCTAAGTGTTTAGCCTCCCCCCCCCCCCTTTGTATGTTTGTCGTAAACAAAGGCATATTTTTTTTTTTGCAATTTGACCATTCATCAAGTTCATTTGATTTATGTATGGTTGCATGTCTGACAGGGATCTGCTTCATCTCATAATGACCACACGTCTGTATGATCAGAGTCAGGAGCCTCTGTGTAGGATGTGTGGAATGGACCTGAACCGTTCAGAACATGGCTGATCATGTCACATCTGTGCAGTGCAGGCAGCTGTGCTAAAATCTGGTCAGGCAAACAACAAAAACAACCTGAAGGATCTGTCCCCCGGGCCTGCACAACTCTTGGCCCCTTGGATTCAGCCTCCCCTTAATTAGCGTAAGACAATTATACATGCTTGGCTTAACCATATCCCCTGGAACATGAGTGCAAGGTTTTTTTCTGTTGTTTTTTTTTTCTTTCATTTTTTATTACCCCCTTTTCCTCCACATGTGCAGTGAATATTATTAAAATTTATTTAGTGGAAAACGAGAGAGGGAGAAAAAAATATGATAATAGATGTTAATAAGAGCAAACAAGAAAATGCAATTAGACCGTCCCTGATTGATAGATGTGTGTGAAAAGCGGAGGAGGGGGAGGGGGAGGGGGAGGGGGAGGGGGAGGGGGGGGTTAGTAGGCACTTCTGCTTTCAGAAGAGATCTTTTTAATGGCTTTCAGGCCATCCTGACACTCTCTGAAACAACTTCTCTGTATAATTATTTTTGAGGGCTGTTTTTAGAGCAAAGAGTTACCCTGGTTTTGATTTCAGACTTTGGCTAATGAATGCAGCCAGAACTCGCGTTTGTGTTCCTGTTCTGTTGAAGTGAACATGGCACATGGTTTGGGGGTAACGGGGGGTTACCCATGGCTATTCTTCCTCTCTCGTTCTCCCTACCCCACTCTCTGTCTCTCTGCAGGCCCAGCTGGGGTCGGGCCCTGATTCATAGACGTGTGGTGAGATAGGCACAGCTGCTGTAGGGGTCTTTACAAATGTAAAGAAGCTGTCAGTGTTTGTTTCATCAGGCGTACAACTGATGAGGGCCAAGTTGAAAAATCCACTGCAGTGTGTGGCGCACAAAAAAAGCTGGAAACAAAAATAGAGAGCAGGGCCAAGGCTCACCGAGCCCTCCCTCTGACCCCTTCCCTCGCTCTGAGTCCTCCAGCTTTACAATGTAAATGTGGGCACCTCGTCCATTGCGAGGCTCTGCGTGTGTGCGTGTGAGAGATTGTATGTTTGTGTTTCAGCGCCTGCCACTAGACCCACTGCACTTCATTTAACCCTCTGTTTTAATGCAAATAGTATTTTTCCCCTTGCATTTTCTAAGGATGTGACAGCAAAATTCATGGATCATACCTCATGATGCCAGCTGTTATAAAAGACCAGAGTTAATTTTGAGTTTGTTAGTAGAGGGTCGTATTTGAATAAACTAGACATATTTAAATGAACTACTTTTAATATCCTAAAACAATCTGGACCTACTTTGCATAAATGTTACTTCATCATAGACTCATTATAGATAAGAATAATATAAATTCTGATATGATAAAAACAGCCTTTTAACTTCTGATATCTGATATTTATTTCTGATATTATAAGTGATTTAATGAACCACAAGTTAGTTGCAAATAAACTGTTTTTGCAAGGGTATAATCAGAATTGTCAAGGAAAAGCAAGAAATTTGATTGATTCTAGGGGATACTTAATAAACAACTCTTAATAATAACAACACTCAAACTCTTTAATAACAGTTTAGTTAATTAGCTGTGTGATTAATGTTTAGATTTATTCGTGTAAATGTGTGTATGCAGGTATGTTATGGTCTTTTTCACATTGACAAATATGGGTAATTTACAAACAATTGTACAAAATTGCATAGCAGCAGAGGGTATGTGTGTAGCCTATATCTTAATGTAAAATGCCAGATCACTTGGGCAGAAAGAGGCTGGCACCAGTGACAGGTTATTCATTTTATATTAATCCTTTTCATTTTCCAGATGGAAATTTCCTCCAAAGCAGGTTGCAATAGTCCTTTGCCAAGTGACGATGTACTCACGACATCATTACGAGAATCAAGCCTGGTGCAGCTATGGATAAGTGTTGCTTTTCTCCTTTATGGCTGTTGCGTCACCAGCTTGGTACATTATGCTATGTGACCTTTTACTTATCGACCTTTACAATCATATGTGATGATTGTGATCTAACCTTCACAAGTGTTGGGCTCCTTGGTCAATGTGTGACTGCTTGCACAGGACACACTCCCACATCATCAAACATGCACGGGTGGTTACATACGGATGTGCCCACGTAATGTGAGGAATTTGCTCTGCTGACATTAAAACAGGTGCAGCAGTGCTTTGATAAGTGGTACTATTGTTAAGTGTTGCGCTTAAAAAGAATGTTCTCCCTCCCTGCCTTTCATTCCTCTGTCCTGTACTTTGTATTATGATGAGATAAGAGGGCAGGGCAGAATATCAGATGGAGGCTTTCTCAGTCAGTGGTTAGTAAGTTGTGGTGGTGGATGATGCAAATCATGCATAATTGGATAGGTCTTGGGCATGAACTTGCCTTTGGTCTACGTTTCCTTACTTGATGTATTGTTTTGGAGTGGACCAAAAAAGTGAAGTATTGGTCTTTGTCAGGGTCTTGGCATACGGTCTCTTACAAGGTCGCTGTCAATTTCCAGCTTACTGAAGGTGAGGTCACATTAGCAAAATTGTCTGACTAGTGTAGCATTGTATGAAGCACAGCTTGCACAGAAGTCACTTTCAAACCAAGCAGTTTTCTGTTGGTCAACATGGCAAATCCGTGAACTTGAACCCTTTGCAAAATCTGTGTGGGTAAATCTTCTGCCCTCACGTGAAATTCTTGATTATGTGGATTTCTATTGAAATGACTTTCATCTGTTAAAATGTGAAAGTTCCGTGAAAAAGGTGAGAATTACCTTTACCAGCTCCATCTACTTTGCCGCTTTTATTTAAGCTTCTTTTTAATGTTGCAATTAACTTCTAAATTGGGCTGGGTCTAGATTTTAGGGTTAGGTCTTCAACTAGATCTGGACAAAAGGGTAGAACTAGATTTTTTTTTTCAAAATGCTAGGTTCACACTAGGCCTATACAATTTTGGAATCATTTTGCCATCTGAGACAAATGGTGAAGATTGTCAAAGATTTTTTCTTGTCGTAGGGCAAAACACTATCTAAATAATTCAAAATGTAAATGTAATTCCCTGCTATAACGATTGTATAAACCCACAGACGTCTTTATGCAAACTGAATTCCAAGCACTTATTTTAATCCGGAATATCAAAGGTGTTGGAATTGATATCCCTTGAACTATCCAAGCAATAGAGTAAGTTGAAATGGTGAGATCCACAGATTCAGTGGACCAGTATTCTTCAGTATTGGTAATATTTATTACATCCATTCCAATAAATGGCAGAATTGGCACATCAAGGACATACAATGATTTGTTCCCCTTTCAATCTGTATTTCCAGACATGCTCTCTCGGTTCCTTTGTATTTTTTCTTGCTTGCACTTGGCTCAAGGCAGGGTAACCTCACTGATGTTGTCGTGAATGCTGACATGTGGCCAAGACGTGGCAGCAACAGGCAGAACTCTTGGCAGTAGTACTTCCCTTTCACAACTGTTACCCTCTGTGATGCTGACGGACCGTTCTGTTCTATAGAGGTGTTTTTGTCTTTTCCTTTTTTTTCTTTTATGAATCATTGTGGCATTTTTCTTCGGAATTGCAGTATATTATCTGATACGTTCCGAATGCGCTGATCAGGTGCGGACTGGAATCGACTGTACGTTGTGAAAGCAGCCATATTGAAATCATTTACTGTAATGAGGAAGTGGCTTATACCGTAATCATTTCAGGCTTTTAAAAAATCAGCCTCTGTGGTTTCATATATGTGTGTGTGTGTGTGTGTAAGCGAAAGAATGAGAGAGAGAGAGAGAGAGAGAGCGCTTTTAGATGGAAGACCTCCCCCTAAGAGCGATGTAATGGAAGTGTCTTTGGGTACGCTAACCCTCCTGCCAGAACATTTGTAATTCAGTGCTGCATCTCTCATTAGCCGGCGAGATGCGTGCCACTGGGAGCCATGTGGCTGCTTTTGTGCAAGTTCAGCTGCTTGAGGAGAGGCCAGTGGGGCCTCTCATAGGCCTGACACTGGGGTTAGTCATTTTGTTTAGTGTTGAGGGCCCTAGCAAGACGTAGTGTTTGACTTGCTATGACGACAAAGTGTGCTTAATTTTGCACAGTTGCTACTATGTTAGACCAAGGATGTCAGATCTTTTCGAGGTGTTGTGATGACACGAGCACAGTGGAAACCACTGTCGAAGTATTTACACTGTGTACATCCAGCTTTGTATACAGCATTAATCATTTGTTTTGTGGCTCATCTGGATTTCCAGACATCTGTGCTTGATGTTGCTGTCGGCCTGGTGATTTTCTTTGGTTGGTGCCAAAGGAAACTTCCAGCAGCTAAATCTTTATCCATTTGAATTCGTCCTCATCTGGGATAATACTATAAGCAAGATAACTAAAGATGTGATTTTAGAAAATTATAGAATCTTGATTGTGATTCTGTTTTGAAAGTTGTGCACTATTATTTGGACAGGTTATGTTAAGAGACATGGGTGCTTTGGCTTTTATATTGGACGTTTAATAGTTTAATAGAAGATGGATGCTATTTAGACTGAGTAAAGAGTTGTAGATAATGTTTGGAGCCAAGTGTAAATTGCAACAAATAGCAGATTTTTTACACCAAGTGCAAGATGGATGCTAGTCACACAAGTTTCAATAGTAGTGATTTGGTTTTTGTACCAAGAGTAAATTGTTGACATGGTAGGCATGGTTACTGAAAACGGTCTTTGCTCTTTTATTTCTGTTGTAGGCTAGTCGTTTTTGAACAAAATTGACTTACTAAAAACTGCAAAGGTGTCTCTAAAATAGATGTTTAGCCTTAAGGCCATTGCACACTGAGTCCGAAATTTTCGTATGTGTTTTTTCGTATTCGTGATTCGGTGGCTCTGAATTGTGAAAACACCATTCAAACACCATTCAAACTGCTTGCAACGGATGCGAAAAACGGCGAAAATCGAACCTGATCCGAATTTTTTATGACGAACGAAAGTTTCGGAGGCAGTGTGCAAGTGTGATTGACATAACGTGAGGTCGATATTTTTTTATTTTTTTTTTACACGTGTGAAAATTTCGGATGCGAATTTCGGACTCAGCTTGCAATGGCCTTTAGTCTCAGGAAAAAAAATTACATTACAACTCTAAGGTATTATTATGGGGTGTGATTAAAATATATATATGGGATTATATATAAAAATGTCATGAATCTGTATTTACTCTTCATTTGCTTCTTTCATTTATAAATCCTTATATCCAATAGGTCAATGGAAAAAGGCATTATATCGCACTTTGCTAGACTCTACTATCTTTTTTTTTTAAATTACTATTGCATGTTCCTTTTGAATGCACAAAACAGACATTTTAAAGAAACGTATAATATATTTGTTATATTTATTATATATATTAATATATATTAATATATTGTTATATATATTTGTTTTTAAGCATAAGCTAACCCTTATGGCAAGGATCTCCGGTGTCTGTTTAACACTGTTTGAGGTCCTGAAAGGCAAACCTGTCCATGGATTTAATGACAGTCTCTTGTTTAATGCACAAAACCTTTTGACAGTCAAGGACAAATCTGACAGGATCCAGATAATATCATTAAATCCAGTTCCAGATAGAGTTTCAGCCATGGTGACTAATGGTGCTGTTAGCTCTGTAAAGTGATCTGAATTTAAATCACTTTTTACACCACAATAAGCTCATCAAAGTCATCTGCTCCAGTCCTCTTGGCACGCGTCTGTATACAACATTATAGCATTTATTTAGAACTTTTCCAATTCTCACATTTATTGTCTGGTTGGAAATTAGCTTCTCTAAATGAGCTACTTGCTGTTATTTCGAGACAGAATTTTCAAATTAATTAACATGGAACAAACAATCACTTTACAAGTAAATATAGCCTAATTGAAAGTATAATTTAGCGTTTCCGCAGTGACTAAAAACAGTGTCTTGGAAATAAAGGAACCTTGATCACACATGCACTTTGCCATCAGAGGGGCCTAGCCACTATGTTTCCATAGTAACCACCCCAGTGCCAGAACACAGCGTCCCTTTTTTTTTTTTTTTTTTGAATCACCACTTGAGTGTCTTAAAAATAGTAGTGCTCTGCAGATGCTGAGAGCTCATAATGAGCTCTGGCTGCTTCGGGGGAGACAGAACAAGCTTCTTAACTGCTCACTCATAAATCAGATATTTTCAACAAATCCACATGTGCTTTTTTTGCAACATGTGAAAGGAGAAAAAAAACACTCAACTGACCAGACCAACTGAGGTTTCGTTTTAATGGGGCCTATTCACACACAAATGCACGCGTGTATGTTAACACTGAATGCGTACATAATTTTTATGCATGTACTCTACAGCAAGGCTGGGCTGATATTGATTCTGTTGCTGATAAGTGGTGCTTTAGTCCAGACTTGTGGTTAATGGCAGCGTCTGTTAGTTGTTTGTCTGCTGAGCTGCAAGCTCCTCTGATCTTCCTGTCTTTCTGTTTTTTTTTTTAATTTTTTTTTTTTTATATCATCTCACTGCTGCTGTACTGGCCACTGAGAGCAGCAATTGAATCAGTATTGCTCTCATTGGACATACATGTACTTATTGGTCTCTGCAACTCTGCAGCTGCAAGCTTATACAGCTCCCTGCCAATCTGGGTACGAATTACGTGGGTGGTGGGGGTCTGACTGCCATAATTAAAGGAAAATGAAAATTTTGATGTCATTTACTCACCCTTACTTTGTTTTAAACTTTGTTTCTTCTATGAAACACAAGGAGATATTATGAAATTTGTTTCAGCCTTTTTCGTTGATGCAATAGAAATAATTTGGGTCTGATACAACATTGGACCCCTCTGACTTTCAATGAACCCTCACCCAAATGAAAAATCAGAACAAAAAGTACAGTATTTTATTTAACATTTAATTTCCATTACATTTGCAACATTTAAATTGCATTAATCTGTATGGTTTAAAATGTATGATAAAATGTATGTTTGTTTTTTTTTCTGCATGAGGCACCAAAAGAATATTTGCTTGCATTACATGAACCTAAATCTAAAACATTACCTATAGGAAAGTTAGCCCCATTAAAAATCATAATATAATTCAGATGGACTGGCAGGAGTCAAGGTGAAGTTGCCTAGGATATGCGCTGACAGACTTATGAGCAAACGCATATTATAGGATGTCAATCATGTCACAGTTAATGCAATAATATTGAGTGACAGCATCATGTTTCCAGTAAGCATGTTTTAATGTAAACACACAAGGTAGAATTTACAGATTTAGTCAGCTGTTTATTTCAACTGCTGTAATTTAGTAGGAATGAATGGGCTCACAATTTCTTGCGAGCTGAAGCGTCAAATTAGTCATAGTCTTGTATTTGGTATCTGTGAAGGGCCAGAGATTCTCCGCTGGCTTCTTCCTGTGGAATGTCTTTGCCACAGGCGAGGAGAAAAAGAACGACTTCTGTTTTTATGCAGCCTCATTCATGCACAGATGTGGGAAATCACCTCGTTTTTTGGCCTTGAATATTTCAAGTCAGCAGCTATTTGTGTTGTATTCAAAATGAGGGATGTAACCTTTTTGTAGATTTGTTTTGCATTTTGACTAGAAAAATCTAAATCTCCCCTTTCCACCATGAGCCGCCTTTACAAGTGAATGCAGGATTTATTTAGTGCTTTTTTTCCCTCCCATCTGTCAGGATCTTTCTTTCATTTTGTACAGAATCACTTTACACATACGCTGATTGCTCTACTAGCCTACTTTCCTGCTCACCTTTTTTTTTTTTAACCCTTTTATTCTTTTCTTTTTCTGTTTTCTTACGTTAACTGGCCTTTCCAGTGCCTCCCTGCTGACAGACTGTGAAGGAAATCATCTGTGAGAAAGTAACAGCAATCCATGAGGTGAAAATCATTTCTTAATTGCTGTGATTTAGGCAGTGACCTGCTTGTGAGAATGGGTTTAGTTTGATCTGAAAAACGCCCTGAGCGAGCTTCTAACACCTGGCTGCCTGTCTGAGGCCCACACTATAATCGGGCCCAAAAAAAAAGCTGGTTTGGTAGGAGGAAAACAGCGGATGCTTTGTTTGGCTGTAGCTTGTGTGTTAGCCTAAATGGGCGGCTTGAACATTATGATCTATTTTCCTCTCAGACAGTATGGATTTTTTTTGCTCTGCGGTGTGATAATTAATGGCTAATGTGTAGAATATAATCTCGTGCTCTTCTATTTATTTAACACGCCTTAATGGCACATACATGTTCAGAACAGGCTCAGATAGACACCAGTCACCATTTCAATTGATTTTTACTTCTCTCTTTGTAGTCATCTTGTCTTTCTTTTTAATTTCTGTCTTTTTTTTTAAACTGGCACCTGGGAGACTTTGCTGTAGTCTAACATTCTATGCTCTATCTAAAACGTTTTTATGGTACAATTATTGTACATGCTGTTCTTTGTTAAAGTGTTTATATAGTACTGTTCAAAAGTTTGGGGTTAGTAAGATTTATTTATTGTTAAAAAGGTGAATAGTTTTATTCAGAAAGGGCACATTAAAAAGTGAGAGTACAGACATTTATAAAGTTACAAAATATTTCTACTTCAAATATATGCTGTTCTTTTGAACTTTCTATTCATCATAGAATCTTGACAATTTTTGTTATGAAGCTGCACAACTGTTTTCAACATTAAAATAATAAGAAATGTTTCTAGAACACCAAATTATCATATTAGAATGATTTTTAAAGAATCATGTGACACAAGACTGGAGAAATGATGCTGAAAATTACATCCCAGGAATAAATTTAATTTATTATTATAAAATATATTAAAACAGACTATATAGGCTATTGTAGATTGTAATATTTCACACTATAACTGCGTACTATGTTTGATCAATGAGGCCTTGCTGAAGAGACTTCTTTAAAATTTACAAAATCTTAGGGACCGTTCGGTATTTATGGAAAGGGCCAACGGAGGAAAATAGGGGAGGGTCATGTATTTTTATTCTTTGTTGAGGGGAGGGTCATTCAACTTTTTTTAGTCTAGGGGGAGGGTCACCCAACTTTTGTATTCATGAAAACAGCAACATTTAAAAGTGGCTTGTTTGGTGCATATTCCATTTCCATGTAGCTTTATGTAGCTCTCTCGGTCTCGGTCCCCCATTGCTATCAGATGGGTCTGACCCAACAAAAATCCAGTTTGGCGCTGCCTGACAGTGCGCGCGCACTTCAGTACGCGCTCAGAAAAGGTGCATCATGTACAGAACGCCAATTAAATGTTTACCCGGCATAGCTTTAAAGCACGAGCAAATAATCAACTTTTGTGATTGCGAATAAGTGCAGTGTCCTGCGAATGTAACTCTACCGCGGCATTAACATGTTATATGAATGTACGTTGAGTGTATTGGGACTGAGGCGCCAGAACTGCAGCTGATAGAATGTGCGCTGTACGATATACCATATTTTAGTTTCCATTCTTATTGGGTTTCCACAACAATGTTAGTGAGTAAATCTACTGAAATTGCCACAAATAACAGTGGAGTGTGAGGTGTTAGACGTAGAGCTGCCACATTTTTAAATTAGGCTACTATTAGAATTATTTGAAGTTAACATAGGCTAATACAATACGCAGACCTACACCAAAAAACTAGTTGAGGATAAATTCTTTAAAATTGGGCAATTCCAACGTTATGGACCTGAAATTTGCAGTCAAAACTTGAAATATAAATTATCAGAAAATGCATTTAATACTGAAACGTCTGTTTATATATCCATACCCCCTTAATAAAGGAGTCAAGACATTAGAAAAATATCAGTCTACACATAAGTTTTATATTTAATATGAGCGAAATACACGTGACATGACACAACAAATCTTTAACTTTTAGGTGGCAAAATATTTTTTTATAATTCTATGAATTACACTGCGCAAAACAAAAGTAGGCTAATAACCGGATGAAGAAGGGTTGGCCTCCACAGAACATAAAATATTATTTTTTATTTTATTTTTCGTGTTCGCATTTATGAGGAAAAAAACAATGTTACGGACGTGACAGTTCTCCGGTACGGACATGACCGCTCTGAAAGCGACTTTAAAACTTTCACAGAGACTTCAGAAAGCACAAAGCCTTTCTTTAAAGTAAATTTAGTTTTTTATTAATTGTATCTTAATTTTAATTAATGTTTCATCAACCAATTGCCTGTATTTAATAAATAAGAAGTAAATATAGAAAATAGATCATCATGACACGGAGTCGCCGGCGCGTGAACTGGACTCTCGTCTTATAGCCTAAATGAACTGAAACTCAGCGTATAATGTACTTGCCTCACAGACTTGAGAAATATAGAAAGCTTGATGTCTACTTTTAAACAGAACATTTAAAAACGAAAAACAGACTGCTCTCTGCTTATGTAATCCGTATGAAACCTGCATTTCTCTCTGGCGCGTTACTGTGAAGATCGCGAGTCAGCATCGTCAACTTCATCTTGAAGCCCACACACTGACACAGAAAAACCTTGTTTATTAATAAACAATTAAAATCTCTCCTTGCTATATTTGACATATTCATAATCATTACTCTTGCCGGTTCTTTGTGGCAGCTTTTAGATACTTTATTGGGAGCGCCACGGTCACCCTTGTTACATGAACGCGTAACCACTGCATCAGCACCGAAAACATGATTATGTTGGTTTAAAATCTAAAATAAAAAATCATGATACGAACCGAATTGTAGGTTTGGTCTATCGTTACAGGCTTAGAAAGATGAGAAAGCAGGAGTTTAGTCGTTTGTCATGGTTGTAAAAAAACAATGGCTATCTGAACATCTTTGCCAAGGGAAACCAGTAGCCTACGTAATCAAATTATCGGGGAGGGTCATGCCTTTTTTCACAATCATTTTGGAGGGTCATAGAAAAATGTATTACTGGCGAAGGGAGGGTCAAGTCTTTTTTGACTATAGATCTCAAAACTCCTCCGGTGGCCCCTTAAATAAATAACGAACAGTCCCTTAGTCTCAACTTTTTTAAGCCCCATTGCCCCATTTGGTAGTGTATTAATTGAGAGACTAGACTATATGTAAAATCTCAAAAGAAGAGATTTAAAAATAATATATTCATTTTAACTGTAAGTGAAATGTTAATGTCAGCTACTAATCTGCTGTTTTGCATTGCTGAAGTCTTTGTGAGCTGTACTTGTAGAATATGAAGAGATGAAAAATTGAGACAGATGAGTGCAAAGTAGGAGAGCTCTTATTTTTTTGCATGCTACTCTATTTCTTTTTTGGTGTGGTGGAGAGACAGCAGGTCTTGCGCAGTGCCTGTCTGTGGTCACCCGGCCACTGTGCTCTTGTCAACTGTCACTTTCTGCTGTGGTTGCATCCTTCAGCACCGGAGTAACTGGTAATCTTATCTCACTGTCAGTTCGCCTTACTCTCTGCCTGCCTTCTGAGCCCCCTTTAACCCCTCAAACCTCAAGCTGCCGCCAATCTGTCACCTCCCCTCTGTCTTACGAAGAAAGATTGAGAGAATGAACACACATTGAACTCCCATATTTGACCGTAGTATTCTTTGACAGTTTCTACACTAATAAATCCAACTCTGCTGCGCTTACTCAAAATTCTGTTTATACTGGCCTAATTGTGATTATTAAAGCAGTTATTAGGCAAGCATAGCACTTAACCATGGTAAAATAACTAATGTATTGCTTTGAATGGTTCATTGTTTTTCTATATCAATTACAATATAAGGAAATAATTCATTTTTTAATAATAATAAAGTAAACTGTATAACCTGTATAACTGGCTACTGTAAGAAAAAAAAAAGAAAAAAAATTTGAAGTGTACCTCATTGGAATTTATTTATTTAAGCAGTAACCATTCTGCTCAAAAGGAGTGGGCCGAAGCAAAGAGCTTATAAGCGCCCACCCCCAAAATTTAATACATAAAAAATACAAAAAGTTCTCATTTCACAATAGTACAAGGGAACATAGTGCAAAAGCAACAAAACAACAACAAGAGACAAAAAGGTATCTGATTATGGTAGAATACCCCTAATGACAAATCATTTCTTCTTCTCTATACTTTTCAAAAATCTTTTGTTTATATTTATATTTGAAAATATTTATGTTTGGACTTCGTTTCATTTCCATCTCCAAATTATTCCACAATTGTAGCCCATTAACTGTAGGGCTAAAACTTTTCAAAGTTGTACTATGTTTCTGCGTCCTGAAGTTTAAATCATCACGTAATTCATAACAACCAGTACGTTCTTGGAATCTTCTTTGTATTTGGCTTGGTAACAATTTGTGCCTTGCTTTGTATAGCATCTGTACTGATTGGAACTCAATGTCATAAAACTTCATGATCTTTGATTTTTAAAAAATAATAAGTTTGTGGGGTCTAAAAACCCAACTTTATGAATTAATCGGATAACTCTTTTTTTCCAACATTACTATTGGTCTTAATGTGCTTTTATAAGTGCTACCCCATATCACAGAACAATAATATAAATAGGGCAAGATCAGAGAACAATATAAAGTATGCAGAGCTTTAATGTTTAAAATATGCTTTACTTCTGCAATTACAAAAATGCTTCTTGATATTTTAGTGATTGTATATTTAATATGCGAGTTCCAAGCAATTCTGTCATCTATAATAACTCCAAGAAATTTGATTTCATGCACCCGCTCTATAACAACACCCTCTATCTGGATTGCTTCCTGAGCATTGGAGTTACTGTTGCCAAATATCATCATTTTACTTTTACTCAGATTTAGTGATAATTTATTTTGTTTAAACCACTTATTAACACGTTTGAGTTCTGAGGAAACAATTTGACACAGTTGTTGTAAATCATCTCCCGATGCGAAAATATTTGTATCGTCTGCAAACAAGATAAATCTCAGTATTTGTGATGTTTTACAAATATTGTTTATATACATATTAAACAATTTTGGACCCAGAATGGAACCTTGAGGTAAGCCACACACAATTTCTTGACTTTAGAGCTTTTAGCTTTTCTTGACTCTTGATTTTAGAGCTTCTGTCAGGAAAAATTGTGTCCAGCTACTGAATTAAGTCAGTCCAGGCCCCAAATATGTTCCATTGGCTGCAAACCCCCCAATCCCCCCCCCCCCAACAATGTCAAAAAACAAAACGACAACAACAAAAGTAGGGATAATCTATTCAGTGCCTGTTTAAAAACACAAAATCACTGTGATGTATGTGGTCTGAACAATGTTATTACGTTGAGCAATCTCTACTGAAAGACCCACTTGAACCAAAAAAAGGCTTAGCAGGTCTGCTGACTGATTTTTGAGGGGTTTTGGCCATTTCCGAGAAGCCAGATTAAACCAGTAAAGACCTACTAACCATTTTAGGCTGGCTTTAGCTGTTTTGTTAGCAGGGATGTCCTTTTAAATCATAAAAAACAGATTAAACCAGTTAAGACCAGCAAACCAGTTTAGGTTGGTTTTAGCTGTTCTTTTTAAAGCGAAGTATGGCTTTTAAATGATATGCGAGCATACAATCAAAGCTATAGATCATAAAAGTAGAGATGTTCTCTTTTTTTTTGTCTGGCAAAAAACGTTTGGCAAGCTAATTCATTGACTTGATGCTAGCACAGCATGAGGTCTTTTTATATAATGCAAATAAAACATCTCTCAGAGTGTATTTTTAGAAACAAAACAAAAAAGTCCTCGCTGTGGTTTTTTTTTATTGTACGGGCGCTTTTTACAGTCCTTAAAATAAAGGTGGTCAACTAATAGCAGGCCAGCTAATCGCTAGTGGTTTGTCAGCCACAGACCAGTGGCATTGAAATCCCGTAGAGGAGAGCCCCTTCCAAACTTTAGATCGGTTTTCAGCCTAACTCTTTTTGGCTCTGTATTATCCCACCAGATTGTCCTCTTCATCTAGCTAATGCACTGTTATTTGATGTAATGTAATAATGATGTCTCTGCGAGAATGGTCAACTTTCTCTGCCTCTTTTTGGAATATGAATGCTGTTGTCACGAACTGTCCCCTTGATGTTGCATAACGTGTGCAGTGCGCAAACCGTCAACCCCTCTCAGGGGAAAGACCGTAAATCAACCAGGCACTGTGGTGACACAAATGGTCACAATGGTTTGATCTTTCATGCTTGACGACGTGCCTGAAAAGCGCAAATTGAATTTGTGCTGAGCGTTCACGTTACCACAGTTCCTGAAAAAATGGTGGGTTTGTACCTTTGAACTAGTTGACCTTTTAGTGGGTGTTTACCTCGGAGGAACAAAGCAGTTTAAATAAAGGCCTCCACTTAACACTCGCTTGCTTTCTAGACACAATATGGCCTGGCTGGGTACACTGTTGCATTATGGGAAATTGAGGTAGAGAGGGAACTGTGTGTTCTCCACACCCTGGCTAGTTTTGGTCACTGTGTCTATGATGTTTGGGCCTCTCCTTCAATTTAAAGGAATGAAAATTCTGTCATGTACTCACCTTCATACTATTCCAAACCTGTAAGACTGACTTTCTTCTGCAGAACACAAAATGAGATGTTTTGAAGAATGTGTCATTTTGTTCATACAGTCAAAGTCAAATGGGTCCAAACAACAGAGCCCATTGACTTTCATTGTATGGATAACCACACTGAGACATTTTCAGCGTCGTCTTTTGTGTTTCACAAATGAACAGTAAGTCATACAGGTTTGCAATGACATGTAGGTGAGTAAACTTTTTTTTTTTTTTTTGCCCACCAGGTAAAATATCATCTTATCACAAAGAAATGTAATAGCACACTTCTCAACAATATTTAGGCAACACTCTGTCTGTGGCACAAATGGTGCAAGATAAGTTATGCACAAAAAATGAACAGCTAGGTTTAAAGGACTGAATTCCCCAAACCCCAAATATGAGCAATACTAATGTGTTGTGTTTTTCTGTAAAACTGCTTATTATTCTTTTGAATATTTACCTCAGATGTGAAGTTTGACCAAGGTTTGTAAATTTGAGTGGATTCCCTCTCATGTACTGTTCATTTGCTGTTCTCCTGGCAGGAGACCAGATCATTATACAGTTAGGATGATACACTGAAGGTCTGTTTTGAAGAAAAGCGATTAAGTCTTCCTTTAGTGTATTTTTACTGATGGCTAAATTGAGGCTTATAGCAGAAGAAAATAGAGTGCGGAGGTTTTGAGGTTTTTACTTGACGGGCTCTTCTGGGAGATGACTGGCACACTTTCAGGGCCTGCTTGTTTTTCGTCTGTCAGGGAAAGATTGGACAGATTGCACTAATTTATAATGTTTTCCCATGTCTATCCAACAAAGGAAGTTGTAATGCTAAAATAAGAGAGAACGTGCTCAAACCAACTCTGCTTTTCTTTACTGTTGTGAGGCAATCTGGTAGGTCTAAACGGTGGTATTCGCAGGTCGGGCGGCTTAACTTTCAGGTCAACCGTGCATGACCGTGTAGAGACATCCTGTAATGTGAGCGCCTCAATCACGCCATCGTTCTAACCACTAACGTCCAGTTAGTATCATAGAGCAGTACCTGTTATGATGGAAACTACCGTGGTTAACATCATGGATATTGAATGCTATCAGTTTGCAGGCGTCATCAGTAATGACAAGGAATCAACTCCTGAATAGATAATTTTTCATGGGTTGGAAAGTACCTGGATTTGCTAGTTTCTCTAAACTTTTTATCACATGCCGTTGTGTATCAGATTAATGAGGATTTTACACTCACAACACTTATTGTAACATTGAAATAGGACAGGAAATGATGAGGAGAACAGTAGTGATGCATTGATTATGATTTTTGATTGTAGATTCCGATATTTTTAAGCAAATGGGCCGATTCTGATTCAGTGTAAAAGTCTGGAACAGAGATCAGCTAATATAAAACAAAACAAAAAAACGTCCGGTTGCTAATCGGGTGTTTTAAGCAAAAACTGCCCAGTTCCTATTTGGCTGGTTGGCCGGTGCATCTCTCGAGAACAGGATCAGGAAATGTTGCAAGTTGCATTACCTTTATGAACACCATGGCTCAATGTATTGGAGAACATGCTTTAACCACTCTAGATGGCATGCGTAATGTATTAGGCCAGAACATATGACACCAGTTTTGTTAAATTTCACTGAACAGGAAAATGAATTGGTGTTCTTGGCCATGAGCAACTGTGTCTTTACCCTTAACATGACTGTAAGGTCATGCTCTGAGAGACCCATTTAAGGTCCCTCTGAAAAATCAGAAGCACTGATGCACAAGTGTGCCATAATTTCCTGAGAAAAATAATGTGTGGGGAGGAGTGTGTATTACTCAAATAAAATGCTGGTGTGAATTCAAGTGCAAGGATCCACGTTATAAAGGAATCATTTGCATACAGGAATACAGATAGTTGTTGCCTGTTGTCAGAGCTGAATTTAAGATGGCCTCTGAAGGCTCTCTTCCTGTCAGGCTGCTGTTAACACCTCTCCCCTGCTCATAGGGGGCGTGGGGGGCTTTCTTTGTTGCATCTCACCAAGAGAAAAAGAAAAAGTGGAAGGAGTATACAGAGCCTGAAGCGATAAGAGCCGTGATGACAGGCCCATCACTCCACCCAAACCCACACTTCTTCAGAATGATACATCGGCTCATGTCCAACACCATTAATATTTTTTCCTCTTTCAGACCTGTATACTAAGGAAGTGCAAAATTACATTTTCAAAACTGATTAGTCAGTGGGTTTTCTGAACAACTAGTTGACCACAGCTGATATAATTAGGCTTGTTTGGGCTTCTTTTGACGTCAATGGACACGTTTCTTAAGGACCATTTATGTTTAAAAAATGTCTAGACATGCAGCAGGGAACAGGAGCGTAGGAGTCTCGAAGACTCATTTTAAATGGACATTTCTTTAAAGGAGATGCATTTAAAGATTCAACTTTCCAAGAGAGTTTAACATTATGCGTCCAATAAAAATATAAAAATGAACAAAATCTTGATCAACTATTTGACCTCTCTAATCAGCTAGTTGCGTTTGATTGCTAGTCATTTCTAGCATATGGAAATTACACTTCTTTGGGTCATTTAAGGGTGTTTTAAGGGTCATGAGAGAAAATGCAGGACTTAATTGTTAATAGAAGAGAGAACCCATTTTACTTCCTGCATAAACCAGCCTGACCTCCCACGGCTGCTGCCGGATTAGCCAGACGGCCAGGAGGCAGCTTGTGCGAGCGTGTATTATTTGTGTATTCATTGAGTGTGTGCGTTAGAAGTCATTCAGTCTCTCAGTCTCCCGTGTGCAAATTTCTGTCGCCACATTGCTGGTTACCTCCTGTGAGTAAACATAAAGCTCAGAGAGGTTAAGAAGAGTCACTGTGTCTCCTGCACAGGGAACGAGTTAACTACTCACGCAGCAGTGAAGGAGAGTGTGCGAGCGAGCAAATGAATGGCTGTGAAAATGAGCAGCATGCTGTTGTTGTCAGGCTGTAGGAGGGGAAGAGAGGTAGGCGGAGCTATGAAGATGCCTGGCCAAGTCTGTGGTCGCTTGCTGTCTCTCGAGGGCCTCTGATTGGCTGGCACTACATTTGGAGAACAAAGTACTTTTGATGGGTACTCTGCACATCCCTGGGTCTAATGGGGCTCTTGGGGGGCTGCTAAGAGGCCCTAGCATTGCTGTGGTAATTGCACACAGGGCAATGTTTGAGATGCTACCATTTTTCTGCAGCGTACAGTGTGTATACTATGCAAAGCATGCACATTTTCTGAATGCATAGTGGAGTATAGAACCAATGTACACTGCTCAAAATACTTTATCCCACAATGCAAATGCACTTGACTTGATCTTCTATTTCCAATGTGACTAATGAACCAGAAACAATGTCAATTGTGATTTTTTGACATTGTCAAAGTCAGTTTTTATACATTATCAGATAATGCAAAATAATCACATCATTTTAGAGATAATAACTGGGCACCACTCACAGAATTAAACTTACTACAACATGAGTTGTAGTGAACCCAGTGTTGCTGTTTGAAATGTTTGTTCAATAATGTGCATTGTTAAAATAGTACACCATATTCTGTATTGTGCACTGTCATTTAGAACAGACTTTGGTAAATGCACAGGTGCTCAATCCAAGAACAGTGTTTTTTGGCCCAGAGGCCTTAGTTTTCACAATTAAAAATAAATCTCCCTATTTGCATGTGTACTGTTCCTTATTTGACTAGTATTGAGGGATTCTTTGAAGCTTTGCCATTTTCAGCATCTTATTTTCACTGAGCTGAATGCCGCAGCAAACTTTGAAATTCCTGCCAGTTTACATTTTGCAAAATTGCCCTTTTTTTGGCCTCACTGTTAGCGACATACAAATCAATTTTGCTTTTTTGCTTTGTCTTTTTTTTTGACACTCAACACTTTTCCCCCGTGCCAAACCATCTGCCATTGTTGAAATTTTCTTTAAACAGCCATAAACATTGTTCATTCAGTTCATTTGACTCCAATAAAAAACACTTATCTTCACACAGTAGTGACAGAAGCTATAAATGCACCCAAATGAAAGGCTCTCTATGTGTAGAGAGAGTGAGCGAGTGACACTTTTAAAAATGCCGAAAGCTTGACGTTACAATTTGCTTTCATAATAAAAACCGGAACATTCCAAAGACTTATTTACCTATTAAAGGAGGAACTCAAGCCATATCTAGAGAATTGAAGCTAAGGTCTTTTAGCTTGATTGAAGTAACCTTCTATTAACACTGTAGCAACCACCAAGAATTTTAGCAACTAATTAACTATATTCTAGCAAACCACCCAGAGCACCTCATAAACCACATAGCAACACCCTAGCATTGTGATAACGACTTCTGTTCAGGCAAGGGCCACTCGTGTTTTCAGCAGAAAAAAATTTGTTTCACCACTGTGCTCAGTCATTTCTCAGTAGTTTCCATGGGATTTAAGTGCTCATACCTCAGGAAAAACTCATTCAGATTTCCTCTTTTTTTTTTTTTTCTATGTCATTACCTAACACTACTGTTAAAAGGAGAGTGGAGAATGATGGTAAATTCTGAGCATTGATGATCTGTGTTTCCCCCTCCCTCTATTTTCAATCTGCTTCTCTATTACAGTCACTGTTTCCTCTCAGTGAAAGTGTCTGAGTCACCGGCACCTGAATGATCGCTCCGCTTAACCTGGATATTTAAATTCAGCGTGGCGTTAGCAGAAGCAATTGCCTGTTATTGGGGAGAGACATTGTGTTTCCTGCCGTACCTTACTCCCACCTTGTTGTATTGAGAATGTTATTGTGAATCACTAAAACATGTTGGGATCCTGAGCTAGTTTCAGATGTTAATCTAATAACCTAGCCTTTACTGAAATGCATGCTAGCCCATTTGCACCTCTTATACAAAAAGGGGTAGGGCATATTGTAGAAGTTGTTTTTAAACATCGGTTATGATTGACTTGGCTAAAATTTAATCTGTGGTTCCCTGTAAATTTTACTGTACCACACCTCAAGTGGTGAGTGTATGTGGAGTGAAGGGTACTCGCGTTTAAGGTTACCCTGCTGTAAGCTATGCTAAGGAAATGGGGTTTCCCTCTGTGCTTCCCTGCCTGTGACATTTACCAGGAAGTTAGTGTTGCCTGTCTGAGATCAGTTTCATTTTGACTTGTACGGATTGTAAATATATGCAGATTACATGTGAAGAGTTGTGCAAAAATCAGTTTTGGGTTGAGCAGGCTGTAGGCTAGAAACATGAGTTTCCATTTTGTTTTTGATGACCAAAGCAAAACTAATTTTACCGTATACACCAAGATTCAAATGTAAACTAAACATGTTTAGTTTAATCAGTCTTATTGAACTGTTATGAGTTTCTGTTCATGTATATAATAAAATGGCAGAAAATAAATATATTGTTTCATGCCAACTGTAAAGTTACCAGGCTTACTGGATGTGTTTGTAGCATTTTTACTTTGACACTTTTATTTTGCCACTGTTACTATTAACCATGGATGATTGTGGGTGGCTTGTAAAGTTTTAAAATCTCTCATGGAAGCTTACATTGCCGCTGTGTATTAACTGATTAAAAAGTACAGTTACACATGTTTAGGTGGAAGTGAGTAGGAGTAAACATGATGAAAGGCTCATGCACGCAGCTGAATCACGGAATCTAATCAGCACGGCTTCCTGCCGTTTCATTGATTTTCTTGAAGGCACACGTTGGGGGAAATATCTAAATGGATCTCCGTGTGCGTAAATCATTTTCCGACCGAGGTTGGGTAAACTTTTGGTGTTTAAATGCTAAGGCTCTAAGGCTTTTTTTAACCTTTTCATTTGAGTCATTATATTTAGAATAGGATGCTCCTTTTGAAAATTTTCCATTTTATTATTTTGTACAAACATCAGAAGTTTTCTGTTCTTCCATTACAAGTATCTCACCCAAGACTGATCAGAAGTGACGTGGACATGTTCTGTCCAAATCCAGTTGCTGTAAAGGATGTTGGTTATTGTCCCCTTGCTACCTTAAACATCAGTCTCTTTTCCACAATCCCTCTCATACCTTGGCCAGCTCCATCCCACTTATGGTTCAGAGGTTCAGTCAGTGGTGACGGCACATCCGTTTACCCCCCACATCCCCATCATTCTTTTCTTTCCACGTCCTTGCAGAATGGGAGCATTTGTGTCAAGTTTCTCCCTAAATCACGTGTGGGTGACTGGCCCTTACAATGGGAACACTGTAGGCTTGGTTCCCAGCAGAGAACTCAGTAGTTCCTGCCGATGAAGGAGTTAGAGATTGGATGGGAAGGCTGGCTGATACGTGTGATCCATTCCTCCCCCGACTCGGCTTGCTGAATAGCACTGTGTCTTTGGTGAGAAAGCCGGGCTGTTTTGCAATTCCAGCGGTCTGACTTGCATTTCGGTGCATTACAGACCTATTCTCATCTTGCACCAGTGTAAGACTCTTGCATCATCTTATGTTAGAGCCTTAAAAATTTAGCTCTAAGTTGTGACTTGTTTGAATCTTTCTAAGTCTTAATCTTATCCTGCATTTCACAGCAAGCTTTGTTAAGTTATGGTGAGAAAAATGTGTTTGAGATTTGTGACTTTGAGGCTTTGGTACATCAGTAGAGTAGCCAGGGAGTATTATAATTTTCTCTGAGGGCTGTGTATCCAAGCCAACCATGTGACCAGCATATCTGGTCATCTGAAATCCCAGGCTGTGTCCTCTGGTTCCTGTAAGACAGTGGCAGAGATTAATGAATGCTCTCAAGACAACAGATGTTTGGCCAGGTCTCACTGTTACTGCTAAAGTTCACTTTTCTGGTCTCTGTAAATTAGACAGTCCGCTATACCAGTACATTGTGGAAACTGGTGTTGGAAGAGAAGGAACAATGGTTTAACCATTTACTGTGCTTCCTGTGAAATGGCTGGTGATGCTAGATCAACAGCTTCAACACAGAAGAAACAAGTATGCACAACTTCTCTATAAACCCTTTCATGCATAGTATGAAATATCTAATAACAGTTATATGTTGGCAGACAGAGCTGATCGTCAGAAGCATGAAACACTTCTCCTGTTACTTTATTCAGTCGGTAATAGAGCCCATGTTCTCAGTTTACCTCAAAACAGAAGACTGTATGGTACTGATGGTGTGAGATGTGTTTTAATGTACATGCCCGGGGGAGGGAGAGTTTGAAAGAAGAGCTTGTGAGAAAATAATCCAATTAGTCAAGACACTACAGTAATAGTTATTTCCGCAACCAACTTTTATCACAACTCTAGTGTCATTGTGCCAGTTTAAATGACAGAAAATGTGCTTGTCACACATTGTTCAGCGTTAAATTTCACTTTTTGGAATTTGATGCTCAACGTTCAATGGCTACGTCTGGCTTTAGAAATGTCTGGAATGAGAGTTTGGAGTGTGTCAGCGTAACATCAATAATTCCTTGATGTTACCCATGACCTCATGAATGACTTAAATAGCTTCCTCCAGCCCCCTTAGTGGCACACAGCATAATTTTAGCCCAGTAAGAAGTTAACTGGCCTGATATTAAAAAATGAACCTTTTAATGTTTGGTCTTAATGGTGATAATTTGGATAAAGTCTGAAAGGGCACAAGTCATGTGCAACTGAATTTTCACTGAAAGTTTTAAAAGGCGAATGTGGTGGAAGAATGAATTAAGTGTCTTTCTCACCTGAGGCTACAGTATATCAGTGCTGCATTGACCACCAAGCTGCCACCTTTCTGTAGGCATGGAGTCTTTAAACCTAGAGGAATACATCTCTGTAAACTGATTCTTAATGGGCAGTCCCTGTTAACAGATTACGATCAGTACCTTTACTGCTGCTTTTCAGGTTGCTTGGAGATAAGGCTAATGTTTGGAGTCCAATTTCAACTCCAAACAGTTGTGTGAATGATCCAGTTATGGTTCTGCTCAGGCCTGGTTAGCGATCTGTCAGGACCTTGAAACATGAGTTGTCCCAATCAACATATTGCCAGGACAGAACAAGAATAAAAACAGGGACTTCGAGGTCCGGTGGGGACAGGGAGGGGAAGGATGTTTGTTGAGATAAGGCAATGTGTGATTTGGGATTTAGTTTAATGTACTTATCTAAGACTTTTCCAAGGAATTGTTGGAGCACTCAATCACTTGAAGCTGAGGTTGTAAATGTTATCACTTCTTTGAGGTTGCCATTCAAATGATGCATATCTGGTTGCGAGATGTATAATGTAGACCTATGATGTTTATTTTCAGACAGTTCTTCACGTGTGAGCCATCTCCCCAACAAGATACAATCGAGCTGACAATCATAATCTTATCCCAAATGGTCACCCTCAGCCCTTGAAATCCTCGTTCAAGTTCTCACTTACTGCCGATGTAATGTTGCATTACCTGTCAGGTAGTTGTCCATTGTGAAGTCCACACCAGTGCACGCTCAGCGAAATGGTGGATCGAGGCATCATAGCAGCTACATGGGACCTTCATGAGCACCCTTCTGATTCATAAAAGTGAAAGATTTTAAGTTCATTAAATTCCCTTTTTCAGATGGGAAACTTTCCTTGTAATCCAGGGCTCAGTTCTTCAGTTTTTTGTGTGATAGTGCTTGATTATGAAAATAATCTTTATGAGTCATGTGCATTTTTGGTAAATTGTTTTGGAATTATTTCTGATTTGCTTGAAATTTATTCAAATTATTAGATGTTTCTCTTAACAAAATTGGTGCTCCGTTAAATTCTTGTATCTGTGTTAGCAAAAGTGGAAAGATTTGTTTCCAGATGTTGAGCCTTCTATTGTCATTTACGGCTCCATGACATCAACTGGATGATGTTTTTCTGTGCATTCAGACACAAACTCTCGCTACTGTTCTTTGACTCATCACAAAAAATGTTTCTTTCATGTCCGCTACAGTGATATGACTCATTAGTAGCATAGAAATGACTTGTGTGATGTGGTTCAGTGTTTGAGGCTATGACTTCATTACTGCTAGTGTCTCCACTTGTTTATGAGGGGAAGTCTGCACAAAACAGCTGGGTAGACCTCCCGTACGCTGTCCCAGGGTGGCTTGGTCCCAGGTTGTGGTTGAGCTTGAGTAAGGGTGACTGGGAGAAAGACATCTGGGTGGGCAGAATTATATAGGACTGAGGAGACGAGTCAGATGGTGGTGCCAATTGGACAAAAGCCTGGCAAATCCTGAATGATAAAATGTCACGCCAAACACCATACTGGTCATGTACACCTTTAATGACTGAGTGAGCCGAGTGAATCCACCCATAGCCACCTAGAGACAGTGTTCACTTAATCACAGTCATTTATTTACCCACCCCACCAGAAAAAGCCCCCTGTGATGAGTGAATGTATATTTAAGCCCACACAGTGTTTTCGCCATGACAGCTCCACACAGTAGCGGTGTAGTAAGGCAGAGCCGTGGGCTTGGGTTCAGTGAAAAGTGAACAGAGGATGTTTGAGCTCAATGTATTTTAGAAAGTGCATCCTGTGCATCTTCAGCCAACATGACTGTGGACAGGAGCGTGTCCAAGAGACCTCCTCCGCGAGAAAAGCAGCTTCAGATGTTTCTTGAAATGGGCAATCTAGATATGTTTAGACTGGCACTTGATAGTGAAGAGCAAGTATGAGTTTATGGACAAGCTCTACTTGGCATTCTCCTTCATAATATCTAATTCTTACTGTCTCTCCTTCCTTCTCTCTCATTCTTTCCCAATCAACCCTCTTCTCCTTTATCTCTGATCTGCCTTATTCCAGATTATGTTCTGTTTTTCAGTCTCCATCATTCTCCTATTGTCCTTATCCTTTACTTTCCTGGTTTTCCTCATTCTCCTCTGTCTTTTAGTTCTCCATCATTCTTCCTTGTTCTTTCTCGTTCTCCTTTATTTTTCTTTCATGTCTTTTATTTCTTCCATGGCTCCTTTTGTTGGGTCCAGCCGAAGACCACAAAGGGCTGGGTAACGTGAGAGAGTGGTGAGAACTGAGATGTTTTAACAGTTCCCCTCATTATTTCTGTGTATGGTTAAGCATGCCCTCAAACCTCACTACTTCTCCTTATTCTGAATGTCTGCAGATGAGGGGGATTTTGACGAAAGGCCCATTTGAAGTATTATAACTGTATAGAACATCAGTTTTTTTTTTGTCAAAAACTTTGAGAGAGGAAAACCCTCAACCTTCAGTATAGAGACCTTTTTTATTTTTGCTTTATTGGGAGTTATCCAGTTATGAACACATTAATGCCCACAGTCACCCTTCACCGCACTAGAAATCCTTTTAAGTGCGTAAGCACAGAAACTCTATCTTTTATTAAGCCAGTGTAACTGTGTTGAGGGTGAGTTCTAATGCATTGGGCCACTGCTCACTCTTTGGAGGAAATCTTTCAATCCATCTATGAGCAAAATGAGTTGAGGTTGGTTTTTACTGAGCGACACATAGGGAACTGTTAATATTTTAACAGTGCTTGTATGTGTTTGTTTGTGCAAAAGTCACTGAAAGAGTGTTTTTGTGTAATGTAGGTCAGTAAGAGTGGAAGTGGTCCATGTCAGCTCATGTCATATAATTGTAGAGCTATCGGATGCTTCCATAATTCACAATGCTGCTTTTATTTTGATGTAGCCTCATTTTGCCTCTCTACACATCAGGAATACTGCTGCCTGTATTGGCTTGTCTGCACACACTAGCATATTATGCACATGACTGTATATGTACAAATCCTAGCAGACGTGTGTGTGTGTGTGTGTGTGTCTCATTGGGGACACACCCTGCCCATATCTTTGAGTGCATAATCAAAGCAGAGTTTCCAAACAGAAGCTGAGAATATAATTACATGCTTTCTTTCATCCTAATGGAATTGTGGCTGTACTTTTTGATGCTGTTTTGCTTCTACTAGATTCCTGGCAGTTTAGCTGGTTTATGTGATGCTGTTTGTGTTCTGAAGATTTTCAGACGCCTGTCTTGTGAGACACTGACGACGAGCGAAAGAAAAAAGAGAACTTTCATAGTTCTTTAAGTTTTTTTTGTGTCCTTTTAAGTGATATCCAGTGTTTCCCCTAGGATTTTTTTTCAGGGGGGGGGGGGGGGGGGACTGCTAGTGTTGCGGAGCGGGCGTGTTACGGATACGTGGTGTATTTGTTTTTTATTATTAATTGAAATCATGTACTATGAATCATTAAACTTATACAACATTTTTTTTTAATATATATATATGGAAAAAAAAATCACACTAATTCTGTGTTGTGTTTTTTCTGGTAATAAAATGAAGACATAAAACACAAATTTTAGCATTTATCATCAATTTTAATCATATGAAATTAAATAAACTTTTTGTCAAATAACTGGCTGCACAATGAGCTTTAGCCTAACTGTTCAAATTAAAACATGGATTATTCCTTAAAAATTTCAGTTTTGATGATAATTTATTTGGATTAGTGTTAGTGTATTATTACATTGGGATATATCTAAATTCTAATGTACAACAGTAATATATTTCTGTCAAGTTAAACCGAACTTTTATTTTGACGGGTTGCCGTGAAGACCTTTTGAGGTTCTGTGTGTTTGTCATGATGATAGTTTTTCTCAAATGAAGCGGTGAAATGATCACGAAGTGACTTTCAGAGTGGATCTAGAGCCTGGAGAGGAAGTTCATGCATTTGTGTCTTCATATAGGCCAAATAACAGCGCAAGCGTCACACGTGCTTCAGTGTGTGTGTGGTAAATTAAACTGCGCGTCGGGGCACCATTCATTCACACAGAACATGCAGGATTCGTATTTAAATAGTCTTTGTGTTTTAATATTCACACACACTAGTCTACATCGCGATTTGATTTCAAGTGTACTGAACTGCTTTCTATTTTTTCCTCAAATTTACAAATTCCGTGAAATTCCGCGTTTTACACTAAATTCCTTTTTTATGACTGTATTTCGTCAGCATTTTAGGGGGGGCGGGGGGTCGTTTTGCGGGGGCGGGCCGCCCCCCCAAAACAATGGTAGGGGAAACACTGGATATCAGAACACGTTGAAGCTTTCCATGAAATAATCTTTTACGTTATTTTTCAGGAAAGTGTGAAAAGAGAAATGCAAACTGATTTTTGGGTGCAATGCACCACTCACTTTGAAATCTGTAGATTAACAGCTTTCTCTGACAAACTTTTTTTGTGTAAATAACCAAAGCCTTCCATGAAGCCATTACATAAACTGTTACATTAGCGTTAGCAGAACATCTGATCATCTGTTTCATGTGCTCTTTCACTGTCTTGCACCTCAGGCCGTGTGTAGATGTCTGTGTGAGATGCCGGTGTCGGCGGCTGTTGATTCAAGCCTATGGAGTATTGAGTAGCACGGGACAGGATGGGACGTGTCCGTGCACCTCAATCAGCTGACATTAGCACTACTGTTCCTGCCAGTTCAGCTGGGATATAAAGAATAATCGATGGCAGATTATTTGCGGTGACCCTCTGGGCTTAAGGGACAGACTTTAATCCTGTTCGTGTATCTGCGTCATTGATCAGTGCACAGCTAGCACTGACCATAGGGGTTTCTCAGTTAGTGTGCGGCGCAGGCCAGCGTGCTAGAAGAGAAGTGATTATGTGAGGGAAAAGGTTGCCAGATGCTCTGAAAAATAACAGTGCAGCTATTTTAAGAGGCTTTGATTAGATCAGTGACTGTGTGTACTGGAGAAGATGTGTTCTAGCCTGACTGCCCTCTCCATGTCTTTTATATTTTCTAACTTTTTTTGTCCTATATTGTCTCCACTGTAGTGTTTTAATGTTTTTGTTTTGACTTTTGTTTCTTCCTGACTTCTAAGCATTTATTTTCTCACTTCAGCTTTCTCTTCACTGCATCTCATGATTTTCTCTCTAGATTTTCTGCACGCTCACCTAAATAAAGTATTGACTTCAAGACTTTCTCTTTCTCTCTCTCTCTCTCTCTCTCTCTCTCTCTCTCTCTCTCTCTCTCTCACACACACACACACACACACACACACACACACACACACACACACACACACACCGATCCAAATTCTTATGCTGTTTTTTGTTTTGTTTTTTTGGATCTCAGAAGTAGTTTTGAATAATCTTTATGCAGCTCTTTTCAGTATGACTCTAAAAGCTCTTGTGCTATTTATTCAGTCATCTGAAGCCATAGGTTTTTGTGAGGAAAAGACAGATAATTATCTCCAATTGCTTTAACTGAATCAATGAGGCAGTGAGTCAAAGTGAGAATCGGATCAGCTAATGAATGATTCTTTTCAGCTTTTTCCAGTCGATCCAGTTTACAAATCAGACTTTACAAAGCAGACTTTTTTTTATTTATTCACAGATTTAAAACTGTGTGAAGGAGTAAATAATGATCCTATTCTTGCTCTCTCTCTCGTAGACTGACGTGCTGTCATCCTTTGGCTAAATTAGGTGAGAGTGTGTGATAGGGGCTGGAAGGACTACTTCACTCTCTGTATCTGCTCTCTCTATATGTTAACTCTATATTTCATGCTCAGGGTCTTGTCTGTCAATACTTGATTTACATCCACAAGGGCTTGTTTCGGTTTGGACCGAATAATTTAATTATTGATTGTTGTAACATGCAATATATTGATAACTGAATCATTGTAGCTTCAATGTTCACTTCTGTTTAAAAGTTTGGGGTTTCTGTAAAATGTTTAAATGTTTTTGAAAGAAGTCTCTTATGGTCCCCAAGACTGCATTTATTTAATAAAAAATACAGTAACAAAAGTAATATTTTGAAATATTACAATTTCAAATAACTGTTTTCTATTTTAATATATTTTTAATGATGGCAAAGCTGAATTATCAGCATCAAAACATCATTCTAATATGACGATTTGAACTTTTTTTGTGGAAACCGTGATACTTTTTTTCAGGATTCTTTGATTAATTGAAAGTTTAAAAGAACAGCGTTTGAGTAAAAAAATATTTTGTAACATTCATTATAAATGTTGTTACTGTAATTTTACTGATCAATATAATGCACCCTTGCTGAATAAGAGTTTTAATTCCTTATATTTACCTCAAATTTTTCAGATTTTTAAGTTAAGGTTCCTATGTTCTTTTTCTAAATCTACTTTATGTAAGATTATTTGTCATCAAGTGGTTGTTTTAAGTCAGTTCCATCAATCGGATAAAGCACTTTAAAATTTTAAATGATTGTGCAAAACACGTGATTTTTTCATCCCTTCCATACAGAGCATAATGTGGCAGCTTTTCTTTCGAGCTTCATTCATTGTCCCTTCAAAGGCAGTTTAACTAAATTAAATAGAATTTGTCTGCATGTGATTTGTACTCATTTGGAAGTGGAAAGTAGAGCATTCTGGGAATTAAAGATATATTGGCACAAACTGATATGTGCTTGAGAGGATGTAGCTTGATGACCTCAGTCTGATTCAAGCATCCACTAGGCCTTCTCAGAAGCCGAGTTCATCTGTTTCAGTGACAAGGTGGATATAACTCATCTTTCTCCGTTTGTCTGTCCATCTCTTTCAGTTTTAACAGTGTCTCAATCATTTATAACACTGAATAGCTGTGCCATGTCAAAAAAGAGGAAGTGGACCACTTTCATTCTTATAACAGCCCAATCCTTCCATCCCATCACTGCCCGCCTGTCCAGAGTAGATGTGTATGCTGAGTTATGTGTGTTTTCTCCTGGTCTCTGTAAACTCATTAGACCTTGTCTCCTGGCTGTGCTGAATGGATGGCTGTTTTTCTAAAGTACCCTCCTCTCACCCCAGTGCACCATCAGCAGAACAGCACTCTGTAAAAGACTGGCAGGACCAAGAGAGCGGGACCGCCTACAGTCCTGGCAGGCGCCGGCTGCATTATTGGCTGGCTTAATTGTGGACAGGAAATCTGGGAGTCGAGTATCCCATGTGACCCCTGTGGGATGATGTCTGGCACAGTAGAGCATTGTGGGAAAGGGGAGGATCTTTGACTTGTACAAAACCATCAGTATAAATAGTTTTTCTAGGTTTGTTAGTGCTGGTTTATGGTTAGGCCGCGGTTTAACCAGGAGTGTGACTGACCCATTAAAAACTAGTGGTGGTTTGTTGTTTATTTGGTGTTTTCAAAGATATTTCACTTCTACATGGTGTTTGTTAATATTTGTGTTATTTTCACCTCATTGATATCTTGCTACCAGTGGTTTATATATATATATATATATATATATATATATATATATATATATATATATATATAATATTTATTATTATTATTATTATTATTATTTATATTTTTTTTTTAAACCACAGTCAATAGACTGCAACAGTCAGGTTCTGAAAGTAAAAACGTAGTCATAAATTTTCTTAATTGGGAAATAGTTTTTTTTTTTAACGTGTAGGCCTACATAAATTGATTTATAACTTATAAACCTATAAAAGACAGACCTAAATCTATGGCATATATGCGTGTTGAAGGCATTAGTTTGTATCATTTTAAAATTAAGATGAAACGATTGTTTAGCAGCTTTAATCGTAGTGAAAAACTACATGACCTGTGATGCTGTAAGGAAAATTCCACCAATCAGAGAGTCGGAGCGCTGTCTCTCCCATGAAACACCATGAATGATGTAATCAAAAAAGAGTCGTTCTTACTATGCTCTCAAAATACTTAAATATTTGTAAATATATGCATATTTTGCAATTAACTAAAAAATTGTTTCTATAAATAAAATCAACTTGATGAATAAATAGTTATGTATTTCTCCATCATTTTAATTTTCATTGTCTTTGGCAATGCTTCATGGTATTGTAGTTCCCTATTAAAGTTAAGTACACAGTCTTGTACCTTTTGTCCAATTAGATGCTTTTTTGCTTCAAATAAAACGTTGTAATGTTGTGATTCACCTTGTTGCTGATTTGTTTGGTTAATGGCTTATAAAACGCTTTAAGACTCCTTTTTCAGTGCTCAGACTATAGAGTGCATTAATTCCTAAGATGCTCTGCTAGTTCCTACAAATCCTAAAAAATAGCATCAGTGCTAAGAGGTTGCTTACACGGATCCTCCATGAATAGTGTCTGTGGTCTGATTCGTTTTCTCTACAGGAGTAAACTGAGGCTTTTTCTTTTTTCTTGAGCAGTGGCACCAGCTGTCTTAACAGCTAATCTTTCTGTAATGGAAATTGACAAGCTACCAGCATGACTCTGCTATGCCGTTGTTGAATGCTTGTCATATTTCTGCCTTTTTTTTTTTTTTATCTGCACGAGCAAAGGTGGATTATATATAGCCTGGTAAACAATTTTCCCCAAAGACTTTTCTTCTTATATGCTGAACTAAAACTATGTGCTTGTAACTACTGTGAGCTCTGTTAGCAAACAAAGGGAAGTTATTGCAAAGTTTGGTTACAGAAAAAAAACAATACAAAGGAACTAAAATTGATTTATGGTCAACAATAAATCATGTCGAACAGATTTTAAAAGACTGGATTTGAATTAAAGACTTGTAGAGTGCACTTATACGCCTCCAGCTCATGAACACTGCTGGCTACGATTTACTAGATGGGGTACTAAACATCATTAATTGTTAATGAACATTGGATTTAATCTCGAACAAGGATCTTGCACCTTTTTTAACCCCTGTAGTAATGGGGCAAGTCCACCTGCATTTTAAGCCTATAGTAACTTGCCCATAGTACCATACTAATGTATGTACAGTACATATGTCAATGATTATTTAAATTGTCATTTAGCTAAACATTAGTTTTTATTTTTACCTTCGGTTGAAGTTGAAATATTTTCTCCAACCCTGTCTTAAAACACAGAGATGTAAAGCATTTGTTGTTTGATTTGCTGAAAATGTGTAAGAACTTGGGTTGCAATTCCAACCAGCCATCACACACAAACTCAACACACATTCACCTCATCTGTTCATTTCAGGCCAACTTTGCTGATCTGTTTGTTTCTGAAGTAGACACCTCTCCATGACTGAGAGGGTTGCGGAGGCCGGTGTGTACCCAGCATGCAGGGAGCAGACCCTGTATGATTTCAGCTGACAGGTGCTGGCCTCGTCCACAACGTTTGGCTTCCACTGCGCTCATAAATCAACGTGTCACATCACACCGAGGCGTTCCTACTGCTAACGTGTGAATTTAATAGGAATGGCATGTGCTTAACCCACATGCAAAATTGTTCATAGTTTACAGTGACGCACAGACGTGTAGTGACAAGGAGTAGTTTTGCTACATCAGTAGTAGGCTATTCTGGTTTGACAAGTTAAAGTGGTAGTGCAGATGCATTGCTTACAGTGTTTGTGTTTGGAGACAGGCTTTTTTGTTTTATTTATGTGTTTTTGTTTGAAGTGCCATGATTGCTGATGAGGTAATGGTATCCCAATATCCAGGTCTTTATAATAAAATAATTTCAAACATTAAATAATCGTTAAGTTTTAGGTACTGAGATAATCTGAATTTTAATTACTATATAATTTTTTAATGTTAAAATAATTTTAAATACAACAACTTTATCTCTCCATTCATAAATTATTACAGCAAAAATGTGTTTTGCTCCTTTTTGTTTGAACATCATGACCAGCCCAACATGAAAACTAGGGGTCGACCGATTATCGGCGCCGATATTGAGCATTTTTATGGTTATCGGTATCGGCCATTTTCAAAACCGATTTGCCGATAAAATAATTTTATTTTGAAATGCGCTATATTTGGCTCTAACGCAGGCATCTCTGTCGGAACTCACCACTCTGTAGACTAGACCAATGTCCCGCACATCTGATTTGTTGGGAGTCACGAGTCCGGCCAATCAGCGCGAAAGCTGAGGCACTGAAAGTGTTGCACTCTCACACCGAGAGCACTCGCTGACTGGAGCTGCTTCACTGATCACGCATCAGTCTCTCAAAGTTAAGACAGCAGCAGACTTTGCTGAAGTTTCAATACTTTACTACACTGAAGTTGCAAAACACCTCAATATAACAGGGTCCTGTGATTTCCGCGATGCAGAAAACACGGAAGGAATCGCGGAATCCAGTCATAAAAACGGAATTTAATGTGTAAAGCGGATCGTCACGGAATTTGCCAACTTCTTGATGAATTAATAAAAGAACAGGTCAGTACAAATCAAATCGGATGTCAAACCGCAAACCGTTATTTAAATATGAATTCTGCGTGTCTCTAAATGAATGGCGCAGACGCGTGATCATTACCACACACACACAGGAGCACGCGTGACGCTTGCGCTGTTTTCAGCCTCAGCCGCATCATTATATGAGGACATGATTGCATAAACATCATCTCCAGAGCCGCTTAGTCACTTCATGAGCTTAATGCTTCAACTGAGAAAAGTTATCGTCATATCCGTAGGGTCATATCATAAACACACAGAAACTCAAAGATCTCAACGGCAACCCGTCAAAATAAAAGTTCGGTTTTTCATAGGGCCCTAAAAATGTAATTTGTGTTAAACTGTAAATAAATTGAATTGTTTGATAATTTCAATTAATTAGAAATGCTTTTTTTTTAGTAAAATTTAATTTTACCATTAAAATAGTCTAAGTTTTACAAAATGTTTACAGAATGCTGCTGGGTGCTCCCTGAAATTTTTTATAGTTATTATTATTAATAATGTTATTAATAATGTTATTATTAACAGTTCTCAGATTTAAAAATATGATTAAAATCATTTAAAGAAAGTTTTTGTAAAAACCCTTTGTTATTCTTAATTTTGACTAGGGATGCTCGGTATACCGGTACTGCAAAAATACCAGTATATATTATATTTCAAACGGTACAATATCATAATTTAGTTCAATTCGGTATTTGATGCGCTGCTGTTTCGAAGTTCACCGCTAGGCGGCAGTGCGCTACCTAAACTGACGCGGGTCACGCGAAACCGGCAAACGGTGACAATAGAGGAACACGATGGATCAAACGAAACTCATTCGAATTTCTACATGCCCGAAATTAATAAATAGAGAGAGCAGTATGAGTGAAATAAGGCATTACTTTGCCTACAAAAGTAATGAGAAAAGTATAGAAACAGATCTCAATGCACCACTCTGCAAACGGGGAAGCAACACCTCAAATCTGCCTAAGCACTTGACTCGTCAGTTGCTCATCCTGACTTGTTCAAAGAGTTCAGAGATCGACAGGTTACTCCATCATTCAACTGATTTAATTTAGGCTTTTATTGAACACTGAACAGCGCACATACGTAACGTTAAGAGCTTATCAATGACGGTAAACACGAAAGCTCAAATCTGCTTGCATGACACGCTAGAACCAATTAAGTTTAGGTCTCATCATTTTTGCATTTTCAAACAAACATATATTAATTGAATTTGAATGAATAAAGAATAAAAAAATGAATAATATTAATTTTAGTATTAGTGATAGTAAAATGAATGGCATATTAGTGCCGCTGTGGCAACCCCGAGAGGAATAAGCCGAGAGAGAGAGAGTAATAGTAATTTGAATATTACTAATAATTAAGCTACATTTGTCAACATTCATTAGGTAACCAGACCTAACAGTATTATAGCATGTATTAATCTATATCAATCAGTAATTAAATGACCTAGAAAATTAAATATACTAATAAATGTTTAGCAATGCATTAAACTAATACGAACCCAAACCGTAACCAAACCAAGATGAATAAATGTTGATAATTCTCTGTTGATGCATGACAGCTATTGGTTTACATGTCATTTCATTTTTCTATTATTATTATATGTTAATCTATTATTATAGATATTAACCTATTTTAATTGTATAATTTCAGTTTTGTTTTTTGTTTTTTCAAAATCAAAATTTAACCTACTGTATGCTCCCTGACTGAATTATTATTATTGTACTTTACATTTTGATACCTTTTTTTAGCACATTTGTTAGTGGAGAGTTTCAAGCAGTGTTTTTTAAGTGTCACTTAAATTGAGAGACTTTTTTTTTTTTTCCTGTGGTATCGATTTAGTATCGATACCTAGGTATTAGGTTCTGGTATCGTACCGAAGCCAAAATTGTGGTATCGAGCCATCCCTAATTTTGACTTTAACTTACATTTTTACACCAGACATAGGCTATATCGGTTCAAAATATCGGTTATCGGTCTACTTGATCTGTAATAATCGGTATCGGCATCGGCCCTGAAAATCACATATCGGTCGACCCCTAATGAAAACATTAGCTTAACCAATGACATAAGGGCTATCTGTTTATCCAACCAACAGCAGACGTGGGAGTATTTGGAAAATACATGTTTGAGACTGTTATTGTTTTAATTTAAAGGTGCTCAAAGCGATGTCGGGTGACATTACTTCTTGTTGACGTTTAAAGTATTGTCAAACAAAACGAAGGCTAGCTAGACCCTCCCTCCTCCTCATCCGCGCACTAACCCCCCAAACCCTTCTTATCGGTTATTGGCTGGAACAGTTTGTTTCGTGGTGCGGGTAAGCCCAGTTTGTTTTTGTTGCCGTTTGTGGAGCCTGAGGTGTCTGCAGAGACCGTGTTTTTTTACAGTGTGTTCAGGGGACAGGCAGCTAGCGGATAGTGAGGAGATGTTTGTTGTATGTGACAAATGTTTTGGCCTAAAAAACGCGTGACATCGCTTTGAGCACCTTTAATTCCTTTTGAAATTTCTAGATAATTCATTTGCGCATATGGTTAAAACACTTTGCACACTTTCCCAGTTTCCCTTGACATTGAGCTTGTGCCTGGACTGGTTTGGCAGCTTGTTTATGTAATTAAGGTGTGTTGTGTGTTCGTACTGTACTGCTGTATTATAATCTCCCCTGTAGATCGGTTTTGCTTACTGAAACTCCTCAGTGGTGTCTCATATGAGTAATGTAATAAGTAACAGGGATGGTGACATTTGGTGCAATCAACATTAATTGTCCAATCAGGACCATTGGACAATTCACCTGTATAGATACACAGTGTGTTTTGGCCATGTAGAGTTTTTGTTTGAGATCCTGCCTGTCAGAGTTTGGAAAGCTCTTTTCCACTGGTTTTAAGTTAAAGCCGAAGATTCCGCAGCTGCGCAAACACGCATCAGAATGAAGGACGTGGCAGCAGAGATGTGGCTCGGTGCTTTGAAGTCCTGTCAGCTCTGCAGGGTCCGGTTTGTGTCCGTCTCGCCAAGTGCTCATACAGAAAGAGATTTTTTTGAGGTTGAAGGTCGAAGGAATGCATTGAGAAATCAGATTCAATTGGTTTAGGGGTTAGTTGCTTGCATTCATTTACAGTTATTACTATTGCACTTTATTTATGTTATAGTTAAGGTCAAACATTATTCCTTACATTTTATGTGATTTACAAATGCTTTGTGTATCAGCCCAGCCATTAAAATAAACATTCTCATTCGCTTAAGAGACACAAGACCCAGAAAAGAGGTGACAGCCTCATTTTCCTCTTGAACACTGCAGGCTTTCAGCCTTCCCCGTTGTGAAAAAGATGGCAGCCATGCGCGACACCTGCGATCGCCTGCTTATCCTGCTACTGGCTCGGCCCTGCTGCCAGCAGCCGCTGCTGTGGAATAATGCTGGTGTGAAACTGAGAGAAAGGGACACAAAGTGAGAGAAGAAGACTTTCAAATTTAAAGCTTATTTGCAGGAATCTATAGTTAGTTCTGCACATTTTTGGGGTATTGTGGGTGGTTACCAGGGTGTTGCGGGGTTTATGGAAAAAGCCAGTCAGGATATCTCACTTCCAACGGTAGTTAAGCAAATGGTTTATTTGCTCACTCTTGTTTAAATGTGGAATATTTAAGCTCTGACACAGATCATCACTCAATGCTCTGCTCCAGATAAGAGAGGTCAGAGGTCATGCGAGCTAGGGTGACTCAAAAGGCATCTCCTTTTACACCCTTGAGGAAGGAGAGAGAGAGAGAGAGAGATAAAAATGAAATGAATTATGAAGTCTGGCACATTCGGGTCATAGTCGACTATATAATTTTTGTGTTCACTGGCTCTTTCCGCCACATGTTGGAAAGGATGTTGTTTGGTAGGGCTTTTTTCCAGAAGAACCTCAGACAGAGGAAGTAAAGGTCTTCACCGCCAGTCATTCATAACCATCACAAACTGGCATCAATGTCCTGTTCATTTATTAATGCACCGAATGAGAGCTCTATACAAAATAAGTAAACTTATTAATACTATTACTCATACTAAACTTGAGCAGATATAACCAAGTGATAACTCAAATCATACAACTCACTGAAGAGAGGTGTGCTTAAAGTCACCATGGAATCAAAATTGACTTTTTTTATGCAATATTGCAGAATTTATTATAAATAATTAATCCGTGCACATCATTCTTTTAATTAATGTGCCCTCGTAATCTTTAACCAAAATATCTTCTCCTTTCACTTTCAGCAACATCTCATCACTTCTCTGATGATGTTAACTGTCACTCACATTGAGATCACAGCAATGGCAAACCACTATTCAACGATCCAATCATTTCCAGATAAACAAATTCAAGTCTTGCCCTACAATATTTCTTGTCCGAGAAGCCGCTTCACTCGGTTATGTCACAGTAGGGAAAAAAAGATTAGCGCAACTTCCGTTTCATCCGGACTGTAATTGTATTGAATGTGCACTTGTAGTGTACTTACTACTTCCAATCTTAAAAGTACATTTAAAAAAATAAACTGTTAATGAAATAAAACAGCACTTGAGTGTACTTAAAGTGAATAGCCTACACTTTCATGACCCAGTTTCTTAACAACATATAATTTGCATAGCAAAGAAAATGTAAAATTGTAGTTGATGTATGTATATTAAACAAAAACACAGTTTGGCAGCATATCGTCAGTAACATGGCCATTTGGTCTTCAGTGATATCTGAATTGCAGCTCCCAGGAAATCCTCTCAGCACGGCTATTTCTCTTGATGGCAGGGACGTGGCTAACGGAATCTGAATCGGGTCTGGCTTGCCCTCACACACTGGTATTAATTAAGCGGCGTTGTTTAAACAAGGTGAGCATAATCGCTCTTGTCAGGGGGGCTTCGACACAATTCAAACTCAGTGTTGTTGTAATTGGTTCAGTAGTAGAGTGAGAGAGAGCCAAGCAACGTGTGTGTGTGTGTGCGCGTGTCTTATGCTAATCACACATTTGCACCACATTTTTTCACAGTAGTTTTTTCTTAAGGTGCTGATTTCCCTCTCACTGAATACTTAGTTGAAGTTAACACCTGCAGCTTTGGTGATCGCACCCTCTGCTGAGACCG
The DNA here is from genome assembly GCA_026230005.1 of Gila orcuttii. Taxonomy (NCBI): domain Eukaryota; kingdom Metazoa; phylum Chordata; class Actinopteri; order Cypriniformes; family Leuciscidae; genus Gila; species Gila orcuttii. The sequence continues at coordinate 16,047,334 of JAPDVR010000010.1, read as the reverse complement.
TCGGATCCTCCTCGTTTTGCCTCTAAAAATCAACAAATGCCGTTGTTTATTAGAAAGCAGCGCGGTGACTTTCTCTGACATTTGAAGGCTGAATGCGTCCACGTAATATATTGGATAAATGTTGTGGGGGGAACTCCATAGATTAAAGGATGGGTAGGGGTAACCTTTCCAAACCTTTCTTTTATTCCCAAAGTCCATCCTTTTGGGATGTATGGGGGTTTGTGGGACCCCAAAGGGATTCTTTATTTCATTTTCTCTTTCTTTTCTTTCTTTCTTCATGAAATCCACACCACTTTGTCATGCAAAGGCTCTTTTCTTTAGCGGGGGATGAAGAGAGGGCCGCGGGGGGCGAGATCAGCCCGGAGTGGAGGGGCAAATTCACCCTCTCCTCATAATCAATCTTGATTGACAGGCTCTTTGAGCACTGGAGCTTAGCCATTCGCCGCAAGCTGTCTGGTGGGTGTGACCTCTAACACCAGGACCACCTGGCTGCCCTGACCCCTCACACCCACGCATGGACACCCCAACACGAGCGTGACTGCTACTTCCTCCCTGCTTAATCATGCTTTGTTTGTTTCCAAACATATGTGCTTAAGTAAATGTACAGATCATCTGATAGGTTTCCAGAGAATGAATGAACAAGACACACCCAGTGCTAAAATTCTTGCACAGTAAAAGTCAGCATGATATGAAAATTGATTGAAATTGAAAATTAATTTTCTAAAAGCAAGACACCTCAGGTGAACAGATATCCCTACTACCCCAGTTGATTGATTACATTAAGAATCTCAAACTTTTTTGTAGTCTATTACAAGTTTTCTGAAATTTAAATAAGTTTAAATAAGCAAATGAGGCACCATGTAATGCATTAATTTGCTTACATTTTCAGAACAGGAATCTGAACATTGGATAAAGCCAGGTTCAAAACTGTAAAAGTTTGGTATATGTGAGTGCTGAAGTGTAGATTTCTGGCTTAGGGCATAAAAAAAAATAAAATAAAAAAATAAAATGAATTTGGGAAAACTGCCTTTTAAAGAGATTTTCTTTCCACTAGTAAAATGCATTATGAAAAGTCAAATAAACCCAAATCTCACAATTGACCAGTGCATGAAAAAAGTGCTTGCCTGTTGTGTCTTGCATTAAATGTCTGTTTTTGTTGTACACAATTTGTCAATTTACATAAAAATAATTGTAGTTGTTGTATTAAGGTCGTAATGGCTCCATGGTGTGAAAACTAGCAAAATATTCATTATCTAATAAAAATGATGCCCAATTCCTGCCAAATATGTGATTTCACTCAAAAATCATGGTGCAGAAGTTAAATTCAAATGTCATTTCATGTTGTATTGAACTTCTAGTATGGCTTTTTGCCAAGTTCGTCGAGTCTAAACAGTTAAACAAGCCTTACTGTAACTACAAGACGTGTGTCAGACTTCACACCCAGCGGGGACTTTCCTTTCCTCACTCGTTCCTCAAATCCTTCTCACTGTGTGCTTCTGCACATAGCGCTGTATCTTGCAGCCCTTGGCATGCTGTGAATTTGTTTTGTCATGTCTTGTAACTACCCGCTTTCTTTGACAATTTAATAGATGAACGAAAAAGCCACAATACTTGAGAGAGGCAGATTTTATTTTCTATTGGACTGAAATTGGGTTGTTATGTCAGAGAGAATAAAGCCATCTCTTTGGTTTGTGATAATAAAATGGCCACAGCGGAGATTTAAAGCACACTGCTGCCGCTATTTTCTCCCTCTCACCCAGTACGAGCCTTTTTATGTTTGTGTGTTTCTCTCGTAAAATTATTCATTTGCTCCATTCAGCAGTATTGGTCCTTTTTTATGTTCAGGTCAAAAATGTTTTTGGTTCGTTGCTGTCTGGGATCCTTGATGTCAATTTTATTAATAGTTATGAAATCACTAGTTGCACTTATATTGTAAAGTTACCCTTAACTATAGCTTTGTATTTGATTCAGTAAAAGAAAGTAATATTTTAAGTATATTTTTGTTTTGTGTTTTTGTGTGTTTTTGCTTTGTTAGTTTTCTTTCTTTTTTTTTATTTAATTTTTCTTATGTAGATTATTTTTCCATCAAATATTGACTTTGGCAGTGAGAGAGAGAACAGGAAATTATGAGAAAAGAGGGCGGATTTGGAAATTGTTTCTAGCTGGATTCAATCTGACTTGTGCTTACAAGAGCACCACAGCTCAATGAGCATGTGCAGTATCTCCGGAGTTGTTCAAGGCTGGTTTTAATGTGTGTTCAAATTACCTACTATATTTCGCCGAAAACCGAGGTCCTGTGATAATATTAGTCCCGTGCGAATCGACATCTCTGTGATTTGGCCGGATCGTATATCATTTTTTCAAGGTTTTTGTTTCATGTGCGCCTTTTTATCCATCTTTCGTGAAGAATGGAGTCTGGTTTGGAGTGTTTTGATAGGATCCTGGGTGCTGGGTCATATATCGCTATACACAACAACACAATTTTCAGAAAGTGAAAGCTGAAAATCATCAGAAGAGCAAAAACAAAAAGAATGATTAGATGGAGATGAATGACATGTATAGCAGCATGCGGTAAGGAACTTTATTCTGTTTATGTCATATATCATACAGCTAGACCTATAACGAAAAGAAATTTCCAAGCAATAGCCTATTGACGTTATATCCGGGAGATATAAGTCGGTAAATTTGAGTAAAATCACAGGCTTTGGTTATCCCGTGTGAATGCGCCACATGAAATTCAGATGTGGCGGGGTAATTTCTAAATCACACGAGGTCCCCAGATAGTACTAATCCCGTGCGAATAGGGCTATAGTCAGGAAATGCTTCATATCTCTGTGTGTGTGTGTGTGTGTGTGTGTGTGCGCACAGCACACATGAACTCTACAGGATCTGGCTGGCACTTCTCCTGTCTGACCTGTGCTGGGTTGATGGGGCAAGAGAGAATTTAATTACATCACTCATAAAGGACAGAATGGAAGACCTAGATGTGGTTATGGAGTGTGAGCATACATGGTGGATTCAATTACGGCACTCACAGGTTAACTAAAGGGAACAGGAAAGGTTAGTTGATCTCAGACATCTATGACTAAGATCATACCCGTTTAACCTACCACATATTGTGCGGGTTATTCAACGACACTATAGTCCTGCGCTGTAAAATACTTCTGTGGCAGCTGTAACTATCGCATAAAGTAGACTCATTTGCATTTAAAAATAGAGGTCATGGAGTGTAGATGATTCCCTGTTAATTATTGGTAAGGCTAATCAAGTAATTAGCATGTCAGTGAGGTAATATTTGTGTAAGGTGTCCATTGTGTAGCCTATTTATTGGTGGATAATAACCGTTATTTGCCTGGCGCACTGACAACGTCACCCTTGCTGTTACACCAATGCAAAATTTTCAATGGCTGATGCCGGTGCAGAGCAGGATGGGTAATGGCTGATATAATGCCCATATATCTTGTGTATTTTGTAGTATGATCGATATAAGTTATTAATTGTAGGAGTTCAAAATTTTTTTTTAATTTCTGAAATGAATTGTATATTTAATCTACATTTTGTATTTACTCATTCAATCAAAAATAAGTAAATCTGCTAAAAGTTTTATTTATATATTTGTCGATAATGGGCTAATGCCAGTGGACGCTATGACCATTATACTTTTATATCACAGCGAGTAATTTTATATCACAATAAGTGCTATTTTTTGCTAAAAAAGTAACCCTCGAATATTGTATATTACATAACAGTATAGTAATGTATTTTTTATTTTTCTAGTTACATAGATACTTTATAAAGAAATGAGATTTCATCTCATCTATTTATTTATGCATTTATTTTAGATTTATTTTATTTCTTTATTTTGCATTTAAATGTTTATTTAAAAATATATATAGGGGTCCCTAATATTATAATACTTTTCTCGTGGACAAACCATTATTTTTTTAATCATAAATGAATGAAAGGACTGGGATCATTGTAAAATAATTTACATGAATGTAATGCTTTATAAACAGTATAGCTGATTTTCTTAGGACTGACACATACACACAGTTGTTGTATTGTATGGTATAGATCGTCATACCGCACTGCTTGAAGTCACCTTAACCGAAATATCGCTCACATTTATCTTCGTCTCCTGTATGCTTGCTGTGTGTCTTTTAAGGTGCAACGTTTTCTCTATAAAGAGAAGGGTGTTTTAGGTGCCTCGACGCCGAGCCGAGTTGCCCTCTTCTTTGTCTTGTGATTGACATGTGGCCTGGTGTGACGCACCGTGCCAGGCATGTAGGTAATGAAGCGGGGAAACGCTCCTGAAGGGATCGCTTGTTACTCCGTGACAGTTAAAGAACCACTCGCTCTGCCAAGGTGTCCAAATAACAGAGCTGATGTATATTTATGAAGCTTGTTAAAGGTGGAGTGAGAGAGAAAATGGAGGTGAGCGAGCGCAAGTGTCTGTTCAGAGAGAGGGCTGGAAGATTGTCATAATGTTTCCCTAGGATTGGGTTGGACGACTTAGTGCATCTTTAATGTTTATGGTTGAGCAAATAGACCTGGTGCTGTTTGCGACCCTATTTGATCATTTTTATTCTTGTGTGGAAATATAACCTCAAGCTGTTTATTTTTAAAGATTCTGCCACACTAGGCTCTCAATTGAATCAATAGGTACCACTATTTTCCTCCCGTATATATACAGCATAGCATAACAACATAACATAGCATAGTATAACATAACATAGCATAGCATAACAACATAGCATAGCATAACAACAAACATGTAATAGCCCTGCCTAATTTTTCATGATCCACTCAAATCCTGACTAATAAAATCAAGTCATGTCCTATATTATTTTTAACTGAATATTCAGTTTAACTTTGAAATATGTTACAATGCTGTATGCATTGTTAATGGCAGTATCTTCAAAAATGATTTCATCCCTAAAGTAAAAAAAATGGGTAAATTGATTTGGAGCATATTAGCTGAATTTTTCCTAGTGCAGGGTGGTCTAGCAGTTCATACTGGCTTAACCCGGTAAACCGACTGAAAATCCAATCATCTATAGGCCAGTCGATGATCATAAATAACCAGTTTGGACCAGCTAGAAACCTTATGTTTCACTAATTTTAGCTGTTTTTACCACAAGGAGTATTCTCGTTTAAGTTACAGCACAAGTTCAGGATCTCTGAAGTCAGATGGTTTGTGTCAGTCTGTAGAAGTGCAGTCTCGAGAGTTAATAATGTGCAGTCTCTCACTGTTCAGCCCCCAGCTGTCCAATTTGTTTCCCAGTGCATGAGTCAGGAGTGTGGCCTGGCATAAACACCTCTGAAATCTGACGAGATCGTGCCAACCTCAGGAGGGCATCCCAGGACGTGGCGCTTTGTTTGCCCCGCTGCCATAAAACCCTCGCTGAGCAACATCATGGTGTTAGCTAGCGCACTCTGCGCTGCAGTTGCTGCTTTCTTGCCAATGGTTTGGAAAATATTTACAGCAGCTGTGAGCAGAGAAGCTAATCCTCGCACGCCGTGCTTCGCTCTCATGCCTCTCAGCCCCATACAGGGCACGCATTGTCCTTGCCCTGTCTGTTTGCTGCTTTTCGTCGTTCTCTTTTTTTTCTGTTGCAAAATGTTTTTTTCAAAGTTCAATCAGTAGTTTTCTTAAAAACACTTTTAAGGGGGAGATAGGAAAAAAAAACAGTAGAGCTCAGTTTTGCCTCCATTAACTCTTAGCATTTTCTTTGTCTGATGACTTTGTTTAAAATGGTTTCCAATTCTGTCACTGAGGTGTAAGTTATGACTTCAGATATGCCTGCTGGCACGCTGTGACCTACAGAGGCTGATGTCAGCAGCACGGCAAAGGAAATTGCTTTACTTGAGTTTTGTTGTGTTTGCAGTCTGTATTGAGTGTGATGAGATCGACTATAAATGAAAACACGTTTGCATCAGTCTAACAAGAAATTAATTAACATCAGAATCACTGACTAGATGTTTAAATGGCAACATAGTTATACACATTTGACAAGTTTTCTTGAAATAAATATTGAAGAGTGAAATTTCACTTAAATTTAAATACACTGCAGATATAAGAATGAGATCAGAAGAGAAAGAAACGGTGTATTAAAACTACTTACTCTTTCATTTCCACAGCAGAAATTATCAGAAAAAAACATTCGTCATGAAGTCCGATCAAAATTAAAATATTAATGTCACTTTTTTTTTTAATTTTGTAAAATTCCAGTTTCATTGAGAGATGAAGAGCTCATCTCACATATGATGCTGACACCAGTGTTATTTTAGTATTATTTATAGTATTTAATATTTTGAAGTGGCTTTTTAATTTTATTTTCAGTTCTAAAGTTTTAGTAATTGTTTTATGTGCTCGTGTCATGTTTTCTTTAAAAGTTTTAATTTCAACTTTCAACTTATTTTATTTCATTTAGTTGGCAAGGTAACTTTTCTAATTTTAGTTTAAATTAAAATAAAAAATATTAGATGAAAAACTTAAAAGAAATAGTTCACTTAAAAATGAAAAAACATTTTAATAAATACCCCTCGCACACCTGGATGGTCTAAAAATAACGCAAAGTGCAGTTTGAAAATACAGCAGATTTTCCCAGTTCATTCTGCATTGGCATAAAGTTAAATTTACCCCCTGCCGTCCCTGTTCAATAGATTCAACTAGAGTTTCCAGGCATATTCACTGTTGTTGGCTTGCAGTGGCATATTCTTGTATTTTGCTGATGCTAGTTGACAGAGAGAGATTTTTTTTACAATTGTCCCAAGTGCTTAAATGCGAGTCCTCAAGTATTTTTAGTGCTGAACTGTCAGAATCGACCGTTAATGCTGGCGATTGCAGTGGTTATGAGTTTATGAGCATAATTCATACATTTTATGACTCTGGTTTATAGACTGAAATAATGGTCTAGTTCTTCTGTTATTACTCTGTAAATGGAACTGAGATGTTTTAGAAGAGACATTTCTTTTGAGTTCTGACTGCCTGAGACAGCTTTGGCCAGTATCAGTAGAAATCTGCTTTACTGTCCCCTCACGTTCTTACCTCAACACACACACACACACACACACACACACACACACACACTGGGAGGACGGATGGAGATACTGAGGAGGAGAGGTCAGGGCCACGGAGAAGTGCATGTAAGGCATATTGCTGTAAGCAGGACACTGGCTTCTTGCTCACTTATCCAGGGGGGAGAAAAAGTAATTTGGAGGAAAATTAAAAAATGTGTGTGCATTTATAACGGAGCATGACACATCTCCCATGTTTTGTCAGCTTAGGTAGTAATAAGTGTTTGATAATTGATTAATAAACCTAAACGTGATGTCACTGTTAGTAGTCTGTATCTTCTGTAGTAAAACTATCCCATGTTCTTTAGAGGAACAGTTTTAGATGTTCCAAATTACGTTGTAGTTTTGGGATTTCAGAGTCTTGTATGTGTACAAAGATCTCATAAACAACTTGAAGCAGATTTACTCTAACCGGTAGCAGTCAATTTTCCCGTCATCCACTTAAGCTGAACATCCACTGCCGTGTGTGCCAGTTGATGGCCACACTTAGCCTAACATACACTGCCCAGCATAAATGTATTGATTGTACATGATATGGATTGTTTTTTGAGCGCTCCGAGTCCCTCGGGTGGCTGAATTGACTTGTTCGTTTTTCTGAATCCTCATCTTATATGTATTTCTGATTAGAATGGCAAAGTTAAATTGCTTTATGGAGGATTTAGAATTTGCTTTTGTCTCTTTCTTTCTGAAAATAATAGCTACATTTTGTAAGTGAAGGAGTGTTTTAACAGCTGACTTTTGCTAAGCGGTAATAAGCATGCTGTTTACTTGTTTTGACTTCTTCTCTGTAGTTACTCTGATTTGAGCAAAACCATGTGTTTCCTTACATAGATTCCCCAAACCCTCCGCCGCCAGCTTAAACTCTTACATATGACTCGGAGAAAGTCATGTTTGTCTGCGTGTGTGTTTCAGCATTTAGAGCTTCCGCTAACTTTGCACATGCTCTTTAGAGGCCCAAACTGAACAAGGCATTAGGATGCATGAAGGGAAACTACTGTTGACAGCTCTAGAAGCTGAGATGTTGCAAGATATAACCTGTTTTTGAAATCTTTTGTGGTTCAAGGTGATGTAGCAGCTTTAACCAGTGTGACCCAGATGGCATACCAGGTCAAAACTAGGTCCACCAGCTGGTAATCAATACCAGTTTAAACCAGCCATGAGCATAAATTACCTACAGTATTGAACCTGCCAGAAAACAGCAACTACCTTGCGTTAGCTATAGTTGGATTTGAGGTATTGGGATATATGATCAGATCTTGTAAAATTTGATAATTGTTTCTGTTTGTTCTTTTTTCAGCAGAATATATAAATATATATTTATATTTAGGGAGCATTTTCTGAAGTCTTTCATCTAAATGTTTTGTAAGGTCCCCTATCATGATGCTTTTATCAATCAGTTAAGCCCAACCTTCCGCACAAACTGAAAATCACACTTGAAAATCTTTTTTTTTCTTCCATCTGTGTGTGTTTGTGTTATGGTGGGTGGCATGGCTGTTGTGGGTTTGTACACATCTTCCTGTGCCACCCAGGAGAAACAAGAGTTGCATTTCCTCTTAAATCCCTCCATGTTGATTACACTCTTTGATTTTAGCTTTGTTCCTCTCCAACTGCTGCCGGAGTGGAGAAATCTCTGTGTTTATTTATTAAAGGCTTGCACAGGCTGTAGGGCGACCTGTCAGGTCCATTAGACAATCTGTCATCAAAAGAAAGAATGTGAAGGAGAGGTTTTATAAATTGTGGAAAAAGGGTGTTAAAGGCATGGAGAGATGGGGGTCTAGGGTGTTTGGTTACGGTGTGGTGCTATAAACGCGTTTAGCAGAGCTTCATAAAGACTTCACACAATGCCGACAGGAACTCTTCAGTTTCATGAGGCTGATCTCTGAACCAACTCCACAAGGCGTTTTCTCCACAAATGTCATCTAAAAAAAAAAAGTTACATTTAGGGGTAGATTTACGATTTAGTAACTAGGCTTTGTTATAAAAACAATAGAAGTCTGATGTGTCCTCATTTAGATAAATGTATATAGGTAAACGTACAGTATACGTGCATGTTTAATCTTTTGCTTTAATAAGGGGTGTGTGTGTGTGTGTGTCATTGAAAGCTACATTATAATCTCCCTTCATTGTGCTGTTATTGAATGTATTGATCCAGTAAGACTGTGAGCTCTGAGATCTCTCATGGTTTACACATCTAATGTGTGGGGTTTCCTTCCAGTCACACATTGCTGCCTCTGTCCAGAGCGCTCACACTCCTGCTAATGTGTGTGTGTGCGTGCATGTGTGTTATTCTGCACACTTTAAACTCACACATGTTGTGAGTACATGACGGTGAATCTGCACCTGCTGAAATCCACAGAAAGCCATGATATCTGCAGAACAGTCAGAATTCCCAAAAATACTACACTTTCCCAGCCCAATTATGTGTTTATTACATATTTTTGTTTTAATGAATTGGCAAATTAATCATTGGCCAATTAGTTTTTCACATTTCGATACATTTCTCCCCAAATCTGCCCACAAAATGTGGGGGAAAAAATCAGCAGATCCCATCTGAGTCTAAATGATCTTTATAAAATATATCACATTGGTCCTACAAAATGACTGATGTCAGTCTTGTTTGCTTTGTGGCAATGAGACTTTATGCTTTATGTAATTTTGTGGGGAATTGTAGACTAAATACAGGCTTTACCGCAGTGTGGTTGGTGTCTTCAAATATTGAGCTATTTTAATAGATCAAGTTAGCCTGATTTGGGTTCTTCAACCCTTTTGGGAGACTTTGGAGCCGTTTGCACATGCGTGCTTGGAAAACTCTGTGTGTGTATGTGTGGGAGAGTAGGTTTATGGTCTTGAATTCTGTTCAGTTAATTTATGACATCACATCAGAGGAACTTGGTCACAAGGCCACTGTGCTAAGTTCAACATTACATCAGACACACAACTCCCTTCATCACATGCAAACAACCATTCATGTCCAGCTCAAGGGGTCACATGTCTGTTAGATTTGAGAGAGTTCTGGAGGACCACATGCTCTTCTAGCTGATTCTGAGCTCGCCTTCCTGTTTCTGTCGTATGGTTTAATATTGATCAGTCCTAATTGCTCACGACTGTATGGTGCTATCCTTTTAAACACATGGTCCTTGTTGCATGTTTAAAGTGCAGCTTGAGGCTTCTTTAGGTGTGTGGTCTCCTGTAGCCTTTGACAGATATCAGGCCTGCTCAGACTCACACTGAAGGAGAGCATTTGGTTAGAATTACTCTGCATTAATACCCTGCATTTAGCCTCTCCTATGCTGTTAGGACATTTCATCAACCACAGCAGAGAGTTAATCTATTTTAGCCCTCTTTTTTATGTCCGAAACCATAGTGATAAAGGCTCAACGGCTAGCCACAAGAGAATACCAGTGTACTGTGAGCGTTGCTCCAAATTAATTGCTGTGTCTTGCCAAAAGATGGCGTTTGCAGTGCTTTTCATTCACTCATTTAGTTGACTATATTTGTGGAGTAATGTAGCGAATAGTTTGTTAGGGCATAGGGGCAATTTCGAATACAGCCTACGAGACCTTATTTAGCTTGTTCAGGTGTGTTTAATTAGGTTTGGAACTAAACTTTACAGGAAGGTGGCCCTCAGGAGCCGAACTGGACACCCCTGGCCTATATGATCTTTGATTTACTGCCACAAGACTGATTATCAACTCAAGCACTGCTCTCTAGATGCTTTATCTGTCTGACTGTGTACCTTTCCATCTTGTTTCCCTTCCCCTCTTTATCGTTGTCTGCTTGTCAAGAGGCTGCTGAGGTGCAGATCTGTTGTGTAAATTCATCAGCAAAAGCCTGGCCAGCTCCTGTCTATTGGTTGCTTGTAGAAAAAAAAACTGTGGGGCCCCAGTCTGGGTCTGTCGTGTATGGAGGTTTTGTTGATAAAGCCTTTTTTATTGGACCAGCTGTAGCACTGAAGGTGGCCAGCTCTCTCCCATAACCTGTAATTCAGTTTGGCATTTATTTATTTCTGTAAAAAACGAAACGCACTGCTTTCTTATAAATCTATTACATTTTGGCCCGGACTCCGCACTTGACGGCAGTGACTGGCGATGGCAATTTGTCACTCAAGCATGTTAAGCTTGGTTGTGCTGTCCATCTGCGGGCTGCCCGCGGCACAGCACCAGTGCCAAGCTGATCAGCGGAGCGGAGTTGAAATGATAACCACTATCCTGTCTCGACACAGACTTGCTTTTGCAACCCTGCACAGTCGCTGCAAGCATACCCACTGGACAGAATGACATGCAGAGGAGTCAGGGGTCCCAATCTTTAAATTTGAGACGATGTGAGTCACCTATAAGCAATTCAACGTCTTCAGGATTACCTGAAAGCTACAGGCAAATGATTTTGGTCAGGGTTGGAGCTATACTCTGCTGGAAAGTGGATCTCGAGGGCCAGAGTTGCCCAGCCCTGATGTACAGTGTCCGTGTACTATGTTTTTTTTTTTCTAAAAAGCGTCTTTCTCCATTTCTGCTAAAATATGGATGCAGAACCATAAGCAAAGTTGCAAGGTTTTCAGATTGCTTTCGGAGGATCATGCTCCAGCTGAGCAACTCCAACGCTCTAGGTTCCCTTGGCTCTACAGTAGAGTGTGTGTTGCGCAGACATTCCAATGCAGTGAAGTAGAGGGTGTAATGGGGTGCCTCTATTGGCCTCCCGCACCGGATCACCTCTCTCCCTCTCTTTGTCGTCCCCTCCATTGCTTTTGCTCAGAGCAAACAAAACAAAAGCACTTTCTTGTCATGGCTGACTCTAGCTGTGCCTCGTTCTCAAACCATTTACTCTCAATCTGCTTACGTCAGACCAAACAAGCGTGGACATACGCTCTGCGGTGCTGACCCAAATCTTAGGCAAATACCTCTATGTGTGCTTGTTTCTTTTATTCCTCCAACATCTGGAGGACACATTTAGAGGGAGGAAGAAGCGCTTTAATATTTTTGCTCTTTAAGGCCTTCTCCCACCCCCCCCCCCCAACCCTGCTCTGTCTTTTTCGAGGAATTTGTGTTATAACAAATTTCTTGATGTTAAGAGAAAGATCTCAGTTGGCGCTTGGCCTACATTCTTTGTTGATGAGATCCAGGACTGTGGGGCTATATTTAGCGTCTTTCATCTGAACAGGCTTCCAGTGCATTTTTAAAAGAGCCCATTCGCGTAAGTATAGTCCCCCTCCCTGCCTTCTCCATTGTCATTACATATTCATCTGGGAAAGAATACGTATGAACTTCCTACATGCAGATAAAGGAATTCTTCTTTTGTTCATTCATGCTTTCTTCAATGTTAATATGTAGATTCACTCTATGGTCTGATTGACTGATACTTGGTAGAAGAACTCTTCAGTGTTCAGGTTTCTAAAGCAAAGATTTTGTCATTGGATAGCATTTTTAGAGTCAGTTCGTTTTTGCTGAAAATTTTTTTATTTTATAATCTAGTGGATTTGTTACAAACTAAGTGTTGATGGTTGTAACACATTTTAGCATGCTTAGCAGATTGTTGGCTGATTGTGACAGTTAACACACTAAAGCATATCCAGCAAGTAAAATTCTGTGAAGTCACATGTTAAATGAATTCCCTTTAAAGAACTACTGCTAAAAATATTAAAGCTAAATATAGTCAGCTTTGTTAATCAACTAGTTAGTCATTTGAAGCTAACAGAGCTTTGCCTTTTCCATTGTGGTGTGTGCACGTGCTTCTAGATTCAGTCGCTCTCAGGGTATGCTAATGCTGCTGAACAGCCTGTCTGGAGGGGATGTTTGCAAAAAAAATATTGCAATAAAA